>OY284416.1:104105802-105447802 GCA_958301585.1 Merodon equestris
AGAGAGTGGTTTCCTTCGGTTGCACGGTAGCATTTCCCACAAAGCTGGGTTATGCTCTGGATGCCATATTTGATACTCCCCATCTTGATATCTTGTCATGAAATACAATACATATAACCTCTGGACAGAGGCAGATTGTGGCACAAAACGTACTGAAATCTTGAAAACCCTTGGCGATAATTTTCAAGACGTGCTTATTGATCTGAGGTAATGACAACAAGTATTTATCCTTGATTTTTGTTGGTTACTGAAGCCAAAAAACCCACTCGGATGATTAGAGAAATGTAGCTTCTTATCATTAAGGCGAATTTGTATCAAAATACTTGCAGACCTTGTTATGTCCCAGATAACTCTATGTGCCAGGCCTTAGAGAGACTCTCACTACGCACTGTGAGGACAATAGGTGAGCAGAATACTTCCTCTTTAGCTATTTTACCTATACTCATATAAGCTCTCATATACGCACAAGTGTAAACATATATTATGAAGAGTAAAAACTTTTATGTTAAAAAAATTCCGAAACTTCTTGAAACACCTCTTAATTGTTCTCTATTCAATTAAAGTGGATAAATCCTTGTCTTAAACAGATAAAACCGACTTACACGTCACTTAACCATACGGCAACATACATATAAAGCAACCAGACGGTCTCAAGCCATGGAAACGCAATATTATATCTTAAAGCAAACATAAGCAACTCCCCAAGAGCAATTACTAATTAGTCGTGCCCTCCCGAACAATATAAGCAAATTGCTTAGCAGATTTATGATCGCCTGAGTAATTACTCGCACACTATCTACACACGCGTCACAAGATGCGGCCATTAGATGAAAGCCTCCATCCAAAAATCCAATAACCCTAAATCCTTCCAAACACTCCCTTGACGCACTTATCATTTAGCACGTGGTAGGCTCTCGCCGAAAATATCTCACGAACCTACCCCCTTCGCAAGAAGAAACGACTCCAATGTCATCCCACACAACTCACGTGCCGTGGGCGGTCTTCGTCAATTCCAATTGCATACCGCATCGCCATCTATCCATCAATCGTAATTAGGGCACCGACTGAGCTCTGCATCTCGCTTATAATTAAATTTTCCCGCCAACATTCTATTTAACTGTAATTGAACGCAATTTTCTAGCCGTATCCGCTCGTAACTTTACCCCTGAAGTCACTATACAGTATACTTATGTGATTTAAGTTGTGACACAAAACAGTCATTAAGCTCGAGCATCGACAGCAGCAGGAGCAACCAGCAGTCACCAGGCCTGTCATCGACATAAGCAGTAGTCACCAACAGAGCTATGTAGCAACATCATTATCCTTGTGGGTAGTATCGCGCATAGAGCGCGAAAAATTATGAGAATATGGGTGGGGGATCGGGAGCTTCAGAGGATGACATTCGAATGTGTAAGGAAATCTAATACGTCACACTTTTGTGCGAGTATATGGTAGGGGATACAAGTTTGTTTTCCGGTTGCCGAGCAATACAAAGGGAACTACGACCAACTATGGTAGGCTAGAGATGAAGCGGAAAGTGGGGGCAGGGGGTTGGTGAAAGGATAAAAACTACAGTGAAGTATCTGAAATGTATCCCGCAAACGTCCACCATAAATACAATAGGAACTCTATCCACTGAACCGTACTCTGGGAGAAACGAGTTCAGAATTTATATCTCGAGAGAATGTTTTTGCCAGAGAAATGGCGGGCAAAGACGAAAGCATCCGGCACGAAGGCTACCTTACCTACGAGTATGTGTGGCCGTGGCGAAAGCAACCGGGCGGATTTTAAATCGGCAAATGATTCGCAGTGAAGATGCTAGTTCTAGTACCATTCGCTTGAACTCGAGGTATGATACCTGCCTTCTCAAAGGATATAACTACGGTCTATATTTGCATTGGCAATTATATACGATAAAATTGTACATTATATCTGTTTTATGTTTCGCTTTTTCTTCGGCTTTGTTGTTGTGGCTATTTTTGGACGACGGTCAAGTGGAACAGGTGAAGAGAATTTAACCCGCAGAGAGTATGTCGCTACTGTTGGGTCACTGGTGCAGATTAATAAATATCAGTCAGATTTTTAATGATTTGATGAAAGTACGAAGGTCCGGGGTAAATAGCGGAAGATAATGAGTTTCCTCTTGTAAACTAGGTTAACACGGGTTCTTGGTTGTGGATAATGTCCGACCTCGTTTTCTTTGCGTCTTAGGCAATTACGAAGGGAGAATGAATAGAAGAATGAACGGCTAATAGACTAATCTTGAGCTACGGAATGGCGTACTATTTCTGTTTGAGGGCAGTTTTTGTCCAATGAGTGGGCTTGGAATATGAATAAATATAATTCAAATTGTTACTGCAGCACTTCTTTTGTCGTTTGATGAAAAGCTTATACAAGGTTCTTAAGCGTTGCTTACTTAAGTCACATTAATGTTAGAAAAAGAACATATAAATCGCGAACTGAACTGAACTGTTTGAAGCCTCAAACGAGAACATTTCGAAGCTTTCATCATAGCATTGTAAACAGCATACAAAACTTGGTTTCTTAATTGAAGAGGATTTTTTTCTACCAAGAACAACCAGCAGAAATCATTGCAACAATGGGTATCAACATTGTTGAATGCCAGAAGCACTCCCAAAAAAAAATTGTTTTCCAAGCTCTTTTGCCACATGAATGTTGATGTATGTTCCTTTTCCTATTCGGAAAAACTGTCGAAGGCATAGCATTCGTATATAGTATCAAATCACTTCAGAATTCATACTCTGTGTGTGCATTTCCAATATAACACCTTAATGACATGGAAACAAAAAAATGTTACTGTGACCAACAACCAACGCGACGAATCTGTCAAACCCTATCTAGGACAATAACCCCGAATCTTCGCCACAAACCATCGGCACCCCGCTCAGGTTGTGTGACAAATACCATAAGAGAGTAACTCTGGAACCCGCGAACCCTATAAAAATAATATGGATCAGAGGAAACAGAGAGGTGTCAATGCACTACACAATACATTGAGACTTATTAGCATTAAGCGAAGTAAATTCTGTTTAGACCCGTTGTAATTTTCTTCCAGATCAGAGATGATGCACCTAACATATTGGTCAACCGAGTCGGGAGAACAAGTAAGGTGTAGCTGTGTATCATCAGTGTATATTTCAACGGTGGAGTAAGGAGCGATAGAGAGTAACTCATTTATGTATATACTCGTATAAGGAAAATTAAAGAGGAACCAGATAGGATGCCTGAGGCTCATCGCACCGATTGGGGAGAAAATCTGACAGGGAATTTTTTGCCAAAACTGCTTGTCGACGGTTGCCCAGATAGGAAAACACAAGGCTAATAGCGGAATTTGAGAAATTGAACACCCTAGAAAGTTTGTCACATAAAATTATGTGATTGACTGGGGTGGTCGTGGTGCAATGGTAATCATTACCGACTGTTGAGCCGAAAGTCTGTAGTTCAAGCCCGACGATAGTCAAGAAAGATTCTCTATACGGAAAAACTGTGCAACAGCATCAGTTGTCAATGAGAGATGATCAAAAAGTGATGATGAAGGCATAACACTCGCAGCATTAGATCACTTCAAAATTCATACTCTGTGTGTGCATTTCCGATATAACACCTTGATGACATGGAAACAAAAGAGTTACTGTGAACTACAACCAACACAAATTCAGTCTAATCTCTCAAATCCTATCCAGGACAACCACCCCCGGAGAGTAGTGAACGAACATCTTCGACACAAACCATGTGCAACCCGTACAGGTTGTGTGACAACCATAATAAGAGCGTACACTCTTGAACCCGCACGAATTATTTAAAAAAAAAAACCTCAAATGCTTGTTTTCACAAGCGAGTCGAGAGGTACGAAAAACGTACATGTCATCTACCACAGAAAACAGTGTCATTGGGCAATTATGCTTAGGGCGAAAGCATAGTTAAAAGTCAAGAGATTAAGAGATTAAGAGATTAAAAGTCAAGAGTTTTCAGTGATTTTGTGATCCTATCAAAGAAGAAATGAAAGAATTGCAATCGGTCGCACACCTTAGGTGTTTTTAGACACGGGTATGATCTTCGACTTCTTCCAGAGCGAGGGAAAAACTCGTTGTAAGAATTTGATTGAAGATGTGAAGGCAAAAACATTGGGAAAATTATTTTTAAGAATTTGTGTGGATCATGTCCACTCCAACTGCATTGGATTTTGCAAGCAAGCTCTCCATCACATCGACCTGTTGAATATAGGAAAAAGCAAACGGCTCATTGGGAATGATTTGAGAATTGGTACTCGTATTCGGGTTGCTGCTAGACATGAGGGAAGGAACGTTGACAGGGAAGTGATATACGAAATTGCTATTTAGCTCATTGCCATCGATGTCCAGGATGTCCACTTTTTTGCTCCCCTACACCAATCTCCTTGAGATTTTTCCACAAATGTTTGCCGGTTAGGGAGGGATTCAACCTCGTATTTTCGAGATCATGATATTGCGAAAGCCACAGAACGTTCTGTGAAACTCTTCGACTCTGAAACGCTTCCATTTGGTATGAACTCTACTTGTTGGTTTATACTACGCACGCCACTTTCTACCTTCGAGTAGTCAATACTCCAAAAGTCTCTGAATTGAGATATGCTGGTTGAATCATTGAAATTAAAGTCAAAGTAGATAAAATCATAATTGGAGAAACCGGGGGCTGACAACGGGTCATAGAAGAGCGCCTTTATTATGGTTATATAAATACGGATTTTGGCATCCCTGGGCAAAGGAGTCATTTTGAATAATTCCTTCATCGCGAAGAAGCACGTGTTAAAGCCTTTTTTTTTATTTCGATCTTTATGTCATTTTTGGCATTCAGTATAATTGCCCGATATTTGAACCCGTCCGTTTTCTCAAAGCGTTTATCGAGTACAGTCAGGTGCCAGGTTTGGATCGATCCAAATCGGTCGGTGACCATACAGTGTTCTCTTCTCTTACTTCTAAGCCTACTTCCTTTTCCACATTCCCCACTGCCATACAAGCTGAAGCTGCAAAACAAGCCTAACTTTACAGGGAACTTACACATACAAAGAAGAAGACTTTGTTGGACTTCTGGAAATTCTTAAAAGATTGGACAACATTTGGAAGCTAACCCTAATGAATGATCTGATATCCCCTGAGTTTAATTTTAAAACATACTACGAAGTACTCATACCAAGCAGAGAAGAATGGAACAAAAACCTTCCTTGGATGAATGATGGAGCCCAGAATGGGGCGAAATCTCGAAACAAGGTGGTAGGACTAATAAGCAACCCACACACTGCAATGAACCAACAATATTTAAGGCTAAGCTATTTACAATCAACAAAGCAGCACAAAGCATCAGCGACAGTAAACAGCCAAGTTGTTCTTACAACGCTAAAGAGGTACACCTTTGACTCTAAGGCTGTCTAGGCATGTCACAATGCATTAAACAAAATGGCTGTAAATAAAAGATTAAAGCTCATCTGGGTGACAGGTCATGAAAACCATGAAGGCAATAAAAAGGTTGACATGTATGTATGTATGTATATGCCAAGAAAGTGCTCTGATGCCTTTTACGGGGCTATTCCTCAATGAAATAAAGCAAGTGGCGTGTGAGGTATTAACAAATTTCTTTTTTTTTTTTTTTTGAGAGGCCCATACATGCCATTATGTACGAATTATGTCATCGTTCAAACACCCGCCTCGGCTTTTTACGGTGGAATAGGACAATTTCCAACGACTTTTCCGCATAGATCCGACTGAATTTGAGCGATAATCTGTGTTATGTTCACCTTAAAGGCATCGGCCGATTCTGCTTTATTCCATAGACCTACGACTTCAATGTATGTACCCCACAAGAAAAAGTGTAGCGCTTGACCTTGGTGGCGAATTTATATCACCTCTGCGGGAGATATCATTAACCTAAAATCGTGGTGTCCGCTGTGAACGTAGCGCTGTCCTACTGAAACCACATGTCATCTAGGTCCATATGGTTCCATTTGTTCCATAAGAAATAGGTTATCATAATTTCGTCGTCGTTTCGAAAAACTACGGATTAATGCAAACGGTAACTTTTTGAGGATGCCTTGTCACATGGTTATTCTCGTGCGGCAATTTTGCTTATTAACACAGCTATTCAGCCAATAATGCCCTCATCGCGTTGCTAAAGATGAATTTGGTTTTTGGGGTCCTCTTCCAAACGGTCCGATACCCAGTCATCGAACAAACGGTGTTGTCTATGGTCATGAACTTTGAGTTCCTATATCAGTTGGATCTTGTACGGGTGTAGGTCCAAGTCTCGATGCAAAATTCATCAAGTTGTGGTCTGTGAAAAGGCGAGCTCTTGTGCACGGCAAGGAATTGACTGCCTCGGGTTCTATTGTACACTTTCCGGCGGCGATGTTCTAGGCCAGTCGTGTGTTTCTTTGACGTATGAATGTTGAATGTTGGCTGATTGATTACCCAATCGGTCGTCTCAAATTTGGCCACTATACGTTGAAGAGTCAACAGGGCCACCACGTCTACCACAAAATGGGCGCAACGTGCGTAACGACTGCACTAACGACCATTCATTTTGATAATAAAATTTTATTATTTCGACATGCTCTTCAATCATGTAACTTACCATGGAATTTGACATCAGTAATTGAATAACAAACAACAGATATGACAGATGTCCCCAAAACAACATAACCGTCAAAATCCGCTAAAATCTACTCGTGCAAATTGGAAAATCTTTTAGTACTGTAAGTTGATCTGAGTAAAGATCATTTCTTTCTCTGAAAAGAAATTGTTCTCGACATTCGTCTTTAGTTTGTGGGTGCTCTAACGTCCCGATACTTAATACGATCAGTTTGAGATTGTTTGGGTCTCGCGTAGATTGACATTTTTGCTTGGGCACCATCTTCCTGCTATCGCAAGCAGCAGCACCGCAAACATCACGTCCGGAATATGTAAGCTCTATCATCAGTGGATTGGGCACATATCGATTTTCGAAGAATGTCTTCTGTCAGTGTCGGCCACTGACGCAAAATGAGCGAATTCGGATCCCGATAAAACCGACGCCATCGAATGGCAAAACCCCCCGTTGTATACTTGCCTTGAAAAAGCTTCTCGGCTCTCACCGTTCGGAATCAGCATTGAGCTTTAGGTTCCGTTCACTTGTGTGAAAATCAAATCGCATATAACATAAGTGAATGAAAAGAAACTTGGCTCTGGTTCTTCCTGAGCTCTTACGCCATCTAAGGTGTCCGTTTGGCAGTACAATGGACCAGTATTTGTGCCTGAGTGTTCCATGCTCCAACAGATATGTAGCAGAAGCAGAAGAATGTGTTTGCCGACCTGCTACTCCAGTCTGATGCCAGTGATCTTTGAACTTTTGACCATAATATCAGTCCTTTTGCGTTGCATGAAAGTCAGATCAGAATAATATTTTCTATTTCTGTAGCTCTAAGTTGCATACTCTCTAGGATGTCCCAATCAACCAGGAAGGTTTCGCAATGCACCCTACCGTCGGTATCGCAGTTAGAGTGTGCGAACCACGTTCAGACAAAGAGCTAGAGGAGTCCTATTTAAAACCCGTAGCAACTGAAGAATTACAAATGAATGTCTATGTTTTCAAGTCTCCTATCACTTCATTTGCCGGGCTGAATCAAAATATATGAAAAAAGTCCGTGAGTAACAATGCCTGCAACCTATTCCGAATCTGAATTTTTTTTTCAATAAGAAACCCAAACAAGCCGATGTCATAGTAAAAATAAATGAAAAACCGCATACCAAAAACGCCTAGTGAGCTCCCAATCCGCTTTCAAGCACCGTTCTACATCCCCTAACCAAATTGCTGTCATTTGCTTTCCTCATATTCCCATTCCGTCCCCCTAGCCTTAACTCTGCCTGTATCCTCGAGCGATTAAAAATCCTCTTATCTCACAAAAAAAGATAACAATCGAAAAAAATTCAACAAAACTGCATAAATTCTTCATCACGTGGCATTATCCGAACAAATGTGCCCTATCCCACCAGCGAGGTTAGATGCATACCGTCTGCATTTATAAATACCCTATCCACCCCTATTATCCGTTTTTTATGTATCACAACTATCACCCAATGCTCATGCAAACGATTATCCATCGAATCAACTCGTTGGAAAATACGGCTGCTACTAGTAGCTCGCATAGTAAACAATATTTGAGATTCTATTTGAGATACAATTCCCGATAGAAATAAATGATGAGCCAGATACGTAATCCATATATGTATGTATGTATGTATCTGCTGCTTTCATAAGCAACTAATCGTGTTAGTAAGGACATCAACTGACATTGTATTGAATTCCATTTGGCGGTCCTAAACAATGGAGTTACATGGCGACTATCGAGGGATGGCGAATAATCGGATGAGGTTTGTATTGTATCTGCTGTTTCTGGTCGATTTCTGGTCGATTGTACTAAACCATGGCATTTAATAATATAGCCTTCAATGGGTTGAGCCTAGAAATGCACTTTCACCGATGATTATAAAAAAAACAGCCATTTTGTTGAGTGTTATGTTTCATTTAGCGATAATACTTTAATTTCTCAATCAAATTACACAAAATTTATGATTAATCAAGGGCTTAAGGATGAAGTCATCAAAGGTGCGTGCCACAAACGTTCGAGCCAACCGAAGCGAGTAGTTCGTCCGGCACTTGGTTAGTTCATAAAAAGCCCGTTGGTGAGAATCTTCATGAAGCCGAGGTCGGTCGTTGTCAAGGTGGAGTTTCTCTACTGCTACCTACGTAAGAACTATTACTCCGATTGTACTATTACTTTAATTGGTACATATTTCTTTTGGCCGTTTGTGTGTGTATTTTTTAAGCGTCGGGTGTGCACACCATTACAATCTCTGAGATACGAATATGGCCCCACGCAACGTGCGCGAGGCAAGGTCATGTTGTAGTTTCCCGTTTATCATTGTGATTTGTTTTTATTTTTTTTACTTTTGTCCTAGAGAGGATAACATCCTTCAGTAAGGGAACACCCAGTGAAGCACGAGGATAAAATTATATTTTTTGATTTCGGATAGCGTGACTGTAAGTCCTTTTTGCGTTGTTCTGCTTATTTTTTTGCAAACAAAGCACACGAACATGGACACTGGTCAGAGTATTGTACGAAAAAAAAAAAGAAAATGCAAACAAAATGGGGAATGACTAAGCTGGTTGTTGTAAAAGACTTGAGAGGATGAGAGAATACTCGAAAATTTTCTTCTTCCAACTATTTGCACAAAAATGTGATTTTATTTTATTATTCCATGGCCTGGTTGCGTTCTTAAGTAGTAACATTTACGTAAGGCATGCCAGGATCAACCTATGAACAACGCCAGGAAAAGATACTATAGAAAGGTGCCCGCTACGGTGGAAGGCGCATGGATTCTTAATGGCAAATCTTCTGTGAACTGTCATACCATGAAATTAATTTTCTATATTATTTCGATAACCAATATAAATGTTACTTTTTAGAGGTGTACAAATTCAATATACAATTAAACACACTATTAGGTTTATTTAATTGATAATTTTATGCCATTGTTGCGTTGCGTTTAAGTATGACTTCGGACACATTTATGTGCGCCACGGCTAGCTCCAATAAAACGCAAGAGTGAAGTCCAATTTTCGACATTTTATCGATCAACTGGGGCCTTATATCAACTTCTCTGCTTTATCTAGACTTCACATGCTCGAAAAGAAAGTAATATAAAAGTGTGCGAGGTGCAGGATCGTAGAATCCATTGCGCGAAATTAAGCGCTCAGCAAATGTTTCCCGCAAAAAATTGATGGTGTCACGAGCCGTGTGGCATGTTGCGCCATCTTGGTGAAACCAAAGCTCTGTCATGTCATTCAACTGAGGAACCAAGAAGTCTGAAATCATGTTTCTATAGCGCTCTCCATTGACGGTAAATTCTGGCCGGTATCGTCCTTAAAGAAATATGGGCCGATGATTCCCTCAGCCCATAAAGCACATCAAACAGTGAGTTTGAATGGTTCTGTTCTTCTTATCGACTTATTTTTCAGTTTCAAAAATTTATTGATTGATTTATTAATATTAATTAAATTAATCTTCTTCTTCTTTCCCTTTTTCCGGCGTTGTTATGGTCAGAAGTGTAGGACCATAACCTTCCCACTTAACTGCATTCCTTTTGGTCCGCTTGTGGGGTCCGCCGGTTTGGCCTCAGAAAGTAGCGGCAGGCTTCCCGGTTTAGGATTACTTCATTGTTGAGGCCAATCAAATGCTGGTGTTTTTGCATTTGTTTGCACCAATTGTTTTTCGGCCTGCCTTTTTTTTTTTTTTTTTTTGTGACACGGGCATGCTCTATTAATTAAATTAATATTGCTATAAAAAAGAAAAGATTAATTTAAACATAAAATTAGGAATTCAAATCCATTATTAAATATCTTTACCTCTTTATCAAATGCCTATTTTTGTTATTCGAAGTTTGCGAATTTTCTTTGGCTATGCATACCATATCACCGACCTTCACCTTGTAAAAACATATTTCGCAACATGTCAATCAACTGCCAGTTCATTTCGAAATAAAATTCAATTTAACATTGCATTAAAAACAACTTTTAAAACTCACTTATAATAATGCAATAATAGTTTTGCAAGCAACTCACGTCACAGACGCCACACGTGCATCGCACTATATTAAGGCAATCTGTTCTGCCTCCATGTTTCTACATGAGAGCAACAAGGACCAAAAGAACTCATCGCAGTGGAACTAATCGGATTTGCAAGTAAATCAACACTTTCCACCATCGTTCATTTTTAACTGGATTAGGATTGTTATCGAATATTCTCCAACGCTTGCGCTCCGAAATGGAAAATGATAATCAATTTATTGCCGACACAATCAAAAGCAGTAAACTTGGAATAGTTTGCAACAGGCTTGTCTGTTCATTCTAACGACTTGCAGTGAATATGAGCGTTAGGCTGTTGTGATTATCTTAGACGCCCTTTTAAGGTACATCTGCCTGTGAATCCTGCACTGAACTTTTATCGACAACTATAACCGCTGACGATGACGACAATGAAACCAAGTTTTTTTTCTTCTACCATGTACATATATAGTAGGATGGAAGAGAGTTTCGCCTTGTTTCTGGATCCCGGTGTCCTATGGAACATGCAATCAAGGTGGAGCTTGTTAATCAACACTGATTGAATTGATTTTCCTTTCCAGTTGTATGGTACAGAATAAGCCTCTCAACCTGAGATTGTATGGTCGGACGATGTTCTGTCTTTTCATCGTTGTCGGTTATTAATTAAGGATTGATGGCTGTGCTCAAGAATACCAGGCTTAAAATGAATTTCGAAAAATTGACAGATATCTTATTGAATCAGAATTCAAACAAAAATCAGAGTTGGGCGTGGAATGTGGATAGAAGTAGGCGGAGAAGCACGACAGTCCTCGGCAATCCATTCATTATGCAAATGACAGTGAGAGTCCAGAAAATATTGCTCCGCAGTGTGCTTTTTTGCTTGTGCTTGCTTTTTTTTCTTTGTCTTCTTTCTTCGTAGTGACATTCTAATGAGACAACTGAGAATAGTGTTCTGGAATATTTATGAACTCAATTAATTTTCCGTCATCACAAAATTAATCCCACCGCGGAAGTATAATATCCTGCTTCCATCTTTAGGATTGCCACTGTGATTGATCGACTTGAAATATATCCTTACGTCATCATAGCTAGGTAAGCGTCCAACACAAACTCATACATGACTCACATCCCGATGAAATATGAGACCGCTTTTAACACCTAATGTAATTTCCAACAGCTCCTTCCCAACCCGCCATCTGACAAATCCAAAACACGCAAATCCAGTTTATATTTCGACAATGCCGAAATTACAAAGGCAAAACCGAAATGGAAAACCAAAACACGTAGAAAATGTTAAGGCAACTGACCACGATGACCTCACTGAAACTAGACTTCCTCGCCATAGTGGTTGCCATCGCTGCCGTCTATTCGTCGGGCAATATCCGAGACGAGGAGTTGCGTGTCTTATACTCATTCGATCCCAGCACTTGTATTCTAGTCCTTTGCATGGAGAAATGCTCTCCATCCCCTTCAGTTCTATCGTCGAAGGACATGGCAACCCCGATTGGGTGGTGAAGGAGGCTCGATCATGGGTTGAAAATACCAGCAGCCAGTGGATTACTTATTAATTGATTTGACCCGCTCTGGTATCCATGCCAGATTGAATGAATGAAGTTGCTTCGTTCGTTTTATAGCATTTTTCGATATCGCCATAAAGATACGACGTTGCCAGACGATACGAGAAACTTAATTTATGACGTCATAAATCACATATCCAGGAACTGATGGAGACACTGTCGATTTTGGCTGAAAAGGTTGACGTGATTAAGATCTACTTTTGAAACAGAGTTCGAGGAAGTTTTGTTTTCATTGTTGTTTTGTGTTTACGTTCAAAATATTGGGAAGTATTTAGGCAAGTGAGTTGAAGGGTGTCGATTAATATGTTGCCATATAATCACAGTTTTTCGATTTGGATATTGTTTGTTTCCTCGACTTCTGGGTTGTCTGCAAACAGGGAAGGTGTTAAATATCAACAGATATTATCTAATAAACAACGACTCTACCCCACTAAGCCCAGGGTGAGCGATGTTTATAAACAGTACGCAGAAGCCAAACATGTAGGAGGACTAACAAAGTTTGTTCAAGAAATAAGGTGACATTTTGAATTCCGCGAGCTGATTCGATTTTCGAATTTTGTTTTTTATTATGTTGGTATACATGTCCCCTAACACATGTTGATATTGTCAGCCATTTTGGATATTTAGTTTGTTTATCACACATACAAAGGTTAGACGTGTTTTCATGTACTTGGCGATTAAATGCTCGAATGTTAATTAAATGTTGTATGTGGCATCTTGATAATGCAGCTGCTCATTCATCGTTTTTTGTGCCTAGCTTTTTGGCTAGTATCCACCGAATTTGGCCCTCTGCAACTTTTTTTCTATTTGCTAAATTGAAAAGACCGCATCGATGGAAGAGCTTAAGGCCAAAAAGCGCATGTCAAAATTGTTTCGAGAATTGAAAAAAGCCCTGGCGTAAGTGTATTATATCTAAGGATTATTTCGAAGCGAAAAAAGTAGTATTTTTGAATAAATAAATATTTTTCTGAGAAAAATAATATATGTAATATTTTTTGAACAGGATTATTATACATATGTATGTGGAATGTGCCGCCCCTTAAGTTATATTAAAATATACGTGAAAGAGGCGAAAATGAGCCCACAGTGTTTCTCATAGACTAAGGTTGGCTACAGACATCAGATCAACCTCAGCACCTCCCTCTCTCTCTCTCACTTCGTTAGTCTCAAAAAGGAATTTGGAAGTTTGGATTAGGAATTGTGCATTACACACTGCAGAAACAAAAGCCATTTGTACCGGATAAGGATTTTTGGCCCATTCCCGCCGTTGCAATATATGAAATGTATGGTCTTCAGTAAACCAGGTGCACCTAAACAGCCCCCAAGAGGCCTAAGAAGAGGTTATCATAAGCCTTATATGTGTCCCCGACTCTATAGAGGACAAAGACTAACGCACCAACAACCGAAAAGGCCCAGAGAAGCATCCATGACAACAAAATGTTACTAAGTAACTTAAATACAAAATTAGCTTAAAAAATAGGTCTTTCAGCTCTTGGAGAATACAGTTTTCCTTTTAACGTCATTAATACTTTTTGTTTGCACTTACACAATATTCATCTTTAGTTTTTAACCTTATCCATTTTTTAAATATTGAACCCAGAAAACTTAAGGGTGTATTTTTTACAAGCAGTGCGAAGAGAAAAAGTGCAGGGACGGGTTAAGAATATCCCTGCAGCGATACCTCTCGCTTGTCGTAAAAGGCGACTAAAACAAAGGTAAACGAAAATCACATCTAGGCAATTTAGAAAACACCAAGGTGAGCCTAGGGACACATATACCACCATTAAACTGCCCCACAAGTGTACATGCAAATCAGTGGGTTGACACGACTGGAGATCGCCGGTGTTGTAAGAGTAAGATCAAACAAAAAAATCTGGAGCATGCCCGTGTCACAAAAAAAAAAAAAAAAAAAAAAAAGGCAGGCCGAAAAACAATTGGTGCAAACAAATGCAAAAATACCAGCATTTGATTGGCCTCAGCGATGAAGTAATCCCAACCCGGGAAGCCTGCCGCTACTTTCTGAGGTCAAACCGGCGGACACAACAAGCGGACCAGTAGGAATGCAGTTAAGTGGGAAGGTTATGGTCCTACACTTCTGACCATAACAACGCCGGAAAAAGGAAAAGAAGAAGAAGAAGAAGAAGTGCGAAGAGAAAAAGTGCAGGGACGGGTTAAGAATATCCCTGCAGCGATACCTCTCGCTTGTCGTAAAAGGCGACTAAAACAAAGGTAAACGAAAATCACATCTAGGCAATTGAGAAAACACCAAAGTGAGCCTAGGGACACATATACCACCATTAAACTGCCCCACAAGTGTACATGCAAATCAGTGGGTTGACACGACTGGAGATCACCGGTGTTGTAAAAGTAAGATCAAACAAAAAAATCAGGAGCATGCCAGTGTCACAAACAAAAAAAAAAAAATGCCGAAAAACAATTGGTGCATACAAATGCAAAAACACCAGCATTTGATTGGCCTCAGCGATGAAGTAATCCCAAACCGGGAAGCCTGCCGCTACTTTCTGAGGTCAAACCGGCGGACCCCACATGCAGGAAAAGAAGAAGAAGAAGAAGAGAAAAAGTTATCGCCGTTTTGGAGCGCTGTGTTGACGAGAATCCGAATGAGTCGATTCGCCATCGTGCACAGCAATTGGAGCTATGCCTATCCGCATTGTCGAAGATTTTTTCGGAAAGATCTTTGCTTAAAAGCTTATAAGATCCAGCTTGTGCAAGGCTTGAAACGGCATGGCTATTATACGGGTCGTCGGTTCGGTGAATGTGCCGAAGACATGATTCAGCTTAATCCTCATTTTCAACACAAAATTTTGTTCTCCGATGAGGCCCATTTTTAGTTAAATAGACATGTAAATATGCAAAATTTGGAGTGGAGGAAACCCAGAAGCCTTTGTCGAATCATCCATAGACTCATAAAAACTCAATGTTTGGTGTGCGTTATGGGCTGGTGGAATCATTTGCTCGTATTTCTTTAAGGACGATGACGCACAGTGGGCAAAAAATGTGGATTTGTTGGTCAAAAATCTGTAACTTTCAAATTAATTGAGGTTTTTTCATAATTCTTTTTTTTGTTCGACACATCATTCTAATATGTATTGGCTTACAATTTTTAATTTTTAAGATATGTCTCATTTTTATTTAAAAACGATCTATTTTAAAATATATAAGGAGAAAATAAAAATATTATTTAAAAAAGATAAATGATAATTTCAAAATTTTGTTGAATGTCTTCAATTTCTTGAACTTCTTCTGAAAGTACTAGTATTGGCAAAATATGGGAACCAATTATATGTATATTCTCCATGACAAAGAATTTTATGAACAGTTGGTGCTATACACTAAGTTTACTTACTTTGCGTAGTTTCCAAACTTCTGCGCGTTAATTGAAACCGCTATTAATTAAATTTAAAATATTTCTAAACCTACTCAAACATACATACTATTCCAACTTCAATATTTAGTATTTGTGCAGTTGTTTCGAAACTCTCAAAAAATCGTCTTGCCATATTTCCAAAGGCTTTTTTTTGGTGTATCTACAATTAATCCCATTTTATCCCGAATTTCTGTCTGAATTCGTTTTATTTTCATTTTGTTTCATTTCTATTAATTGCGCGCTTTTAGCTTTTTTAAAATAAATAACTTTTTCATATGTTAAGTTTAATAGAAATTCCATTAAACACATTCTTGCATGCAAAGGTGATATACTGAACTCAGCATTATTTTCAACTCCAACGCTTTCATTCTTATTAAAATCTTCTAAAAAATTCTTCTTTGAACTTTCTATCCTCCTTTAGAATTTATTGTCGTTCTTCTTTTATAAATTTAAATCCAACAGGTCGAAAGAAATAAGTTGATAATGGCTTAGAATTCTTTCGTATTTCCAAAATATCATATTTGTTATTAATACTTTCATTCATATTTTGAGAATAGTTATGTGATCTTAATGGTACTAGGGATGTAATGAATAAATTACTATCGGAAATTTTCGTTGTGTTTTCTACCATCAAGTCTTTATTTTATATAAATAACAATAGTGGAAGAGGTACTCGAAGCTATTTTTTTGCACTTATCGTTTGTACAAATCTAATTGTAGTGTAATCTAGAACGTCTTGAAGGCCTGATTCAGCCGAAGTTTCGTTAGAATTCCAGTAAAATAGCATTGCGTCTTGTTTCGCCGGACTTCCGGACTTTTTGGAAGTCCAAAAATATTGCTAACGCTTTTCTGATGAAAAACTTGTGATTTTAGATTCATTTAAAAATATATTATGATGAATTCTATCAACTTCTTCTTTAGTTGCTTTCTGTCCAGTATCCGCAATTTCTGCCTTTTTTGTTGGTGATTTTTTCTATGTATATGTACATTTCGCAGCAGTTATTGTCAGATGTTGTCAATTTGCTTCTAAATCATCTCTTCTTTGTCTTTTAGTCCTATCGGAGGTTTCTTCGTAAACCTTTTCTGGTCATCCTCTTGTAATTATCTGCTCCTCAGAAGGGGTTTTTAGCTCAAAAGAATTTTCCAGCCACTTGAAATATTTTATAATTAAATTATTTTTGCTGTATGCACAAGATAATTATTTTCTCTTTATTTAATTAAATATCCCATCTAAACTTATATCTAAAAAATATTCTTGAAAGTCTAACCTGCTGACCACTTTTTTCTTAAAGACATAAACCTTTGGGTCTACAAAAAAAAACACTCAAAACGGAACTTGTAGTTCCACCTGATAATTATTCTGCACTATTTAAACTGATACTGTGCTTTATATAGCTTCTACTGACTTTAAATTGATGGCAAAATCAATAACATTCTATCTGTAAGTCTAACGGAATAACTGACAACGTGAAGAGAATGTAGGTTTTTTGTTAGTGTAAAAAGCAAAATGCGAGCAAACTTCTTAGATGTACTATATCAGAGGTACAATTTTACTCGAAAGTAAATATTGCAGAGGGAAACTCGCCAAATAAACAGTTTTTTTTCTCTATAACTCATAATAGTGGACGCACCCGGATACAGTTTTTTTGAATTTTGCAAGACACTGTATTCTATTTTAATTCCGTTACAAAATTAAGGTTGTGAAATGATCTGAATTTTTCTCGCGGTCCGATGAATTTTCGAAATTCCATTAGAATTAAATTGGCTTTAGAATTTCGAACGGTTTTAATCAATTTATTGCGGGAAACATTTGCTGAGCGCATATTTTCGCATAGAGGACATTGCCTCCATGATTCTGTGATCTCACACCTTTAGATTACTTTCTTTGGTGGTATGTGAAGTCACAAATCTATGCCGATAGACCAGAGACATTTGACGATTTGGAAGTCAACATAAGTAGTGTAATTGCTGATATAAGGACCCAGTTGCTCAATAAAGTTTTCGAAAGTTGGACTTTTAAAAACGTTTTACAAGGACACACACGGACTATCGTTATAAAAAAAAAATCCGCCAATTCCGTAGGGCGCCTATGGGACATCATCCTTGTAATGCTATATTCAATGTACACAAGTTCTCAAGCTCCCATTCGGATATCAAAGCCATAGTCCAAGATGACGGAATAAAAATTAATCTTGTCCGATAATCCTACGTACGTCCTAAAATCATCGAACTTTACCGGAAGAAAGCCGTTACATTCAATATCCAATTTCCATATGAGTCTGTATTTATACTGTGAGTACATTGACATGAGTTCTGAGTTGTCCAGTATTGCCGTAAATGAAATATATTATGCGCTTCCCTTGCCTTCACCTTCACCAGCTTCCTTTTACCTTTAAACGCTCATTTTTAATTATTCATTAAGCCGGAATCATGATTTACATTTGCCGATTCATCTTCAGTCAACAATTTCTCTTTAAAAAGGATACTAAAAAGAAGACAGATATTACGTGAACTTTCAGAATTTCTAACTGCAACAACGGCAATGGCAGCTTATTGAAATGCACACTCTCCGGCACTTCAGGAATGGATAGATTAGCTGATTATCCTTTTATCTCTACTACATATCCTGCAATCGGATCCCATAAATTATTCACTCTCCGGCATCAAATATGCATCGTTTAATTGTAAAGGCCACATAGACTGGCTACATTTTAAAATCAACTGCATTTCCGCAAACTTCCCCCACGTCCCACCACCCTAGTCATCTTATATATCCATCGACGACTTCTAGCCACCACAATCGTCTTGTAACCCCTTTGAGCCCCTAAGTACCATATATACTCGTATATATGTGTGCGTTGAAGACTATAAATAATATAAATCTCGTCAAACTGCACTCTACCCTACTCCTTGTGCCTCGTCTGCTATTAATTTCAATTTACATAAATTGCCAAGAAACGCTCTAACATTCACACGGACGTTTCTTACATTTTTATTGGAGTCCTGACGGCTGCATGGAACTCGTCGTAGCCATGCAAGTGAATTCCGGATTGCGCCTAGTTCACACGCGTACCAACTACGTGTAAGTCCATTTCTTTTGTGCTCTTTGCTCTGCGCCCGTTCGAAATGTCATTTTATCAATGGACAACGTGGCTAGATTGTTTCACGGCACACTCACGTCCTCTTTGTATTGTATGCCCATTCACATCAGCCCTTGTCTGCAGTTCGATAATGTCGGGGGTTCAAATACATTATGGCTGTGAAACACGCTAACGGGCCAGGATAGCACGGGTGTGCGGCTAGGCCTGTGGAGGAGATTCTGTAATGGACGCACTTTTGTTCTGATGGTTATTGCAATTGCAATTAGAAGTGGAAGTCGTGGTCGCTCGTTTCTCTAGGGAAGTATTTGCTTGTTGTTGACTGGTGCTTGCTGTTACTGACTGGCTGAAGTGCCATGTGACAGGCTGTCAAATGGTCCGTGCCCGCAGTGGAGTACTTGTTTTGAATGTTGATCTTCTTTAACGATTGCAATTGTGGTTAAATCCTGATTATGGGCAATGGGTGGACGCGAGATAAGAAATGCCGACATGGTACAAGGGCGATGATTCAGATTATGGGTGAGTGAAAGTTAAATTCAGTAAGTTACTTGTACGCAAAGTGTTATTAGATTACTAAATCACGGTGGGTATGAAGCCGTGCAAAGTAGGAAGTCATTTGGTCTACATTAGTTGATGAAAGTGGATGAAGTGTTTCCGGCAGGTTTAGTATATGTATTGTATTGGATACAGCCGTCAAAGTCTACAGATGCCTTCCACAGGTTATAATTAATATATTACAAGATCACAACTCCCTTAAACCTACCTTTGTGATCCGCATGCAATGATGAAATATCCGAGGTTTATCCCGCGCCAACTCATTAACATCAGCACGAAAGGATTCTTGGCCTACAACGACTTCTCTTTCTTAAAAATCTTTCTGTGATTTTGATTGTTGATTTTAACGTTTGTAGTTATTATCGAGGCTTATGTAGAATCAGGTCTTAAGTATATGTTCTTAGCCAATTGTGTTGATTTAAGCTAAGGCGGTTGTTGCGGGGGAGAAACTTTGCAATTCATATGAAATTTTATAAAATTCCGTGCAGGAACGGGTTAAGAATATCCCTGCAGCGATACCTCTCGCTTGTCGTAAAAGGCGACTAAAACAAAGGTAAACAAAAATCACATCTAGGCAATTTAGAAAACACCAAGGTGAGCCTAGGGACACATATACCACCATTAAACTGCCCCACAAGTGTACATGCAAATCAGTGGGCTGACACGACTGGAGATCACCGGTGTTGTAAGAGTAAGATCAAACAAAAAAATATGGAGCATGCCCGTGTCACAAAAAAAAAAAGCAGGCCGAAAAACAATTGGTGCAAAATGCAAAAACACCAGCATTTGATTGGCCTCAGCGATGAAGTAATCCCAAACCGGGAAGCCTGCCGCTACTTTCTGAGGTCAAACCGGCGGACCCCACAAGCGGACCAGTGGACCAGTTAAGTGGGAAGGTTATGGTCCTACACTTCTGACCATAACAACGCCAGAAGAAGATGAAATTTTATAAAACTTCAGTCTTAATATGCGAATTAATTAAGGTTGTCATTCATCTTCTGACATCCTGCAATTTTATGGCAACTAGTTCGTGGCCACACAACTGTCCAAGTTTGTTTGCCGAGAGCGCAGTCTTTTTAAAGAGAATCGCCCTTGGCTCACCACAAACAATAGTAGCATCACGAATTCCTATTCAACATACATACCAGTTTCAAATCCATAATTGATGTTGGAGGCAGTTTTAATGAGAAACCTCTGCTGATTCGTTCCTCTGCCACTCTGACTTGCTGCTTTGGACTTCACATTAATCTCTTTACACCGAATCAGTGTTATCTTCAACCTTGTCTCTTTTTCCTGGCTGTTGGGTCGAAACTCTCCAGCCGATGGCCCCGTTCAACCGACGCCGCATTTAGTATCTGCTTTAGGGAGTGATTCAGAGTCAGTCTGACTAGGTGGTCAGATAGCGAGATACATGAATCTTCATCGCGCCCGTAGGCAGCAGAAGAATGACGAATGAATGTAGAAGTCTTCAGAATCCTCGCTCCTGTCATTGAAGAGTTGCTACCATTCGTTTTGCCGGTTCGCTTAAAATTCATAGTTTTTTTCAAATCCATTCAGTTTTTTTCATGGATTTTAGTCACCTTTTATAACAGGCATTCCTTACCACAGGAATATTCTGTGATCGACGAGAATCTTACAAACCTAACAAAGTGGGTTGATACAAACTCCAGCTATTCTATCTATCAGTTTTGTCGATCTCCTAACGTGTTTTCTTTGCAGCCATATGACCGAAGTTCAGGAAAATTCACATTTCACATTTGACCGAACTTGTCATGATTTGTTCGGTCTTGGCTCTTTAGTGGAGCGCCTGGGGCGTTAAAAACATGAAAACCTCGGATTTCCGTTTCAGTGAATGAAATTTTATAATTCAAAGTGGAATGTTTAGCTTATAATATACAGGGTGCCCCACGAGCAGTGTGCCAAAAAGCTAGAGCGTGTAGCCCTGGCCAAGACAAGAAAAAAATCGTACGGGAGGGGGGGGGTCTATTCCCCCCCGTTTAGCCGGGAGGGGCAATTTTCTAAAAAATTGACTTAATTTGAAAAAAAATTATTAAAAATCAACAGTAACAGCCACAATGCCGCGATATACTTTTTTGTAAAGCCAGAAACCTCTTCTTTGATCTTGTTTTTAAACGAAGCTGTTGTAAGGAATAGTTTTTGAGAAATTAATTTTCAAACTTAAAATTTTGAAAAAAAAATTGGAAAAAAAAAATTTCGAACTACTTTTTTCCAAAATTGTATGTAATTAAGTACTATTTTTTTTCCAAAATTCAATTCCCTTATTAGTTTTTAGTTAAAAACAGAAAACCGGATGCAAAAATGTCTTGTAGTTTTTGAGAAATTAAAAAAAAACCCGAACCATTTTTTTCTAAGAAAAACCTTTTTTTTTGGTTTTAACGCGGCTGGACTTGTAGGCAAATTAATGTATGAAAGATTGACCTCTTTCTTATTATTTTTAAAAAAAATCGGAGTTTTATTATAATAAATTTTCAATATGATCCCCATTTTTTAGAAGGCAAAGATTATATCTTCTTCTAATGGCTGCACATTAATCTATGTTTGACAAATTTTCCTGCAATTTGACTCCAGCGACTTCAATCCGTTGTTCCAAAGATACTATTTCCACTTCGTAAACATAATTTTTCATGAATCCCCACACTTAAAAATCTAGAGGAGTTAAATCTGGTGATCTAAGTGGCCATTTCGTGGGGCCCCTTCTTCCGATTCAACGGTCACTAAAATGATCATCCAGCCAGTTTCTAACCCGTAAGCTGTAGTGTGCTGGTGCTCCATCTTGCTGGTAGATTAAATTATCTGCTATGGCCAAAGGAACGTTGTCCATCAAATCGGGCAAAAGGTCTCGTAGGAACTGCAAGTATGATTCTCCATTAATAACGGCATTCAAAAACCGGGGCCCGATTACAGTTTGTCCAACAATACCAAGCCAAACATTACAGCTAAAGCGGTGTTGTGATTTATTTTGTTTTTTGTTGTATGGATTGGTGCTACTCCAATGATGCAAATTGTGGAAGTTAGTAACCCCATCTCTGGTAAACTGTGCTTCATCCGTCCAGAATATCCTTGCAAAATAGTTTCGTTCAGTTTCATCTCGAAGCAGTAATGATCGACAAAACTCTGCTCTCAAAAACTTGTCGTTTGAGGTGAATCCCTGAACTGGCCTAAAATGGTATGAAGCACTCTCCATACTCTAGATTTGGGCACTCCAAGCATAATAGCCATCCTCCTTGTACTAAGGGAGGGATTGCGTCGGACCAAATTCAAAATTCGGGTAGAACCCATCTGCGGCGGGCGGATCCAGCCGAAATTCGCAGGTCAGTTTTCAGGCGTTATCAATGAAAAAAAATAATTAATCCAGGGTTATTCCAATAGTGTATCACTTTATTGTATCCTCATAAAACTCCGAATTTTTTAAAAATAATAAAAAAGAGGTCAATCTTTCATACATTAATTTGCCTACAAGTCCAGCCGCGTTAAAACCAAAAAAAAAGGTTTTTCTTAGAAAAAAATGTTTTTTTTTAATTTCTCAAAAACTACAAGACATTTTTCCATCCGGTTTTCTTTTTTTAACTAAAAACTAATGAGAGCATTGAATTTTTGAAAAAAAATTACTACTTAATTACATACAATTTTGAAAAAAAATAGTTCGAAATTTTTTTTCTCAAAATTTTGAGTTTGAAAATTAATTTCTCAAAAACTACTCCTTAAAACAGCTTCATTTAAAATCAATATGAAAGAAGAGGATTCTGACTTTACAAAAAGGTATATCGTGGCATTGTGGATGTAACTGTTGATTTTTAATAATTATTTTTCCAAAATAAGTCAATTTTTTAGAAAATTGCCCCACCCGGCTAAACGGGCGGAACTAGACCCCCCTCCCATACGATTTTTTTCTTGTCTTGACTAGACTTACACGCTGTAGCTTTTTGGCACACTGCTCGTGGGACACCCTGTATACAAAAAAGTTTACCTAGATATTAAAAAATTGTGATCTCGATTAAAAAAAAAATAATAAATAATTATAATTTTGATAGTTTAAATGATATAATACCTCATAATATTAGGCTGTAGAAAATTTTTCTACACCAAAATTAAGTTAATTTATATATTCATATAGAGATAGTAATTAGGAAAAATAAATAAATGAAGGAAAATGAAAGAAAAAAAAATTATCAAGAAATCATTTGTTTATTTAAACAATTTACATTTTTGTCTATTTAAGTATTTTCTTCAACTTCACTAATTTCAATGATTGGCGGAGTATTAAAACAAGTATTTTCGCTGCACTGTAGACATGTTACACTGCAGTATAAGCCACTCTTTCGACATCCACAAGCAGCTCCACAACCCTTTTTGCAGCTACAAAACAACATTTGCAATAAATTATCTGGAGCTGGTGATTGATTTATTGTTATTGGGATAAGTTATTAAATACTTCCAGGCCCAATTTTCAATGTCTATATTTTCAATATCTACATTTCCTAACCATAACTGGATTTGTAGATATACTCCTTTTAGGTGTTCAAACGCTGCGTCAGCTGTAGGAGGTAATGATGACAGAAGAACACTTGTTTTTTTGGCTGTTCCTTTTACAAAGAAATGGAACCTCAATGAGTTTAAATCTTTAATTTTTGCTGGAGCTCCATATAAACTCAAAATACATGCTGCACCCGCTTGAAATATATTATTACAGTCTTCGTTTGAATTTTTAAATACTTTTGCTAATTCATGTAAATCATGACGTTTCTCAAAGTTTTTGGCAAACTTAATTTTACCTTTGTTGAAGAATGCTGATGTCGTATCGCAACCTGTAAAGGCATGTAAAAAAAGAATATGTTCTTTACATTCTGGGTACGATTTTTCTAAACATTTCGAAGAAAATATTTTTTAGAAAATATATTTCATGATTCTGATTCACCAATGCTGTTAATATAACGAGGACGTCAATATCTTCTGACACGACAACAACATTTTGGTTTCTAAATTAATTGCTGTATCAACAATTAATTTGTCTGCATCGCTCTCTGCTTGGCATGAAAAAATATTGTTGTCAGCTAATTTAATTCTTAACATTTCTATCAAGCGGCTTTAATTTGTATTATTCGACAAAAATGTATCTTGAGCTATTTTCAACTGCATATTTTCATTGAATTCAATATCTGTATCTCTATTTTTCAATGCACGACGATTCCCTTCAGCTGATTTAATACTGTCTTTTTTATAGCCATCAAATACCACATACGTGTTGCTGTTATAATTATTTTTTAAATATCTTATATAATGCTCACATATCATTTTAAAGGTTTCATTCAATTGCCATTTACAACGATGTAACAACATGCCTCCATCAATAACGTAATGAACATTTTCTACACTTTTTAACTGAATTGAAACTTCTGGGAATAACTCGTACAAAGTTGATTTTTTGGTCTTTCGTAGTTCACCATCTTCAAATATAGCAATCGGATATGGTGCCAGTTCATAATTCATATAATTTTTAAGCTCTTCATCGGTTGTCATGTATCTTCATCGTCATGTATTTTAATTTTGTTATTTATTGCCAACAGAGGATTTATTTTATATTTTCTTGATAGCTTCAATTCACGTAAATTTTGACCCTTTGTTTTTTTTTCATTACCTTCAAACCTTCTTCAAAAGCATCGTAACAATTTATATCTTTATCTCCAGTAATTCCAGTAGCAATGGAAGTAATAGCATCTGTATCAGGAAAATGGTTGTTTTATTTAAAGAAATCCACCAATATTTTTACATCAATATCATCCCTTTCAATTCTAGCATCTGTCGAATCACTTTTTGATGGCTTTTATTAAAAGATATATCACAAAAATTTTCTAAGCCCTCAATAATATCTTGGCTGTAAATAACTCCTCTAATCCATTTATATACTACACTTTCAGTGGCACCACGTTTGAAAGGACCTCCTTCGACGCTCATTCCTTTCATCAAGGTTTGCTCAATAGTCTGATCACTTGCAATGCCCGAAAAAAATGTATCTGAACGTCTAGATGTGAAATATCCTTCCGTGAATTTTTAAAACTCCGTAGGGTTAATTTTATCGTGTAATTCTTTCATACCTTGCAGATAAATTTGTGAAGCTTTGGCATAGGGAAAGTGCCCCGAAGCATGAAATAATGGAATCATTAGCTCAATACTATGTATGTAAGTGTAAGTTCCAGTCTCCCATACGGTCGGCAGCATGATCATATAATAAACTGCAGATTTTTAATGAGATTACTTACAAAATGAACAAATAAAAAATCTTACATAGAAATTCAGTAGAAAAAAAACGTCTTCAATAAAACGGATAAAGTTCCGAATAGTACTCACCCCCGATTTTTTTAAAATTTTTTGTACGTATAGTCTAATGTATCAAAGTTAAAAATCCAAAGCGGTTTTTAGCGCAAGTGACTGGAAAGGACTAAAAGGATGTGCTAAATTTGAATATCCTGCAGAAATAAAACTCAAATATCTTTAAAACTGCAACAGCTATGTTTGTAAATGATACTGCAAATTAAAGCAGTAATTAAGTGCTTTTAACTGACATCAAAAGTATAGTAATCCGTTCACAAATATTGAAGATATGAAGAATTTTAAAAAATTAAGGTCAATATTTTCAAGGAAAAAAAAAATTAAAAAAGAAAGTGTATTATAAAGGCATATGTTTTTTACGGGATTATAAAACTACATTTGAAGTCCTTTTCAATGATACCAAACATGCTTTTCACAAAATATTACTTTACGCGAACAGTTCATTTCTTCAGAAGTAACATTCATCAAAGTATAGTTTACAAGATAATTGCTAAAAGGAATGAAAAATGCTCTTTTTTCTGCCATGAATACATATGTATATATGTGCGTCGCCGTTTTTATAAGTAAATCGCAGTGAAATACCTATGGGGGGGCATGCTGCCCCCCTGCAACCCCCCTGCTTGGGCTCACTGTAGGATTTGGGGTAGGTGCAAAGTTGGGGTAGGTGCAAAGTATGAGGTTGTGCATACATATGTGTATCAAAATATTAGAATGCCCTTTACCATATACTCAAATTTTATCAAAATCGGGCAGGAGTACTCTTTTGTTAATATTTATCATTATTCCATCTTCTCTTTACAAATTTAGTCCTGAATAATAACTTTTAAATATAACATTTTTATATCAAAATTCAAATTACAATAACATTTATTTCACATTTCATTATTTATATACAGTTTGATACACACACACATACACAATATAAATATTTATTATATATATAAATATAATATTTAATTTACGTCAATTTGACAATACAAATCATTGACCAGGGTAACAGCGCTTAATATCCTTCAGCAACTGATTAAAAGGATCTTGGTTCAACTTTCTGACGCGACGACGCCACAAAAATTCGCATAAATGTTGCTCCATATTGTCGACACGGACACCACCACGAGATAATTGACGACGCATCCACCGCCACGACGACTCAATATTTTGGGTATGAGCCCCTGTTTCGGAATCTACAAATTCTTTGGAATGATTGACAGTAAAGTGATGATATCCGAAAGATTCTAAGTCCATATATCCCTTCCAACAATCTGTGTGGATAGTAGTTCCCAACTTCACATGTTTTTGTATTAGACTTATTAAAGTATTTTTGTCTCTTTTATTTTCGGGACAAATTTCGAGACGGTATTGAGAAGGACTCCCACGAAGTATAATGCCTAAGACACAAGAACCCTCAACAACACGCCCCCTATGGTATTAACGACGACCAATTTTACATTCGTCAATCTCAACAACTTGACCAACACCTCCTATTTGACCCCCTTCCTCGAATTGTTCGTCTAACGCCAACATACAGACTTCTCGACAAAACGAAAACCGATCCGCAACTGTCTCACGGGAAACTTACTTTCCATCAATAATTGAACTTTCCCGGATGGTTTGTTCAAATGACATATTTAAAGAAAAACAATAAGTAATTAGTATGCAAACTTCAGGTGAAATACGACATCTCTCAAACCACGTATTATTTGCAACACTTTCACAATGATAGTATTTGCTTGTCTTACGACACTCAAATAATCCACATATTAATTTTAATTCATTTAATACCATATATTTTTTATGCTTATGACAATACTTTGTCGCTGGAATTAGTCCAAGATCTCTTAACCACTGCAAAGTTTTCGAATGATCACTTAAAATACTTGCTAATTGAAATAAATTATACGTTAAATCCATTGCAAAATGCAAAGTATGAACAATCGCGGAAAATTTAGGTCTACCTTTGTGGACAGTTTCTACTCAACAAGAGACGAAAAGCTTTTTCATCATCGGTTGTCTTTACTTGGGTCCGTTATCGCCGTTATACGAGGGGAAAAACATTTGTTTATACAAATGTTACTCCCAGGGCTCACCCGAGCTTGATGAATGTCACTTCTAAAGAAAAAAACTCCTCTCTTAAGGTGATGTTTAACGAAAAGTATAGCATGTTTGGTATCGTTAAAAAGGTTTTCGAATGTAGTTTTATAATTCCAAAAAAAAAATATGCCTTCATAATACACTTTCTTTCAAAAAAAAAATGTTTCCTTGAAAATATTGACCTATTTTTCCAAAATACTTCATATCTTCAATATTTGTAAACTATATACTATAATTTTATTATCAGTTAAAAGCACTTAATTTCTGCTTTAATTTGCGATATCACTTATAAATATAGCTGTTGTAACTTTCAAGATATTTTCTGCAGGATATTCAAATTTAGCACATCCTTTTAGTCCTTTCCAGTCATTTGCGCCAAAAACCGCTTTGGATTTTTAACTTTGATACATTAGACTACACGTACAAAAAAATTGAAAAAAATCGGGGGTGAGTACTATTCGGAACTCCACCCAATAAAACTTTTGTCAGAAATAAACAAAAAAACACACAACTTTTACTCTTAAATATATACAACATGCGCAGAACACGTGTCATTTATAACTAAAAAGTAGCTAGAAAAATTCTATTTAGTTTTGGAGCAGTTGCCATTGCCGTTCTCCCCTCTCCACGTTCTACTACCTGTCCAAGGTCGTTATGACCCTTTATACGCTCCAACATTTTAAGAAAATATTCTTTTATGTGTATTTAGGTATTATTCAACGTATAGATACGAAAAAAAAATTATTTTAAATAAAATTACATGCTTAAGTATTAATTTTTTATAATTTTTGTTTAAATAATAAAAAAATCAAAAGCACAAAAAAATGTTGGGTAAACTTTACACTTTATAGTATAAAAAAGAAAAACCCCCCGACCATTTAAATTCATTCACTGTAACAAAAGTCTGAGGTCAAAACCCCCAGACACTCCACTATTTGTGGTTGCTGTCATTGGGATGATTGGGCTTAGGTTTCTACGTGATGACCATAAACCCATATAAGTTATTATTCTTTTCAGGAAATCTAGTTTGTCGTTCAAACAGTTGAGCGGTGCTCATGTGGCAATTCTTTTGGTCAAAATCTAGCAATTTTGAAACAAACTTTACTGATATAAATTTCATGCCCAAAATATCTGAAATAATATATGTACCAATATCCTCAGTAACTGCTCTGATAGTGGTTCGACGATTCCCCATAACAATTTAATTAGTTGCTTAAACGTTTTCATCCGTTGTAGACGTGCTAAAGCGTCCCAAACGGGCATCGTCATCAACATCTTCTTAGCCTTCTGTAAAGAACTTGTATTACTTGTAAACATTTTTTTTTTTGCTCAGCGTAAACTCGGCAAAAGTCAACATTTCATGTAGATTTAATTTTATTTTTTTCAAACAGAACTTCATACAAATTCATATATGCACTTTTCTTTAATAGCAAAAATCGCCATATAAACCAGAACACGAAACCTTTCTATCCTTTATGACGATAAATAAGTCAAATCGAATATACGGGCTAGTTGTCTTATTTTCTTAACAAACAGGTCTAGCTTGTCAGGCCTGGAAAGCTTAAAAATTATCATTACAGACAATAGTAACACGTGAGCTCTACGAGCAGGGAAGTAGAGAGGAAAACACGCTTTTAGGGAAGAAAAAAAGAGAGCACGAAAAGCGTGAGATCCAGAAGATGGGGAGATGCTACCGCAGCACATGCCAGGGCTATAAAGCCAGGGCAGAAGCCTGTAATGATGAAGACGGACAACTAGTAGTGGTCACAGTTGATGCTGAAAAACTAATTCTGTAGACTGTGTAACGGCGAAGATAGATCTGATACCGCTGTCAGGCAGATTGATCTACGTCGCAACAGACGAAAATGAAAGAGAATTCCGTCCACTCGACCTTGATATAATTGAGCATGTAATATCGAAACTTAAAACTAATAAAGACGCAGGCGCAGACGGCTTGTCTGCTGACCTATTTAAAGCGGCTGGAGATGAGCTGGTAGGGCGCATGCAACAGCTCAGATTAAGCGCAGAATTCTTTGGACTCAAGAGGCAGTTGAGAAGTAGAGCCCTCTCTCGAAAAACCGAGGTAGTACTATATAAATCAGTAATCAACCCCGTCCTCCTTTACGGTGCAAGGGCATTGACCGTAACGAAAACGGATGAGTATGCCCTTGGTCGCTTCTGCGTTCAGTCTATGGTTCCGTTTGTATAAACAGCGAGTGGAGGAGAAGATACAACGGCGAACTGTATGGGCTGTACAGCAACATTGGCCTAGTACGATCCAACGTCGGATCCAACGTCTAAGATAGCTCCGGCCCGAAGAGTCTTTGAATTCAACCCTGAGCGACGAGGCAGCAGAGGTTGAACGAATCTAAGGTTGCGCACACATTTGGAAGAAATCTTAACCAACTAACCAAAACTATCGAAATAACTATTTTCGTAGCGTTGACCATTCGCGACACGTTTCTTCACTAATAGATGCGTTACCATAGTCATCATTTGACCCGCCTTAACCGAAGATTTTTTTTTTAGTTGAAGGTTTTTGAAGAAAAGGTTCTTTGCCTGGTTGTTATATCTACAAAAGCGTTTCATTTTTTCCGTCTTTGCTCCTTACCTTTCTCAAAAGCCCAAATTACACATCGCTAAAACCAGACACGATATAAGACTGATGTTGAATAGGACCTAGTCTTCTGTGTCATAATATTTTACCTATGAAATATTCGATTTTCATTATAGAAATGTTGAAAATCTCAGCAGGATTGCAATACTTCCTTCCATTCCTAGTCTTAAGATAAGAAGATAAGGAACGAAGGCAAGACTGTACTCGTACTCCCCATTTCAACAATAATTTAAAACTATTACTTTATTCACCATCTTAGCTTACGGGTAACAGACAACCAATTTTATTAAACTAAAGTCTATAATATACACAACATCACATTCCGAGTCTGTTTGGAAATAAAATTCCAGGCTATTATCCTCGAAAGCCATGTAGATGTGTGCCGCTCTCATGCACACCACCAAATAAGTAGCAGGCTTACCCGCACTAATAGAATTCTATTCACACCCGAGACCGAACGAAATTGGGTTATCTCTCCGTAACAAGACAACACGCTCCTCGTTGGCCCGCTGTTGTGGCTATTTAGCTGGCAAGGATAAAACTCCTTCTCTAAGGATTATCTGGTATTCACATGTGAAATGAAATTGCAAACTCGGAATATCCCTACTTATGGTCTATACTTCTAATAATACAATTTATCAGGCTTAGCGGTGTAAGGCGGCATTTCCCTATTTTCGATTTTTTTTCTGTCCTTATTCTCCTCCATTTGCCATTGTCCTGTATCATCATTTATGGCTGATAATATTTCTGTCACGTGAGACGGGGTGCGTTCTTGCCGAACGGCGGGTTCTCTCGAGTGCTTAAGTAGAACTTGCCACGCAATCTGAAAACGAGAAAAGGATACAACAATCACGAATGAACTAAGCTGAGAGAGTAAACAACTTAAACGTGTACGAGTCGAGCATAAAAAAACGAGTCACTAGTGTGAAAGGACAATTAGATAGATAGATAGGTACTCTCGGTGAGTGGAATTTGTTCGTTCGACTCACTTTGTCAGATTTAATTAGGCACATTACAGATAGTGATTGCATGCGACAGGTCCTTGTGTAGGGTAGAAGGTGTGGCACTCGTTACAAGTGTGCATATCCCTTTTGTGTTTTTAGTTAGATGATGATGAGAATTGCGTGAGGTACTTGAATTTATGCGAATGCCGCCGAGCATTAGTTAGGAATGAAGGAAATTTCTCTAAGTCAGAAGGTAATTTGATAACTGTAGGACGTGAAATGTCCTAGTACTAGATTAGCAAATTGAATTTATTACTCGAGGAAATACTTGAAGAGAAAAAGATAATGTGTCACGCACGATTTGTCTCAGTCATCACCACGTATAGTCTAGCATCTTAAGAAACACTCACCGACTGTCAGCCCCAAGTCCCATGTATGCTGTTAGGTCCGTACTGCAGAACTCTAGACTATCATACGCCTTCGTTGAATTCTCGCATTTCTCCGTAGGGAACGCCTGGAGCGAGTTCACTGACTCCACAAAATACTGCCAAGCACGCTGGTGACTACATCCAACTGCAACGAAACACAAATAACCAAATTGAAATACAATTTAAGGCCCACAAACCCACTTATGATATTCAACCAACGATTGTTGGCGATCTCCTGCCGCGCGCACCCCGGCTGCAATGGAATTCCATTATTCGGATAAAAATCAGCATGACCCAGTGGCTCGGGATTGCCTAATACACCGCCGTCCGTATGTATGACGTCGACAAATCGCGCATCTGTCGGCGCCAGTCTCTGATTCGAGCTCTGCCCATTGAAAAGGGGAAATGCTGGATCCAAACCTAGAAAATAATATACATAAATACACAACGCCATCTCACATTTTAGGAACGGTGTTAAAACAACTCCTCGTATAAGTACTATTCCCCCGGAAGAGGATGTGAAACGCTATTCGTTGGCATAATTCACTTCTGGCAGAAAGAAGTCCTTTTTAGCTTTCTTCGTTTGCATTGTTAACCTGCTGCCGTCGAGTCGACGGATGTGGGTAGATTGTGGCGGAGCGTGCTTAGATTGCGAATACTTGGACGCGATATGAACATGTCAAGTTATTTAGTATACGACTCTATATAGCGTTTCCGATGATTTTCGTGTGACGTCAATGTTATTTTTGACATTTCCTTTTGTCTTAAGAATAAACAATGAAAACTGGGTTAACCGCAACCAATTGAGGAACGAACCTGAGGGCGCTGAAGTACGAGTATATGTTCGCGCACACTGCATATTCTTCTAAATTGAAAAAATATATTTTTTTTATGGGTCGAGGATGTTATGAGCCAATATCACGTTTGGTGAAAGGATAATATTCGGGTCACGAAGGAGAAGAGCATTTTGATGCGCACCAAGACATTTTAAAGGTGAGGATTAGAAAGCTCTCTCGGCTATTATAGATGCACGTATGTTGGAATGCTGATACAGCATGTTAAATGACAAATTTGAACAGAGGTTTTTCATATTTCTGGTCCATCATCGACCTTGGAGAGTGTTTAGTTCCTTACGTTTTATGCGTCAAGTTCATATAGAAACAAACCTGTCTTTACTATAAGTTGAGCAAATGAAATTAGGCAAAATGTTTGACTCTTATAAAACAAGTAATTCGTTGACAATTAAGGTGCCCTCTTTTTAGGGCTATAAAAAGACGTTACACAAATGATTATTAGAGGCTTCTTTTATCTGTTGGAGCACTCAGACGCAAATACTGGTCCATCGTACTACCAGACAGATACCTTTCTGTATTGTATATTCCCCGTTGTCCGAAGAAAAGTGACAGCGCTTTGACGAATTTTGACTCAACATGCTTTGACCAAAGAAGCTTGCTATCTAAGATCACTCCCAGATATTTAGCCTCATTAGATGTAGGGATGTGAATGTCCTTTAGCACCAGCTGAGTCATACCAGTATTTTTCCTCCTTCTCGTGAAGAGAACGACATCAGTCTTAAGACTGACAGCCCATTACTCGTACACCAGTCATTGTTCACATTTAGCGCCGCCTGTGCTTGGTGACAGATTCCGCTATTACTTTAACGTGGACTCCTGCCTTGTTGGCTTAATTCCACGGTAGGCCATCCCACATGGAGTTGATTTTATGGACGACAACCAACGTCCTTATTGGTCCGTGTTTCACTTTTCAATAAGTACCAATCGAATCATGCATAGGTACATAATCCCCCTTTGGTACAAGGCGAGGCCTATCTTAAACTTCTTGCCGATTTGAGGTCGACCACCTCCGAACTTCCACCAATGTTTCCACTAATGTTTCCACCAGTAGATCCACTAATTTTATCGTTCGTTGTTTCCCGCATTTGGGACAACCACAGCCCCCACGATACACCCTCAAGGGGGCCTACCGCAAAGACAGGCCGGGACTGTCAATCCGATATCTGACATTACTGCCATTTACCAGTCTGACATTATTGTCCCGGGGGCACCCATCTCCCGTGGTCCCGGAATTAGGCCTCCGGTCGAGCCGTTACTCACCAGCTGTGTTCTCCTATACATCAGCTGAGAGCCTTATGCTTGCTAATGGCCGAATGGCAGACCATAGTTGCAATGCATATGCCTTCCCAATCGATTATCAGTCACTACGACAGCATAATCAATCAGTTATCGGCATTATGCGTTCAAGTTAGCCATAAACAGCTAATCAGAGCCTTATGTTTGCTAATGGCCGAATGACAGACCATAGTTGCAAAACATATGCCTTCCCAATCGATCAGCAGTCATTACGACAGCATAACCAATCAGTTATCGGCATTTTTGACTCAATTTAGCTATAAATAGCTATGTTGGCCGAGAACCTCGTGGCCCTATAATGTTGCCCCCCCAGGTACGTGAGCCGCATATTGAGTATGCGACCCGGTGTAACCCACGGGGCGTATGTGCTTGGTGACAGTAAGTTGCTAACCATGAGAACGACACCATCGTCCGTATGGGCCTGGACATAGATTCCAGAAGCATTGAGAGCATCGAGCAGAGAGCCGACCACCATAACAGGGCAGCCCCTGTTTACGCCAGGTTTGACCCATTGTTCGAGGCCTGCATCAGCCATCAATTTCCTGTGCATTCGTTTGATCTTCAAAACCAGTGCTGCATCTACGCCATGCCATCTAGCAGCGTTACACATACTGTCGAAAATTGCATTATCAAAGGCCTCAATGTCGACGAAAATGCCCAGCACGTACTCCACGTACGTACAATTCTCCTAACTTGGTTTTGAAACGCAGTCTCGCAGGATTTTCCGCGCTGAAAAGCATGTTGCATCTCCGAGAGAGAAGGCAATCGAAGGGCAACTTTGCTCACGTGCAACTCTACGTCTCTCCATGCTTTTTAGCAAGAAGGATTTTAGACTGGTTGGTCAAAACTCTTGGCAAGTGAGTAATCTTCTTTCCCTACTTTGGAAATAAAGAACACTTTCAACGCACGCCAAGGAATAAGTATATAGGCAAGCTAGCAGTGAAATTTCTTTTCAAAGTAAGGAGCAGCTGTCTTATACCTTTTTGCAACATGACAGGGTATATCCTGTCAGTACCTGGCGACTTGAAGTCATTAAAAGATGCCACAGCAAATTCAATGGCCTCAGTCGTTGGCATGCGTAACGCAATATGCCAGCTACGCCGAGTTGTTATCATCGTTTCAGTCTTAGTTACGAGTACCATTGAGGAAGTATGCAAAATGGCGATGTTGGGTTTCCTCGATTGAGGACTTTGACCAACTTGCTGGTCGCGTTCAGGGAATTGAACCCTTCGCAGAAGTTCTTAAGGTATTATACTTCGATTACCGAATAAACTTTTTATATTCCATCTGCTTGTATCGATACTTATTTCAGTCAACGTCTGAATTCGATTTGAGCGACCTATTAAGAAGACTTCTGTGTTCCTTGCGAAGACATTGAAGCTAAGCATTCTACCAGAAAACCAATTTCCTGCAGGCAGGTTATTTGACAGAACATTTGCGAGTTCAACATTGGTGATGGCACTTCTCAGGTTATGAACGGCATCCTCCACCAATTGCTTCGTTCTGAGTTTGAATAGGGCTTCATTGGATTTCTCGAGCTCCTCTCTAAATTGTTCCCAGTTCGAAAGAATGAAGTTTAAGAGATGATGTCTTGCTGCTGCCACAAAAAGTGTTTTAAGCATTAGCATCGCAATAAATGATGAGTTCAACCCTTTTGGCTTCACAGTTCAGAGTTCAGAAAGTGCCTTCAGTGGCGGAAGCAGTACTGAGTCGTGGGGGATGTAAGCAGACGCAACGATGAAGTGTTCAATTTCTCCGTGCACTTTGAAGCTTATTTTGGTAGCCACCGCATCTTGTCTTTGGTTTGGTTTGCCGGTAATGGAATCGATATGATGAGGCAGATCCTAGGGCTTTCGGATCGCCCATCATAAAGGATCATAACATCACGTATACCAAGATCACACAGGCGTTTATTCCACACCCAGGTTCCTGGATTGGATACAATGTGATGATTTGTATTACTGCATGCAATTCTGCTACTGAGAAGAGAGGTAGGAGCCTTCCAATGCTGTAGATTAATCTGAGTAAAAATCAGAGATTTAAACTGCAGAGCACGTTCCACCCTTCAACTACTTGACATCAAAATCGAATAGAATCCTACCAAGGCGGAAATAAAGATGTGAATCGTACACAGACTTCAGAGTCTCGACTAAGCTGTTATCCATTCCCACAACCAGAGTGAAGCCCTTTTTTCAGAGAGCCCTTACTCTCTTTGTAGGAATAGACATTCCAGGCCCTCGTGTCAAGTCCCGGATTCTGCGCACGTAACCGCGTCGGCACATTCAGTTTGTTTCCAGATTTCCCGGAAATTCAGCAAATGGCGCGCGTTAATTTGAGTTCCCAAAGGAGGTATTTTCGACCGTACTCGCACTCCTGATCCAGGCAGATGTTCGCTGTGAGTAACAGCTAAAACCGCCTATCACTTTACTCATGACCTATGCAAATTTGTACACTTGTCTGTCGTTTACATGAGCATCAGTTGACGAAAATTATAATCATAACGTTTTACTCGTACCGTGGGCACTGTTAGTCAAAGGTTGGTATGTCCGCTCTGACTAAGAAGTAGTTTCAATCCCGCAACAACCAGATCGTATTCTGCGATATTCTTCCACATCGGGATTACCCCCTGTAGTATTGTTGTCTGGAAAAGCTTTTTAAAATTCGCCATTTTCAGTCGCCAAAAAATCAGAAAGTCCCTTTCATACATGTGAAGAAAATAATCACATAAAACATATGTACGTAGGTATGGTGAAAAGTGCTTGACTACCGACCACAATTGGCCCATCGATACGCTTGCAATGTGGCATATAGCCCCATTTTGTTGGAACCACATCAGCTCGTCCATTTTGGGCAAAAAAAAAATCAAATCATTGTTCGTTGTTCTCATCACATTTAAAAAAGCACGGGCCAATGATTCCACCGCACTAAACAGTGCGTTCTTCAAGATGCATTGGCAACTCTTAGTATTTATTGTCTTAGATTCATTCATCCAAAAATAAGTTTCATCGCTGAAGACAATTTTTCGATAAAAAAGCAAAACTTCCATGAAGGTGGATTGATGTCCAATATCATGAAATTGGTGCGAAACTTGGCTACCACGGCTTAAATTGCTTGCTCAGTAGGTCGATTATGATGGCCATAAAGTGGTCGAAAAACATTTTTTCACAGAGCAAGATTTTTTATAAAGAAATTCAAAAATTTGAAGCCGTTGTTCGAGTGTAAGTTTTTCTATAAAAATGGCCATACTAACTGAGCGTGTTGAACTTAGAGACATATTCAGAATCACGCGTGATTTGTCATGATTAGAACACGAAAAACCAAGCGATAAAAAACACCCTTTAGCTCAATAGAACTACTTTCGTCTAGGTAATTCTGATCCAATCTCATATTACATTTTTTTTAATTGAACACTATTTGGATTGAATGGAAAAAGGATCTGCGTTTTAACCATCCAGATATCATCTAATATGTGCACCACAATTAGACCTTAACATAAAAGGTTTTCAAGAGGCACATAACAATTTTGTATTTAAATACAAACATACTTCTAGACTTTTTTGTGTTTTTTTATTGCAAAAATATCAGTCAAGACTTATGTTTTAACTTGGTGAAGTTCACTAACGGACGAAATCGGTGGTCGCAACTTTAAGAGCGATTACTCCAATCTTTGGGAGTGAAAATGTTCTTGTTCCAGTGAGAAAACTCCACGCCATTCATAAGAATTGGCTATCTCTCAGTCCTCATTATGCCAAATTTTTCATAAGAATCTTTAATCAAGAACTGAAGCCTTATGACCATTTCAATTATGACCGAAACTTTCCGAATCCGCTCTGCAAAAGTCTTGTCCTTAGTTTCATCGAAAAATCATCTTCAGCGATGGAGCTCGTTCTAAGCTTGATAGCTTTGTCGCTAGGCAAAATTTGCGTTATTGAATAACAACAAGCCTACAGGTGCTTCAAGGCACTACAATGCATCGACTAAAATTGACCGTATGATGTTGACTTCATGCCGGTGATTTCGTCGATGTAAATGGTCGACATGGAGTTCGCTACCATGCCACTTTTGAAAACTATTTTTGCAGAAATAGGGTAACTTGACAACAGTGAAATGTGGTTCCCACAAGATTAAAAGGGAAAACTGGTTCGCTCGACTAGCCACCTCGCTCGAGCGGCTTAACGCGGTTGGATTTCTTTTTACAGGGTTACATGAAATGGGTGCTTTATGCTAACAAGCCAACAGTGCTAGAGAAGCTTAGCAATAGTATCGTACGAGAAATTGCTATCCTTCCGGCGGATATGTGTGGGAAAATGGCGATAAATTTATTCAACTTGCACGTGGTAGTAATATGATCGAGAATCCCAAACTGAATTAAATTGAAAATCATGTGTACTACACCTAGATTTAATTTGTAGATAGAGTCTAGGAGCAATGCTAATAATTACTTTGACCAAGTTATAAATAAGTTCGATAAGTTCTGAGCAAATATTCACATTAATACGGGTTGTTGAATAGCAACCTGTAAGGCCTTAAAAATTAGTTGCAGTCACGGCGGAACTTTGCTCTATTGACATATGTGATGTGAATATGTGATTCCAACATAAATATCATTGCTAAGGCTGCGAGGATACCCAGTGCAAAATAGCTAAATTTCACTTGCTTTGTCTACGAATATGTCCAGCTCATTCGCGGAGAAGCCAAACAATATTTGATGACTTGAAAGATCTACTAGTGAAGCAATGCGCGAGTGTTGGTTCGAGAAGAGCTGGTAGAAACAACGCGGAAAGGTGTTCCAAAAGCAATGCGGGACCATGTGCAACAGAGATGGAAGAAACGTCGACAGAAGTTATGTGAAAAGCCATATGAAAGATATGATGGGAGGGATTATCTCATTCCTTTATTGCTCTTAGTCATCAGTCAAATTCAGGTCGAAATGAGAGGCAGTAAAATTGGGCCCATATATGGTCGGCTAAATGTATATGCTCAAGCCGCAGATTTTGGTATAAGTAAAGGGTGTCTTTTTTGGAAAACTGGCAACACTGTTTCTACAGATTGTCAATTTGACAGTTGAAAGTTGATTTGTGGTTAGCACGTTCTGTCAAAATAAGTTTTCACCATTTGAAAACCCATGGTTCGATTCGCCAAACTCATCGTGCGTTACGTCCAGTCGATATAATCGTCCATCTGAGCAGTTATTCGGACCACAATGAATCGTTTTCGCACCACCTGTACTCTAGCGGATAATACGCAAAGATGACAAACAGTGCGAAGAGAAGAAGTTATTGCCATTGTGGAGTGCAGTGCTGAGGCGAATAAGAATGAGTCGATTCGCTATCGTTCCCAGCTATACCCATCCACTTTGTGAAAGATTTTACCGAAAGACCGTGTGAACATTAAACGCGCCGTAAGTTCAGTGAGTGCGCCGAAAACATCATTCAACTTGATTCTCACTTTCAATGCAACATTTTGTACTCCGATGAGGCCCACTTTCTGTTAAATGAATATGTAAACGAGCAAAATTGCCGAATTTGGGGTGGAGAAAACCCAGAAACCTTTGTCGTGACGCCCTTACAGCCATTCAAACTCAAAGTTTGGTGTGCTTTATGGACTAGTTAAATCATCGGCCCATATTTCTTTAAAGTCGATGCTGGCAAGAATGTTGCCATCAATGGAGAACATTATAGAATCATGATTTCTGACTTTTTCGTTCCTAAATTGAATAGCATTGACGTGACAGAGCTCTGCTTTCAACAAGATGGCGCAACATGGCACACGGCGCGCAACACCATCAATTTATTGCGGGAAACATTAGCTGAGCGCATAATTTCGCGTAATGGACCTAAGGATTGGCCTCCATGATCCTGTGATCTCATACCTTTAAATTACTTTCTTTGGGGGTATGTGAAATCACTAGTCTATGCCGATAACCCAGAAACGTTAGACGATTTGGAAGTCATTCGCCGTGTTATTGCTGATATACAGGCCCACTTTTTCGATAAAGATTTCGAAAATTGGACTTCATGATGGTGGCATGTATATACCCAAAATCACATTGAAGCACTAATGGCATAAAATTATCTTTAAATAAAGTTAATATCATTGTCGGCCGCTGACGCAAGATGAGCGAGCTCGGATCCCGATAACACCAACGCCATCAACTGATTATTTCGCGGCTTCCCTCTTCGGCGGGGTACTGGCAAAGCCCCCGGTGTTAACTTGCCTTAAAAAGCTTCTCGGCTTCTCCGTTCGGAAAAAACAAAAAATGGTTAAAGGCCATGAGATAACGCTATAATATTCTTCAGCAAATTGTAAATTGGTAAATTGTGGCACCACTTTACTCTCGGGAGTTGGTTATTGAACTCTTAAATTGTAAGGCCACAACAGAGCTCCACTATTACAACCTGCACATGAATCTGAGTCCGATACCCATAGCCTATACTGCTCCCGTAATTGATTTTAAGAAAATGACGCAATAAAGCTAACCATTCAGAGGAAAACCTACACTCAGAACACTGACTTCTGATATACACTGTGGTTACAGGACGGAGTGTCTTCTCGACCCAAGAACTTATTTCTAATACGTAACGTTTCGCTGTATATTATTTCAAATTGAAGTACTGGGGAAATCAGGCACCAACAGCATGGTCTCTGCCATGCCCAAGCCAAGCTGCCATCGCAGCCCTATACTCAGTAACCATCTCCTGATGGGAGAAATGCGAAGCGTTTTGATGAGCAGATACCAGAAATGAGCAAACCAATAAGTAAGTAATGCTGTGCCTCCTCACGCAATATATGAAACAATAGCATTGGTTACAGCAATGCCAATTTCATTTTTGAAGTGTCAGTATAGCGTTGTCGAAGTTTTACTTATCTGTTAGTCAGGTTTGCTCTCTGAGACATTCCTTACTTCTATTTAAATTCATTCTCTGCCAATATGAAAAGGATTCATTACCCTCCAGATGGCAATATTGCTATAACCATTTTCACTGTCTGTAGTGTGTCCTTGTTGGATAATTTTTCTATCCCCTGAAGTACTCAGACGCAATTACCGGAACATTGTTCTGCCGGGCAAGCACCTTACATTATTGCATTGGTGATGTAGAGCTAAGCTAAGATATAATATAAGTACAATATAAAAAACAGAATGAAAAGCCATCTGAAAATTAGGAAAAGAAAGAGACTCTTGGGTGTAACTAGTCTATCCAATCTGCCAATTGCCTATTTGATGGCCTAAGAGACTCTAGACTACTGTAACTTTGCACCTGGATAGTCCTAATGTAAGTACTGAAGTAATGAAATCACTGTATCATAATCTTAAATACTATATTTATAAATGAATTTAGATTGAGGTTGATAAATGTCTTCATAGGATGCTAGTCGAAACTAGAATTCAATTGTCCTGGATTATTTTATTGTTATAAGAAATTATATTTCAACTTGTTCACCAAACAGGCAAGATGGAAAAAAAATTGCGACTACACGAACTTCTCCCCGTACACAGAGACATCTCTCTTAAAATGTAAGGCTCGGAGGCCCAGAGGCCTCAAAACGTATGGATATAGAGGGTGTTTTTTTAAAGGCTTACAAATTCAACATAAAATTAAATTCTTGAAGCAAATGTTAATGTCTATTATAAGCTTTATATAATAGATAATTCTATGCCATTAGTGCTTCAATAAAGCTCTGTCCCGTTAATGCTATTCAACTTAGGAACGAAGAAGTCAGAAATCATGTTTCTATAGCGCTCTCCATTGACGGTAACATTCTGGCAGGCATCGTCCTTAAAGAATGAGGATTCCTCCAGCCCATAAAGCACACCCAGCAGTGAGTTTTAATGGTTGTAAGGGAGTCTCGACAAAGGCTTCTGGGTTTTCTCTACTCCAATTTCGGCAATTTTGCTTGTTTACATATACATTTAACCAAAAATGGGCCGCATCCGAGAACAAAATTTTGCGTTGAAAATGAGAATCAACCTCAACCATATTTTCAGCCCATTCACGGTATAATGGTCACGCAGTTTCAACTCTTACACAAGCTGGACCATATAAGATTTTAAGCCAAGATCTTTCTGCAAATCTTCCACAATGTGAATGGGTATAGCTCCGATTGCTGTGCACGATGGCGAATCGACTCATTCGGATTTTCTTCAACACGGCGGTCCACAACGGGAATAACTTCTTCTTTTCGCACTGTTTGTCGTCTTTGGGGATACGTATTATCCACTAGAGTGTAGGTGGTGCGAAAACGATTCATTGTGGCTCAAATAACTTGCTCGACGATTATTTCGACTGTAAAATAGACGTAGCGCACGGCAAAACGTACTAATCACAAATTATTTTTCAGCTGTGAAATTGACAATCTGTAGAAACAGTGTTGCCAGTAATGACGAGGTAGGAAAAACCAACTCCGTTGACAGGATCAACTCAAATGATCAGATTCAATTGAGCAGAGAAAGCCAGCAAATTAGTTGTACGAGTATATGCCAAGCACAGCAAAGAAATGTTTTATTTGTGAATAAAGCATGTCGCTATAAGTGAAAACAATTTATTTGAGCCAGCTGATATACAATACAATATGACCTCAATTTGTCAATAAATGTTTATTCAATAAGTTGTGTGACGATGTGCTTACGACATTGGTTTTCGTCTAAGATTAAGATCTTCCATGATATAACAAAAAAAAACTTGGTTTACAATGGCGACAAGTAATTTACTGCGACCATCGATCCGAAGTTCAATTAAAACAATTGCATGATTGTCACCCATCAGCCTTAACAGGGAAATAATGATCTGCGACACCGAAAACTAGCACACCGCATGGGCTCACGTGGGGAAAGAGAATAGACAGCTCATTGCAAATATCCCAAGCAAAGTGCAAATTAAGAGAATCGACTCGAGCTTTAATTATCCCTTTAAACATGGTCCGCCAATTATTTAATTTGTCACACAAAGAAACAAAACCGCCATCGCCGTCATTAAAGCTACTTCACTTGGCCGAATGAATACCATGCGGATTCGCTTAAGTTAACACCGCAGTAAAGTCGTCATGCTACACGGTAATCCAGGGTCCACGTCAAATAAACGCCGGCATTTGTCGGCCAAGGCGTTTTGAAAAACTAGCTCAGGCCAAGCAAACAAATGCATCGATTGTCTTCAAATACACTTTTATGTCCCAAGAGCTCCTTAGACACTCAATGAACAAAATGTAAAATGCAAACAAACTCATACGTCGGACTGCAATCGCGCACGGTGTCAATGATGCGTGGTAACATATTGTACATGGTTTGTCCATTGACATCAGCAAACAACAACCGGTCAACGACGTAACGTATTTCTGAAAACCATATTTTGATTGCAATAGATCCGTTCCATGTTTTACGAGATCGCATAAAACAGTCTTGGGCAACGCCAATCACTCACCTAGTCACCCATTCGACCATCCATGTACGAGTATTTGACTGTCGCTCAACCTTGGATGCGACTAAACAAGTCACTCGTTGACTGACTTATTATAATTTCCTGAATGATTTCAATTTACATCGACTAACCTGTAATCCGAGAGAGCACAACGCCCCACTCTTGCATCTGTTGGCCGGCGAAACCTGCCACTTCGGCTCCTAAACTGAAGCCAATCACATGAATCCGTGTCTTAGGCAAGCCATTAGCGATGAGGTAGCGTAGGAAACGAGCGATATATCGTCCAGCGATTGGGATGTTCTCGACCGAGTTTGTGTACCATGGCATAGCTGTGAGTGGACTCCAATCGACCAGGATTACGTTGTAATTTCCGGACTTGAGAAAAGCTATTTGCGAAATAGGAAATCAAAAACGTTAAGAATTAGGTGTGGATTTGATGAGACATGGAATGTAGGGTGAGGTAATACCATCCTTGAGTTGTTGACTGCTCTGGTCGATGCCGGTTGCGGACTCGGAAAAGCCATGCAGGTATAGCACTAGAGGGTTTGCTGTGTTGAAATTACTCTGCTCCAGCCGGCGATTATTGCTCGGATAGAGCTGATAAGGTTTTGTGGGGTTCTCACTGTATCCAGGAGATGTGAGATTTGGATTTGTGGGTAAAATCATAAAATGTCAATAGTTGCTTACTTCGTGTAAAGGAGGAACTTGATGTCTTGCACTTCTCGAATGGGACAGCAGTTGGTACATGCGCCACGTGGTGCCGGACTGTAAATCAATGGTGTGCCAGCTGAAGAAGGAATAAAACAAAATAATGATAAGTTTCAATTGACTTCGATTGACCGGATGTAGAAGAGGCCTTGTCGCAATTTTATAAGAATATAAGGAGGTATATAGAACCTGTGAGTTAAACTGTCTAGAACACCAAAAATCGTGAAAAAATGCCGATGATAATGATGCCTGCGGGGACAATTTTAGCAAATCATTCTAGCGAGTATCGAATAGTGTTTTTCAGCACAAACACATTTGCAAATGCATCTTTTCGTACAATTTTCTTTTAACCTGAAGATTACCACATGCTCATATTGTTCATTTCAAAATTGAAAGCATCAGCTTACGAAATCAGCTTGCAAAGCGGACAAAACATGAGGAACATTCAGACATTATTGGAACTACGCAGTTTATTCGACAAGTATAAGCGAATGTTGACCAGAACCCCTTTGAAGTCACTGAAAGTCATTGCGAAGAACCTAATAACATCGACGGGACCTAGTTCGACTTGTCCACAAAGTCCTTCGCTATAAATCATGCCTTATGCGCAGAGCACATTTTCTGTCGGTATGAATTCGGGAACAGTTTGAGGCTCCTAAAAGACCAAAACCCAACCTGAAAAATTATAGACTATTTTCAGGTCTAATGTTATGCATATGAAATTTTCACCTACAGTCATGGTTTTAGAAGTAGCGAGTAAAGAAGGACAACCTTAACTCTTTTCTCAAGGACTTCGCGTTAATGCTGCCGCCTATATCTAAATTTTAGAAAACATGAAACCCTGAACAGATAGCGTACGCTAGGACAGACCATACCGACACGATTCCATGACCACATCATCCCGAACTAATGGCCCCTTAGCCCGCCAGACATCAATCCCTTGGATTTTTATGTATGGGGTCGTAGTTGAGCGTGAGACCAATATGCAATCGTTTCCGAGCAGTATTGAACAGATTATTCCTATGTTCCTATATTCCTATAATGCCTGCAGAGAGGTACATCATCCTGTTCAACAATGCACTGAATAATGCATTTTATCCAGTGCACTGGAAGAAAGCAGTTGTGCAACCAATCCCCAAGAGCGGTAAAGACACCGGCAAATCTCCCATCAATAAGTCTCCTTCCGAGTATCAGCAAGTTCTTCGAGAAAGTGGTCTATAGGGCCCTATCTAAATGGGTTGAGAACAATCTCATCCCGGATAACCCATTCGGTTGACTATTGACTATGACACTATTCATGGCGCGTCGAAACTCGTATCGGATATCCAATGGAATAAATGCAAGAACCAATGCACGTGTGCCTGCCTGATTGACTTGGAAAAAGCTTCCCACACCGTATGTTTAGAAGATCTTTATTACAAGCTCAGTCGGCTGGGCATAACTAAACCTCTGCTATATATGATTTTATGTTAACAGGTAAAAAGTTCGTTGTGAAAATTGCCAACGTAACTTCTACCCAGAAATTTGAAATCAAAAATGAAGTGCAAAAGGGCATGGTAAATTCGCCGATCCTTTTCAGCATTTACCTAAGCGATTTGCTATTTTTTCTTCACCATTCTATAGCGTACGCAGGCGACTTAATCGCGTACAGATCAGGTCCCACAATCGACGTCATTATTACTCTTCTGCAGCGTGACTTCGAAACGCCTTTGTCTAGGGCCTCTCGGGACACTAGAAAAAATTAGTATAGGTTCTTAATTTTTTGGACCGGACGGGCGTCCACTTGCGAGACAAAGTGTAGTCAGATACCTTAGGTTCGTACTAGATTAGTATCTATATTTCGACAAACGACATACATATATTTCGCTCTGACAAGATGCAAAAAGTTTCATATTTCCGAGTCAAATCTTCTTTCTTTTTCGTTTCGTATGTGTATTCACAGACTACTTCCAATTGTGCATATGGTTCTCGACAGGCACTCATTAAAAACAAGGAGGTGTTTCCTTATATTAAACATCCACTTGCATTTAGTCTAATGAGTAGTTATTTGACTATCAGTGCTACATGCATAACACTTAACCTAATACTAACCATGCAAAAACTGAACATTACCTCCAAGAGTACAATGATTACTCTACAATAATCGATGTTGAAGGGCATAGATTTGAAGGGCACTGATCCCAAACCGCACAGTTTGGGAGAGCGGCGACCTCTTGCTAAATGTCGAAGGCCTCAGATCGTCCGCATATGGCTCCAACATGGATTCCGGCGTTGGCGCTGGAACTTTGGACCAAATCGGAAGATTGCGAAGGCCCTGGGAACAAGTCCTAGTGTCTTTCAAACCGAACTATACGCCATCCTAACGTGCGTCAACCTGAACTTAGAGACTGGCATAGAAGGTAAAACCATTAATATACTTTCACACATTCCAGCAACGCGCAGAGCGTTGAACTCATATAGCACGAACTCAAAATCCGTCAAGGAACGCCATGTTGCCTTCCAGGACTTAACCAAAAAAACAAGGTTAATCTCTGATGGGTGCCAAGGCAAAAGGGCATTAAACGCAACGAAATCGCTGACCAACTCGCTAGAAAATGTTTCAGCGAAAGGTACATACATAGGTGCCGAATCTTTCTGCGGAATTCCCAAATTGAAGATGAATTTTCCCTTTGACAAGTGGGCACAATCGCAACATCTGCATTATTGGAACAGCGTTCAAAGACTCCGACAATCGAAAATGTTTATACGGCCCCTAAACAAACTCTTTATTAATATTCTTAAATATAATAGAGTCGATATCAGGAGACTTCAACTACCCTTCGGACACTGTAGTATGGGATATCATCTCAACAAAATTAGCCTCACGTCCGAAACCGAATATCGACTCTGTCTTGAGAACGAGGAAACTGCAGACCACATACTATGTGAATGTGCTGCCCTCTGCCACCTTAGGAGTGTATCCTCCTCAGAGAAATTGCGATTCATGAGAGGATCATCTCAGCTCCTACGAGAAACATCCTCAACTTGATTAAGAAAGTAGAGGAATTTCTCGTCTGATTGGCTAGAAAGCACAATAGATCTTCATTGGTCGCCGTGCCCCATACTATATGTTATATGATAGCCCTAGCCCCCCTTTAAACAAACAAAAAAATATTGAAATGCTGAAGTTTTGATAAATATTCCCTTTGAGCTCGTCTGACAATTAATTTTTGCGAATGTAAACAAAATAACTTTGAACGACATTAATGGACCGATTTTTGACTTCTGTCGAATTATTTTTATACGAACATCTGCAAAACAATTTTTTTTACTTCTGGAATAAAATTATCTTCACCCGTCATGAAAATTGGTTAAGAGTCAAAATCATTTATTTCGAGGTCAGAAGATTGTTTGAATTTCGTTAAACTTATTTCTTATCTACAACATGCTCTGCCTTAATAGATAGTACCACGACATTAGCGTCATATAATAAATGATTAATCTAATTTTCCGATTAATAATGTTCATGGCCACAGATGCCTCGAATTCATCGCCGGCATCTTGAGTATATATTACCAGTACCAGACTTTAATTACCAATAGTAAGCAGGTTAACCAAGGAGCAGCCTAAAAATCCATTTTGCAGCTGACATATACATAGTAAAACCCAACCAATCGTAAGTCCACAACTTCCACGCAGATTTGCCCTCTCGAGTTCTAAAAATTCCTAAACCAAATTGGGTTTTTTACAAATATGAATCATTTAAATGAACCACAATCAACTTAGTCGCCAAGATAATCTCAAATAAAAATTAATTAGAACATAGTGCGTCGGTGTTGATAAATGGTGAGCTAACAAATGGTTAACCTTCATAACAAATGACACGTACGTACAGTAATTTTAGTTATGGAGTACTTCGGCACGTCTATTCTGGAAATAGGCGATTTGTATAAGTTACATTTCCTACAGTTTCAACATAATCGCCCTAGTGAGCTACCATGCGATAGTGAAGCTGTTAAGGAAACTAGTTCAGTATTGGCTCAAACTGAATATCAAAATGGTCAGCACTGTTCAAGCCAAAGCAAAGTCAGCAATTGATTTTCACTTATGGCCCTTTACTTCGAATTTTTTAGGTTGATTTATTGAACCGCTTATAGAATCCCAACGACACAACAATTTAAATCTTTAGACCATCTACAACGTCGCCGATTCATTAAATGGATATAGGATCCCTAAATCCTGGAAGGCTTCTAAAATCATACCTGTCCCTAAAGAAAAATAACCGTCCAATCTCTATATTGCCTTTCATATCTAAAAATCTCGAAAAGCACGTACTTGAGCTTGTTTTTAAACCAACATACGCTCCTTGTACCGTTTTAGTGCCACAACACAGGGCCATCTCCGCGCTACTAAAGGTCGTTGAAAATATTCGCTATGAAATTGATAAGGACCATGTCATCCTTCTCAAGAAACTCAAGCATTACTTTAATTTTGATTCCTTAGCTCTAAGACCAACCAAAATGGGTCTTTCCCGATGCCGCTACTGTTCTCGCTATTTAATAACGACATTCCTGCTATTCTCAAACACTATAAGGTACCATATATACGAGTATGTACGTAGAGGCAGGTGCTACAGCACGGTTCAATGAAGATGTCCAGGCGTTACACGATAGGCATACAAAAGCAAACACACGCTCAACGTCACCAACAACCAAGCCATTGTCTTAGGTCACACTATGCTAGATTTAAATAACCAAGCCAAACCAACGAAAGCAATATTGCCTACGTAAAGATTACTAAAAGTTTGAGAGTCATCTTAAATCAACAACTTAGGTGGTGGGATCACATCACCAAGTCAACAGATATATAGGTAGTTTACGGCGTTTTGCATATACTATGCTACTCTGAAAATTGTCTTCAAGTTAGCATTAAATCAATGCTTATCAAGACGCTACTGATCCCAATTTGAATGCACGCACTCCCAGTCTTCTGCGATCTTTATGCGTTTAAAAGCACTGTGACCTTCATTTACAGTTAACGGCGACGGGATTACAGCTTCGCTAAAACCCTGCTTCAAAGCTTCCTTAAATAGTAACCATTCTTTTCTGGTTCAAACAGAGAGCAACTCATAGTATACCAAAACCTTCAGATTTTACTTCGTTGTTATATTAATGGCCGGCTCAGCTAGTTCAGTTAACAATGTGTGGATATTCTTCAGACCCATTTACCACCATAATAGCTGACTAATTGGACTCAAACAGCTATCAACATCACAAAATTCTCGTTAACTTTTGCAAGCACCACGTGTCGTGCTTGAGGACGAGCTATGTGTTTCTTGAAATTCCTGAAACGATGTATATGTGTGATCATTATATGATTGAAGCGCGAGTGAACACTTAACTTTCAAGATGAATTTTAAATCAATCGTTGTCTATTCTATTCGAACTTGTAGATCTCTTTAATTTAAAATTGCTCTTCACGTTAGAACTTTATAAGTTAGGGAGGGAGTAAGTAATTTTAAATCACCCAAGCTTGATCTTCTCGGTATCAATAAATACAATTTGAATTCCTAACGCGGCGAGACAATATTTTGATTACAACTTTCATTCGTCTACATTACTATTGTCTGACTCGAGTGCTGCCTGTGTTGAATTGTCGACGTAATCAGGGGATCGGTGGATTGGTGGCATCAAGATTTTCAAAAATCGGTGGCATCAAGGTTTTCAAAAATTAGTCTGTAAAGCAGTTACAGTGAATGAAGAGCGCTATGACTCTTTTCCGAACTAGTATTAGATCTGGACGATCTTTGGTTCAACAGAATAGCACTACCGTTTACATAAGCTTTCAAACTATCAATGTATTGCGTGCGAACCTTGAAGATCGTAGTATTTCGCCCAGAGGAGAATTTAATTGGTCTTCATGGTCATGCACTCAACATAAATTTAAACTTCTTTGTGTGAAGTTATTTGAAGAGCAATGTCTATAGCCATCGTGGCCTCTGTCACTAATCATCAAAGAGCTGTACGGGGGTTTTCTCCAGCACGCCGGGTGCTGCTCTAGATCCTATGCAGAATCTTCCCCCTCTTGAAATATTTATCAGAAAGCAATGTCCCGCCTCAAAAGTAATGGTTTTTGATACAACTCGCACTGGAGTGACAGTGTACTTGCGCGAGAAAAAAACTACGGCCCATCTCTCATCAATAGCCCACACAATGACACCTGCCATTCTATTTTACTATAAGTCCACATTCAAATTTCCATGGCTTCAGGTTTAGCTCAACACTGAACCTGGAAAGGACTATCTTCGCATTTTTACAGATGACTCCAGAAGCGCGAAACATCCGACTGCACTGAGGAAAATATGCGCGTCTGTCTTTCCATCAAAGATATACGCAATCCTAATAGCCATGCACTATGTTGTGAAGCACAAGTGGAAGGAAAAAAGCATGTACGTCTGCAGTGAGAGCCAAGCTGCACTTAAAGCTGTGTCCAACCATTTAACCAGCTTCAATTTTGTGCATGAACTCAAGATCATTTTGAACAAAGTCGAAAGACTGAATTCTCTATGGCTTGCATGGGTCCCAGGTCACTCTGATCTCTGATGAACTCGCTAAAAGGGGCTCAGAGGAGTATTTAGGTCTACTTGCTTCCACGATCGAGTCCTACATCAACGATTGGGTCTTTGATGCACACAATCGTAGATGGAGGAAATATCTAGGATGCACGATGACTAAGCGCGTACTCCTGATGTCTGTAAGAAATCATCAACATTCTTCTTTTCCATAAGGATGGATAATTGATTGCAGAAGACTTGCGGGCGTCATTACCTTACACTTTTGCTAAGCATCTCTACGTGCTTGGCATCAGTTAGACGCTACATGTGCTGCATATTGCGAGGAAGATGACACAGCAGAACACTTTCTCTGCGACTGTCCTGCCTTGGGGTCGACGTAGTGAATGCCGAATCTCTTAGATCAACATCACTAAACCTCCTTCACACTTTTTTCTGGACAACGGGGAAAATACAATAAAGAAAGGTCTGGTGGTAAAGTGGATCAATATTTGCGTCTGTGTGCTCCAACAGAAAAAAGAGGCAGAACAATTCAGAACTTCAGAACTACAACCAAACTGAAGCTGTGGCCATCGACCACTTCTTGGACGATAGTCGGCAACGGATGCCGTGATGTCACGTGACGATGATGTGTTCCATTTGAGTTCGCCGTAGACCCAATATTTGTCATAACCCAAAGATCAGTTCAAATTTCACCTTTGTGTTTAACGTCACAAAAGCTTCTACACTAACTGTTAGCTCAGCCGCTATCAACTGACGCTTTCCGCAAGCCACTGAAACGACCTACATTGCCTTTCTATAGAAATTGAATCGAACCTAGTTTTCGGCATACTTGAAAAAAAAAAGATTTTCAATGTCGCGGTAGAATAAATATTACGTCACTGATCACACACCTACCCTGTCTGGTATAAAATAAATCTCCTTTGGAGATTTTTAGTTTAACATTCTCATATGCATACATGTATGTAAATGTACTCAGGAATCAATTTGCCTGCAAGCTATCTTTCTCGATATTTTCTTTACAAAAATCAACTTACAATTTAAACATCACATTCAAACAATTTTGCAATTCCATTACCACCCACACCAACTAATTCCTCACACCTCAAACACCAACCCCCAATCCCAATTGACTTAATGAAATATAATTAAAAGAGAGTCACCACAACAGTCCGATACACATAATTATATTCCCCGATTCCTTGCTCATATATGTAATTAAACACTACTCCAATTATCTGCGCAATTAAACGACAAACCATTCTTAAATAAAAACACAAAAAAAAAGTCAACCAAGTGGGAGGGTGTGCCTGGAGCCACAATTTCATCGGCCACCACCGCACTACAGTCATCACTATAAGTGTACCGCATACACATTCGCTCCATGCCAACCCATTTGCTCTTCATATCAATTATCACATTACTCTGCCATTGAGGCTACACTAATTACCATCGTGTAGTCGTGTAAACATTTCAAATAGTTTTCCATTTTCATGGTGCTCCTCCATCTATTTCCTTTGCTGACGAACGCCGCCTAGCGTATGGCAGAAAACCTACAACGAGCTTTGATCTACTTTCTTTTTTTTTTTTGTTATTTGGTACGATGGAAGATTTTGAAAAGTAAAGTCGAGTGCCTATAAATGGGTGTATAGTTGCATGTCGCAGTCATATTTTAGTAATAGTGGAACTAAGGCTGAACTTGAAAAGTTTGTTTTATGGCATGTAGCGATATGAATGTCAATGTCGGCGGAAAAATGTCGCGCGTCCAAGGAAATGTGACTTGTTAGACAAAGCAAATACTTGTTAGAAGGCTTTCTGTAGGCGTTCTACCCTCATGTCGTTCTGTATGAGCAATGAATGCAGATTAGAGTAATATTGCGATTTAAGGGTGATTTTCTGAATTTGTAGAATATTGAATCTGAGTTTTAGACCTCAAGACCTGCAGCCCGAATGGGCAGTGAAGCCGATGAAATTAACATGAGAAAGAAATCCTTGCCAGAAAACTTGATAACTTATCTAAGGAATGGCAGTCTGCGGAGGACCAATAATGGAGCTATAGCTCTAAGATCCATTAAAACAGCTGTAAAAGGTTTCAAGGCCTAAAAGTCGCAATACCCAATGGAACCCCTTGTTTTTATATAAATATATAACATCTCAAAATGTATCATATAATGGAGGGTGTTATAACCGTTGGAAAAGGTGGCTACCATTCGTTTTGATCAATTAAATTGAATTGAAGAACTCGAGGTGTGTCACATGAAGGCACTGGTACCGCGACCATAAAGATCTATGGTACCCCCTTCTTTGGTCTGGGAAAATTTGACACCTTCTTTAGATGGGATTTTCTGCAAGTCTTTCTCTATTTCGATTATTTTGCTTGTCATTATGAATCAGGTCAGAATGTGTTCCATAGTTTCCTTAACCTGCCCACATCCCACATCGCCTTTGATAAAGGTGTAAGTTGCTTGCCCCGTGTCCTGTTAGTGCCTCACATAGCACTCTTAAGTCCGCTTTATTTAGTTGTAGAGCTTCTTTGGGAGGTTTGGGATTTATAATATCCTCCTGTCTGTTTCAGAATTGGTTCTTTTGTTTAATGATCCATTTATGTAAATATAGGTTAAGTCCGATTTGTCGAAGAATGGCCCCGTAAAAGGTATCTGTGCACCTTTCTTGTATATCAGCCTTTTTTCATGGTTGTCAGCCTTTTCATTGCCTTCATGGTTGTCATGACCTACCAGTTTGTTTAGTCACAAAACATTCCTAAATAGCCTTAGAGATGAAAGTGTACCTCCCTAGCGCTTTAAGAACCGCTTGGCTGTCTGAGAATATAATTATATTTTTGTTAGTGCGCTTCCTGTCGCTGATAATGTGGGCTGCTTCATTGATTGCAAATAGCTCAGCCTGATTTGATCAAGCTCAAGCCGTTTAGATCAAGCTCACGCAATAACTGGTCAGTAGTTTTGGCGCAACTTGAATTTCTGTGCAGGTTTCCTTACCATTCTAAGCAAACTAAACAAACATTTAGGCGGTTGGTCGCTCCCTTCCAAGAGACCGGAATAGCACGTGGCAGAAGAGGTGTCAAAAAGTCTCGTATCGATCGTTTCGAACCCCTGTGTCTGAAAACGTTTCGGATGAGCCATCAGCATCGACCAGAAAACCTATTACAAGCCATTATACAATATGTTCGTCCCTGCAGCTCATTTTGATGCAAAATTTTAAGATATTCCCCTTCAAAATACAGGCATTAGCTACTGACTGATGCCCTTTTCCTTCTGAAGGAGTATGTATACAAAGGGGAACTAAGGACCCACATGTGATTCACGAAGGGACATAACATTCATTTGAAGAGTTCAAGAGTTACGCTATTATGGTGATTGTCACATCACCCAACCTGAACCAAATATTCGCTCGCTGTTCAGTTGGGTGGTTGTCCTAGATAGGACGCGAGAGATTCGATTGAAGTTGTCACGTTGGTTGTTGTTCACAGTAACTTAAGTATGTTTCCATGTCATTAAGGTTTTATATTGGATATGCACACACAGAGTATGACTTTTGAAGTGATCTTATACTGAGAGTGAATTTTATCTTATCTTATCTTATTTATGCCTTCGTCTGCATTTTCCGTATAGGAATTGACTATGGACTATCGACAGACTTGAACTACAGACCTTCCGCTCAACAGTCGGTAACCACCTCCTTTTCACAGGAGGACAGTACGGTTGTTGCCTGATTGATTACCGAACCAGTCGTCTCAGATTTTGTCAGCAAACGTTGAGGAGTCGACTATGAAGGGCCACCACGTCTACCATAAATTGGGCTCTACGCGCGTAACGTTTGCACCAACGAACACTTATTTTGATAATAATGTCTTATCATTTGGACGTGCTGTTCAGTTGTACAACTCGCCATGGTGATTTGGCATTAGTAACTGAATAATAAACAACAGATTTAACAGAAGTCACCAAAACTATATATATTAAAACTGGATATAAGACAGCCAAAAGTCAAATGTGGCTAAATTGATTACGATGGTTATGCTCAAATGTTATATATTTGTTGTATAGTTGTGGATAGTGATGGATAGCTTTTCGCCAAAGGATCATGAATAATCAATGCGATAGGAGACCAAGGGTTGTCTTGCCACAAATCTATCCATTTTTGGCCAAAAGCTTCTCGCAAACGGCGAATATATTTAATACAAACGATTATCAAGCTAAGAAAAAAATATTTTTTCGAATCAATATATGCACAAGGTTTAAATTAGAAAGTCACCTTTCAATTTGATCACTCAAATAGGTTGCTTGTCATCAATTGGGATAAATAGTCATGGGAAGGAGCAACATGCAGTGATTGTTAGAAATAGAGTCAGGCTTGCTATTTAATTGTGTTCATGTAAGTCGCGACAGTTTTTGCAATATACATCGCTCGTGATTTTATGGCCGTTTATAGTCAAGCTGGACAGCACCAGCTTGAAACTACGGCTTTATCATTGGAATTGATTTATGAGTGAATGTGACCGCAATTGTGCTCAGTACAATTCTTTTCAAATAGTGAGGCAGTTGATCTTCCAGTGATTTCCAGCACTAAGATACTTGATTGAACTTATAGCCGCCAAGGAGTGCCCCCAATTCTTCGTTTTCAAATTTTATTTCTATTTTCGACAAAGAACACGACTTCAATGACATGACATTTATGATTATTGAAAAAAGAAGTTAATTATTCGTATTCATCACTATTCTTATTTTCAAAATATCCCTCATTACAAGTACATACCAAAAATGTCAACGATCCTTCGAATTCCATAAAAACTACCAAATCTCTACTTTTGGATCTCAATCAGCTCTCTCAGCGGGGTGCCTTTAATCCAAAATATATTTGCGAAAAGACGACTCTTTATTGGATCGCAAAAGAAAACTCAAACTCCTGTCTGACGAATATGGAGGCTTAAAGTGTTAGTTTTGGCTAAACATGTGCGAACAACGAATTGCGATCAGGTACATTATCATGGTTGATAAAACGTTTTTCGAACTGAAGCAAACATTTGTACGTATTGACATTGACTGTTTGACATAGTGACAAGAACTCATTGTGTACTAACCTGTTGGGGATCGAAAATACAATAACCATGACTATCACACTTGATTTTACTTACCGAGCGTTATATTTAAATTATATTAAGGTCTATGATAGTAGCTTTGTTTAATAGATGATTTTATGACATTAGTGCTTAAGTATGACTTCGGACATACGCGTGCCACAGCCAGCATGAATAAAGCGCAATCGTGAAATCCAATTTTCAACAACTTTATCGAACAACTGGGGCTGTATATCAGCAATAGCAAGGAAAATGTTGTTTTTCAAATCGTCCAACACCTCTGGGTTATCGGCACAGACTATCAACTTTACATACCCTCAAAGAAAGTTATATACGAGTAAAGTTGAGAGATCACAGGATCGTTGAGGCCAGTTCACAGGGTCATTACCTCTCAGAAAATGTTTCCTGCAATAAATTGATTTATTATTATTGCGATATTTCGTTGCAACCAAGGCTCTCTCATGTCAATGCCATTTAACTTAAGAACGAAAAAGTCAAAAATCATGTTTCTTTAGCACTCTCCATTGACGATAACATTCTGGTCGGCATCGTTCTTAAAGAAATATGAGCCGATGATTCCACCAGCCCATAAAGCACAACAAATATTGACTTTTTATGGTTGTAAAAGCGTTTCGACAAAGACTTGTGGGTTTTCTCGACCAAATTCAGCAATTTTGCTTATTTACATATCCATTTAACAAAAATGGTTAATATCGGAAAACCAAATTTTGTGTCGAAAATGAGGATTAATCATGTTTTCGGCCCAATCACCGAACCTACGATGCGTGTAATGGTCACACAGTTTCAATTCTTGCCGAAACTGGATCTTATAAGCTTTTTCCTTAAGATCTTCCACAAAGTGGATGGGCATAGCTCCAATTGCTGTGCACGATGGTGAATCGACTCATTCGGATTCTTCTCAACACTGCGTTCCACAATGGCAATAACTTCTTCCTTCGCACTGTTTGTCGTCTTTGGGGATGCGTATTATCTACTAAAGCGTACGTGGCGCGAAAACGATTTATCGCGTTCCGAACAACTTGCTCAGATAGACGCTTTTAAAAGCCACATGTTGTGTTGTTCTGGCACTATGTACTAATGTAAAAATAAAAATGTACTAATTATAAATCAACTTTCAGCTGTCAAATTGACAATCTGTGGGAACATTGTTGCCAGTTTAAAAACAAACCTCTAAAAAAATACTTTTTATTGCCTACGAAATTATAAAATTCTCGTGACCTTTTGATTTTTTCTTATCTTAACATAACGGCCATAAAGAACAGAGAAGGATATTGATAACTTCTTTCAACGAGTAGTAAGTCTGCTAAAGTTATTTCACGAGATTATATAAATTATACTAATTTCAATCATATTGATATGGTAGTAAGTATAAACGCTCCTTGAAGTCACAAATATTGCACATCACTGTCGTTGCTTTAATGGCGCGTTTAGATTGACCTTAACCTGGATCTAACATAGTAGTTTATTTACGAGTATAATATATTAACCTAGTGATACTCCCATGAAAACTACCTACAATAGTATACAATATCATAAACTTATAGAAAACAGGTTAAGTAAGGTCCAGATGTTAGTCAATATTAACCCTATTTCACGAGTAGTTTCAAAATTATCTTATCTTAAATAGAGATACAGGTTGCTCAATATTCTTAAAATATACTAAAAAGTGTGATCGATGGAACCCTTTCAAAAATATACAAAGGTGCATCCGTTACACCTAATAGAAGATCCTACTTATGTACATATGTAAATCAAAATGATTCCAATGAATCCTATTACCTAGACCAAATATTTTCAGTTAAACAGCTGTCAATTATAGTGCACATAGGTCAATTGGTCGAAGTGTGAATAGCAATCTTCGTACCTACTTTATCGAATATGTCGAACTTCTTCCGGATAGATGGTTTTTGAAAAAAAAAAAGTGCTACAGAAGTTTGCAAGTTTTAAAAATGAGATTTCGAGACAAAAAACAAAAATTAAAAATTAGAATAGTTACGAGCCCACGCTAAAGATCCATGTCAAACACATCAACAATTATTTAAATCGTAGTTGACTTGTTAACGGTAACAAAAAGCACCTTAAAGGCATTCGAATAATCCATGATCAGAAGGAAACTGAGCTTAATATTAATTAAAACCAAGAATAGCGTTTTGTTGGCCTGTGAACAACCTTCCAATAGTAGCATAGGAAGGATCTTTTACATAGAATTGCTACTGGCAATGACATTCATTAGAAAATCCCAAGCACCAAATATCGGGGTTATACCCAGCCAACCGTCAACATCATCAGCAAAACCAAATATTCATCAATCCAAGCTCATGCTCTGAGTATGGAGCGATCACTACCAATCAATCCGCTTGAGCCCTGCATTGAAGGAAAAACGGCCTGCATTCTGAAAAAGCACAGATAATGCTCGTCCACACGTCCCGAAAATTCATTCATTCATTGCATTTATTTGTATATAACAATCTGCTACAAGACACAGTGGTCTTTTAAAAGCAAGAAGACATTAGGTTACAAAGTTTACATTAAATTACAAGAAAAAAGAAATAAAATAAAAAAAATAAACAAAACTTAATACAAACTAAAATAGAAAAAAAATTGAAAATAAAGAGAAGATAGAAAAGAGCTAATGAATTATAGATATTGGAATTTTAACTTATGGTACTGTTTACAGAGAGATGAATAAAAAGTTTTCTTTGGAATTCGGCAATTGTGTTTATTGTCTGCAATTCGTAGGGAAGGCGATTCCACAAGCGAATTGCAGATACGAGGAAGGACTGTTCACCAACGCAATGTGTGAATCGTGGTAGGATTAAACTCAAACCGCGAATTGAACGTGCAAATGTTATCATGTCATGAAGGTAATCTGGGCACATGCGATAAATAATTCGATATAAGTACATAATTTCAAGATATTTCGAAAATCTAGAAATACCACCAATTTCACACCTAGGACATCAGTTTTAATATGAGACACACTACAGTATCTAGGGACATTGTAAATAAAGCGAACACAGTCATTAAAAGCCACATTTAGTCTTCTTTTACATTCACAGTCAAGATGGGGATAAACAGAGCAATTATAAGTAAAGAACGGCATTTTAAAAAGATGTAGTTTTATCGACATATTTAACACGTAAACGGAGTGTCGTAGGTATCGCAGACTGGTATTAATTTTTTTGATGGTGTCAGTTATAGCATTACAACAGGTCAATTATGAATTAATCGAAATATAAGTGGAAACGTTCAAATTCACTCTATTCTCATTCTATGTCATTTTCAACCATTGTTTTCTTAATTATCACTTGTTCTGTAGAGACTAATCTTGAGACTAGTCTTGAGATATTGATCCTAAACCGCACAGCTTGGGAAAAGGCGATCCGTTGCTAAATGTCAAAGGCCTCAGGGATTACACAGATGGCACCAAGATGGATTCAGGCGCTGGCATTTTTGGACCAAATCTGAGATTTCGAAGGCTCTGGGAACTAGTCCTAGTATCTGCCATGCCGAACTATACGCCATCTTAATGTGGGTCAGGCTAAACTTAAAGACTGGCATAAGAGTTTTAACCATCAATATACTCTCAGACAGTCAGGCAGCGCTCAAAACGGCATCCAAAAACCAGGCGTTCTTCCGACATGGTATTCATATCCTGGTCGAACGGTGGAAAAATGAAGTGGTTAGCTACGACTATAGTTTTTCAATTTTATTCCCAGTCCTCAAGGTTTAGACATATCGAAAAAGCAGGATTAAATCCGCCAAAACCTGATATATGCCTCATACTATACACAACTTATTGTCTGTATGCCAAATATCATACATAATATCTTTTAACACTGTTTGATCACAAAACAAAATACGAAAACACAATAGAACGGGTAAAGGGAAGCTCCTCGTTTAGTTCCCCATCTCTCCAATAATAAAAATCACTTCACTCACCAAAGAAGAACGTGAAGATGCGACACAAGGTCGATGTCGAAGGAAGAGTCATCTTAAATATAAGGCCTTCTAATCGTTCACTCAAGTCGACATTTATTCAGGAACTTCTTTACATTCACCAATCACTTCCTGCACTAATACCCAATTAAAGGATATTCTGTTGAATAATATTTCAAAAATGTTATCTTAATCTATCACTCGCGTAATCTCATCGGATACACACTGTTGTGTTGTAGTTAGAATCGTTGCAAAAATCACATTAAAATCTATTTCATCTTCTCTTTTATACTAGCTTGGACTAGTCACGTTCTTGTATAAACAAAAGACTAGAACAATTCAAAGCTTTTGAATCTCCTCTCCCAGTCAGTCGACGCTACAGGCAAATGCAGTAAAACCGCTCGCGAATATCAACCTACATAGATCAACAAAGTTTGCAAAGAAAAAAAAAGAAAAACGATTATCCGTACTATCCCCACCGCCGGACGGAAGGAGACTGAGGAGATGCAAAAGCAAGTACTCAAAACAAAATCAAAAGCTAAAGTAAAAATGTATCTCGTCCGATATCGCGAGCGATCAGGCCAAACGATGAGTGAACTAAGCAACGATAACCGACAGACTACACTCAATTCAAGCCCTCGTCAACCAGTGACAGACTTCAAATAAAAAAACAAAAAAAAAGGCAAAGCACTTCAAAGAAGACGAAGACGCAGTGAAAACAATAAAATACAGAGCCACGGTAACAGCGACGCGACGACACAACAGACATTGACTAAGGTCAGTTGGTGTATCTGTTTTGATTTCACACCCGTCGCGATATTTGTGGTTCCCTGCACGCTCGTCAAGCCCAAGCTAAAAACCATCCCATTCCGTCATTATTCTATACCGATCCGGTTTCATGATCTTCCGTATCATCTGCTGAAGAAAAAGAATTAAGCCAGTACTGCTGCAATGTCGGCGTTAAGCTTAAAGTGTTTAATTTTAAGTTTCCGTAGTTCTTGATTTGAATACTAAGCTCACAGGTCGCCGTGAGATCCAACAGATACTTCAGATATGGATACGGAAGTTTATCGGGATATACGAGTATTCGGCCGGTGTTTTTCCAACCGAATGGATTCTAGAATGTTAATTGATTCATACAGATTCACGATGCGGATATAAAAATACAATACAATATGAGGATTATAGATATTTCGAAGCGCGATTTGGCGATTAATTTGTATTCCGAGCGGAAGCCGGTCATATGCAAATTGATTTGTGTTCGAAACATGACAAGTAGCTAGTGGCGTGCTCAAGATATGTTAATTGCGTTAACCGTTTTAATGTAGTTTTTTGGATTTCCACTTTCGCACTAGGAAGTCCTAAGAGTAGGGTGGATGACTCAGGGAACGTGCGATTTGTTGATGCTTTATGCCTTTGAAGGCGCGTGGTTTTAATTAAGTGGATGCAGTGCATTGTTTACAATGGGTGGGAATAAAGTACTTGTCTCGGACGTTTTTCCTATAAATATTAACCGAAGCACGTTCGACAAATAGGGGTTTTCATTTTATTCAGCGCTCACTTAAAGTGTGAAACTGGAGATCAGCCCTATTAAATTCAACTAATAAGATGCGGTAAGGAGTATGAATGGAATATCCAACTGGTTGGGCAACTGGACGGGTAAGTGGCTGAGAAGCTGTGTGGCTTGATGGGGTATTTTTAAAACCCATCAGCTATCAGAGCTTGGAATTTACATTGCAAGTTGCTTGGCCTGGTATAATATGTACGTATAACAGCGATAAAGCTCTCCAATATTCAAAGAATTAGAGCCTAATTCCTATGTGGCCTGTTCTGAGATAGTATAATAAGATGAACAAACGAATCCAACCATCCGACATATGGTCAGGGAAAAGCATATCCGACTAATGGAATCCCAACAACGTTTTCCAGGTTCACAAAATAGAGGAACGATCTAATTCAAATCCAGACAATTTGTACAGGCAATCTGTCTACTGACAAGATTGGACGAACGCAGCGAAAAGTCAAGGAAGCATTTATAAGCATTAAAAAATTCGGCTAATTTGGGTCTTGGGTTCAATTAGCATATAACTAAGTACTGGCATATGGAGTCGTAAAAAAGCGCGCACTCCCGACCGATATCGTCAAGAGTTTCATTCAGCTCAGCCCTGCAGTCACAAGCTGCTACGACATCAGCGGCAGTATCAGATGCAGAATAAATTCCTCCGTAAAAAAAAGCGGCGGGGATCACTTAGACCAAGATTGGTCCATTGTGCTACCACTTGAGACTCGATATTTTGTAGATATTGGTTTCGGATAGATCCGTTAGTTCATTAAAGAAGTATTCTCCTAGAAATCGTCTTCTTGAGGAGGATAGAGCAGAACGCTTGCATAGGAGATGCTTCTTCATCATGAGACCTACTGCAGTAATCGTTCCGCTGTTCTAATCTTGCGGAATGTTTTCGTAAAGCACGGGGGTTACCTGGTATATCACTATGGCCCAGCACAACGTTACAGCGCATCCACTAGATACCTCATTTAGAGACATGCGGCAGTGCCTGACCAATTTTGATCTTATTTTTGATGATTCTAGTGCTTTTATTGCGTCTTGGCTATCTATGTAGATGACGATGAATAACTATTAACAGTCGCGGGTCTTTTGGATGAAAGATGTAATGAAGTACGCTATCCTCGGTGTGGAATAATGGAAATAGTCATTCCATCAGAAACTGTGCTGGTTTTATAGAGACATAGGCGTGATTAAGCCGTGTGAATCGAAAAGACACGATATGAAGTCCATTCCACTCCTGCCCGAGGCACAAATACGTGATCTAAGGTGATTGACAGTGGTGAAAAGGAATATCAGTCAGTTTGAAATGCAGAACTAGAAACAGCTGAAAGGGAATCATGATGGTTGCAAAAAAATGTTGGTTGAGGCGCCACACAGACTCGTGATAAGCGTTGTCAAATATTTTATAAAATTTCAGACTAAGTATGAATAGAAAAATAATGCATCTGCCTCATATTGATGGTAAAAATTACATTCTTCTCTATTTAAGCCAAAAATAGGCTCAACGAAACGTTTAATACCAAAAGAGATCCACTCTGACATCGGTTGACGGAAAGTTGTAAAATATGGTCACTGGCTGATTAGGATCGATCCAATCTTTACAGCTGACTGTTTATCGAATACGGCTCGACAAACGCAAGCTTCGAAAAAGTAGACGAATTCAAAAATCTGGGAATTGTATTGACTGCTAAAAACGACATAAGGATGGAAATAAATATGTACATAAATGGCTGCATACGGACAACGCGTGCCTCTTCACGATGAAGAACTTTTCAAAATAACTTTCTTCTCCCAAAATGTTGAAATCCATATTTATAAAACCAAGTTACAAAGAAGGAGAAAATATTGTAGATTTCGAGTCTTTGAAAACGAGATCTTAAGGAGAATTTATGGTGACTCCTCCCAAGACTCAAAATTTAATCCAGACGGTTTAACGACACACAAAGCTCGAAGTCAGGACACTGAAGTCATTGATTAAAAATTTCAAGGAAAATTACAAAATATCTGTAAGTTTGCATTAGAACAGCAGAATTTTTTTTTTTTTTTTTTTTTTTTATAATTTGCGCGCGCAAAAGGGGTTATGACTACCCTTAAGTGTCCGGAATCAAGACACAGCACGGGCCGAAGGTATAGAGGGAGAAAGGGAGAGGAGGTACCTGTGCACATTGGTCCTAAATGTCTGTGGATTGTAGTGAGTAGGAAATATAGGGCTGGGAAGAGCATTCCATAAACGTGTTGTGCGGCTGAAGAACGACTCCCTGAACTTAACTGTACGTCCGAAAGCAGGCTTAAGGGTAAACTGATGAGCATTCCTGGCAAGACGAGTATTGCGGGTGAATTCATGAAGATGAGGAATGCAATTGGCTAACTCATTTGAGCAACGGTTGTTAAAATAACGATAAAATAGTGACAAGGAAGACACATTACGTCGGTGTTCAAGCGAGTCAATTGACTTTGCGATATTAGTGTCTCCTATAAGTTTTATCGCTCGCTGTTGTATCCTATCTAGTAGGTGCAGTGAAGTTTTAGGGGCACCAGACCAGATATGAGCGTTATACTCAAGCTTGGGGCGGATGTAGGCCTTATAAATTGAAGCCAAATCAGAGGGGGTGAAATATTTCTTGCATCGTTTGAGGAAACCTAGACATTTTGCCGCGTTTTTGGCGATTTCAAATATGTGATCATTCCAATTAAGTTTGGTGTTGATACACATACCAAGGATGGAAAGTTTTTCGGTTTCGTCGACACAAGCGCCGCTCATGGATAATGGCTGATTATTATGGGTTCGCTTTAACGACAGTAGACAGCATTGAGTTTTAGAAGCATTGAATTCTACTCTATTATTTTTACCCCAATCGATTATGCTGTCAAGATCGGAATTCAATGTGCTTGACATACGCTGCCGTTCCAGTTCTACGGCCGAAGAGCAGGGACGTGAGTCCTGGAACGAATATGAAAAGCTGAGAGTACTGTCATCAGCGAAGGAGTGGATTGGATTAGAAGTAACAGATAAGAGATCATTTATAAAAATGAGAAAGAGAGTCGGAGACAAAACAGAGCCTTGGGGGACACCAGCATTTATTTGGTGAATATCAGACTTGAACCCATCCAAAACAACTTGAATTGAACGGTTCGAAAGGTAATTTCTAATCCATAGAAGCAGAGATTTATCGATGCCATAAGCACGCATTTTCGACAAAAGAGCCTGATGCTGTAATTTGTGCTGTAAATTCCAACAGCGCGAATTTGTTTCCGCAAATAGATAAAATATTTCGGAGAAACAATCAGAATGACATTCATGATCTTAAGTTTCCGAGAACGATAGACGTTGAACGCTTTTTAGGAGCAGTCTGCATTGGTCCGGAGAGCGCCATTTTCGATAACTATTTCGTATTTGAAGATCCTCAGGAGACGGTGGAGACAGTGTAAGCTGTCTTCCAGGAAGAGTATAAGTGTATGTCTTCCAGCATTCGCCCAAACCACGGCTTGGAAGACTTCTACCTTCAAAATGATATCGATTATTGACGATCATTAAACCTTAGTTTTACCAGGCTCAATGACGATTTCATAATAAATGAAGGGGCTAGTATCCTATTCATTCCGATGGGGAATCTGCAGACCATCTTCGGCTCACTGACAAGAACAAAAATCGCGGGAATCGACGGTACACCTAATGCTGTGCTCAGGCACCTCCCACCAGTGGATGTAGAGATGTACACCATACAGATCAGCGATGCACTAGATAATATATAAATACAGCGGTGGTGCAACCAATCCCCAAGAGGGGTAAAGACACCTCTAACCCGACAAATCTCAGTCAATAAATCTCCTTGCAAGTATCAGAAAGTTCTTCGAGAAGATGGTGGATAGAGCCCTGTCTAAATGGGTTGGGGACAATAAAATCATCCCGGATAACCAATTTGGTTTCAGGGCGGGTCTTAACACTATTCATACCGCGTCGAAACTCGCGTCGGATATCCAGTGCCTGTCTGATTGATTTGGAAAAAAGCTTTCGACACGCATATAGTTAGAGGGTTTTTATTACGAGACTGGTCATAAGTAAAGCACTGCTATATACGAATATAATTTTTGACATGTCAACCGATAAAAAGTTCGTTATGTAAATTTCCAACGTGACTTCTACCCAAATATTTGAAATCAAAAATGTACTGCAAAAGGGCACGGTAAACTCGCCGATCCTTTTCATCGAAGCGATCTGCACCTGAGCTCAAGCGGACGACTTAATGGCGTACAAGTCAGGTCCAACGATCGACGTCATTGTCATCCTTTTTTCGAGATTACGAAAAAATTCAGGAGTATTGTGTAAAGTTCGAAATCAACTTCCAGAAATCAGAATCTATTTTTTTCAGAACGCCTTTGTTTGGGTCCTCTCGGGATAATAGAAAACATTAGCCCAGGTTCTTAATTCTTAGAATGGATAAGCGTCCACTGGCGAAGCAAAGTGTGGTCAGATACCTTGGAATCTGTCTAGATCATTATCTATATTTTAATAAACATGCACATAGATGCTGCTCTAGCCAGGGCCCGGTGCGCTTTCGCTCTCACAAGACGGCTGTTTCATAACAGCCAACTTGATTCCAGAATGAAGGTAATCTGCTACATGACCTTGATTAAGCTCATAATTGCGTATGGATAACTCGTCGGCTCTCACAAGAAGGCTGTTTCATAACAGCCAACTTGATTACAGAATGAAGGTAATCTGCTACATGACCTTGATTAAGCTCATAATTGCGTATGGATAACTCGTCGGGTGTTTGAAAGACAATGTCACCAGACACGTCTTGGACTACATAGAATACCCGAATCTGAGTACCAAACAAGGTCCCATACAATAGGGCCAGGATTATCCGAGAGATAATTTTCTAAATAATAGTTAAATGATCCCAGGGGCCTACTATTACCCCAATGATGTCACGAGAGGGTGCGTCTTAGCAGCTTTGTCCCGCCAAAAGCGTTCCTCCATCTACAATAGATCGATATGGACTGATCCAGGATGGATTAGCGGCATTGCTAATCTTCCACGTGGGTCGTAATTACTTGGAATTCTCATACGGACTCGATGTTGCGCTCCGCCGGTTCTGTATATCGGTTTCAAGCTGGGTACAAGGAGACGTAGACCTCTTCAAGGTAAAGCCTGCGTAACATAGGATATAGGCCAGTAAGGTATTTTAAGTTAGTTATTATATTTAAGCTAGTTTTAAGCATTAAGAGACTCTAACTACTTTAGAGAGACTTTAGAGGGATGACATACATATCTCTCTAAAAACAACGGTTTCAAGTTCTATGGATATTGATATCTTAAACTTTTTAATTCGCAAAATTAGACCCTGCTTCAAATGTTTGTTGAACTATTAAAAGAATCCCATGTGTCCATTCGACGGCGCTTCCGGGTTACAGTAATAACATACATATGTACGTATTAAACCTTTGACTATTTAACATTATTGTATAAATTGGTTGTAACAAGCGTGTATCTGTTGTATATATGTAGTTATCCTTCAATTAGTCGTTCTTCATTACAATCGATACTTAAAATAACTTAGAGTACAATCAATACCGAGTCTAACCAGTTATCACCTCAGACCTTCAAGGTTTAAACCGTTTTTTAGTCATTATTTAAAAAGCAAGGAAATCAGTTATTAATTACAATCTGACAAAAAGCTAATGACAACTTCTTATAATAATAATCCCCCACCAATCAACAAGAATCACTCGTTTATGAAAACGGAACAAATGGCCGGGAAACTACTGGTTCGCATTAAGTTTCCTACCCATTCTCCAACCAGCCTCCGTATACATATGGCCTTACCGTTTGCGATGAGGTTTCAATTCAAGGTTTGCAGCTGAGATTCGAAATTTACTAAATGTACATATTTCAAGAAACCAAAATCGAATAAGCACACAAGAATCTTACTAGCAACGATGAGTGTATGCACATATTATGTACATATCTCTGATTATATATACTCGAGCAGTAGACAGATGCAAACCTTCCGACACGGTGTGTTTCTTTTGATAATTGCAAGTGCGACTTGGTTTTTATAAATTTGAGCCGAAAATAATGGCTTGAATGGATCGATCGCCAAAGGAAAGATACACACACAATGCCGTATGCGAATTTCGCTTTTCGTTTTCAACTTCGGTTTCAGTTTGTTATTTTTCTTTCAGATTTTACGGTTTTTTGTTCGAGTGGAAGCTCATTTCATGTGTTGTGTTCCATTGATCCATTTATGCACGGGTACGGTATGAGATGGTCAAGGTCGTCACCACATTACAATACACAGACACTATTCAAAAGACAAAAAGCGAATATTCAACTTGATTGCATAGTCAACTAGCTTCGCTCGATTTGTTTGTCTGGTTTCTCTTTGGTACCATCTTCGGCGTCTTGTCGGTGGCAAAAGTTGACATGCGGTCAATGTCAATGTCGAATGGTTTCATTTTTTTGCTTAGCGAGATTTGCGTCCAATCTAGCAATAGATGTGTTTAAGTGTTTTAAATTCAATTTCGGTTGTGGCGCTAAGCCATGAAGAAGATATAAGACATATGGGTTTTTTCATTTCCTGAAACCTCGAGATAGCTGTGGTTGATATAAATTAAGTAAACGGGCTTAAATTTATGCAATTATTGCCCTTGTATCTTAAGTTTATTTTTTTTAATCCCTTTGATGATCGGAGAAAACTGGTTTAACCTAATGGGCCCATAGGCTATTGAAGCAGTTTTTGATATCTCAACACGTTTCTTTACACGGTCGTTAGAAGTAAAAAACGATTTCCATATACGAGAATTGTGGACCTTCGAACGATGTCAAGAATTGCGATTTGGACAACTTCCAATCAGTTTCTCAGGGTTGATAGGTGCTCGATGGTTTTTGGGACGAGCTTTCAACGTACCTCGTAAGAACTTGGTTTCACAGCGTTTCGTCTTTTTTTATTTTAGGAGTGCATACTTGGTATAATCCTAGTCTCAAATTTTCAAAACGTAGAGGACGATCTCCACTCCTTGGTTTCTTTGTCAAGTCTCCAAATGAGGCTTTCCTGATATGCTAGCTGTAGTTACTACTCGTATCTTAATATGCCCTAAGGTACTCCCTTTTTTGTATGTAAACTTTTTTATGGTCACGGTATCACTCGAACATTGTTTGTGGGCAGAACAGCTTTGTACCAAGCATGTAATTTATGAGGTAGATATACTTAATAAGCAAAGGTGACATCAGGCCGTTTCATGCAAATGTTCACGGTGCTGTGTGGGTAAATATATGCGAAAAGTATATGCACATTCCTAGCCAACCAGTTTTTGTCCGCTGTCTACCGTCAGCTGTTAAAGACGGTTTTTGTTATGATCATGTGGTTGTACTTGCTATATTCCTCAAGATCGCGGAACCCTCACGGCTATTTCTTTTACGACATAATTCGTCATTTTTGGCGCAACGTAAATTTCGGCGCAGATTTCTTCCCCCATTATAAACAAACTGCTAAACACTTAATCCACTAGCCTCGAAGAAGATGGAACACATGACAGAATAGACACCGGAAGGCTCACCATCGCGTATGGTCGTGCATTGTGTTTTAAACTAGCGCCATCTTATACGAAAAAGATTCATGTGTCGAGAAATAGTGCCTAGTGATCTGTTTTAGAATGTACAGAGCGCCAGAATCCCAGTTTATTGAGTATTATCCTAATAAGGCTCTGTAATAAGGAGCAGGCTGAACAGAATCGATAATTTTCTTATTAAAATGATTTCAAGTCAAATTTCAAGGACTTACTGCCCCAATTAAAGGTGACACGGGATCATACCCCAATTAGGCTTTACTCCCCCCAAAGCATTTCTCCATATTGATGCCGAAAGGTAAATGCACAATGGAGATGGTGCCACCGCCAACATCACCGGCCCACAGGCTAATGCACGACGGATGCATTAACAATTCTCATGAACTCATACGTTTTAGTACGGCAATTCACCGATGACGTGAAAACGCTTTCCAGAACGGCGCGTTACTCCGATAAAATCCTTTTCACTTCTGAGCTTATAAGATACATATGTTAGGGTTAGCTAGGGGATCTTTTGGAGGCAGGGCGCTTCATGCTGCTTAGATGAATATTAGAATTAACTGAAATCTGTTAGCCTTGTTGAGGTCTCGGGCATGCAGAGTGAAAGAGACTGCCAAGCCCAGTCATTGAACGAAATAATGGTCAGAGGGTGAACATTCGGAACGAATAACACCCAACTTGATTATGCTTATTAGAATTAAGCAGCTTAGGGTAGGTTGGGCTTTTAGAATAACCAAAAAATAACCTTTAAAAATGACTTTTAACATTTATATGCGAAAATAAAAGAATTTAGAATAAATTAGTTTAAATCGAAATGCATTTGTAATTAAGAAAGACTTAGAGTGCCCGCACAGGGTCAAAAAAATACATTAAATCTTACGATTTTTAAAGTAAGATTTGAACATTATTGTCTAGGAAATAAGAACAAAATATTGGTATAGCCCGTACTGTTCTTTCAAAAAAAAATGATCGCCGCTATTGCTGTAGATGTGATGGATGAGCCATCAACGTTTATAACACAACATGCTAAGCAACTCGGCATAACACGTTCTTCTCTGCAGCGCACTTTGGTACTCGTAAAAGGCCTGCAGATGTTCCCTTTCGAATACAGACAATCGCATCTAAAGTACGCCCACGCTCTCTTCAAACCCAACAACGACTTGGAGGAATTTGGGTCGAAATTCATCATGTCACGAGGCCCATTTTCTCCTGAATGAATACATTAGCAAACAAAATATGCTCTACTGGGGTACTGAAAATTAATTTACGAAGGGTTATTATATCCACCAAAAGTCACTGTATAGTGCGCCATTTTCGCCAGACCTTACATTGACTAGAAAGCGACTAAGAATCATGAATTTCTATTGCTGCAAGTCAATGAAATGGGACTGAATTTTATGTGATCGCATAACAGCTCACGCTACAATAGACACTTACGAATAAAAGGAGTTTTTTTTTTTAAGTTACAGCTCTATTAAAACAGACCCTATTAAACAAACTCTCCACGAACATCGGACATGAGTATCGGTTTATTTATAGATATAGCAGGCAACCATCTTGTGTTTTTGGGCCACTCCTTGCCTTAGTTTTTTCTTATGTATTTTGTATGTGAAACGTGTTACAACAAAATATATTCGAAATTTGTAGAATGTAATTGAAAGTTTCTCACTCCCTAAATAAAATCAGTAATGAAACAGAACTACGATCGAACATTGTCTACAAGTACAGCAAACCATTAACCTGCAACTGTCGCAAACAATGTAAGTCTCTTGTCCAACGATAATGATGCTATTCAGCTTTCATTGCTCGTTTGTAAATATCTGGCCAAAAACTACAGGCTTGGTTCCATGTGACTTTCCAACGAAAATAAATTTAAGAAACTGTTACCATAGATAGCGTATATAGCCCATTGTTGAGGAAGCTATAAAGAAGTTTTAAAGCACAAAGATGAAGGTCTAAAAATATTTCGTAGATGGAAAGGCTGATCTACGTGTATGCTATAAAAAAAACTTTGCTTCACACCTGAAGCTGCCATTGAACCCCATACCATAACATTACCACCACCGTGCTTGACAGTGTAGTTAATGTTGCCTTCGTCAAGTGCTGTTCCGCTCCTACGCCAAACATAACGTCGCCCATCAGAACCAAAAATATTAAAATTAGATTCATCTGAGATGACTTTTCCAAAACTAAGTAAGCTTATCGGCAAAGGTTTTTGCGTACTATAATCTCTTTTAAATATTCCGTTTGGATAACAAGGGCTTATTACGAAGTGTCCTTGAAGTTATGTGAATACAAGAAATTTCTCACTGTTTGTGGGTTGACATCAATATTGCAGTCGTCTTTAAGCATTGTACTTATTTCTGTAGCATTCGTTTTGGATTTTTTTTTCTATTACTCGCAATATTTTACGTTCAACTTGCGGGGTATCCAACTTCTTTTTTCGTCCCCTGCCAGGCACTATTTCGACAGACGAATGTATTTTTTAGAGATTTTACTTTTAATTCATTGATGTCTCTAGGAATGCTTTTGTGAGTATTTTATTCTAATTTTTTAAAGACCACAGGTCGATATCAACCGTTGCCAGAAAAGTCTTAGAGTACAACGATCAAAAACCATCTCAAAAAAATAAATTTGTCTTACAAGACTTTTTCTTATTTTGTAGGGTGTACGGGCAATTTTGTTGAGTCTTAAAAGGGGGAACCTGATAAATTTATAACGCGTTATCAGTTATTATATTATGAAAAAAATTGTCTCTTTTATTAATTTTGTACTAGCTGACCCTTCAGACGTCGTCCTATCTTAGCCACGAATGTTCTATTGGATGACGTAGAAAGAAACAGAAAAAAGTAAATTTTAAAAAATTAAGTGATTATTAAGTAATTAATTTTATTAAATTAAATGATGAGCAAATGTGTCTATCTAGAATATAAAAAAATTAATCAATATTTTGTTGGTCAATAATTTAAAACTGAAGTTACAATAACTTTTTGGTAGACAACATTTTTTGTTTGTTGTCTGGCATGAAAAGAAATAATTCTTATGATTTTCCGCGGGAACAGGTGACGTATAGTTGACCATGTGAAAAGCATGGATTTTCCAGATCAACGGCGCAGCCACTCAACGAACACCCCTGCGATTTGTTTATCGACATTGTGAATACAAGCCGCACTGGAAATTGCAACCGTTTGGAGTCAAATGGAATCATCGAAATGCGTAAGATTAAGACATCTTCTCCTTTTTACTGCCCTTTAAGAATTGTAGCTTCAATGACGTATTTCATTAGTTTCCTCACCGCAAGCCGAGTACCATTAAAAAGACGTGGTTGGTTGATAGAGATTTTGCCACTGCCAATGTCCAGCAATTGTTTTGAAAAAACTTTCCAGATTGGTCGTTCTGCAACTCAACATGCATATTCATAGTTAATTTGAGTGTTTTTTGTGACCCATTGTACATTCATCCCAAACAATAAATTCATCACTGTAACACTTTGGCCATTGCAGAGTATTGCGAAATGTTGCAAGTTGGAGTTTCATTTATTTGCATTTTCAATGGCAACTTGAGTGCCGAATGCTGTTCAAGCTGTTGATCTCTTTCCAAGTGTATAGTTGCAATTCCTGAAGAAGCAAGTGCAAGTATCGTACGCATACTTTGTTCCTGATTCAACAGAGGAACTTATCGTTGAACTTCTTCTCTCAATGCCTCCAAATTGTATTCTGTTTCGCGCTTCCACTCTTGATTAGATCCGCCGTGCATTGGGCGATCAAGTGCTGTCTTTCCTAATTGAGTTAATACCTTGTTGGTAAGCATTAAGCACATGTCCTTATTTGAATTGAATTGAAGAGTATGGGGTGTGTCGTTACAGGACACTTGCACTGCGACCATAAAGATCTATTGTACCCCCTTCTTTGATCTAGGATTTTAGTGTTGCTTTCCTGAATTTAACAACTTTCCTAGATGGGATATCCTGGAAGTCCTTCCCTGTTAGTTGTGTCTTTGTTGACATTTCGAGTCGCTCTTCAGTGAGTTCTGGGCATTTTGTCAGAATATGTTCCATTGTCTCTTTATCCTGCCCACATCGTCTGCAAGACTCAGTGCTGCTGAGACCCATTTTGAATAGGTGGTGATTGCAAGTGCCGTGCCCTGTTAGAGCTTCACATAGCAGTTTTAGTTCGGCTTTATTTAGTTCTAGTGCCTCTTTTGCACGTTTTGGATTGTGATTCTGTTGCATAAAGATTTTAGAGTGTTTTAAGCCCTCTTGTCTGTTCCAGAATTGGTTCTTTTGTTTGATGACCCATTTGTTTAAAGTTTTATTTGTGTCTGTGTTGTCAAATCCATAAAGGGGGAAGGGTCCAGTAAAAGGCATCTCGGCGCCTTTTTTGGCTTGTATGTCCCCGCCTTTTCGTTGCCTTTATGGTTTTCATGACCTGGCACCCAAATCAACTTTACTTTGTTGTTTATCGCCAGTTTATTTAAACGTTGGTGACATTCCCAGACAGCTCTAGAGTTAAATGTATAGCTTCTTAGAGCTTTGAGAACCGCTTGGCTGTCCGAGAATATGGATATCTTTAATCTATTGGGCTTTTGTTCACTAATGTAATGTACCGCCGCATTTATTGCATACATTTCAGCCTGAAAGATTGTTGATTCACCGCAGAGAGGGATGTGAAGGATACATTTAGGTCCTATCACACCAGCCCCTACTTTATATCCGGATTTGGACCCATCTGTAAACCACTTTTGGGCACCATCCTTCAACCAAGGGGGATTGTTTTTCCATTCCTCCCTGTTTGGAATGAGTATTTCAAAGTGTTTTTTAAAGTTCAGCTGAGGGGACATTAGGTCACTTACACGAGTTAGTTCCCAGACGTTGTCGACCTTTTCTAGAATCTCTAGATGTCCAGTCAGGTTCCCTTTTTTGTAGTTATAAGTTCTTTGTATCTTTAGGGCTTGTTTGGCCGCTTCTGCCTGAACGGCAGTGTGTAACTGCGGAATGTTTAGGATTGCCTCCATTCCAGCGGTTGGAGTGGTTTTCATTGCTCCAGTTATACAAATACATGCTAGTCTTTGTATTTTGTTGAGTTTGCGTATTGTTCCTTTTTGTGCGCATTTCCTCCACCATACCGCAGCGCCGTATAGTATGGTTGGTTTGATCATCTGATTGTATATCCATATACTCATTTTTGGGTTGATTCCCCATGTTTTGCCCACCAGCTGTTTTAGGGACCATAAGGCCTTTACAGCCTTTGAGTATATGTTATCTAGGTGTGCATTCCATGAGAGTTTATGATCCAGTGTTATTCCTAGGAATTTTACCTCTTTCTTTATTGGGATGCAGGTGTCTTTTATTTTAAGGTTTGGTAGATCAATTGATCTTTTCTTGGTAAACCTAATTATTTGGGTTTTGCTGGGATTGATAGAGAGTTGTTCTTTATCGCACCAGTTCCATGTTATTTTTAGGGCGTTTTGCATAAGATTCCCTAGAATGTCTTCTTGTTTGCCTTTTATGAATATGGTGATGTCATCTGCATATCCAATGGCAGTAAAGCCTTTGTTGTTAAGTTCCCAGAGAAGTTCATCTACCAGAATTGACCACAAAAGCGGGGATAGAACACCCCCTTGCGGGCAACCTCTAATAATTTTGATAACTAGTTCTGAGGTACCTAACTTGGCTGTTATGCGTCTATCTTTTAGCATATTATTGATCCATCTAACTACTAGGGGGTCCACCCTTTTTGCATGTAATGCTTTAGTTAGTGATGAGTGATTTGCATTGTCAAATGCTCCCTCTATGTCCATAAATGCTCCAATTGTTACTTCTTTTGAATTTAAGGCCTTTTCAATGATTTCCGTAACTTTGTGGAGTGCGGTTATCGTAGATTTGCCTTTTTGGTATGCAAATTGTAGTTTATGGAGTGGAGATATCTCCAGTGTTGTTCTTATGATTAGTTCAATCAGTTTTTCCGTTGTTTTTAGTAGGAACGAGGATAGACTGATTGGTCTGTACGATTTAGGATTTTCTGGTGGTTTGTTACCCCCTTTAGGTATGAATATGACCCTAATCCTTCTCCATGTACGTGGTATGTAACTAGTGGCAAGGCTGGTTCGGATAATTTTTACCAACAGTGCCTTTAGTTTATTGTTCCCATGTATTAGTAAAGCTGGAAATATTCCGTCAGGTCCCGAAGCTTTAAATGGCTTGAAGCTGTTAATGGCCCAGTCTAGCTTCTCGTACGTTATATATTTCCTCACGCTGTTATTACTATTTTGATAATAGTTTGGTAAGTTATGGCTGAGATTACAGCTAGTTTCCACGGTACAGCCAGGAAAGTGAGTCTTTAGGAGTAATTCTAGGGTGTCCGTGAAGTTATTTGTCAGGTTTCCATCCAGGTCTTTGAGCAGACCTAAGGAATCATGGTTTCCCTTGGATAACGCTTTGTAAACTCTTGCTGTTTCTGGTGAGTCTTTAAGGTTATCACAGTAGTTCATCCATGATTTCCTTTTGGATGCCCTGATTCCTTTATTATAATTGGTGAGAGCTTCCTTATATGGCTGCCAGTTGCCCGTCTTTTTTGCCCTGTTGAACTCTTTTCTTGCAGACTTCCTAAGTTTGCTCAGTTTGGAGTTCCACCAGGGTACGGATACTTTGGATTTTTTTTTCTTTTAGTGGGCAGCTTGCATGGTAGGAAGATAATATGGTGTCCGTGAGGAATTCGACTGAGTTGTCTGGTTCCTCTAGAGTGTTGGTGTTCAGATGAACCCCTGATAGTTTATCATTTAGGAGGGATTTGTACATTTCCCAGTTTGTGGCTTTGGGAGATCTATATCTCACCAGGGTCTCAGCCTGAGTTCCCATGTTAAGTTTAAAAGTGATGTGGTTGTGGTCAGAAAAGGAGTTTTCTTTCGAGACCTGCCACTCTTTAATCAAGTTAGATATTTTGTTAGTAATTAGTGTGAGGTCTAGAACTTCTTTCCTTATTGCATTTTGGAAAGTTGGTTCTTTGCCTCTATTTGCTATATCTAGGTTAGTATCGACGAGAAATTCTAGGAGAGACTCACCTCTTGAATTTGTATCGCTACTGCCCCAGATAGTATTTTGTGAGCATTCGCATCGCAGCCAATGACTAAGTGTTTCCTATTCTGTTTACAGAATCTTACCAGTTTTTTGATGTTTTCTGGTGGTGCTTCCTCTTCTTCACCGGGAAAATAGGCTGAGGTGACGATTACCTCAGTTCCCATCATGCTGACTAGGATCGTCGCTGCGTCTCTATCGGTGAATTCTGAAATTTGTAGGAAGTTAATATCATTGTTAATAAGTATTGCGGCTCTCGGTGTATCAGCCGGTTTGTCGTAAACCACATGTCCTTAAGTAATGTGATGTAAAAAGTTGCGCGCGATGTAGTTTTAGCAGCACCTTTTTTAATGTTTCTGTAGGTAAAAACCTACAGAAACTTACCAACCTCATTAAGCTGTTGCGAAAATCAAAAAAAAAAAAACAATTAGTAAAATCGGTCCAGCTGTTTTCAACTTTTGACGTCAACAAGGAAATATTGATTCATTTTTATATATGTACTAGCTAACCTGGCGAATGTCGTACCGGCTCAGAATCAATTCAGTTTAAGAGTACTGAAAATGAAATAAGTTCAATAATAGTTAAAAATCAAAATCATATACCCTTCTATCGGATCCCAGCGAGCTTCGCTACAGATCATACAATGAAGTGGATTATTGCTTATTTGATGGTCAGGTGGCAACAGATCGGCACGATATAACTGCTCGCATATTCCATGTTTGAATTGAAATGGCATGTCTGTTGGTATTAATGCTGTAAGTTTGCATTGGAACAACAGGATTCATGCTGTAAAATCCAACAGCGCGAATATGTTCCCGCAAATAAATATTTTGGAGAAACAATCAGAATAAAATTCATGATCGCTTGCTGCGAACAGTCAGCATGGATCAAGAGTGCGCCGTGCCGTCTTGAATAATGATTTCTTCGTGGCGACAGTAGGAGCTGTCTTCCAGAAAGTGTACAAGGTGGATGATAACATTTGCCCTAATCGAGACCTCTAGAACAAAACCCTGCTACGCCGATTCTATTTACCTTCGAAATGATCACTGGTTTTACCAGGTTCAGTGACGATGGCACACAATGTGTGCAGTAAGAGGGATAAAAAAAAATCCGCGAGAACCGACGATTTCTCCAATATTGTGCACAAGCATCTCCCACCAATGGCCGTAGAGAGGTGCACTTATTAATGATTGTTATCCGGTGCATTGGAAGACAGCTGTGGTGCAACCAATCACCAAGAGAGGTAAAGACTCTTCTTACCCGGCAAATCTCCGGTCGATATGTCTTCTTCCGAATATCAGAAAGGTCTTCGAGAAGGTGGTCCATAGAGCCCTGTCTGAATGGATTGAGGACAATAAAATCATTTTCAGACCGAGGCATGACACTATTCATGCGATATCCATTGGAATAAATGTAATAACCAATGCACAGATGCCTGTCTTATTGACTTGGAAAAAGCTTTGGACATCGTATAGTTAGAAGGACTTTACTTCCAAAATAGAAAATTTGTTGTTAGAATTGCCGACAAGACTTCTACCCAAACATTTAGAATCTAGCATGCACCAGGGCACGGTAAAGTCGCCGATAGCTCTTATCATGAGAGGGTGCGGCTTAAGTTTTGTCTATTTTGATCAAAACAGGCGCATTCAGGACAGTATTAGCAACCCGCAAGTCTTGTATCCGTCATTTTGACTTCATATTTTTGGAACATGCTATCAAAATTTCTTCGTAAACGTACAGTCTTCCAAGGTAAATTAAAGTCGAATTAAGCAGGATGATTCTACACAAACATAACTATCTTTTAGAGCCCCATTTCACAGCTGGATGTCTTCGAACAAGCTTTTGATTTCGAATAATGACAATTAATTTTTACTTGAAGCCACTCGGGTTTTGTCCTTGCTTGCATCAAAGGAATCTGCATTAATATTGAATTATTGTAAATACGAATTAATTCCCTATCAGATAGAAGGAAACAATCTTACATTACTCTACAACAGATTCAAAAGACTAGGGATCAAGAGCAGAATTTACACTTAATGCTTTCCCCTCAAAGCGTTCCCTATATGGCTATTTTAACTTAACTATCTTTTCGAGACTTCTATTCTCTAACGAGCAATTACATATTCAAAACTGTCACAAGCAATCGAAAATGATGTAAACAAGGCATTTTAGAGATATTCTGTACGAGAACACCAGGAACCATGCAATAGAAGCAAGCCTAATTCACATAGGATGTACATACATACATAAATGTCATATGAATAAAAGATAATGTGACAATATTTGCCGTTAGGGATTTAAATAGAACCGAGAACTACTATTAGATGATATTCATACACGTGTGTGCATCATATGCACAAACAAAACATGTTCATTTCTGACCAATTGTTCCATTCACCAAAGTATCATTGTTATTTCCAATTCCTAAGGGAATACGATTTCAAGATTTCAAGTGGAAATATGGGATGATAAAGTAATGGTCTGTTGCAATTGATTCTAGAAAAACATGTAAATACAGAAGCAGGAGGGTGACCAATGGAAATTATAAAAATCACGCAAAAGAAACATACGTTGTTTCCAATGTCCTGCTAATTCAATCAGAAACATGATGTGATCAAGTTAACTTTATTATTATATTCTCATATTGTTTGGAAAAAAAATCCAACCTCATCTGGCAGCTTCGTTTTATAATTTCCTTTATCATTTGACCACATGGTACAACTTCGACCAAACCAGTTGATATCTGTTGGAGAATATCTTGTTAACATTTTTTTCGCCCAGCGTGGAATCCAACCAAAGTGGAATCACTGTCTTGCCTCGAAGATGGAATAGAGTCTTAGATAATAATAATATGCAGGACATAGTATAATACAGTTTGAATGAAACATCTGTTTAATTTTGGACGCTTTACCTATTCAATTTTAATTTAACCTGAAAAACCGGAAAAAAATTAAACGGGCCTGAAATGACTGCAATGCATTAATTAGACGTGTAAACTTTTTCCACTAACAAAAGTTGAGGCAGAAAGTGCTACAATGTTCCAAGGGTAGCAAAAACGTTTGGTCATTCGTGGAAAACGTAAAGAATTCAGCCTCGTCTTCAATTCCCACGCTCATTTACAATTACATTCCAGCTGTCAGCTCTTTAGACAAGGCCAATCTGCTTGCTGAGCATTTCGCGTCTAGCTCAACGCTATCAGATTCCACATTGTCTCCATCTGTACTTGACAAATGCATTTTCGCACTCCTACAGTTGCAAGAGTGCTTAAAGATCTCAAAGTACATAAATCCGCTGGCCCGGATGGTAACACCCCCAATAGTTCTGAAGAGGTGTTCTTCTGCGCTGGGAAAACCGTAAGCTTTTCCATCTGTCCCACTTTTCAGGTCTCTTTCCGAGTAAATGGAAAACAGCATTTGTCCAGCCCGTCCCCAAAAAGGGCGAATCTTCGCCTCCCTCCTCCTACCGAGCCATGGCACTAACATCCCTTCTTTCCAAGGTCATGGAAACGCTGATAAACCGTCAGCTTATGAAATATCTTGAAACGCGGAAACTTCTTAATGACTGGCAATACGGTTTTCGCAGCCACAGGCCCACTGATGATTTGATGGCATATCTCACCGAAAAGTGGAACCAATCTTTGCACAATTTAGGCGAAAACAAGATCGTTGCGCTTGATATTTCAAAAACATTTGACAGAGTTTGGCATCAGGCTCTTTTGTCGAAAATGCATGCTTAAGGCATCGGTAGATCTCTGCTTCTATGGATTAGAAATTACTTTTTGAACCGTTCAATTCAAGTTGTTTTGGATGGGTTCAAGTCTGATATTCACCAAATGAATGCTATTGGTGCGACTCTCTTTCTCATTTTTATAAATGATCTCTTGTCTGTTATTTCTAATCCAATCCACTCCTTCGCTGATGTCCATACTCTTAGCTTTTCATATTCATTCCAGGACTCACGTCCCTGCTCTTCGACCATAGAACTGGAACGGCAGCATATGTTAAGCACATTGAATTCCGACCTTGACAGCATAACCAATTGGGGTAAAAATAATAGAGTGGAATTCAATGCTATTAAAACTCAATGCTGTCTACTATCACTAAAGCGAACCCGTAATAATCAGCCATTATCCATGAATGGCGCTTGTGTCGACGACACCGAAAAACTTTCCATCCTTGGTATGTGTATCAATACCAAACTAGATAGAATACAACAGCGCGCGATAAAACTTATAGGAGACAGTAATATCGCCAAGTCAATTGACTCGCTCGAACATCGACGCCATGTGTCTTCCTTGTCACTGTTTTATCGCTATTTTAACAACCGTAGCTCAAATAAGTTAGCCAATTGCAATCCTCGCCTCCATGAATTCACCCGCATTACTCGTCTTGCCAGGAATGCTCATCAGTTCACCCTCAAGCCTGCTTTCGGACGTACAGTTCAGAAATTCGTTTTCCAGCTCTTCCCAGTCCAATATTTCCTACTCACAATCCACATACATTTGGACCAATGTGCACAGGTACCTCCTCTCCCTTTCTCCCTCTATACCTTCGGCCCGTGCTGTGTCTTGATTCCGGGTAAGTAATCATAACCTTTGGGGAGCGCAAATCATTAAAAAGAATAAAAATAAAAAAAGGGCAATTCGTTGCTTTGATAGGCACCCCAGGTCAAAAAGAAAAACGACAACAAAAATAAAATATGAATATTGTATTGTGAATAAGTCATGCGAAGAATGAGAGTAAAAATTAGAATTAGAATCGGGAATCAAAAACAAAAGTACCAATATTACCGATTGGGTAACACAACATTTATATCGGTATTGAGGAACATGGAGAATAATCTTCTTTTTTTTGTTCATTGTTGAAAATCCGGATAATCACGAAAAAAAGACGACTCCTTTATAACTTGAGGAAATTAACTTTTATTTAAATGATCGGTACAAACTCAAAAGCAAAACTACAAGTCTGCTCGTAGGCAGAGTATATATATACATATATATATGTATAAAAAAGGAAGAAAAAAAAACAAAACGCGTGATTTTAATAAAAGAGAGAGTTATACATATGGTATAATGAATAATAAAAATTAAAATGTAGTGTACGTATATTTGACATACTCTATTTTTTAACACCCTCCGCCGGGCCAAGTTCCATAGGGTATAATAATTGAACTGGTCTTCGCAAAATTTTGTCATCGCCACATCGGATTTCACAGGATCGTATGCGCACATCTCTACCAGGAAAGGCCCTTCGAATCAAAGCTAACTGCCGTGAATTCTCGTCTTGCGTTGTCAAACAATAGAACGACGTCACCTTCATTTAATGCTGTGGAGCCTTTTGTTATATTTATGTGAAACGGCCGCAACGTCTGCAAATATTCGACTCTCCATCGCTGCCATAATTTGCTGGTGTATTTAAAGCGTTGTTTCCAAAGAGCTTGGATGTCACTGTTCGTCTCGGAAGCGAGGCTATTCGCCTTCTTCGCGCGAAATATAAGCGATAAAAATGTTGAGGGTGAAAGGGGAGTTAAATCCAAGGGGTCAGAAGACATATAAGTGATTGGCCTTTCATTGATGATTGCTTCGGCTTCGGCGAGGAAGGTTCGGAGTTGGTCAAGACGAAATGTTTTCGCGTTGTCAGAGTAGATAGTCGATGGAACCCCTCGTCGGGCAATAAAACATCGAATTGCCATTAAACATCCTTCGGTTGACATGCTAGCAACGAGTTCTAAGTGAACCGCTCGAACTGCTGCACACGTGAAAATCATCAAGTAGGAATTCTGCATAACCTGGTTGGAATCTGTAGCGTAGAATAAAGGACCCGCAAAGTCGACGCCGACGTTGTCGAACACTCTGGTCAATGTAATCCTCTCTTTCGGCAGTGGAGCAAATTGTTGGACAGCTGGTGCGCCAAAGAGCTTCTTACAAGTGAAACATTTTTTGATTACCTTTTTGATGAGTTGCCGACCCTTTAAAATCCAAAATTGCTCTCTTAGCTTAGCCCAAACAGTGTTAACACCCGTGTGTAGCATTCTTAAATGGCAGTCTTCAATAAGCATCGTAACAATTTTTGAGTCCGATGAAAGGATCTTCGGGTGTTTTATATCGAATGTGTCATCCAAAAATTGATGGCGACCACCCAACCTCAAGAGTCCATTGACATCCAAAAAAGGACATAATTCAACTAATGGAGACTTGCCACGTATACACTGGCCTTTCTGTAAATATTGAATCTCGTTAGCAAAAGCATAATTTTGGACATACCTGATCCAATAATGTTCGGCTGAGTCAAGCTCTTCTGCTGTTAACTGCGCACACCTTTCTCTGGATTTCCTTTGGCAAGCTCTGGCAAAACGTTGGATCCAAGCGGTTATTCTTAATAGTTTCATCCAACTATTAAATTGTTCAAAATTCATTATTGGATCATTTTGTTTAGGAACATCCACATCCAATTCCGTGAATAATGCCGTTTGGAAAGAGGGACTTGACTTAGTGAAACAATTTGTGTTGCACTGATCATCCGATAATTTATGCGGCCAGATAGGAGTTTTCAGAAGTTTATCACCTGATATGCTCCATGTAATTAGATCTGCCGGATTTTCCTTTCCACGACAATGCCCCCAATCGACCAATCTGGTTTTAAGTCTGATTTCCATCACTCGACTTTGTATGTAGGGCTTCCAACGTTGGGAGTCGCCATAAATCCAATTAAGTGCTACTTTGGAATCTGACCACAGAAGGAATTTCTGTACAGTCACCTTAAGAGTAAATAGTCGCAAAGCCTAGCTGCTATCAAATTGGTGGTAAGCTCTAGTTTTGGCCTACTTTTCGCGCATAGAAATGAAACATTTACTTGACCTTGTTTATTGATACATTTTACATAGGCCAAGGCACCATATGCCTTTAAGCTAGCATCCGCGAAAATATGTATATATATAATGTTTGTTCCTATCATTGGTAGTGCGGACCTCGGTATGACCATATCCCCTAATTGTAGAACCCCTGTAATTGCCTCCTTCCACTCTGACAAGAGATCAGTCGGAATCGCCTCGTCCCATCCCAACTTCCTTTTCCAAATTGATTAGAACAAAATCTTCAATCGTATAATTGTGGGTGAAACAATTCCTAAAGGATCATAAATCCGAGCTATTACTTGAAGCACATTCCTTTTGCTCGCTATCATTGTATTCAGGTGCAGACTTTCTAACGATTTTAAGGGTACATGCAATTCGTCAGTATAAATGTGCCATATAAGTCCGAGAACCTTCTGACTACTCCTTGGCTCTTCATTTTCAAACATTGAACGTACTTTTATGCAATTCGATTGCCATTTCCTTAGCGGCATGGAAGCTTCCTTCATGATTTTCAACGACTCGGTATAAAGTGCTTGACCCTCCTCTTCTGTGTTGAAACTTAGCACCAAATCATGCATATAAAACGCGTTTGTTAGGGCCTTGATTGTACGCGGATACTTCTCTTGGTATTTACTCAGATGGTGTTGAATAGTACCAGAGAGTAAGAATGGACTGCAGTTTACTCCAAACGTGACGCGGGTCATTCGAAGGTCTTGGTAGATACGGTCTTTGATGGAGGAGAACCAGATAAAGCGGTGGGAATTTCGGTCCTCTTCAGCGAGTAAGATCTGGAGGAAGGCCTTCTCTATATCAACCCCAAAAAAGCGAACGGCCCCATTCTGAAGTTAAGCAAAATTGCATGCACATCAGCCAACAAATTGGTTCTGGTTACCAAAAAACTATTTAGAGATGGGTGCTTATCTGTGTGAAACGAGGCGTCAAACACAATCAGTAACCGAGTAGTCTCACTGGATTCCTTGTAAATTGGATGATGGGGAAGATAAAATAACATTTTTGATGGCTTACCTGTAATTTGTTCTACTATTCTGTCACTGAGTAGCTTTTGAATAGCGGCATTGTATTCAGCCAATTTCTTCGGATCTTTCAAAAGTCGCCGTACTAGAGAATCAACGCGCTTGATGGCTTTCGCAATCTTTCGTTTCATGGAAGAAGAGTGACAAAAGACACATTTATCATTTTCAGTAATGTAACTAAGCTTGCCGCGGTAGTATTGCTTGTCGTTTTTGCGTGACACTGGGTATTGGTATTGCTATCTTACTCCTTTCCATTGCTTCGATCTCCGTTCTTAGGAACACCATGATTCTGTTAATGCGTCCGTTAGCTGACACTGCAGAAGAAGATGAGCTATGTGATGAACGCGTGATTTTAATAAAAGAGAGAGTTATACATATGGTATAATGAATAATAAAAAAAAAATGTAGTGTACGTATATTTGACATACTCTATTTTTTAATATTCATAGTAATTAGAAAATGAATAGTCTTCTCTAAAAACTTCAACGCTGAATCTATATTAAGTTGCCCCAGAAAGATTTGCTAAAGTCTATTAAATCTCTGTATAAACATAATAATGTCGACTAGTTTCTACAAAATGATAAGGATTGCTAACATAGGATTAAACTCCGCACTCTTTAGAAAAAGTAAAATGGTACAGGGTCGTTAAGCTGGGTGTCGCATAGTCCTGATGCAAATGCCAAACTATTTAAAATATTAAATGCGACGGAATAAAATACTAAATGCCTTCATTTGGGTCAAATGTTTCAGATAAGACATTTTCTTCTTCCACTTGTCTTTTGTTTCCCATTGGGCATACTTGTATCAGCTTCACAATTTTTTTCGGGATTCCCAACCTCGCGTCATACGCATTTTTGAAGTCCACGTATACTTGATGGATTCTTATTCCTTTTCTCGCCCGTTCCTCAGCGTATGACGTCTGGCTCTGTCTCCGTGTACGTTATGGCCTTTAATTCTTTCGTTGTCCGAAACGTTGCGTATAAATCATGACCTGGCTGGGTATCCTTGTCGTACAGTGTTGATCCCTGCCCTCGTATTTTTCCTCGTAGCCGTATTTCAGCAAATTTTTCATTTTGTTATTGTCATCTTTATACATAAAGAGAGTATTTTCTTCAGTATTTTTGAGGGCTTGGAGTCTTAGGACATTACGGACTATTATATTTTCCTTGCATAAATTAAAGGCTTTCTTAAGCCTTTCCTCTTTAAACTACGTTTACAACATTTTTTATTGTTGACCATATTGCTGCTACCTGTCTTTCTTCGTCATTTGTATATACAATGCCACCTAGTAGGGCACGCCGGTTGTTACAGTCGTCCTGTTATTGGCACTGAATATGAAGGTCCTTTAACTTTTGGGCGTTGATCTTATTTATACATACATTTTATTTATTTAACATCCAATACATTGGTATGTCGCGCTTTACACTATCCGGGGATAACCTTGTGTTTTTCTCTTTTGACTGTTGTGCTTCTCACGATCATATTTTTTGATCCGGGGGAACTTATTGTCCTCTTCTCATATTGCTGGCATGCGTATCTCTTCTTTTCGCATTAAAATGCCAGGTATGATTCTCACTCGAAGGATGAGAAATTGTCGAATATTTCATACATTGTTTCGTAAAACAGGTCATTTACCTACTGGTCTTTATTTTTCCTATTAAAATGTACGTTAAGAAGTATGCACATAAATAGTTATAACAGAGACCCCGGGTTTTGGCCATCAACATTCACTTCTTGTAGAAAACCACGTCCTTTATGTTCTGTACAATTTTGTTGCTGATGTAGAATCCTATTCCAAGATTCAACAAAAAAATAACTTAATTAACTTATTAACTAGGTGACAGGGTGGAAACGATAATGAGAAAGTGAAGGGTTGTAGTATAGGGCAATTCTAAGACTGGACTTTTTGATGTGAAGGTCGAAAAATTAGTGTGAGCTTTGCGCAGCATTCTGGACATTGGTTCTTGGTAGCCATAATTTGTGCGATGAGTAATTATATGGAAAAGGGGAATGGACCGAAGGTTACGTGGGTTGGTGTTAAGAGGAATCATGTGCAATAATATGGGGCTGTCAATGTTATCGCTGAGAAGGTCGTGAATAAAAAGAATATCTGCAACATCGCGTCGTTCTTTAAGGGGTTGGAAGTTGATTAGGGAAGACAAAACGGATAAACCTAGGTCGAATGGCCTCAATACGCGTAGTATGGGATTCGTAAGAGGGGACCAGACTTGACTAGCATGCTCGAGAAGTGGCCTAACGAAATTAATGTATAATAATTTCGTAACGTAAGAATTCGAGAATTCTTTGAACCAACGTTTCACGAAACTGAGGGTAGAGTTGGCACGTTTGATAATGTTGTCGATATTGAGGCGAAAGGTAAGTTCACAGTCACAAATTACGCCTAGAATAACGAAGAAGTTGGCAGGGGAACGGTTTCATTACGAATAATGTAGGTGTTGGGTGGTGAGGGAGAGCGCTTGCGAGAGTAAGTGGTGGCTTGGCATTTACTGATGAGGCAATGAGAGAGGGCAATAAGCTTGAGGAGAATAATTAGGTGAGACATTTTGTCAAAGGCCTTGCTGAAGTCAGTGGCAACAACGTCTACTTCTTTGCCGGCTTTGAGTGCCCACAAGGATTGTGAAACAAACTCGACTAGAGTAATGGTTGTCGATCGACCTCTTAGGAAACCATGCTGGTTAGGAGAAAATATGAGTTTGCAGTGTAAGAATAGTGCATTATAAATTATGCTCTCAAAAAGTTTGGGCATGCATGAGAGCTTGGCAATGGGCCGATATTTGAACACAACATTTTTCAGTCATTTTTTTGTGGACTGGAATGATATGCGCATATTTCGAAATCTGAGGAAATAGTCCTTGAGAGATCTAGCTTTGAAATAAAGCGGTAAGGGGTAAAATAAAATGGTTTGCGCACTTTTTTAAAACTGTGGTAGGCAAACAATCGGAATCGGGAGAAGAATGGTCCTTTAGGTTACGTATTTTTTCGGTGGTTAGGTCGGGAGTTATGTTCAGTCAGACAAGAGACGCCTGGGGGCAGTCTTTCAAATATCGAAAATACTCGTGGTCGTGTTGAAGATCCTGGTCGGTAAATGATTTTTTTTTTATTTTTTAAATTCATTTTTGTTTTTATATTTTTAGAAATCACTTATACTAGACAAAAATGCTTAAAACTAGCTGAAATATCAACTGATATAAAATACCTTACTGGCCCTATACGGACACTCTAAAGCAAATAGAACAACTTCAGACTATGCCTTTCGGCCTTACGATTTACTTGTAATAATTAAAATAAAAAAAAACTTCGGTCAAGAAAAATGTTATTTAAAAAAAACTTCGAATCAGATCTTTTTTTTTTTAACAAAGAAACTTATAACTAAGAATGGCTTAACCCTACCTTAACTAAAATATATACATTTTTTTTGTTTTCGTAATTGTTTTGTATTTTTTTTTTCTTTTTTTAAAATTAAAGCTAAAACACTACCACTAGCTAAACCTACCTGCCACCCTAGCCTGCCTTAGCCTGCCCTTGATGCTGTCGGACGACGTCTCCCCGATCTTGGTGCGATACTGATCTACTAAACCTGAGGCGCTCGGGCTCGCGGAGCGCAACATCACGTTCGTAGAGGAGCCGCCGCTCCACAGACTTACGGGCCACGTGGAAGATTAGCGGAACCGCTAATTCATCCTGGATCAGCCCACATTGATCTAAATAGAGGAATGCCTCTGGGGGGACAAAGCCGCTAAGGCGAACTTTCTCGTGGTACATGTAATTAGGGAAGTAAGCCCCGGAGATCATGTTATTGACCGAAGTCATTGTCCTCGCAACGTGACCCCGGATCAGTTTTATTAGAAAATTATCCACCCGTACAATCCTGGCCCTATTGTATAAAACCTCGTTCGGGTAAAATTTCGTGTACTCAGATTCGGGTGTCCTATATAACCCAAGACAACTTCTGAGACATTGTCTCTCAAACACCCGAATCCTTTCCATTAAGCTAGCTCTCACATAAATGATTGGCTGAAGAAATGAGCAAAGAAGTTTGCGATTATTTCGGGTTCGTTGGAAGAGTTATTGAGAAAATTAAATGCATCGGAGTAGTTATCGGTTTTTCTTTTTATATTAATGAAGTGGAAGAAACACTTGGGGTCGAAGATAAGGAATGATTGCATTCGGTTCAGGTATCGGATGTAGAGCGATTCACGTATCTGTGCAAATTTAGTGTAGGACTGCCTGTAATTAAAAAGGTCAGATGCAGAGGAGGATCTTAGATAGGCGTGCCAATTTTTGTTTCTTTTATTGCGGAAAGAGCATAGTTCCTTGTTATACCAAGGTGGGGATGAAGTGTTGTCTTTTTTGTTGAGTATTGGACTGAAATAATGAAGCAGCTGAAGATTTTGGAGTAAAATATAGCGAGAGTTTCATTTAAGGATATGTATGAGTTAGGGTTGAGAAGGAAGGTAAAATTAACATTTTTGAGCAAATTATTTAGTTTCGCGAAGTCAACTTTCCGGAATTGAGATAGTATGTATTTTCTAAAGGAAGAATAGCGAATTGAGTTTCGAGTGAAAGAGTTAGCGATAAAGGTGGATGAAGGGGGTCTAAAGTAAAGAGAAGATGGTTACTTGCGGTAGCAACGCAGTTTACCACATTAGATGAGAAAATCAGGTCGTATGACTGTCCATGTAATTGGTGATGTTACTGAGTTGCAGAAGCCCGAAGACAGAGAGATGATCTGTTAAAAGGATTTCTTTGCCTGAGCAGGGGTTAACGGCGATATAATGGGTCTCATCATCGGATTGAACCCATTTAAATTGTGGGAGATTGAAGTCGCCACAGATGATGATAATATCATTGGATTCGGCGATATCAAATATGGAGTCAATCAACTGTGAGTTGGTAGCAAAGTGTGGGTTGTGAGGGTCTGAAGTAACAGCAGGCAAGATAGAGTTTCCGTTTAGGGCAAAAAAATACTCTGCCGCAAGAAATGAAATTCCAGAGCTCCGGTCGGAGAACTGGCTTACCTCCGGAAAATATTACCCAAGAAATCCCAGCTACGTATGTATGTATAACATTAAAGTGTGTCAACGATTTTTGATGCTCTTTTGAGTGTGGTAATACACAATAATGTATTGTTATAGTGTTAGAGTGTGCGTAGTTCAAAGTTATCAGCTCTACCATTTTTTTTTCATGGGGCGGAGATCCATTAGGATCTATTCGCCTCTTACGACTGGCATTCCTAGCCGCGAGTAGTTTTTAACCCCTATACTGAAAATGTGTGTTAATAAAATTCTGGTATTTTTAATGATTTTTGCTTGTTTTTTTATTTTTTTTATTTGACATGTTTTTATGAAGCCACTTGATTTTAAATTCCCAGGTCTTCCTTGCAATGTTCTGGAAATATTTTTCTACAGTATATAAGATTGTGCGATGCAGTCAATGTCTATACATAGAGATCTATTACTAATTAATTTTAGAAAAAAGTGACAACAAAACAACTCGGTGTTCCGGAAAAAACATATGCATAAATACACTCAACTATACCATTATAGAATAAGCTGAATCAAAGCCACGCAAAAAGCCTTTAATTCTCCCTTATATTTATGGAAAACCTTTGAAACTCCTCAAATAAAACCTTAACTCTCCTCCTCAGTTACATACATACACGTAAAAACTATATAAAAAGCACAACTTTTTTAACCTGCACCATATACAATAGAAGAAAAAGTATAAGCGATTAAACCGACTTAATGCAACGCAAGCAGTTGCAACTATGAGCCTCTGAATCATCCTTCATACAGATATAAAATGTAATAACTCTCAATTCGAACATCAACTTCTGAGTTCTAGTTTTATCACATTTCCAATGATAGTCTTTCAATCGATACTACATATTTTATCACTCGCCCCACTATTCTACGATTATAGTCTTGAGTTTTATTATTCTTTTCCAACAAATTACGAACTTATTACTAAGACATATTTGTTGGAGAGTTAACGGCCTTTAATGAGCTTCCGCACATCAATTCTGTATTCTACAATACATAACTTGTGTGCCTTAATGGCATGCATAAACATTAAAGGAGTTGAGGATTCGAAAATAGTTAAAAAATACACATTTAGAGCCATTTCTTTAGCTGTAGTTTGATGGTTTAGCGTTTAAATCAACCCCAGTAGTCCCTAATGACCTTTTATTATTAGAGCCAATTTTCTAATAAATATTGAAAAAAATCTACCACCCACGAGCACGCGATTTCTCACATTCCCAAACAAAAAAACAAACATTTGAAAACGTGATTGAGTACGCGACACTAACCATATCCACAACCACAATCAGGGTGTGTCTAATAACTGATAAACAATGGCAACAGCGGCACACGGAACACAAACGTTTTTCTTATCTAGCCAACAAAATCCGCGCGACTGTCCATCGCACCCAAAATCAAGGTGAACATTTGCTCGAACCACCAAAATATTGGTCGTGACCCATCCTAACACATCCATTGATGCAGCACCTCATAACAAAGCACAGACTCATGCTCGACCCTCCCATTATGTTTCCAAATACACATTTGTGCTCCCAATTATATGACGTCGCATCATCATGTTTACCAACCGTCAGCACAACACCTAAGCTTAAATAATTGAAATTTTTCGCCGTCCAATGGCGCCCCACACTCGAAGTGTTTATATCCGTACCATATTCGTGTTTCTGCGACCTTACCGTACGTTAGTTTTGCAAGAACGTGTGTGAAAAACAAAATCAAATATTAGCCCAATGAGGTTCGTTAGGTGGCGCACTCACAAAAATCAATACAAAGAATGTGTTAACGAATTCAATAGCAAGACTTTGCCACTGAAACGTCCGAGCCAGTCCGGCATTTTGCAAAAAGCAACTAGCCAACGATGCGGAGTAGCCTACTTTTAGGCGTACTTTAAAGCCTCCTTAGGGTAAATATTGTCTGTTGAATTTCCTTTTTTTTTCTCTTTGCAGGACAAGCTACTTAGTAAACTCGAGGAGAGCGAACCGGAGCCACCTACATCGCAGGAAGATGAATGTGTTATATGCATCAACGCCCGGGCGACCATGCAGACATCGCCATGTGGGCATCGTGTAGTCTGTCGTCGCTGTTTCGTGAAGACCATCCAAAGTGCAGTTGCTCAACGCCTACTGCCACTGCGATGCGTCATATGTCGAGCACGAGTCAATCGTCTGACGTCAGGCTCGGGTACATGGCGAATACAACCATCAGCCAGCAGCTACTCGATGGACGCCAAAAGCTGGTCCTCAGCCTCAGGTTGTATGCCACCATCGGCAAGCTCCTACTCAATGGGCGATGCCCACAGCGGACATCACCAATTCCATGCACACTCTGTACACAACAGTCGAGTAGCTCAATCGGCCAGTCTCTACTCAATGAGTTCCGGAACATCATCAATGTCCAGCGGTTCGAATTTGACGAGCTGCTCAAAGACGTCTTCCGCATCGAGTGGCGGTGATTCCTCAATTAGTTCCACCAGTTCCACAACGAATCGACACTATCTAGTAGCACCGCCCGCATCGGGTAGTGTGAAATCACTTCATTATCCTCACAATCATACACCGTGTCCAAGTGGATGCTCAGCAGCGATACCGAGAAAACCGCTATCATCGCCATCATGTTCGTCTTCTTCGTCTCTTACTCTGGGCACAGCAATAGGTACGTATCCGGGTCGAAGACACGGGAAAGGTCGCATTGCTGATCTACAAAATCGCCTGCCGCCAATTAAAGAATTTCGATCGCCAGCTAAGGTGCCTCATCCCTCGCCGGTACATATAAGCAATCCACGATTTCGGTAATGTAAACAATGTTTCTCCTCTCAAACAACTTATCACATTTCCGCTTCTTAGCTACTCGTCATATACAAAATCATCAACGAATCCTCACGAAATGGTTCCACTTCTTGGCAAAGATCCTTCGCCGCCTCGAAGACCACCAGCTGCCACAATATTACTATCAAAGCAATCCGCAACCACGCTTTCAGCTAAAATCAGTCCGCTCTCTTCCAAAAACTCCACACCGAAAAATGGCTTCATGATGCCATCAACATCAGCTGCTTCCACATCTTCCGTGATATCATCATCATCAGCATCGGCATCCTCGTCCTCATCTACATCGTCACAGCTATCAAAAGGTTTCCTACAAGGAAGATACAACGCTGGCTACACCACAACCAACATCGGCGAATCAAACCAATCAACACACAGTGGGGGTCAAAAGTTAATGACGACGACAACAAATGCAAACTCTTGTTCCAGTTCTTCCAGTAAAACTTTTCCATTGTTTAGTAGTAAGCTAATTAGCAACAATAATAACAGTAATACACGAAACAATTCTACTAGTAGCAATCGAATCAATTTAACCGTTAATTCTCGTAATTCCCTTCATTTAGAGGAAAGAGCCGACAATAATAAGAAATCCGAAACACTCGAACGCAAGAAGAAGGAGGACAAACTCAAACTCAAGGCAGAGAAGGAAGCCCGCAAGGTTCATGCCATTTTTAAGTTTTTCTTTAGTTTTCTCTCTTTTCTAAAGAAGAAATTCTGTGTTTATTTTTCTTTGCTGTTTAGGAAGAAAAACGCCTGGCAAAGGAGGAGGAACGCATGGCGAAACTCATAGCCAAAGAAGAGAAGAAAAAAGGTAAAAAGGAAGCAAAGGAACTACTCTTGGCAAACGATGGCAATAATAAAAAATAAAAACAAAAATCATTCCATCATCAAAATAATTAAAAATTTACAAAGTAAAAGAATTTATACACAAAACTTGCGAAGCAAAAAAGAATTAATCAAACGGATGGAAAGGCAACTGTTCAATCGTTACTTGTTACTAAAACAAATTGAAAAAATGAAAAGTCACTTTGTAAAAACCAAAATCGATTCTCTTAGTTGCCAATTTATGGACAGTTGTCATTTGTTTATAAATCAATTCAATTTTATATAGCAATACTAGGGTTTTTAGGCATACCACTGTTTTCATTATTTATTTTTTTTCATTAGTTGCTTTTTCTTATTTGAAGAAACGTCAATTGCTTGATGAAAAATATTAGAATTAAACAAATAAATTAAAATCAGACGAAAGAAATGTCAACAAAACGATTTTTTCGGTTTGAAAGATTTTTTTCATAAATCGTGACAAAAAAAAATTGAGATAGATGTCAGAAACAGAAATATAGAAAAATTGCCATTTTTCTTTATTTTACCTACTAACATATCTGTGGCAATAATGCAGAAAAGCTTATGTCGACTTACGTTGAAATACATCAACAATCTACAAAATATCTCTTGAGTGTTGAGGTGTGTTTTTCCTTTAACAATGGTTTCTTAATTTCGTCCACAAAATAAAATTATTACCGGGTTAAAAAAAACACTTATGTCAAAACTAGATACAGAAGCTTAAAACGAAACCACAAAATTGCTATTTCGTTTAACAAAAAAACTTAGTTCCAAAATTATTCAAATGGGAAGCATCAACAAAATTACAACAGAATAACATATATAATGTCCACTTCAGATTATTTTCTCTTTCTGTTTTAGTTATTTTTACTATAATAAAATAACTTAAATCTGATAAGATATGTATGTACATCGTGGGGAAAAATTAATTATTTCAAAGGCAATTAAGTAAAAACGTTTTTTTCCTTGCATAAATGTAATATAATATTTCTATTTTTTTCTCAAATACTTCTATTTGGCAACATTAGTCTATGCCAGGGAAAAAAATATAATTTAAAACCTTCATTTTAGACAAAAAAGATGATTCCTCAAAATCGTCTTAGTGCCACCGATATGATTTAAATAACATAATCAGCTTTTGCCTTTTCTGATCCCATGAGGCCCTTATCTCGTTTGCCTCAGTAGTTTCAAGTTATTAGATATACATATCTGAGCCATAAAACAATTACAGTTCGAAGATACGAGGTCGCATATTTCTGTAAGTCACAATAGACGTCGTAGGCTAAATAAGGCTAAGCTTCAACCCAGCTCAAATGGGGTAATACGTTTCTCTAAAAGATAGTCCCATTTCTCCAATGCCATTGATGGATTGGATTAAAGGGTATCTCTGATGCATCCACAGGTCAACCAGTGGGTACAGTTTCTGTCTCCTTGGTTCAAGCCTATTTATCGCTTTGTCCTTTTGCATCATGTTATAATATAAGTATTGCGCGATTTTTCAATGCCTGTTTAACGCTAAATAATTTGCACCACATGCAAACTTTAGATCATCAATGTAATGTCATCTCTCAGGCTACTTTTTAAGACGTTCTTGCACATCATATCGAGATCTAAAATTTTGTCCATCAATGACGTTTTGCAGACTTCAGGACAAGTGGTAATCTGATTTTTTCACCAAGCACAGTGCTCCAACTGTGCAGCAGCTGTACTCGCTATATGAGGGCGAGCGTTATTCTGATGGAATAGGACACCTCTTTTTTTAATTAGCTGGACTTGGCCGTTTTGACTCTTGTGTTTCCTTTATCCTACACAGCTGTTGACAGTAAACTTCTACAGTGAGAGTCTGGTTATGAAGCCACAACAGTTTGAGTTTTCAATTAAATTTTATTGTATTTATTCTATTTTTATTTACTAGACAAAAATGTATCTTACTGGTCCTGTGCGGGCACTCTAGGTCTGGATATATTTCTTAATTACTAATGCCTTCCGTCTTAAACCTATATTTTCTTTACATTTGTTTGATGTTTTAATACTCTAAGGAGGCTTTTGGGTCTAGGTACAGTAGCATACTCCAAAAACTTCTTCCATTTCTCGGACATTGCAAAATTCCCACAAAAAAACACTATCAGAGTAATGGGCATATCACAATGTGGTGTTCGAGCGCTCGGGCTTTTGACAGGCGTTGTACCGACTTACGATAAACATACATATGTCAAACGCGCGACCTAGGAATTTCTATAACGAAATATGGCTTCAGGCGCTCGGGCGTTCAAAGATCGAGAATATGACAGATGCAAACAATGTTCCCTCAAACAACCCATACACACAAACAGCGCACCTATGCGAGCATTATCATCTGTCAAAACGCACGACAAAGTAGAAAGTAGCTCTACTTCGGCGTTGAGGTCGCCTGAGGTCGTATTATATGTTTTCCCATATGATAGCATGGTTTTTAGTCAATCTGTCAACGCGCGACCGACCGAACACCACATTGTGTTTCTACTATAAATCTACAACAGTGAACGAGTGCGATTCAGATTTGCAACGTACACTCAACTTCAGTAGACCCAGTACGTGAACTGTCAAACATACAAATACATACAATACATACAAGAGCGCGTTAGAACTGATCTGCTCACTGAATTCCACTTCTGAGAGATTGTAGGCATAAAACGACTGATGATTACGAGTGTAGTGCGAGCTTGCAGAAAAAACCTTCTAAGCATACGGTATCGAAGGCCTTTTCTAAAATCAAACCCAAAAACAGCGTGAATAGTATAATGCCTCGCCTTAAAACCAAATTAGTTGTCCGGTATTATGTTCTTTCCTTGCTAACATTCGGAAGCAAACGGGGTTTGTTCTCTCTCTGTTACGTTTAAGGAAAAGGTGGACCCCCGCTGCTTTCCAACGCGCTGTATAAAGAATGTTATACACCACGCTGAGAATATCTACTGCTTCAATTGGCACATGTCTTAAAACGACGTTTGAGATATCATCTATTCCCGGCCACTTTTTATTTTTAAGTGAGTCCTGGATACACAGGAGTTCATCTCTTCTCACAAACAAACCGGCAGAAATTCAATCATTGAAGACAATGTCGTTCACAAAGTTTTCATCTGTGGGATCGACATTCTCAGATAGCCTCTATTTCTGCACTAAGTCTTGAATGTTTTAGAATTGATTACGGTGAGCAAAGCTATTCACCGTATACCTGTGTACAGACTCGAAAAAGCAACAAAAAAACCATGGCCTGTCGAATTTGAAGCAACAGCTCAAAATGGATTATTCACACAGCATGTCACCTAACACCTTGAGTGAGTGAAGTCCATCTATGGGATTTTGTGCTGGTGGGTCTTCTGGACTAAGCCATTGGTGGCGACGTTGAATGTTATTGTAAAGAACCCGTTTCTCATCTCCGACAACGATCCGGTTCAAAAACGGTTCCTGACCATGACGCGACAGAAGCTCAGAACAAGCTTTGATTATTCGCTAAAGATTATACTGCGATAGGTGGTGTGATATCCAATATGATGTGATATGTACATCAACGTCAATACTTGGACTCCTTGAAAACAGCCTCTCGATTGATTCTCCTACTCTATATGAATCGATTGATTTTTCATTAAGATCTCATTGTGCATTCCAACGTTAAAATTGTCACATTTGCCGACCTTTAGAAAAAACTATGTTTCATAATCTATTATGACACGTTAGTTTCGCGACTCCTAAGCAAATTCCATACGCTGCTGCTACACATCTCATATCTAAATATTCGTGAACATTTCAAAGCACGAACCAAATGAGTCAACATTTTTTAGTGCTTTTCCGACACTAATTCCTCGTTTTTTATAATATCGTTCTTTTTTTCCACTTTTGCATAGGTTGTTGATCGCGCGAACCGGAAAAATACAACCCGCGATATTGCAAAACTATCATAAGTTTCTAACATGTCTCGTAAATGTATTTCGGGGAATGTTTCTAGCTACAACAGAAACGTCTTGTCCTGAAAATAATCAAAGACTTTAAAGCTTAGAAATTCTGAAATTCCTTAAACATTAGGTCCTAAAAGTGCTTACGAATATTTGTCTAGAAAAGGCTCCTCTAAATGTAGGATCTGAAGCCGGCAATTAATATAAGAGTAGGTCTCCTTCATCTGTGAGTCAAATAAAATCACACTTCATCTCTGACATCTCATGTGTAACTTCAATATACACATATGCGAGGTTTGTTAAAAAAATATGGTGATTTTTTAATGTTATCGAAAAATGTTTATCTATTTTACCCCCTTTCGAAGTTAGATATAATACACTTGCGCAAGGGCTGTTTCCAAGCCTAAAAGCACTTCTGTTATCCACTTTTTGCTCTTCCAGGGAGGCGGTCTTTATCCCGTCAATTGTAGTAAATCTCAAGGCGCTTTGCAGTTTTGAGAAGAGAAGAAAGTTGACCAAAAAAGTACGCACAGGCAACGATAAGTGAGCAGATGCATTATCCTGATGCAACAGCCATGGTTTTTTTTCCCACAAGTCGGCACGCTTCATTCGTATTGCTTCACACCAACGGTGAATATATAATTCCTTATTGACCGCACAACCTTCCAGCAAGAGTTCTTGATGAACCCCGCCATTGTAATTAAAGAAAACCGTGAGCAAAACTGTAATATAGGGTCCGCCAAATAACTTCTTTTTTTTTAAAAATGCTATAAAAAAAACTACTGAATATTTTCTCAAATTTCTTTTTTTATTTGAAAGTACAATCCTTCCGGTTAATAATGGAAAATAATTTCATTCAAATGGCTGCCTCGGCTGGCCATGCAGTAGCCTACACGATCACATAGTAGCCAATTTTTAAGCACATTATCGATTGTGTGCAGCTGTATTTCACCAATGGCTTCACGAATATTGTCCTTTAAAGCGTCAATTGTCTCTGGCTTGTCGGCGTAACACTTATCTTTGACGGCACCCCACAAATAATAGTCCAACGGTGTCAAATCGGTTAGATGGCGGACCCTTTATTTGACCGAATTTGGCGTGCTTCTTTTGTCTTGGCTCCTCTAGTGGCTTTCACTGTGGTGATTGGGCATAACCATGTACCCATGTTTCATTTCATTACCAGTGATGACCGTTTTCAGCAAATCTAGATCACCATTCCCTTCATTCAATAGCTCCTAAACGATGGTTCTTTTGCTCACAATTTAACAATTGCGGACCAAACTTCGCTAATAGAGGGTTCATGCCAAAAATATCTGAAATAAATTCATGGCATGAAATAACTGATATGCCAATATCCAATTCCACTTCTCTGATAGTGATTCGATGATTCTCAAAAACAATTTATTTAATTGTTTCAATGTTTTCATCCGTTGTTGGTGTTCTCGGCTGTCTTTTTCAGCCTTCTGTGAAGAGCTTGTACCACTTACAACCATTTTTTTTTTGCTCAGAGTAGACTCGCCAAATGCCATAGTCAATATTTCGAGTAAATTCGAATGCTATTCGCACAAAATTGAATACAGATTGATGGGTAATTTTTTTCAGTAGCAGAAAATCGCCAAGCATGGCAAAACACATCTAACCTTTCAGTCTACTTACAATCTTAATATTTAAATGCCAACATATGTTAGGGAACATGTGAACCAACATAACGAAAAAACAATTTGAGAATCGAATGTACTTATGTAGTTCACGGATTTCAAAAAGTCACCTTATTTTTTGAAAACACAGCAGTTGATTCTGAGCCTTTTTTTTTTAAACATGAAATGTGTTATACATACCCAGCCGAAAAAGTCTTATGTACATATATGTATATGAAGTTGAAGGAAATTCGTACCTACTAAAAAAATACGATTCATTTTCCTAACTTTGGACAAACGTTTAACATATGGTGTGTTCTCATAAGGTAGCCGAGTTTTTCGGTTTCATTAAGAGTTCCCTAATTGAACAGAATTATTCAATTCATTAAAGCAAGCATGCCCTATAAACTGAAGTATTCATATCTGATCAGCCATTAAACAGGATTCATTATCATATCCTCCTCGATCCAAGTGAATCAAGCGATAGTAAGAAATGTTTATCATGAAAATGTTCCATTCAGTCCGGTTCAGAGAATTTTCAATTTGTATTCAAATTGGCCCTGATCTTGATGCTAATAACTAGACTAAGACAACATCAATTACTTTTTTCAAACAACTCATAATCACTGTACTTGTGTCATAAAATGATGAATTATTTAAAAAGTCAGTTTTTTTTTATAATTTCACGCTGCGATTTAACGAATTAAATAAAAAAGCAATATTTATGGAAACGATTCATACATATTACCATATAATACTGTAGATTTTGTAAATTATTTTCTTTAATTATTTCCTGTTTTCGTTTTAGTATAGCTAAAAATTCTAATTTTCTCACTTCATTTATAACCACAGAAAGACTCAAAAAATGTACAAAATATAAAAAGTTCAATAATCAACCCTTCAAAACTCACTTCAATAAACAAATAACATAATAAATAAATAAAACTAAGGCTTTACACTTTTTAAAGGAAGATTTTAAAAGAATATTCAGCTAAAGCCACAATTTTTGAGTCGCACGATCATATAGTATGAATAGCTTTCAAAAACAGAAAAATATTCTTTTCTTACATATTTAGAACATTTCAAATCACGCCAGTGCTTTAATAACTCTGAGATATAACGCAGAGTTAGGTGATAAAGTTACCATACCGGCACTAGCACGAGTATCTAACTAGTATTTATTATTTATATTTTATTTCGATTTTTTTGTCTATGATTTCGTGAATATTTTCTATGAACTACCAAATATATTTAGATTTACGAACAAACTTACTAAATAAGTAACTCGAATTGTTGACTATTGCTAACTATAACTATCATTTATATAAATCCTTACTATTCTAACTATTATCTATCTATTGTAACTATCTACTAACTATTCAAAATCTTCAACTATTGAAAGCAAATATTATATTTGAGCTAAATAACAATAAATATTTATGATCCGATATTTATCATCATTCACTTTCAATTCGAATTTAGAGACTGGAATAGTATATAAATTAATTTCGCAATTGTACTCGTAGATTATTTTTTATCAATAGAAATATAAAATAGTTAATGCATAAAATCATAATAAAACTTGAGGTTGTTAATATTTTACTACAAACATGTATAATGGTTACATTAAAATAAAATAAAAAACCTAATGCAAAAATAGGAAATTACGGAAGAATAAAAATCATTTAAACGTATAGTTTCGAGGAAAATGTAATGCAATAGTAGTAGAATAGTATTAAAAATATAATTATGTAGATACGTTTAATTGAATTATATGCAAATAACAGGAAACTAAAGGAAGAAACCCGAATTAAAGTAAAACATTTATTTAAATGAAATAAATCTTGGTTTCAATTTAATTGAATCATTTTTTTTTGGGAAGAAAAAGTAAAACTTCTAAGACAGGTGAGTACAAATGGTATTACATATATTAGTTTGGGAGTCCCATCAATTACGGATCTTTCTTACTCGAGACCGTTGTAAAACTTATGATTATCTGCAAAGCAAGTTCATAAATCATGGAAACATAAACTTGGAATATTAATAGATGTGTGAATATCTACTACATAGTTAACAAATATGGTATTTTGGAGGATAAACATCTGGCAATAAAATCCAATGCGAAGTTTATTCAAAAAATAAGGTGACTTTTTGAATTTCAAGAGCTAAGGACTTTCGATTTTTAATTATTATATTTTTTTTGATTTGCCTGTTATATTAGTCTCCTCCAATCTACGGCAGTCTCTTTCCCTAGAGTTTTCCACTCATTATTCGTTTGACTGTTCGTCCACTGTCCATTCGTTCTACGAGTTCTGCCCTTCATAGTCTTCGCGATTTAATTACCCGGGCAATGCTTGGAGCTGATTATGTAGTTTTCTCCATTCGCCTGTTTCTTCGTCCTGCTTCCTTAAGATCTTATTTTAAAATACCCGAAATTTATTTCCCTCCTTAGTTTCACATAAAGTGTTATTGGCATTATTATGGTATTATGCAGGTTTTAATATTGAGAGACGAAAGATAAGTTTCGAATAGCTCCTTCACTCCGAGAAACACGGGTTGAAAAAAATGTTTATAAGTGGTACAAACTCTTCAAAAAAGTCCAAGAAGATTTTAATGACGATGGCCACTCTGAACACCCAAGCAATTAAAAAAATTGTTATGGAGAATGGTATTTTATTTATTTATTTATTTAAATTTTTGGTCATGAAATGTGTGTCAGTGAATTTGGTTCCAAAATTGATAAATTTTGACCAAAAGAACAATGAGAAACGCTCAGGAGCTGTTAAATGATGATCCAGATTGTCATTACAGGTGGTCGGCCCTATCATGGCCCTATGGTTATGACGTCGAAACCAAAGCCCAATCATCCTAATGGAAACGAGCAGATGTACTAAGACCGAAAATGGCACACTAACTTCGGCCAAATATGCAAGTCTCGATTTCTTGGATTATACATAGTAGTAGAAAAACGTGCGGTCAATAAGGAATATTATTTTATTAGGTTATGCGTCGTTTGCGTGAAGCAATACGAAGAAAACGTCAGGATTTGTGGGAACAAAATGCATGGATGTTGCACCACGATAACAATAATGCCATAATCATGCCTCAACCACCGTATTGCGTCCCCCTGCGAATTTTTTCTCTTTCCATAACTAAAAAGACGGAGACTTGGCACGATTGAGGATATAAAGACCGCATCGATGGAAGAGCTCAAGGCTATACCAAAAAATCAGAATGCTTCGAGGATTGCAAAAAGCGATAGCGCAAGTGTATAATATCTGAGGGAGATTACTTTGAAGAAGGGGCCAAAATAGATATTGAAGAATAATTTTTTTGAACAAACATCTTATGTCATAGCTTGACAAGTTTTGATTTTAAAACAACTTTTTTTTGTCGGCTGTAAGATGGCGAGTTATGCATCGTATAAGAACCATTTGTAGATCGTTTCATTGCTTTCTTTCCAAGGAAAAACTCTACTGAAAATCGTTGACTATTAATAAAAATTTGAGGTGAAGATTCTTCAAGTTAAAGGACTTATGAACGTTGATTTGCTCATTTCAAAAGTGGTGACCTTGGCATCGACAACAAAAACCGTAAAAGATCAGATACAAGTTTCGAGGATGCAGATTTGCAGGCATTGTTAAATGAAAACTTTACTCAAACGATAGAACAGCTCGCAGACGCATTTAACGTTTACGTACAAAATGGAAAGTTTCATAACAATTGAAAGAAAAACACATCGAAATGTGAAAAATCATTTCAGAAATGTTTCTATATCAAGCGCACCATGGGTAGACCAATTCCAACCATCAACCTCACTACCAGTGCGCAATATCCACGGAAATAAGGCAATTCAGTTTGGGAATTGTGTACTATGAACTGTAAAAACCTCGTGAAACCACACTGGAGCAAAAACATTTCGGTCGTTTTCGATATTTACGATGCTCTGCCCCACTGCCGTACTAACATGCTAGTCTTTTCCCCTCTGATTACTACTTTCTTCGATCGATACAGCACCTTCATTCTTACGAAAAAGTCAAAAATGGTCAACATTTTTATTAGTGAATAAATAAAATAATATTGCTAAATGACTCAATAAATTACTTTTTTAAGCAAAAAAATCGACATTGGTACAAATATATTGATTGTCTTCACAAAAAAAATACATAAATGCTGGTTCACACACATGCTGATACTAGAACTCGCACAGACAAACAAACTAACTCTTTCAACAAAAATGCCATTCTGAATACCAATCTAGAACATACGTATACACACAAACGAAAAGCTCTGGCCCCTCATTTAGAGTTAGAGGAGGTGGTAAATAACTTAAGTAAGTCTTAGTTAATGCACTCGAGAAACCTTGTCCCATTATTATTCTACATGGGAAAAGAAGCGAGAGATTCAAGACTACGACTAGTAATATTTTCAATAGAGTCAGTCGCATCAGGAAGTGTCTACACGAAACACAAACACCTATGAAATTCAGAAACGTTTGTAATACGAGTACTATAAGAGACGTATACTAGTCGCAGCTTATGCCTTATATTGTTGAGCGTTGAAAATGTAAAGGGTGTTTTTTCCAAGGTGTGGTTTTTTAAACTGACAACACCGTTTTCACAGATTGTCAATTTGACAATTGAAAGTTTATTTGTAGTTAATTCGTCCTGCCATTTTACGATGAGTAGACTAACGTTAGAACAACGTATACAAATTGTTCAAACTTATTTTGAAAACCATGGTTCGGTTCACCAAACTACATTCATTTTACGGTCGACAAAATCATCCATCTGAATCGTTTTCGCACTACACTTCTTCTTCTTCTTTTCCTTTTTTTCCGGCGTCGCTATGGTCAGAAGTGTAGGACCATAACCTTCCCACTTAACTGCATTCCTACTGGTCCGCTTGTGGGGTTTTCGCACTACACTCTAGTGAATAATACGCATCCTCAAAGACGACAAACAGAAGAGAAGAAGTAATTGCCGTTGTGGAGTGCAGTATTGAGGAGAATACGAATAAGTTGATTCGCCATCGTCCATAGCAATTAGATATACATATTTACATATGTACATCCACTTTGTGGAAAATTTTGATTTTCATTTTCAACGCAAAATTTTGTTCTCCGATGAGGCCCATTTTTGGTTAAATGGCTATGTACATAAACAAGCAAATTTGCTGAATTTGGAGTGGGGAAAACGCAGAAGCCATTGTCGAGACGCCAAACTCACTGTTTGGTGTGCTTTATGGGCACGTGGAATTATCGGCCGATGCCGGTCAAAATGTTACCATAAATGGAGAGCCCTAAAAAAATGATTTCTGACTTATTCGTTCCTCAGTTTAATGGCATGCATTGATGTGAAGAAGCGTTGGCTTCAACAATACGGCGCAACATGACACACAGCGCAAGGCACCATCATTTTATTGCGGGAAACGTTTACTGAGCTCATAATTTCGCGTAATGGACCTGAGAACTGGCCTCCATGATCCTGTGATTTCGCACCTTTAAATTACTTTCTTTGGGGGTACATGAAGTCACTAGTCTATGCCGATAAATCAGACACGTTAGATGATTGTGAAGTCAACATTCGCCGCGTTGTTGCTAATATACGGCCCCAGTTGCTCGATAATATTGTCGAAAATTGGACTTCATGGTTATGCTTTATTCGAGCTAGCCGTATATACATAGGCCCGTAATCATAAAACATAAATGGCATAAAATTATCTATTGAATAAAGCTAATATCATAGACATTAAGATAATGTCTAATAATGAATAAAACACCCTTTACATATCACTTAGGAAGTCGGATAGCACTTTTACGAAAAATGTACTGTATATGAAGGCGATATTCTTCTTGCCGCTCATTTTCCTGGCTGTCTGTTAGATGAGTGTATAGAAATATATACTAACACAAAAAGACCTAAAATGATAAACTCTAAAACAGCAATGAACATATGCCTTTTTGACAAACATTACCATTTAATTCTTTTCAACCATTTACATTACTTAAAGAAGGTGTTATCTAACAGGTTCTAGAAAAGCATTAGATATTTTAAGACGGCCTCGTAAGGACGCAGAAAATAACCCTGTTTGAGCTACAACCCAAACCAAAAACAAAAATATTTTTCACACCGAAAACTGGAAACACAATATGTATCCCATACGAGTACATATACATGTCGATCCGCCTTACAGCGTTTGTAGCCTATGAAAAAGGTTACGAAAAATAACATAAAAGAGGAAGTACAAGTTTACAAGGCAGATCCTCAGATCTGTTCCTATTGACGGGAAGATTCCAAATTCCTGTACATTAAAGTAGCTTTTAACAAAACACCACACCTTTGTAAGATCAAATTAACTCAAAAACTAAAACTTCTTGATTATTTACAGCGTCGACATTTCTAATAGGACTCACCGATGAAGTCACGGAAATTCGCTGTCGTTTCACGCTGTCGTGCCACGTTGACGAGAATTTTATGGATTTAACGTCACAAGCCTCATAGTCAAACAACTGATCTAGTATTAAGATTAGATTTATTTTTATGAGCTGATGCTGATGCCAATGCTGATGTCTGATGGGGCAAGCATAAAACTGTGTCTTCTGTGCCTATGAACATCATCATATGCGACGTTAAAATCAACAACAAATTTGAGTATGTTGACCTGAAAGTCGTAGGTATTCACCAAGATTTGCCATAGTGTAAATTTTTGATCATCAAGCAGGGCTGTAATCACACTAATATGAACCAATCAGATTGTTCACGAACGGTTTCAGGCGTTCGCATAACCTGGCAGAAAAATGCATGCCCCTGAAATTGGCGGAGTTATAGGGATTACCTTTTTTTACAGTTTAACAAACGATGCTGAGATTCGATTTATCGAGCACTCTTTCCTCCGTCCATGACTGATGTCAATAGTGGTGGTCATTATGATGCAAATATTATTGCTGACGAGTGACGATGATGCTGAACTGATGCTAACGCTTTCATTGGAGTTCCTTTTAGGAACACAAGTTACCTCTCTCATGCATTCAGCTCCTCCGCGAAACTGCTTAATTATATACAGTACAAGAAAATAAGTTTTCGCTTTTCGGAAATATACCACTCCTTATCCAAATCACAAATAGGTATGAAGAAGAATAGCCGATCAGTAACGAGGTATCTTAAGATTTTCTTTTCCCACTACACAAATTTGATTGATTTTATGGCTTTGGTCCAACTAAACAGGCTTTTATTACTCCGGTTTTACTACTCCGACATCCATATTCTTGCAATGAAATAAGAAAAGAACATACCACGTGTCCACTCTTAATACGACAGCGACTCATTATCGTTATACATATTTATTTATTTATTTATTTATTTATTTATTAATGGCATAATAAATAAATGGGTTGATATCTATTATCTATTCTGACTGTATATTATAATTATAGTTTTATATCATGCAATCTCTCGAACTAATTCAACGAACCCGATAGTCCTTAATGGCAAATAGCCGTTGCTCTTCGACTCTCCAAACCATTATGATACTATTGAAGCTAATAATTTGTGAGATACCCTTTGTCAGGCCTTCTAAAACGTGGAATTCACAAATTTGAATAACAATACCAAGGTACATATATTAGAAACGTGTTCTCTACTGTGATTCACACATTCCATCCACGCTGCCCCATCATGTAAACAAAATGATGGCAGTCATCATCACCCGAAACAAAGTATGAAATATTTCGAATAAAATTCCACGGCTGTCAACTGAAATCAGAATTGTCATAAAGTCTTCAGCATTCCGGTTCTGATATCAAACCCAATCCGGTTGCAAAGAACATGGAACATGGAACTCGTCCAACTGCATCATCACCAGAAAAAGCAAACAATAAATGCATTCTCAAAACAATACAAAAACAGAGCATCCCTCATCCGGTTTGCCATACACTAAGCTGCACAACAGGTACAACAACCCCGTATCACCATCCTAATCGGGTATGCCTATGGCAGGCAGATTACTACGCTTCAGCGAGGTTACAAGAGCTATCGTAGAACTATTTTTAACCAACCCGGCTATCATCAGCTCGAAAATTCCCAGCTCCAAACGAGTTACCTACTCGTGATAAGCCACAATCAGGTTCGATTCGATGTTTGATCATATCGTCTTGTGCGACTTTATTCGAACCAGAACAAAAGCTCTCCATCTGGCTTCATCGAAAAGCTGGTATTAAACTTTTCGAACCGTCGAGGTACTTAGTTAGTTGCATTCAAACAGTGATTCGGCTCAGACAGTTTAATTCCAATCCTGCTCGAGTGCGTTACTGTGCGCGTAGTGCCTTGACATCGAGAAAAAAACGTAAATCGAAGAAAAAGGAACAACCATAACAGTCAGTTCTATAACGTACTTAGAAGTTGCTAATTAATTCAGTGGAAAATGAGTTCAAAGATTATCTTCACCGTAGCAATTGGATCACTAGTGCTTCTCAGCCTGGCTATGTTGGCCAGCAGTCAAGGTTTGTTTTACTTTTAAAAAGAATATTTTTTTCATACGACTGATCCTCCTCCTTCTTTTGAATTAAAATATGGGTGGGGAGCAATTATATTTAGAAATTACGTGAGCAGAGTTATCTAATGCATATGGATGCAATTAAAAATGTAAAGATTTGTATATCGGGATGTGTTTTTCCACCTTCACGACGTTAGATGAAGATAGGTTGGCTAGACGATTCGGTATAAGGTCGTGCCGTAGTTCCGCTTCGTAGTCATCCATTACCTTGAATCCAGTTATTCTAGAATACTTCAAGACGCCAATATGTTAATTTAGATACGACTGTTAAGTCAATGATTTAGTTTTATTTTTGTGTACAGTATCTCACAAGATTGAGCATACATCCACAGCTAAAATATATTTTTAGTAAAATTTTATAATAAAACTTAAAAAATTACTTAGTTAATATCGCGTGACACCTCTTCCAGGATTAATGACAGATTTGAACCGCCGGGCATGGATTTTTCTATTTTTCCAGGAAAAGATGGTGGAATGCTAGCCTAAGCTACCTACATTTTTAACTTCAGTTAGTACTTGTTAGAGTATGGACTTTCATTAAAGTTATGATTTATCTCATGCTCTAATAGACAATCGATTGCATTTAAAATCGAACAATCATAGAGGTGTTATAAGCTGCCTCATATAAGCTGGCTTTATAAAGCAAATATTCGCATACCAAATAGAAGGTGTGTTTTGAATTATTATCTTGTTCAGACAGAAGATGGACTATGTTTTTTAACGATTCGCGCTTTGTTTCTTTAATTTTCAGCTCTATTTTCCAGTGTCCCTTCTCATCTATTATTAATTTTTTTCTGCACGATCGTCCTACAAAATAAGGTTATAAAATGCCTCCTCGTAGACAGCTCGGTTTGTTTCAACTTTCACTCCATTAACTGTTCTTTCAGTTCGAGAAGTATCTAGAAATGATCACGACCAAGTGTAGCTTTCATACTTGAACAAATCACGGATATTGTGGGGCTTGTGTATCGTGCACATGCGATAACTACTATTTTGATTCTGACTTAAATGGGGGAATTCCCTGATCGATTAGATCGCCAACAATCACAACTGGGAAATTCCTAATTTTCCGCATTACAAATGGCATTCTCCATTCATAATTTCTTAGTATATTAGTCTTTAATAAATTCTTAACGGATGGCGCAAACACTTCTTTCTGTAATTATATTTTGACGAACTTGATAAGCATTGTCTAAGTGTTGTCTGTTTTCCACCTTTTGCCTATTGTGCTAACCAGCTGACAAGTTTTTAAATAGTGCCTTTAAATAATGTTACTACTGACCTGATAAGACAATCAGTCCTTATCTCATTCCGCGATGTGCCCAGCGGCTTTCATTTACGCGCTGGGTGACATCCAATAACTTACCACTGTTATAGAGCCTAAATTTGTTCGGCTTTCTCAAACTGTTAAGAGAAGTGGGCTTTAATTTTGCGAAACTTACCCTGTGAAATATTGAATGTCTCACATTCTGCACCTTATTTTAAGGTTATAGAAAAAGAAGCAATGACAAATTGGCCATGGTACCCTCCTAATGCTGTCTTTTCTCACCCACTGCTTACTCTTAACTAACTAATATTAATAGTTAGCTGTTATCTAACAATCATCATAAAGATTTTGCTTCACCGAAACAAATATTCCACGGACCTCTCACTTTGTATTTCGGCTATCAGACGATTGAGCTGTCATTTTAAAAGAATAAAAAAAAATCATCAAGCGCCGAATGAAAGAAAAGTGCTTTAGACTCCCTTCGGCTGTCGAGACTAGCTACTGTATTTATTTTCATATTTGCGACGGTTATGATTTAAATAGATTATGACCGAATGCCTCATATAATCAGATTCAGTTTTCGAAACTGGTACCATTATTCGTAACGTCTCTCATCCCTTTAATTGTAGCATTCTGTCGAGCAAAGGGTATTGCTCTTCGGTAAAGAGCAGCCCACATGTATTTTCTTGTGAGCACTTTACTTAGATGACTACAAAGCTATCAATGAAAACTCGAGAAAGTTACACCCAAAAAGCCTTGATGGATCAGGCGTCTTTATTATCGGTTTTGCCTATAATAATCTATGACACCTCGACACTGCGCACCACTCTTGACCTCTTCAAGATTTGTTAGACCATTTTTCTAATACCCTAGGGTATTTTCCATTATGGACTTAAATAATCGCACATGAAGCATACCCAATTCGACTCTAACATATGCCAATGAAAAATTATCATCAACAACCTCAAAACTCATGAATAAAAATCAACTTGATGATGATTCCAAGACGGCATCTTTGATGATCTATGCTATCAATTTATAATATCAAATCCATAAACAAGATAGAACCTTCAATCAGTCAACATTATCTCAAGCATCTCTCCCACAAAAGCTACGATTTATTGAGGTTGAAGTAAATTCAATGACGCCCCCTATGACTAACTCAGCCTTTTCACTGTCTCCATTCTCAGGACAGCCATGGGAATAAACAATAATAAAAACGCATTACTGCATGCATATCAATTACCAAAGTTAATATATGTGCTAGCACAGGTGTTCGCGATCGCCAGTCTTGGGAGGTGTTTCACCTACCTGTACGGTACAGAATTGCTAATGCAATTCTTTAAGAAATATGAAATAATTGAATTAACACTTGATTGTCATTGGAAATGAAAGCATTTTTGCAACTTGATGCTAGTCTTTATGGTTTTTCATTCTGATATCGGTGAGTGAAGCTAATGCGATCACTATACTTTTCATAGACGTCGAGAGTTGATGTTTTTTTTCTCATTTTATCCTAAGTCTATAAATATAGGGTCCGCCAAATAACTTTTTTTTTTTTGAAAATGCTATAAAAAAAACTACTGAATATTTTCTCAAATTTCTTTTTTTATTTGAAAGTACAATCCTTCCGGTTAATAATGGAAAATAATTTCATTCAAATGGCTGCCTCGGCTGGCCATGCAGTAGCCTACACGATCGGTCCAATTTTTAAGCACATTATCGATTGTGTGCAGCTGTATTTCACCAATGGCTTCACGAATATTGTCCTTTAAAGCGTCAATTGTCTCTGGCTTGTCGGCGTAACACTTATCTTTGACGGCACCCCACAAATAATAGTCCAACGGTGTCAAATCGCAGCTCCGAGGTGGCCAAACGACATCAGCTCTGCGGCTGATAATGCGATCTTCAAAAACAGGGCGCAAAACATCGAGTGTAGCTTCGGCTGTGTGACACGTAGCGCCGTCCTGTTGAAACCAAATGTTGCCAATATCCTCATCTTCAATTTTTGTGAACAAAAATTCGTTCAACATGGCCCGATAACGATCGCCATTGACTGTAACGGCCACTCCTTGCTCATTTTCGAAGAAAAATGGCCCAATTATGCCTCTGGACCAAAATCCGCACCAAACAGTAGCTCGTTTTGGGTGCACCGGCTTTTCAATGTATGCGTGCGGGTTTCCTGTGCCCCAAATGCGACAATTTTGCTTGTTTACATACCCGCCAAGATCAAAATGAGCTTCATCTGAAAAGATGATTTTTTTGGCAAAATCGGCATCTTCTGTAAATCGATGATTTTCAAAGTAATCTCGCAATATTTCCCAGCGTTGTTCAAGCGTATACACAACCATATTCGTTCAGCGGAAGGATAAAACTAATTATCTGTCAAATCAGACATGAGCTAAGTGTTACCATTCACGAAATAAGCACTACTTGAAAAAAAAACGTTAGATGGCGGACCCTTTATATTGTATTTGACGTGATTACTAATAATAGCGTCAATTTTTCCGAGCTGAATAATATCCAACCAATTTATAAATGAAAAACAAAAAATACAATTCAAAGACAAGTTTAATAAGTGCGCAGTAAAATTCAAAATTGTACTTCCTTTTGATTGCCATAGGTTGTGTTGTCGTGGCAGAAAACCTTATTGGACAACCAGTTTGAAAAACGAGAACACGATTTAACGATAAACAAAAGTGGTCAAAGTACTATCTTATGTGAATTTGACAGTCAACGCATTGACGGCGAGACGTTGACAATCGTCCATGATGTTCGTCTATGGTAAAGGGCTTCCTAGCAAGAGTGGTATTGACACAACCGTTTTCAACCAAAACTACGTTCTTCTTTTTACAAATTCGAAAATACGGGTATCTTTTCTGAAATGTCCATAGCCTCCCTTGACTTTAACTCACTTGCTCCGGCATTTCTCAAACGTCTGTATTGCCTCCAAAAGAGGCGAAGGTTGTGAAATATTCATCTACGGCCCCAAACTTCTTCATTGGATGCGAATCGCTACCCAGAAACGAAGTTCTTCAAGCTGGCAAATAGGGATGATGGCCAAGGAAAGCAACCCCAAATCCCGCAGTTTTCCCGTCGCCTTCCATCGTACACAAAATACCTTCTTTTTTTTCAAGCCAGGCCTCTTCTCGCGAATTTTGGCATCCAACTGCTCATAAAGGTTCGAATAATATTCGCCTGTAATAATTGTTCTGCCTTTTGAAAGGTAATAAATTAACAGAATCCCTTACGCATCCGAAAACACCCTGGCCATGACGCTTCCGACAGATGTAATCAGCTTCGCTTTCTTTGGCATTGAACCACTGGCTTACACCTTCTGCTTGGACTGCTGTGGTGGACATTGTGACAAATCGCCGAACAAAATCGGTCGCATCCCTGCAAATTCAACACCCATCTTCCGCATTCTTTCCTCCATAGCCATCTTACTTACCTTCACTTGCCTATCAGTGGCGGTAGCAGTTTTTGGCCGTTCTTTACGTGGGTCACCTTTGCGGGATGTGCGAACACGTTTAAATTTAGCTGCCCACTTTTTAACGACAGCGAAGGAGCAGAGTCCTCGTAAACATGGGGTTAACCCATGCAAACAAAGAATGTTGTTACCGCACAACATTCAAGCTTATCCATTTTAACGAAAATCACATTAACGAAAAACGTCTACCGCAAAAATCGTGTAACCAAACGACTTGAGAGAACAAGTTAAAACTTACCATTGGAACTAATGACACATGAACATAGGCAGGAAATGTGAACTTTTGGCTGAATGGAACGCCATTTCTGGTCGGTAAACTTTACCTGACCTTATAGGCTTTAAGGAGAAATTTATAGATAAATGGATCCCAATAGCCAACTACGCGTAAAAAATTATTAAAATGTCCTGTTTTTTTTTAAATATTAAGTTTCATTTTGGAATAAGCATTACATGCTTCCGCCTTAAAAATATTGAACTTCTTTTGAGCCACGATCCAACCCAATTGTTCGAAAGATCAGAAGTGCTACTACAGTCAGGCCATGCGAAATGAACGGAACAGGTAGTAGTCGGAAGGGGAGACATCTGGAGAATACGTATTATTTCATTGCTTTTACGAGTAGGTAAGTTTTAAAAACCTTAAGGATCTTCGTGTCGTTACTCGTATTGTGACCAATGCTCGGCTCAAACTCATTAGTTCGATAGCGAACACATGTTATGATCTCACCTGTTCTGCTTCTTCAAACTCCTTAACCGTTCCGGTTCGCGCTCCTTTCTTACGCAACTTTTTTAGCGCTCAAATCATCCACGGCACGTTCTTTTACCAATAAAAACCTCATCAAAGGGGACATTTTCAAAATTCACAAGACTGCCAGTATGCCCAGTTTACCATGTGAATTTTCTGATCTGATTTTTATGACCAGCTATACTATTAGCGCCATCTATCGGAAATCTGATAGTATATACATATGTATATGGCCTCTGGGTTTTCTCAACTCCAAATTGGGCAATTTTGCTTGTTTACATATCCATTTGACCAAAAATGCGCCTCATCGGGGAACAATATTTCGCGTTGAAAATGGGGATCAAGCTGAATCATGTTTTCGGCCCATTCACTGGACCTACGACGGCATAGCTCCAATTGCTGTGCACGATGGCGAGCCGACTCATTCGGATTCTCCTCAACACTGCACTCACAACGACAATAACTTCTTCTCTTCGCACTGTTTGTCATCATTGGGGATGCGTATTATTCACCAGAGTGTAGTGTGAAAACGATTCATTGTGTTCCGAATAACTTACTCAGATGGACAATTATGTCGACCGTAAAATGGACGTAGCTCACGATAAGTTTGGCGAACTGATCCGGGGTTTTCAAAATAAGTTTGCACAATTTGCATGCATCAAATGGCAAAATGTATTAACTACAAGTCAACTTTCAACTGTCAAATTATAAATCTGTAGAAACAGTGTTGCCAGTTTAACAACCAAACTTCTAATAAAACACCATTTACGAGTAAGCATATAATTTTGGCGGTACCACTCTTGGAGGAGCAGAAGCGAAGTCTCTCTCAATCACCTAGTATTATGTACATATGTTATATTTTTTCCATATACGAAAAATGATCTTCTTTTTACTGCTGACGCCGAACGACGAATTTTGAGAAGCTTTTCCTAGATAAATATACTGTAAAAACCCATTACGGAGAAACTCCGCGAAACTCCGTGTCGTCGGTACTGAACGACCCTACTGCCATTTACATGACCGCTGTTCCTTAAGATTACTATCATAAAGATGGGTGGAAGATGTCTTTTGTCATGAGCTTTTCGCTTTGCAGACATTTCCCGTTTAAATAAATATATATTATAAATGTTCTTATTGAAGGTGACTAGTAATTAACCTGATAAATATACCTTGTCAACAATACAGATTATGTGGGACATACAAGGATTAAAACATAAATGCAATTTCACGCCCAGCGACATTAAAATAGAAGAGACAGACTAAGGTTATGTGGAAGCTTAGTGTAGATGACACAAAAAATATTTTTATTCTAAACGTGACTATAGGCTTCCGTTATCAATAAGACTTGCTTCCAAGTTCCGCAATTAAGTCTCCAGACTATCAGTTGTAGATTCAAAGCATCCAAAGAACATGTGTCTATGACGATGCGAAAATACTAATCAAGCACATGAATTTAATTAGTATTCTGCTGAGGCAAATACGTACGCAGCGCAAAGCATTGATATCTTTTGGCAGAACGCCTATTTAGCGATTAGAATAGTCAAGTAGTTTTGAGGCTTTGACGACTTGTGACTGATAGATTTGACAGCACGAGTATTTAAATTCGGAGACAAACAGTCGGCCAAATCTTGTTTTGGTTCCAATGAAAAGGCTAGTAGATGAAAATACAAGTATTTTCACATTCCATTCCACGATCTCTTGTTTGCAAAACCAATTATGTTGAAGGTCGCAGAGCAACTAAAGGATGATACAGTACAGACATGAGCGTCAAACAACTTTACAACGTTATCCGGAAACTAATGGAGCACCGAAGAGACGAGTTACATTTATAACTCGTTCTTGCTCCCTCTTTTTCCTTTATTTTGCGATTTCCATTGCTTACTTATCAAGCTCTTCGTTCATCTTATTTGCGCGAAAATAAAAAATAAAAAAAACTGTTGATCTACAAATTAATCTGGTTTTTCGAGTTCTGCACCTCAAGCAGATTTTGTTAGTCGACCCTCAAGCGAGTCATTTACTTGTATCTCACACATATGCGGTTGGTTACAGCCTACGCGTATCTGTCCGAAAATTATGATTGTTGACATCAGCTAATGATGTTTCTGAGGTCGGTAGTTTCCCATACAATTTTTATATTTTTACCCGCGTTATGCAAAATCTTCAGGAAATACAGAGAGAACTCATACCGCAAATATACCACAAGGTTATTGATTGACACGTTCGCGATGGTTTCGTCAATCTCACCGTTAAGTATTGGTTTATCAACGATTTATTTTTCATTTGGAGAGTATCGGCTTAAACCGGATTTTACACAGCAAACACTATAGCGTTTAGAATCCAATAAATACATACTCGTATGTATTCACGGGTATCTAGGAGAAATCAAACAGACAATTTATGAGAATAGAAAAAAAAACTTTGGTCAGTTTTTGAATTTAAAAATATTGCGTGAATATTTATAGGAATATTAAAAATATTGAACCGGTCTCTACCCGATTGGATTGGATAACAAAAAACATTTGTTTTTTTTGGTCCTCCGGGTACTGTGTCTGAGATGTTACTCAATCAAGCTTATTAAATCAATGCATTACAATACATTGCTAAGCATCCTCGCCGGCATAATCTGCTCGCTTGTATGAGACTTACTCTAACAAAGTCGGTTTGCAAGGCTACACTTGCTTTGCCGCCCTTCAGTCCACATTTAACATCCGTAAACAAGCTATCGATGAGGAATATAAAATCTCTAATGAGAACCTTCTCTAGTTCAAGATTGAAGGCTTTAATTCACAAAAAAAAAAAATGTAAATGACAATTACAAAGGCGGACTTGTCAAAATAAAAAAAATACGAAACTAGTGTAAATGCACTACATAAAAGATATACATAGCTATACCTCAAATAAAGTGGGCTTCATTCAAGACAAATTCAAATGGCAAGTCCCATAATATCATCCTCCAGTAGTATTTACCACACTCCATTTTCAGTTAGTGCCTTAAATATAATTGGCAATGCCTTCGGACTAAAAGGCCTTTTCTATTTACTTTTGATATAATACTAAGAAGCATCAGGGCCTTAAAAAACTTGTCGAAACTATCTGCCTATAACCGTAATCTCTGAGATTTGGTCATGGGGCCTCCTGACTATTCTCCAAAATCTTTAGTTTAGCTGGTATAAATATATGTATATTGAAGTAAAGGGTTTGATAGAAAAATAGGATGACTTTTTGAGCTCTTGAGCTCTTCAAACGATTAAGTCTTTATCTCCGCAATCGTGGCAAATCTTTGTCCTTTCATGGGTATTTTCATTTTTTAGTCAAAAAATTACGCATAAATAACGATCATATCGAAACAAACTTCCCTGGCATACGTTTCATGCCTAAAATTGTATGAGGCAACTGATATGCCAATATCCTCATCAACGCTTCTAATATTGATTCTTTCAATTTTCTTCAACGTTTTCATCCGTTGTTGAAGTACTAGGGAGTCCAAAGCATACATCGTCATTAACATCTCAGCCTTCCTGTAGAAAAGCTTGTACCAATTATGAATATTTTTCTTTTGGTCAGGTAGACTCGTCAAATGTCACAGTCAACATTTCAAGTACATTGGAGCACTCAAAAAATGGCTGACAATATGAACATGTTAGAGGACATGTGTACCACATAACCAAAAATAAAAAATCGAATGTAATTAACCTGTGAAATTCAAAAAGCTATTCTATTTCTTGAACCAACCTAGTATACTAAAATATGATTAATGTCTTGGGTTTCCAAATATAACAGAATTATGTCGAAAAGATTTTATTTATTTCCTTAACCAGATCTTCTCTTATTCATGCAAAACTTGGGGCTTACTTATGCATACAAACTTGTACCTAAAAACACTAAGGGCTGACAGGTACGTTCAACTAAAAGTCAGGAGCTTTTCGTTAAAGCAAGTATCCAAAAGCCTGCTGTAAAGATATTAAGCAATCAACCGCTCTATCTAGTAAGTAGTGTGTTGAGTACTGATACCAGCAACACACGTGATCCAATCCATGTTAGAAGGTGAACAGCTCAACTGTTTTTAATAAAAAGTTTTTTCAATTGACGTGGGTAGATTTTGGCGGCTTGTAGCGGCCATTTTGTTTTGGTGACATCTGTCAAATCTGTTATTTATTATTCAATTACTGATGCCAAATCACCATGGAAGGTTACATGTGAGTGTTCTTTAGTTTAGGTTGCGCGCATTGCGCCCGTTTTACGGTAGACGTGGTGACCCTGCACAGTCGATAATTCGACGTTTGGTGGCCAAATTTGAGATAATCAGTTCGGTAATCTTCTTCTTCTTAAATGGCGTTACAGCTCACGGAGAACCGGAACCAAGCTTTCCTGATTCACTTATGTTGTGCGCTATTTGTTTTTCACACCAGTGAACGGGACCTACATTATAATGCCGATTGCGAACGGCGGGCGTCGAGAAGCTTTTTCAAGGCAAGTGTACTACAGGGCGTTTCACCAGTACCCCGCCAAGGAGAGAAACCGTGACATTTGATGGCACACTACCCACTGCGGCACGGCGCTCTCGGTAATCAATCAGCCAAAATTCAAACGTCAAAAGAATGCAAGATCGGCCAAGAACATCGCCGCGGTCCGTGAAAGTGTTAAGCAGAACCCGAGGCAGTCGATTCCTCGCCATGCACAAGAACTCGGCCTTTCATAGACTTCAATTTAGCTAGTTTGCGTCGGGACTTAAGCCTACAGCCCTACAAGATCCAACTGAACCAGGACCTAAAAGTTTATGAGCGTTTGGAAGAGGACCCCAATTTTGCCTAAAAATCATCCTTAGCGACGAGACGCATTTTTGGATGAATAGGTCGGTTAACCAGGTGATAATGCATTCTCAAAAAGTTACAGTTTGATGTAAATTTTAGGCCGGCGGCGTCATTGGTCAGTTTTTTTTCGAAAACGACGTTGGTGAGGCAGCCACCGTCAATGGTGAGCGCTACAGAACGACGATAGCCAATTTCTTATAACCCGAATTGAACCATATGAGCTAGACGTTATGTGGTTCCAGCAGGACGCTGCTACGTACCTTATAGCGGACGCCACGATTGACATTCTGCATGAGCGAATTAAGGGCAATGTTATCTCTCGCGGAGATGACGTGAATTGGCAACCAATTCATGCTTTTTGACGCCTCAAGATTTTTTCTTGTGGGGTTTCCTGAAGTCGCATAATTATGCGAATAAGCCACAATCGACCTATGCCCTTAAGGTGAAAATAATACAGGCCATCACTCAAATCAGCCAGATCTATGCCGAAGAGTCATTGAAAATTGGACCCCTCCTATCCATGCCACCGTAAGAAAGCGATGCGAGCATTTGAAATACGTCATATTTCATATAAAAAAATGACTTTCGTTAATACTTTACATGTGCTTGATTTATTCGATTTCAACATTTACCCGCGCTTATTAAAAACAATTTAAAATGACTTAACTTTACTTCGCAAGTCTGATTAGCAGTTGCATTGCACTCTCTATTCTTCCCAATTCAAAAAAGCCTTTTCGTGTTGACCTTAGGATACTTTTTATTAGTCTTCTAGACTTAGTAAATATGTTTCCAGCTTCCCTTTCGATGCTTCTTTCTATTTGCCCGTGGGTAATGTAATGGTGTTTAACAGCAGCGGGCTTCTTGTTTTAATGATTTTTTTTCGGCAATATACTGCATGGCCTCTGAACCTTAGACCGTTGTCAGGCATTCTTTCCAAATATATTAGTGCTCCGAGAGTTTTCTATAGTCTTGCGGCTGTATACAATGACGGACCTGCAAATCAAAAGCAATATTTTGTCCAGCAACGTTACAGAATCTGTGCATAGTCTCTCATCATCTGGGCTCGATTAGAAACATTTTTCAAAAAGTACGAGTATTTTGTGTTTTATCATCTCCCTCCTTTTTTTTTTTTTGTTCTCTCCTTCTTGCTTAATAAAGAATTTTTCCAATTACGCCTAGAAGAACCCATACAAAAACTAAATTATGTTGCTTTCATCATCCACAGTTAAGACCGCTCAACCAGTTTTTAATTTCCTTCTGTCTTGTATAAATTTATAAAATAATTAGCCACTCGTCACGCAATGAAATCACTTTTAATAAAAACACTGATCCTATTTGTTTATCCCAATTCCTCAAAAAAAAAAAAAAAATCTCTGCGTTGACATCATCGCCGAAAAAGCCAAAAACTCGATACTACCTATATAAGAGTAGTTCCTGCTGTCCAATTCGTCACCATGTGAACCACAGTTCATTGGTCTTCGAGCAATAACCGTCCCACAAATGACACCCATTCAAACGGCTTATAACTTCTCATACATAAAACATTCAATTTGAGACAAATTACAATAAAACCCAAGCCTCCAAGTGCAAACGGCTTAGAGGAATACTGTGGGCGTAGACTTGTATGAATGGCGTGTTATTAACCCTATTTCTAAGCAATGTATAAGCCGGAACCAGGCAACGCCACCACCAGTTGAGTGTCTGCAATTTGTCATCTCGACTATCGGCGTTTAGCAGTAGATAGAGATGATGATCTTAAATCCGCAATGTCCCACCATGGTTACTACGACTGTCATAAACTTATCCGATTATGCAAATCCCCAACACACTTGCCCTTGATCGAAAACGCTACGACACATTGACCACTAGCGCTCATAGAAGGCCAATGAGAAAATCCGATGTGAAGTTCACGGCTGGTTGCATGCAAACATTCATCAGGCGATTGCGACCGCCGCCGGTTAATTAATGGCTCATGAATTTTTATAAGGCATTTCCATTCGTATTTCAGGGCCTCTTGTTACCGACGTCTGTTTGGGATGCATTTGTGAAGCCATCAGTGGATGTAATCAAACCAAGATCTGTACAGGTGGAGTATGTGGACTGTTCCGAATCACCTGGGCATACTGGGCCGATGGTGGCAAGCTGACTCTGAATGGAGAGGATCCCGGATCCAACACTGGTAAGCCTTTCACTTTCGATTGCAATTACGAAACGTAACTTATTGATTTATCGTAGCTTATCCGAACTGTGTGAACGATCCCTACTGCGCAGCAAACACTATCCAAAATTACATGGCCAAGTTCGGACAGGATTGCAATGAAGACGGCACAATTGATTGCTACGATTATGCTGCCATCCATAAATTGGGCGGTTACGGATGCAAGGGAGACTTGGGCGGACCATATTCAACAAAATTAAATCAATGTTTACGTGCCTTTAGCGGTTGAAGGAGAAGAAGGGACTTTTGCATGACCTCTATACAAGGAAAATATCATTTATTTCGTTTAAACTTATGTACTTCAAAGATTCATTTACTAAATAAAGTAATTTAAACATTAAACTTAGTTGAGTAGGGTGACTTCACCAGGTTGTTGATAAGGTATTTACGAATCATGAGATATGAGATACCATATGCTGCTCCGAGAAGTAATTGGTCACTGATTGAAATTGGACTTTATGAGACGTAACGAAAGTCTCATTGGCTTGAGGCCTAGCTGTTTTGCTTTCTCTTTAGTCATCACTACACAGCCTGATGAGCAATCAGTCAAAAAGGAGCACTTACCGCCACTGATCCATGTAGTTTGATAAAATCTGCAGTTGAAACACGAATGCCATTGTCTTGATTTCTCGGGCAATAATGAATCCTTTCAATTCTTGGATGACGGGTAATTTAGTATACCAATTCCTTGCTAACGTTTGTTTTTCTAGTAGGCTAAAGAATGATTTTCGGAGGGGCTCATGTGGCATCAGCTTGGGCATCGCCATCACCCAAAACGATTAGGCTTTAATAAAGTCGAATTTGATTCGTTACCAAAGTCGTCGATAAACTTTGGAAGCCATTTCAGCGGAGGTTAGTGGCGACGATAGATAGCATTTTAGCCACCTGCTACCTTAGATGCAGTCCTCTAAAAGAGCCACACGCACATTTTTTTCTCTCAAATTCATCAAGATCTTCTTAATTCACTTTTGATAAGATCGCCATAGCAAGACTGGAATGATAGAGATCTTGTAAAAATCAGCTTGTTTTCTCGAGAAAGGAGTCTGTTAAGTAAATGTTGTGATTTTTCTAAGCTCTGGAGAAAAACCAGTTGAGTCATCTTGAAACTGCAAGCACCACTGAACCTAAAGCAGTAAGATCGATAAATAGAGAGAATATATTGTAAATAGAATAAAAGGAAAGGAATCCGTGCATTGGCACTTGTATTTGTTCCATTGGATATCCGAAACGAGCTCCGACGCAGCATGAATAGTGTCACGGCCCGCTCTGACACCGAAATGGTTATCCAGAATGATTTTGTTCTCCTCAACCCATATAAACGGGGCTCTAGGGACCGCTTGACCAGTTTCTCGAAGACTTTACTGATGCTCGAAAAGAAAGTTATCAACCGGAGATTTGACGGGTACGAAGTGTCTTTTGCCCTCTTGTGTATTGGTTGTACAATTTACAGATATTCTGTAATTTTCCTTGATTGGAGATCAGTGTTAATGTCCTGACCTTCTATGTCCGCAAACCGCCTGTACAAGAGTACTTTTCTGTCTGTGCAGTGTGTCGATTGTCGCGTTTTACTACAGCTTTATGCTGTCGTGATGCCGTTGGCATCGTATCATACTGTCCATCGTCTGTTTAATTATATACATAGTTCATTTTTTAAGGTACCTGTCAACATCGTCGTTAGATGGATTCCGCTCGAAGTGAGCGCTCTCCTCAGTAAGCTGGCAAAGCGCGGCCAACGCGCCCTTCTGAAATAGTAGGAGTGCTATCTCCAAGAAATCGTCTGGTATTGCGATCACGGCACTAAGTCCACAATGGTCATGTTAAATACTTATGTATGTCCGTAGACTTTTAGTAGATCATTCATTCGTGTCAGCCAGTCTCAGTTGAGAGTCAAATAGCATGATATGCAGATAGGTAACTTGCTCTATGCTCTGCAGAATCCACCAATGGCTTAGTAGGCTTCCTCTAGTGTTGAGAATGTTATTTCCCCAATCACTATGTTTCACACTTAAATCGCCGGCCAAAATATAATAAGTTTTCTACCGAGTTTAAGCACAGAGATCGAAAAAGTGTCCCGAGCTCTGCGATGAAAATATTGGGTTAAGCTGCTTCAGGTACATAGGCTGTATAGCAGCCTTTATCTTTCCATATTGGAGAGGGATGCACACAATACAGGCCTCTAGTACCTGTAACCCTCGCACTTCACTATATATAAATTATTTGCTTAAAATTGTTTTTGAGGAAGATCGCGACTCCTCCGCCTCGTGTGATGTTGGGTCGGTCTCTCCGAATTACTTCTGGTTGTTTCACCAGAAAATACACCGGAGTTTTGGTCCTGCAACAAGTTAAAAAGTACAGCCCTTCGCTCAATCCTAAACAATACATTTACATTTAGCAACAAAATTAAGTGACTCTTTACGGGACCGCCTGCTCATGGATCTGCTGTTGGCGCTGTCCGATGTGCCCTTGAATGACTATCTCAGCCTCCGGTACCTTGGTAACAGGCATTGGGGCTTTGGGAAAAGCCACAGGCTTTTGTACCGACTGCTGTCATTTGGGCGTATGTCACTTAGGCTGTAAAAGCTAGTGCTTGAAAGCGACTTGCGGGATGTTTCTCCTAAGCCTTCTGCTTACGAGCCAGAGCACGCCATGTCGAAATGCTCTTAATTTATAAGTGACAAATTTTCTAACCAAGTAAAGGCCTGAGAAACTTGTTGCTGTAGATGAATTTAATAGAAACGCTCTATTTTCGACTGGACCTAGAGTTTCTCGGAGCGAATTAATGGCCAGCACACTAGAGTGAGAACGACAAGTAATCGAGCATTTTTTAGCTTGCAGTTCCATACAGTTGTTGCACGAAGTATTCGTATTCTTTTTTGTGTTTTTATACTTAACATTGATTTCAAGTGTAGGCTCTTTCACAGCAGAGTTAAAATAAAAATTTAAAAACCTTTTACACTGAGCGCGGTGAGAGGCACAATAGACGTCAGGCGTGCATTTCAAGAGGACGAAGCCACTAGAGATCAGCTGGTGAGGTGTTTCCTTACAAATTGAGGTTTGTTTTTGATGTCATCGGATGCCCCCGTGATTCTCACTTTTTTCCATTTCTTCTCTTTAGTTCTCTGCGCACTGTACTGGACCGGGGCTCTGGAGAAATACGTGCTTCAAATCTTCTCAAACCAAATTCTTTGTCTTGACATACCCAAAACGCCTCAATAATGACCATAACTTCCCTATCGTCTTGAAATTCTTTCCTCCGATGTGTTGCATGAGCCGAGGAAAGAGGTAGAAGTCACTGGAAGCTAGGTCTAGCGAACGGAGCTGATGTTCGAGCACTTCGAATCTCGTTTCTTAAGTGGCAGCCATCGCAACTGTGGCTTTGTGAGCCGATGCGTTGCCGCGTCTTCTTTTCTTTAAAGACCTCCCGCAATCTTCTCATTCGACCCATTTCACCATAATTATTCCTTTAGCGTCTCTAAAAGCGGATTCCATTACTTTCCCGCCGAACTTGACACTTCGAATTTCTTTAGCGTCGGTGAGGAGGCTCGCTTCCACGTCATCGATTGTTGTTTTTAAAAATGGTGCATCCAGGTCTCTTCCATGGTCACGAAATGTAACAAAAACATTTCCTGATTTGGTTGGAACTTCTCGAGATTCATCCGCGAAATTTCGATTCGTTTTTTTTTTCCCGTCGGTTAACATTTTCGCTACCGAATGCGCGGAGACCTTGTTCATATATATATATTTTTTTTTTTATAATTTGCGCGCGCAAAAGGGGTTATGATTACCCTTAAGTGTCCGGAATCAAGACACAGCACGGGCCGCAGGTATACATAGAGGGAGAAAGGGAGAGGAGGTACCTGTGCACATTGGTCCTAAATGTCTGTGGATTGTAGTGAGTTGGAAATATTGGGCTGGGAAGAGCATTCCATAATCATGTTGTGCGGCTGAAAAACGAATCTCTGAACTTAACTGTACGCCCGAAAGCAGGCTTAAGGGTGAACTGTTGAGCATTCCTGGCAAGACGAGTATTGCGGGTAAATTCATGGAGGTGAGGAATGCAATTGGCTAACTCATTTGAGCAACGGTTGTTAAAATAGCGATAAAACAGTGACAAGGAAGACACATTACGTCGGTGTTCGAGCGAGTCAATTGACTTTGCGATATTACTGTCTCCTATAAGTTTTATCGCTCGCTGTTGTGTTCTATCTAGTAGGTGCAGTGAGGTCTTAGAGGCACCAGACCAGATATGAGCGTTATACTCAAGCTTGGGGCGGATGTAGGCCTTATAAATTGAAGCCAAATCGGAGGGAGTGAAATATTTCTTGCATCGTTTTAGGAAACCTAGACATTTTGGCGACTTCAAATATGTGATCATTCCAATTAAGTTTGGTATTAATACACATCCCGAGGATGGAAAGTTTTTCGGTTTCGTCGACACAAGCTCCATTCATGGATAATGGCTAATTATTACGGGTTCGTTTTAGCGACAATAGACAGCTTTGAGTTTTAGAAGGATTGAATTCCACTCTATTATTTTTACCCCAATTGATTATGCTGTCAAGGTCAGAATTCAATGTGCTTAACATACGCTGCCGTTCCAGTTCTATGACCGAAGAGCAGAGACGTGAGTCCTGGAACGAATATGAAAAGCTAAGAGTACTGTCATCAGCGAAGGAGTGGATTGAATTAGAAGTAACAGACAAGAGATCATTTATAAAAATGAGAAAGAGAGTCGGAGACAAAACAAAGCCTTGGGGGACACCAGCATTTATTAAGTGAATATCAGACTTGAACCCATCCAATACAACTTGAATTGAACGGTTCGAAAGATAATTTCTAATCTATAGAATCTGAGATTTATCGATGCCATAAGCATGCATTTTCGACAAAAGAGCCTGATGCCAAACTCAGTCAAATGCTTTTGAAATATCAAGCGCAACGATCTTGCTTGCACCTACATTTTGCAAGGATTGGTTCCATTTTTCGGTGAGATATGCCATCAAATCACCAATGGACCTGTCGCTTCCGCGATTCAAGATATTTCATAAGCTGACGGTTTATCAGCGTTTCTATTGCCTTGGAAAGTAAGGACGTTAGTGCTATGGGTCGGTAGGAGGAGGGGACGAAGATTCGCCCTTTTTAGGTACGGGCTGAACAAATGCTGTTTTCCATCTACTCGGAAAGAGACCCGAAGAGTAGGACAGATGGAAAAGCTTACGCAGAGGTTTTGCCAGCGCAGAAGATCACCTCTTCAGAAGTATTGGGAGTATTCCATCCGGGCCAGCGGATATACATATGTCCGTTGAGATCTTTAACTCGTGCAACTATACGAGTGCGAAAATGGATTTGTCCCATGGTGAAATCAACGCTCTCAAGTACAGGCGGAGACAATGTGAAATCTGGCAGCGTTGAGCTAGACGCGAAATGCGCAGCAGGCAGATTGGCCTTGTCTAAAGAGCTGACAACTGGAATGTCATTGTAAATGAGCGTATGAATTTTTTGCGACGAAGTTTTTGCTACCCTTGGGACATTGTAGCATTTTCTGCCTCAACTTTTGTTGGTGAAAGAATTTTACACGACTAATTAATGCATTGCAGTCATTAATGGCCCGTTTAAATTTTTTCCGGTTTTCCTCAGTAAGGTTGGTTTTGTAATTCCGAAAATTCAACTCTCCCAGCCTGATGGCCTCTTTACAGCTCGAGTCATATCACGCATTTTCCTTGGGCTTGATACTCTTCACTCTGTAAGGAATGAAGGATCTCATACCCAGCAAAAGAATGTTCGTGATCATATCAGCAGCGGCATCCACGTCATTATCGAGGAAACATAGTGACCAGTTAAAATTCCTAAAGAAGTCGTTAAGGCCAATAGGCTCCAATAGGCTTTCTCGTATAGCCATACTGTTCTTTTAGGAATTTGTTCTCTAACTGTGTGGGGTGAAGACGAGAAATTTGCTGATACGACACAGTGGTCAGACGAGTCTAGAGGCAACGATCTGGCAACAGAATATTTGTCAGGATGAGAGGTGAGAAACAGGGCCAAGGTGTTGGCGGAATGATCTGCAATGTCAGGTATTCGTGTAGGCTCATTTACTAGCTGGACCAGATTACTTACCTCAGCAAAGATCTCAACGTACGTCGAGTGTTGTCCGTCATGAATGTCGAAGCCAATTAGAATTGTGTACATTGAAATCGCCCGCAATGGCAATCTCAGTGTGAGGATGTAGGGATACAATTCTTGTGATGGAGTGATAGCATATCAAACTCATTGAAAGTTGAATTGCTATCCAGGTTTGGACTTCTATAAATAAAACAGTAATGGATTAAATGGTTACGGACATGGATTTTTAGACACAGAAAATTAAATTCCGGATTGGAACAGTGGCCGTATTGTGGCTGAAGTTGGTAAACTACATCACTACGAATATAAAGGGTGAGACCGCGATGGAGAAAGAAAACGGGGACCAAGTGATATCCAGGCAGATTCAAATCCGATAAATCGGTATTCTCTCCTACCTGTGTTTCACTCAGTGCCAAGACAGCTGGTTTATATAGGGACAAGTGAACGTATACAGCGAAGAGATTCGTTTTAAGGCCACGAATGTTGCTCACATCAACCCTTAAATTTCCAATAGCACAAAACAGACACCAAAGGAACCAACTTCGACGTCTCAAAGGTGGTAAAGCAGAATTGAGAAGTGCAAATTTCAAGTAGCTTCCCAACATCAAATCGATTCAAGTGTTATGCCCGTACACCGATTAGGCCCAATGCACACATGCGGTTTCTTGACGCACGGTGACGCTGCGGTGACGCAATTGTTCAGTGCATACTCGTACATGCTGGATTTTCTCGCAGGTCTCAATCTAAAGTTTGCGTTCGGCTTGCAGCAATAGAGGTTTACAAAAAGAAACGAGTAATTTTCGCGTACCTAGTGCATAAAAACTATGTTTTTAAAAAGAAACGACGGTATTGGGTACCATTGGTTAACCATTGGCTAACAAAAGGATTATTTTATATTTCATTTACAAATAAGAGAGAGAATTCTGAAAAGATTTTATTTAACTATTTTCGAAAGGGTGTATTTTTTTTGTTTTGTCGTCTTTCTCTTCAAAACCTTCACAAAATGGTCATGGTGTCGTGGCTTGTGGAGGAAGGGACGGAAGGGAGCGGGCCGGATGCACTCGATCCGAATCACTTCACTGCACTTGTTATTGCACTTGCCATTGTTTTTCTTTTTAGTTTTCCTTCCTTTTTTTTTTTCTTTTTATTATTTTTTTTTTTTTTTTTACTTTTATTTAGACACTTCGCACTCGCGAGGAGGTGGCGGATTCGCGGGAGAAAAAAAAACGCGAAGATATGCAATTCCTTCGGAAGGACTTTTTGAACGCCGCCATATGAGAACCCTATGACCTCGTCGATCTGCCAATACAACATTTTCGTTATCTTAGAGACGACCGTGGATGGGCGTCATTCGCGATGTTAACTATCAGTGGATGTTATGCCCAGCTTAAACTCCTTAGCCCAGCATGCTACAGTGGAAATTTTGAGCGAAGCGAAGCGGAGCTCTCATCGGGTGACGTCAATAGCGATCTATTGTAAGATAGAGCTAAGAGATTCGGCACCCACAACGTCGGCCCCAAGGGTGCGCCACCGTGCGCGAGCGAAGGCGGAACAGTCGCAGAGAAAGTGTTCTGCTGTGTCATCCTCCTCGCAACATGCAGCACAGGTAGGCGTCTCACTGATGCCAAGCACGTAGAGATGCTTGGCAAAAGTGTAATGGCCCGTAATGACGCCCGTTAGCCTTCTGCAATCATTTCTCCTTAAGGATAAGGAAAATGTTGCGGACTTTTTGCAGACATCAGGGCGTACGCGCTTAGTCATCCTGCATCCTGGATATTCCCTCCATCTGCGACTGTTTACGTTAAAGACCCAGTCATTGATGTCAGATTTGACCGTGGAAGCAGGTAGACCTAAAGCGGGTTCAGGTCCTGAGAAACTCTCCTCTGAGCCTCTTCTAGCGAGTTCAACGGAGATCTCGTTTCCTGGGATTCCAGAGTGACCTGGGACCCGTATAAGGCTTAGTGAATTTAGTCTTCCGACTTGTCTCGATTCATGTACTAATGTGTAGATGGATAGATGGTTGGACACAGCTTTGAGTGCAGCTTGGCTGTCACTGCACACGCATATGCTTTTTCGCTTCCACTTGTGTTTCACAAAATAGTGCATAGCCATTAGGATCCGTGCAGGGACGGGTTAAGAATATCCCTGCAGCGATACCTCTCGCTTGTCGTAAAAGGCGGCTAAAGCAAAGGTAAACAAAAATCACATCTAGGCAATTTAGAAAACACCAATGTGAGCCTAGGGACACATATACCACCATTAAACTGCCCCACAAGTGTACATGCAAATCAGTGGGTTGACACAACTGGAGATCACCGGTGTTGTAAGAGTAAGATCAAACAAAAAAATCTGGAGCATGCCGCTGTATATAGGCAAGTGCCAGGCTAGCAGTGAAAATTCTTTTCAGAGTAGGAAGCAGCTGTCTTAGTGCGTGTTCACATTGGCGCAAGAAGGACAAGCGCAAGAAGGCAAATAGTGTTCACATTGGTGGAAGCACACTTGAATTTTTGACAAGTGGAACGCATGAATCGGGTCATTTTCATTCAGTCGCCTTCGTCCAAGTAGTCATTTTCATTCAGTCGCCTTCGTCCGAGTAGTCATTTTTGCAAGCCAAATGAACTTGTCTGTCCAACAGTCACGAATAAATGAAGAAAAACTATCAAAAATGGAATGAATTTAGAATGGACACGGAACGCACTAAGTGCGTGTTCACATTGGTAGAAACGCACCAAATTGCTTGAAAGAGAGGGAACGATTTTTAGTAAGTGGAAACGAGAAGGGTTGCTTGCACCGAAAATCCATCTTCAATTTGGATTTTCGGGTGAAGCAAACCGTTCCATTCTTAATTCATTCCATTTTTGACAGTTTTTCTTCATTCTTGGACAAACTGTTGGGCAGAGAAGTTGAATTAGCTTACGAAGATGCAAGAACAATGCAGCACTACATGAAAACATTGTTGCTGCAAAAGCCAACATAACCTCCTCTTCCATTTAAATGCAATATTATATCCCAATATTATTATCGCGTTTAACTAGGTTCACTCTTTCTGCTAGTAATAAAATGAAACTGAATGCAAATGACCCGATTCATGCGTTCCACTTGTCAAAAATTCAAGTGTGCTTCCACCAATGTGAACACTATTTGCCTTCTTGCGCTTGTCCTTCTTGCGCCAATGTGAACACGCACTTATACATTTTTGCAGCATAACGGGGTATATCCCATCAGTGCCCGGCGACTTAAAGCCATCGAAGGATGCCACAGCAAATTCAATGGCCTCAGTAGTTGCCACGCGTGACGCAACATACCAGCTACGCCGAGTTGTTTTCATCGTTTCAGTCGCAGTTTCCAATGAGGGAGTGTGCAACGAGCCGATGACAGTCTGATTTCCCCGAAAATGGGTCTGAAACACTAAACTAAGAGTTTCTGCTTTAGACTCGGTGAACGTACCATCAGACTTTCTGAGTACATCCAGCTTTGTCGATTCTCCTCGTTTCAGGACGTTAACCAACTTGCGCTCAGGGATTTGATCTCTTCGCATAGGAATCATTCTTCGATTTACAAATAAGCTTCTTATATTCCTTCTGCTTCGATCGATATTTATTCCAATTATCTTCCGAGTTTGATTTAAGCGATCTGTTCGGGAGACTTCTGGCTTCCCTGCGAAGATATTGGAGCTCAGCGTTCCATCAGGGAACCGGCTTCCTTCTGGGAGGTTTTTTGACAGGACATGTAAGTTCAAAACAGTTGGTGATGGCGCTGTTCAGGTTATGAACGGCATCCTCTACCAATTGATTTGTTTTGAATTTAGGCGGGGTTTGAGTGGATTTCTCAAGCTCCTCCCTAAATCGCACCCAATCCGTCTTTCTCGGATTCCGCTTGGGCTGCGAGGGGGAGATCCCACACTTCAATTGGAATTCGATGTATCTATGATCTGACAGCGTAACATCTGGTAAGACTCTCCAGTTAGTGATGGCCTTTACATGCCTATTAGACAGGGTTAGGTCAATCACTTCCTGTCGTCTCGCCGTCAGAAAGGTTGGTTGAGAGCCAACATTGTTGATGATAAGGTCAGACGAAAGAATGAAGTTTAAAAGATGGTCTCCTCTCCGGTTGCATTTGCTGCTGCCCCAAACTGTATTTTGAGCGTTAGCATAGCAACAGATGATGAGTCCAATCCTTCTGGCTTTACAGTACTCTACGAGTTCGGAAACCGCCTTAGGTGGCGGGGGTAGTACCGAGTCGTAGGGGAAGTAAGCAGACGCCACGACGAACTGTTAAATTTTTCCGTGCGCTTTGTAGCTAACTTTCGCAGCCACCAGATCTTGACCACAGAATTTACCAAGTTTGGTTGCCGATAGCGTGTTCGACATGATGAGGCAGACCCTGGGACTTTCGGATCGCTCATCATAAAGGATCGTAGCATCACATATACCACCAAGACCACACAGGCGTTTATTCCACACCCATGGTTCCTGAATGGATACAATGTGATGATTTGTACTACTGCATGCAATTCTGCTACTGTGAAGAGCAGTAGCCGTCTTGCAATGCTGTAGGTTAATCTGAGTGAAAATCACAGATTTGTGTGAAGTGCCCGCCTCCGACGAGCAGTCTTTGGTCCTTTCCGTCTTCAGATTTTTGTTTTGATCTTTGTTGATCGCCGCATCAACCTTCCGACTCCAATTTCCCGCCGCTACGTCAGAGGAGGAGACATCACGTTCTCTCTCCCCAGCAAGGTTGTCTCGGGCGGCCATCTTCCGTTTGCGAGCGCTCTTACCTTTTTCGGTTCGAGCTCCTGCTTCCTTCCGACGCCGCTTTGGAACAGCTCTGCCTTTCACCGCTTTTGCCTTCTGTGATCAGAGTCTGTCTGTCAGCATCATCGCCTTTCCCGGCGGTGGCGCCGGCCATAACAGGACTCTGAACACCTCCAGCTCCGTCAGTTATGGAACCTGGCATTTGACCGTCACCAATAAGAGGACGAGTGTTTGATGCGCATGCCGAAAGTGCTGGCATGCTTGTGCCTCCTGCAGCAGCCTTTACTAGCCGCCGACACTTAGCAGTGCAATCTACAGTACGTCCCAATTCTGGGGCTCGTTCAACCTTAGCGGTTTCCCGTGCCGCGCCATCGTCGATGTCGCCTCCGTTGGTTGCACCACTCATGCTCAGTCCAACCAGGTGGTCGGACAGTGAGCCGCAGGAGTCGGTGTCGTTCCGGGTTGCCGGAGAGTTGTGAATGAGTGGTGGGGCCTCCAGAATCCTTGCCCCGGCCGCGATCAGGAAGATCGCGGGTGGATTTCCGCTATTGCGGGTGCCACCTGGAATAATACCATCCATTAGGTTGTCCATTCATCCATAATAAACTCGGTTCTCCGGGTCTTAGTTCGAGGTCATTGACCTCTTAAGCCCCTCCGCCTCGACAAGGCGCCCGAAGAGCGAAGGGTGTACCCTTAGAAAGTCCTTCGCGTGGCTGCACACCTTGTCGCGGTGCGAAGGCTCAGTAATTGTCAATGACTCTTGAGAAATCACTTTCCATGTTGGGCATGAATTCTCTATGACGAGACATGAAGCTAAGCTGCAGCCATCACCTCCTCCTCCCTTCCCCGGGTATCACCTCCATTCCTCCCTCCCGTCCCCTGGGCTGGACTAAGGTGTTAACCGTACCGTGCCGAGAGTAAATAATAAATAAATAATAAATAATAGCCCAGTCGCTAACGGTGTATCAAGGATACCTGGCGCCCTCCTGGATCAATTAGCCTTGCCTGCATACTGCGAGGCTCTGTACAGGTCGACCACCCATTCCTGCGCGACTCGTGGGAACACACATGGAAGAAGAAAACACTGAAAACAAAAATAAAAAAATGCATCCTCTGAAGAGGCTAACGACGCAGGTTGCCACCGCCGAAGGCGCGATCGATGCAGACAGCATAACCGGGGCTCTCCTTCAGGGACTACAGATTGGTACCGCTACCGACGATGAATCCTTGGCTTCATCACAGGTAAGCAACACCATGCAAGTGGACTCTGAAACTGAGGCCCAGCTGCTGGAAGAAAAGGTCGCCCCTAAAGCCACAGGCATACCTGTAGAAAAGAGCAAGGTAAAAACACCGGCCCAAAAAGCAAATAGTAGCTATAAGAGGTCGGTGCAGTATATCAGGAAAATGAACGCAAGAGAACCCTCAACGCTCTCCGAGCGCGAACAAGTCCTGATCAAGAAGCACAAGAAAGAGGTAGCCAAATTCGAGAAGAAATCGGCTCCCAACTCCACTCACGCTTCGAAAAAGGACACAGGGCGAGATAAGAAACCATCGAACACGGCCCCTATCAAACCCCGGAGGGGGCGCTCCGGAGAAGAAACTCTTAGGGAAGCGAAAAAGGCAAAAACATCAGCCAGCTTCAATCTTCCCTTGAGTCTACAAGTGGCTATTGTCGATCGTTCCAACCCGGATGGGAAGATTACATCCGACAATTGGCTAACGGTCGAAGCCAAAATATTGGAAGCGATGCTTGTCGCGGATAGCAGCGATGAGATTAGCTTCGACGGGGCAGGCTGGCAGAAAGGAGTCAAAGTTGTCGGTTGTGACAATCAGAGGTCCCTGACTTTTTAAAGCGCACAATCGACAATTGCGGCGAAATCTGGCAGAACGCTAAACTCGAGGTTATCCCTCGTTCGATGCTTCCGCTTCGCACGTTGGCTTCAATATGGATACCTCCACCCGTTCCCGAAAAGGACGAATCCATTTTGAAGCTAATTGACAAGCAGAATAAAGAGCTTGATACTCCCAGCTGGAGAATAATTTCTTCAGCCAAGAGTAAGAACGGAGTGGGAAAGAACCTCATGGCTACCATTGACCAAAAGTCACTCGACCACATCCGCAGCAGATCTGGCAGCATCAAGTTCGGGCTGGGAACCCTGAAGGTAAGGCTCCCCAATGAACGCCGCAAGTCAAAGGAGGCTGCTAGTGGTGCAAATTAATTTACACCACTGCAAAGCAGCCACCGACGACTTGATGATGTACATGCTGCAGGAAGATGTGGATATAGCCTTAATCCAAGAACCTTGGCTCCTTAGGAACAAAATTCAGGGATTAAGGTCTAAAGAGTATAATTTATACTATCCACATACCGAAGGTAAGCTAAGAACCTGTATAGTCGCCAAGAGATACTTAAACATGTTTCTCCTAGGTACGTACAGCAACGGAGACCTCACGGTGGTAACGTACGAACAACAGGACAAATCAATTTTGCTCCTATCGTCCGCTTACTTACCATACGATGAGGAGGATCCACCTTCAAACGCAGTCCGAACACTCGTGCGACACGCCAAGTCACGCGGACTGTGTCTATTGATAGGCTGCGACGCCAATGGACACCACACTCAATGGGGAAGCAGCGACATCAATAAAAGGGGTGAGTCCATTTTCGATTTCATTATCTCTACCAACCTCAATATTTGCAACAAAGGTAACACACCCACGTTTCGCAATCGGGTTAGGGAAGAGGTAATTGACCTCAGTTTACTAAGTGAGTCCGACTCCATCCGAGTAGAGGATTTGAGAGTGTCCACTAACTGTTCCTTTTCGGACCACAGCCGGATACTCTTCAACCTTATCATTAAAGAAAAACCGAAATCTTTCAGAAACCCTCAGAGGACAGACTGGAATCTTTTCTGAAACCTAGTTGCCAACAGGTTAGAACCGCCACAAGACACCACTAATCCTGATCCAACTTTTATTGAGAATTCAGTCGAAAATCTTGTCAGAATTCTGAAAGCGGCTTTCAACAAATCCTATCCTTTGCAGCGTGCTCGCAGGAAGACCAGCGCAGTCTGGTGGACCACAGAGCTAAAGCAACTCAGGACCAGGACCCGAACTCTATTCAAAAGAGCAAAGATCTCAAACAGAACCGAAGACTGGGATAATTACAAGTCCAGCTTCAACGAATACAAGAGCAAAACAAGAGCAGCAAAATCTAAATCCTGGCGGGAGTTCTGCGAATCAATAGAGGATCTCAACGAAGCAAGGCTCAGGAAGATCCTATCCAAGGACCCCTGCGTCCCGGGATTCATCCTTAAACCAGATGGTTCTTGGACAGAATCCAGTCGGGAATCTTTAGAACTGCTATCTGAAACCCACTTCCCAGGCTGTAAAACCCCTGAAACCACTCTCCTTCGAGACGACGGTTTCTACGGTTCACACAACCGAAGAAGTGATAAACAAGATTATCACAGCGGATAAAGTATCATGGGCAATAAATTCGTTCAAACCCTTTAAATCTCCGGGCCCGGACGATATCTTGCCAGCGATGCTTCAAAAAACACAGATCCACACTGTACCCCATCTCGTAAGCATTTTTTCCAATTGCCTGCGAACGGGGTACATCCCAACACAGTGGAGAGAAATTAAGGTAATTTTCATACCTAAGGCAGGTAAACCATCCCATACTGCCGCAAAGGACTATAGGCCAATTAGTCTCTCGTCATTTCTATTAAAAACCTTGGAGAGACCTTGACCTATACATCAGAGGACTCACAAATTCACGAAACTTATGGAACACTCAACACGCCTACCTCAAAGGCAGATCAGTGGAGAGTGCTTTGCAGAGTGTTGTCCGTGAAATTGAGGGCTCGCTGTACTTAAAAGAGTTTACAATGGCAGCCTTCCTCGACATAGAGGGGGCCTTCAACAATGTAAACACAGAGGCCATAACAACAGCTCTTGAGGACATAAAAGTAGACAAATCCATTGTAATCTGGATTGAGAATATGTTGAAGAACAGAATTATCAATGCAGACATTGGACACATCCCCTACTGTGGCTTCTTACAGTCAACAAGATCCTCAAATTCTTTATGGAAAAAGACACAAAGATCATAGCGTACGCGGATGACCTGGTTATCTTGATAAAAGGTAAATTTCTACCAACTATCAGTGAACTAATGGAATCTGCGCTGAGTGAACACTCCTCGTGGGCAAGATAGAACGGTCTGAGAATAAACCCCTAGAAAATCGAGCTGGTCTTGTTCACCAGGAAAAGGAAAATTCCGATATTTGCTCCCCCAAAGTTAGAGGGTACTCCACTAGAACTCAAAGCGGAAACAAAATATCTAGGCATCATTCTTGACTCCAAACTCTCCTGGAAAAGGAACCTGGAGGAAAGGATGAAAAAAGGATTGAACGCTTTTTATGCATGCAAAAAGACCTTCGGAAAAAGATGGGGCTTGCAACCGTACATCATTCATTGGATGTACACAGCAATCATCAGACCCATTTTAGCTTATGGGGCCATAGTCTGGTGGACTGCTAGCAGCACAAAAAACTATATGAACATGCTCAACAAAGTACAAAGGTTAGCAGCTGTTTGTACAACGGGAGCCATGAGAAGCACGCCGCAAGCAGGGTTGGACATGATTCTTCATCTCCTCCCTCTGGATCTATTCATAAAAGGCTACGCTGCAAAGAGCGCTCTCAGACTAAGAGAGTCCTCTCTGTGGAAGCAAGCCAACTATGGACATGCGGCCATACTTAAGATAATAGACGACCTGGGAAGGAAACATGGTTTTAGTAGCCTCGCAGCTACGACCGACTATATTCCCCCCCAAAATGACTTCTCTCTCAGTATACCTATCCTTTTCCCCGACAGAGAAGAGTGGCTATCAAACGCCGTAATCAACGACCATGAGATCACCCTCTTCACCGACGGATCGAAAATGGACACAGGCACTGGGGCCGGGTTTTACTATGATACCCTACACAAACAGGAATCAGTCAGACTCCCTAATCTGTGTAGCGTGTTCCAAGCAGAAATCCTGGCAATAGAGAAAGCAGCCAAACACCTACAGGTAGCCGATATCCCACCATCTGATATCACCATCTTCGTAGACAGCCAGGCTGCACTGAAGTCAATAGAATCCTGTATAACGAGATCAAAGGATGTCAAGAAATGTCGCGACTCACTGAAGTCCATCAAACACCATAAAGATAAACTCTGCTGGGCCCCGGGCCACAGCTCAATCGCAGGGAACGAAAGAGCAGACGAGCTTGCCAGGCAAGGTTCTGAAATGGACATCAGCGAAACGGACACGTCATTGCAACCACCGATCAGCGCATTATACAGGATCATAAGCGACACAATCATCAAAGAGGCCAACTCGTCTTGGCTTTCAAGAAACGACAGCTACACGACAAGATCATCGTGGCCAGAGCTCAACGTCGGAAAAACAAAGAAGCTCCTGGCGCTGGACCGTAACTCGATCCGTATGCTCGTCGGAGTGATCACAGGACACTGTACAATTGGAGCAATGCTTCGGAAATGGGACTCGGGATCCAGCGATCTCTGCCGGAGCTGCGGCGATGAGGAAGAAACTGAGACGATCCAACATCTGCTCTGCCACTGTCCAGCTCTCCAGAATCGACGCCTAGTGTCGCTAGGCCAAAGATTCTTTTCAGAGATTGCGGACGTGGCTAATGCAGATATATCGGATCTTCTAAAATTCATAAAGAGCACGGGGTGGTTTCAGCCACCACGTGATAGGACAGGTTAATTTTATGTGTACCCACAATGGGCCTCTTGGCCTCCGAGTGGAAGTGATGTCCAACCATCACACTCCCCTTCTTTAACCTAACCTAACCTAACCCTTAGAAAGTATTTTAAAATATCTAAGTTATTGTCGAAGCAGAATTTAGATTTTTTGAAAAAAAATTAAATTGAAAGTGCAAAATTCGCCCGCGCTATTTTTTGCCTTTTTTAAGATTCTTTCTTTTCCGGCGTTTTTAGCCAACAAAAGCAAACAATCCGTGTTTTAATAAAGAAATTGCGAGCTCAATATATTGAAGATATATACATATGTAGGAAAACACTTCTCCTATTGTATTTAATTTGAACCACGATTTTTTTATTTTACGAAGAAAAATATTACAAAAGAAATTAAAAGATTCTAAAAAACATTATTTAAAGTTCAAGATCGCCGCACCGCTGGATGGACCCGACTGCCTCACTGAACTGCACTGCTAAGACTGGGCTGCTTCCCGATGAATTCCGTCTCCTTATATCGATCACTCAAAATAGATCCCACACACGTAGGGTATTGAGTAACCGATACCAGCTCCACATCCTCCATACGACGCTGGCCACCGACCCAGCCAACAGAACTCCCGATACCCACAATGCTACCCGGGCAAAAGTCATTATGCGGCATTGTTTTCCTTACCGCATTCCTATGCCCTTTATAGCGCTTCGCTGGTGCGGAGTCATGCCCACCGGCGGCGATGACTCAACACGACGACACAGCGAACCCGAGACCCTGACCCACTTTTCGGTGTTTGTTTGGGCATTCACTCATGTTGATCGTAGCTTCTGCTGGCGTTCGGTCATTCGCGTGCTCATCCATGCTGGTGTCAATTTCCAATCGCCCTCGGTCATTCGCTCGTCCGTTTGTCCGTAGTGTCGACTTGCAGTTTCAGCGTTGCTGTCGGTCCCTCCCTTGCGGCTTACTCATCCCCCACACATATATATAGCAAAACTGATCTATCTACAGTTCCTGCAGCAAATTATGCGCCAATTAGGTGTCGAGCAACAGGTATTCAAAAATACACTGTAAACAAATCAATCAGATTGATGTCGACAAACGAAGAAATCCGAACCTACCATGCAGAAAGTTTAAAGAATGCAAACCGACCTGACGCAATGATAAATGCATTCCATAACGATCCCAGAGTTGCTTCGATCTCTTCAGACTCTACGCAGGGCTTAACTCCAAGACTCCTTTTTTGCATTAGTGCACCAGTAATATTAAGGCAAAATTTGTTTACAGCAGGTGGTTTGTGCAATGAGTCACTTGGTACTGTTCTAGATATAATTTACAAACCAACAGCAGAAAATAGATATAATGACGAAGTCCCAATATGCGTAATGGTGAAATTTCACAACTATTCCGGTCCTCAAATATATCCACACTATATACTGATTATTCTTCCGAGTACCGTATACTTAAAGGTAATGGAACAAGTTACACACGAAAACAGTTTCCTCTTCAATTAGCTTACGCAATCAGCATTCATCGTTCTCAAGGTTTAACTTTCGACTCCGGCGTGGTGGATCTTGGTAAACCTGAACATTTATTAGGCTTGGCTTATGTAGTGTTTTCTAGATTCCGATTCTTCAATCGTTTCTGGATCGTCCCTTTTCCATTCGAACGACTTCAGAAAATCAGTGAGAAGAAAGGCTTGCCATCTAAACTCAAAGAGCTTAAGAGGCTGAAACGGATGGCAGAAATTATGAACTAATGAACGTTTTGAGTAATCTCTTAAATTAATAAAAAAAATTCATTTTCTATTACATTAAACCCATGAGTCTGCATATAGCATTGCGCGAATCGAATTATGTTGATAAAAAAACATTCAAAAAAAGCATTTGAAATCGGACAGATTTTGAAAAACATCATGACAAATCAACACGTAGTATCAAAAGTTTATTGAAATATTTTAGCGCCAAAATGAGTTCATTTAATTTTATTTGTTTTCGGTAAATTGAGATCAACTCTAACTTTGAGTTTTTCCTCGCTTCGCTCAAACACATGCTGCAGCGAAGCGGTACGACAAGCGACTGCGGCCTCCTAGGATACTAACCTAGTGGATATACATAAGTATAAGCAAGCAAAAAATTTTGGAAATAACCGATTATATCGTTACTTTTGGATCGCCCCTCTTATTTTGTATGGATGTGGTTAAAATGCAACCTGGTTGAGAGAGGGTTTGCGCAATGGTTCATCTAACGCCTGTTAAAGTGTTCGCAAGCCTCTGTTGTACTCCTCTGGATGACACCATGAAATCAATCAAGTATGGACTTTTGAACAGAATAAAAATTGAATTGCGGTCGTTACAAATTTACAAAATGTTGAATTTATTGTTGTTGAGCAAAAGAAGGCGATTTAGTTGGTGAGTTGTAATTGAGTAAAAATGGAAATATCCAACAACGCTAAAATATTTGTTTGGTTCTGACGTCGTTTGCAGCGGATAGCAGCTAAGTCATTGAGATGGTATTTCAATGGTATATGCTTAGGTGTGTTTACAAAACCAAACTATAGAAAAGGTCTTCAAAATTCGCCGTTCGGAGCCGATATTAAAAAGTAGGCCTCTTCCACATTCAATCCTTTATCCCCCAGAGGCTGTAACAAAACATAATTATAAGCTGTTGAAATACACAGACCGCGGCTTGGTGGTTCTATAGGGAGAAATTGAATTCTCAAATAAATGTTTCAATCTTTGCAGAACGTTTTCCGGATTACACTGTTCAACCTATTAAAAAAGTTAAACATCCCTTAACCCAAACACTCGGACATTACTCTAAATCTCACAGCTCCCTCTACAACAAAAGATTATTCTTATACTAACCTTCCCTTCATGGGCAAACTTAAATTAAACAACTCTTTGCTGGCGTATAAAATGATTTCTTTAATTATGGCTTTGTTACATTTGTTGTTAAATTGGATTCAGTTCTTGACCACAGGCAATCCCAGTCAACCTCTTTGACCCACAGTAACACAGGCGAACCATTTAAATCTTATTGAAAGCTGCAATATCAACCGACTGGACAAAATCTTCGAATTCCTCGATCTTTTCTTGTAATAGATCGATGGAAACTTTCTCGTCTTCGATGACACACATGATTTGCAATTTCTTGATACCATAACCGACCGGAACAAGTTTTGAGGCGCCCCATAAAAGGCCGTCCATTTCAATGGTCCGGACTTTCTTTTCCATTTCTTGCATGTCGGTTTCATCATCCCATGGTTTGACATCAAGTAAGACGGACGACTTGGCAATAAGAGCAGGTTTCTTTGATTTCTTAGCAGAGTAAGCGGCGAGACGTTCTTCGCGGATGCGTGCTGCCTCTGCGTCTTCCTCTTCATCTTCCGAGCCGAAAAGATCTACATCATCTTCTCAAGAAGGGCGAACAGGTTAGAAAACAAATGAATTGGCTTGTTTCTCTCATACATACCATCATCATCCTGAACTGTGGGTTTTGCACCAGCAGTTTGTGGAAGGGCTTGACCGCCCCATGCGGCTTTTTCGGTCGCATTGAATGATGCAATATGTCTGTGCCAGCGTTGGACGTGCAATAGATCAGCCGGAACTTTGCCAAGGGCATCAAACACTGAGAGATCGGCTTTTGATGGAGTGTAACTGAAAAGATATGTTTTTCCATTAAGCGACGTGTCAAAGCTCCTCATTAACCTTATTTTTTAGCAGAAAACGGTTATATGCTGGTTATGGATTGCTGGAACTTACCCAACGATGTAGCTGTTATTGGCCAAGAAAGCGTTCAGTTCTTCAAGGCCTTTTGGTGTTTTAACATCGCCGAAAGACATTTTTAGTGTTATATTAAATGGAATATTCAACCGTCTCGCAAAATGTGCAGCAACTTTCAGTAGGTTTGACAACCGGAAGGGTAATTTCACACTGTAAACGGCAATACCATCCAATGAACATAATGCGTGTGCAAGTGATGCCAGGTCAGTAGTAATTTTGAAAAATTGTATTTTCTCGTTGTTCTTTTCGACAACGCCAGGAAGCGTTTCATGTTAACTGAAGGAATAACGTCTTAACATAATTTTTAAAAATCTAAACTTGTTAAAAAACAAGTCCCTGTGGTCTCAAAATGCTACTACAAGCCGTATTTACCAAAATTTAGATCCCAAACACTAGCTAGCTAAGAATGACTTAAGCTTTTCTAGGAATAAAAACGCTTCAAGGAGTTTGACGTTAATGAATTTACTGGACTAATTTTTGAAGATCGTTTACTTTGTATCATATCTGCTACATTGTGCAGTGGCAGGATACTAGGTTTAATGTTTTGTTCTGTGTGAAATTTTATAAAGCAAGTAAGCCACATTTTGAGCATTTTATAATGGCCTTGTGTCCTCATAAATAGGCCAATGGCTGCATGAGTCCTGACGCACCCAGAATTGGGACGTACTGTAGATTGCACTGCTAAGTGCCGAAATCGGCGGAGGTCGATCGGAAGCCCATCCAACCCTCTCATCTACGGCTCTCGCACTTCTTGGCGGCGCGCAGCGCAGAAAGCGTCGGCGGCTAGTAAAGGCTGCTGCAGGAGGCACATGCATGCCAACACTTTTGTTCAGAAACCAGAATGAGACGTGCGTCTTTCGACAACATGGGAATCGATTTTGCTGGGCCCTTATATGTACTATGTAATCTCTGGAGAGGCCGCAATGCATAAAGCGTATATTCTTCTGTTCACCTGTGCTGCTACCCGAGCTGTCCACTTGGAGTTGACCACGAGCGTTTCGACTGATAGCTGCATTATGGCTAAAAGGCGTTTCATGGCTAGACGTGGTGCTCCTTTAGCATTTTTTTCCGATAATGCTAAGTCCTTCCAGCGGGCTTCCTTGGAGCTGAGACAGGGTAAAGGACTACTTGATCGAGGTTCCTGTCTCAGAGAAGGATCCGGTGGAATTTTATTGTCGAACGAGCAGCTTGGTGAGGTGGGTTCTGGGAAAGGCTTGTCAGAATCATAAAGAATACCCTAAACTAAATTTTGATCAGCTTTGTACTGTAGTGACTGAGGCGGAAGCTGTAGCCAATGAGAGACCCCTTACGTATGTCTCAGCCGAACCGATGGACTTAACGCCACTCACACCAGTAAAGTTCCTACTCGGATATTCTCCATCTTTCAATATACCTGGGGTGGGTGAGGCGAACGATTCCTGTCTGAAGGGGCTGTGGAAGAACCGCATCAAGTACTCCGTAAAATGGGCGAACCGATGGCGCTCCGAGTATTTACAGCTTCCGAGATCGTTTCACAATTGTACTGACAGGACATCAAATCAGCTCAAGCCCGGGGATATAGTTCTTTTTCTTCTGACGCTGCAACTCCTCGAATGCATTGGAAAATGGTCGTGGTTGAAAAGACGTTTGAAGGACGTGATGGTAAAGTGCGCTCTTGCGAAGTTAGATGTGCGGATATGCGTTTGTTCCGAAGACCGGTTCAGCTCCTGTACCCACTGGAGCTCTCGATGATCCCCGAACCGGAGGATGTTGAATAATCCCGCTAATCCATGATCGATTTCACACACATACCTAATCCACATGATGGAATTTACACGCACACCTACACACATCATCGAACACACAGCTCGAACCGAAACAGATAAGAGCGCTCGCAAACGGAAAATGGCCGCCGGCGACAACCTTACTGGGGAGGGAGAACATGAGTTTTCCTCCGCCGACGTGGCGGCGGGTAATCGGAGTCCGAAGGCAGATGCGGCGATCGGCAAAGATCAAACCTGAAAACGGAGAGAACCAAAGATTGCTCCCCGGAGGCAGGCACTTCACACAACAAAACACTTTCCTCCGGGAAGGAGATATAAGTGACCGTAAAGAGTCGAGACAAACACCTCTCCTACAAAGATGCAACCATGTCCTCTGAAAAAGTGAGAAAAGGGAAAGCTGGCAATGACAGCAGAATGACCAACGTAGATTGCCAACACCGCGAGAATCGTCTACAGGAGCTAACTTCAGCAACAGCCTTCTGTATTCAGGCTGAGAGGTCTGCTCTGATGAATGGCACCTTCGTGGTGAGCTGTTTCCCACAGCAGACAACTGCCTGGATCGGGAGCATGGTGCCGAAAATCCCTCCCCTGGGAACTACTACCTATCAGGTTGTTAGTCTCCCAAAATTAACGTGTGCCATCTGCTGGGTTCCGGGGAAACCTAGAAACAAGCTGGATGTGCTGACGCGATTACGTGCGCAGAACCAGGGATTTGACACGAGGGCCTGGAATATAAATTCCTACAAAGAGAGTAAGTGCTCTCTGAAAAAGAGAACTTCACTCTGGTTGTGGGATTGGACAACGATTCCGTCGAGACCCTGAAGTCTGTGTACGATTCACGTCCCTACTTCGTCCTTGGTAGAATTTTATTCCAGTATGATGTCAAATAGTGGAAGGATGGAACGTGCTCCGCAGTTTAAATCTATGATTTTACTCAGATAGCTTTTTTCGGTAGCAGAATTGCATGCAGAAATACAAATCATCACATTGTATCCATTGAGGAACCACGGGTGTGGAATAAACGCCTGTGTAGTCTTGGTGGTATACGTGATGCTGCGATTCTTTATGATGAACGATCAGAAAAGCCTAGGGTCTGCCTCATCATATTTAGACGACAAGAAGTGTTTGACCTAACTCTGTCTAGTAGGCATATGAAGGTCACCACTAGAGGAGCTTGAGAAATCTACTCAAGCCCTGTCTAAACTCAGAACAAAGCAATTGAGCAGCGCCATCACCAACTGTTTCCAACTCGCATGTCCGGTCAAAAAAGCTCCCAGCATAAAGCCAGAAGTCTCCTGAATAGATCGCTTAAATCGAACTGGGAAGATGACTGGAATAAGTATCGATCGAAGCAAAAGGAAAAAAGAATATAAGAAGTTTATTCGTAAATCGACCTATTAGTCTTTCTGCGAATAGATCAAATCCCTGAGCGCGACCAGCAAGTTGGTTAATGTTCTCAAGCGAGGATTATCGACAAAGCTGAGTGTACTCAGAACATCTGATGGTATCTTTATTGAGTCTAAAACGGAAACTCTTAATTTATCGTTTCAGACCCATTTCCCGGGAAATCAGACTGTCATCGGCATTTCGGCCCCTTCATTGGTAACTACGACGTCCTATCATTGGTAACGGCTTCCTATCTCCGCTGTTATGGTACATGGTGGTCGACTCTCCGCTCGCTGCTCTCAATGCCTCTGAAATATAAGCCCAGGCATATGCGGATGATGTTGTTGTTCTCTCAGTCAAATTTTCAGTGCATTAGGACTGGCTCTGGCCAGATACTGAACCTAGAATGGACTGTCTTCATATTTTTACAAATGGCTCCAGGACTGGGCGAGGGTCCGGCGCTGAAGTTTTCTTTGAGCGCGAAAACATTCGTCTGTCTTTCAATCAGAGATACATATACGTAATCCTAATGGCCATGCACTATGTTGTGAAGCACAAGATGAAGGGGGAAAGCATATGCGTCTGCAGTGACAGCCAATCTGCACTCAGAGCTATGTCCAACTCTCTATGCAACTCCAAATTAGTGCATGAACTCAAGACCTCTTTGAACAAAGTCGGAAGACTAAATTCACTAAGGCTTGTATGGGTCCCAGGTCACTCTGGGATCCCAGGAAATGAGATCTCCGATGATCTCGCTAGAAGGGGCTCAGAGGATCAGAGGTCGCTGAATTTCACCACGTGTCACACCCAATCGAGACTAGATAAGTAGTCTGTTCAATGAGGCTGTTCTGGGCTGTTCCGGACAGAAAAGTACACCTTTTGCTGTTCAGTGAGAAAGATTTCTGCCCGAAAGTGTTCTGCTTTGTGTTCAGCGAGGGTGTTCCGAACACTTCAGAACACGATTTTCTGCACCTACTCTTGGGTCAGAACAAATTCGTGAAAAGTGTCAAAAGCAGCTGTCATTGGAAAAACACTCAAGTCATCACTAAACCATATAAAGTCCTCACTGAAATATGTTGTTGACCAGTCACTAATCACAGTAATTTCCAGAAACCACCACGGACGTTTGCCTACATGCTGCAGCGAGCACGTAAGAACCCGGGGTTCTATCGAAATTATAGATATGTAAACAATCACTCACATTGTTATAATTCCAAGAGTGTGTGTGGCGGCAGTACACTGCGTTAAAATGAAATTAGCTCACACATATTCACGAATAGAGTTTGTTTGTAACGGGTTTTGTCGCTACGAACCTGGACTTCATTCAAAATTTCAGGGTGTCAAGGGGGAAGACGTACGAAAGACGCACGTCTCGTTCTGGTTTCTGGTAATTTCGCTATCAATTCCCAGCACAACTCTTCCAAAGCATCTTTATGTGAATTCATTTTAGTTTATTACTAGCTGACCTGACGAACTTCGTACCGCTCCAGAATCAAAAATCATATGCCCTTCTAACGGATCCCGGTGTGCTTCGCTAAGCATGAATATTAACATAGAATCAAATTCATTGGTTTCTTTTATTTTTTTTATTTGAAAAAAATTAAAGAAAAAATAATTAATCAGTTCAATACAATAGTACATACATATATACAATGTTTTTTGCTTGATTGTGTGGTGCATTAATAAATTTTTGGGTGCTCCCACTCTGGAACATGCCACGTATAATTGTCCATGAGAAAAGCACGGTTTCTCCGAACTTACTTCACACACTTGAAGTGTTTGTCTTTGAGCCTTATTAACGGTTATAGCAAAGGATAAACGCACGGGAAATTGAAGACGTTTGAATTGAAATGGCATGACTGTTGGTATTAACCGGATCCGCGGTATCAGTACAACTTCTCCTTTTGCTTTCCCGGTGAGAACTGTTGCTTCGATCAAATTGAGCATTAATTCTTTCACGGAAAGTCTCGCTCCATTGCAAAATTTTGGTAAATTAAGATTTCGAAGAGGTATGATCAGTGAACCAACTTTTCAATTCAAATGATGTGGTGGCATGCCGTGTGGTTCCAAAGAATCAATCGGATAATTTACCGCGTCTTCTTTAATCGTAACGGTATAAGTGGATTCGTATAATACCAAGTCACCTGGCGATTTCAGTTGAATCTGAAAATTGATGTCATTAAATTTGCATTTTTTTGGTGATTCTTATTGTTTTGAACAATGTTTGGAAAAACGCGATCAATTAGTTCTTCTTTTGATGTTAAAATTGTGCAAAAGTAATTTGGTAACGTGATAAAGCTATTTAAATCACTTGCAATTTTGTCATCGCCAATCTGCAGAAATTGTTTTGAAAACTCACGTGCTGATGGAAGAAAGTCATACCTCACGAATGCGTTGACCAATTTCGTTCAAACTTTACATAAAGCATCTACACAAACAAACCCTGAAAAATTTATCAAATTCAGTTTTACCGTTCGTGAGTTATATAGTCACACCAAAACTTGCAACAATTTTTTATATACATATGTACATATATAGATTTAATTCTAAAACATGTTTAATACAATCTGACACATGAGATGTTTTTCGTTTTTTGACAACTGGTAGACGACTGTACTTTTATGTTCTAACTTAATCTGATAGTTTTCACGAATTTGTGCTGTTCTGTCCTGTTCTGAACTGAACTCTTCGCCATTGAACACAGCTAAGAAGAAAGAGAGATGTGACCGAGCGAAAGTCTCATCGATAACAAAAGATTCACCGCCACAATGGACATTCTATATACATATCTAGTGAGGATAGTATGTTCCGTTCTGACATTGTGTTTCAATCCCATAACAGCTAAGTCTTCGAAATTATACTTTACAGCGTTTCTCCTCAGGAGTCATTGCTAAAACTCCTGTATATAGGAAATTCTCTCTTCAGAGTTAGTTCTCTTTATCCTTGCGGAAATGTAAATCCTACACAACAATGGTTATGGCGGGAAGCCCAGCGCTAGACTTTCAATAGTTATAAAGCCATCAAATAGAATTATTCGTGTCTTTCCTTAATGGTTTTTAGCGTATACTTCAAAAGTGGATGTTGAATTTAGTCTACTCTGAGACAAGAATATGTTAACGACGATACCCGCCATGAATGTCCAAGCACGTCAACAACGGATGAAAACGTTGAAACGAGGAAATTTGCTATGGAGATTCGTAGGATCATTATCAGAGAAGTTGCTGAGGAAATTGAATGCTTGAAATGAAACTTCATAAAATCCGCTCGCGATTAATTTGGCGAACACTGCAGGATTTTCTCTTTTATTTTTTCTCTAGCACATCACTTATTTCCGATAAAATAACTAATCCTTCAAGCGCATAATGCATTAGTTTTAATTTTTTTAAATGTTTTAGTTTATTTTCCATTACGGAATACAACACAACACAAATCGAATGTTGACAGTTCATGAGGAATTTGCTTAAGCTTGTCTAAGTTCATTATCAGTAACCTGACTTTATTCAAACTCGAGTGAGCTTTTCGCTCGGTTTGGACATAAGCTTAAGCCCACTTAAGTCTAATATAGTTGGGCCTTAAGGCAAAAGAACGGTCGCATGAGCATCGCTTAGCAGCTGTTGAAAGACATGAATGGCAATCAAGATTTGCTGAAAAGGGTCATCACTGGTGACGAAATATGGGTACACAGTTATGACATCGAATCCAAAGCCCAATTCTCCCTATGGAAGCGACCAGAAGAGCCAGGATCAAAAGAAAACACCCCGTGTTCGGTCAACTGTGGAGGTTTTGGAAACTGTTTTCTTCGATTACATTGATGTGATTCATTATGAGCTCTTGCTGGAAAGTTGTACGGTAAATAAGGTTTATAACTTTTAAGTGCACCACTTGTATGAAGAAAACTTAAAATTTATGGAATAAAAATCATGCCTGTTGCATCACGATAATGCACCTGTTCATTTAAAGTTGCTTGTGTGTTTTTGTTTTTCTGGCCAAAAACAATACCGTAATCGCGCTGTGACCTTTTCCTTTTCCCCAAACTAATTGCCACAATTGAGGAGATAAAGAGAGAATCGTTGGAAGAGCTCAAGGCTATAAAAAAATGTATTTTATATGAGGGAGATTACTTTGAAGAAGACAACATAGATATTGATGAATAAATAATTGTTTTTTTTTTGGAAAAATCAAGAATCACCTTATTTTTTAACAAACCTCATGTATAAAATTTATTAGAACTTTCAACATATGAGAGAGAAAGAAACTAAGATTGACCAATTAGATTAATACAACCATCGAAGATGAAGAAGCTTGCATTCGTCACACTGCCAATAAATATGCTCAAAAATAATTGCGAATTGATTTAGTTCATTAAATTTAACCCATCTCATGTCATAGAAAGCTCTAAATAGTGTTGAAAATTGATACGACAAAGCACGTTCCTATCCTATAAATATTGCGTAGTGAGAATTATATTTTAAATCAAATGACTTTAACCTATATTTCTATTTAAACATATATTTTCCAATTGGTTTTTAAAAACACCTTCATACATAATCAAATAGTAAACTGTCCAACAAACACAACATTTTGGCATCACCGGTCATTTGCTTGACATTTCTCATCGTCATAGCTGCCAACACACGGTCCCAAAATGGCACATCGACATTAACTCCGCTAACCATCTCGCTCTCACTCGTCTAATCGACGTATCCCCTTCGAAATTATTATATATACTTCAAATAATATAAAAAAATTGCGCGAGAGAAGGATCCAACGAGAAGTGTTTTCATCCTGCGGAAAACTCCAATTTTCCATCATTAAAAATTGTAATTGACGCCGAATATTCGCTCCAATCTCGACCACAACCCCGTCGATAACAAATTTAAACATTCGTACGTCGATCGGTGCGGTATTTTGTGAAATAAAATCAATCTCCCGAAAAAATGTGATGCTTACCAAGTTTTTTCGTTTTTCCTTTTTCCCCATTTGATTTCAGTTCTTTTTTTCTTTCTTTCCGATTTTCCTTCACTTTATTTTATCGCATATTTGTGTGTTGGAATGGGATTTCGATGGGGAAGGGGAGTGAAAACGGAAATTATTAAATAACAGGAAAAGAGACGAAGTGCCCGCAAATGTGATTGAAGACTCAATTGCATTTAATTAGAGTGTGCTTTGCGGAAGAATGTCCTGATCAAGTGCCTGCACTCTGCCGTGACGTGTGGTGCGATATGGTGATGTGGAAAATATAATTCAATCCTGAATGTTTGAAATTGTGTGTGGTCGCGGGGTGGTGGTTGACGGCCAAAAAGCTGCCGAGGTTGGAGGTCTTTTTAAGGATTTCCCTCCCCCTTGTTTCTTTACCCTGCTTTATAGCCATCTTCATTCAACCGGTTTTAATGTAACAACTCACTTCCCTTTTTGATCTCGTTTTAGGAAAATCTTCGTATTCCTATGCGCGTCGATGTGAGGGGAAAACAATTTTTTTTTGTTTTGGAAACGGTACGACTGAGAAAATAAGTAAAAATAAAGAAGAAAGCGAAACAAAACGAAAAGTAAAACAAATAAAAAAAAAAAGTTCAGTGAAAGAGATTTTTCGATTGTGAAGTTTGTAAAATTTTATTATTCAAAATACACAAAAATATGAAGAGACGAAATGCCGATTGTGGCAAAATACGGCGACCGATAAAGCGTAATAAGATTACGGAAGGAATGTACGGCAGGTGAGTGAATGTAGGGACATTAGTTGCAACTGGTACTAGAGCATTATGTAGTTTTTCCTCTTTCCTCGATCGTGTCTTCTTTCATTTGTTCTACTGTTTCGGACGTCTGGCGCGACGAGGTGGCCCGAACCAGAGAGGAGATTTTATCCTTTTTCCTCTGTTTTTGGTTTTTCTGTGTTTTATTCTGGCTGTTGCTAGGATGACAGCATGTCCGGTCGTGTTTGTGTCTGTTTGGGAATTTTCCTGCTTTACACATGTTTATATGAACTTAATGTCCTAGTTTGGAGTAGGAGAACGGTTAGATGGCTTTGAGGTCTGGCATTCCCATTTGCACTTCCGGGATATGGCTATAAAATTGAATCAGTGACAAGTGAAGGAAAAGTGATAGAGAAAACGATTATTATGTGCAGTTTAGGGTGACTGTCTGGATGTACATGGTAATGCTCTTGCAGTGGACGGATGGGCTAGTGGCGTTTCTATTTATTTCGTTTTGTTGTGTAACAAGTTGTCAGTTTTGAGAGGACTGCGTTGCATTTAGATGCGGTTGGTAACCAATCATTACTGTGAGAACATACAAATCGATTGATTAGCTTGCTGAGTGATGTAGTATTGGCTTTATGTAGGTTATTGTCGGAATGCACTGCAAGTAAGACGTGGGTTTTTCCCTTAGTACTTTTGGTCAGAATGATATTGATTAAGAAAGCCTTTAGTTTGCCTACCGCCTTCCATGCCGTCAGCATCGTATTTCCGGCTTACATTCGAAGACCTGGAATAGACGATTTTTGTATAATTTTATTTTCTTCATTCTAGCCTGAGCCATAAATCTTCTTAAGCAGAGGCACTTAAGGTGATTTAGCAAAGCTGACAGAAAGTTGTGTTAAAAGAAGCGCTTTTATAAATATAGTGTAAGAAGGTACGTTAACGGAAATTAGGACCTAGAATATGGTATCTAGCAAAAATTTGGTCAAAGGTCGATCAGTAACTTTAAAGCTGCTATTCCAACTATCGAGGATGTGTTCTTTATCCAAACTGATGTTATATCGGCAGAAATTGACCGGTACAACTGATAATTTTGCAAAACTTTGGAGGAAATCCAATAAGTGCATCTAGACATTTTCGAACCATGTACCCTAGGGATTCGAACAAAGGGGGAGATAGATTAGCTGTAGTATGGTGACACAAATAAACTCTGAAGTATGGTTGACCTATGTAGATTGCTAAGTCAGCTCCACGAAATAGCAATATATCAATAGTAAAGGGTTTTTCAAAGAGTTTTTGTACTGGTTTCGTCGCTTTAAAAGTAGTGGTTTTGACACGGATGACAAAAAAACGTCGAGGGCAGCCAAATAAGTTTGAAAATGAACAATTCGAAGTTGTCCTAGAAGAATAGCGTGTCAACACACAATCGCAGCCAAATCGACTGCAAAGCAAAAATATAAACGGCCAGGGTAATGCTGTGTATGCTGTGTATTTGGTGGGTTCAGAAATAGTCTATTATGAGCTGCTGAGAGTGGTCAAACAACCAAACAACAATTGATTCATATGAACCATGCATTAAAGAAAAAAAAACGCCCAGATTGGGAGACTAAGCACGACAAATTTATTTTCCATGATGACAATGCTCGACCACAACTTGAAAAATATCGGATAAGAAATATTGCCCCACCGGCCATATAGTCAAAATCTTGTGCCATCCGTTTACCACTTGTTTCGATTCCTACAAAAGGCCCTTTCCGGAATACTTCAATCGAAGGTTTCAAAAAATTTGGTCGATTCGTTCTTGAATCCATGAATTGCTAGAAAGATGGAAAAAGTCATAACTAGCGATGCACAATACTTTTTTCCCACCAAAAAATCATTTAAAATGAGTGCTAAACGTCGTAGCACCCTCAACAGCTGATCAATTATTTTTACATGAAATTGAAGACTTTATTTAGCATAGTTAGGATGATCCGATTTAGATCAAATATGCGCCGTTTTGTTGGAGAATTGTTGCCATTTTGGAGGTAATTCCGTTGTGCCCCTCTCATGCGTTGTGATCCTCGTCCCTTTTGACAAAAACTTGGCTTGTCGATTTTCACAATCCTCTCTTAAGACGATATTTTCACCAGCAAATCGTTTGCCAAGGAAAGGAACAGGTGGTAGTCACCTTGCGCCAGGTTCAGACCATAAAGTGGTTGCATAAAACCAAGCTCCCGGAGTTTCTGGCGAGCCACTATCGATGTGAGCGGCCTGGTTTTGTCCTGATGGAACACAATCAATTTCTATCCTATTGTCAAAAACTGCCCGCTTCTGAGCGACTGCTTCTTCAGTCAGTTCAATTGTCAATACTCCATGTCCAAATGAGGAGTTTGCCGTAGAAGAGTGGCTCATAGTAGCTGATTCCCTGCCAAGCCCGCCAAGCACACAGCAAAACCTTCCTGGCTTGGCTACTGTTTGCGCCGACTTACCACGATTCGACCACAACCGTTTTCTCTTGAACTTGTCTTAAGTGATGCACCCTTCATCACCAGCCACCATCCACTTCAGAAATGGATCGATTATTCAGCAGCGATTCACAGATGGAAATTCATTTCATGTGATTTTGTTTTGCGGCTGGCAGCCATGCATTTTTTTGTATCCAGCCTTCTTCAAATGATTCCAAACGGTTTTTCGTGCAATGTTTAGTTCCTGGGCAAACGAAACAGTGCTTACTTGACTCGACGATTTCCATGATTTTATCGATATCTTTGAGAATTGGCCTTCCAGAGCGTACCAGAACGGAATCGGTGAAAGCAAAACTGCGCATGATTGGCTAGAGTCGAGCTATACAAAGCCATGTTTTGACATCCCTACCAAATTCGGCAGGTTGCACAAAGTGACAATGAACAATTCTCGCTGTTCCATTAAGGTTGGTAATCACTTAATCGAGTCATTCGATGTTAAAAAAGATTCAAACAGGGCGGCGAATCATTACACTGTATGTCTGAAGAGTTCCCGTACTAAAGTCATAAAAAATACAAATTAAAAGATAAACGAATTTATTCACATCAGCCTTCTACATAGGAACCTTCTCTAATAATACACCCGTTACAGCGCCGGTAGAGTCCGTCGAATGCTCTGGAGAATTCATTTTCTGAGATAGCTTTCAGCTCCTCGGTGCAAGCCTTCTCGATAGCCGAAATGTCATAAAAAAATCGTCCTTTCATCTTCAGTTTCAGCTTGGCGAACAAAAAATAGTCAGCCGGTGCCAGATCAGGTGAATAGGGCGGGCGGGATAAGACGGTGATTTGATTAGCCGCGTAGTAACGCAGGAACGCGCAGGAAAGACGCGCCTGCTTTTTTCTGTGAGGAAGTGCGACGGTTCATTTTTCGACTAAAATGGTACGCACGGCATCTTTACCAATATTGAGAGCTTCTGCGATGGCACGCAGGGTGAGGTGCGGTTGCTCGTGGAGAAGCGCACGCACCTTCGCAACATTTTCGTCGTGAACAGCTGTTGCTGGTCTGCCGCTGCGTTCGTCGTTTTCCAGCGACTCTCTTCCCTCGTTAAACCGTTTCCACCACGTGTATATTGTTGTACGAGATGGAGCTTCATCACTGAATGCTTGTTGTACCATGGAAAAAGTTTCAACGTAAGATTTTTTAAGACGAACGCAAAACTTTATCGCACTTCTTTGTTCCATGTCGCGGATTTGCACAAGGCATATGAACACAGTTTACACGGCTGAATATAACTCGAGACTGGAGTGACCAAACGCGGTGAAATTTGGTGCACACACACTTCAGACAACGCGCTACACAGTTCTTGGCACACTAGTAACAAGCGGCAATGACACCAACGCTGAGCTTTAAGGGAGATAAACTTTTATTATCTGCTACTTCTTTAGGCCTAAAAGGCAATTGGAAAGCCACTTTTGTAATGCAGAGGCTTGGCGGTCGTAATACCTAATGTGAATTTGTTAAATTGAACTTTTGTAGCTCGTAGATAGGGTAAAACTATGCTCAACGCAATTATCGAAATGATGCTTTATATGGTTCATTATTTCTTGGAGTTTTCTGCGCTTTTGCTTTCAAGAGGTTTGTCTCAAATGGAGTCCGTACCTTGCACTATTTTCAGTAGATCTCCTTGTGAAAATAAAGTTATTCTCTTATCAGCTTGTCACCATCAAACCTTCAACATTTTATAATTTTGTGTAGCGTTTAAAGCTTGCCTTTCTGACCCAAATGTATACGAGTATATAAGCTCCTTTATGTTTAAGTTTAACCTTCAATATACCCACCTCTACTAACCTGAATCTATATTTGTCTCCACAGCACCACAGTTCTGTACATGAAATTCTTGGTACTCTGGGCCATTGTGATAACAGCCGACTTTATGTTTATGTTTCGATTTGAATTTTTATGGCCCTTTTGGCTACTTCTGCGATCAGTCCACGACTCATTCAAATACAAAGGATTGGTATACCTTAAGCTTTTTTTTTTTCTTCCTCACATAAGCCTTTATTGATTTCCTTTTGCAGGCATTTTCAGTGTTGTTTGTATGCATAGCAATTACATCAGATTTGGTGTGTTTATTTTTCATCCCAGTTCATTGGCTTCTATTTGCTGCTAGCACATATGTCTGGGTGCAATATGTGTGGCACACGGGTAAGTGATAAATGAGCAAACAAAAAAAAAACAAAATCTCCACTCACTTATGCGATTTGTAGACAAAGGGATATGCCTGCCCACTATTATCCTTTGGATGTTATTTGTTTACCTGGAAGCAGGAATCCGGTGGAAGGATAGCCGGCATATGCCACACTTAGATCTGTGCCGACCTTTTGCTGCACATTGGTGAGTTTACCTAATAAACCCCTATCCCAGACTGTCTCTTAATACTTTCATTTGAAGTATTGGCTATCCGGTTGTAACGCTGGGCTTTGGTTTTAAAAGCTACGTGGGCTATCGAATGCGACAGCGTAAACAACGTGAAGTAGCTAAAGAGAATGAATTCTACATGCAGCTACTGCAACAAGCCCTCCCGCAAGAAGAGAATCAAGATGATAGTACGATTGCAAACTCCACGGGGTCATTGACATCGGCGATATCATCGACGGCGATGACAATGGTAACAGCTGCGCAAAGCAACAATGTCACACAAAATGGTTCGGTGACGTCGTCGCCAGCACAATTACATTCGAGCAGTATTGAATCTCAGCAGCATAATCTTAATCATCACAGCAATCAGTTGTCGTCGTCAGCAACGTTGACATCCGCGGCGCCGTCGTCCAGCACATCATCGTCAGCAGCGTCGTCAACAGCGACGAGTAGCGATGACAAGAGCTACGTTCAAATAGCGGGCCAGTTTCAGCAGCAAAACAATAGTGTCCACCATCAGCAGCATAATAATATTAATAATAATAATCAATCTAGTTCTAGTTCAAGTAAAAACGCTCAAACAAGTAACCGTTCTGAATTTTTCAGGAGACCTCTGAAACTACTAACTTCACTTTGTTTGCTAGGATCCTCCACAAATAGTAGTGGCAGTTCCAGTGGTATCGGCGGCACCAATTCGTCCACAACTTCCACTTCAAATGGTCATGTGAGTGGCGGTAGTGGTGCTGGTGTTGCTGTCACTAACACTAACAATAAGAATAATCGCCGTAGTATGGATAAGGAAAACAACGGTGCGACCGGTAGTGGTCGCGGCAACACCGGTGCAAATGCATCCGGTGGGGCCAATCAGAAAGACCATTTTACATCGACGGCGGCGGGTAAAATGGCCAATAACAGTAATTACCATATAAGCGAATTGAATGGCAACAATAAAGATTGGGGCGACGCTAGTTCTGGTAGCAGTGGTAATTACACTTCGCCATCCCAGAAGGATAAGAATAGCAATAACTATGAGAGTTCGAATACCAGCTGCCATCAACAGCAGCAACAGCAACATCATCATCACCATCAACAGCAACAGCAGCATAATACTAGTGAATCTAATTACAGCGGTTGCGGATCGAATAAGAAATCCATGCAGTCGCCTTCTAGCGTCGGTCAGGCGAATGGAAATGTAGTGCAGTATGATGTTGAGGAAGTGGTAGAACAGATCGAGAAAGTCAAAGGTGAGTTAATGGATGGATCACATTTTAGATTTTTAATATTTTTTTTTGTTTTTAGGTGGACGACGCAATCGCTCCAAGAAAGACTCATCTTCCAAGGACAATCATCATCATACGAACTCAAACAATAACAGCAACACATCCAATCACTCGAACTCAAATCATACTCATCACCATCATCACCACAACAATCACAACACGAGCAATAACTCGAATCACAGCCACAGTGTGAAAGATTCGAATTCCGATACGTCAAGTATATCATCGTCAACCTCGGCAGCCTCGTCCACATCCACTATCGCCAATTTAGCGTCGCAGGTTGTTTCAAAAATCTGCGAGAATTGCCTAAAGCTCGAAGCCGATGTTAAGAAGTACCGCAGCGAGATTAGTCACATGCGGCAGATCGAAAACGAGTTACGACAGAAACTGGAATCGAATCTGACTACGAAAAGCTGTTTGCAGGCCAAACAGAAAGAATGCGACGACTTGGAAAAGCGCGTTCAAGAGCTTACCAATCTGCGACAACATGATATGGTAACGTTACAGAATACAGAACGTCGTTTGACAGAGGAACGACGACAGAAGCAATCGATCGAAGCACAATTGAATAATGAGAAGAAGGCTCGTAAGTTGGCAGAAGAGAAGGCCAGCCGACCGGAATGTAGCGAGGCATGCAAGCAGCGTAAACAACAAATAGAAGTGGAACTGAAACAAATGCGAAGAGATCTCAAGACTGCCGAAGAGGCAAAAGAAATGGCTCAACAACAGGGCAGGAAATTCGAACAAGAGGTGAGTTAGTATTTAACGAAGGCCTCAAATAAGTTTCATTGATTTTTCGATTCTATAGCGACGAATGTTTGAAGCTGAAATACGGAACCGAGAAGCTCAACCGGACACCGATATGTTGATGACTGCACTAGCAGCAATGCAAGACAAAAACTGCACGCTTGAGAAGAACCTATCAGCCGAAACGAGAGTTAAGCTGGACTTATTCTCGGCCCTTGGTGAAGCTAAACGTCAGCTCGAGATTAAAGAAAGTATGTCCAATTCGGAAACTTGAAAGGATGGGTGATTTAAGGGTCTTCTCTTTTAGATCTTTACCGTAGCAAAAAGGATGAAGTACATGATTTGAAAGCAAAAATTGCTCAACTACTCGCCGTCATGCCTACAGACAGTCTATGCTTGCCGACATGCAGTAACACAGGTAGTTCCATGCTACGTATGAACGATACTCCGCCACTGCAGGGTCCATCCAGTCCGATGATGGGTCTCGGACCGCCAACACCACATCAGCAAATCTTAAGTGGCCATCAACTTAATCAAAGGGTCTCTAACTCAGGCGTAAACGGTAGTCAGCAGCAACAGCAACAACAACAGCAGCAACAACAACAGCAGCAGCAACAACAACAACACCAACACCAACAACAACAGCAGCAGCAACAGCAAAACGTCGTTGTATCGCAATCGTCTGGTGTTGGTGGCGGTGTTGTACCCGTTTCGCAATCAGGTAGTTCGAATTTGGATCCGAATGCAAGTGTTTACACACCGAAGAATCCAATGGTCGGTGGCGGTGGGAATCAGAACAATGATGCCTGACATAAACGTCATCAGGTTTGAGGTTACTATTTCTATCGTAAAATCTAAAACGCGCCACAAATTCATTAAACAAAAAATATGCAGAAGAAAAAGAAAACGTAAAATAATGTTAAGTAACAGACGAAAGAAGGAGCTGAAGAGAAAAAGTGAGAGAAAGAGAAGAGAGAGAGAGTGATAGAGGAGTGAAAAATGTTTTCATAATTATTTGCTTCCGAAAATATTTTTAAATGGCTGCTTCCGTAGTGTAAACCGCGGCTTCCACAGCCACGATGTTGAAATTCGTTTTTCGGTTTTGGTTTTATTCAAATTTTAAATTTTCTTTTCATGAATAAGGCTTTTATTTTCATTTTTTTCCCGAAGCTATTTTTTTTTTGTTTTGTTAATGGGGTAAGAAAGAAATTTATGTTGCACCAAGTTTTTGTAGATATTTCAGTTTGAAGTTGGCTAATATGTGGATTTTTGTGCCCATGGGTCTACTATTCGCTCTTTTATATCAACGTTCAAGCTTTAATCTTAAATAACTAAGTCCACCTGATCTCTTTTCAAGCTCAACACCTTTCTCTTACTCCTTCGAGTATTCTTTGTACTTAAACACTCAATCATCGCTAAATCACATCACTCTGACTCATCACTCGTCCCCAAAAACATCAGCTTCTCCCATCCCTAAGCTGACCGGTCTCTCTCTTTCTCACACTTCGCATCGAATCCACCCTCTCCAACTCACTTTGTAATAGTTTTGTTGTGATTATTTAAATTTTCTTTATTTTTTTTTTAATATATTTTTTTATTATAAAACGAAATGAAATGAAAACCATAAAAAAAAACAAACGACTGATTTTGTAATTTAGTTTTTCGCACATTATTTTCTGTTCTAATTTTTTTTTTATGCGAATCTCACAGAATGAGAAGAAAAACAAAAGAATAATCGAGAAAGAAAGATGAGAAGAAATAAAAATTTTGTTTTCTTTTTGTTTTTATGAAGTAGAATTTATTGTTTAAGTTTAAGAAGTCTATTAGCCCCTCCGACGCGGTTAAAAAAAAACGAAGTAAACCCGAAATCCTGCAAATGAGTTGTTCCTTCTGAATTTAAAACTTTTCCTTGTGTTTTTTTTTTTAATTGTTATTTTGAGAAAAGTGTTTGTTTTTTTTTAATAATAATAACCAGCCAATACGAGAGCATACAATTTATATTTATTGTAAAACAATAAGCTTATTATTAACTTAATATCGAATGATTTAAATCAAGAGAAACGACAAGATGTAAGCTAAAGTAATAAATAAAAAAAAACCAATCGCAAATAAATTTGTGTCGAATAAAGAAGTGTAAAAAAAAAAGTGTGACGATAAAACAGAAAATAATGAGAAAGGATGTAAGCTTGGGAATATATTGCGATTATACATCCTCCCATTTTTCAATGATTATAATTATAAAGAATTTTTTTTCTTTAATTTTTTTTTCCAAATAAAACAAAGAAAAATGAAAGATTCGCAAAAAATATGCAAAACAAACAAATAACAACTACCAACTGATGATTGAAATACTCAAACAGAAAAAAAGCAAACAAGCTCGTGCGTTTTATTTTGTATTGTTTTAATCCAGTATCCAAGTTGTGGTCTTCGAAAATCCTGAAGCAGTTCGGTTTTAGGTTTGATTTCACTGGGCGGAACCTTTCTGAAGTCTTTTATTGATGATTTGCTGCTTTGGTAGGTGTAGACTTTCTAGTCTAGTTTCTTCAATTCTTAGGCTTGATTACTCCCAACGACCGATATATTAAAAATACCTGACATTGAAAGACTGCGATTTTCAATTAAAAAAAAATTTAATTTTTCTACTATACATATTCTTCCTTGACTTCAAAACATTTTCCAGTATTTCTCCATCAGTATTGCTTCCCGGAAGAGAGAGAGTCTGGCAAGCTGTGGAAATATACATCTACGTCCCTCTCAAGTTCTTCATTGAATTCGAAATCTTCTCTAAAAACTATTTTCCTCAAGTTTAGAACAGATGGTAATCTGAGATTGCCAAAGTAAAATAGAGCAGATGAACGAAGCAATCGTGCCCTTAATCCCGCAAATTTACCATCGCCAGCACACTCTTGTGTTCAGGTATGACGTTCTGGTGTAAGATGATTTTTTTTCTTTCAGCCAGGCCTATTCGCGAATTTCGACATACAGCTGGTCAAGAAGCTTGGAGTAATATTACCTTTCTTGCAGATGCCATCCACTTCGCTTTTTTCGTGCTGAACCACCGTTTCTCGTATCTACTGGTCGACTCATATCTCATCCATGGTGACAAATCGACACACAAAATCAAGTGTCTATTCAATCGGTCCAAAGACTGCTGTGAAAATCGCTTACGCATTTGCTTTTCCAACATGTTTCATTCCCTTTCTCCCGATATTCCCACACACTCAGCTATCTCACTCATTTTCACTCACCTATCGTCCCACACGATATCATTCACATTTTCCTGGTTTCACGTGGCTCATCTTCGAGAGATATACACATACAATCACAAAAAAACTGGACAGCCGCAGTTTTTAATGGCTGGAATCGAAGAAGCAGAGTCCTTCGTGTAAACTTTTGATTAAACTGTCGTACCAAAGCTAGAAGGGCATATGGAAAATACGGAGAGACAAAGAAAAAAGGCGCATTTTGATGGAAGTAAAGTCACGAGAACTAACAATTTTCTTGAAAAACAAAGCTGAAAAAGATGTGGGCTTGAACACTATTCGAAGGCGTTACAAAAGACCATATGCAAGTTCTATATACAGACGAAAGTAAGTTTGACATGCATGGATCTAATGGTAAGCCAAGGGTGGCGTAAACAAAGTGCATTTCAACCTAAAGACCTCTGCATACAACTGTTAAGCACAGACTCTGTTATGATTTCATGTCAAGCGCCAAGGAGTAGGCAATTATTTTAACATCTTATAGACAGTAAAATGAATAGATGAGGTTACCTCAACATATAAACAGAAAATGTCAAGAGTGCAGGGAATTGCATATTGCAAATAATTTTAATTTTGCATTCTACTAAGATCCCGACTCAGGCACACATCGAAATGTAAAATGTTAAATGTAATTGAACATCTATGGGAAGAGCTTGCGAGAAGAGTTTACATTACAAGCTTTATTGAGCTCAAGAAGGCCTTATACCAAGGGTGGGGCTCAACTGAACTGCATTTCTGCCGAAAATTGGTCTAATCAATCAGCATCAATCAGTTCTGCAAGCAATGTATTAATTTTTTTGTTTTTTTCTTTGTATTATAAGTACGCTATGCAGAATTGTCCAATTATTCGTTGAGCGTGAATATTTGTACTTTTTGTTTGAACAGTAAAAAAAAAAGAAAAAAAAAAAAGTATGAAATGGCATACGAAGTTTTCCAAATTCTACTTCTTCTTTCTTTTCCTTTTTTATCCCGGCGTCGTTATGGTCAGAAGTGTAGGACCATAACCTTCCCACTTAACTGCATTCCTACTGGTCCGCTTGTGGGGTCCGCCAAATTCTACTTATTTGTCATTAATTAATAGGCTTTCCTAAAAAGTGATATTTGCCCAACAAAATGTCGAAACTATAACCCCTTTGACAGCTAAGAGCAAAGCCCAGCAACCGAGGTTTCTCACTCAAAATGGCGCTGTCATTTGCCTTGAAGATGTAACAGGGCTTAAAGTGCTTCAAATATGTAAACCAGATACCTGTCAGAAAATCACGCCAGCAATCAGACACCCTATCAGCGTTTACATCGTTAGTCCCTGGTATTTGCTGATCCCTGGCTTACTGCATGCTAAACAACTATCTTATATAGCAATATGAAAATACATGTTTATCATCAATTTTAGGGCATGGTTACCCATATTTTCCATACATCATTACCAGCATATTTCGGAGATGTTTATGAACACGTAACTAAGAAAAAATAGAGTAAATCAGATCAACATTACCTGTGAAATTATACAACTCTCTCCTATTACTTTTTGAACATACTTGCATATATTACTTGAAAAAGTCTCACAACGAGTGAGTTCAATCTCAAAAAAAAAACATTCTTAAAAGATGCAATATAAAGCCCTCTTCACGAGTGTGTTTCTTCCAGGTTTCGATTGGTTTTATTCCATCTCTTTTAGCTCCATTCTTATATTGGCGGCCACTTACCACTCATAGTTCTTTTAACTGTTCGTCTACCGTCCATTTGTTCTCTGGGTCCCAAACATCTTAGTTTTCGTGATTTTATTACTCTGAATAGAGGTGCTCGAGTTTTTTATTGTGTAGTTTTCTCCATTCATTTGTTTTATCGTCCTCTTATCCACTAAAGGTGCTCCTTAAGAACCTGTTTTCAAAGATTTGAAACATACATATATCCTCCTTATTAGTCAAAGCCCAAGCTTTACATTCGTAAAGTCAGTGGCATTGTTATGGTTCTATAAATCCGGATTTCGACATTGCGGGAATAAAAAGTGGTTTTGAATAGTTCCTTCATCAGGAAGAAGCACGCATTGGTCATATGCAGCCGCTAATTTACTTCGATCTTCATATCGTTTATAACAGTCAATAGTTCTCATAGCGTTTATTGAGTACATAGCGACCGTATATTTGGTTGTCCCTTTATTTACTTCTAAACCTACTTCTCTTAGCTGTTTTTTTACCAAAAGGTCTAGATCGTCAACGTGCATAAACTAAAGTGGATGTGATTCCCGTAGTATCCACATCCGTAAGAATAATAAGAAATGAAAGAAAACATAACCCGGGAATGCCTCCTCCCAACTTAAGACTCAATCAAACAGAGAGCGTTTTTATCGCCGCGGTGAGGTCATTTTACGCCGCGGTTAGATTATTTTAACGCGGCGTTTTTAACCGCTTCTTTTCGTATTTCAGTATGGCTCATAACGCTTTCGAAGATCTTTATGAATTGCTTCGCCATAAAATTGAAAAAAAAAACTAACAAACCGGAGAAAACCCAGAGACCGACATTAGCAAAAGACACAACAAACAATGCCACGAGATACACTGAAGAGCGTAAGTGTACCAATAATGCTTACATGAATGTAAACTCTTAAATATAGTATTTTTTTATTTTAGTTCATGTATAAAGATGCGGCACATTCTTTTAATATATATTAAAGAATAAAATAAAAAAAACAAAACCCCGATTTTGAGCAAAATAAGACGCTAAAAAACCGAAATGCTAAGAAAATCCAATGTTACAGTTTTGCACCTCTTAAAAAATAAATAAAAAAAATAGATTATGATGTAATTTTTCACTAGTTTGGAAGAATGTTTCGGATCAATGTCCTGCTGAAAAATGATCCGATCTTCCTCCAATCCCATCATATCGATAGCAACTGGCAAATTCTGCTGCAAAATATCGAGGTATTGTTCCTTCTTCATAATACCATCGATTTTGACAACTGGACCCATACCGTTAGGCGTTATGCAACCCCAAATTATCAAACGACCTTCTCCATGCTTCAATGTCTGTTTAACTTCCTGCGATTTAAGTGTACCTGTACAAAGCTAATAGAAGCATACGATGACTTATGGCGAACTGGCTATAAGAGTATCTGAACAACCGATATTTTTAAGTCAAATAGACATGGAGTCCTTAATATGGAGTCCCTCAATGATCAAGACTGGATCCAATCCTTTGTATACTCTATACAAACGACTATCCCCCGTATTCACACAGAGTATTCCATTTGCTTTATGCCGATGGCACAGCGATAGATAAGCCTTTAAGGCTACGCGAAAACGCATAACCATCGTTAATTTTTACGGAAATAAAAAAAATGCTTTAGAAACAGCGTTTCCAACTTTAATTCGTCATTTGTTTCCCCTTAAGCATATTTGAATCAGTTTTCTAGTTGTAAAAACTGGCACGACGGCAAGGCTATGCCCAGCATACCGTCCGCAACTAACACACACCCACATGTTATGGACACGGCAGAGCTCAAGAATTTACGATCAATTTATCGCTCGTGCTCGCAATAATCAAACTGGAAACTCAGGCTCTCGAGATGAGCGAAAGATTTTACCAAAACTTCGCCCAACAGTGTCCCATGACGACAATCAATGTTGGGAAATATTTGTTGTAAGTCATGGTTTTTACACTTTCTATGTTTCCGCCCATGTCAAACCTGGCATAGTAAATAAAATTTAAAAATTCTTTTCCCATTTTCCTTGGTACGAAAGGTTCTAAAAGTCTTATTCGCACGTTAAATTAAAAACATAAACCAATTGACATCTGTTACACAACTTAGCCTTTATTACACTATTCAGCAATCATAAAAAAAACAACAATGAACATTATATTAAGTGGACGCAGTAGAGCCCGTCCGACTCCACTTAATAACGAATTCTCTCAGGCTACACACAGCCACCACTGCGTTTGGCTCAGTCTCTGCCATTGCCAACTTTCGACAAAAACTATCCGAACCCTCCACACCATCAGCGCCGTTCTCTCTAATACTAACCACTGAGTAGAATAAATCCTCTCCAAAAAGCTTTTGTGCGCATCCAATCAATTTATCCAGCTGGTTTTCACTTAACGACCGATAGTTACTCTCAATCAATGTTTTATTGAGGATATTAAGCAGCTTGGCAAAGTACCCCAGAGATATCCGTCCCGAAAGATGTGGTAATAGTCTCAAAACCAAACGATAGATATCTGATTGTATGTGCTGGAAGTTATGGAATTCCTTAGCGTTCGCCTTGACCGAGTACCACAAGTTGTTAATGATACTTATGACGCCCTCAATGATATCGAAATGATAGAACTCCACGCCGCTCAGTATGCTATTCAACCAGGGAATGACTCCCACGTGTTCGATCATAATCTTTGATGAGCCGGGAATTTTCGTACAAGTCGATAGGACCGAGAGGATCTGCAGATTAATGTCCAAAGTTGACATGCTACTTGAGTAGAAACCCATCAGAGCTTTAAAGGTATTCGTAGTGACGAGAAGGAACAAGTCGGAACTGCATTTAACTCCATTGCGGATGATTTCGACGATAAAATGCCGGAAAGTTTGGTGTTCGACTTCTGGACTGTGGAAAAGCACATTGAACTCAGGTACGCATAAGAAATTGAAGGTCTCCTTCAGACGTAGGAACATTGTGAGTTGTTTATAGAGAACATGTGAAGGATCGGTGGTCATATTAATGGTCTTTGCGAGGAAAAGCCCGGAAATATACGGAACTCGGGGAATGCCACCGTGTTTTTTGTGCTTCAGCCAATCGGCACGGAAGGCGTCTAATCCGTTTTGGATGTTGTCGTATGCTTGGATCCAAAGAGGTTTCTCGAAGAATTTGCTGTTTTCGAAGTGTTGTCGGTAGCGTAGCTGAACACAACCTGCTGCCATTCGCATTTCCTTATCCTGACTAGAAAACGCGGCGAACACAATGGATAACAGCCCATTCTGAACTGGTCGTACTGGTTGGGAGTAGATCTCTGGAGCGAAACACATCGACATGAGGGGAATGATGAACGCTGGATCATAGCACTCGTCATAAAGAGTCTCTCGCTTGGGACAAATACGAAGTTCCGCATCTACGAAGTTGCTGTCACCCAGTTCGATGCGTTTTTCTATTAAGTTGCTTCCAAACAGTTCCAGGTGACTACGATTGGGATCTACAAATTTCGTGCTGGGAACTTGACTGCTAGGATCGAGCTTACGCCATATCGGGAAATTATCCAATGTGTATTCACTTATTTGCCGATCAATGAGGGACATCACCTGAGCTACTGACGTCTCTTGATGTTCGAGATTGGCTCTCTCTTTCTCTTGACCTTCCCGCAAGGAGTAGAATGCTATGGCCGATTCACCCCAAATGAACGGACGATATTGATGCAATCCCACGTCGGCTTCTTCGTAGAGTTGGAGAAGTGCCAGTGAATACTGGTCACAAGCGGATAATTTTGCCTGATAAGCGCCCAAAATAACAGGAATCTGCTTGGTTTCCAGAGCATCTGAACATTTTCTTGCCAGGACAAATAGCAAATGCATTATTTGCGTTTTTACAGCGGTGGGATAGATTTGCAACACGATTGTGGAGAATTTAGAGTGAGTGAAGATCATTTCAAAAAGTTGTCCAGCTTCCTGGCTGTTTTCACTATCAACATACAGCCGGTCACAGAGGAAAGCCAAAAGTTTTAATAACTCGCCATGTGTACGGTCAATTCTCGGCTGATCCTCCTCTGCTTCGCTTATATACATCCCAGTCTTGAGTGCGGATTTGCAGAAATTCAGCCAGTTTTGCGATTTGGTTATTTTTGAGAGATTTGTTTCCCCAGTACTAGGTTGGAGCCACGAGAATAGGTAATATGCAATCAAATCAATTTTATCTTCGTCCATAGAATCTTTTTTCAGCATGATCGTGAGCATCTGAATTGCGAGATTCACAAAGGAAATCAAAATCTTCGGAGCAACCTCGTTGTTTTTAGTATCTTCGACCGATTGTATGGCCTTTTGATATATTGCGTGGATGATCTTGATCTGAAAAATCTCAACGGAGTCGAATTTAATGTTTTTGTTACAAAAATCAATGCACTCCGATTTGGGCATCAAGGTGTCGATCAGGTAGATAGAAGCTTGTATGTTTTCCTTGTAGATGACTCCAGCTTTTTGTGGTTTTTCAATCGTCTTCATGAATCCATTTTTGTACTCCTGATAGATGGAGGCGAGTAAGCTTTCTTCAATACGCATTTCATGGGTTATAGTGACGTTAAGGAGGGGGTATATTAGCTCCTTCTTGGAAATGTTCATCGGAATCGCTTTATTTAGTTCATCGCCCAAACTTGGGTTCCTTTCGAAGAGTAGACATGCCAATCGTATGGTTGATTTAGTGAGCTTTCGATTGGCGAAGACTGAGCGAAACACTTCAACTGGCAGTTGTGAGATATACTGGTGGCAGGTAAGTAGAAAGCTGTGGAGTGCATCCTCCAATCTGTCTAGATTTATGTCCGCTTTCATTTTAGTGACAAGATCAACGTATATTTGCGAAATTTTCGCAATGAATTCATTGCATTTAACCGATTTTTGAAGATCTGATATTCTTGCAAGAATTATAATAAGGATATCCAGAAAAATGGTTTTCTGACCAGACTCTGTAAAGAAGTCAGTGTAGGTCAGAGTAGATAGATGTTCGAAAATCTTTAAGCAATCCTCTGTGGAGAGGTGAAAAGTCTGAATCAAGCGAATAAGAGGTTGAAGGACTTCAGTCTGCTCTTTAATGGTTTCCCTATGCTGTACTGTTGCGATTTCGACAGACTTGACAATCTTTTGCCGAAAGTTTAACGTAAAATCAGGAAATGTCTTTATCTGAAAGATGTTGGCGCAATCGGTGATTTGCTGAATGAAGTGTATATAGTTAAGATTGAACTCTTCGGAGTTGAAGAGGTTTAAGTTTTGAATCATTCCCAAACGCGTGTTAAATATATGCTTCAGAGTTTTTTCGAGGTAGGTCAACTCTATTTCCTGAGAGTTTTCATCCAGTGATGTTGAGACAACCGTTATCTCCGATCCCGATATCGCTTGCATTACTTTTAAGAAATTTACCATAAAATCTGCAGCTGCTTTTGACTGTTCGATTGTGAAGGACTTGGTTCTAACCATTTGTGTGATCAGAAACAATACATCCTGCATGTACACCATCACAAGGCGATCGTTTCGTAATACCACATCCAGTTGGCATTCTTTACCGTCTATCAGGTTTGCAGTGAAGCTGTTTTCTGCGCCTTTTGGAAGTTGGAAGATCTTGTCAAACTTGCTCTTTCCCCCAAGTACGGCGTTATGAACTTCGTCAAGATGCGGAACTAAGGAACCCGTCACTCCTTCCAGCGGCGGCGGTAACACATTCTCGGACCAATTGTTTAGATAATGTCGCATAAATAAATTGACAAGTTCTAGATATAATCCGAGTTCTTCTCCTATTTCCACGCCTTTAACAATCAGAGGATAGAGTTTGCTGATCCTTGGGATTTCCACATAACCCTGCACCGATAAACCTTTTTCGATGTTTGAGAACAATTGCTTTAGTTGTTTCTTGCCGATCGGAGCAATATTTTCCAGTTCAGAAGTAGAAACATCGGCTTCAGCTACTTGTAGAACTTCGATGAATACAGCTGCAACGATATTCACAGTAGTGGGCTCCACAAATCGCAGTGACTCCAACCACAGATCGATCTCCAGTTCCCCAGAGTCAAATATTCCCGTATTTGCGAAGATTCCCCGAAGAAGTGTTCCAGCTTCGCGTTGAACCTCCGGGTCTCCACGGACAAATGCATTGATAAAGCTCTTCATCACATGAGCAAACAGCTGTTCCTTAGGTTCAAGAGCCTTCGGGAACAAGAGTAGAATTGTCTTAATTGCTTTCAGCTCGAGTCGGATGTTTCCGTCGCCCTCGTCGCTAGAGTACAATGGTCTTAAAAGGTTCAAATAATCCATGATGGTTGCAGTTTTACTGATAAACGATCGATTTTGCTGACAAATGATCAGTAGAAGATCGAGAGTGACTTCAAGATGCTCAAGCACATTTACGCCTTCTTTTTCCTGACTCTTGATTGTCTCGTAGAGGGAGAACATGATGTCCTCTATGGTCGGGAAGTTAACCAGTATGTGGTTCAGAAGATCGAATTTGAATTTTCTCAAGTTGTTCTTCTTCTGTTGCTCGCGTTCCGTGATAGCAGTGATATAATTCGCATACTGTCGGAACATAGCCAGTAGTAAGCGATTTGTCGACAAGCGGTGCTGAAAATCGTCATGTTTAAGTGCTTTACTTCCGGTCAAATGGGTCAGCACTTCGATTGGAAGACAAATATCCTTGATCCAGTGTAGGTAATCGGTTAAAGTAATCTTCTCCAAAGCACTTCTCAGCAGGTTCGGGTGTAGTTCATTGATAATTCTCGTAAGAAAGTTGCAAGTTATGACCCAAAACTGAGCAGATGTTCGTACTGGATTTAACAATGATCCGTAATGTCGCACTGATTGACGAGCTTGATCGGGGCATGCCGTCAAGGTCCTTAGAATTAATTCAATTTTTTTTTCGTTTAACCACGGTCGATCAATGAATCCAATGATTTTCCCCTGAAGTTTATTGTAACGCTGATGAAAGTGGGACATGGAATCGAAGCAGATCCCGTGCTTTCGGGATGTGAGTAGAATAGTGAGAAACTCGTGAACTGCTTCAGCGACAGATTCCCTCTCCGCTGGATCGGCATATTTTTTCAATTGATCGAAAGTCATTTCCGACTTTGATCCTTTCCGATGCTCGTGTTTTGCAGCAAATGCTTGCGGACCGAGCCAGTCGTAAAGACGAACGAATGATTTCACACAATCCGCATCGAATACGTGTATCTTCTTGGTCTTTGAGATGTCAGGACATTGAAGAACATATTTTGTAAGAGTGTTTAGCACTACACATGCGGTTACATGGTCATCGAACAAAAGCCCTGAAGCTAAAGCTTTTATAAGCATGCCTTTGTCTAAAATGTTCTTAATTAAGAGTGTGTTGCCGTCGACCAGGTAGGCGAGGATAAAATGAATATAGCATTTCCGGACAGTCTCCTCTTCATTTAGCTCGAACTTGGAATGTGAGAGGAAATTCTCAATCGTCTTCAAATTCGAGAGTATATCAAGGCAAGCGAGAAGTTGCCTGCCCAGCTGCGGTTCGGCGCAGACCATGGCTGTAAGCAATTTCAGTGCACTTCTGCGATGCGTCACATTGCCTGACTTGAGCAGAGTCTCAATGACGCTACTGTGACTCTTAAGAAAATAGCGACAGGCGTGAATTGCTGACTCCAAATGGTTCTTTTGATTGCTCAAAATTTCCATGACAACCAACTGTAGAGCTTGGCATAGGTAGGACACATGAAAAATATTTTTCTTGTCAACACGCTCGAAAGCTTCGGCGAGTTCTAAGGGCTTCCCGCGTTTTTCAATGTATTTGGTGATAACTTTTGGCTTAGAGGCAGCGAGATGTATAAAGTGACGCAGTTCTGAAACGAAAAATATACTTCGAATCCTGATATGATATGCACTTGCTTACCTGTAATAAAATCTCGTGACCGCAGTTTTGTCCGAAAGTTAAGCATTTTAAAATCTTTCGAGAACTTGATGTATTCTGTGTCCGGTTCCAGGCCAGAGTCATTGGTGGTATCCTCCTCCTCGTGCGCTTCATGGTGTTTTTTAATCGATTCATTGATTTCGTTTATGGATTTTTCTTGCCTAGTCTTTTTGTTCGGGACGCTATCTGGTTCAGTTTTTAGTTTTCGTTTTCGTTTATTAGTTTCGACTGCCATTTCACTGAATTTGGTTAATAAACATGAATTGTAGGAAAACGCGCGTCGAGAAAAAACAAAAATGCCCGTGAATGAGCTACATGTGCTTTCTTTCAAGACGTTTATGACATTTCTCCTCGGAATTCTAGTTTAACCATCAAATTTCAATCAGCTGTATTTATTGTGTTCGAGACTCGAATATTCATGGGACTGCTGCTGATATACCATTGGTATAACACTATGCTGTCAGTTTTATTTGAAAACGAAATCAATTTTTACATCGATGAAAAGGCGCACTCTTGAAAATACTGTCGCAAATCAAAGATTATAGTAAAAACCACAAACTCTCTTACTCTTTGGTGAAAAAAAGGGAAAAGCCTTGAAAACAAATTTACAATTTTATCAAGGGATTTGAGGTCAACGCTGACCAAGAAGTGCATCATTAAAGGATATACCCTTCACTACCGATAAGGGACTTAGTCTACTGGAATTTGTATTGGCGCGACAGAGGCCGTGGTCGCGACAATTGGACTTAGCGATAGAGCCATCATCTTTGACCGCTGCCAATCACATTTTTTTGACACCAGCGACAACCACACAATGAAATTTAAGGTAAGTAATTTATTTATATATTTCATAAATACATACATTTTCTTAAACTTAGCTTAAAATACTCGTAGTCTTCATAGTTTATATTGATGACAAAAAGTTTATCACCGACCTTAACCTTAAAGGAAATTTTAGAAAGAAATATACGAATAAAATTTTGCAAGTATTTTAAGTCAATCAAACTAATTTCGTTATAAACAACAATAAAATATGTTCATGTAAATTATGTTTAGAGCAAATTAATTCGGCGAAATTTTGCCGATGTGAAACGAATATTTGTACTGTATGTGTTTATAACATTTTAGTAATTTTTTTAATTCTCATAGATATATAATATTGTAGTTTACTAAAGAACAGTTAGATAATCACAAATAATTTTAAATTTGAATTTATCTTTAAGAATCAAAACATACAATTATACGCTTGACGATTTAAAAAATCGAATTGTTACTTGCGTGTTTTTGTGTATATAATAATTTATAATTTGATTTAATTTTTTAGATTTTTAACAAAATGAGTAAGAAAAGAGGATGTAAATTCAACGATGATTTAAGAAGTGAATTTTCTTTTATTAAAAAATCTAAAAACGATTACATAGTAAAATGTGAGGCATGTAATGGCGAATTTAGTATTTTGCACGGCGGGAAGAATGATATTTCAAAGCATTTGGAGACACAGAGAAACATAAAAGATGTTTAAATACTGCTGCATCATCTTCCAAAATGCTGTATTTTTTTCGAAAAACAACTTATAGAGATGAAGAAAAGAATTTAGCATTAGCAGAAGGACTTATGTCTTTTCATGCTGTTAATCACAATCATTCCTTCAGATCTATGGATTGTACATCACAAGTTGTCAGAAAGCTGTTTAATAAAAAAATTACCTGTGCTAGAACAAAGGCCGAGGCAATTGTATGTAATGTGCTTTCCCCATATGCATTTTCAGAACTAAACAAAAATTTACAAAAAATTAGTTTTGTATCCATATATTCTGGCGCATCTAATCATAAAGAAATAAAATTATTTCCAACCATTATAAGATATTTTGATTCAGAAACTGGAATAAAAATTAGAATTTTAGATTTTATTTCTTTGCCCGGTGAAACTTCTGAAATAATTTTCAGTTCCATTATTGATATTTTGGAAAAAAATAATTTAAAACAAAAAAATATTGCATATTGTGCAGACAACACGAATACAAATTTCGGAGGAAAAGCGAGGAGAGGTACAAATAATATTTTTTATAAATTAACGAAAGATCTGAATCAAAATATTATTGGTGTTGGGTGTGCAGCGCATATACTACATAACGCTATTCAAACAGCTGCTGACTTGTTACCCGTAGATGTGGAAAATATTGTTGTTAAAATATATTCTTATTTCTATATACATATACACCGTACGCGTTGAAATGCTTAAAGAATTTTGTGAACTGCGGAAGTTGAATATCAGAAAATACTTGGATACAGTAAAACGCGTTGGTTAGCTCTTCTGCCAGCTACCGAAAGAATTTTAAAAATGTATGATCCTTTAAAATCCTACTTTCTATCACAGGACAAATGTCCTAGAATTTTAGAAAAGTTTTTTGAAAGAGAATCTTCAAAAATTTGGCTGGAATTCTACAAAATCAAGCTGCTCTTTTTCAAAACGTTATAAAACTTATTGAAGGTGACAAAATATCGGCAATCGAAGTAGCAAAAATGAAGTTAATAATTTAAAATGTCAATGTCAAGAGAGGTTAGAAAATAATTTTCCACCGTTAACTATCCGCAATAGTATAAACCAGCTCGAAGAGCAAGGTGCAATAAATCGTCAAGATATCATGAACCATGTCAAAAAGTTTTATAGTAACTGCAAAGATTATTTGGAAGACTAGACGGTACAATATAATGATATTGATCATTTTCGTTGGGTTACATTAAAACCAGAACTTAATTGGAACGATGTGCAAAAATCATTTGATTATATTTCTCAAAAAATTAGTAATATTTCCGAAAATGATCTTTTTGTAAAAAAAAGTGTCATTAGTAAAAAAATATATTGATAAGGAAAAGCTTAAATATTGGGCATCAGAAAAAATCACAGTAGAAAGCAAATGGTTAGAAATATTTCATTATTTGGAAACAAACTATGTTCCATACAATAATGTATTAAGGAATATGCACTATCTTTACCTGGAACTAACGCTGCGACTGAACGCGTTTTTTCTATAGTAAATCAAGTGTGGACATCAGAAAAATCAAAATTAAGTGTTGAGACTTTGAAAGCCATTTTATGTGTCAAATATAATTTGACAAATTCTTGTGAAGATTTTTACAATATTTTAAAAAATGACAACAATCTACTGAAACTAATTCACTCAAATAAAAAATATGTCAAGGAATAAAATATTATACATTTTTTTATATTTATAAATTGTACTTATGTTAAAAATAAAAAAATATTACGATATTATTTTTATTCTGTATGAACATTTTTGTTGTTACCCCCCCTCCTTCAGAGTTGTCCGGCTTTGCCCATCTAAAAATCTGGTCACCTTATGTATACCCCCTTCTTTAATCTATGATTTGAGTGCTGCCTTCAAGAATTTGACAACTTCTCTAGATGGGTTTTCTTGGAAGTCTTTCCCTGTTATAGTTGAATCATACTACTTCGTAGTATTTTTTGGAGTTTAACTCAGGGTTAGTTCCCAGATGTAATCTACTTTTTTCTAGATGTCCAACAAGGTCTCCTTTGTATTTATATGGTCTCTGTAAGGTTAAGGCTTGTTTGGCAGGTTCAGCCTGTATGGTAGTCTGTAATTGTTGGATGTTTAGAATTGCTTCCATCCCTACAGTCAGAGATTGCTCCAGTAGTGCAGATACACGCTAGCCATTGTATTTTATTGAACTTATTCGTGGCGTTTTTTTGTTCACATTTTTTCCACCAAACAACAGCGCCATAAAGCATGGTCGGTTTAATCATTTGATTGTATACCAAAAGGCTTATTTTTGGGTTTAACTTCCATGTTTTGCCTACGAGTTGTTTTAGGACCCATAGAGCTTTGATTGCCTTTGAGTATATTTTGTCTATACATATGTACATATGTGCATTCCAAGAGAGTTATTGGTCCAGTATTATTCGTATAAACTTTACCTTTTCCTTTAATGGAATGCAGGTTTGTTTGATTTTTAAAGTTTGAAGACTATTTGTTCTTCTTATATAATTATGTGTGTTTTGCTGGGATTGATGGAGAGTCCTTCTTTCTCGCACCAGTTCCAGGTTATTTCTAGGGCTCTTTGCATGAGGTTTCCTATGACTTCCTCAGGTTTTGCTTTTATGATTGTGGTTATATCGTCAGCATATCCGATGGCCGTAAAGCCATTATTATTAAGTACACAGAGAAGTTCCTCTATTGGAATTTACCATAGAAGTGGGGATAAAGCACCCCCTGCGGGCAACCTCTAATAGTTTTCATTACTACCTCTGATGTGCCTAATTTGATTGTAATATGTCTTTCTTTTAGCATGATGTTTATCCATTTGATAATTAAAGTGTGTACCTTTCTTATACAAAGTGCATTTGTTAGTTTTTGATACGCAAATTGTAGTTTGTGGAGTGGTGCGTTTTCCAGTGTTGATCTCATGACCAATTCAATCAGTTTTTCTGTCATTTTTGGTAAAAATGAGGAGAGGCTAATTGGTCGGTAGGATTTGGGGTCTTCGGGTGGTTTTTTGCCACCTTTGGGTATAAATATTACCTTAACCATTCTCCACTTAAGTGATACATATGTAATTGGTTATAAGGCTTGTTCCGATTATTTTAACCAGAATAGCCTGTTGGGGGAGTGTATTAAAAGTGCAGGAAAAATACCATCCGGCCCAGGGGCTTTGAATGGTTTGAAACTGGTAATAGCTCAGTCAACTTTTTCAAACGTTATCTATTTGCTTACGTTGGGATTTCTACCATTGTTGAAGATGACATTTGCTTCACAGTTGTAGTGTTGGTTTTTACAATACACCCGAGAAAGTGAGTTTTTAGAAGTAGCTCCAGGGTGTCTATAAAATTATGCGTCAGATTACCATCCAGGCCTTTAAGTAGACCAAATGAGTCTTGGTTGCCCTTGGAGAGCGCTTTGTAAACTCGTGCCGTTTCCGATGTATCCTGTAGGTTCTCGTAGTAGTTTTCCTACGACTTCCTCTTGGATGATCTGATTTATTTGTTGTAAATAGTTTGTGCTTTCTTGTATGGCTGCCAGTTATCCGTCTTTTCGGCCCTGCTGAACTCTCGTCTTGCTGATCTCCTTAATGTGCTCAGTCTCGAGTTCCAACAGGGCACACAGTTTGTGGTGTTCTTTTCTTTCTATGGGCAGCTATCATGGTAGGTGGATATCATCGTGTGCGTTAGGAATTCAACAGAGTTGTCAAGTTCCTCAGGAGTATTTTTGTTTAGGTGTATTCCTAGTACTTTATTGTTAAGTAGGGATTTGTACCTGTTCCAGTTTGTGACTTTAGGTGATCTATAGCTCAGGATACTAACCTTCCTTTTCAAACTCAAGCAGAGTAAAACTCAACCATGCCTTTACCAGAAACTTCGGTCACTACATCTGAGAGAAGTGGAAAATTGATATTGCAGGATGACTGAAAAACAGTGTTTCATTAATACCGTAAGGCAATGGAATACGCTCCCAGTTAACACGAAAAGCATCGGTAACTTCAAGGGGCTTTGGGCTCTGTAGTATATTCTTAGTCTTAAATGAGCATCTCATGAGCGTCTTAATAAATGGCTGACATCGTAGAGTGGTGCATGTTGGAGGAGGAATCCTGTCAGTGGAAGTTGTGGTTTAAAAGTTATTCAACAGTTTGTGGGTGGTGGGATACAAACACATTGGATTGACGGGGTTAAAGAAAGTGTATTGGTAATGGTACTCTTGCAAGACAGATAATTTTATTTCCTTTTGATGCGCCGGCAAGACAGTTTCTGGTATTAGTAGTATTAGAGATAAAGGTTGCATTGTGGTTAGATCTACGTTGTGCATTGACAACCGACATGCTATCTGAACAGATAATATGCTTGCCACGTCTTTGAAGCAAAGGGATACTGCTTTGTAAATGGCTAAAGCTTCTGCCGTAAAGACCTTTGGCTATCACTAAGGCGCTTTCTTAAGTAACTCCAAAAGAAATGCTTTTGTTTATTTTTGACCCAAATATAAAGACCAAAGATCATTCTTCCGTTTTAAGTATTGAAGTAGCGTAAAGAAATGAAATTCGACAATTGTATTTGATTTATTAGTTTAGGCATATTGTGTCAGATCTGTAACCAAAGGTGCTGGAGTTATACTTCACCTTGGAAACATCTTTTTAAGTAATTCTAACTCTTCAGGGACATTTAGTGATTTTGTAATGGTATACGAGTATAGGATGGCGATAAGGAAATATCTCTGTCGATTAATGAGTATTTTACAGATAAAAGTATGGCAAGACAAGTTTTGATTCGACCCTTTATTGTGCAAATTTTTGATAGGAGTTATTCAGAAGGCATCGAGGTCAAACCGATTTTTTTCGACAGATGTGCAATGTTTTACATTTCTCCGAGGAAAATCTTGCTCCCGATGATTTAGACCATGCTAATAAGTAGATCATTGTGTCTGCATATACATATGTAGTGAATATATCGTCTGCATAGATCCTGTGATCTAAAAGTTTTTTTTTTTTAAATTCGAAATGATGGTATTGTTGAAAGGTTGTCAAATGCTATAATGAACAGTACCACTGGAAGGGGCGAGCCTTGGGGAATACCATTAAGAAGGTGGATGAGAAATGGTTGTTAACTCTAATAACGATTTTTCTGTTAGTCAGAAAAAATTTAACGTAGTTAAATATTTTTGGTCCTATGCCCTAGTCTTTTGATTTGTTAAAAACTGGGTGTATTCCAATTATTTTGAAAGCTTTTTTAAAGTCGTGTGAAAAAACAGTAATATGGTTGCGGGATGAGAGTGCATTCATGATATAGTAGTCCAAATTAGTAACCGGCAAGCAACTATTTTTCTGAAAGAATTAAGGAATTAAGTTGTACAGGGAATGAGATGGGACGGTAGCCTTCGATATCTTCGAAATTTTTTTTTTGGTTTGACAAGGAGTAGTATCACTGCCAGTTTCCATTGTTGGGAGATTGTCACAATTTTGCAGAGGGAAATATGAGAATCTGTGAATTTCTGCCCAAAAAGTATGGGAACAGACCTATTAGGTCCATACATATTTACACATACACATATTTCCAAGAGTGGGGGTGAAATTCTCTCAAAGAGAAGTGGAAACACCCAAAAGTACGGGAACGCGTTGAACCACAAAAGTTGCACACATTTTAAATGTCAAAAACATATGTTTGAATTTGATACATTCTTGGATTCGTTAGCAGGTGCAACATACTAATTTGCAAAAACATACATATTATTTTCAGATTACTATTTATTAGATGATTCATCATATCCATTCATCATTTAATAACGCCATATAGAGACAATGCACATCTTAAAAATGCACAAAAGAATTTTAATATAAAATTGAGCTCTTGTCGTATGACGGAATGACGAAAATCAGCTGATTTCACAAAGCTGTGCCAAACTACCCACATATGTAAATTTCTTGGGTTGAAATTCGCAGCATGGGGAAATTTTTTACTCTCTCGAGAGCGCTCTCTTTTGTCCAAAAGTGTGAATTTTTGGAGTACGGGAACAGACTTTCGTAGTTTTTCGTAGTTTTTCGTAGATTTGGACTGTTTTTGTCAGGTACGGGAACAGACCTAATGATTCATTCGTAGCTCAGCAGAGACACAGCACGGACGTGTAAATAAATTGTTTAAAATTTTTAAGTGAATGTGTTTCGTTTCTTTTATTTTCCATATAAGTATAGTAGTATAAATTATTCTAAAATAATTACACCATAAAGAATTCTATAATAATCAGAAGTGGGGTTCACCTAAAATGAATTCGGAAATCGAAATTTTAAAAACATATACATACATACGGCTGCGTAACTGAAACAGTGGTTGAGTGCTCTTGGAAAAAAAACTTCCGGGAACAAAAGCGAACTGATGTTGCGCTTGGTAGAAATTTCCAGAAGTCAACGAGGGGAATACTCTACGCACGTGGAACATCAGAAGACCGATTCTGAGAATGATCCCAATGAAATGAAAATTTCGAAGAGAGTGTTGACTATAGCGTAGAGGAAAGAGATGATGCGCCAAGAAACGTAGAAGAGAGGAATAAAAGGAGCGACGATAAAATGAAAGGAAGAGCGACAGTAAAACAAAAGGGACAAATGAAGACAGCAGCGGTGGGATTAATGAGCGGTAATGATGATGAGGAAATAACGAGAGCTAACATCGATGAGTGCACCCGTACGAATGATGATGAGTGGCAGAAACCAAATTTTTTACTCTCTCGAGAGCGCTCTCTTTTGTCCAAAAGTGTGAATTTTTGGAGTACGGGAACAGACTTTCGTAGTTTTTCGTAGTTTTTCGTAGATTTGGACTGTTTTTGTCAGGTACGGGAACAGACCTATTGGTGGTTTCTGATGAGTGGATGTTGATGAAGAGAGAGATTGATATATTAGGTCTGTTCCCGTACCTGACAAAAACAGTCCAAAACTACGAAAAACTACGAAAGTCTGTTCCCGTACTCCAAAAATTCACACTTTTGGACAAAAGAGAGCGCTCTCGAGAGAGTAAAAAATTTCCCCATGCTGCGAATTTCAACCCAAGAAATTTACATATGTGGGTAGTTTGGCACAGCTTTGTGAAATCAGCTGATTTTCGTCATTCCGTCATACGACAAGAGCTCAATTTTATATTAAAATTCTTTTGTGCATTTTTAAGATGTGCATTGTCTCTATATGGCGTTATTAAATGATGAATGGATATGATGAATCATCTAATAAATAGTAATCTGAAAATAATATGTATGTTTTTGCAAATTAGTATGTTGCACCTGCTAACGAATCCAAGAATGTATCAAATTCAAACATATGTTTTTGACATTTAAAATGTGTGCAACTTTTTTGGTTCAACGCGTTCCCGTACTTTTTTGTGTTTCCACTTCTCTTTGAGAGAATTTCATCCCCACTCTTGGAAATATGAGAATCTGTGAATTTCTGCCCAAAAAGTATGGGAACAGACCTATTAAAAATAGAAGCGCTACTACAGAAAAAGGAGAATGAGTTATTAAAGTAAGAAAAATAAATACTGAAGAGAGAAAAAAGGGGCGATGAAAACAGAGCAGCCCAAAGCAAAAAAAACTTTCGGCCTGTGTTAGACCACACGGGCGCATAGATTAAACCACAGAATAAATAGTATACAGAAGTTGCATCTCATACAAAGCAAATTTTGTTCTAGGGTTCCAATATTGGCACCCTATTGAACAGAGAGTACAAGCATGAGAACATGCAAGAGAGTATACAAAAAATTGAGAAGCTGGTGCGAGCGAAAGAGAGTAGCATGTACGTTTTCGGTGGTTTTGTTTTTACGAGCCCAGCAAAAATTGTATCGAAATTTATAAGGCTAAGGTATAAATAAGGGAAACGAAAAATAAAAGCCTTACTTTAAAACTATAAAAAGGCTTATATAAACCATATTATAAGGTATAAATAAGGTCACAAAAGATGTCCCTTATATAAGCCTTATTTATGGATTTAAATAAGGGACTTGTTTCCAAAGACTTACTTAAGCCTTATAATAAGGCATATATGTACATAGTATATAATGACGCCGAAAATAATATACTGGAAGGATGTTTGTACATGACGGAAATTTTGAAGTACCTAGAAAGACCATGTGCGCGCGGTCAAATAACGTATTATCAGTAAACAAAATTGAATATTGAGTCATAAAATAAAAAGGATACAATGCTGGGTTCTGGAAATGCACATAAGTTCGATCATAAATGAGATTGCGGTCATTTGACCACTTTGGTTTTTCTAGGGTTAAACAGAACAATTCAGAGTAATTGTTCTCATTTCGTGAAGACTTTTGTGTGATTCAGATGTGCGACTAATAAGTGAATAGAATAGTTGAATAGTAAAGTTATTATAGACAGTTAATAGAAAAGTGAAGTGAAGCAAAAGTGAAGTAAATAAAAATAATAATTTGACGTGTTTTTGCTTAAAAAAAAATATTATGGCTGCTACTGCCGGGTTCTCCAAACGCCACTATAAGCGGCTTGTAAATAAAATTAAGTGCGAGATATCCGATGTCACGATGGGAGAAAGCAGGGAACTTGTAAGTAAAATACATATTATATACATACATATATATATTTATTCATTGGTACATTTTGTTTTAATAAGTTTGTAAATTTGCAGAAAATATTTCTCTGATCCAAATTTAGAGGAAGTGGGCAAATGCTTAGCGTCTTAATATCGGACGACTTCTTGGGAGAAATAAATTGGCAAGGACGAAAAAAAATTATATTAATAAAAAATTATACATTTTTTGAATCGACGCTTTATGGTATGTAAATTCACTATTGTTAAACTGTAAAGAAGGATTTATTATAATTTATTATTATCCGATTCAGGTTCTGTCGGCAATTATTATAAAACATTCGTAGAATACGTGGAAGACATAAAGGAAGCAATAAAAAAAGGCAAGAATAGACTTGACCAAAGAAAATTAAAAAGAGTAAATTAAAGTATGTATTGTATATTTTATATCCATATTAGAAAAATAAATGTATATTTTAAGCACACCTTTTTAAATAAATTATTTTTTAATTTCTTTCACCTTAAAATAAAATCTATATAAGGATCATAATAAGCCTTATACTAAGGTCTACATCAGGCAACTAAAGCTTATTTTATGCCTTATACTAAGGTCTAAAGCAGGTAACTAAAGCTTATTTTGTGCCTTATACTAAGGTCTAAATCAGGTAATTAAAGCTTATTTTATGCCTTATAATAAGGTATAATAGAAAATAATTAAAGCTTATTTTACTCCTTATAATAATGCATAAAATAAGGCAACAAGTATATGCCTTATGGCCAATGACATGGCAATGTAAAAATAAGGTATGAAATAAGGAATACTGCATGTAGTCGGGATTCCTTATGAATTATAAGCCTTACATACTAATTGCTACATATAAGCCTTATATAAGACTTATGTTTTTTGCTGGGAATACACACACACACATTAACATTTTAAGATTGCTCTCTCGTTGATTCTCTCTGATCGTGGCTGCTCTCTGGTTATTACTCTCTGATCATGCTTGCTCTCTCGTTGCTTGATCTTCCCTTCAGTTGTTCGGCCCGGTGCAATAAGGTGCATATGGTGCATAAAGTGAAAAATCATCGCAGGCCGAGATGCGACTTCTGTATACTATTTATTCTGTGATTAACTGTAGAATACGTATCAGTCTTTTTCAATAAAAATATAAGAAGAAAATATAATATTGTATAAATGATTTAAATGTTTTAGTAATAAAAAACTCATACATTTCTGTATGAAGTTTTTCTATTTATTTTTTATTTTATAATATTTTAACCAAGGTTGTGCGTTTACAATTTTTTTTTGATTATTTACACTTACATTGTAAATAATTGTAAAAATGTAAGTAATTGTAAAATATTGTAAATAATTGTAAACTACTGTAAATAATTGTAAATTAAATGAATTATTTGTAATAAATATTTACAATACTTTACAATTATTTACAATATTTTACAATTATTTACATAAGGAATAGTTATTTACAAAACATACATTACTTACAATAAAATTTCAGACCTGTAAATAAAGGGTCCGCCATCTAACGTTTTTTTTTTTCAAGTAGTGCTTATTTCGTGAATGGTAACACTTAGCTCATGTCTGATTTGACAGATAATTAGTTTTATCCAGAAACCACCAATGAGACGTCCCACTCAAAATGGTCGCCGACGTTTGCCTACAAGCTCGGGCGAGCACGTGGGTACCTCAAGTGCTGTCAAAATTTTGTAAACAATCACGCACATTGTTATAATTCCAAGAGTGTGTGTGGGGAGTACACTGCGGTACAATGAAATGAACTCACACGTATTCACGATTAGAGTTTGTTTGTAACGGGTTTTGTCGCTATGCACCTGAACCTCTGTCAAAATCTCGTCAAAATTTCAGGGTGTCACGGGGGAAGACGTACGAAAGACGCACGTCTCATTCTGGTTTCTGGTTTTATCCTTCCGCTGAACGAATATGGTTGTGTATACGCTTGAACAACGCTGGGAAATATTGCGACATTACTTTGAAAATCATGGTAATGTTGCAGAATATGTGCGAAAATTGCGTACGGATTTTGGAAGAAGAGAAGCACCGTCAGCTCCGTATGTTCGTTATCTTGTGAAAAAAGTGAAAGAAACTGGCATCCTCATCGATAAACCAAAGCGTGAAAAGCCAAAAACAGTGCGTACACCCGAGAATATTGCTGCTGCGGCAGAAAGTGTGCGTGAAGCGCCATCAACATCAATTCACCGTCGTTCTCATCAATTGAACATTTCGGATACATCATTGAGACGAATTTTGCATAAAGACCTTGGTATGACGCCATACAAAGTCCAATTGGTTCAGGAGTTGAAGCCAACTGACCATCCAATGCGTTTTCGCTTCGCTAAGTGGGCCTGCGATCGACTTACAGAAGATGCCGATTTTGCCAAAAAAATCATCTTTTCAGATGAAGCTCATTTTGATCTTGGCGGGTATGTAAACAAGCAAAATTGTCGCATTTGGGGCACAGAAAACCCGCACGCATACATTGAAAAGCCGGTGCACCCAAAACGAGCCACTGTTCGGTGCGGATTTTGGTCCAGAGGCATAATTGGGCCATTTTTCTTCGAAAATGAGCAAGGAGTGGCCGTTACAGTCAATGGCGATCGTTATCGGGCCATGTTGAACGAATTTTTGTTCACAAAAATTGAAGAGGAGGATATTGGCAACATTGGTTTTGACAGGACGGCGCTACGTGCCACACAGCCGAAGCTACACTCGATGTTTTGCGCCCTGTTTTTGAAGGTCGCATTATCAGCCGCAGAGCTGATGTCGGAGCTCCACCTCGGAGCTGCGATTTGACACCATTGGACTATTATTTGTGGGGTGCCGTCAAAGATAAGTGTTACGCCGACAAGCCAGAGACAATTGACGCTTTAAAGGACAATATTCGTGAAGCCATTGGTGAAATACAGCTGCACACAATCGATAATGTGCTTAAAAATTGGACCGATCGTGTAGGCTACTGCATGGCCAGCCGAGGCAGCCATTTGAATGAAATTATTTTCCATTATTAACCGGAAGGATTGTACTTTCAAATAAAAAAAGAAATTTGAGAAAATATTCAGTAGTTTTTTTTATAGCATTTTCAAAAAAAAAAAATTATTTGGCGGACCCTTTACATGCATTTACATGTAAATAATTATTGTAAATTATGTAGGTAATTTATAGGCACAACCCTGATTTTAACACTCACATTTATTTAATTTTACAAAGTATTGGCGTATGGTATGAAAAATAAGACATATAAATATGAGATTCTAAACTAATATATCTTGAAAATATGGCATCAATGCATGAACCGCCACGAGTAGTCGCTGTTTTTGGTGACGACAATATCAATCCAAATGTTTCAAACATGAATTTTAAAAAGATTTCATTTTCTGGTTTAGAAAAATCAATATTGAAATCCCCACACAATATTAGAGGAATTTTGTGTAATTCTGCATTTGCTAGAGTATTGCTTATTTGTCCAATGTTTGTACTATATTGAATGAAATGTCGAGATAAAAATAATTCGATATCATTGATTGGAGTGTTTGGATTTATATATATTGCAGCTATTAAAATTTTTTGTTGGTTGATTGAAATTTCAACTGCACATATGTATATCTCCAACCGCACTTGTCGTTTGAATTCTATTTCATGTGGTGCTGCCATTATGTTCTTAACGTAAATCGAAACACCACCAGCTCTCACATTTTTTCTTTTATTCTGGCATATTGATTTGAAGTCGTTTAAATTAACAATATCCTCGTTAGTGACCCAAGTTTCGTTTAAAATACTTACACAGTACATTTCTGCCTTTTATTCAAATGATGTTTTGTACTGTATTTTATTCTTTTTTTTGGTGGCATATTCACTTAATAATTTCACTTAACAAACTTTGCTCAATTTTTCAAATGGTTGCGAAAATGGAAAATATCAAAAATCACTAAATTGTCCAACTTTTATTAAAGTAACCATGGGTTTATGTCTTGAATATTGTTAGTTGTTTCTGCTAAAATACCATAGGTGGCGCAGAAAAAACAGCAATGCATCAAATGTTAATAAAGTTTATGCGCTTGAAATCGTATTTTCGTATAGAAATTTTATGTGAATAAAATTTAATCAATTAACGATTGCGAAATAAAAGTACACATATTTAAGTTGATTAGTGCTTACTTTATTATTTTTATTGATGACAATTTAATAGAAAAATATGCACTCAAAGTCAAGCAAACAGTTTAACAAAAATCGTACTTCAAATTACACCCCCATTTAATCCGAAAGATGTATTCTACATCAAAAGACAACTATTCGTATGTAAGTGATCTTTTACCGGATTTTACTGGGAATGGAGATTCTTTCAGTCATTGGGAATCCTAGTTAAAAAACATTCTGCTCGCTTATAGCCTTGACAACATTAACATACGGGCACTTATCTCCAACAAACTAAAGGGGAAGGCTTTAAAATGGCTGCATTCAAGATCGGATTTGATGACCGTTCCAGTCGAAGAGTTATTAAAGGATTTGGGGGCATAGTTTGGCGATCGTGCAAGCAAGCTGACACTGAAACGCCAATTTGAAAACAGAAAATGGCAGCTTACTGAGTCATTCCAGGAATACTTCTATGACAAAGTCATTTTGGCCAACAGAACTGCTGTAGGAGAAGAGGAACTTCTCGAACATCTCATCGAGGGAATACCGGACTACACGCTGAGGACCCAAGCGCGAATGCATCGTTTTCCAGATAAACTTAAATTGCTGGAAGCCTTCAATAATGTGACTTTGCCTAAGCGGGCACCGCCAACACGTTAGGACTCAACGGTTGTAGGACAGCCAGCCGTTCAAACTAAAAGATGTTACAACTGTAACGCGTTGGGACATTTCGCATCGGACTGCTACAAGCCAAAGAGGGAACTAGGAGCGTGCCATGTATGTGGCCAAGAGGAGCCCGATGAGTACGTAAGATCTTTGCATTTTCATTTCCTAAAAACTAAGTATTGTTATAATGTATATTTAGAAGCACTGATTGATACCGGCAGCCCCGTTAGTCTTGTGCGTCAAGAGTTCTTGCCTTTTATTTTAATTAATCAACAATTTACTATGTTTATAAAAGTTATTTTGGAATAAATAATAGTCCGTTAATTGTAGTTGGACAGGTAAAATGCAATGTTTCATTCGAAGATAAAGAAATAGAGGTTAACATCCTTGTTGTACCCGATGATACGATGAAACATCCGTCGATATTAGGTAGAGATTTTTTGAAGAGTGCCCAATTAAGTTTGCGAAAGAAGGTAAATGAATTAAAAGAGCAAGATGAATGTGATTTGTTTTATAATGAGTGCTTATGTTTAATGCAGATAGAAAGTAATGTAATTGAAAACGAAATATGTGTAACCAACAACAATATAGATTTTAAATTCAAAGGAAAATATAAACAACTCTTTAAAGAATGCTATTTGTGCTGCAATCGTCCATATGAACCAGAAACAAAATGTGAGATAAAATTACTATTAATCAATGAAAGGCCATTTAGCTGTGCACCCCGTAGATAATCCTATTATGAAAAAGAGCGTCTGCAAATAATAATTTATGAGCTACTACAACAAAGAGTCATAAGGCCTAGTAATTTAGAGTATGCATCCCCTGTTGTTCTAGTTAGGAAGAAGGATGGAAATATACGACTTTGTATAGATTATAGGACTTTGAACAAAATAACATTAAAAGACAACTACCCGATACCTTTGATCGATGATCTGTTAGATAGATTAACAGGAAAAAAACATCTTTACTCTACTAGATCTAAAAAGTGAATTTTATCACGTTTCGGTTAATCCCATGGGGCAATAAGAATTTCTTAAGATGCCATTTGGGTTAAGAAATGCTCCGCCAACGTTTCAAAGGTTCGTCAATTTAGTTTTCGAAGACATGATAAGGGCAGGGAAAATATCAATATACTTAGACGATATAATGATAGCAACGAAAGATGTGGGCGAACATTTAGTAATATTAGAGGAAGTTTTTAAGCGTTTGGTAAAAAATAAGCTTTGCCTTAAAGTAGATAAATGCCGTTTTATGGAATCGGACATACGATACTTAGGTTACAGGATCTCAAGAGACGGTATACGACCTGATGATAAAGGCATTGACTCAGTAACTAATTTTCCTGTACCAACTAGTACTAAAGCTGTCCATAGTTTTCTAGGATTATGTTCGTATTTTAGGCGATTTGTTAAGGGATTCTCTGTAATAGCCCAACCTTTATATAACTTAATAAGGAAGAATGTTGATTTCAAATTTGGTGAAGTGGAGTTACGATGTTTTGAAGAATTAAAGCAAAAGTTGGTAGCAGCACCAATATTATCGATTTACGATCCTAAAGACGAAACTGAGCTCCATTGCGACGCAAGCTCGTTGGGTTTTGGAGCTATACTACTCCAAAAGAAGAAAGATGGTTTGCTCCATCCAGTTTTCTATTTTTCTAAACGTACCACTGTTTGCGAATCGAAATATCATAGTTTCGAGCTTGAGACTCTGGCTATAATATTTGCGTTACAGAGATTTAGGGTATATCTTCAGGGGATGAAATTTAAAATAGTCACCAACTGTAACTCTCTAACGTTGACCCTAAACAAAAAGGATATTAATCCAAGGATAGCCCGATGGGCACTTGAGTTGCAGAATTATGACTACACCTTGGAACATAGAAGTGGTACCAAAATGCTGCATGTGGACGCTCTTAGTCGCATTTCAAATGTTCTTGTCTTGGAGGAAATACTCTTGAGCAGAATTTGTCTATTTGCCAACATAGAGATGAAATAAATAACGGAATTAGAAAGAAGCTAGAATTAAATGAGAGTGGTTTTTATGAAATGCGAAATGGCTTGGTATATAGAAAGATTGGGAGAAATATTTTGTTTTATGTACCTAAAGAAATGGAAGGCAATATATTGCGTATGTACCACGATGAACTAGGGCACCAGGGTTGTAATAAGCAATTTCGAAATCGTACTGCTTTCCTAAAATGAAGTCTAAGTGTCAAGATCATATTACGAACTGCTTGAACTGCATTGCATATTCTCCAAAATTTGGAAAACATGAGGGACTCTTACACAATATTCCTAAGGGGAATAAACCGTTTGAGACTATACACATAGAAAATGAGAGGGATATGGTGTCTATAAGAAATAAAGCCGTTGCAAAGATGGAGAGGCTTCAAGGTTATAATAAGGAGCAAAAAGATAGAAATAGAATTCAGAAAAAATACGAAGTAGGTGATCATGTTGTTGTAAAAAATTTCTTAAGTAGGCCAGGTGTGTGCAGGAAAATTGCGCCAAAATTTAAAGGGCCGTATAGGATAGTTAAAACCCTGCCTAATGATAGATATATCCTGGAGGATGTTGAGGGACATCAGATAACTCAAGTTCCATATAAAGGTATCTGGGAGGTAGCAAATATTAAACCGTGGGTAGATCATAAAATATCAGAATCGCGGTGAAATCGGGCCGATTGCAAGTCAGGATGGCCGAATTGTAGTAGGCCACCAAAAATTTGAAATGTAGATAAATACCAAGAAACGGCTGCCGGTACATGTGCGTAAGGGAGGGCTACGATGTCAATGATTCATTCGTAGCTCAGCAGAGACACAGCACGGACGTGTAAATAAATTGTTTAAAATTTTTAAGTGAATGTGTTTCGTTTCTTTTATTTTCCATATAAGTATAGTAGTATAAATTATTCTAAAATAATTACACCATAAAGAATTCTATATTAGTTAGCTTTTCTTATTTTTAATTCTCTGTGGGACTTGGCATATGCCTTGTTATTTGATAAAGATTCATTTCGTTGGAATATTTTTTTAAATATTGCCATATTGTAATTTTATCGTTACGAAGTTTAACTAAAAACGGAGACCAACATAATACAACGAATCTTTTGCTACGGGGAGAACTTTCTGCGACAGCTCTTCTTCTCTGAATTATTGCGGTTTCTTTCCTTATATTTCGATAAAAATGGTCTCACCCAAACGAAGTTTGATAAGTAATTGTTGAAAGAAGTCCAGTCAGCCAGGCCAGTTTTGAACTTAAAGCTTATGGGTGTTCTGGATCATACAAAATTTCCCAAAAGGATTACTTAGTGAACCATGTGGTGTGAGTAGAGGACCCGTCATTTGAGAGTATCAGGGTTGACGCCATTAAAATTCTAAATTCTTCTACTACTCTGCCACGAAAATTCATGTTGGGTGGGCCCCACAGCACACTCCAGATGTTAACATCGCCTACCAGTTGAATAAGTAATTAGATATTATCTCACTCGGATTTTGAAACGGGTTTATCGTTTAATATGTAAATTAACAGCAAAGTGATTTTTATTGTAAGGTTTATTTCAAAAGCTACCATCAACAGATTGCAATTAACGGTAATTTTTTTAGGGGAAGTATTTTTTTTACTAGAAAAGCAATACCTTCCTTTGATGTTGCATTGCAACCTCTATACGCTTTTGGTAATACTGGAACAAAGCGCTCGGTGACGAACCGTCCGGATCCTGATCAGTGCAGACTGCGACCCTGGTAGCGACGAATTACAAGTTACATCATGCATTGTCATCCAAACTGGATTTGATAAAGTACGAATTGTTGTTGATTAAATCATTAGCTAAGAGATGAGTATGGTGGAGAGTTCCTGTAGTTGTTCCTGTAAGGGATCAGGGAAGCAGATGGTTGTAGGGAATATAGGGATGGATAGAATTTATTTTTGGGGTTGTCGGAAAAATATTGAGAATGAGGTGTGATGGATGTTGATTTTGTTCTGTTTATTTGAGTTGGCGAGATTTTAATCTGGAGAAAAATGTGCTGGGGAAGGGGGTGCGATTTGAAGATGTTTGCAAAGTGAACTTTTACATTTAAATTTTGAGATTGTTTGGTTTTTCCCGCATAAGTGAGCAAAAAAGCAGTAAAGTTTGAGGGATGTAACAGGTTGTACACCGTAAAGCTTCAGTTGTTTTTTGTTTAATTTTTAATTTTTTTTAATATATACTTCGAACAAGAGACGGATGATAATGGGTGGGCTTCTAAGTAATTGACGAGTACATACTGTAGGTCATGGAGGGAGATTTATATGTGACACATAGTATGCTTTTGGTACATCTTTAAATGGTAGAATTAGGAATTTATTTCTGAACCTTGGTTTTGTACCAACATATTTCTACTGTTTTGAGAGGCTAGTAAATGTCAAATGTAAGTAAGACCTGTAGCGTTGAAAACCGTCAGTAGGTTTTGTAAATTTGTAAACGTAAATCCTTCCTTGAGGCGTCATTTTCGCTATGATCTTGCTTTCTTTGAAATTTATAATGCAAGTTACTATCTAGAGAGGAGATACTACGTTTCTCATTTGTAGTATGCTTTCGAATTCGGTGTTAAAAACTTCTATCGCCTTGCTCGTCGTCCTTTGGGGAAATCACCACGAACGTTGGGTTTTTAAAGTTAGCCGTCGTCGGTTGTCAGCTTGTTTTTTTTTGGGCGGGGTTCAAAAGTCGGCTTTCGCCGTCGATATTCGCCAATTTACTGAACCGATTCCTGTAGTTTAATTTTATTCGTCCCCAGAGCCATGATATTAAGTGAAAAACTGTTCCCGCGCGAGGAAACAAGATAACACACGGCTAAGAAAATGACGGTAAGGATGGGCACGTGTAGTTGCAAATGAAATGTTATATAAGAGAGTGTGTGTATAACTATCACTCACTGAAATCAAAACGACGTTAGCGCTGCGAGAGTTAGCGTGGGAAGGGAAGGATTCAATCGAATAGAAAGACTGGGTTTGTGATCAAGCATAATTTGCGAATACGTTTTAGCAAGAAAAATACTTTTTTTTTTAATTTTTCGTTTTCAAACTTTATACTCATTTATCTCGTAAAGAAAGAGTCTTGTACTATGATAAATACGTGGATAAGGTGAAAAGTTCTCGGGCTGACACAGAGATGACGTTTCAATCAACAAAATTGTATGTTTTCTGCCTGGGCGCACAAGTTATTAGTGCGGTCAAAGTTTTGCTCTTTTGATGCCAACCGTCGTATATAGCTGAGGCTGTGGGGATATCGCAAAAAAGTGTGCGAAACGTCTTGCAGCCTTTACACAAGAGGGTGCGTTGACAATGAGAAAACTACGGGATTTGGGGTATAATTTGCTCGGCCATCCCTCTTTGGCATTCTCAGACTTTCACTTGAAGAAATTAGTTTCTAGGAAGCGCTTCACACCCAATAAAGGAATTGAGTGGGTCGTAGATAAATATTTCCACACCCTTCCACAGACCCTTACTTCCGGAAAGGAATACTGATGTTGGAGAAACACTGGACCAAGCGGATTGAAGTCAAGTGAGATAATGTAGAAAAATAAAATCATATGTTAACCGAAATTCGCACAGGCCGAGGACTTTTCATCTTACCCTCGTAGCTTCTATGGCCCAATTTTTTATATTTTTTATTTTTATTTATCGCCTGTCTTTTTAATTATTGACAATAAGTTATTGTTTTTCTGGTACCTATGTATATTCGGGCGCTGGAACAGTGTCCGTTGGTGTGTAGCGTTTAGGTCGTCTTGGGCTTTGTGTTTGTTAGTCATTTGGGACCTTACGTATTTCGTCGTTTGTATGTGTAGAATAATATGTATGTATTTGTCACAAGACATTTCGATTTTCTCTACGACAGTTGTTATGTGGACGTCTTTGTGAATTTCCTTGTTTGGTACTTACCATACTGCGTTGATAATAGTTCTTAGGATCATGTTTTGCGTGTACTGGATTCCTTAAATATTTGCGGTCTTTGAAGTTCTCCACAATTGGAGTCTGTATGTCCAGATAGGTTTTATCATGGGTTTGAAAAGAATAGTTTGTTATCTGTTGATAGCCTAGAGTTTTTATGAAGCATCCAAAAGCATTTTCATATGTGTTTTCTAGAATGTGTTGCTTCCATGTTTATTTACTGTCAACAACCATACCATTACTAGTCGGAAACGGTGGAATTTTGTTATCGACGGGTATTGGTTGTAGCCTTTTGTGTACGGTTTAGAGTTTAGATAAGATTGGCAATAGGCAAATTGGGCGATAGTTACATGCTTTTGTTATGTGATTTTCTGATTTCGAGAGGGCGTACACTCCAGCTACCTTCCATGTTATTGGAAAGCACTTTGTTCGAAATATGGCGTTGAATATATTTCTAATGTAAATAATTCCATGGTCAAGCATTTTTTTTAGGAATTCTCCATCTATCAGATCATATTATGGACTTTTATTAAGTTTAATGTGAAACTTAATTTCTTCTTTAGTTGTCAGTGTGATTGGGATGGTTTCATTTGCATTTTGGAAGTGTAGATTATGTGATTATGGCTTAGACCACGTTTTGTTTTCGTTTAGTATTGGTGGTTTATGTGAAGTGGCCAGCTTTAGTTTTTTTTGTGGCTTTAGAACGAGAATAATTTGATTGGAAAGTCATTTTCCTGTAATAAAACTTATGCTTCAAAAAGGACAATAAGGATATTGGGAATTTTTCAATAAAACATCTGTAGCCCACTCCTTGTATTTTTAGTATATTTAGGCAATAGTTTTAAGATTCTTTGCTCAGTCTCTTGTAGATCTTTGTTACGACTACTTCGTGATCACCTTTCCGAGTGTTGTCATTATTAAAATAAAGTAATTGTTTAATTTAACAGATACAAACTTGGTGTTATTAATATTTTATGCCCTAATTTCAATAATAGGTTTAAGTTTTAGGTAGTAGTCCTTTGCGCCATACACTGTTGAAAGCTTTCCCAACGTCAAGATAATGTGCAACATAATGGTTTTGCTCGTAAAAATTGTTTTGAAATTTGTTTGTTACTCTATGCATCTGTTGGATTGTAGAGTGGTTTTGTCGAAAGCCAAATTGGTGGTCCGGAATAAGTTGATTTTATTTTAAATATGTGTCCATGCGGTCTAGCAGTAATTTTTCAAACATTTTAAAGATGATTGGTAGAAGACTTATTGGCCTGTAAGATGAAGATATCGTAGCGTCTTTGCCTGGTTTCGGTATTGCAATTACATTGCCGAAAGTGTCCCAGTCAGTTTTATTGTTGTTGAGGAAAGGAGTAGGACATCTGACTTTAATAATTGTGGAGTATTCAATTATAAGAGGACAATGGGCAGATGAGAGGTCGAGGCAGGACTTCGCTTTTAATTGACCATGGTGTATATCCTTAGTAATGCATAATTCTAAGAAGTCTGGTTTTCCCTGATGTCAGTAGGCCAATATGTATGGGCTCTCCAGTGCTTAACCCTTAACTACCCAGTATGCTTTTGTAACGTAACTGACCAGTAGTGTCCAGCGGACTCATTAAACAAATCAAGATAATTTAAAAGAAAAGAGAGACAATTATGAATTTAACAAAGTTTAATTAGTCTCATTTTACATATGTATATACTTTAATTTAATATGTAAACTTCTATTATGTACTTATTTTTTAGAGCAGATGATGTTTAGATGTTCTGCATATTTTTGAAGGACAAATATATATTTTTTTTTTTTTATTTATTTAAGTATTACAATCTAGTCTTAAGACTATTTAGCAATTTTGTTTTGACTTAATTTACTAAAAAAAAGTTATTACATGGTATAATATTGAACTAAGCTAATATTAACTAATCTTGGTTTTATATACAAATTACAAAATTGAATACTTTATACTAGTCAAATGGTTTAGTTCTTTTAAGTCTTCTAATTAGATTCGAGTGATCCAAGAGAGCAGTAGTTTCACGGTTTGTGTGGTGTAGGAGTCGTTCTTGGTGTTTTTGCTCGAATCTTTGAATTTCACTCCGTACGTGTTCCACGCCGAGGTCTCTGTGAAGGTCATCGTTTCTGACGTAGAAAGGTGCATTAACAATATTTCGTAACACCTTGTTTTGAAACCTTTGAATAACATCTAAGTTGCTTTTTTTGGTGCAACCCCAGAGCTGAATACCATAAGTCCATATGGGTTTAATGGTCTGCTTATAGAGTAAGATTTTGTTGTATGTTGACAAACTTGAGTGCCTTCCTAAGAGCCAAAGCATTTTCTTGTATCGGATACCAATCTCTTCCCTTTTCTTCTTTACGTGGGCTTTCCAGCGGAGTTTTGCATCTAGGGTCATACCTAGATATTTTGCGCAGTTTGCATAAAGGTATTATTAGGTTATTGACATAAACTGGTATGTACTCTGTTTTTTTGTTTGTAAAATCGACATGTACGGATTTAGATTCATTTAAACGAATTCTCCATTTTTTAGTCCAGTTTTGAATGTGGGAGATTGCCTCTTGCAGTTTACTAGTTGAGTCCGCATTATTGTTTGCGACTGCCATTATAGCTGTGTCGTCAGCAAATGTAGCTATCGTGTTAAACTCTAGGGTTGGTATATCATGAGTGTAAAGGAGGTAGAGAATTGGTCCAAGTATACTTCCTTGAGGTACACCCGCTTTGATTTCTTTTAGCTCTGAGTATGTGTCTTTTTCCTTTATGCGGAAATATCTATCAGTTATGTATGACTTTAAGATCTCAGTTATTTCAATAAGTAGTGTCATTTTGAGTTTGTGGACTAATCCCTCGTGCCAATCTTTATCGAATGCTTATGCTACATCGAGGAAGACGGTCAAACATACTCTTTCTTCAAGTGCTTTTTCTATTACAATTGTTATTCGATGAACCTGATCAATCGTTGAATGTTTCATGCGAAAGCCAAATTGGTGGTCTGGAATTATATTTTTTCTTTCTATAATGGGTAACATTCTTTTTAACACGTTGAATGCCATGGGGGTCACCGGTGACCGGCACTGAATTTGTTCGTAGCGCCACGGGGGTCACCGGTGACCGGCGAAGCCAAGATTAGTGGGAACACATAATTCGAGTAAATTTTGAATGCTTTTAATTTTTTTTATATTATTACCGTTACTAAAATGATTTAAAGAAATTAATGCAATATAGAACACACAAAAAAAGTTTTTTTTATATACATACGTACGTACATATATATTACATGTAACCTTAAAGATTATACGCGATTGTTATTTGCGATGTACTGTATTGAAACACTCCAAGCAAAGAAAAGGGGAACCAGTGCAGTCTGACACAACTTTTTTGGTACAGTTTTTTGCCTTTAGTCGACCTAGGTTTTTCGCATTTTTTTAGTAGCACACTTTACAAAATCGTCGCGTGACCCTAGCTTTTCCCGGCACTCTTTTAAGTTCATGTCGTGGTTTTCTCAGGAGGCTCGTATGTGAAGAAAGGCAATCATCAGTTTCCCTATCTTTGCATTTTGTTAAATACATGGCTATTTTCATTCGAAAATCAGGAATTTGTATATTTCTCTGAGTTACCTGTTTGAATAATACTTATGCGTTCACAATACAAGTATTCAATAGCAGCTCCATTGCCAACTTTTTATACCATTTTACAGTTCTACGCAATGGTGAACTATATGCTATCATTTGGTCTGATAAATCAATTGAAGCCTTTCCTGAATTATATTCGACAACTGCTTTTGGTTTATAACATGAATACCATTTTTTATTTACAGTCGTCATTTCGGTTGAATGTTTAGTAGAAAGCATAAGCACATCTCTTTTATCCTTCCATTTCAAGACTGTTATACCTTTTCCATTTTCTCTACCTATGACCTCTCCAAGTTTTAATTTTTTGTTTATTACTTCTGGTGGATTTCCTCGACGATTTTTACGCAGGGTGCCCACTAAATGTGTATGCATGTCGAGTAATTGTTCCGCTAGCTCAACACTTGTGTACCAATTATCTGTGCAAATTGTGTGACCTTTTCCCAATATTTCCTCGCAGAGAGACATCACAATTGCAGAAGATTTGTATCCTGATGCTTGACTTGTATTTTCTTCTTTTCCGGTATATACTTGAAACGAATAAGTGTAACCTGCTCCACCACATAATTTAAATATTTTCAATCCATATCGATGACGTTTTTGTGTTGAATATTGACGAAATTTTATACGTCCTCGAAAAGGCACTAATGATTCATCTACACATAGCACTTCTTCTGGGTTGTAATATGTTTTAAAATTACTCTTTAGTATATCCATAATTTCACTAATCTTACACAATCGATTATTAGGGTCATTTTCTTCGTTGTTGCTAAAATGAACGAACCTCAAAAGTAATTCAAAACGATTTCTTGACATTACTGTACGTGGGAATGTCTGGGTATATCCTTCATCTGTACTCCAATATAGATGTATTTGAGGTAATCGCACTAGTCCCATCCATATGATCAACCCAAAAAAGCGCTTTATTTCATTAGGATTTGTTTCAGATCATTTATCCACGCGATTCGATTGTTGTTCTGATTTTATTTGTGCTGCATATATATTCGTTTGAACCGCAATAATTTCAAATACTTCTTCGGTAGCAAAGAGAAGATAAAAACTATGCGGTTCGGTATAACTAAAAACCTCTGGATCACAGGCACTGCTAATTCTAGAAGAACTCGAAAAAGAGATATTTGCTTGCTTGCCCTGGGGAATGCGCCAATTTATTTCTTGGTCCTGGTTATCCTCGCTTTCAGGCTCATCTTCACTTTCTGATTCAATTCGATTTCTACGTGGTAAGAATCCTCTTATCTGGTCACTGCTTGAAGAACATGCTTCACTATCTGATAATATTCGGCGTCGTTTACAGTAAGCTGGTGAAAATAAATCGTCAGACGCATTATCTGAGGCATGATCTTTACTTGTCGCCATATTAATTTTAGGGCTCACTAAGAATACAGGATCGGAAAACAAAAATTCATATATCGGGTAAAAGCGTAATAGATATTATTACCGGATTGTAAAATAACTCGCCTGAATAAAAAAAAAGAACATTCGCCACTACAAAATATCTCGCCAAAAATGACTTCGCTATATTACTTTACGATAGCATCTACTCATATCTGTGCACAAAAGTAATCTGCTGAACTTCTCAAGATCTTTTTACGGAAACGCACAAAGTAACAAAAAAGTTCCAGTTATAATTGTTCGACGCACTTAACTAGAATAAATAAAATATCGGCGGAAATATCGAACTACAAGAATAAGCAAATAAAATAACAGTCCCTTTCAGCGCCGTGGGGGTCACCGGTGACCTCAGTAAATTAAATGAGTCAGGAATGATTCCAAAAACTAACTGTTATATTGCAAAAAATATTTCATCAAAATATGCAACACATTCTGAGAAATCCATTTTAGATAGACGGGCAAGCCATATAAAATAAGCATGGCATTCAACGTGTTAAAAGTAATCTTTCAAAAAATGTTGACATAGTTGGCAGTAGAGATATTGGCCTATACGATGATGCTTCTTGGGGAGGCTTACCAGGTTTAGCTATCATAATAACCTCAGCTACTTTCCACAGCTGTGGCACGTATTTTAATTTAATAGCAGCGTTGATGATGGAAGTTAATTTAGAAATTGCTTTCGCTGGCAGGCTTTTGACGATTTGGCTTGTTATCAGGTCAAAGCCTGCCGCTTTTTTATCATTTAATTTCATTATTTCCTTTTGACCTCGGCAGATGTTGTGAAACTAATTTCCTCATTATAGTCAATGAGATCTTCGGTGGGTAAGTCATTCACACCCGGATTTGGTTGAAAAATATTTTCAAGGTACTCAGCAAATCTTTCTGCTTTTTCTTTGTCGCTTTTGGCCCACTTACCATCCGTTTTTTTTATTGGTGGAGTGTGAGCGATTGGGTTCTTAAGCTTCCTTGTATGTTTCTGTGTTTCTGCAATTACTCAGTTTCTGCAGAAAGGAGCTTATTTCATAGTTTTTATATTCTTTTGTTGACCTTCTAACTTGTTGTACCAGGTTATTGAATATATTTTTATCCTGAGGAGCCCTGGTCATATGCCACTTCCTTCTTGCACGCTTTTCTGCAATTAACTCTCTTATATAGGGAGGGTAGCATTTAATGTCCAGTCTTTTTTTAATACTGGGTGTATTTTCCCAGGCTGATGCTTGAATGCCTTGTATAAATTGCTCAAGCTCAGAGTCAAGTTCATTTTTGGATTGTATAATTGAAAGTCGACCAACTTTTTCTTGAAGGTTTAGTCTGAAGCTTACCCAGTCTGTGCGTTTGTTTGTTAAAGTGCATTTATTGTCGCTTGGCAGAAAGTTGGCGCCTAGGCTTAATAGAATGGGTGAGTGGTCTGAGCTTAGATCTTGACTTTCATTAACTTGCAGGGAGTTCCTCGCTACATTTTTAATTATGAAAAAATCTATGAGATCAGGGATTTTTCCTGGATCGGTTGGCCAATAAGTAGGTCTTCCTGTAGATACCGCTTGACACCTTTTTCATTTAAGGCCCGAAGCAGTTCTTTACCCTTCGTTGTTGTTAGCCTTGATCCCCAGTATGTATTTTTTGCATTGAGATCTCCTCCGATTATGAATTTTTGGCCCAAACGATCGAAAAGTTGAGAATATTCATTCGGCATTAATCGAAGAACAAATATGACTACGCTTCTTTCTTTTCACAGTAGGTTCACATTGAGCAGCTCGTTGGTCTGTGGTAGAATCAGGTTATCTTACTATGTACATCTGGGATGGCTGCTAAGTGATAACTCGTCAGCCCTTTCTTGTTTCGTCTCCGTATATGAGGCGTCACCGACTCAGTTGCGCCTTCTCGTAAAAAAAATTTTCTTTTTACGTTGGTTCCAAGTAGGATACAATGTTTTCTATATAATTACAGATGCGATCCCAACAACGTCTGTCATATTTTGAAAAAATACAAAGGCCATCTGTTTGTTTTACGCCGAACTATATGTGTACATACATATTCATGAACCATCTGATCAAATGAATCAACACCTCCCTTGGTGGAGTTATAGTAAAAATTTATTTCAGATTTATTCTTATTGCTCACATCTTTTTCTTTAGAATGATGCATTGTAGACAAAAAAATAACAGCAAGTTTTTTTTTGGTACATACGATACCAATGTCATTTTTCAGAAAAACCAAAGACATTAGATTCGATGTCATGCATTCTGTTGGGTAGAGAATTTGGAGGAATAGAAGTCTTATTTTTCCTGATAGTTCCAACTATTGTGAGACCATTTTGTGCCAAGAATTTTGCAATTTCAATTATTGTAAAATAAGCGTCAAAAATAACGTTTCTGTTACTGCGAAAGTACGGTTCACATAGCTGGTTGACTATATTGTAGGCCAAATTTTCCGAAATACATATATCTTTTCCAAGATATGATAACTGGTTAGAGGGTAACTGGTTTTGCTGTCACAGATCCACCATATTTTCATACCATACTTATACTTGGCAGATATTGTTTGAATGATACCCGTCTGCGAAAAGGTACCAGCAGCTCATCAATCTCGAGATTCTCTCCAGGCAAATAAATTTTTTTCAGATTCACATACTCCCATAACTCTCTAATAGGTGCATGTTTATCTCTAGACTTTCTGAGATTTCTTGTATTTTTATCATCGAATCTCAAGATTTGCAGTAAAGAAGCAAATCTATTTTTTCCCATTGTAGCACGAAATATCGGATTCCCAAATATCGGATCCCAGTATTCTCTAAAATCGACGCATCCCTGTTTAGTGACACCTATAAAAGACCTATAAATGCTTGCATTTCGATTATATCTGTTGGCTGCTATCCATTTTGTAACATGTATGCGCTTCAGAATAGGTATGTTTCACAATAATTTCTAACACATGTTGGTTGAAAAATAAGTTGAAACTGCCTATCGGATCCAGTATACATATGTATTCGTATGTAGACCCGGAGGAAGAATCACTTTATGAATATCACTGCGAATTATGTTGTGTCGAATAGTTCGTCTTTGCTTTATTCTATAAAGTGTGTTCTTTTTATTGCGTTTAGTTAACAAAATAACTGGTTTATGTTGTGAACAAATCGAACTAGTGCGAGCCAACCGATCTCGTTAGTGGATAAAACAAGAGTAAAACATTGAAAGAAATGGTAATCCAACCGAACTCTTTGGTGTTTAGAGAGTGAGCGAATTACAAATGCAATCTATGTATGTGCTCTTAACTCAAGCAGTTATAGAGTATGTTCGGCTGCTTGAAGAGCACAATGTTTATGACAAAACAACAAAAATTAACATTTTTTTTGTTTCTTCCTTTTTTTGTTTATTTTTATTTCTTCTCACCATCTCTGCCTTCATACTTTTGAATTGACGCGTATTCTTGTAGCGGGACATCATCATCCTCGCTCCATAATTACTCATCGGTTTTGGCTTTGTCGCATTGTTTTTATTTTCAGAACAGCTGTCCACAGCAAAATTTTCATCGTCTCTAACGATCTCACTCACTAAAATGTCTTCACTGTCACTTACATCAAGGGCACGTTGAATATCGTTTTGTGTTAATTTTTTTTTAGCCATTTCTTTGAACAAAAATGAGCACAACTGCCTTATAACAATTATGCATATGTATTTATTAGTGTTTGCGTTAAAGTGGTAACCGTATTTTATTGCCCTCATCTTGTTTATTATCATATGTTAATTGTTTTCATTATAATTAATTCTTCAATGAACTTGTTACTTTTTTTTTGATTTTTTATAACTTGATATTTAAAACTTTGAAAAAAAAATAAACCCAATTGCAATGAACTTGCCGATTTTCTTTTCGTATATTGCACAAAGTATGTGGTTGACCCTATTTTTTTGTCCATAACTGTATGTAAGCACTGAAACCAAGTAACTAATGAAAATTACGATAAAAAGACTGCCCTGTGGGCCGATTTACTACGATATGATTCTAAGCCTAATTGGCAAAAACAAACGGGATAAAATAACAGACGACGAGAGACTTACATACATACATACACGCGGTTCACTTGATTACAGCCACAAAATTTTTAATGGAAAATGCGACATTTGTCTCTTGTTTGTGAGAGAAAAACAAACAGAAAATACCGATATGAAGAGAAATTAGTTGTTTGTGCAAAAGCAAACATCCACAGATCATACGACCAAATTAACGGCACTTTCTGTTACCTTTACGAAAATAAGCACAAATCTGCTGCAATGAAATTGGTTCATTTGATTAAAGCCAGTATACTCGTGCGCAGTGTTTTGGAAAACAAAGTGAGCTTTTGTTAATTTTAAATTTAGATTTCTTTCGCGAGATATTGTTGCTGAAGTATTTGTGTAAAAATGGGTAAAGAAAGTGGTTTAACTGCAGCAGAAAAAATAAAAATAGATATTTACCATTCTGAAGATCTTTCAAACCGTGCTGTAGCTAAAAAAATTGGTCGAAGTCATTATGTAGTCGACGCGAAGCAGGTGTTGAAGCAAGTAAATCAACGGTTCGTCGTGTAATTGTAAATGCAACACATTAAAAGCGCTTGAAACTGAAGAAAAAGCCGCCATTGAATGCCACCCGCAAGCAGCTTCGATTTAAATTTGCAAAGCAATACATGACTTGGGATGTGCAGAAAGGACACACTTTCAATGATTGGCGTATGGTTGTTTTTTTGTTTTTACCGACGAAAAGAAATTTAATATAGACGGACCCGATGGTTATAATTTCTATTTCCACGATTTGCGAAAAGAAAAGCTATATTTAAATCGACATCACAGCAGAGAAGGTGGGGTAATGGTTTGGGGAGCGATTACATTTTACGGCGCGATGGACTTAGTTTTTCTAAATTCAAAAATTACTGGAAAAAATTATAAAGCGTTACTAGAAGCAAATTTTCCGAAGCTAAGAAATTTATTTGGACCGTTGCAATGGATTATGCAACAAGATAATGCGCCTATTCATAATGCACGTGTTGTCAAATCGTTCATTGCAAACGAAAATGTGCAGCTTTTGGATTGGCCGCCATATTCGCCGGACCTCAGTATTATTGAAAACGTTTCGGGCTGGCTTATACGAAAGGTCTACAAAAGTCTACGAAGGAGGAAAACAATACGATAGTAAAGAATCCCTTATAACGGCAATTAAAGCTTCTTGGGACGAAATTTCTTTAAGTTATTTAAGATCTTTATATGAATCCCTTAAGGACCGAATATTTGAAGTTATTGTGAAAAATGGAGGTTGTACTCATTATTAAAGATGTCCTAAAGAAGCAAATAACTGAAAAATAGCCTAAAAATATGAATAACAATTATTTCATGTGGTTTTTTTCATAAATTAATTTTGTGGCTTTGTAACAGGTAGCAGAAAGTGCCGTTAATTTGGTCGTATGATCTGTGGATGTTTGCTTTTGCACAAACAACTAATTTCTCTTCATATCGGTATTTTCTGTTTGTTTTTCTCTCACAAACAAGAGACAAATGTCGCATTTTCCATTAAAAATGTTGTGGCTGTAATCAAGTGAACCGCGTGTATGTTCTGTGTTCGAATAAGATAACTTATAACAAGAGAACATCGATTGTCTTAAACTACTGCTTATATGCTAAAATACAAGGATTGGGTTCCAGATATTTTATGATGAAAAATTCCAAATATCCTTATTGTCCTTTTGGGTCATAAGTTTTATTACAGGAAAAGATCGAAGGGTCTTTGGATAAATATTATTGTGTCCATTGGACACTTGTGGGTTGATAAGGTACTATTGTGCTTTACGGCTAATAAATATTAAACTATTCATGGTACAAATATTTTTATTAAACATTTGGATTCACGAAACCCTAGGGGTAGATTAGATAAAACGATTTTTCGTAAAAATAAGTACTTTAGGTTTTATGAGTAACAGAACGCAAAATAGTGTCCGCGAAACACTTATGGGTGGTTAAGGGTTAAAGTTTGCAATTATTTCTAATTAAGGCGTCTATAATATTTTTCTCTTTTTTGTTAGTTAGTCTAGAACCCCAATCTGTGCGCTAAGCGTTGAAGCCACCCCCGCCATAAAGCGTGAGCCCATTGTTTTAATAAATCTGGGTATTGTTTTGAACTAATTGTGTATTTTAGTGAGCAGTGCAACGCGAATATAATTGCTCCGTATGTGTCCCCAATTTGCACTATGGTAGCTTGTATAAATTCGTTGCGTATTCCTCTTGTTCGATGCACTTGATATCTCGTCGTATTATTATTGCTGTGCCACTGTGGGCCGTCCACTGGGATGGTTAGTGTAATATATGTTGTAATTAGGAATCCGTAAGTGACTCTTGTTTGTGAAGTGGGTTCCGGAGATTAAAAGTATGTCGATAAAATTGTCGATATGAATTTTAGTTTCGAGGCTTGCTGGCAAAGTCCATTTGCATTTCATATGACTATTTTCAATTTGGTGTTATTAACCATTTATTTTAGTGATAAGTAAGGTTAAGATATCCATCATACTTGATATTTGGGTTATAAGCTGTTTCATAATGTTTTTTATTTTGAAAAGATCGTATTCGGTTTTGGTTTCTTTTGGCTGGGTTTTTTCTTTTGGTTATGGCGCTATTCATTGGGGCGTCTACGGCAGGTGTTGGAGAATTGGTTTTGCCTGAAGCCGAATATTTAATTGGGGCAGCGACTGGTGTTGTTGGATCGTGGACTATTTTCTTTTGTACGGCATCTGCGAATAATGTTGGTAGATTAATATTGGATAGAACAGGGTTTTGGGCTAGTGCTAGTACTTTCTTCCGGGGGTAAGTTGTGCTATGGATTTTTCAATACATATATTATGTACCATTGTACCATTGAGGTGAATTTTTGCAGGTTTTCCAGTTAGTTCTTTTGTGGTAGAGCCTTGTGCTGTGAGTAAGCTTGGTAGCTTTGGTCACATAGGTGATAATGATGGGGGAGTGGTCGGATGAGAGTTCCAGGCAATGGTTTGCGTTCAAGCTTGATCTCGGTATACTTTTGTGTATACTCATGCAGAAGTCTATGAGGTCATGTTTCATGTTTCTTGTTCATGTTTAATTAGGTGGCCTAAATTAAATGTGATAAATGTTATTGGTGTGAAGGCGGTGTTAAATGCCACACCGCCAAGGCAACAATAACTTTATGTCAAGTGAACCAACTAGACATCCTTCACTTATTTCGTTCTAATTTTTCACCAATTAGTTCTATAATAATAAGCCAAAGCCCTTACCTGAATATACTTGCAATAAGTCTATCAATGGGTACGTAAACCTAATGTCTTTATTGACTGTTTCCTGCTACCAGACAAAGGCATAATGCCTCTATTCATAAGAAATGTAAAGGCTTATTGGTTGTACTCGTAAGATATGTGAAAACAGTATGTGCTCCGATAAAGGTGTATCAATGTTGTTGCCTTAAGTACCAACAAGTTACAGATTTTGAAAAAAAAAGAATTGATTTGCATTTTGTATTTTTTTATTTGTTTTAATTCATAAATTTATGTTTTTTTTTCGAATTTTCTTGCGTTTGTTTAAATATTTTTCTCTCATTGTTCAAACAATTAAATTAGTTGTTAACTGTGTGATTAATCATAATAATAATAATAATATTCATATTTATATAATTAAAATATTATAGACAAGAAAAAAATATAATAATCGTAATCATAATAATAATTAATAAATTGTGGAACAGCTTCGCCCTCAGGTTTGACCGTGGGCGCGGTAAATCTGAGCTTTTTTGGTGGCTCTTAAATATTTCTATTAAAAAAAAAAAATAAACAAAACATAAAAAAAAACTACAATCAAGTTGGCTGCTTTGATTTTTCGCATGGTCTTCATCGTAATCTCGACAAATTGCCAGCATATCTGTATAGTATCGCTACGAGTGCCTTGCCTGCATGTTGTTATTGGTCGTCCATTATACAATAGTTGTGTAAAAAATTATTATTTGTTTTGCTTTACAATGATTTGCTCGTTTTACTTCGACTTATGCTTAAAAAAAAAACAACAAACTAGCGTTCCTTTCTCTTCCTACTTTTGGTTGTTTTGAATGCATCAACGATTCACGTGCAAAAGGAGAAAAGAAAAAGAAGGAAAAGGGAACAACAAAAAGAAAGAACAATTAATAATCTAGTTCATTATTGAGACAATCGTAATGCGTATACTTGCAACTCTAAATAAGGTATTTGCTAACAAATGACACATCATGTTCATGTGAGAAGGTTGTGTGTTTGTTTTCAAACCGTGTAGTACAAGTAGTAATGTGTAAGTTAATTTATATTTAATATGCCTTCCTTAATATTTTCTTCTATATATGCACAGCGTTCTACAAGCTCAGGGTTCGAGCTCGATTACACTCCTATTTTACCTTGTTTTTTTTGTTTTTGTTTTTTTTTTCTCTAGATTTGGCCCCTTTTTAAGGGATTCATCATACAATTGTTTGTTTGTCTTATATTTAATGCTATGATACAGTTACTAATTGTGTAAACTTCTAGGTATATAAAATGTTATATAATTGTTTCCTGGTTAAGGGGGCGCCTAGGGTGTTTCAGTTGTTATGGTATCGATTGAGTTTGGTCTGTTGTTGGGGATTTGTGGTCGGATGTTGTTGTTGTCGTAGTTTCAGTACTAATGTCGGCACTTTTGGTGATTTCAGCTGGAGTTTCCTGTAGAGTAAAGAAACATGCTAATATTAAACTCGAAGATATATTTTTGGTTAGTCTTACCATATTGGCTTCAACTCTCTGGCGCTCGTGCATTGCGTTCAAAAGCTCTCTTAAATGCTGATTCTCTCTGCGCAATCGATCTCGTTCCTGATCGCGTTCATTAATTTTTGGCTACAACGAAAGGTAAATAATGTTGTTATCTATCTTTCCTACCCTTCCCAGTTTTCGACTTACCAAAAGCAATGAAATCTGTGAGTTTAATGCTGATACAATTCCGTTGATTAAATGACATGGTACACTTGGTTCTAATGAATTTGCGTGTAAAAGTCGATTTGGTCCACAAAGTACAGGTCCGGGTGAGGGGCAATTAAAGAGGCCAATACTACCATTACCATCGATCAGCGACAAATTGTGCAACTTCGTTACGGTAGTCTTTAACGAAAGGTCATATTAGATGTGAAAATCAACAAAAAGTTAAATCAAACTCACCATGGTGTCGTAGGTGTCATTAATTTCAATGTGTTCATTACCCAAAGAGTCATCAGCGGCGTAGTTACGCTGTTGTTTCATACTGCAGTTATCTATATGTGACGTATCTATCGTTCCATTGTTGCCACTCTGTTGTATGTCACCATCGTCCCTGCTGCTAGTCGTCGTCGTCATCTTCGATATACTCACACTACTGCTCAGTGTAGGCTCGTCAAGTTGCGTCATATCGTGTTCAGACTCTTCGGGAATGCTATCGGTACTAATTGTGCTTTGGCGCTTGATAAGCTCGGGTGTCGTTGAGGCACGTGTTGCTATTTCGGCAGCCACTCCAATCGGCAGAGGTGCTTTGAATACCCCTCCGGCATTTGTAGTCGATGGCGGCTTTGACAGCGGCACCGACGGTAATCGTAGCTCGTCGATCTCACAATATCCGTCGTCGTCTTCGTGTATTACCTGATCGGTAGTTTCCGCCGAATTGGATGTTGTTAGACTACTATTACTAGCAGGGACAGTAGGAGCATTAGTCGCAGGCGGAGCGGGTGATGTGGGTATAGCACTGGGAGTAGAGCTATTCGACATGTCGTTAGCAATCACAGTCGCACCTGTTATTGTTGACGCTGTACTCAAGGGCAACGGTGAGAGTGATCGCATTCCACTACCACCTGCAGTTGTTGTGACGGTCGCGCAGCCAAGCAAATGCAGATGCTGCTGTTGTTGATGCTGTTTATGATGGCACTGATCACATACCACTGTCGATACAGCGGATATCTCCTGCTCGGTTGAATTGATTTTCATACAATCATTCAGTAATTCGGTCAACGATTGTACTTGAGCATAGGCAGCCAACGCTATATCAGAAGAATCTTTAGGCGCCTCTGGCTGTGCGGCGACATCAATGATTTCATTGAAATGCTCAATTGGTAAACGGAACATATCACAAATGATTTTCTGTTTCTCCTCGAGATTCACACGAATTGCCTGATCCAGACGTTTCAATCGCTCGCTGGGCGTTAACACCGGTTCGGCTGTATGTGCCGGCGATATACTAATCTGAATTGCACTGGGTTCGACTAAAGGGCTATTTTGCATAAGCGTGCGCGTGTTATTGGAATTATTTGAATACAAACTGCTGTTGTCGCGTCGTGATGCAGCCACTGCGGCTGCTTCTTCAGCAGCACTTTGTATTTGTTGTCGCAACTTTGCTTCTTCGGTGGATATTGGCGAATCGTAGTCATTGTTATTTGTTTCGTTACGCGATCCGTTACGACTGATGCTACGACTTCGATTGCCGGCCGCATTTGGTCCGATATCGAGTGAATTGTTGTTATTCGGCAAACTGTTACGATTACGTTCGGGGGCGGGTGTGGTTTCACGTTCATTGATGTTATTATTGATGGCGACCGGAGTTGCAGCGGTCGTGGTTGCTGTTGCAATGGCCGACGAGGGCGTTTGTCGTTCGGGTGTGCTCTCAAGTGATTCTTTAGTATTGGAATGCGGTAATGTGGCACTGGCTGGGTCGTCGACTACTTCGTGACTGCTCTTCGAGCGTTGTTTGTACTGTTCTGCGGCGTCTGATATGTGCTTGAACCATCTAAAAAGAGATAAGTAAGAAAAATAATATGAAAATCTCATCGAAAGGTTTGATACTTATTCAGTGAAGGAAAGCAGAGTTGATCTAAAGGGTTTTACCTCGACACCAGTGACGAACGACGACCGGTAGGCTCGTTAAAACTTCCTCTTCGTCGTTCTTTCTTTGTTTTACTAGGCGTCGAATTCGCACTATCCGATGTCGATGACTTTCCATTAGACAACGTCAGAATCGCCCCATTACAGAGGCTCTTCCGGCGAACGCCTGTGAAAATATCATCCGGTGATAGGAAATTCATTGCTTAAACAATTTTTTTTTTGTTTTTTGTTCTTTAACACAAATTTTGTTTTTCGTTCTTTATTTATTTTTCGTATTTGTCTTTAAATGTTTTGCTTCTCGCCGATTTGTTTACATGTTCTTTTCGTTTTTCTGCTTTTCGTCTGAATGAATAATAAATTAGGATCAGCATCGGCTTGTTTCAAAACATTTGTACTTGCAGATGAGTTTTTGCTTTATTTTTGCGCGCAGTGGGGATAATCAATTCCATTTATATCGGTGCAGTCGTAAATATATTTTTGTTTTAATCGATAAAATGAATTTTATTAGTGATTTGCCTCATAAATGATTCCGAGGTGTTTATTTATGAGTTGCGGATAGTTGATTTATAGATAGTCATACGGAGTGGACAAGCACACTATTAGGACTTGTTAAATATTAAACAAAGTGTGAACAGATGAATTTAATGATTTTGGAATGAAAAACAAACTTTTGTGCCTCGTGTGATCGATGACAGTTGTATCATGGATCGGAAAACTGTAGTGGGTAGCTCGTTTTATGAGCCATTAGAGGGATTTATATTCAAATTCAACTATAGTTGCAATTTATCGTTTGTCATAAAACGAATCCGAAACAATCTCGCATGCGTTAATATGAGCCATTCACGTTAATTGTTTCATTTACGAAGTCTATTCAATGTGGCCAGTAGTGAATACTTCACAAGGCAATTAACGTTTCGAGTGGTTTGCGCTATGCCATTTGATTGAACAAGAGGATATTAGGTAGTCTTATCGTCATCCACACTGCCTGAGTACTTCCCGTTCTGCAAATGTTTACAAGTGATACAAGCAATTGCAAATAGGAAAGGCAATTGTTGAAAAAAAATGTCAGTTTCAATCCGCCAAAAACATCAAATACTAAACAACACATCAAGGTAATTATAATTTATGATAGAGGAGACCGACAAGTTACACGATTTAACAGCATGTCGAAATGATAAAACTTTATTATCATTATATGGACTTTGGGCCGGCGGCGTCGTGGGTCCGTACTTTTTCGAAAACGACGTTGGTGAGGCGATCACCGTCAATGGTGAGCGCTATAGAACGATGATAAACGATTTATTATGGTCCAAATTCTACCATATGGACCTACCAAAATCGAACGATGCCTTTATGGTGAACATAACACAGGCCATCGCTCAAATTCAGCTAGATCTATGCGTAAGCATCATTGAAAATTGGACTACTCGGTTCCTTGACACCGTTAGAAGCCGAGCATTTGAACGATGCTATATTCCATACATAATGGATACATGGGCCTTTAAAATAAAATTTGGTTAATAACTCACACACAGCTTGTTTTGTTTCATTTCAACATCTACCCTTATGAAAATTGAAAACCCCTTTAGAAGTTAAAACATAGAAAGGAGTGGATACTGACCACATTCTTATCATCGCTTAAATCGAAAGCCAAATTCAAATTCATAGAAGCGGAACATAGAAATGTATAAATGCCCAAAAGTTAAAGGACATTCGAATCCAGCGACAATACCGGGATGAAATTGATAAGCTGTTTTTCTAGACGGCATGGCGACAACGAACCAAGACAGGGAAAAGCAGTATGGTTTTTTTTTTTTTTTTTTTTATAATTCGTGCAGGTTCAAGAGTTACGCTCTTTTGATGTTTGTCACACAACCTGGACGGGGTGCAGATGGTTTGTGTCGAAGATGTTCGTTCACTACTCTCCGGGGGTGGTTGTCTTGGGATTCGAGAGATTCGACTGAATTTGTCGCGTTGTTTGTAGTTTTACAGTAACTTTATTCCATGCCATTAAGATCTTATATTGGAAATGCACACGCAGAGTATGAACTTTGAAGTGATCTTATACTGCGAGTGTTATGCCTTCGTCAGCATTTTTTGATCATCTCTCATTCACAACTGGTGTTGTTGCATGGGTTTTTTTTTTCCGTATAGGAATTTTTCTTGGCTATGGTCAGACTTGAACTACAGACCTTCCGCTTAACAGTCGGTGATGATTACCATTGCACCACTACCACCCCAGTAAGTCAACAGTAAGAAGTGCTGTAAAGGAAGCAGCGGAAAACAAATTAGGCAAAGCTCCCAAAGGAAAGACTCGATTCAACGAAGAATGTAGAGAAAAAATAAAAGCCTGTGATGTTGCAAAACTTTAAGCCTTGGGAAATAATGAAAAGAAAGAAATTGGAATGCCACGACGCAGTCTACCAATTGTTCGTAAATTTTAAAAAGGCGTACGACGCTATAAATCAGTCGAAAATGTTTCTTATTCTTGTAAATTCCGAATTCCGAAAAAATTAGTGAAACTGATACTAGTATACCTAAATGGAAGAACCAGTTAAAGTAGGAAAAGCCTTATCTGAAACATTCAATATAAATATATGAAGGGTTAATAAGAAGACGCTTTGTCACTACTTCTTATTAATTTGGTGCCAGAATAGGTAGGAAGATCTTTTCAGGAACATGAAACGGGAATAACCCTTATGCTAACGATCTGAACTTTCTGGAAGACAGTGAGGAAACAGGAAGGGAAATAGGTTTCGAAGCAAACGAAGAGAAAAAAAAGTATTATAGTCATTCATCGAATGATAAAACGAATGGACAGTGGACGAACAGTTAAAAGAATAATGAGTGGAAGAATACTGGGAAAAGGCCGCCAGGAAGTTCATGCCGTAGATGGGAGGACAATATTAGAATGGACTTAGAAGAGATGAAACAGAACAGCAAAACATAAAACGAACACACTCGTGATAGGGAGGCTTGGCGAAGGGTTGTCAACGAGACTCTGAACTTCCGAGTTCCTAGTAACATTTTTAAGTATTCCCACTTCATGAATACTTTGAGCGCGGGTCTCCATAAACGATGCCATGATTCGTGATCAATTAATTTTTGTGAGTGGGAGACTGTGAGCGGATCAAAGTTAATAAATGATTACCAATCATAAATGCAGTTCTCTGTTTCAGGTGTTATTGATGCAAAGCCCATACAAAGCAACCTGTAATCCTGCATAATATAAAACTATTGAATTTTTTAATCAATAATTAATACCTGAATCGAAGAAGATTTAAAATTACTTGCCCCGGAGACCCATGAGGACAATCAGGCTGAATAAGTTTCATCACAATTTCATCACAATCTCCTTAATTGTTTTCTAAAATCTCTCCCACTCCACCTGCGCTCATTATTCAAAATAATTCCAAATATTACGCTTAAGGAATTCTTCAATCTTAACATCATTTGATTCAAATTTCCTTTTCTCGATACGCAATCCAAACCAACCGTCGTTAAGTTCCGTTTTTAAGGATAACTGCATTACCTCATACCGGGGGAGGATATAAAAGCAGGAAATTGAGAAGAAATAAAAGAAATAAGGATTAAATCATTCAAGGTCATTTCAGTAAACAATTTCTAGCCTTCGTTTACCTTATAAGTTTTGCTATAATCCTGTGGGGAGCAAATACATAGAATATTCTGACACCTTTTGAACTGAATGATTTAATGTAATTTGTCTTGGAACGGTGGGAGCACGGAATTGGAGTGGCAGCTGCAATACAACCGATATATGAACCCTTGCTCGGAGAAGAAAAAAAAAGCAGATAGAATAAATCTGCGTTGCGTCGTCCACAAAAAAAGATGAAGAAATCCATTCGAAGATCCTTGAAGCAGAAAAGCAAAAGCACTTCATATGCGCGTGTTTACTGGAGAGGAGAAAGGAGCTTGTAAGGAGGGTAAGGAAATTTAGATAGAAACGTCTGACTGTTTATTATGCAAAGTGGCTTAAAGTGTCATTTGCAATGTGTCATCCATTTTAACACTTTCCTGCAGCTGATACGCGAATAAGGGAGGTTAAAGGACAAGAGGAATTTTTTGTGCCTTTTTTTTCCGAAACATCGTCAAGTGAAATAATGTTGATGGTTTCAATTTATAAAAGCGTGTCAGGATGTCAAGAAGTGGTCACAAAAAGTAGAAGTATTTCGACCGAAGTGAACAATTTGGAGGGGGTAAATGAATGGTTTAGATTAAGGTTAACTTCACACTTCACTACCACTGTTTTTATATAACGTAATTGAGATTTGTTTATTTAGTTGGAACCTCAGAAGAAGAAGGAAAAGAAGAAGTTGGAACCTCAAGGAACGAAGTTATTGACGTATGTATATCACATTAGTCAAACCTATTCAACGTTTCGCATCTTTTCTTCAGTCATCTTTAAGGGGACCTACGATTATATGGTGTGCTACAGGCCGAGAAGAATTGGAAGGCAAAGGAAGTCATTCTCAAATCTATCTTCGCAAGATATCGAAATTGAGATCTAATAAATCGATTGCGCAGTCGCTTTACTCTTTATAGCGGGTGAAGAGTAATGTTAAAAAAAAAAGGTGACTTGTTGAATTTTGCGAGCTAATTACATTCAATTTTCGATTTTTTCTTTTGTTATGTTGGCACACATGTCCCCTAACATATGTTTACAACCATTTTGAATAATTAGTTTATTTTTCACAGATGTAAAGGCTAGACGTGGTGTGTTTGGCGATTTTTCGCTATTGAATTTTGGGTGAAAAATAAAAATCCGTGCTCCAACCTACTTGAAATGTTAACTGTGGCATTTACCGAGTCTACTCAGGCCAAAACAAAAATAATATTTATAAGTGATACAAGCCATTTCCAGAAGACCGAGAAGATTTTAATGACGATGCCCGCCCACGGCGCCCCAGTGAAGAAAATTGTTACGGAAAATCGTTGAATTACTATCAGAGAAGTGGATTAGCTCATGCCAGATATTTGGGTTGTGAAACCTATGTCAGCGAAGTTAGTTCGAAAATTGTTAAATTTGACCAAAACAACCGTCGTATGAGCATCGCTAAGGAGCTGTTGAATGACGTAAGCAACGATCCAGATTTGCTGAAAATGGTCATCACTGGTGACGAAACATGGGTGTACGGTTATGACGCCGAAAATAATACCCAGTTATCCTAATTGAAGTGGCCAGAAGAGCCAAAACCTTAAAAAGCAAGCGAAGTTGCCTCTGCATACTATATATGGGTGTGGAAGTGTATCTGGGGATAACTTTGAGGGGGTAAAAATAGCTACTGATGATAAATATTTTTCGACAAAAATAGAAAGCCACCTTATTTTTTGAACAAAGCTCATATCATTCAGTTGAAAACGTGACTGACTAACCCAAGTTGGTTTAACCAGTTATAACCAATAGGCGTTTTGCAAGAGGAGAAATGGTAGAACATGGAGCTTATCATTAAACTAGGTTCTTTGGATTGATAAGGCGTTAATCAGCCGCACAATAACAAGTTGTGCTGCGAATACGTCATAGCTTCTCCCACCAAACTACAAAGGCCAGGACTCGATTGCATGAACGAATTTGTCAGTATGTATTTCCTCTTTTGATATCTTTATTATGGCATGTCATACAAGGGATCGATTTTGGTACAATTCAGATGTAAGTGTTGATGCTCTTACGCAAGACCCTTTGTCATAAATCATTCATTTGCTGCGTAACTATACGTCTTTCTACCATGACCACAGGGCTGACTTTCCTCCGATACTGTACACGTGGAGAAATATTATCGAATCTTAGCGAACGGCTTCAAGTCCAGAAAGAGATTGTTCGTGAACCATGCGTCTGTCTTTTAAACAAAGTTGTATTACATGCAATTCTAACAGATATTTCAGTAAAGCACTTTTCAGTAAAGTACTGGTAGAGGAAAAGCTGGGACTACGACCTCTGTCTAACCTCAAAGCCGCTTCCAAAATAATCCGTTGATTACAGATCTTTATGCATAAGGCTGAGTAATTAAATTCACCGAAACTCGCTTGGGTCCTGAATCTCTAAGAGACAGAACGGACTTAGAGACCCACTTTCTAGGTTTATGGAAATCCCATTCGGGGATAGACTATATCTCTAATTACGCCTTCAGGCAATGGTAAACATTCGTAAATGGGCAAACTGTCTTGGATGGGCTATAGCCAAGATCTCAACGCGCTAGATATTATGCCGAGTGGTTCTATAGATAGTAGAAGCCTCCGAATGTAAGAAAAATATTCCCAAAGCCCATTGCTCATCTTCGGTGATCGCCCCAAATTGGTTGCACAATGAATGGTAGATTTTGAAGATTGATTCTTGCTGCATCTCAATTTATAATTAATCCCACCATGTATTTATATAAATTGTTTACATTCAAGAGTAGTCAATAAGCAGATGAGCCGAAATTACTTGAAGTATGGATTCTACGTAGTCTTAAACATCTTTTTCCAAGTAAATTTGACTCCGAATTGCTAATAGTGAGTCGATCTGCTGTGGTTTAACATCCAAAATACAATCTGTTCAAAATTATTTGATTTTTCAATTATCAGGTTGTATGCCGAGATAATACATGAATATATGCACTATTAAGGGGTGCAATAAAAGCTTCTGGTTCTGTCAGTTTTTTGTCTCGCCCGTGCGTTGGTTTCTTTGAGTCAATAGTTTTAAATTTGATTTAGTAATTTCTTTCTTTCTTGTATTCGCTTTCAACCGTCTTAATTAGGGAGGTTTTAAGTACTTTACCTATTCATTAACCTCTAGATCGTCTTATACAGGCTTTAATGTTACGCATTATTATTCAACACTGTGCTTCCACCCCTGTGATGATTCTTGTCTGCAGAAACACTAACTAATCACTCTCGTTAGAGTAATATTTCAAACAAAAGAAAAAGCGAACAAAAGCCGAAATAGTCATCATTACTTGGTTGTGTTTCTTCCCTGCAGTCATAGACACGAGAACAAGAGCAACACAAAGGAAGACAGACCGAGGCAGAGGAGTACAATGACAACATCATGATGACCAGTCAAGCTAGCCGAGCCATGTGGTTTGAAATGTTATTTTTGGACTATATCCAAAAAAAAAAAAATAAAAAAAAAATTCAATCGAAAATTGCGACATTATTAACCAAACAGTCATATTCATAAGTACGAGTATTAATACTCACGTTCCACACTGTATCTGTATGACTAGATAGGTACGTAGTGATATGTTCCTCATTGTGTGAGAGTCAATAACACTAAAGGAGAATACTCGCATCCCCAGAATCAGTTGTAGACCCCCTTCCGGGTGCTACCGCAGTGGATGCCCCGAAAATCCGAATGAGAAATTCCAATCTCTGTGATTCCTAATTATTACTGAAAATATTGCTAATGGACTCAACTACGATGAACTATTATCAAGGACCGAAGCGAGAATCGTCGACGAATGGGGTTGGTGGCAGCTGGTGGCATAAGCATAAATCAGTTAACTAATTGAAAAGAAGCGAATGGGAAAAAGAAATCTTGATGAAGAAGACGAGCACGATGTCGACGGCGAGAGGAAATAAACGTCGCCGACATGACTAGCTTCTTACCTTGAAATCACTTGTTTTTTTTTTTTTTCTTTGGGATTAATTTTGATTTGAAAATGAAACATAGACATGTGCGTAGCACACAAGTTACTTGATGTCATTTACGCGATGTTGTGAAGTAACACAATAGCTTCGAGCTATGAAGCTGACAGTTCGTTAAAACCTTGAATTGAATTTGTGTTGTGAGCGACATGCTGGCAAATATGGTACAAAGGAGGACGTTGTTTCCTATGCTGTTTACCTCAGATCGGGTTACCGAATGTGTGTCAATTTTTTCTATTTGAATGTTTCTGGTTAAAACAGATAATCAGGTAATGAGCGTAAGCCTATGGTTAATGGAAATCAGGAGGTTTTCCCACCACGAACTCGTTTGACAAGAATTTGACAAGTTTTTTTTGGGCTCTTTAGATAGTCATGAAATCAGTGTTGGCCAAGGATTTGACTGGGAAGACAAAGCATATAGCCAATGGAAACGTGCGAAACGAGAAACGAAAATAACGATCAGAGAAGTCGCTCATGTTAGATAGCTGCACGTGCGGTAGCAATATTGGCTTTAAAACTGTTGAATTGGGCACAAAAATAGCGGCAAGATTAAGTTGCTTAATCAAGGCAATAATAATGCAGCCCTACTGATGCGTGTCATTAGAAGTGATGAAAAATTTACTTGACGAAGCAAAGTCTAAACGATGGTTCAATCGTCCCAGTGAATCCAAGTGCTCGCCAAGTGCAGTTGAAAGTGAAGGTCATGCTTACTGTGTTTTTCGTTTTGCATAGCGCCCAACAAATACCGCCAAGACCGAAGAAGGCACGCCAAGTTAGTGTGAACGTTTTCCTCACTGTTTTCTTCAATTACAATGTCATAGTTCGTTATGAGCTCATCCCGAAAGGTTTTACGCTCAAAAAGTAATATTACTTTGAAGTAATGCGCCGTTTGCATGAAGCAATACGAAGAAAGTGTCCGGATTTGTGCGAATAAAATTCATGGCTGTTATGGCGCGTAATTTTTTGGCTAAAAACAATATTATAATCATGCCTCAGCCACCGTATTCATCAAGTTTGGCCCCCGCGACTTGTTCCTTCGGTTTGAGACTGAAAAGTCTCATGAAACGAAGGATATTTGACACGATTGAGGAGATAAAGATCGCATAGTTGGAAGAGCTCAATGCTATACCAAAAAGCGCATAACAAAAGTGCCTCGAGGCCAGGCATGATGCTAATAATGCTGGTTTCCGACATTCAGTGGAATAAGGCAAAAAATCAGTGTACGGGTGCTTGTCTGATCGACTTTGAAAAGGTCCTCACCGTATGGATCTTTGATATCAAAAACCGTTTACAACAGGGAGCGGTTAATTCTCTGATTCTGTTTATCATCTACACAAGCGATCTTATAGGCGTTCTCAGCCACTGAATAGCGTGTGCAGATGATTTAGTATCAAGTCCAATTCATCAATACATTGCTGCGGTATGACTTCTATTATATTAAGAGATATTGCGACGAGTTCAAGTCTCAGTTGTATAGGGTCACTAGGGATACCAAAAAGAACTGGAGGAAATTCACAATAACAACCATTAGCGATGTGATACACGATTAGATGTCTTGGTATCTGGCTTGACCAGTATATATATTACAATACACATATAGACGCTTGTCTTGCTGGAGCTAAGAAAGCCTTCGGTATAACAAGGAATCTGTATCAGAGCAGCCAACTTGAATGTAGGTAAGAATCGTATGATCGGCTCATCCGCGACAGGTATGATGACAGAGCTCATGAGCTAATGCGCTATAATGCTGCAATGGTTGCTAAACGGCACGACGATTTTTGGTGATTATGGTGATTTACGGTGAAAACGCTTCTTAGACCGGTGCGTTACTGCCATGAGATCCGCGTCACTCCTTAATTCGAAATTTAGATAAGGTTTAGCTAGGGGATCTTTTGGAGGCTGGGAATGATATGATGCTTAGATGAGCCGGAGGAATTACTGAGGCCTGATAGCCTTGGTGAGGTCACGGACAGGCAGAGTGAGCAAAACGGCAAATACTTGGAACGAAAGGCTGGTCAATTTAATTATTGGAAAAAGCGCTGGTGCAAGTGTATTATATCCAAGGGTGATTATTTTAAAAGGGACATAATAAACATTGATGAATAAATAAATATTTTTTTCCCAGAAAATGAAGTCACCTTATTTTTTTTAACAAACCTCGCCTTTTAAATTTGTTGGCTGAAGACTGCTTAATTCGATGAAAGCTATATTTAAGACCTCTCAAAGAAATTTTCAAAAAAGCAACTATAGAAATCTCATTCATACTTTTGCAAACTTAGAATATGTCTTCCGGTTCAATGAGTTAAATGGCTAAACTCCCCACTATCTCCGCATTAACTGAATTAATTCGAATTCTATTTACCCAACATGCTCCAGAAAAACAACTCTTTCTACGTTTCCTTTTTATATTACGAACAACAACATGAGAAACGTAAACAATCCGAAGCACATCGCAGCCTGAAGGGATTCACCGACTAAGTGTTCTAAATATTCCAATCAATTAATTGGTTTCCACCGCATACTCATCCGTCTTGGAACGTAGAAAAGAATATTTACTTTACAGCTCTCTTAGACATTAGTTTTTTTAATTCAAAATGCACAAAACTCAGATGAATGACAGATTGAATGTTTAACCATTTTGCGAAGGAGCTATGTATCTCTGCGTTCGGAAAGTATTTATTGACGTTTCACAGGTGAATTCAGCCAGGTGGAGGGAAAAAGAAAAGTTAGGAAGCAGAAAGAAAAAAGATGGATTTAAATTGGAGCGCTATTTAAAGCTCAGTAGGTTTCGCCTCCTACCCGGCTACCGCTCCACTTTGAGCACACATGACATCAGGTAGAATCATTAGCTGGCAGCGTTAGTATTAGCATCAGCATCAGCACCAACAACAGTAGTAGAAGCAGTTCATTGAAATGTGCAATTTGTTGATATAAATTCTCCATGATCTATTAATCCATTCAAGTCGAAATGTGTAGAGGCAGTCTCGGATGCTAGGAGAAGCGACTCCGAGAAGTAGATAGTCGATCTAATCAATTGACCTCATTTTCATCGGCTGCTCATTATACAGAGTGTGTGCATGTGAGCATGCGCTTGTGTTTGTGTTTTCCTGCCGGTTTTGATTCGAAATCTAATTTGATCCGGGGGTGGGGCACTGGCCAAGATGCAGCAATAACAAAGAAAAATTTATGATACACAGTGGCCTGGGTATAGAATGGCGTGAAATGAAATGGCAAGTCGGACATTTGCTCTGACTGAGCTTTTGTTCATTTAGTGTATGTATTTACAAAGAGATTCATGAAATTTTTTACATCTCTAGGACATCACCGCATGTTTTCGTTTTTAGGAGAAATAATACAATGTCACAAATCGAAATATTTCTCGCTTTTCTCCCGCCTTCCTATATTACCCGGAAAAAGTTTTATGGTCCGCTCTTCCATTCGCAGTGTTTTCGAGTGACTCCGACATGCCATTAAAAGATAATAAATAAAAGATAATTTGTCAAAAAGTTGTTTTGCTTCTTCGAAATTCGATTTCGGAAAGTTTTTACGAGGACAGAACAACGACTATGGCCGATCGTGCCCGGGCATGGAAAATTATCGTCAGCTGTTTGGTGTGTTAGAGGGCAAGGCGAAGTGTAAACAAATGAGGTCGTCAAAAAATAGTTTTCATTTATTTTAAGGAGAAAAGTACATGGAATGTGTGCGAGACTGATCGTTATTGGTTCTATCAGTTTGCGATTTTTCGTGAAATAATTTTCGTTGGAAAATTGTTGCTTTTTTTCAAATTCCATTAGGAAACTATGTCGATAATTAGTAAACTTTGGAAAGAATGAAACAGAAAAGTATAAACACGGTTATAGGACTACAGTTGAGAAGCAGTGGTGATATCAAGAGTGAGCAAGTCATTCTGACGGGGTCCATTGCTCGACTATTAATATCGGCGAAAATCGGATAAGTACTTACGTGAAAATATTACAATCGCTGAAGGGGAAATAATTTAGACCTAAAAATGGCTATTAAGGGAAGCAATGCAACCTTTAGATTATGTCCTGTGAAGAGTTCATCATTTCTGCCTAGCTAATCTGAGTTAGTTTGATATAAACTTCTCAATTTCTTCAAAAAGAATGCCCTGGGAAATTAAATTGAATTCCATGTAAGGGAACATGTAACATAACTCCACAAGAGGAAGTCTTTGGGCGTAAAAGTAATCCTCAAATGCTTCTGTCGTCAACGAGTACCACAAACTAGAAAAATAAAAAAACGTATTTCTGGGTGAATAAGTCCAATAATGGCAGGACATAGCACCCTGATTAAAAACAAAGCAAAATATAAAAAGAGTTGAGTGCACTCAACCATGGCATAATATCCGTTTCGTCCTATCCTGAATTTAAACATTTCAAAAGCGTCACTACTCGCTCACATCCATCCCCCTCCCTTCTATAAAAAATAAAACGACAAAAGTACACATTGCATCTGCATAGCTTACAAAAGCGCTAGCCCAGATTATCCTGCCCTTCGAGCTTCCAACAACAAAGCAACACAAGTTGAGTCGCCTGAAATGAGTTGAAGGCGGTTCATACTGACGAGATAAAATTAAAAACGATGAACTTAGCGGTTAAGGGAAGTTATACAAAAGAAGAGGAAATGAGCAAATAACAAGTTCCCCAAGCCATGTAGACATAGTGTTCAACATTGCAAACTGTATAGTTGCCGTAGTCATCATCACAATCGGCAAACCCTCGGCAGGATAAAATGGAAAATGTTGCTTCACCATAAATGTTGTGTCGTACGGCTATTGAAGAAAACTTTTTCCTCGGGGACTAAATATCCTTAAATAAATACACTAGCTTAAGATAGCACCGACTGTAGAGATGGGGGAAAGAAATCGTCTTTCCTTTTCCTTTTCTTTTTGTTTATAAGCAATTAATTCGTGATTGTTAAAGGAAAATATAAACACGAGTTCGGTGAAAAGTTCAAAGGAAATCACATGGAAATGGAAAAATTATTTTCCCTCACTTTCATACTTGTCTACCACGAGGGTAATTAAAATTTCGAACAAGTTTATTTGCTCATCTTGAGGATTTTATGAAATATGAAAATATCTGAATTAATCAAAAGCAATGGAATCTTTTTGGAATCATCTGTAAACTGGGACTTTGTATCGTTAAGGAACTCGAAGTGATTAAAAATATTAGAATAATTTAATGAAAACTTTTAAGGCCACATGTTTTAAAAAGTCGTTTGGATTATGATTAGGCTGTAAATCTTTGTCCGTTATTATGAGCTTTCCAACTTCTTAAGTGATATCTGATAAATATGAGATTTTAGGAAGAATCATTACTAGTGGGACAGGGGATAATTCACTTTTAATTCAGTGCTATGAATGTTCTTCTAGGAGTTTGGTTTTTCGGATTAGCAGCAGGACAATCCGACCAGATCTTTGAAGGTTTTTTTTTGCGTCTAGTTTAGTTTTACATTTAGCCATGAATTTATTTGCGATAGATTAATACCTGCGGATATATTTCGAATAAAAGCAGTGCTAAAGGCACGACTTATGTGTTTTATTCCTTTAGAAGTCATGGCTTTCAATATTTATTTAAAAGTCGTCCCTCCATTACTTCAGTTTCAAATTAAAGATCTCAACGTTTGCAAAACGAATGAATTCGCAGTTGCTCAAACTATTGGGATTAACTCTAGCCTTGTGTTGTCTTAAAAACCGTTTGGTTAAAAATAGAAAATTGTAATGACCGACCTAAGTCATGACAAATAAGTCTTTTTGAGTTGAGAATATCGCGTTGCAATTTAAAAATATGTTTGGTGTATTCAATGACTTAATGACGATCTTGAACGCATCAATTAACAAGATCCAAGACGTTTCGTTATACGAATGTTGTTCAAAAAATAAGGTGACTTAATTTTTCTCATAATTATTTACTTAATTAGTATCATCAATTTCTGTTTTGATCCCCTTAAAGTGTTCCCCCTCAGATATAAAATAAGTGTACCAGTGATTTTTTCCAATCCAGGAAGCACGTCTGATATGCGCTTTTGGATATAGCCTTAAGAAGCCAGCGATAAAGTCTTTATCTCAATCATCGGCCCATATATCCTAGAGGACGATGCCGGCCAGAATGTAACTTCTGACTTCTTCGTTCCTTAGTTAAATGGCATTGACGTGACAGAGCTTTGGTTTTAACAAGATGGCACGGCACGCGATACCATCAATTTATTGCGGGGAACATTTGCTAAGCGCATAATTTCGCGTAATGGAACTGTGAATTGGTCTCCACAATCCTATGATCTTACACCTTTAAACTTCTTTCTTTGGGGTTATGATTAACCAGAGACGTTGGACGAATTGGAAGTCAACATTTGCCGTAATATTGCTGATATACGGCCCCAGTTGCTCGATAAAAGTGGTCCTTTAATTTGGAGTTAGCTAGACTTTAGTCTTTACAGCAAAGAAGGTTTTACTTACTTTTCTCATTTTTCCAGCCACAAAAGTTTTCTATAACAATATCGAAGCACGTTAATGATCGCGATTAAATAAAGGAGTCCTAAGTTCTATCGAGAGTCAAACAAACGTTTCGTAAGCTTCTACGTTATTTTATGTCATCAGCCTACAATAGTACACGAGGACCATAGAAGCGAAAGTTCAACTCCGATATTACCATACCAAGAGAAGACTTGAACAAAACTACACTTAAGGTAGGGTACAGACACATGTCAGACCTGTTTTATGACACACGTTTCCCTACACCCTCTTATCAACGCCAGAGTAAAAACAAAAAAAAACCTTTAATCCACGTGTTGGCAATAAAATACATTTTCTCTATAAACCAAAAGCACTCAACTTTGAAATCGTTCGCTAAATAGATTACTTTCCTTTTACTGTTGTAAAAAAATTATATTCTTCATCCAAAAAGAAATAAAACAAACCCACCCAATTTCGTCAGATGAAAGGATCACATAACCAATTCACATCTGACAAATGTCCGCAGAAAGGCTACACTCAGAATCATTGAAATCATTTCCATTTTATATTCACTTTGCCTCAACTCGATTCAAAGCTTCTGAAACACCTTCCGCCTGCCAATATGACAATAACAACAACAAAGACAACAAATATAATATCAAATAACAACAATAGAAGGAACTTTCTTCTTCTTCTTAGATGGCGTTACAGCTCATGAAGAGCTTCTCTCATTCACTTATGTATGTTGTGTGCGATTTGTTTTTTTCACACAAGTGAACGGGACCTACAGTTTAATGCCGATTCCGAGCGGCGGGAGTCGAGAAGCTTTTTCAAGGCAAGTGTACTACGGGGGGTTTTGCCAGTTCCCCGCCGAGGAGAGAAGCCGCGTAATGAACATTCGATGGCGTTAGTATTATCGGGATCCGAACTCGCTCATCGTGCGTCAGAGGCCGACACACTACCCACTGCGCCACGGCTCTCTCTCAAGGAGAACACCGAATAATAAATCCCAACTCCACCCAAAGGCAAAAACAGAATCGTTAAACCCATTCCTTACGGGTACTATGCGTAACAATAAAAAAGAGAAAAACAAAAAACAAAACCTGCGAATTTATACAGGAGACATCCGGGCGTGGGCTTTTCCTCATTGATTAACAGAATGATGGGAACAACTCGAGAAAAATTCACGTTCTAGATACGAGATATACAAACAAACAAGCATGTGTTACCCAATTTTTCGTAAAACACAATCGGTACACTTAATTTAAATTAGAAACAAATGGCCCGGCCTTAGCGGTAGGTAGGACCGCGAAGGAGAATGGAAAACATCCCATAGCCAAAGACATTCCCCGCAGTGCGTGGCTAATTCTGTTTTCATTTTGAACGCAATTCGGGTGGAAACGATTATTTTCCTACTTTCGCTCTTCCGAGCTGTTTGCCACCCATTAGAAGGTATAGACAGAATGAGAAAATAATTACTGGACATATTTTCGAATGAATGCAATAAGTACATATGTACATCAGAGTAGTATCCTTGCCGGATCTATAAGTAACTCTTAGGTTAGTGTGTATAAGTAAGAAACTTCAACGGGCCACTTGGGAGCTTACAAGCTATGACACTTTATAGAAGAGTCATTGTTTTGTTGACGTCAAAATGCGCACTCGGTTGGGTATACGCAATGCTGTTGTGTGCTCTGTATATCCATACGCACGAAGAGATACAAGATTACTTGGGAACTTGAACATACCGAACGTTAGATGAGCAAGGTTAGAACACTTATCGTTAGTGCTTAAGGCTGATTTGTTTACTATTGTTGGAGGAAGGGTTTACATTCTCAGAAAAGTGATGTCATGGGTGGGTTAAAGGAATGTGTTTCATAAGAAACTGGTTCTTTACCATTCAATGGCGATGAATTGTGTGTACAAGGCTTTGTCCTTGACATATGTATGGATTAAGTTAAAGTTTGACCAAACTGTTTTTCCATTGAACTGGGCTATCGTTTGGTTACTTTAATGAGGATAGTGAACAAATTAGACTTATGATGTCTGCTACCTGATCTATTAGAAGTGAATTGTGTCAAGCATCAGTGCATTTATTTGCAGAATCAAGAATCATACGGAGACTATCAGCAACAAGCAACAGAAAAAGGGGATCGCTGCCCCAAGAGAGGCAAAAGAGATATCCACTTTCTATTTGAAGACAGCTGAAAAGACATTGCAATTGAGTGGAGTACAGCTTTTGTTGAAAATGTTCAAGTATCCTCTACAGTATAAGGTAGTCATAATGTGGAGTTTTTTAACCTGCATACCATAACATCCTGATTAAGAAGTACGAGGGATGATCCAAAAGTAATGATTATCAGTTATTTCCTTTATTTTCCCCAAGAAATATTTTTTTTGCTATAAATAGATCACGATTCTCAGGAGGTACATTCATTTGAATACGAACCTGCAAAGTCATAACTTCAAAATATAGAAAAGCGAATTGGAGCTGTCATCAAGTACCTCTGCTTGGAAAAACTGTCTACCAAAGACATCCACAACGAATGGTGAAAACATTGGGGAACTCTGCTCCTTCATAGTCTTAAGTAACAAGCCGGGACAAGGAGCTTAAGCTAGGGAGAACAACCGTTGAAGATGAACATTATTTTTTTTTTTTATAGTGGACGCGTGCACAAGGGCTAATGACTACCCTTTAATGTCAAGAAGTCAAGAGACAGCACGGGCCGAAGGTGTAGAGTGAGAGAGAAAAAGAGGTACAGGTGCACATTGGTTTTATATGCACGAAATAAGTGGGAAAACTTGAGTTGGGCTAAAAAAAAGAGGTTTTAAATTTAACTGTGCGTCCGAAGACAGGCTTGAGGATGAACTGATGAGCATTCCGGGCGAGACGTGTATTCCGGTTAAATTCTTGAAGGGGAGGAATGCAATTGGCTAGCTCACTTGAGCATTGTTTGTTGAAGTATCGATAAAACAGATAGAGAGGCGACATAAGGTCAACGTTCAAATGAGTCGAGCGGCTTCGCGATATTATTGTCTCCTATGAATCTTATCGCTCGTTCCATCTAGCAGTTGCAGAGAGGTCTAGGGGATTGGGAGCACTAGACACTAGACTAGATATGAGCGTTGTAATCAAGTTCGGGGCGAATATAGGCCTTGTAAATTGAAGCCAGATCAGAGGGGGCGAAATATTTCTTGCACCATTTGAGGAAACCTAGACATTTAACAATGTTCTTGACAATCTCGAATATGTGGTCATTCCAACTAAGAACTTTAACACACAATACAAGTATGGAAAGTCTTTCGGTCTTATGACACAAGCGCCATTCTAATGGCTGATTATTGATGGTTAGCTTAAGTGACAGCAGACAGCATTGTGTTTTGAAAGCATTAAATTCCACTCTATTATTTATACCCCATTTAATTATTCTATCACGGTCGGAATTTAATGTGCATAGAATACACTGCCGTTCCAGTTCTACGGCCGAAGAGCGTGAGTTCTGGAACGAACATGAAAAACTAAGAGTACTGTCATCAGCGAAGGAGTGGATTGGATTAGAAATAGCAGATAAGAGATCATTTATAAATAATGAGGAAGAATTTCGGTGACCGAACAGAGCCCTGGGGAACACCAGCGTTTATTTTGTGAATATCAGACTTGAAACCGTCCAAAACAATTTCAATTGAGCGGCTGTAAAGATAGAGAAAGAGACTCATCGACACCATAAGTACGCATTTTCGACAAAAGAGCCTGATGCCAAACTCTGTCGAATGCATTTGAAATAGGGATCGGGTACCAAAAATGTTAGCTGATGAGCAAAAGAAAAAAACAATTCGACATTTTGAGGGTGAATCTCGAGAGGTCCAAGCAGATCAGTAAATGTTTTTGTTACGTTTGTCGACCATGGACGAGAACTGAATCCACCATATTGATCCTGAAACCAAACAGCAATGGATGACTTGGAAGCGAAATTCCTCACCGACAAAGAAATTCAAAGGACCTTACTATACAGAACAAATAAGAAGATTGCGAGAGGTCATTAAGGAAAAAGACGCGGCAAACTGCGAGGTGGAGTGCTGCTTCACCAAGACAACGCATCGGCTTACAAAACAAAACAGTTGCGATAGCTGCCATTAAAGAAACGGGAACCGAACTGCTCGAACACTCGCCCTATTCGGCAGATCTAGTTCCTAGTGACTTTTGCTTCTTTTCTTGACTCAACGAACACATCCGAGACAAGAAACTTGAAGACGATAGCGAAGTGTTGGCCGTTTTGGGAGATTCAAGATAAAGATTTTTTTTTCTGCGGAAATCCCGATCACTCAAAAAGTTCGTAGGATGACATAAAGATGGAGCCACTATTGACACTTATGGATTTTTAGGAAGTAGCGACCTTCAAATGATACGTGTCAAAATTGGTTTTGCTGACAGTGTTTTTGAATTTAGTGTGTTGGGCAGAGCAATGACTTTGCAAGTGTTTGGTCTACGTATTCCAAGACACTCACGGTATATTATTCATTATTCCATCGAGAAAGGAAGAACAGTTTATAGTGAATTTACTAGTTTGTGGCCTATGAAGAAGGAACAAGTCCTTTCTGACCAAGACAATGCATCCTTGTCGAAGCTGAATCGCTTCCCCATCCGACATAGCCTCGTTGGAGATTATACTGATAAATAGGTGATGTGTTATAAATCTAGCAAGGACTTTTGGAATAGTTTCAGCTTAACTGATGTAGAATTGACACATCTCTTTCTCCTTGGGTAAAATCCAAATTGAAGCTCATTCGAGTTTATTTCACATGGAGCTAGGAACAACCAAAGACTTCAGCTCACATGTGGCAATGACATGCTTGAATTTGCTAATCTGATCTACATATATTGGATAAGAAAAGCGAGGATGGTACTAACAAAAAGAAAAAGAAATGAATATTCGGAGGATTCTAGAAAAGGGTTTTTAAATGGATGGGAACCTAAAATAGAAATAGACTAATGGCTTGTAAAAATTCATTAAATTAGACATCCTTAAAGCGCTTTCTCGGAGGAAATCAATCTGTGAACAAAAGGAGATCTTTAAGGAAACAACAAGAAATATCGAGATTTCCATTTAAGAATCAGGTTCAAGCATACACATCACCTTTTTCTATGCCGGTCAGAAAGGTAACAACAATAGAACTGGATTCCTTTAGTTATTTTGATATTAAAACTTACAAGCTTCCCACCCAGACTACAGATATGTATATTGAGTTGCTTCAGCTTATTTCACACTATCTTATGTTAGTTTTAAATCCAAAGATACCGAAAAGATCTTAATCATTCAATTCCGAAGAAAGATTCCTGGACACATGGGGTTACCCAAACATATGCACAGAAATACCTTGCCAACTTCTTATCATCTTCAATGAACGCAGCCCAATCTCGAATGAAGGTATTTCTCTTTGCAAATGATCGAGGTAAACATTTCTGATAAGACGTTTAACTCTCTATTTCCTGACGTTTGGAATGTTGTGAGTTGGTCTCACTCATGGATAAGAATGTTAATCTTATCACGGCACAACAAAAAAAAAAAAAAACATCATAAAACTGAACTACTACTCATATGTACCTCCAGGGAGAATCAAACTTATAGACAGATATTAACATCGACACCCCGACATCAACCTCTCCTTTACCAGCACACCGCAAAGCAACTACCTCCCCAGGAGCGGTGGCGCAAAGTCTGTAACAAAAGCCATAAAGAGTCAGACAGGATGAGAAATAAAAACGTGGAAGTCGAGAATTTGACGATGATGACAGCAGATGTACTATCCCCACGCACGTACTCGTATCTGTACATCAAAAAAAGATGTCCGTTGGGAATCTGGGTATTCGAGGGAAATCCGTCGCCTGCTTTGGGACTTTATTCGCGACGTTTTGTTTTGATAGTTTTTCTTCCAAACTTAATTGTAGTAGTCTAATAAGTTGTGTTCGTGAATGAGCTAATTTGTATCAATTCATATCGTGCTTTAAGTTTTTAAGTTCTAAGTTTTTACTGCGTTCAGGTAGCAAAACAAATATAAACGCCAGTTTTATTTAAAATCGGATTAGCACAGCTTCATATGTTTAAATAGTAGCAAATAAAGATTAAAATGTCGGATTCACTGAAAACAAATAATAAGACGTGATACATACATATGTACGTATCTCAATAAAAGCCAGCCGAAATTAAACATGTTACACTGAATCAAGTAGAATGTGTCTGGGTACCCATGAAAGCTCGTATTTGTGTAACACATGGTACTTGTGACGCTTGTTTAGCATAATTTTTGCATTTCTCGTTCTATTGATACAGCTTGGTAGCATCATAGACTTTAGAGTCAGATGTAGGTATTGAAAAACATACAGGTTTTATTAAAATTTTATTTCAAGACATTATAAAGCGTATTTATGAAGAGTTTTCTAATACCGGGTAATTAGAAGAGGTGTTTCGCTCACGATAAGGCCCTGGAATGTATTATTCGCTAGGATGAGGGTTTGAAACTGTACAAAATAATTTGAACTTCACATATGTAGATATACAACAAGGTTGTTGCTGATGAGTATTCTAGATATTTATGACCCAGCACCTTCTGAGTTTGATATAGATCTGGCGAGTAGACGACCAAAAATGTTTTGAATAGGTAATTCCAACATATTGGCAGTTTGCTTACTTCATGGGCTTGATACAACCTTAGGTAGATAGGTAAGTGGCACTATAGTGTGCCATTACAGATGGGTTCCAGACGTCCTAAGTAGGAGCAAGAACTAAATCAATCCAGAACAATTCAAATATAGAACTAATTTACCGATCGTTAGAAAATTCGTTGAGGTTGTTGAATGGTTTTCCCAAAGCACGTTGTCTGGTTCTTGAAAAGACGGGTTACTACAGAAAAAGTGATCAGGAGTTTTATTACTGTCCCTGCAACCACGAAATTGAGAATTAAGGGAGATGCCAAGCCTGGCCGCGTGATCTCGCACTGGCAAGTGTTCCGGATAGCATACACTTTTGAGATGTCTTCTCTATATCTTTTCACCAGGCTTATAGTTTTTGGTTTATGGCAATTTGGTTTTTTCGCTAGCTGTCGTTACCCGACATTTGTTGATTGTTGAAAATGTGGATGAAAAGTGACTGATCTCACCCTAGCCAGGTTAGTCCTCTCGCATAACCTTCAAATGTACTACGTTCGGGTATCCAGACAAGAGTAACGTCGTATTGGGAACACGAAATCGAAGTCCAACCATCCCAATGGAACCGACCAGAAGAGCAAAGATAAAAAAAAAAAGATGAAAATTTCGGTCAAATGTATTCGGTCGTTTGCGTGAAACAATACGAAGAAAATTCATGGCTCTTGTATCGCGTTAAAACACCTGTACAAAGGGGGGGGGGGCAAAATAGATATTCATGAATAAATAAATATTTTTTTCGAGAAAAATCAAAACACTATTTCACCCTAGTTTTTGAACAAACGTCGATTAGCGATATTAGCAATTTCTTTGACTGTGTTGCTAAGTAGCAAGCAAGTTTTTCATATCATAGAGGTACTAACATAATCTGGAAGGCATTCTTCACTTAAAGTTTTATTTTCTCAAGAAAGCCGCAGATATCATGATGTAGGTGTATACGAATATAATTCACACCTTAAACACCTTGAATGAAGCTATTCAGGGCAGGAGACGGAGAGGTGACGCAAAGAAATACGGTGCGTAAAAATGTGTTCAACTCTGCAGTCTGGGGAATATTGTACAAAAGAAAAGAGAAACACTAGGCTCACTTACAAGGAACACCTTGAAATAACGTGCGACAAAATTGCTCTGGTGTGTCCTGACTTATCTATAATAATGACTGATATTGGACCGGCACCAATATGGGGCAAAGGCAGTGAAAATTAATTCCCAGTCAAAAGAATTAATTCTGTTTAGCGACTATGCGCGCTGCTGAGTGTGCTCCGCTTTTCGGACGGTATCAGATGACGTGTTATCGCGGGATTGCTACCTACCATCTTGGCTGTCGAGTTATAAAGGACATACGACGCTTAAATCCAGGAACCCCTTGGTTCAGTCAAAACTATTAAGCTGGAATAAAGACAGCTCAGCATGAAAACATGGCAGGAGAGATGGAATCAGTCAACAAAGGGAAGATGGACTCATCGACTTATATCTGATCCACAAAAATGTATGAACCGATACCACGGGGAAGTGAATTTTTATCTCACCCAGTCCATAACTGGACATGGCTTAATGAATCTCCTATTTGTCCAAACTGTGGAGAGGCCAGAGAGGACGCAGAGCATGTATATTTTCATAGCCCACATTTTTGCACAGAACGCAGAAGTCTTGAAGAAATAACAATTTCAGAGAACATTCTGAACCATGTGTTGACACCGAACGCAATATGGGATGCTGTGAAACAAACCGCAGCGATAATCATAAAGGAACTGATAGGGTGTGGGTTAGTACGTAGGCGTATTTCTGGCATCGAATATTCAGGTATGCGAATCGTAAATGCCAGTAGCCCGGGTTACTGGTATCTTATCTTTAGAAGATTACACATCCGTTGACGCAACCAAAAAAAAAACCTTCAACAGCTTATGCGAAACCTTTCCAAAATTCTAATCTAAGCTTGGCTTTTATGGCAGCCTATGACTCATTTTTTTTTTTACCAATTTCAGACTTATTCGGATGTATGTATACCAAGGTTACATACATTTATCGTGCAATACCTATCGTTTCAGAGACCATGCCCGCGTGGAGGAAGGGTAGTTAATTGTAATTTGAAAACAGTCAGTGGTCCTTTGTTATACCCTCGGGAAGTGCTATGTGAGCCCCTAGTTGCTGAAGTATCTTGAAATATCTTAGAAAAACTAGAATGCCTCTCCTTCTGCAGTGTAAGCCCAGAAGGACTTAACAAAACTGTTAAAGAACTGATTGCAAAATCACCAAGTGTAAAAATGGAGCCATGCAAAGGTATCTACGTAGAGAAGTTACAGATAACCTTAATTGTAGGTGCATAGCCATCCCATAATACGATACAAGGAATTAAGGTTCAAAGCAAGAATGATTTAAAAGTAACATTTATGTAAAAAAAAAAAAAGATTTGAGATTTGATGAGTAACAGTTTATGTTTTCTCTAACCTTTCTAGCCTTAAATTGTCACAGTTTTGCCAGGGGGAACAAGTCCACATACGACCTAAACTTTTCCAAATCAAACATGGAGGCATTATAAATGAAGGTTCGTCATAAATTTACAAGGCTGATTCCCTAATGATTTAAGACCAACTATGTCAAAATCAATCGAATTTAAAAAACATCTTAAACCAATTAGGTATGGTCCCATACTTCCGTTTGGTAACAGCCATGGGTCCTCTCGGAATATTAGTATGTAAGTACACACGTTCTTATAATGTTTATTGAATGTCAACTTAAATGTCAAGTAGTCTACTAGTGTTCCACACGAACAAGACAACTTTTCCCTAAACTACAATATTTAAAAGAAAAAACAAAAGCATATTCCATACATAAAACTTGTCTGACCTTGAGAAAAAACTGTAACGAATGTTTACGACATCCGTTGCCTTGTCCAAATGCCAAACTGCTTCTTCGTCGACTTCGACACACAGAAAATGTCCTTAACGTCTATCCAAAATAAGTTCCTGAACTATTACAATATGATAGAACGAACAAATAATGTCACATGCATGGAATGTCAGAAGGACGCAGTCCGACGCACTCAAGATTCCCTTTTATCCATCCGACTCACAACAAAAACCGTCCTTGAACCTATACAAAACCACAAATGAAAATCATTAACTTGAGTTTGTTTTCATTTGTTTTTAGGGAATGTCTAATGCTCGCCGTTCAATGCCATGTGAAGGCAGACAGCATTCCTCGTGACGCCGGAAACAAGACAAAACGGAAATAAGTACCGACGTCGACGGGACGAGTAGGAGCTAGGAGCTATTTTCGTATTTTATCAACAATTAGTTCCAAGTATTAATGGATAATCGTTATTTTATGGCTTTAAACAAATTTTATTTTTTTCCGATGCACACCCACCACTTCCTGAAATGGGAACTCATCTTATTCGCCCTCTCGCCTCATCAACTCATAGTTTATGCTTCGCTTTGACTTGTATATACTAGTCATGAGTGGTTCGAGAGTAAACAAAAACAAGCGAAAGGACAGAAAATGTTACACATACGCCCTGATTGCATGGTGCATCTTGTAACTCGTTTCGCTACATGAGCTGTTTGGTTGCCAATCTATTAGCGTTTCTAACTCTCGAATATAAACAAAATTGCACCATACTCTCATGTGAGTATGTGGACTGTCGTAATTAACCTGCGATCACTAGTAACATCAGCTACATTAGTATGACATTTGATATCGGACTTGAGACATTGCTACCAACAAGAACAATAGAAACTACTTCACTACGTAGAAGTATCTGAAAACAATGCAGACTTATCACCGTGGTGAAAGGCATGGTATCTGCCTTTGATATCACTTACGCTCAACTCTGTAGCTCACTTTTTGTACTCAACGCCAAGCGTACCCCCGCAACATTAGAAATTCCCCGTGCAACAAAAAATTCATTAAACCGTCACCGCCCTTCGGATATATTCGCATATAACGACGAAGGGCAGGTTAAGAGCAATCGAGTATTACCGGCACTTACGCGCCAATAGCAAGAGAGGTTCACTCGAAAGCAATGAGGCAATCAGGCAATCCCTGGTATCTGGGAACAAGGTAGACAGCACGCAAAAATAAAACAAGCTACCAGTAATCTGCTCTATTTTCGCACTTATCACTCAGTACCCGAAAGACGTATTACATGCGACGAGTCGCGTTTTTAATTTTTTTATTTTTTTTATTTCAAACACTCTTTCCGGATATCATGAAAAGAAACAATTATACCAGTATACTATTCGCGTATCTTAATTCTCAGCGCACATTCGATGTGAAGTGAAATTTCGAACGCCAAGCAGCACGCGTTATAATGTACATCGTACTCGTCAAGCTCTACGAGGCAACTGACTAACAAGCACCGGAGCTTTTCCACTAACCGAACCAGACAGACATTGCTCTCTTATTGAATTTTCGTTTTACTCTCAGGAAATTCCACACCATATTGGACGATTGGCGTAGTGCATTTGTCTGAAGCTACTCTTCAGCATCGTCGTCGTCGTCGTGCTACCGAATGTTTTGTTTATTTTCCTAGGTCGGATGTGGAAATGCCATGGCACGACAGACAGGGAGGGTGGTGAGGCGACGGTGGTGCTGGACCAAATCTTCATGCTGTCCATCGAAGTATCTGCATGAATGTGGAGAGGAAAAGCGATGGCTGGAGATATATGGATGATGCTGTGACATGGGTCATAAAAGAGAACTACTGTCGATAGTGATTTAGTGAGGAATACACCAGGGTGACAGGATGTATTCCAGCAAGAGAATTTTTGCTTACAGAAAAGAGCACTAACTTATGCAGCACTTGCGTATAACAGTTATGTGGTCGATAGGGGCTGGTTTTTAACTGACATCGCGGCACAGTGGGCATTGATTTTTTATGATGCATATACGCACTGATGGGCAAACTAATCCCGATCCTACTCCTTCCAGTTCGGGAAACTGTCATTACAGTTAACATAAATTCGTGATTTACACAAGCTGTGGACCTGGAACTTCATACCCGCATCAAAGGCGAAATCGTGAAGAGAGTGACAATCCACGTGCCACAAGAGGCGAATAACCTTCAGCTCTGGCGAAAAGGCGTGAAAGTATAGACGGATGTGTGATTAGGATGAAGTAGCAAAAAAATTGATCCTTCCCTATCGAGGCTGTTTTTTGAGGGATGTATATTTAATGGAAGCAAATTAAGTTAAGCGACGAATAAAAGTTTCACGATGCCACTTAGGCAGATTTCGGTTCTGGATGTTTTGGCAGAAATGACGTGAGGAATTTTGGACAGGCTAATCGAGGACAACAAGGGTTATGAGGGTTTAGAACACTTTTATAAATGAGTTTTATTACATTATTATCACCGTTGATGGCTGTTTTTAAAGTCGTTGTGGTATGCTGCCCACGTAGTCTCTTGGTGGCAGGAAACAATAAATCACTAAGAATAGATACAAAGGAGTTCACGGCCCTAAATTAATCATTCTAAAGGTGCCAAACATACTATTTAGAAGTAGTAGGCCTTGTAATATATGGATAGAGTGTTAGTGGTCTGCGGATCATGTGGAAGTGATGATGTGGATTCAGTAGGAGTGATCTGTGATTTTAGTGGCAATGATCCAGAATTAGTGATCTGTGGGTTCAGAAGTGCTTGGTTGATCCAATGAGTAGTAGCAATCGTCAATGGGTTCAGTATCAATAACCGGAGTAGCCTATGGATACATTGCCTAAAGATATTTCGAGAAGCTGATGGTTAGCATAGATGGACTAAATACCGTGGATCACAAGAGCTTCGATGACCAACCCAATACTAATTCTGAATCCAATATCTTATTCTTGCCTTCGCAAAGAGTGCTTTGGTGGCTATGGCACGAACATGGCATCAAATACCCCTCACTAATTCAACTTAGATAACTGATATGTCTGGATTCTGATTCAGCGACGTAATGATATCTTTCTCTTTTCCAGGTCAATATTGCACACGATTTCATGTAACCTTGTTATGGCGTCAGTCTCATCCATCCATGGACACTCTCTGGTGCATCTTATGGCACTTCTTTGCCCCATGCGATTTCAATGAAAAACGAACTTAATCATCCTGGTCACCGCCTCATGACCCTTATTGCACACAAACACTCCAGTATTTTACGGCTATCTTAGAACATTTGCATAGATAAATTCTATGCCAAGCTTTTGGGCGTTCGATGCAGCACCAGGAGCATGAGCACTAAAATCTATATCCATTTGTTAGTGTTTATGGGACTATTGAAATCAAAGTTGGTTTGTCGAGAGAACGGTTGGGAGAGCCTACGGGAGACAGTTCACAGCATTTTGTAGACAGTCTGTCTGCACTGTCTGCCATATGCATATACATAAGAAAGGAGGTGGAATGTGAAAGTAGGTTTGTATGAACGTATTGCAGGACAATTGCAGTGTTCCAGAGCACTAGCAAAAAAGAAATGAGTAGAAACAGGAAAATCACTATGTACAGATGGAGAAAGTTATCCCATTGGGAACGACATGAAGTATTGGTTTAAGTTTCACAGCAGTTTTAAGTAAAGTTTAGGTGCGAAAGCCAACTGAAGTTCAGTAATAATGTGAAAATAATTTTGTTCGCCAAAAAATAGTTGGTGCAATCGAAAAGGAATTCGACTTTGTATGTGTGAAGTTGGAGGGAATGATGTAGCAGTGTTTATGAAGGTACTTAGGGGAAACTCTGGTGAAAGTGTTGCTTGTTGAAAAGGCTGAGAGTTGGTGTCCGAAGTCGTAATGAAGACAGTTTTTGAGAAAGTTAATTTGATCACTAAGAAATATTAGGAAAAAAAGGAGTTTCTATTATTATTTATTATTAATTTTTTTTTTTGAGTAAAACAGTTTTCGGCTGATACAAACGTTCCAAGGCCGTGGAAACGATGAAGCCCCTGGACATAACCACCGATAAAAACGAGGAAAAAGTAAGTAAAATGATTATGAAAAGCTGCCGGATTATATCAAAGCAATTCCTGAAAAAGTCGACATTCCAATCACGTCTTTCTCGAATGTTTTGAGTAAGGAAGAGTGCGTTACAAAATTTGCTCCAAATTTGTTGAATTTCGATTTCTTCCCCGATAGAAAGAAAACCATAAGGAGTTGTTTCGGTATTATAAGGCATGAATGAACCGTTTGATTATAAATCATGATTTCTTGCTAGAAGGTCGTACGGTCAATAAGAAATATTAACTTGAAGTTATGCACAATGTTTGGTCAAATATAATACCGTAAGCATGCCTCAGCCACTGTATGGATCGCCTTCTGCGATTATTTCTCCGCTCGAAACTGAAAAGTTGAAAGGACGGAGATTTGTCACTATTGAGGAAATAAAAACTGAATCACTGGAAGAGCTCAAGCTATACCAAAAAGTGCAAATCAGAAGTGCTTGGAAGATTGGAAAAAGGGCTGGCGCAAATGATTATATCCCAGTTGAAGGGGGCAAAATAGACATTGATGAATAATAAATATTTTCTGAGAAAAATAAAAAGTCACCTTATTTTTTAAACATACAGACAAGGCGGTCTTGTGTTAGAAGTACCACGAGGTATGTATGTACGGCATGTAAGCTTTAAAAGAGAAGTTGTTGGACAATAAACCCTATTTTTTTAAGATAAGAAAATATGCAGTCAATTTATGTTATGTAGAAATGGAAACAAAATAAGTAGCTAGGACTGTGTTAATATCAATTAGGACGATTCACCCGCAACGAACCTGAATCCACTGAGTATGTTTAGGTATTCTATCCCGTCATGCATCATCCTATAATAAGCAGAAATGCTAGGTGTGATATGAAAGTGGCAAATCATAGTGCGAATGGGATTTCTTCTAATTGAAGACTCATCACTTCTAACGACATGGCCATCTTTAATTTTCGGCTTAAATTCGGTAATGCGATAGCTTTGATGAAATATCGTTTTTGTGAATGAACTGTCGAGCGATATATACGAAAATAATAATTACTGAGAGACCTTATGCATGTGCAGGTCAGACTGCAGCATCCTGTGCGATCATTCCAAAACCAACAACCACTTTCATTCTGCTCTAATGAAAGGCTACGAGTGGAAAGCATTGATCTCACACATCCATTGCCTCAAAACGCATTTTATTTGGCAAACCACTCAATCGAATAAGCGATAATTCGAAATTGTAACGTATCTCTCGATAAATACCTGTAAAAACGTAATGCGATCAACTCACTCATCTCAAATATAAACAAATAACATTTCAACGAAGAAAAATTCTTCCTTCAGTAGCCGCGCGATAAATGCCAAAGGATAGAAGTCTACTTAATCCCAAATAAATTTTAATGACTGTTTACCAGGGCGACGCGGGCAAACACAGGTATTTCCTTTGCAACCTTTTATCGCACATCATCGTCAGTATCATCACACTCTAGTCGACACTACTCATAGTACAAAGTGGTTGTATATACAAATAAACCGGAAACCGGAAAACATCCGGTTGGGCGAATCAGGATAATGTGGGAAACAGCAGAAATCTATAAATGACAGCAAGCCATGGTGAAAAGTTCAAAAAAATTATTGCGATTCGCGGTCACATTTTCGCGTCGCCCTCAAGGTCTCACACCATTTTAAAGGTCTGTATAGGCGTAAGACCACGACCAAAACCATTTATTTTAATAAGAGCGATCCAAAAGCAATGCGGACTCCGATGAATGTGTTTCAATTTCTCTAATTAACAAGTGGGGGGATGGGGATGAAATTCATTTTGTTTTAATCTCTCTTTTTCTGTTGAAGGGAGTAAATGTTGGTTTAACATAAAATAGACAAAACGGACAGATGCCAAATGGCTCTTGAGGGCAATTACTACATCTGCGTTGATGAAACTTTAAAGCAAGCAAGCAAGTTGCATCTGTTTTAGCAATAGGGGAGGACGTAGTTGTCAAGTGGAAACTTTTTTCCTTAGTTGTTAAGAGAGGAAAACTGAATACAGTGTCCGACGATAAAATAGAGCAATCGGTATTATTATTTATTAATTAACCACTTTTTTAAGTCTTGGAGGACGTAATGGCCACTCTCATTAAACTAATTGAGTTATCTCAGACATGATTCTAAGATATGGGGAACTGATTTATTTTCTTGCAGAGTTGAAAGCGACAGAGAAGAGTATAGGTATAATCATGAAAGTCTATGAAAAGACCAAGACTAGGATTTTAAGCAATTCCACAACGTTGATAGTCTGTAATAGGAAAAAGTTAAAGGCTACAGTTATGGCTTTTCACGACAGTCGCTATCTCTGAACAAAGTTATTACGAAATATCTTGGTATTAAGCGTTGTCAAGTGTTAAACAAAATCAGCAATCAGCAAGGTCGTTAGGTTTTATAGGGTTTAAGAAGTGAATTTCTTAAAACCACAGCAATAGAGAATATTGCTAACTAATGGAGGCGAACGATGGGGTAACGAATGTATTCAGTTGGATAAGAACTAGCATAAAACCACACTGGCGATAAAATACGAATGCCTTCGGGATAAGATCATGCTCTTCATCTCACGTAGCGATCTAGTTTACATAGATATAGTAGCAGTGTCACAGTTTTGGTACACGAAAGAACTTCAAGTACATTTGCTCTGCGAAACCGAAAGATGACAATTTCTTCGTGATCGAGGATTTTCTCAGGAGAAGGTGGCGAGAGTGGGAGCTGCCTTCCAGGAAGTGTATAAGGTGAATAATAGCATTCGATCAAACAATGACTCCTACTTCATCATTTCTGCCTTCGAAATGATATCGATCATTGGCGATCAGAGAACCTTGATTTTACTAGGTTCAATGAAGGTTTAAGGGGTCTCACTTCTGAAAAAAAAGGATTCTTTTTGTTTATAATAAATTGAAAAATTCTTTGGGTTCTTTTCTGGTTCCGCTGATGTAAATATATTGGGAATATTCAAACCGGAAGTAGTATACAATTTGATATTTTTAGCAAAAACTCAGGTGCGAGGAGTCACTTCTTTCACTAAAATCGTACCTGATCACATTCTTATTTACTTGCTTACATTTTCCAATAACTAATGTTCAGATGCGGGGTCGGCCACTGCACTGCTCTACCCCAGGAGGAATCAATGGAGTTCATATTTCGCACGGAGAAAGAGTTTAAAGTAGCGGTGACGCCATGCCTAGAGGCACTGCACAAAATCGCCTCTCCTGTAAAGTCCGGTTTACACCACACCTTTCGGTACAATTTTCTTAGGACTTCCGAATTTGTACACATTATTAAAAACGTGTTTTCTAAGGCAGCTATGATTTTTTAAATCGATTTTTAAATATGAAACTCTTTAAAATAAATATTATGAGATTAAAAATACGGCCAATTATTTTTTCACTTTTTCTCATCCCCGAAAAAATCATTAAAAACTGAATTCAAGTAAAACCCAAATGTCATGTTATTCGGGCATCCTTCTAGTTTAAAATGAACCAAAAAAAAAAAACCAAACAAATTTCTGAGTATCAGCAATGTCTTCGAGAGCCCTATCTGAATAGATTAAGGACAATTAAATTATTCCGGATAATCAATTCAATTTCGCAGGGGGCATGACATCATTCCTAACACGTCGAAACTCGCATCGAATATCCAATGGAATAAATGACAAGACCGATGCGCGGGTACCTATCTGATTGACTTGGAAAAAGCTTTCGACACCGTAAGGTTAGTAGGACTTTACTACAAGCTCAGTCGACAGAGTATAAGTTAACCACTACTATACAAGGTGGCGCAAAATTAAATTTTATAATTTTTGCAAATAGCGTCGTACGTCAATTATATTTGATATTTGTGAACTAGACAGCTGCAGTGTACAAACAGACAAGCAATGGAGCGCTCTGTTCCACAAGAGCATGTAATAATTGTGTCGATTTTTTTGACCAATAATCGGTAGATATTGTTAGCGCAGCGTGAATTTCGTCGTCGATTTCCTATCGTGTCGCGCCAACTGGACAAACATTCCGGCGCTTAGCTACTCGACTCGAACTGACTGGAACCACAGGAAACCATGCAGGGCGTGGTCGCCACCGGACTGGTCGTTCGGCCGAGAATATCGCGGCTGTGGCTGCCGATGTCGTTGAGAACGAAGAAACATTAACTCGACGACGGGCCACGGAATTGGGCATCACCAGACGGACTCTACAGCGAATTTTAGTAAAAGAATTACACATGTTTCCGTACAAAGTGCAAGCAGTGCATCAGTTAATGCCTGCTGACCGTCAATCGCGTGTGAATTTCTATCAAGCCATCCTTAATCTCAGCCACGAAGAGGACGATTTTGTGTCGAAAATCATCATCAGTGACAAGGCGCATTTCACTTAAGCGATTACGTCAACTACTCAAAGCTACTGTGTGGTGCGGCGTTCACGCAGGAGGAGTGATTGTGCCCGTATTTTTTTTGAGGACGCAATCGGCAATACGGCCACTGTTACTGGCTAACCTTACAGGCCCGCAGTAAACGAAGGGGCCTCTCCGGGCAATAGAAAAAAATTGGCGCTGGTTTTCTATTGGACTGGACGTGCGTCCACTAGCGAAACAAATTGTAGCCAAATATGTCTTGGGTTCCGGCTAGGCCAGTGTTTATATGTTGACAAACATATGGATGCTGATCTGGCAAGGGCTCGGGGAGTCTTCGCTCTGACAGGATGACTGTTTCTTCCAGGCCGAAGGCTACTTGCTCCATGGCCTTAATCAGGCACATGATTGGCTATGGATGTCCCGTGTAGATCAATATGAGAGTTTCATGGAAGGGACTCGGGTATTAGAGAGGCAATGTCCTAGGAATTGTCTCATCTTGCATAGGACACCTGAACCTGAGTACACGAAATTTTACCCGAGCAAGGTCCTATACAATAGGGCTAGGATTTTATGGGTGGACATTTTTGTAATAAAACTAATTCGAGGTTGTAAGGATACGTAGAGAGTCTACACGGGGCCAGTATGGTATTTTATAGTTAAAATGTTTAATCTAGTCTTAAGCAAGGGGTTTTAAGAAGAAATTAATAAAAATAAATTTAAAGCTAAAAACTGAAAGATATCGGGATCTCCTTACCAAGCAGCTTCTTTCCTATTCTACTTCTGGTATCAGTTAAAATCCATTTACCGAAAGAAAAAATCCAATCTAACCTAAAAACCTCGTTCCTGACTGTATCCCCCGAGCCGTCACAATTCACCATGGATTTAATGAATACACTATATTAAATACCGTCGCGCTGAACTTGAAAATCCTCCTAACCCTTGTAACCAAAACGCGTTGCCATTGAAACGAATCACTGTAACGTTGAAGGTGAGTGGGTAAAAAGGGTAAAAACATCCAGTGGCACAGAGACTTCCACCATAACCCTTAACATAGACTTGAGGTATTTTCGAGTACACCTCCATGAATATTTACGAACCTAACGAAGGAGTTTCAATTTCAATATTTTTTTCTTCCTCTTTAGTAAACATTTAAAGAGTTTGGGGTGAAAGTTAACATCGATCTAGTTGGTTGGCTTGTGATGGGGATGCTGTAATTTTCTCCCTTGGTTTGGCGTGTTGTCTGGCAAAACGAAACAAATTTCTATCACGGATGGAGGAATATTGATTTTTTTTTGTTCGTTCGTATCCGAGAGATAGAACGAAAATCTTAAAGATGTAAGTATAATGAAATTATAATTTTGGCAAATCGGGGGATGGAGAGAAACGTGCAAAAACCTATTGGACTATGAAATTAAACTTCATATTTAGGGTACACAACTGCAAGTTGATGGACATGTCTCGGGGTTGATCGATCTAAAAAAAATTATGTGTGGAGACTGACAAGTAATTTTAAAGCGAATATTTAATGCTTTTATCCCGAAATATGGGAGGGTATGACTGGAAAGTCAGTGTCTGGCATATAGTAAACAAAAGAGGTACAATGACCTACGACTTAATGGATAGCTTAAGCGCATGGTCCTGTGCATCCCTGAATGAATCCATTCAAATTTTTTTTTTAGTTTTAAAAATTCGAAAAACCCCAGGGTCTTAGAGGTCTTTGCAAAGTTTTTATGACCCACATCTTCCTTTCACCTTCAAGCGAATCTTTTCAAGGCGCAGAAGCCTAAGTGAAAAAAGACGCGAAAAAAACTATAAAAAATCAGAATTTCTTTGAGCGAGACGATTTCCTTGGGAACTGCTATTTTTCTTCTGAGAATTCTCCTTCGACTTTTTCCGAACTCTAAAGGTTCACCCTTCACCTCATGTATTTCCTAGTAAACAAGAACTGTAAATATAAAATAGAGCTCCTTTTCATACTCGGGTACATATATTCACACGTCCAATTACAATTCAAAGTCGTCAAAATCGCCTGGGAACAAGCTTAAAAGTCGTTATCTGCTTAAACCACTTGTTAATCCAAATCTGGCAAATCAAACTGACACTTCAATCAAACATTCTCGATGACATGCTCCAACCACAAGGTGAACAAACTAATTGTATCTAATTACCGCCGACGACCGTAGACTTATACGTAGACCTGAGTATAACAACACTGGGAAGTATGAGTACGTAAGTCACCACTGTCATTTACCTGCATCATTCTAATTGAATTGTGTGCATATTGTAAACGCATTTGTCAATAGTGACAGGCAAATTACGGATTGCTCATATCCAACTCCCCAAGTAAGTACATCTCTTGTGATGGCATCGGCGTCGTTGTTGTCATCGTCACCGTACGAAACTGACGCACGTGATGCTGGTAAGGACACAAATTAAAGATCACATTGCCAGCCTCGTATTTATTCTCAACGTAGTGCCGACCCGACCCGACTCGACTCGACTCGACTCCAACGACTACGTAGCGTGAGTTAATTATTTTCAAGGCTCTTACGTGGCGTTATTCATACCAGCTCACAAGTAAACTATACTCGTTGCGCGGGTTATGTATCCGAAAGTGAATGATAAACGAGAGTGAGAGATATTCAATCCATAAATGAAAGGGAATGGTCCTTGTTGTAAAGTAAAAATATCCATTCGTTAACAGGTAAGCCTACAGCGGAAAGTGTCCTTTATAGGCACGTCTCTTCGACACTGCCTGGCCTTAAATCGATAGGAGTATGACCTGAACTGGATTATGATTCCAGAGCGAGGGAAAGAGACCGTTGAATAATGAGTACATACGCACAACTGATCCAGAAAGAGATTCTGTCACCTCTAACGTCCTCAATAGAGACGTGGATAAGTGCGCGTTTCAAGATGACAAATATGTATACGACGTAGGTCAAATATGTGACTAGCTATTGTCACATTATTTTTTGGGACTTTTGCATACACTGAGGATGACATCAAGTTATACTACATGTTGTAGTTTTGAAAAGTGCTCGTACTTCGTATCGAAGTTGAATGTCAAATAAGTAGCAGAGAGATAAGATCCCATCATTGTCTGGGATGTGGCTTGGCCCTGAACTCGATGATGAGACGACATGGAATGCATTAAGTCGCTTGGTGTTACGTTTATCGTTATTCGTCTTCGTGTTCCTTTGTTTTCGCCTGTCAGTTTTATTTCGAGACATATTGTTAGAATCAAGTTTTGTTTACAAATTTTGCATTCTTTTCTATTTTTAGCAAAGGCTTTAGGCGGAATGGGTCTGCTGGCGTCATAAGTAGAGAAGTTGAAGAACCTCCGGGATTTTTGAACAAAATTTCGATTGATGACATCTTATCTGAATCTAGTCTAATGTCCTTTTATGTATTATAGGTGCTCTTACTATCCCCGTAACGCAGATAATCTTAACAACTAAGTGGATCGAAATGTCCGCCAGCTTATGTCATGTGTCCGCAGGGCAGATGGGGTACATATACGTGCCTCCTTTTGTCTCTGAAAGCGAGGAAAAACGCGGCATTACTAAGGCACGAGCGAGGGGACGGTCTAACTTTTTGCCGTCGTGCATAATTCACAGTAATTTATGTAATTTGGTGTTGATTTGCAATGAGGCAACTAAAGGTCAAACTTACATTCATTGCAGTCGAGTGTCTCGCCTAATATTATAGACAGATATAATCGTATTTCCTCCGTAATTTTTGGTTCAGTTCTTACTGTTTTATTCAAGCTAATTAGCTATGGATATGAATCGAACCTACATACATATATTCCCTGCGCAGTAACTGACGATGTCAAGTAGCATATCAACATAATTACGGTGAATTATATATTAATGGCACATGACATCAATAAAGACGGTAAAAATGGAGTAATATTCTTCCTAAATAGTCATCCAATAAGAAGTGTCATTTTAAATTTCACTTTATTGTTGAACCCTCAATATTCAACTAGAAATACACACTAGCACAGCATGCTGAAATAGTGAAAATTCACTGCATATACAGTGAAATATCAGAGAAACTTTTTGTACGTTTTATACTTTTTTTGGCCATTATGGTGGTTAGCATACCACTTGGACGTCTCGGAGAGGTTGATTCTGTTATAATTCGTCCGGCAATGTCAGCTAAGAGTATCCATTTCGCGATGATCATAAGAATCGCTTTGCACCACATTTTGTATATAAATCTTGACCTTGACGTAGGTACGTAGGCCTCAAACAGAGATGACGACCCATTAACCAAATGTATGTTACCTGGTAAGTCGCACCGAACTGTCGAAGGCATTCAAAGCCATTGACCATCTTGGAGGTGGGAGCCCAAGAATATTACATATCCACGACGTTATGTGTCAAAAACACATTTAATTCGTTCGAGTGGTCCCAAATCAAGAGATGACGCCCAAGGAGTTTGGTATGGCAAACTCGTTGGAATTATACTGTCGGTTGGAATGACTATATCGATTTGTGCATGATGACTCTCATCATCAGCTTTGCTCCTTCGGTGTCAATCGTTACAAAATGGGCAGTTGAATTTAGACATGGTGGTAGTCCCTCGACGACGAGTCACGTGAACGACATTCAAAAACTGTAACCAAACCGAGAACCATCGAAAAATTGCATATCTTGTTGGACGATAGGCAAGTAAAGGTGAATGTGACAACTGAGGCTGTGGGAATATCGGATTAAAGGGTGCGGAACATCTTGCACAAAGAATTAAGAATGCTGAAGCTCTGCCCAAGATGGGTGCCACATTTCCGCAAACGATTTTCGCAACAATCTCTAGAGGCCAATTTAGTAGGGATCCGCCAGAGACAGCAGTCCAAGCAGATGGTTCAGCGCCAAAGAAAGCAAAGTCAATGACATCTGCCGAAAAGGTCATGGTCGGTGTATTTGTGGATGCGAAAGGGATGCTGTGAATAGATTACCTTGCAAAAGACAGAACCATTACTAGCAAATATTATTTCTTTTTAACCAACTGGATGCCAAAATTTGCGAGAAGCGGTCTGGCTTAGAGAAGGACTAACCACTTAGGCTAGGACAGCCCATCTGGATGCTAGGGTGTGCATTGGCGATGGGAAAATGCGGGACTTGATTTGGCACCCCCAGACTTCAATTTGAGCCCAAACTCGAAGAAGTTTGTTTACGGGAAACGCTTCACATCCAGTAAAGAAGTTGAGAGGGCCATCGATGAATATTTTCGCAGCCTTCCAGACAGACTGATGTTGGGGAAAAACTAGTCCAAGTGTGTTAAAGTCAAGACTATGTAAAAAAAAAAAGTGAAATCGCAGTCCTTCATTGCCAGGCCGAGAACTTGTCACCTTACCCTAATATATGCTTATAAGGTTCAGCTAACACAAGAATTGGAGCCCACAGACCATGCATTTGCTAATTGATCATGATTTTTACACAAAATTGTTCCAAGTTATGAGTCTCACTTTCATTTGGGTGAGTAGGTAACCAAAAATATGTATGAAACTTCATTTTTATTCAAAACGAATGAAAAATTCGGCCATATTTTTCTAAAACCGATGTATTACCGAACCATGTGGACTGTTATGGACATGAAGACGTTTATTTTGAGCAGAACAGTGCCACGGTTTGACTCTATTGCATGATATGATAACATTCCTGGACGAGAGAATTTTCGAAATGGAGACTTTTATTGGCCGCTCATTAGGCTTATGTAAAAGATAGTCTACGCCAATGCTTCACTAACGAGTCATGCACTAATAGATTTTTTCAAAGACAGAGCTAAGCCTCTAATCCATCCAGTAGTCCATCACTAGCCTCAGAGTTTGTATTGTTTGTATTCAATGACCGTGTATAAGATAGTCATTCACTACACCTTGCCAAATTAAACCGTACAGAAGACGAGAGCTTAACAATGAGCATTTAGTTTATTTTCAATTTTAAGAGTAAACCAAAAATCCACCTCGCGCTATCCTCAATTACAACGCACGTACCGATAAAATCCAGAGACAAGCTCTCATCACAACCTTATCATTAAACGGCTTTCCAAGAAATCCTTCCCTAGATTTTATGTAACCTCCCTTACCACTGAATAAAACCGAAAAAAGGTTAAATCCCCATGTAATTAAAAATTAATATCATTCATCAGAGCCAGAAGCAGGTACATAATGTCAATCTGTTACATTTCGAATAACGAAAGGCGGCGGCGATGACTCAATATCACCTTGAACATTTCTCTCCTTCACAAAGCCCAAGCGAGTTGAGAAGAAAAGTAAAAAGTTCCTCCCGGAAGACATTAAGCATCCCATTACCGGCTGCTGATTGATGAACGGCAAGCGATTGTCGTGCTGACTACAACAAATGAACTTGAAACTGATGATCCATACACATGTGCGACTAAAATTTGTTGCTAATTACCCAAACTACAAAGAGATTCAGCGATTGTTCGATATTCTCAAATGTCAAATTCAATCACCTTCCTCCTACCCACCAGGAGGAGGATACCAGTACACGTTTACGTGTTTACATTGGAATGTAAGTCAAGGTCCTCAGTGCTCTCATTGTCAGTTGTTGTATTGTTTTACGCGACAAACATGTGCTCGATGACGTTTTTCGATTAGCACATCATCGAGACATAAAGACAAAATAATATAAAAAAAAAATCCAAGTCAACGCAAGAAGCCTTGTCGGCAGATCCAAGCAACCGGGGGTTAATGACCGTGAATATACATAATTTTTTTGGCTGACAGTTCGGAGTACAACGACGAGAGACTGAGTATAATTGATGCATGGTAAAAATATCGAGAATATGTTTCGCCTCTTTATGACGACTTGACGCGGCTGTTATTGATGCGACGTCTTCGATTAACGCACGGGCATGAGTGATTAATGTCAAGCAAATGATGCAAAAATGGGAGATAGGGAAATGCAAAGGAATGTCTTGCTTTATTCTGAATGCCATTCGGTTTTCCTCAAAGGTGATGAAAGTAGGGCGAACCATAAATCTTCGGGATGAATGAGGGAGAGCTGATAGTTCCAGAATTCCATCAGCCGAAAAGAAAATAAGCAGTAGGCATGGCAATAAGCAATAAGTCGTTTCCTAGGTCCTCAGGGCAGATCCGAAGCAAATAAAAAAGTGTTCGTGACCCTAATAATGACCGTGATATAGGAACTACCATAATTCTTTCACCAATTCACATAAACGTCTCATATCAACATCCTACCAATAGATCACCAGCGACAGTCCTTCAAAACCGGATGTGATCAATCTCGAAATCACCTCTAGCTCAAGACTACCATCTCTTTCGCTTGATCTTGACTGCACAATATGTTGACCCTTACTGTGTACTTTAAAAATATTTGCATTGGCACCTCCTCTGACGTCAATCAACCTCCGTCTGTGATCATAAATAATCTCAACAACAACCAAATGCCAATAACAACATTATCAAAGGCAGTTTGTCACCACCACCGAAGGAATCGAGCTACGAGCAAAGACAATATTAATCCTTCACAAGCCGTGCATATAGCTCGTCGATCAGTACCGATCATGATGAAGATCACTATTCTCGGACGCCTGTTGTTTATAATTATCTGTCAAAACTGACCATTGATATTGATTTTTAATTAAATGCGAAAGAGTACAAGATCATTTCTGCATTCCATTCGATCGGTTTTGTGGTATAAAATATTTATAAATAGAACGAAAATAGGAAGTTAAATGGGTTGTTGAACTTACGTTTTACATTCGGAACTGCTAGGCGCTCGCAGTTCTAGCATTTGTGATGTCTTCGTGATGATGAGGAAGAATGTATTCTTGTCGACCGCAGATTGTCGCACTAGGGTCTGTTGATCGAAACACGTGATTGGACTGATCAATTTATTTAATTCGGTCGTTCCAGTCGCTGAGATGTTCTGGAAGCTCTTTAATGCGTATTTGTCATCCTTAAAAAAAATAATAATAATAAAGATAAAGTAGATGTAGCGTAAGGGGATAAAAGGGTTCATACCTGTTTGGTAAGCAAGAGCATCATGTTTTCGAAAAGAAGTCCGTGCAGCTGGATGCCGGGATTCTTTTTCATCGTCAAACTTCCATCGTGGATTAGTTTCAATTGGGTTAAGTCCAAATTCTGAAAAGAAACAAAATAAATTAGAACAAAACATCACAAGGATAGCAGGTCCAAAGAGGCATGATAAATGTTTTTTTTTTTAAGTTCTAAGAAACGTTCCAATTTAAGCATGAGACCCTACGGCTCTTAGTTATTTGTTCTACAAAATCCGTACGTATACGTATTAGAAAAGGTTTTCAAAAATACTGACGGAGGGAGGCCTCCTTGAATGCTCGACGACTTGAATGCGTTTTGTAACCATTACCATTACTATCTTGTCGGCGAAGCCCATGATATTGACTATTCTGATAGCCTTAGTCACAATACGCAGACCTATGTACATAAGGTCGATAGGAAGGGTCCTAGGACGGAACCTTGGGGTACCCCCTCAGAGCCATAGTAATATTTGCGTTTAAATGCGTTTTTTATATCTGGTGTCACCTCTGCGCAGTATTCTTTGACCTGCTCGTCTTCAAGAGAATCCTTTTATAGCTTCAGATGCAATGTCTACTGCTCTTTTAATGGCATAAGTTTGATTGTCTGAAGTCATACTGATGGTTTGATAACGCTTATATTAGGATCGGTCTAGGATCTTCTAAATTGTGTCTAGCAGTCATATGGTTGCGATATGAAGATGGTTTTCTGAATAATTTAATTCCTTTCAGCAGAAGTACTAGCTGTTGCAACGTCCACTGTTTTTAAAACACGCTTTCCTATGGGCATTTTTGCAGAATTGCAATAAACAGAGTTGCATGGTAGCCTTCAATGCTTTGTTGGGAACTGCAGGGTTTCAAGCGCCTGTTTGTTTCCTATTCGGATGAGCGCTTTCTATAGTTTATCTAGTGTGATGGCTTGACTATTTCCTACATCTACTTCTCGAACAATTGTGGGCATAATATGTCGCGTTCGGGGACCTGGACTTGACCGGATCTCTCGAACATCTCCTACGACAGAATCTTGTGCCTGTTGTTACAGATTATCTATACGACATCGGGTGGTTCTTAATAGCAAAATTGAGCCAGGTCCTGAGAAGAATATGATCTCGATCGGTAAACGAGGTCTTACCTCAGCTTAAATTTGGTTGGAGGAAGGTTAAAGTTTAAGGAAATAAAAAGCAGTGGGCCTTAAACTACTTCAGGTGGGCTCTTCTAGAAGGTGAAATCACAAGAAAACATGCTTTCCTAGCAGAATTATAGTGGCTACAAGAAAATGGAGTGGAGGTCGGTAAAACAAACCAAATACAGGACGACTCTAATAGGGTTCTCTACCGATCGGTAGAGAGCCAGCCTTTTATTTATTACTAAATCAAAAGGTTGTTCTTGTAAGGATTTAACGTGTAGAGTTATGGAATGGAGACCTTTGATTAGATACCTTAAAAGCGGATAGACTAATTCTGAAGTGAACACGAATTTTACGAACTCTAAAAAAGATAAATGACTTTCGTGATAAGAAAAGAGGCCTCTCGTGATTACTAGAAATCTCTAGAATTTTTACTTCAGCGGTAAAGCCAGCCCAGAGCTTTTTATGCAAAGTGAGTCTCATACTTCTGGATAGCGCTTAACGAAGGTAGTATTTCGTTGGATTCCAAAAAGCTGCACTTGCCCGTAATCCACCCAATTAAGTAAGGTGTTAAGAAAGGAGTGCTTTATAAGAGGCGCTCTATGAAACGAGGGAGTTATATCACGCGATTTAGTTAATTTTTTTTTTCTAAAATACATTGGAAATCTTGACAGTGCTAATAGACCAATAACAATTTACAGCATAAGGAGTCTTATCTAGTCTATTACCATCACAGACATTTTCTGGATAAAGAATTATTTTTGAACGGGGGTTCCCAAGTCAAGTCATGAAGCCAATTTAAGGCTTAAAGCCTACAACATCTCCATACTTGTTACGCGAATCGGAATTCCACTGACCTTATCCACGAGCAACAGTTTTGGTTGGAACAAGATTTTATATAGGCCCTAAAAGCCTTGTGATATCTCTGTTTTTACTTTCGATAGACTTTAAATATTTTTTTTTTCTACTCACCTTAAATTCTTCTTTGTCTAAAGTTGATTTGTCTAATTTTCGCTGTATGGTCTGCAGTCTAGAAAGAAAATATTCGACTTTAATACATTCATTCCTCTCCATCTCCTAATATCCACTTACTTGTGTGCATCCTCAGCGGTTTTCACAGCCTGATTTACATCAACTAATATCCTCTTAGACGAATCCAATGCACGTTGTACAGCTTCCGCTTCAGCATTATTGTCCGGCACCACACGCTTCGTAATTTTATACAAATTTTCGAACAACAATGGATATTTGGTTAAGCGCTGCAACACCGTAGGCAGCAAATCCTTCAATTGTAAACGCCGACAGGCTTTGTGCGATTCAGCTTTGGTTAGGAATCTTTGGAGATTTTCATCTTTACGTCGTTTCTCTTTCAACGCCTCCAGAGCGATTTGTTGTCGAGCACAAAACTTGGCCGCATATTCGCGTAACTCCTCGCCCGATTGTCCATCGAACATGCCCGCAAGTAAGTCACCGACATTTTGTACGATGTGATTGTGTTCGAGGCGACGCATTTTCAGTTTTTGCTCAAACGAACTGTGTAGTTCTTTGAGAGATAGTAAGGCAGGCGGAAATAGTAAATGCAGGTGATCGTGGGGTAGTACGCTGCTCTCTTGTAACGGTCGCATGAAGATACCCTCCAGTAGCTTTAAGGTACGAACGTGACTTCGTTCTGTTTGATAGATTTCTGCAAACAACAAATCAGATCAGTGGAATGGGAATATGCAGGGGAAAAAGTGAACTTACCGTTAATAATTTCCTGGCGTTTCTTCTCCGCATCTGTGAGTGCAGCCAAAACCTCCGCCGCAATATTCGAACTCCAATCAACCTCGTTCACCAAATCATCATCGTCATCGCTATCAATCCATTGTCGCGGACCAGACGCTAAATTATGTGCTGCAGTCACTACATTTGCACTGAACATGTTACTAGCGGTGTTGGTTACGTTTGATGCAATCGGTACGGGACCACCAACTTGCTCCATCGACGTACTCGGACTCTCGGAACCGCCTCCCGATGATAGACTAGAATTAGAGCTCGCTGTATAGTTGGAATTGGATAGTCCCAAATCGGGTTGGTCATCACTGTAACAAACAAACACAAAACACATTGATTAGAATGGCTATTACCTAAAACCGCTGAATCTTACATATGGACGGAGGATAACACACACGTTGTAAGTCACTTACTTGTCGTAGTTGTAGCCAAGGATCTCTTTGAAGCTCTTGCTTCTTGTGTAACGTATTTTACTCTTCATCTTAATGACTACTCCTTGTCCACTTTTTATTTAAAATTGTTTTTAGGTCTACGAGAGCACTTTGGTTGTTCTTTCGAAAAATAATGTTTTCTCTTACATCTGATCTTAGTCCTAGAAACAGCGACGAGTAATGATATTCACCTGTTGTCTTAACGGTCATAAGGTCTAATTGAAACTGCTTAGTATAAGGAGATAAGTGCCCTACATAACCCACGAACGCTCAGTGGGTGCTGCGAGGAGTGATGATGATTGCTCTCTCACTCTAAGTGGACTTGAGACATACCCAGGAAATTTTTCAAGGAAAATGACATCACTTATGGAAAAATTTATATTCCTGCCTTGTTGCACTGTACTGCATTGCCCGTTAGGCAAATAATTGCCTTCCCTCGTCATCATGCCGTGCGGTGGAGTAGAAAAGGACGTGCAAGTGAAAGTGTATGCAATTTGTGTAATTAATATCCGGCTGCTGATAAATGGCTACCAATAGACATAAGTTCAACTGGTAGCCTATATTCCCATATTCATACATCCGAGAGGAAATTGGAAAACGCCGTCAACTTCATATGAATTCTTGTACTTGGATACCGCAAAGCACACGACAGCTTGCTCGTTACCACGTCAAGAGAACGAAGAGAAGAAGAACTGGCAGAAGAACTGGTCATCGGTCTGCTTTGAGGAACCACTACCAATGTGCTAGCTATTATCATCGTTCTCCTGGCGCCCCGATGTCTGTGCGTTGGAGTTCCACGAGAGAAACACGTGCAAACTACATATATCCAGAAGTTCGAGAAATATACAATATCATGGGGAAGAGCAAAAATGTATAAAAGTTCGACAATAACAAATGGTCATAACGTTATGGTGAGGATGAATGATTTTCTTAAAAGAAAGCGTATAATCTGCGTTCAAGCTGGAACGGTAGAGACAGTGAGCAGTTACGATTGAGGTTTTTGCTTATTTGTGGTTAGGAAATCCAACTTCTTGTAGTATATGGCGATAAGACTAGATCTGACTATCCGCCCAAGGAAATCAGAAGATGATAAGGGATTATATGGCCATTCGAGCAGAATAGTTAAGACGAATATTTAATTTCTTCCACAAACGAGGGATCGAAGAATCACAGGAAAATGTATGAATTTCGCGTTGTCTCCTAGAAGTACCTTTGACACTTACTCAGCACCAACGTGAAAGAAGCGGTTAGACCACCCGTAGTCCCACTTGGGTTTAATCAATTATTTGCCATATGAGGAAGCATCGACGCACGATGAAGATTTTATTTATTTCATTCAAAATTAAGTTGAACGGCAAGCCAATCGTCGGAATGGCACTTCTGGGTCAGACCATGCAAAATTATGTTTTTCCGAAAATTTCCGACTTTTGATATCGCAATTTAAATTCCATTCGAATATTAAAATCCACACCCGGAATTATCTCCTCAATCATTTCGATGGACATTTGATTTTACATCAAATCGTCTTACAAAGCTCATTCAGTCCAGCTCGCGCGCTCCTTAATCCACTTGGATTAATTATGACCACAATTAATACGTCACTTGACGTTTTTAAATACACAAATCTCATCCACCAAGCAAGTGGACGTGCGAAAAGTATCGACGGTAGGAAGTGTTTTTCGGTAGCATGAGTGTGTACTCCTCGACTCCTCGGTCCCCACCTCCTGGAGAGGAGTGTGCTGAAAATATTGATTTGGTGAATTTTCCAAATTTCAAGACATCCATTGACCTCTCACGAGGCGGCAGATGCCTGTGGTAATGATAAACAAGTGTCCACCGTTAAGTGGATTAATACATGACACTTCTTGCCTTGGAACAGTTTATATTACTTCTATGGCCATGGGTGGAAAACCAGTTCAACTACCTCACGGTTATCGTTAATCGGTTAAGCGTTTGCCTATCCCTCTTGACTCACTTTCGCGCTCGTTTTAATTATGGCAGCTGCGTGAACACTCGTCCAGGCCAATCCAAACTAGTCCAGATCCAGACAATAAACGAGGAAAACGGAAAACAATACTCCAGGAATGCATGATGGAAATTTTTTCTCGTCTACCAGCAACTATATATGGTTGTCATGATGACAACAAAAAACAAAAAGTTCCGAGTAATAGCCAAGAGGAAAGTTTTGTCTAATTGTTGCCAATTGCTAGCGTCTATTCAAGGATACTCCATATACATCGCCCTTACATAGAGATAGCAAACGTCGTTGTCTGACTTTCCCGTTCCACTCGACACATATTTACCAGCAGCAACTTCTACCTCCCGTTTCAGCCAATATTGACAGATTCCATGGCGACGCCGTAAGATGACGAGACGAGGGAAAGGTATCGAGTGAACAACCGGACTAGAAGGGTTAACTTGTAAGAGGGGTCGGAGTTTTATGACAAGCATATGTTGGTGCTGCATTCGTTAAGCTAATTGATAGATAGTGGAAAGTTGCTTGAGTGATTTTGATGGCGGTCACTGTGAAATTGAGAGGATTTTGTTGGTAAAGTTTCATGAAAATCCAAATGGTTTTTGGTTTAGTTTGTGGTTTGACCTAGTTTCAATTTTTTTTGTTAACATAAGAGGAGAGAGGGAAAACAATATTACATTGACTGGCGGAGAGAAGTAGAGGACACGAAGAGGTGCCCGTGATTTGTCACTTAAAGGATATTAGTTTGGTTTTCAAAGCTTAATTTTTTTGAAAGCCTATCAGTAATACGTTCAAACTTATATGAAATATGTTGGACATGTACAACCGATTTCATGGGTTTCTCAGACGTTTTTATATTCTGGACAACCAGTTATCATATTTCTTATGTTAATGTCTTCGCATTACTAAAACAAGTTGGCGATAGGAACCATATCCTTATATTCCAAAATCTGTATAATTTAAAACTATTATATAAAAGACAACCAGTATATGTAACCAGGGGAGCACTGTAGTTCAGTTCAGAGGTTCGTGTATAGTCTTTTGACGCCGATCAGACGGGATTCACTTGCGATGATTTATATACAATTCAGGTGATTGAGAGAAGCTTCGGTTTTGGTCTTCCGCCCATTATAATAATAAAAATAATAATAATATGTATCCAATGGCCTATACTTATACAAACTGTTTGGTAGCTTCATGACTTGTACAATATGTAAATATTCATGGTGTAGCCAAAGGGCTGTATGTAGACGGCAATAAGAGGTTTGTTACAAAAATAAGGTTACTTTTTACTTTTTTCGTAAAATATTTATTTCTTTATCAAAATCTATTTTGTCCTTTTCAGAATAACGCCCTTGCGTCAACACTTTTTATAATCCTCGAAGCACTTCTGATATGCGCGTTTTGGTATAACCTTAAGCGATGAAGTCGTTATCTCTTCCATCGTGGCAAATCTCCGTCCGTCCTTCATGGATCTTTTCAGTTTTGAAACGAGAAAAAAAAAGTCGCAAAGAGCCGAGACCGCTGAAAACATTGGCTGAGGCATGAAACGAGATAATTTTTTGTCGAAAAGAATTACACACGAGTAACGATGAATGAGCAGGTGCATTAACGTCAGCCATATATTTTTTTATACGTTTTCTTGGTATTACTTCAAGGTAATATTTCTCACTGACCTTTCTTTCACATTCGACCGAACTTAGAGTTATTTTTTCGGTCTTGGTTGGCTGCGCTTTATTAATTTTTTTTTTATAGGGTTCGGGAAGGATCAAGAGTGTACGCTCTTATGGTGTTTGTCACAGAACATGGACGGGTTAAAAAATGGTTTGTGTCGAAGATGTTCGTTCACTATTCTCCGGGAGTGGTTGTCCTAGATAGTATTCAACAGATTCGACTGAATTTGTCGCGTTAGTTGTAGTTAACAGTAACTTTTTTTTTGTTTTGCTTCCATGTCAGTAAGGTGTTATATTGGTAATGCACACACATAATATGAATTTTAAAGTGATCTTATACTGCGAGTGTAATGCCTTTTTCATCATTTTGTTTTATCATCTCTCATTCACAATTGACATTGTTGCACAATTTTTCCGAAATGAAATGAAAGGAAATGCTGCTGTGCGGTTTGCATTGTGTTGTGCGAAACACACTGATTTAGAAATATCAAATTTTCTGAATTGCGCACAATCGTTCGTACATAAGGTTCGCCGTGAATTGGAAGCATCAGCTTACGATATAGAGTCTGTTGGAAATCATAAAAAACATGAGGAGCGTTCAGATGCTTTTTTTTAACAACTATAAGCAATCGTTGACGAAAACCCGTCAAAGTCAATGGCCATTGCGAGGGACGCTACAATTTCCGGGTGACTAATCTGTCGCTGTAAATCTTACGTTATGCAAAGTGGACAGTTTATGTTGACATAAACGCAGGAACAGAGAACAATCCGTGCGAAGTGTCTTTACAACAAACTTAAGCACCCTGAAGCTCCTAAAATGTTGTAGTTTTTCTCTCAGGAAAAAAATGTTAATCAAGTCCAAAACACCAAGCGCAAAAATTAGACGGCTACGTTCAGATCCTCCGCTCCCCGTGTTACACATACGAAATTTTCAGCTATTTTTTGAGCAACGAAGGACAAGTTATGCCAGCTCATTTCTTTTCCCAACGACTTCGGGTTGATGCTGCCTTCCACATCGAGGTTTTTGAAAACGTTGTGAAACTTTTGATTCGACAGCGTAGCTGCGAAAGGTCCAGTAGCCAAACAGGATTGGATGACCGAACGTAGTCATGTCCACGACACTCCGAACTTAAGGCCTGTTAGCTCCCCAGACCTTAGTCCCCTGGATTATTATGTGTGGAGCAGAGTTGAGCGTGAGATCAGTGAAGTATGCTTATCCTGATAAGATAATTTCTTCAGTGAATTATGCTGGTCAATATGAATAAAGAGCATTTGATTCGGACATGTAATCTTTTCCAGCCCAGGATTGAGCAGGTAATTGCCACTAAGATTTTATTGAATATTTTTATAATCTCAGGACGTCCTTTAGCTTCAATATTAACTTCAAAAAAGACCGTCGGAAAGGCCGTGCCGTAGAATATAATGATGAACCTAGAAGAAATGCACCGGAACAGCGAAACATGGAAGGAACACACTTATGACAGGGGGGCTTGGCGAATGGTTGTCAAAGATACACTGAACTTTCGAGTCCCAAATGGCTGGAAATAATAATAGAGAATAGTTGCACCAAAACATTTAAAGGCAATTCTCCTTTTTTGAATTAAAAAAAAACGAAGGCAGCCGCAGGAGCTCGATGCTTCTAGTTTGGACAAGTGCAGCGAGAAATTTGTTCGAAACTGAGACTAGAAAATAAGCTAAGAGGTAAACCAAAGATAGTTATTGTCAATGAAGAAGCTGTTCGATTCTAAGTCTCAACTGCAACCAGTCTTTAGTCGTCTTCTTTCAACTTCCGGAAGAGTAAAAAACACTAGAGAGACAGAGGGTTCTTATCTTAAAATCATTGGAATTGTCACGACGTTTGAAACTTATAGCTTTGACTAGCGAACACGTTGTTTCCTTTATCGCGTCATCACCTGCGATGAAAAATGATTTCTCTACGATAACCGAAGGAGATCGGGAGAATGGGCAGAACTTCACTCCACACAGGTTATGGTGAGAGTATGCACTGAATCTTCGAGTTCCAAATGACCGGAAATAATAATAATAACAGATAAAAAGTGCGCCAATATATTTAAGGGCAATTTACCTTTTTTCAATTAACAAAAAAAAAAAGAACGCATCCGTAGGACGTTTCGTTTCTCAAACGGGTGTAGAATCGTACTGTAGAGAAATCGGCATAGTGCATAATAAATTGCGCTGAAAAAAGCTACCACTGGAAAAAATAGTCGTGGTCTCATGGCCAACGTTCCTGAATTTGGCTTAGTTGGAATATGATATTTTGCTTCATCCGCCTCACCCAACCGACTTATCGTTGACCCTCTACCATCTTTTCCCGAAGTTTTGGCAATCACCACGAAAATGGAATATGCCCAAAGCTACATATAAAAGAGGACTCTGAGAACCATTAGAGCCAAAAAGATAAGGCCTTTTTGTAAAAAATGGATATTTGCTTTGGTGGAAAAATACCATAGATGTTACAAGATTTAAGCTTTACAAATATTAACTGGGTTTTAAGAATGGCATAAAACTGTTGAATTTCAAACAAAACAAGTGGCGAATGGAAGTTTCCCAGGAATCGAATACAGACCCACCGAAATGTGTCATAACAGATATTCGCACATGCGACGTCGATTGAAAGATTTAATCATCCCAGTGACGACGTTCTGAACCGCTAAAACTGAAAAAAGTCCGACAAGGGCGGCCGGATGTGAAGACTGAGAACTATGTATATCAAAGAGGATAACGTTAATATAGATGAATCAAAGAATTTACATATTTAAAAAAAAGAAAAAAAAAAAAACAATTCCATTTGTACATGTTAAAGTTGACATAGGAGTAAAGATGTCTGTTTTATGCCATAATTCATGGGAATGATTCGAAACAGGTCCACTGGATATCTACTCGTATTCCTGCATTTATGACACATTTCAAGATAAAGTACTACTTATACCACCTACCTCAGCCCTATCTATCATTACTCCACAAACTGATCGAAACACCAGAGAAAATATCGAATTACTTTGTTTACAAGTATCTCCGTCGTAAATATTAACCGACTTGACCTTTAGAGCGGGGGATAAATCAATTCCTATTTCAATTTACGCTCAACACATTCATTCAACAGCTGATTCACTTGACATGATTGGGATTGCTCAAAAGATACTTCTTGTCTACTTTTTCTTTCTTCGAGTTGTTTGTAAACCAATATCCCCAACCGTTTCATTCCCAACCACCTCGGTTCCGATTTTGTTTTTCTTTTATTTACTTTTTCCCCAAAGTGATCCATCGACGATGATGTGAAAAATGATTTCATTTAAACAAAATTCTATAAAACCTCAAGGACAATGAATTTTTTTTTACTACGCGCTAATATAACAGGAAATCTCTTGTTTTGTAGCTCTCGAAAGAATAACATTAAATCAAATTTGTTGGTATTCCATCAGCGGCAGATCGCTTCCACAGCGAAGATAATCTTCGACACGTTTGCCACTGATGCTGTTGGCGGTTTAGTGCGTTTTCCGATTTTGTTGCTCGTAAAACCATCCGAGCGTACTTGTTTGCGGAGCTATTGTGGCCGATTTAGTTGAGGAATCGATTAAAAATTATATGACAGTGGAATTTTTCAGTTTTCATGAACACATTCGGTTGAGGAATTGGATTTGATTCGATTCGATTTTATATCGAAAGGTAATTGATGCGAGCTGCCTGCCTCCGCACGTGAATTTAATTTCTATTTACATAGATTGAAAAGAACTAAGAAAATAAATAGCTTCGTTGTGAAATCAAGCATCTAGTGTATATAGAAACATAGTAGAGTATAAGAAGGCTTCAATTAAAAAGCAAAGTCATGGTGCCTGGGAAACGGGATATGGCGAAATGGAAAACAGCTTATCCGCAGGTGTGTTGTGCATGCGACTTCCTTTCGACTGATAAACACGCATAAATGGAGACAATAAACCGTAGGAAAATAAAGATTAGCGCTTTGTAAATATCCGGTTTTATTGGAAAGAGTAAACAGTAAGATCTTAAGAGTGAAGGTTGTCTGCGATAACGGCCATTACGGCTAACAGGTATACGCCCAGGTGTTGTTTCGACATAGAACAAAAGCCCAGTGTGCCCAAGTATCAGGGTTAGAAAAACAAGTCACTAAGATACCTTAGGGAACTAATATTCTTTAAAAAGGTGAAAACTCTTAATACATAGTCAAGTATACCCCTGAAACAACGATGAACGAAAGGAAAACTGCTAATCATAAAGCCTTAAGACTAAGCTTGATCTACTATGCTTCTCCATATTGCAAGCCTTAACTGTGAGTAAAAAACCAGAGGCCAGTTTGATGTCTGATGCAAAACCTGTCAAATTTAAACGTGTAAGCTGTAAGCTTAGTGTTAAAAAAAAAAGCGAACTACAATGGCCCTTTAACGGGGATGAAGAACCGTAATTACCTGTGCAGGAACGGGTTAAGAATATCCCTGCAGCGATACCTCTCGCTTGTCGTAAAAGGCGACTAAAACAAAGGTAAACAAAAATCACATCTAGGCAATTTAGAAAACACCAAGGTGAGCCTAGGGACACATATACCACCGTTAAACTGCCCCACAAGTGTGCATGCAAATCAGTAAGTTGACACGACTGGAGATCACCGGTGTTGTAAGAGTAAGATCAAACAAAAAAAAAAAAATAAAAAATCTGGAGCATGCCCGTGTCAATAAAAAGGAGGGGAAGAAAGAAAACGGTCAAACCGTAGCATTATGGAAAAGAACGCTAAAAGGAAAAGCACTACCCCGCCAGGCACTACTAATGGTCATGATCCTGGGACGAGCAGCAATGCTCGGGTCAGAGCTATAGGATTTCCGGGGGATAGCAAAGTAATGCAACGGTGTAAGCCACACGTTAGAGTCGCGAGTTGGAACGTTGGAAGCATGAGTGGTCGCAGCTATGAGCTTGAAGAAATGATGGTTAGAAGGCGAGTAGACATCCTGTGCGTACAAGAGACGAAATGGCGAAACACCGGTAATCGGGCACGTTTCTTGGACGTTAAAACAAAAGCCTACAAGATGTTTTACTATGGATTGGAACAAGGAAAAAACGGAATCGCCATCATCCTTGCGGCAGAGCTACTTGGCAACGTCTTAACCATTTCAAAGTCCAGTGACCGTTTGATGGCTCTCAAATTGGTGATGCATGGTGAGGTGTGGAACATCGTAAGCGCATATGCCCCTCAAGTAGGATGCGAACAAAAAGAAAAAGATGCATTCTGGCTAGATTTCCACAACCTTGTCAAAATCATCCCAAAGGAAGAGCTTTTGTTTGTTGGGGGAGTTTTAAACGGACATGTCGGGAAGACAAGCGAAGACTATGAAGGCTACCACGGAGGGCTGTGATACGGCACCAGGAACTCTTCAGGTGAAGATATCCTAAACATGTGCAAGTCGTACGGTCTTATAGTGCTAAATACCATGTTCGTCAAACAAAGCCGGCACCTGATCACTTATAGCAGCGGCGGAAATGAAACTCAAATAGACTATCATTTGGTATCCAGCTCCATGAAGCCACGAGTTAAAGATTGCAAAGTGATCCTGGGAGACGCGATCGCCCCTCAACACCGTCTCCTCCTGACTGAATTTTTTATGGAGGCGAGTAAGAAGTCAAAGCAGCAAACGAAGGTGTCTGAGAGAATCAAGTGGTATAAGCTGGATAAAAGAAAAGGCGAAGGTTTTATTACCAGCATGAAAAACTACCTCTTTTCCATTATCGATGAGGTCGGTAATGAGGAGTGCAGAGCACAAGACATGTGGGATTCCCTACAACAATCTGGCCTGGAGAAAGCCAAATCACTGCTTGGAACATCTAAAGGCCCCTGCCAACACGCAAAAGAAACCTGATGGTGGACAGACGAAGCCAAAGCAGTGATACACGAAAAGAAAATGGCTTTCCAAGCTTGGTCAAAGTGCTCTTCTACTAATAGAGAGGAAAAAGCTCGCCGTGAAAAGGTATATAGATATTGCAAAGGTATCGCGAAGAAAAAGTGCGCCGAATTCAAAGCGAAAAGCATGGAAGGCCTATATAAGGAGTTGGAAGAAATATCGTCTTTCGCGTCTGACAGGAACCAGGCTACCCAGGAGCTTCGACAAAGCAATTAGAACAAAGGAGCAAAAATCTTCGAAATCGCGAAATTGTGATAACTACCGTTCTGTCAAGCTGATGTCGCACACCATGAAGATCGTTGAACGGGTATTAGATAGCCGACTGCGGAAAATACTACGACTATCTGATGACCAGTGCGGGTTTGTCTCGGGTAAATCAACAACAGATGCAATCCAAAGTATAAGGATCATGATGGAAAAGCATCGTGATTCTTCAAAGGACTTGCATATGGTGTTGGTTGATTTCGAGAAGGCCTTTGACCGGCAACCAAGAGATCTTTTATGGGTAGCGCTAAGACAAAAAGGAGTTCCAGAAACCTACGTGCGAGTGATCATGGACATGTACAATAGAGCAACGACAAGAGTAAGATGCACCGCAGGAGTCATCGAAGAGTTCGCAATCAAAGTCGGTGTACACCAAGGGAGCGTCCTCAGCCCACTGCTCTTTATAGCAGTCCTTGATTGCTTGCTTGAAGGAAAAGTGACGGACCCCAATGTGCACCAGCTATTCTTTGCTGACGATGGAGCCATTATAAGTGATGATCAGGCACAACGAGCCCTTGATGTGTGGGTGGACATTTTTGAGGGTATCGTATTAGTTCAAAGAAGACAGAGTATCTGTGCTGCCCGTTCTCTGACCCTCATCAGCTTATTCCAGACATTTACTTGAATCGAAGAGTGCTTCCCAAGTGTGAAAAGTTTAAATATCTGGGATCTATGATTAATAAAGAAGCAACTTGTGATGACGACATCAACCATCGCGTAAGCGTAGGGTGGATGAAGTGGCGGGAAAACGCCGCCATTGTCTGTGATCGAAAAATGCCCCCTAAGCTGAAAGGAAGGCTGTACACTTCAGTTGTACGTCCGGCGCTCACATACGGTTCACAATGCTGGACAATGCACAAAAAGTATGAGAGCAAATTAACGGCAGCTGAGATGAAGATGCTTCGCATGACAGCGGAAGTAACAAAGCGTGACATTGGTGCAAACAAATGCAAAAACACCAGCATTTGATTGGCCTCAGCGATGAAGTAATCCCAAACCGGGAAGCCTGCCGTTACTTTCTGAGGTCAAACCGACGGACCCCACAAGCGGACCAGTAGGAATGCAGTTAAGTGGGAAGGTTATGGCCCTACACTTCTGACCATAACGACGCCGGAAAAAAGGAAAAGAAGAAGAGAAGAACCGTAATTCATGCAAATCCGCACAGGACGTCTAAACCCTGTTTTAAAATTGTTTTAAATTTTACTTTTCCTTTAAGCGGGTAGCACTAGTGAACACAAGATCGTATCTAATAGGAGCTTGGATGTAAAACAGTTTGAGAACTACATACACGTTGACAACTGCGGTGGTTGTTCTAGATAGGATTCGAGAAATTCGACTGAATTTGTCGCATTGGTTGTAGTTCACAATACCCTTTTTGTTGGATTTAATCATTTCTGACTTAAATGACCCCGAGCTACAAACTGTGCGTCCACCAAAGTAACAAAGTGGGCTCAACATAAAATTGATGAGTAATCTACCAATTACCTTCCTACCTACCTATTTTATGAAAAAAAAACAAACCTGTACCTCAGCAATTACTCCACCTAAAAGGTTTTCTGCCTTACAGGGATTTTTTTCCCGAAAGCCTACACCTAACGCCTCCAGGCGGTGTTCTACAGGTAAAAGTCTGGCCATTAGAAAGGCTAACCGACTTCTAAGGATATTACTAATGCCCTTGGAAACAGCTCCGCCAAGCCACAACAGTTGGATTCGACTCACAATCTGTTGCAATCTAAACCTGTCTTAATCATAGCCTCAATATAACATCCTGCTTGATCGCAGACCAATCGGAAAGCGGATGAAACTATAGTGGACAAAGCCCCCATTAACCGTAAAATTTTTGAACTACTTGCGATTTTGTTCCATCAATCAAGAAAACAAGGAAACTTTCCCTTTCTGCGCATATCTTGCTTTTTGGAATAAAAAAGTACGAGTAACCTAGGTTAATAAGCTATTCTTCAACAGGCTGGAGACTGCAACTTACCCTGAAAACAGTGACCTTTTAAAAATACTGGTGATCCTGACTACGAAAAAAAAAGAAAAACTCGAGTTTCGTACTTGTAATCAGAGATAGGGGAGTGATACGCTTGTAAATAGGGGCAAGCCTACTATATCGAAATACATCTGTCGTTGTATGGTATCATCTATAATTTAGAACATGATATTTCACGATACTCTACAGATGAAAAGCACAAAAGGGGGGATTAGAAAGATTCCATGAAGCTCCCTAGGACTCGATCCTAACAAAGTAACTTTCGATGACTTTTCGTTACATATCGGACAATAACTCAACGAATATTCGTTTTCAAACCGTGTGTCTGCAAAAACACGATCTTTTGCATAACCCCACAAAAAGAAATCCAACGGTGAAACTTAACACGATCCTGGTGGCCAGTTCATATTACATGATGACATAACTCGCCCAGGAAAACGAGTCGTGTTGAGGGAGATGAGACACCGTCTTGTTGAAACCCCGTGCAAACCACATCCATGTCTTTGATTTAAAGCCAAAAATCGGGATAAAAAACTCTTCTCTTCAACACTTTTGTTAATGACAGCCTTTTTTTTTTTGCAAAGTGCGCATTTCGATTGCCTAGGCTTCTGTAACAGAGCCATTCTCCTTGAGTTTTGCCACGCTCGGTAAACGACTAGATTAACCATAGTCTGCACGTAATACGTGAAACGTTCTATAAAATCAGTAATGTTGTAGTAAGTTTTCACAATTTTAACATGTTCTGCGCTTATTTAACGATCTATATTGTAAAACGGTAATCTTTAGACTAAACATATACAGCCTCAATATGTACCTACATATGTATGTCAAATCCGGAATTGGAAAACCCTATATAAGAAATTAAAAGGTTAGTAACAGTCCAATGGAGAAAAAGGTCACATCATAAAACAAAAGAAACAATCATTTTAGGACAAGCTCTAATGGCTTTGTTGGATCAATAGGGGCCTAAAGTTTTCGTGTACTGTATTTCTCTATTTGGTAGTCAAGAGTTTCGAGTTATTGAATATGTTCCCATGCGACTTTTGATGGCGATGAAAACAAAACACTACATAACAATCCTTAGCATCTAATTGCATATTAACGAACTTGAATAACATTCAATCGTCTTCCAATATGCATCAACTTTTATACACACACGTGTAGCCATTGCTGCTTTCCGAACTTTTTCTGCATCTTCATGCAAGTATCTCTCTTCTTGTCCCCGTCAGCGGCAGATAGTTATCATGTAAGCCTAAAAATTAGTTCTATAAGTTGAATGCAAGCCAAGATGCACCGACACACAAAAGGCTATTGACACACACACCCCGGTTTGCACTTAATAAAGCTCCAAGCTATCCATCCGTCCTTTTATATCATGTTAAGCCTTGTTATACACTGGCATGTCATGTTTACCTACATGCCTAGATGTGTCTCTTCATTTTGCATTTTTTTTTACCTACCATACACGGTATATTTAGAATTCTCTCTACGTTGAGACTGCCTATTTGTTTATGCTTCGCAGGACATCACGTGCAATTTAACGTTGAAACAAAGATTATACGAGTAAATACCAACGTACTTTGGCCGACAACACTATGCCACACCACGTGAGTTGTAAATTTGGCTTACAATTGAAACTAAAGAATAGCAACAGTAACAGTAAGGCACAATGACCGCACCCACCTATCTAAATGAATAAAAATAGTACTCAAACGCGCACAAAGCAAGAGCCAATTTAAGGGCGGTCTTAAATTTATATACAATCTTGTCCTAGTTTGTTGTGGTAATTAAGATCAACCGATGGAATCTTCCTACGTCATATGATGGCGTTGTTGAGTATTCGAAAGGACGACAAAAATGTCCAATCAATGTTCTCCAATACACTTACGAGTATATAGCCATAATCTGTGGATAACGTTGAAGGTTTTTTCTGTTTTGATTCCATGCAGTCGAGGGAAAGTAAAAAAGTTGAATGGAGGAAGGAAAAAGGAATGCGCCTTTCAAAGGTATGAATGGAAGTTTTCCTTTCGTTACTGATGTGCGCAATAGAACGGTTGACGTTGTCTTCCAAACAAAAAAAAGCCCGGAATGTATGGAATCAATTTCGGGATTTTACGCGAATTGTTTTCTTTTGTTTATTCTGTGGCAAGGGAAGAAGAAAGTCGACTTCGGTCTAGTAATATCGATTATCAAAGAAATACCAACCATGAATGTTCTCCACCCAATGAGTATTGAGTTACTTTTGATGTTTAGACGCCTATTAATGATAAATTTTAGAGACATATGTAGACAAAACATTAAAATTGAGCTAAATCGATACACAATCAACTTCAGTATAGTAAGGTCAATTGTTTATAGGTTTTGGAAAAATCGTTTGGCTGGCCTTGGAAGAAAAGACTTAAGAGGACGCATTTACAAGTAACATATTGCAAGTGATAAGCACTTCGTGATTATCAACAAAGTACTCCGTGTTGTATTTGGGGGTGGTAAACACGCTAAAATACAACGGCTTAAAAACTCCAAACAAGCTCTAACGAGCATTCATCTAGCGGATAAAAGCAAAAAATATAAAGAAGTTAAAAATCAATGTAAATGAGAGTAAAGCCGTAAGCAACTCTGACTAAAATGAAATGTGATCTCAACTGACTGCCATAACATTGAACTGAATGTAAGATCTGCATCAGAAATATATAAAAAATATATAAATTTAAGTTGGAAAAGTAAGGCCAAATAGACCCATGAATATCTTGGGTCCTTGAAAGAGCGACTAGGGGCTAGGTGAGTCTCATGAACCAGCGAAATAGGATCATCGACGATCATGCTTTGGCTTCAGGATACTGTAATTTCCATTACAATAGTAACAGTTGACGTTTTGGCCCAGCCACACCTATTAGGCTGCTCAAAAGGTCATATAAAAATGTCTCAATCACGGCATAACTATTAAAGCCTTTTACATTTTCGAACTGTATATTAAAATGAAATCACTAAATGATCAGGTGTAAACATAAAGATGACGCGTGGGCCATACAATAAAAAAGGTTTTGGCGCAGACTGGCTCTTATAAATTGGTAAATGGTCTAAAAATTAGTTTTCATATGTTATGTAGCCTTAGCATTTTGTGTACAATTGGGTAAATGCGTGCTGGTCAGAAAAGAAATATCGTATGGAAAGCTTGTTCATTTGGCAGCAATTCCTCATCATTACATTTGTGAATTTTCAAATGCGCAACACTCATTTGTACGTGAAAAGTTCGACCTTCGAGTTTTAAATTTTGTTTGATTTTTGAAAAATATTGCGGCTGAGGTTTGTAGAATAAGTGTATTAATTTAGGGTGGGGCTTCTATTAGTGAAACGTTACGAATGGTTTCATCACCATTCACCATCATCACCGTCATCACCATGATTTCGACGTAAAAGACAACGAGGCTTCCCGAACCAGTATGAAAATGGAGAATTGGAGGTATGACTGAACCAAAATCCATGTCGAACGCAAAAAATCTTACAGATTCGTTAGGATACGAGATATATTGCACCTGCCCCTTCTTCTTTTCCTTTTTTCTCCGGCGTTGTTATGGTCAGAAGTGTAGGACCATAACCTTCCCACTTAACTGCATTATTACTGGTCCGCTTGTGGGGTCTGCCGGTTTGACCTCAGAAAGTAGCGGCAGGCTTCCCGGTTTGGGATTACTTCATCGCTGAGGCCAATCAAATGCTGATGTTTTTGCATTTGTTTGCACCAATTGTTTTTCGGCCTGCCTTTTTTGCGTGTTAAAATTGGAATGTTGATTGATAACGCCTTTTGGACGGGGTTCAAAGGATCTGTCCTTTGTCTTCTACTACTCTGTCTTCTTTGAACTAATGCGATACCCGTGTCCCTCAAAAATGTCCACCCACACATCAAGTGCTCGTTGTAGGGACGCCTGATCATCACTTATAATGACCCCATCGTCAGCAAAGAATAGCTGGTGCACATTGGGGTCCGTCACTTTTCCTTCAAGCAAGCAATCAAGGACTGCTATAAAAAGCAGTGGGCTGAGGACGCTCCCTTGGTGTACACCGACTTTGATTGCGAACTCTTCGGCTACTCCTGCGGTGCATCTTACTCTTGTCGTTGCTCTCTCGTACATGTCCATAATCACTCGCACGTAGGTTTCTGGAACTCCTTTTTGTCTTAGCGCTACCCATAAAAGATCTCTTGGTTGCCGGTCAAAGGCCTTCTCGAAATCAACCAACACCATATGCAAGTCCTTTGAAGAATCACGATGCTTTTCCATCATGATCCTTATACTTTGGATTGCATCTGTTGTTGATTTACCCGAGACAAACCCGCACTGGTCATCAGATAGTCGTATTATTTTCCGCAGTCGGCTATCTAATACCCGTTCAACGATCTTCATGGTGTGCGACATCAGCTTGACAAAACGGTAGTTATCACAATTTCGCGTATCACCCTTTCCTTTGTGCAATGGAAGAAGATAGCTTTCCCTCCATTGATTAGGCATAGTGTCGCCTCTCATAAGTTTGGAGATAAGAACCATGAGCCATCTAGACCCCATGTCTCCCATCTTTTTCCAGAACTCAGAGGGTATCCCGTCCGGCCCAACAGCTTTTCTTTTCTTGGAGTTTTTAACCGCGTACCGAACTTCTTCGACTGTGATATCGGATATTTCGGCATGATTCGGGACGGCTCTTGGAAAGTACACTCGGGGAAACTGTTCGTTCAGAAGTTCCTCGCAATACTGTCGCCATCTGTGGAGAATTTTCACGTCTTCCACAAGGAGTTGGCCTTCAGCATTGTTAATAAACTTTGGGAAACGAATCTCCTGAGCATTTCTTCTTCTCTGGGCGGCTATCTTAAAGATATTTGCTCCTTTGTTCAAATTGTTTTGTCGAAGCTCCTGGGTAGCCTGGTTCCTGTCAGACGCGGAAGACGATATTTCTTCCAACTCCTGATAGAGGCCTTCCATGCTTTTCGCTTTGAATTCGGCGCATTTTTTCTTCGCGATACCTTTGCAACATCTATATACCTTTTCACGGCGAGCTTTTTCCTCTCTATTAGTAGAAGAGCACTTTGACCAAGCTTGGAAAGCCATTTTCTTTTCGTGTATCACTGCTTTGGCTTCGTCTGTCCACCACCAGGTTTCTTTTGCGTGTTGGTAGGGGCCTTTAGATGTTCCGAGCAGTGATTTGGCTTTCTCCAGGCCAGATTGTTGTAGGGAATCCCACATGTCCTGTGCTCTGCACTCCTCATTACCGACCTCATCGATAATGGAAAAGAGGTAGTTTTTCATGCTGGTAATAAAACCTTCGCCTTTTCTTTTATCCAGCTTATACCACTTGATTCTCTCAGACACCTTCGTTTGCTGCTTTGACTTCTTTCTCGCATCCATAAAAAATTCAGTCAGGAGGAGACGGTGTTGAGGGGCGATCGCGTCTCCCAGGATCACTTTGCAATCTTTAGCTCGTGGCTTCATGAAACTGGATACCAAATGATAGTCTATTTGAGTTTCATTTCCGCCGCTGCTATAAGTGATCAGGTGCCGGCTTTGTTTGACGAACATGGTATTTAGCACTATAAGACCGTACGACTTGCACATGTTTAGGATATCTTCACCTGAAGAGTTCCTGGTGCCGTATCCCAGCCCTCCGTGGTAGCCTTCATAGTCTTCGCTTGTCTTCCCGACATGTCAGTTTAAATCTCCCCCAACAAACAAAAGCTCTTCCTTTGGGATGATTTTGACAAGGTTGTGGAAATCTAGCCAGAATGCATCTTTTTCTTTTTGTTCGCATCCTACTTGAGGGGCATATGCGCTTACGATGTTCCACACCTCACCATGCATCACCAATTTGAGAGCCATCAAACGGTCACTGGACTTTGAAATGGTTAAGACGTTGCCAAGTAACTCTGCCGCAAGGATGATGGCGATTCCGTTTTTTCCTTGTTCCAATCCATAGTAAAACATCTTGTAGGCTTTTGTTTTAACGTCCAAGAAACGTGCCCGATTACCGGTGTTTCGCCATTTCGTCTCTTGTACGCACAGGATGTCTACTCGCCTTCTAACCATCATTTCTTCAAGCTCATAGCTGCGCCCACTCATGCTTCCAACGTTCCAACTCGCGACTCTTAAAAGTGGCTTACGCCGTTGCATTACTTTGCTATCCCCCGGAAATCCTATAGCTCTGACCCGAGCATTGCTGCTCGTCCCAGGATCACGACCATTAGTAGTGCCTGGCGGGGTAGTGCTTTTCCTTTTAGCGTTCTTTTCCATAATGCTACGGTTTGACCGTTTTCTTTCTTCCCTTCCTTTTTGACACGGGCATGCTCCAGATTTTTTATTTTTTTTTGATTAATCTTACTCTTACAACACCGGTGATCTCCAGTCGTGTCAACCCACTGATTTGCATGCACACTTGTGGGGCAGTTTAATGGTGGTATATGTGTCCCTAGGCTCACCTTGGTGTTTTCTAAATTGCCTAGATGTGATTTTTGTTTACCTTTGTTTAGTCGCCTTTTACGACAAGCGATAGGTATCGCTGCAGGGATATTCTTAACCCGTCCCTGCACGAGGCATATATTGCACCTGCCCCAGCGGTAGAAAGGAAGGATTGGCGACCAAATGGTTATGACCAAACCAACATCTGTAGACAAAGCTGATGGTGTGTATTTGATAGGATCTGCGTGCAATATTGTGTTATTGCTACCGAACATAAATAATGCGTTGGAGTTGAGCATTGAAGCAAAATCGGTCACCCGCCGTATTTTACAGACCTCTTCCCTACCGACTACTACATGTTCCGGTCAACGACACATGGCTTCGTTACGCAGCCCTTACGATCTTTCGAACAAGCCAAACATCGGACAGTGTTATCTTCGTGGAATTCCAACCAACTGTCACATACCAATCCATCATAGTTAGCGATGCATAATACTTTTCGAAATAAAATTCGAAATTTTGAAAAATAAACGGCGAATTCCCATTTGTGCATTCCATACAAACCTTAAATTGGTTTTCGCAAAGTTCTAAATGCGAATCAAAAGCTAATATGGGGTATTTTTTATTAAATGGCGAGTAAAGAGGACACGAACATACATATAGAGGCCTAAGTATAGAATATGCGAATAATTTAATGAAAAATGGATAAGACGATGCCAAGCTATTATGACTAATAAAGTTTACTTGATTCCCTGATATAACTGGGCGATTCGTTTATAGTGTCTTTTTTTCTGCCACACTGTGCAAAACTTTTTGTACGAGGTTTGTTAAAAAAAGAAGGTGACTTTTTGTTTTCCTCGAAAAATATTTATTTGTTCATTAATATCTATCTTGTCCCCTTTAAAGTCATCTACCTCGATATAATACGCATTTTTTTAATCCTCGAAGCACTTCTGATATGCGCTCTTTGGTATAGCCTTGAGGTCTTCCAGCGGGGCGGTCTTTACCTTCTCAAACGTGGCAAATCTCCGTCCTTTTGTGGGTCTTTTCAGTTTTGGGAAGAAGTCATAAGCGACCAAGTCCGGCGATGGCTGAGGCATGATTACAGTATTGTAATCAATCATATCATTCATTTTTGGTCAAAATTTAGCTATTTTGGAGCAAACTTCGCTAACACACATTTCATGTCAATAATATATGAGAAAATCTCTTGCCATGATCGAACTAATATGTCAATATCCTAAGCAACTTCTCTGATAGCGGTTTGGAGATTTTCCATAACGTCATCGTCAATTGTTGACATCCTGGGGCGTCCAGGACAGGCGTTGTAATAAACATCTTCTTGGCCTTTTGTGAAGAACTTGTACCACTTATAAACATTTTCCTGCTCATAGTAGACTCGCTAAATGTCACTGCCAAATTTTTAAGTACGTTGGAGTACTTAATTTTATTTTTCACACAGAATTGTGGACCAACATAACAAAAAAACAAAAATCGAAAATCGAATGTGGCAACACTGTTTATACAGATTATCAATTTGACAATTGAAAGTTGATTTAAGTTGACTAACGCCAGACCATCTTATGCCAATTGTGCAAACTTATTTTGAAATCCGTGGTTCGTTTCGCCAAACTTATCGTGCGCTACGTCTATTTTACATATGTTTGTACGACATTACCTGAGTAAGTTATTCGGAATACTAATCGTTTTCGCACCCGTTCACTTTAGTGGATAATTCGCATCCCTAAAGACGACAAACAGTGCGAAGAGAAGAAGTTATTGCAGCAGTGTTGTGGAGAATCCAAGAGTCGATTCGCCATCGTGCACAACAATTGGAGCTATGGCCATCCACTTTGTGAACGATTTTACGGAAAGATCTTGGCTTAAAAGATCCAGTTTTTGCAAGAGTTGAAACCGCGCGACTATTATACGCGTCGTAGGTTCGAATGGGCCGAAAACATGATACAGCTTGTTAATTTTCAACGTAAAATTTTGTTCTCCGACGAGGACATTTTGGTTAAATGGATATGTAAACAATAAGTAAAATTGCCAACTTCGGAGTAGATAAAACCCAGAAGCCTTTGTCGAGATGACCTTATAGCTATTAAAACGTACTGTTTGGTGTGCTTTATGGGCTGGTGGAATCATCAATCCATATTCCTTTAAGGACGATGTCGGCCAGAATGTTACCGTGAATGGAGAGCGCTATAGAAAAATAATTTACGAATTCTTCGATCCACAGTTGAATGGCATTGACGTGACAGAGCTTTGGTTTCAACAAGATGACGCAACATGATACACAGTGCGCGTAATGAACCTATGAACTGGCCTCTATTCTGCGATCTCACACCTTTAAATTACTTTCTTTTGGGGTATGTGAAGTCACTAGTATATGCCGATAAACCAGATACTATGGATGATTGGGATGACAACATTCGATATACGGCCGCATTTGCTCGATAAAATGTTCGGAAATTGGACGGCGTATGCCAGAAGTCATGTTTATGGCATCAAATTATCTATTAAATTAAGCTAATGCCATAGGCATTAACATTAGGTTCAAGTGTTATATTTCATATTGAATTTGTATAGCTCTAAAAAACACACGCTTTAGAAAACGAAATTCAAAAAGTCACCTTATTTTTTAAGCAAACCTCGTAAATATTGTATTGTATGTTAAGCGATTGAAACTGGTACTCTACGGGCTGTAACTCCAGCTATAATAAAATTAATGTACAAAATAACTGGTAAAATAAACACACTGTCTATGTACACTTGTGTTTGTACCTATTTTTTGTATGTGCCCAATTTTTCATCAACGATTGCGACTGGACAATTTTTCTTATCAGAATTATTTAGCAATAAATTGCGAAATTTTTTGCTGTTTCAACAGATTGTAGATTGGATGAATTATTAGTTAAATTGAAATTGTTTCGGTAGAATCATTAAGAAAGGGATTCTCTTGAAAAAAAACTGACTTAAATTCATGAACCCTCACATCCTGGCAAAATTCATTACACTTAAAAAAAAGAAACAAAAACGAAACACAATTTTCCTATGCCTTAGTCGGCAGCCCACCACATTGTGAAGGGTAACACAATACGTTCGTAACACATACGGAGACGACTACATTACAAATTGTTACGACAAGATAATTAAGCATGTCGTTTAAAACTCTTCCGAACGAAGGATACAACATTACAACGCTTATCAAATGGAAAGTTACCACCAGCAGTGTAGCCACCGCAAAATAAAACTCTCACAAGGTTTATAAGGTGCAATAAAGCCTTACCAAATGGAAATGCCATGTCTGTGGGAAAGCTTTATTCTAAATAGAAAATTTTCCATTTCATTCGAAATTGAATAAAGGAACAAAGTGCAATGATTTTTTGGAGGACATCGCTAAACTTTCCGTTAATTATGATGGAAGTTTCTGAAGTGTTGTCTTTTTTTTTTTCATTTTATGGAGCACACGGGTGAAACATTTCAAATAAGTAGATTTCAAAGAACGCATTAGAATTGTAAGAAATTCTACGAAAATATGCAAATTATTCAAAATCGGACAGACATGAGAGAACACAATTCCACCGACAGATTAACTGAAGCATATGCACGCATGCAGCTGAACGACATTGCAAAAGCAGAACCGACATTTCTATATTTCTAGGCCTTCAAATGATTTCTGGCACAGTGTATGGCACGCCACGAGCCAAGTCGCATACCCAGGTATTGCGATGCTGTCACCGCTACCAATCCTCACTGGGCTATTCCGTTCTAAAATATCCGCATCACTTCGTTCAGCAACGTGTGTGGGATACGAGTATTTCTGAGATACATTTGTATATTTACTAATTTCACCGATCAATTCAAAAAGAGAGAGAGAGAAAAACACTCGATACGCGTTATTTTGTTTTCGTGCAAATTCACTTTTTTACACCCATCCCATCAAAGTAGTGTTTGCAGATACATCTGTTGGAATAATTGCAAAACTATCGTGCGCAGCCAAAAACTGCCAGATTGCAAATTGCTTGTCAGGGTTGAGAATAATTGTTTTTGATTTAATTTACAGCATATTAACAGTGTTTTCCCGCCTCGACGACACCAGGACAAGGCTGCCAAAACTGACGTATCATTAAATGAAACATAAACACGTTTTTTTCTTTCCAAAACTTGCTGGGTGACAATGATCTTCTTGTTGACAGACAGGGTCTTGGAAATAGCGTAATTTTTTTAGTCTTCGATTTGCGAAAAAGAATTTTTTTAATGACTCATCACCTTGTGTTTCTTTTTCGAAAACATATTTCAAATAATATTTTTAGAGAACGGAAATAGAAAAAACCAAACATTTTTCGACAATTTTCAGTGGAACACGACATATGTCGTGAGCGTTAATCCCACTTAAAGGCGCCCCTCCCCAGATTGGTCTGTACAACCCTTGACCCAAAAACAGCGAATATAAGAAGAAGAAAAAAGCAGGAATTTCGAAGGACTCTCCATCGCCTGTCATTGCATTGTAGAATGCATAGAATATATGTGAACAATGCCGGGGAACTAATTGAATTGTCTTTTAATCGTGGATAAACGGTTGAAAGGCACACGCCTTTGCAATATACTAGGATACATTACTGAGTTAAAACCGGACGAGGACCTGATTTCTCCTCCCGGTTGATGACTTCCTATAAAACCGGTTTCATAGGTGAAAAGAAATGTGCGGAAGAGGAACATAAAACAATTCTATACGTGCCTGTAGCGTAAGAATTGATTATGTCGTTTGGCCTAGATACGTTGAGTATACAGGACAGCGAGGGTGGGGGTGGAATGGAAATAGTCTTCCCATCCCCGCACCTATTTTTGTTCCTCAGATCAGGAATAGGAGGAATCAGGAAATTGAGTTTTATGGATACTAAGGCCCCCAAGACACAATAGACGTTTGGTTTTGATTTCCTTGGTTGAGTAGGAGGAAGGGTTGTGGTAAGTTCGAATACTTCTTGACTGACGTATAGCGAGCGAGTACGATCTTCTTTTAATGACTCTAGATAGACAGTAATTTCCTATCAATTGTGTAGCGGAGTGCATAGTGAATGATGGAAAAGGCGTTGCATGATGCAAGCAAAGCGTGCAGTTTTAGTATAGACAAGATTGCAAACTATTCAATAATGAAAACACAAATGTACATAGGGGAATCGCAAGACTTTTTAGGGTCTGTCTAACGTTGTAATATTAATAAATGAGCCATGGCAACGATATCCATCAAGACCTACCTATTCTTAAAAAAAAATGTGGTAATGGACCATTAAAATGCTAAAAAATAAGGCAGAAAGATAATGGTTTTATTTAAAAGACGGTGTTCAGACAATAGCTAAGTAAAGGGTGATGAAAGGAGTACGAGTCAACGCAAACTCGATTAAAGGTAGGACGATAAGCTATAGTACCTGCATTTATCATTTAAAGATGGACAAAAGCCTTCCGATAAAATCTCTAATCATGGGAGATAATGGCATTAAACCAAGGCTGACGCTATTCTAGCTATGGCAAGGACCTTAATAGAATCAGCACTGGTAGGTATAAAAGGTCGAAGTCTTAGTTTAGAAAAAGAATTCTTCGCCATTAATGGTGTTATAATACACCTTTTACAACTGAGGCCTGTTTATAACCCAAAAAAAATATTGAAAAGGAGTGCTGTCAGCTTTGAAAGAGATTATATGGGTGGTTTAAGTACAATCACCTATTACATTGATTTGGGGAAAAAAGTATTGAGAGATATCTGGCTCCAAATATTGTTTGGTGTCAAATGAGTGAAATTCCTGAAAAATTTGTTACTTTACTGTGAAGAGGCCAAAAATCTGCACAAGCCCGGAGAAAAACGATCAAAAGTCCTTATCAAATATAATGATACATGAATAGAATAGAAATTTCAAAGTGAAGGAAAAGGTGAACGAAATATTACAAAAAACTCATGAAGACCATCATAGTCACTCGTGACAATGCTAAAGACCTAAACATTGGCCACAAAACAACATTTGCATAAGGGTACACAAAACACAAAGATACTCAATGCTTGGCTGCCGCATCAATTAATCATCAGTATATGTATGTACGAAGTATGTTCAAAAAATAAGGTGACTTTGAATATCGCGAGCTAAGTGCGTTCGATTTCGATTTTTTTTTTTTTAATATTTAGTTGTGCTTGGTGATTTTTTGCTTTTGAAAAAAATAGACTGAGGAATCTGTATTAAATTTTGCGTGAAAAATAAAATTAAGTGCTCCGTCGTACTTGAAATGTTTAGTGTGGCATCTGGCGAGTCTACTCTAACCAAAATTGTTTAAAAATGGTACAAGCTCTTCACAGAAGGCCGTAAGATAGTAATGACGACGACTATCCTGAACGCCCCAGCACGTCAACAAGCGATGCAAACGCTATAGCAGTAAAGAAGATTGTTATGGAGAATCGTCGAATCATTACCAGAGATGAGACATATCAGTTTGCTGATGCCGTGAACTTTTTTAAGATAAATTGGGCATAAAATGTGTGTCAGCGAAATTTTTTCTGAAATTGCTAAATTTTGACCACAAGAACTATCGCATGAGCATCGCTCAGGAGCCATTGATTTTGGATTGACGTAGGTGATGATTTCGATTTGCTGAAAATGGTCATCACTGCTGACGAAAAATAGATATTACGTCAAAACCAAAGCGCAAACATCCCAACGGAGCTAGGGAGTGTTCTTACCGGAAGATCATACGATCAAAAAGGATATTACCTTCAAGCTAAGGGCCGTTGGCGTAAAGCAATACGAAAAACATTTGGATTTGTAGGAATAAAATGAATGGCCTTTGCATCACGATATTGCACTTGCTCACTCATTATGACTTGAATGTAATTTTTTAGTCAAAAACAATGCTGGAATCATGCTTTAACTACCATATTTACCGTGTTTGGTCCTTTGCGACTTTTTCCCCTTCCAGAAACTGAAGAAATCCATGAAAAAAAAGGGATTTGCTATGATTAAGGAGATAAAGACCGCCCAAGACTAAACCAAAAAGGACATATCAGAAGTGCTTCGAGGATTGGAATAAGCGCTGGCGCTAGTGGATTATATCTGAGGGGGATTACTGTGAAAAGGGTATTAATAAATAAATATTTTTCGAGAAGAATTAAAAGCCACCTTTTATTTGAACAGACCTCGTGTATGAAACGCCATTGAAACCAAACAAAATCGCCCAATTTCTTGAAAATGTATTAACGGACTATGAAGTATGGGTAAAATATGCGAATGTCAGTCGAAAAAGATCGTACAAAAAGCGAAGTGAAACAAATAAAGGGTGTTTTTTATAGAGGTATAGAACTTTGAAATGGAATAAAACAAAGATGATTTTTTTAAATTGACATGAAATTGACTTTATTCGAAAGATAATCTTATAATTTCTGGCATATGACCGCCACGGCTGGCTAGGACGTAGTCTAATCTGGAGGTCCAATTTTCGATGATTTTTTCCAACATTTGTGGCCGTATATCGGCAATAACGCGGCGAATGTTGTCCTCCAAGTGGTCAATCGTTTCGGGCGTAGACTAGCGACTTCACATATCCCCACAGAAAATAGTCAAGCGGCGTTAAATCGCACGATCTTGGAGGCCAATTCACGGGTCCGTAACGTGAAATTATGCGGTTACCAAACGTTTCCTTCAATAAATCAATTGTGGCACGAGCTGTGTGACATGTTGCGCCGTCTTGTTGAAACCACAGCTCCTGCACATCACGGTTGTTCAATTGATGAACGAAAAAGTCAGTAATCATGGCTCTATAGCGGTCACCATTGACTGTAACGTTCTGGCCAGCATCGTTTTTAAAGAAGTACGGACCAATTATTCCACTTCTGCTCTTTATAGTAGTCCTTGATTGCTTGCTTGAAGGAAAAGTGACGGACCCCAATGTGCACCAGCTATTCTTTGCTGACGATGGAGCCATTATAAGTGATGATCAGGCGTCCCTACAACGAGCACTTGATGTGTGGGTGGACATTTTTGAGGGGCACGGGTATCGTATTAGCTCAAAGAAGACAGAGTATCTGTGCTGCCCGTTCTCTGACCCTCATCAGCCTATTCCAGACATTTACTTGAATGGAAGAGTGCTTCCCAAGTGTGAAAAGTTTAAATATCTGGGATCTATGATTAATAAAGGAGCAACTTGTGATGACGACATCAACCATCGCGTAAGCGTAGGGTGGATGAAGTGGCGGGAAAACTCCGCAATCTTCTGTGATCGAAAAATGCCCCCTAAGCTGAAAGGAAGGCTCTACACTTCAGTTGTACGTCCGGCGCTCACATACGGTTCACAATGCTGGACAATGCACAAAAAGTATGAGAGCAAATTAACGGCAGCTGAGATGAAGATGCTTCGCATGACAGCGGGAGTAACAAAGCGTGACAGAATTAGAAGTTCAAAGATCTGAGGAAGCCTCCAAGTAAAAGAAACCATCACAAGAAAGATAGAGCGCGACCGACTCAGTTGGTATTGCCATGTTCAAAGGAGAGATTCTTTGAACCCCGTCCAAAAGGCGTTATCAATCAACGTTCCAATTTCAACACGCAAAAAAGGCAGGCCGAAAAACAATTGGTGCAAACAAATGCAAAAACACCAGCATTTGATTGGCCTCAGCGATGAAGTAATTCCAAACCGGGAAGCCTGCCGCTACTTTCGGAGGTAAAACCGGCGGACCCCACAAGCGGACCAGTAGGAATGCAGTTAAGTGGTAAGGTTATGGTCCTACACTTCTGACCATAACGACGCCGGAAAAAAGGAAAAGAAGAAGAAGAAGACGGACCAATTATTCCACCAACCCATAAAGCACACCAAACAGTCCGTTTTTGTGGATGTAACGGTGCCTCAACATACACTTGAGGATTATCATCAATCTTGTTTTGGGCCCATTCACCGAATCTACGCCTTGCTAGGTGATCCTGTGGCTTCAATTCTTGCACGAGTTAGATTTTGTAAGCACGCAAACCAAGATCTTTCCGCAAAATCTTCCATAAAGTGGATGGGCACATATCCAATTCCTGTGCACGATGGCGGATAGACTGATTCGGGTCTTCCTCTACGCTACGCTCTTCAGCAGCGATGACTTCTTCTGTACGCACTGTACGACGTCTCTTTGGATGCGTGTTATCATTTAGAGTAAACGTGGTGCGAAAACATTCCATAGTTAATCGAATTAATTGTTCTGAAGGACGATTATGTTGACCGTAAAATGGACGTAGTGCGCAGAACAGAACCATGATTTTCAAAATAAATTTGCACAATTTGGAAGCGTTGTTCAGGCGTCAGTCTATTCATGTTGAAATGCCAAACCAAACTAAAAATAAATCACTTGACAGCTGATAAAATGGCCGCCAGTTAAAATAGTGTTGCCAACTTAAAGTTCTATACCTCTATAAAAAACACCCTTTACAAACGACTCCGAAGCCAGGAATGACTTACCATAAGGTTTGGTTTTATGTACACATACATACATACATATGTATAATCTCTGCAAAATTTCCGTTATTAAAAGAAATTGAAAATAAGTTGTGAAGTGAGTGAAAGACACTGATGAATTGGACTGCTCCACAATATGGCAAAAGGTCAGAGATAAAAATGGCAAATATGAACTTGAATAAAATTAATTTTGAATAAAAGGAGAATTTAATCAAACACTGACTAATGAGAGTTTCCAAGAAAGGCATGAAGGCGATTCAGATGAAAACGTGTAAAACGATAGCCTTCATTTATTAGGTATACAAATGAAATAAAACGCATATGTACGTCTTTTCCCAAAAATAAATTTTAATGCTATAGAACGGTCGTTTCGGAAACGGAAATGATATTAAAAGGGCACTGCTTGCTGAGCTAAATGCGTTCTAAAAAGCATACGTTAGTAGGATTTCGGGGATTATAGGAAACATACGTCGTCTATAACAATTAACCGGAACTATTATAAAGTGAATAAAATTGATGTGAAAGTTTTCCAAAAAAATTCCCTTTTTTTGCTGAAAATATTATAATTCTCTGCTTGGCTATTATTATGATATTTTATATGGAAATGAGCTACAAATCTTGTTATTATTAGAGGCGTGTAGTTGGAACTATTGCAAGGCCTCGAACCTGGATAACTCAGTCTGGGGAAACTATATCCTACCATTATGGATATATGAAATAGCTCATATTGGAATTTGATATTAAAACGTCAAGACCTATAAGTTTCATCGCTGATGGTAATATAAAGCTTGACAGCACACTATGGCCAAAGAAGACAAACGTTCAAGCATTTGAGGGGCAATGCTATCTCAATGAACTCTATTTCGACGTAACTTCAAAACGATTAAATGGCATTAAACAAAGTCAAAGCCACCAAAACACCAAACAATGCATTTTCTTTCGTCCTGGACGAGTTATTTATAAGTCACTAATCCCCCTGCTATAGGTCACTCCCATTCTCCATAAATTCCTCGCGTGCCATGAAAAAATGTCAACCGGCGTGCGCCTATTTATAAATACATCAAACAACAACAAAAACTAACGAAAGAACACACACTATTACATGGTTACACGACCCAATGACGAGTAAAAATAAAACTATTCCATCCTCATCTGTCCCAGATATGCACCCAACTCACTCAAAGCGTCACCTAAACGTAACATATAGTCCACGACTAGACCACAATGTGCCACAGCAACGTCTGCAGTTATCATCAATCATTCAGAGTAAAATGCAAAATTTGGATTAAATTCCATTCTGATTGGATGTACGTTTTCAATTCAGTTTCATACTGAAAGAATTCGAAGTGGGCTATGAAAATATTTTAAAACCCACTATTTGTAAACACGTTCGTCGCAGAAGGCAATTATGTTTCCACCACTACTTACCCCCTACACACGCGTGATATGAAAACAATTGAATTCCAAGAATACAATAATCCAAAAAATATGTTTCATTAAAGTGTTGTTTTTCAAAAATATAACAAGAAAAAAAAAAGTCATTCTATCGGATGTATTTTGGGATTTTCCAATTACAAATTGGGTCTCAAGTTCCTCGTTCAGATGCTATACACCCGTCCAGCACGATCTGTGATATCGCCACTCAACATTCATCATCACCCAAGAACGGGTCTTCAGACGACAAACGCGAATGCCAAAAATGCGGTTTTGAGTAATTCGACAATTTAGAACACCAATTGGACCGTGAACGCAATTAAAACCAACAGGTAAATATCTAAACATCCCTGAATAATTCTAATTAATCCCCAATGCTCACTCACTTTACACGAAATGCAAGATTTCAAAACGCGTTTGCGTTCCACTTTACTCTTTTTCGTCTTTTCAGTTTTTCACTGGGTACTCGGATCAGGACCAAATCGGCAAGGAACTAGACACAATGGAAAATAAATAAAAAGCCGATCTCTACACACTCGGATGGACTTGAGAATTTATCCCGAACAAAAATTGGGGGGGAGAGAAACAAGACGAAAACGTTTTGAAAGATAAATACTTTTTCACAGCATGTCGCAATTTCAAACGGCGGCGGTAGACTAAAAAACAAACAACAAAACCGTCAGGTTGGGGAAAAGTGAAAAATCGGGAAAAGCTCACGTGACGACCAAATGAGGGAAAACAATCACAACGTCGAGGAAAAATCAAAGCTTTTGAGTTGGAAAATTCGGAGAAGCACTCGAATGAAATCACCACATGACGGGTGCATGAAAACGTACTCATCCAATGAGTGATATTGGTATGGAGGGTTTGTTTACGAAAGAACTGCTAAAAGCAAAAGGGAAACGCACGCTTTTTCCAAAGGCATCCACCCCAGCATTTGTTGTTGTTTCTTCTCTTGGCTTGAATTTGAAATTACGCCGGCTGGTGACTGACACAAGACGAGCAATGAACATTAGTTCCACCACACAGAGTTTCAGAATTGAGTGAAATGGTCATTGTTTTCACTACGGATGATCCAAATAAATACAGAGACAGAGAAGAGGCGGTAAATCAAGGTAAACCGCCAGTTCATGACTTATCGTAAAAGACGAATGAAAATGAGATGAACAAACTGTTAGACAAATTTGCAAGACATACCTGCAAGGCAACACCTGCTCATGAGAAGGGGCAATTGGCCGCCACGTTGACTGACGGTTTCGAGCTTAATCATAAAGAATATGTTACAAAGTATTTTGATGGCACAGATGAGAATGTGGCTGCTGTGGCCGAGAGTATGAGACTCAATTTACGTACATCAACTCGCCATCGATTTCAGCAGTTCAACATTTCACGCACTAGCCTGAGGAGAATTCTGCACAAAGATCGCGGACCATTGGACCATTTTTCTTCGAAAATTAGGCTGGGAATAAAGTTTCGGTCAACGGTGGGCGTTACAGAGTCATGTTAACCGACACTTTTTTTAAGACATGGATTTGGACGACTTCTGGTTCATACAGGATGGCGCGCCATGCCACACAGCCCATGCCACAATCGATCTTTTGCGCACCAAATTCCCAAATCGTGTTATCAGCCATCTTGGCGATGTCAATTGGCCGCCATGGAGCTGCGATTTGACCCCTTTGGACTTTTTTTTGTGGGGAACCGTGAAGGACCGATGTTATGTCAACAATCCGGAAACGATTCAAGCACTTCAGGCCAATATCATCCAAGCAATCCGTGAGCTGCAGCTATCAATAAGGTCTTGGAAAATTGGGGTGACAGAAATTCTCAAGGAAACTATGCTTCCATTTGTGGAAAACGAAATGCAGCTTCGATGGATCTTCCAGCAGGATGACGACCCTAAGCACACCTCAAAAGTGGCTACGGTACAGTTTGAGCGCAATAAGGTAGATGCTATGAAATGGCCAGCGCAATCACCAGATCATAACCCTGTCCAACATCTTTGGGGTGAAGTTAAGAAAACACTTGGCTCCACCAACCACCGAACCAAAGAAGAATGGTGGCAGTCAGTGCAAGCCATGTGTATATACAAATGTATCTGTTGAAAGATCGATATGTCTGGTTGACTCTATGCCGAGAAGACGCTAGGTTGTTCAGAAAAGGAAGGGATATGGAACAAAATATTAGGTACATAGGCATATCTTAAAAATATTATATATAAATTATAAAAATATAAATTTAATATAAATATATAACATATTCTCGCTTTTTAACAGGATTCTGGAAAACGCACTTATTTTTATGTAAAATTTTAATTTTGTTTATTTTTTTTAAGTCAAGTTTTTAAATTATTTTGCATAGCGCTGTATGGTGTGGTTATATCAAAAGGCGTCCTACAAGGTTCCATACCATGTACTCGCATATCTCAACATTTCTAAAATAAAATTTACAAAAAATAAGAAAAGATTCTTGGATGTGGGCTGGTGTATCCAAGCTATTAACTTCCAATTTAGATTTTTTTAGGGGTTCAAGAGTTAAGGCCCAACCTTAATAGAGTTACGTGGGCTTACACCAGCGTTAGGAAATATCTTCTTACATGCAAATCTCACGGTATAATCATAATGGAATTCAGTTCAGTTTCGTTAAATTTTCGCTGACTTAAGCGGGCTTAAGCAAAATCTTCTTGGAAAAAAATATGCCGCGTGGAATTTTGACAGGTCACACAAAAAGGTTGGATTATATATTTTATTTATTGAATTGCTTATTATTTTAGTCGAGGAAAATATGTGCCTTTACGATAAAATGGATGTGCTTAATTTTAAAAAAATCTTTTTTACATGAGAAGATATTAAACTCAGCAGAAAAATATGTTGGGGTCATTCTTGAGTATATAAAAAATCTGATTCTTTCATTGTTTGGAATGGCACTTCATAAAATCCATGCACTATCCGATCGCGGTTAATTGGGCGAACAATGCAGGATCTTCTCTTTTCTTTTTTCTTCAGCACATCACTTATTTCCGACAAAATAACTAATCCTTCTAGTGCATGTTGCATTACTTTAAATTGTTTTAGTTTATTTTCCATTACAGAACACATCACAATACAAATCGAATGTAAGAAATTTGACATTTCATTAGGAATATGCTTAAGCTTGCCTAAGTTCATTATGAATTCATTATTGACTTTTCATTCAAACTTGAATGGACTGTCCGTTCGGTTTTGAAATAAGCTTAAGCCCATTTAAGTCTATTATGGTCGGGCCTTTACGCTCTTATGGTGTTTGTCACACAACCTGGACGGAGTGTTTGTGTCGAAGATGTTCGTTCACTAGTCACCGGGGGTGGTTGTTCTAAAGGGTCCGCCATCTAACGTTTTTTTTTTTCAAGTAGTGCTTATTTCGTGAATGGTAACACTTAGCTCATGTCTGATTTGACAGATAATTAGTTTTATCCTTCCGCTGAACGAATATTGTTGTGTATACGCTTGAACAACGCTGGGAAATATTGCGACATTACTTTGAAAATCATGGTAATGTTGCAGAATGTGTGCGAAAATTGCGTACATCTTTTCAGATGAAGCTCATTTTGATCTTGGCGGGTATGTAAACAAGCAAAATTGTCGCATTTGGGGCACAGAAAACCCGCACGCATACATTGAAAAGCCGGTGCACTCAAAACGAGCCACTGTTTGGTGCGGATTTTGGTCCAGAGGCATAATTGGGCCATTTTTCTTCGAAAATGAGCAAGGAGTGGCCGTTACAGTCAATGGCGATCGTTATCGGGCCATGTTGAACAAATTTTTGTTCACAAAAATTGAAGAGGAGGATATTGGCAACATTTGGTTTCAACAAGACGGCGCTACGTGCCACACAGCCGAAGCTACACTCGATGTTTTGCGCCCTGTTTTTCAAGATCGCATTATCAGCCGCAGAGCTGATGTCGTTTGGCCACCTCGGAGCTGCGATTTGGCACCGTTGGACTATTATTTGTGGGGTGCCGTCAAAGATAAGTGTTACGCCGACAAGCCAGAGACAATTGACGCTTTAAAGGACAATATTCGTGAAGCCATTGGTGAAATACAGCTGCACACAATCGATAATGTGCTTAAAAATTGGACCGATCGTGTAGGCTACTGCATGGCCAGCCGAGGCAGCCATTTGAATGAAATTATTTGCCATTAATAACCGGAAGGATTGTACTTTCAAATAAAAAAAGAAATTTGAGAAAATATTCAGTAGTTTTTTTTATAGCATTTTCAAAAAAAAAAAAAGTTATTTGGCGGACCCTATAGATAGTATTCAACAGATTCGACTGAATTTGTCGCGTTGGTTGCAGTTCACAGTAATTTTTTTCTTTTAATTTTTTTAATCATCTTTCATTCACAACTGGTGAGTGTTGCACAGTTTTTCCGTATAGGAATTGTTCTTGTCTATGGACTGGCTTGAACTACAGATTTTCCGCTCAACAGACGGTGATGATTACCATTGCACCACGACCACCCTGTATCAGTTCCAGCTTTAGTGTGCCGTTTTTTTTTTGTCATAAATTGATGAACATTTAATCAGCTCTTCATCATGCAATTATAGGTCGAGTAAAATGCGTCCGGAGTTGATGCTTAATTAACTCCCACATGGGCGTCGCAAAAAAAAGGTCAAGAATGTATAAGAATTCACACATGCACACATATACTCGTACATCTCCTTAAAAACTACAGATTTGAACACTTGGAGATCTCTGGCAAGGATATATGTATGAGTACAAAAAATTGGTTCGAAAAATCGCCATTCGTGACGTTTAGAACATTTAGTCCTTTTGACGGATGAAAGTAACAGCCGATTTGTGTAGCATTGCACTGATACATGCTTACCAACATGTTTTAAACATGTTAACCAACATAACAACGACAATTGTGGTATAATTCCTGAAACTTTTTCAACACAGATTGCAGGTTTTTTTTAACAGTTAAGAGCGGTATTTTCCACAGCGACATTCGGCTTCGTATTCAGAGTTGTGATTGTGATACATACATATGTACATATGTGATCACTGATCAGTAACTGACCCTAAACGGAAAAGTAAAAAGTGCTGGCTTTGGTTGAGAAAGGGCTATATTTACGTAAAATTGCAGCTAAAATGTGAAACTCTCATTCAACCATTATCCGACTGATGAAGGAGGCAGAAAATGTTGGTCTACTCGATAGAAAAAAAAGGTTCAGGGCGAAAACGCGAATTAACTCATAAGACGGACACTATATGTCCGCTGTCCGTATAAGGGCAGAGCTGCGTTGAGTTAAGTTGTTCTAAGCGCCGAAACGATACTTAGAAGGCTTCGAGAGATGGGCTTATATCGAGAACGACCAGCGAAAAAAGCTTCTAACCGCTAAAATGAAGACAGTTCGCCAGGAGTGAGCGAAAACGTATGAAAATTGGATGCAGGATGATTGGAGGATTGTCGGACAAAAGTGAATTTAAATTTTTGTATGTCGACAATTTGCCATACGTTGGACAGTCAGCAGGTGAACGGTTCAAATATGAGTGTAAAGTAAAGAAGGAAAAGTTAATTCAAAGCGGTTTGGAAATGCCTTTTTTATGTTCGCTTTTAGACGCTCAGAGATATGAGCAAGTAATAAAGGAGTTTATCTTACCACCTACTAAACAGCATCATTCCTATTCTCACAAGCTCATTTTTCAAGAAAAGTCTGCACCTTGACACCGGGCCAAAACGAGAGGTAAACTGTTATAAACTGTTTTTTTTAATAGACATCCATTACCACCACCTCAACAAAATTTTTGACAATTTTCATACCACGTACAAAACTTACGAAGCTATTTTACAGCAACTTTAGAGGCAGTTTTTAAGGATGGAAAAAAAAATCACGTTAATACAAGCAGTTCGTACGCTCGAAACTCGGAGTTACCTGGAAAAGGGAGGCTTAATAGTAGAAACATGATATTAATGCTCATAACAATGGTGAAAAACTTGTAAATTCAAGGTTTGATCAGATCAGATCATATCGTGTAAACGGTATGAAAGTGTTTAAATAATCGCATTTAGAACTGAACTAACTTATACTTCATACATAACTATTGAAAACGACGAAAAGAATTTTCATTGAGCATTCACTCAGACAGATGGACAGTACGAGCAATACAAACAGCACGTGGTTTTCTGCTCCAAACCAGTTTGACAATCTTTTCCTGTATCGTAAAAAAACCGGATCAGCGCTTAAAAGGTGAAAGTGAGGAAAAGACGCGTAAAATTTCAAAGTTCCACCTTTAAAGCTTTGACTTTATAACCAGTTCGACAATAAAATAAAAATAAATTACAACATCGTAGTATTTAATTGGTCAAACGAACAAAATTCATCGACCTGAAAAAAATCTGAAACTCTTCGAAAACAACCAGTTAACAAATATGGGACTGGAATAACCGGCCTCAAAGTCAAAGCACTTATTCATCGGAGGCAAATGACGGTGAGTTCAAAAGCCCCATCAACAACTGGGAAGTAGATGTCTTTATTCTCCTTTATCCTCGCGAAGGACACGCGACAACAATTGACTAGAACAAGTGTGTGTTTTCCTCATACTATACCAGATAGTTCCCATCTTCATTCATAAAATTCTCCGTGTGTCAAAAAAATACGAATAATTCACGAATGAAAACAGGAAAAAAAACGCATTTTGTTTATTTTTGAACAAAGTGAAAAATGATTGGCTAGGTGTTGGTATACTCACTTTGGCTTGGATGATAGACTGGGATCAGATGTTTTACGTCGATTGTTGCGATTCCGTTTATGTGATAATCTCTCTTTGTAGGATTCTGAACGATTGACCGAAACTGGAGCGGATTTCGATTTCGACCTTAAAAACATGAGGAAAACAAAAAAAATGTATAAAAGAATCGGAAATCAACAAAGGCTATGTTGTTTATAGTAGGTGGATGGGAAAATAACGTGCAAACAAGGGAGAGCTTTCTTTTCGCTAAGGAGGGAAGGGGCAGGAAGAAAGAAGACGGATGGTTAAGCCATGAGTCTGAGAGGGAAAGTGGAGAAAGGGGAAGGTAAGAAAAAGAAAATCTTTGATAGGCAGGTGAATCGAAGTTCAAAGAAGAATCAGTTGAATGAAAAACAAACGATACGCCTGTCTAATGAACGTTCGTTCATAGTGTATAGAGGTTGAAATAATTTTTTTTCCTTAACAAACAATTAAATAAGATTATGAGTGAAAAACAGAACCAACTTAGGCCCAGTCGTAGGTTTACGAAATTAATCGTTTAAACCCCACCACCTAAAAATAGCTCTATACGAGTATTTTATCAATGAAAAATATTGGGTCAACTAGAAGCATTGAAGACAGAGATAGTGGTGTGCATCATAGTCATATAAGTTCATACAAGAGTATTGCTCCTATGAGTTACGAGCATGTGTCGAAGAACCCGAAATTTCGGAGAAATAATAACACCTTAGTGACATGGAAACAAAAAAGTTACTGAGAACTACAACCAAAGCGACAAATTCAGTCGAATCAAAAAATTCTAACTAGAACAACCATCCCCGGAGAGTAGTGAACGAACGTCTTCGACACAAACCATCCAGGTTGTGTGACAAATACCATAAGAGCGTACACTCTTGAATGGTAATGGCAGTTGGTTAAATCCTGTATAAGAAGGGAATTGATTTTCAACTGCCGACCAATGTACATCTTAAGAATCACCTTAGCTGACCTGATGTGCAAGGAAAGGAGCACCACTTCTAGACAAGACTCCTAATAGCCTAAGCCACGCGTTTTAAATTTACAAAAATTTGCTAACTGACTAAAGACACATGAAGTATACACTTCCCCGCAAAAATAGAATAAAATACTCGACGTTTTTCGAAAAGGACATAAAAATTTTGTATTTAAATATACACACATCCTTCAACTTTTTTTATTACCTCACAATGGCAAAAGGTCAGTCAAAGTTTACATTTTTATAATGGTGAAGTTTCCGAACAAGCGATGTTTGGAAAATGTAACAAATTGCTAATGAAATTCTGAGCAACTTTCAGAGCGCTCACTCCATATTTTGGTCGTAATAAGCGTCCCATCATACAGGCTGTGTTTGTCATAGTGAATAAATTCGAATCAACATATTCACTATTGTTCATGTGCCAGTGAGACGATAACGCACCAATCGAAGCCTCGACAATATCGCAACAGTAAATGCTTCAGTTCAAAGTGAACCTAATTTAATTTGAGTTAATTCCACGCTGTAGCAGGACTATTTTTGCTCAAAATTGGGTGGACTTGACATCAGAAATATGTTGTTCCAATAAAATGGTGTCACATGCCAAATAGCTGGTTAAACAATTGATTTTTTGAAGAGGAACTTCGGTAATACTTCGGTAATGCTGTAATCTCGAGAAATGGTCCGATGGTGCTTGCTCATGTGATTTAGTGCCATTGAATTTCTTTTGATGGGATTACAGAAAGACTTTGGTTTATGCCAACAGCGTAAACGTTAGATAAACTTGGGAGCAATATAGAATTTGTCGACGTTTTGGCGGATATGAGTGAAATAGTGGTAGAAAATGTAATTTTAAAAATTCGATTTCTGCGAACGGGCTCGTGGTAGTCATACAAATGAGATTGAATTCCACATATAAATTTAGCATATTAGCTAAAGTTGGAATAAATTTCAGCCCGATATCTCAGTTATTCTGTGTTTCATTGAAATACAAAAATGTTATGTCCTTATTGAAAAGTCCGGTAGATGTGAAGAGACAGTGATAGACTGAAGAAATAATAACCTAAGCAAGATCAACAGGGTACCAGCTAAAGACTGATCATCTTATATTTGTGGAAGCCAAGAACAAAAACTAAACTCTTATCTCACATTAAGGTCTGGAATTGTTTTCGTGAACATGCAAATTCTGTTCGGAAAAAAATGGCATATAATGATACCTTAATAATAAAATATATTTTAAATATACAATATTTTATTATAAGGGTATATTTTATTCTTCTTCTTCTTCTTTTCCTTTTTCCGGCTTTGTTATGGTCAGAAGTGTAGGACCATAACCTTCCCACTTAACTGCATTCCTACTGGTCCGCTTGTGGGGTCCACCGGTTTGACCTCAGAAAGTAGCGGTAGGCTTCCCGGTTTGGGATTACTTCATCGCTGAGGCCAATCAAATGCTGGTATTTTTGCATTTGTTTGCACCAATTGTTTTTCGGCCTGCCTTTTTTTTTTTTTTTTTTTTTTTTTTTTGTGACACGGGCATGCTCACCTTGGTGTTTTCTAAATTGCCTAGATGTGATTTTTGTTTACCTTTGTTTTAGCCGCCTTTTACGACAAGCGAGAGGTATCGCTGCAGGGATATTCTTAACCCGTCCCTGCACGGAGGATAAGGGTATATTTTACTATTAGGGATTAGAAAAAAATGGCACAGGAGCGAGGCAAACATTTGTGATCCACATTGGCTTGAATACATCACGCTTATTAACAATGAAAGGCCGACAAGCTTAGCTCTTTTTAAAGGACTTAGGGATTGCAGGTATGAACTTATTTGCAAAATGTAAGTGTCTTCGAGACCATCAGTTGCTTGGCTTTCAAAGATTGAATATCAATATATATGATGCTTCCTGGATACAACTGTAAACAACAACATTGTAAACTCAACCAAGTGATTCACATTCAACTGATTCCCAATAAAAATGAAATGTGGACTGTCAATCAACTTAACGCACTACTCTCACCGTGCACCCCAACCATATTTAATGACTCACCTATCCCGCTTGGTATCCTTTTCTGCGTCCAGCGCATTTGTGTCGGCATCGAGCGATTGTGACGTTTGCAATTCGTTTGCATTATGAGATGAAGTGCCTGTTGAGCTGATCGACGTATTAGCTACATCCGGCCTGCGGTCTGAAGGTTGTCGTACGATTGATGTTGAATGCAAGCGCTCTGAAAAGGATAATAGATAAAAGGTTTAAAATTAAAACAAAGTCTTTTCTATATAATGTTATAAGATATATGGTAAATGTAACTGAAGGCGGTTTGAAGTCATACCAACACTAAGTTGCTTATAGTACTCGGGTCGCTTGGTCTGTACGACCGAAGCGTTGACCGTCGTCTTTTTCTTTTTCTTGGGCGTACCCTTGTTCGCCCTGCGATTCTTGTAGTTATTCGTCGTCTCTGTTATCTTGGCTGCCACTCTTGACGTAAGAGATGGTGAAGATTTCCTCTTTACTTCGCTCGCAGTAATTGTCGCAGTAGGTATAGCCGCAGTAACACCTTCGTCACATGAGTAGAACTCCTCGTCACTGTCACGTCTTCGCGTATTTATGTTGTCTACGCTGCTGTCAGTACTCTTATTACTGCCGCTACTGCTCGTGCTACTGCGCTTCTGAATCGCTCTGTTATTGCAAGGGAAATTGCTGCTATTATTGTTGATGCGATCACAGAACGAGCTCTTTAGGTCATGTTTGACTAGCACCACATTCCCATCGGACGCGTCATCCTTTGCCACCGTGCCGTCTGGTGAGCCTTTCAAGATGATCGGAAGCGGCTTGCAGTGATTCGCGGCGATAGCAATCACTGAGGTAGCCGCTTCGGAGAGGGATTTCCGGCGGATTAAAGCGAAATCCTCGGTGTTGAGGAATTTCTTGTTACTAACCAGTTTCATCAGAGCCTGGAGGTTGAGATTCGAATGCGCGCGTTTTCTCGTATCTTCGGCCGCCTTGGGCTGATCGTCCTTGAGAGATGACGTGGATGTCTTCTTACCTACGTCGACTAGGAGCGGTGGCGCGGAGATTTTTCGATTGCTACGTTTGACACTCTCCCGCTTTTCCAAGTCTACCGGAGCGCCTGTGTTGATTTTCGTCTTTGATGAACTCTTTTCGATGCGATTGTTTTTGAATTTTCGATCAGTTAACAAGACCCTCTCCTTCTCCTTGTCTGGATGGAATTTTTCTTCGTGGCTCTTATTGCTGGTAAAGTTTTTATAAAATTTCCGTTTCGGCGGATCGGTCTTGATGGCTTTTAGGGATTTTTTCGATAGTTTCGTCTTTGGATCGCTCACAATGCTCGGCAGGAAAGCGTCATCCTTCGATGACGAGGACAGCGGTTGTAGGGTGCTTTCTGTTTTTTCGATTTTCCCACGTTCTTCTTCGATACTTAAGCTTTTGTACCAGAGTGGAGACTTCGAACGCTGACGTTCGCTTTTCTTGCGAAAGCTGCCCATACGTAGCTTATCAAGCTTTTCACCACACGTGGTCGTTGCCATTGGTGGCGCGAACAACTGGGCAGGGATGGGTGTTACCATTCCGGGTGGTAATGTTGGCTCAGCAGTCGCCTGACCCGATGATGATAGTCGGAACCACATTTTGATGTTTTTGTTTTGTTTTGCTCTATCCTCTCGGAATCAACTTTTAGTTACTCACTGTACAACCTACACACGCAAAATGGTTCAAGAGAATGAGAAGTAGTTGAGAAAAAAGATTTTAAACATTTGTTATTCGTTCGCGTTTCGTGTTATTTTTATTTTTATCGCGTTTTTCGTTTGCTGTTTGGATGATTGTTTTTCGTTGGTTGTTAGATTTCGTTGCAAATTCTCTAATCGATGATTTTCGAGACACTTTGGATTCATTATTTTCTGTTTTGATTTTTCGTCAACTATGCCTTTAATAGAGAAACTAGTTTAAAAGACATGAACCAACAAATGGGAGATAGAGGGACAGATGCCGCGGAAAACAACCGACTGCGCCACATTAAATTAAGAACAAACTCAACGAACCGACGCGATTCGTTCTTGCACGATAAAATTCTCGTTTGTTTGTACACATTGCGGTGTTTTTAATTTAAAATTAAATTGCTTTTTCGTTTTTATTTTGGTTTTTTACTTTATTTTAAGATTTAATTAAAACAACAAACATGAGGAGAGCGTGGTATATTCTTGGAGATCTATGAATGCACAGTCATATGGACACTAATAACTGATGACGAGGGAGAGGGTGACAGTTACGACCAGGGTGAGGAGGAATCAAGAATTTCTTGGCAATGAGAAGACACTTTGTCGTAGTTGCATGGCGACGATAATTATTTGTCGCGATGATCTTGCTTTGGGTATGAGTAAGCCATAAGTTATGGGACACAGTTGCCGAAGGAGAGTGAGTGAGGAAATGTTGTGTAGGAAGTTGTTGTGGAATCAAGTTCGGGTCAAGGTTGGGAATTTGAAATTGAGAAATGTTTTTTTCCTTTCTCTTGGGGGAATTTATTCGCTTTAAATAGAGCTGGAGGCGTTATAGGGAGTTGTGTTGCGCAATCTTGAGAGTGAGATCGTGCAAGTGGTGATCGTTAATCATTCGATCGACAAAAGTGATTTCCTCATGGCAAGGTGCCAAGAAATTGTTAAAGCGTTGCAGCATGATTTCTACTGAGGCAAATCCCAAAGGAACATTTTCGGTTTACCAACTGTCGGTATGAGAATAGGCATTAACAGAAAAAGGGAGAGAGAAAAAGTGATAAGTTGCTTAGAATATACGATAAAATCATCAAGGCTCAGATCTGGTGAAGGCCCAAAATTAACAATATTTCAGGACAATGCCTCAAAGGTTCAGTGAATTCGATTTTCCGAAGAACTTGAATTTTTTTTAAATTTGTTTCGCATCTTAAAATCGAACGATTATGTAGGTTAGGTGAAAAGTTCTTGGTCGGACACAGAGATGGCGCTGCAATCAGTGTTATTAGTTTGCGTGACAGGTTTCAACTTTTTCTCTCAAGTAGTTTGTTTATACGAATTTTTGCAGTAGACGTCTTGGATGGATAAACTTGAATATCGTGCAATCATAGCATTCTCCGGTTTTGGATGGATTAACCCCTTAAGAAAATTCAAATTCAAAACCTTACGTGGACTCCGCTCATTCGATGTTAAACGTTAAAACGAGGTCGCACATTATTCGAAGACGACCCATGTGAAAGACAGTCAAAACAAACAGCAACCACGCCGATAGGCGAATGAAGGTGAGTGAGATAGCTGAGGCTATGGGGATATCGGAAGAAAGGGTGCGAAAAATCTTGCACAAAGAATCAGGGATGTGGAAGCTCTGCGTAAGATAGGTGCCGATCCGAATGATTTTTTGCGACGATTTGTTACCAAGGATGAGGCATACATAGATATAATAGTACGAGCTAGAAAGAAAACAGCAGTCAAAGCAAAATCGACCCACCAGAAAGGAAAGTAATCCTGTGTCTTGCAAAAGGCAAAACAATTAAAGGCGATTATTACTCCAACCTTCTTTACCAGCTGGATGCCAAAATTCGCAAGAGGCCTGGCTTGATGAAGAAAAAAAAACACTTTTCACGGTGGGAATTCTCCTAATTTGTCACCCTCAGACTTTCATCTGTACCCAAACTTGAATAAGTTTATTTCTGGGAAGCGCCTCGCATTCAATTAAGAAGTTGAGAGAGCCGTAGTGGACTATTTACTCGGCCTTGAAAGGCTTGGAGTTTGAAAACTCTCACTTCCGGGAAGAAATGCTGATGTTAGAGAGAAAAGCTTGATCAAGTGTGTTGAAGTCAAAGGGGTTTTTAAAGAAAAATAAAATAATTTTTAACTGAAAATCGTAATCTTTTAGAGCTGCAGGGAATTCACGATCATTGCTCAACATTAACAACCATTAGCGGTGAGAAACGCTTCAGATCTGGCTTTATCAATTTATATTTCAGTAGACATATAGACTCTTGTCTTGCTGGAGCTAAGAAAGCCTTCGGAGCCAAGGAGCCTGTTTCACAGCAGTCAACTAGACCGCAAGGTAAAAATCATGTGGCCCTAATAAGGCTCATCATCATGGTTGACCGATGTGGTTTAATGCAGCGTCATCTTATATAGAAAAGATTCGTGTATTCAAGAGGCAGTACCTTTAGGTCTGAAGTATTTTTCCATATTGATTCCGAAAGGTTAATGCAAAATACACATGATATCCCGGTGCCCCAGGGACAAACGGCTCATCCGCGACGTTGGTCATGAGCTCATTCGTTTTAGAATCGCAACGGCGGAATAGAATCCGCCGATGTTTCTAAACAGCATGCCAATTATTGGTGGTTTTCGAGTAAAAACGCTTCCCCGAGCGGTGAGTTACTCCTTAGTTCGTAAGTTAGTTCACGGTTAGCAAGGCGATCTTTTGGAGGCTGGGCGCATCCTCATGGTTAGATGAACCTGTTGGCCTTGTTGAGGTCTCGGGCATGTAGCGTGACCGAGATGGCGAAGCCCAGTTGCTGAAAAATCTAATCAGAAACAAATATATCAAAAGATACAAAATTGTCAGGCCGAGAACTTTTCACTTTACCCTCGTATTTAACAATTTTGAATTTGCTTTCCCATCCCAAAATCTAGCGATTATACAGAAAAAATATGAACAAATAGTGAATATCTAACAACGTTTGTATAACGAACGAGAACTGGTTTTAAGTTCTTTGAGCAAAGGGAAAATAATTTCTTCACATCACAAGTGAAGTGAGGAAATAGAGCCTCCAAACTACTAATCAATGTCGAAAAGTACGCTATTGATAAGGGATGATGTTTAAATTTATTTTGAAACAAAATCTATAAATATAGGAAACTTTATTTTGGATACATCGTTTCCTAGAACGCAGCAAAATGCTGAAGCAATAAAACTGAATAGAGATCACTAACATATTGAAACAGCTGCTCGAAGCAATAAATCGCTTATGTATTGTACGTACGATAAACAGTAAACCATGTGTTGTCCATCTCGGGAAGGGATACAGAGGCAACAAATGGTAGCACTAGGTATGTAACTACGAGATACTGACCCGATGATCGAGGTAAACTTAAGGTTTGACGATAAGATCAGCGTCATGCAAAAACTGCAAGGTGATTCAACAACTGCGATCAACGAGTGTCTGTTTGATTATGTATTGTAGTATGACGCAAGTGGATGTCTTAAGAAAAAACGAATTGTCTGACTTCCGGCTGACATGCTTAAGAACAACTTAATTACAATTTCGTTTGTTGATAACTGAATTGTTCTTAAATATTTTTGAACGATCTTCTCACTAAAAAAATAAGGGATGAGAAGAGAAAAAGGGTAAATCCAATGCAATTTGAGATAATTGCGACAATCACTTATAAAGAAACCGATAAGGTGATAAAGTTATTGATTTGAAAATTAATTTATTCACGACGCAAAGTATTCTAGAATAAACCGCGAAACTCTCCACTAAACTTTTTCTCAATACCAAGGTAACACATCGATCTTAAAACGTTGTCATCGACAAGCACGTGGGTCATATTCCTCGATCATGAGGTTAATAATACAATTCCAAAGAAAAACTGTCAGAGAATTCAAGAAATATTAGAAAAAATATATCTTCCATCCGGCAACGGACATATGTAAGCGTGACACAAAAGCTAATTTCAGCGTCGGCGTTTCAACACAAAAAAAAAAAAGAAAAATGCAAATCAACTTGCTAATACCAACAAATGCCGCGGAACCAAGTACAACCCGTTTATTCGTATATATCGAATCAAAAGTTTTCGTAAGACTGATTGGGGAATATTCATTATTCCTATAACAGAAGTAAATAATCAACAACATCAGGTAGATAACTCCTTCTTTCTGTACTAAATGATGTCATCGGCTCTTTTAAAAACCTTTTTTAAACGCGACTATTTGAATGTGTCATAAACCACCATACCAACCGAATCGAGAAATAAAATAAATACCAAATAGAAAGTTTTGTGGTGATAAGAGGAGGAACGATTTCGAGGCAATTACTCCAAACAAACGCACCATTTGTCATGCATACCGCATTATACCCAGGAAACATGGCTTACATCCGATGTCAGGTCGGGTTATCTATAGGAATGGAATAGATGCAAAAATTAACTTGATTTCTGGCGCACAACCAATCCGGCAGACAGTGTGGGATTTTGATTATGAGTTCGTTGTTTTGTTTATATTTTTCGGTTGTTTTGAATTAGTAACGAACTTTTTTGTACAAGCGACTTGGCATCATTGAAAGAGATTTATGAGGTAATTTGAAGGTGTGCCACAAAAAAGCCATCTACATACCATATGTATAGTTTTTTTTTTGTTTTTTTTCTTCTCTGCTATGCATGATTGAGTACGATGGAGGCTGTTGGTTAAAGACGTTATAATAACGTTGTCAAGGTCTTTGTACTTAAGTTGAATAATTTTATAAGCTCTTCCGTTCAAGCGCAGAAGTGTAGAGAACGATGATGTTGGTAAGGGTTTGCTTGGCACTTAGCCACTAAATGGCTCTATAAGCTATTAACGAATCGTTGCCAAACATATTATACATATTGCTTGTCCGTAGGAAGGGGACATTATGAAAAAAAAATGTACATATTAACAAAAGTTGCTATTTTTTGTATTTGAATAAAACAGAGAACAATTGGGAGATCAAGTTGGAATTTATTCCAGGTGTAGTGTACGTGTTGTACGTGTGTACGCCAGTACGTTGTCAGTGATCGATTCTTTGCCAATTTTCCACCACGCTTCCACATGTCGGCAATTTCGCTTTCGATTTCTTGAGTTCCTCTAACTTTGTTGCTTTGTTGACATAAACCAACGACTTAACGTAGCCCCAGAAATAAAAATCCAACGGCGATTCAATTCTGAGAACTACGAGTATCTCTTGAATGGATACATTTTTTGGCTAGTTTTGTGTCATGTGGCACCATCGTGATGGAACCATATATCGCCAAATTCTGGCCAAAAATAGTCTTTCAATATGACACGTTTGTGAACTCCATTGACCATCACTTTCATTGTCAAAAAAGCTTATTGACTAAGCTATAAGGTAAAAAAATAAGTTTCATCACTGAAGATTATTTTTCCATGATGTTTTTTTTTTCAAATTTTTGCAAGGCCCAGTCGGAGAAGTTTTGGTTTTGGAGTTAATTTGATTCTGTGACAGACTCCCAATACACTCTAATGCTGAAAGGTGACGACTTATGATTGTGGTGACTTATGATTGCAGTTAAGACTTTGAACCTTGCAGTAAGGCTAAGATCTATCGTAACTGGATTTTCGTAATGGTCGATTGGGGCAAGATTAATTAGTGTGTGAATTTGAAATCTCGATTACCTCGAACGAGATACAGAGTTAAAGATTTCCATCTATGAAGAAACATTTTTTCGTTGGTTTGAAAATGTCGAACTTTTTGGCAGATAAGAATCGTACAGGCAGTTTTATAACTTGAACTGAAGGTTAATGTTAATTAAGTTAATGAAATTTTTGGGTGAGCATGTTCAAACCTTAAGGAATCGGAAACGTTGATTTGTTCGTTTGAAAAGTGATGATTGTGGAATCGATAACAAAGACCGTAGAAGACCAACGCTGGCAGAGGCGTCGAAAGTTAATTGCACAATCGTTGCCAAACGTTTAAAAAACTTGAAGAAGATCCGAATAGATAGAAAATGGTTTCAATATCATTTAAAAGAAAGAGATACCGAAAGGCGAAAAAAACATTTTAGAAATGTAGCTTAATCGGAACTAGAGAAAAGGCGTCGAAAACGGTTTTTTTTTTTAGAGGTTTGATTTTTAAACTGGGAACACTGTCTCTATGATGAATAGAATAACGCCAGAACAATGCAGGCAAATTGTGCAAACTTATTTTGAAAACAATGTTTTGGTTCGCCAAACTTATCGTGCATTTTACGGTCGACATCTGAGCAAGTTATTCCGATAACGTATACTCAAGTGGATAATACGCATCCCGAAGGATGACAAACAGTGCGAAAAGATGAAGTTATTGCCGTTGAGGAGCGCATTGTTAAGTAGAATCGATTCGCCATCGTGCACAGCAATTGGAGCTATGCCCATCCATTTTGTCGAAGATTGTACAGAAAGAGCTTGGCTTAAAAGCTTAGATCCAACTTGTACAAAAGTTGAAACCGCGTGACCATTATTCGCGTCATAGGTTCGGTGAATGGGTTTAAAACATGTTTCAGCGTGATCCTCATTTTTAACGCAAAATTTTGTTCTCCGATGAGGACCATTTTTGGTATGCATATGAAAACAAGCAAAATTGCCGACCGGCCAATCACCAGCCTCGTAACCACTACAAAGCACCCGCGGAGAAAAATGTTATTCTGTGTATTTAGTGGGATCAGAGGGGTGTGGTGTACTATGAAATGCTTATTGGGAATCGCTTCCGTCAATACTTGATAAAATTGAAGCAAATACGACAAGATTTTGTTCAAAAACACGCATCATCATACAAATATCTACGAACAAGCATTGCAGGGTGATAACAGTTGACTTAAATAATAGGAATTATTTCGCCACGAACGTGGACGTTTTTTTCTTGAATTTCTTCACGCAATTTAAGATCGTGTGATCAATAAGAATCGTTTGAACTTATGGCAAGAGTTTGTGGTGCACTAACACCTTAGAACTTTAGACTAAACAACAGGCTTGTCAAGCACCAGACACCTTTCAGACAAGAAAGAAATCACACAAAATGACAAAATGCCTGTTACATTTTGAAACAACTCATATGTAACGTCGCGCCATGCTGCTATGAAACCGTCGTCCCATAGGGGTTCATTGACCATTATATTTTGCATGTCATTGCCATGGGCATTATAGAAAACACGGCCTGAAAAGAATGCTTTCTATTTGTAGAGGGACCCTTTGTGATGTACATCAGCAGCAACGTTTTCATAGGTCATTGTAGAGCGATTATTCTGTGCCCATTCGCAACTAAATCCTTGCAAATATGTAGAGCATTTCTGCAGAATTGATGTTTGTGATGTGATAAAGTGATGTGTACGATGTTTGTGATGTGATAAAGTGATGTGTACGATGTTTGTAAGCCATCAACGCAACCCGTCCGTGCTCTACGTTATCCACTACTTCGTGTTGCCGTTAATCTGTTTTTCTCGTTGCAACGGTCATTTTTCTATGACACACATCAACGACTTACTAGATTAACGATGTGAACATAAACCCGCACCTTTTACCTTCTTCTCTATAAACGGAATAATTTACAAATCGTTTAAATCATCTCAACCTGTTGGCCCTGTCACTTAAACTATTTACGACCTGATTCATCGGTAAGACACACTCTTTGCCCTAACCGTTTACAGCCTCTAAAAATACCAATTTTCCCTATCTATGTGCTTCTCTAGGCTTCATGGGAAAAATATCCTTTCCTGTATTCAAGGAAAACAGAGGCAAATAATTTTTAATAAACTCTCTTTCTGGTTCGTATCGTTGCCAGCTGTGTGGGTTGTTGCCCAATACATTAATTAGAAAAAAGTATGAGTTCATCGAAAATCCATTAAAAAAAAAAATGAAAAAAAAGGTCGTTTTCCGTAAGTGAAAAAGTCGTTTGCCTTCAGTCAGCAGTAGTACCATTAAATCAAAGAAAATATAAAAAAAAGATAAATGTCTTACGTGTGCGTTAGAGATTCTTATGAAAAGCGATAAATGGAATCTAAACCAAATGGACGCATGTCCATTGCAGATGTACAGATACGAGTAAAATTAAAAATACTCGCACACTCCCTCTCGGGGGAGTAGAGGATTCTAAAGCTAAAAATAGTCAAACGCGAGAGGTACTGACAATTGCTGTACGAGTGCAACTGTGTTTTGCTAAATTTGAAGACTTTCTTACGACAAAACCTGTTCGTTGAAATAATGGAATTAGCCAGTAAAAACAAAACATGTCTTCCCCAGCCACTGTAACGTACGAACCGTTATGCAAGAAGCCCTAGTGCAATTGATGCCAAGAAAAAAATAAACTAAAACGCAAAGAGGAGCGACGGGAATGTTTCTCATATACTAGTTGCATCTGGTTTTCTCGAAAGTATTTAATGAATGCGAATGTGCACCCGATCTGATGACCTTTTTCTGTGGCGTCGTCGTCATCATCGGCGTCGCAGTCGTGCAGAAACTTTAATGAATTTATGGATAAATCAAATCAAATTAAAAGATGCAACCGCGATGAGGATGAACTTCAAAGATTGCGCCCGACGACGAGTGAGGGTTTACGAGTATTTTCGTTCTAATCGAATCGTATGTGGCAGATTGAATGCATTTGCTGAACAAATTGTCGGATGCAGTTTTGATTTGATTGTTTATTTATGGAGCTCTGGTGGATGAATATTGAAGTTTTTGAAGTTAAATTGATAACATTGGAACGGGAAGCAGGGATAGTGTTGTTTACTGTTGAGATGAAAATAGCTTATGCCGTTGGATGGGTATTGATTTTATCCACAAACTCATGGAACAAAAGTATCTTCTTTTAGACTTAGTTTTGCCCTAAGAGAGTACTTAGAAAGTATGAGTAGTAAAATAGTGCGATTTCTTTCTAGGAGCTAAATCAAGACCTTACTCGGATTTTATTTCTTCACCGCATATTGTTATTCATGGAGTTGGACCTTGGATGCGTAACTTAATCGATGTCGCTGTACAACTACTGATACTATTGATCTCTTCTCCACGATGACACAAATCTGCACAAATAGCTTTCTTCTAAATACCACTAGATTTTTTAGCCATTTTTGAAAGACTGTTTAAATGCGAGTAAGCCTCCCCAGAAGACAGAACTTCACCCCAAAAAGGGAATGGACGAGTCCATTATTCGTTTTTTCAAAGAGGAAGAAACAATCACGACAGAATCATACTAAAGAGAAATCAACATAATGCATACAAAGTAGCCCTCTCTGTTAAATAAGCAGAGTTTGATGCAACGGCATGATAATGCAAGACCACATACATCACAGTCAACGTTCCTGAAGCTGGCACAGTTGGGATATAAAATTCTGCTTCATCCGACTTACCACCTGTTCCGAAATTTTGACAAACATCTCATAAAGATAGAGTTCATGAGTCCTTTGAAAACTTTGAAAAAAATATCATAGATCTAAATGGAGTCTTTACATGGGTTTGAAGACTGCATTTAGACGAGCAAACCCAAACAAATCCATGTAGCAAAGCAAACTGCCTACAAAGTCAAAGACGGACGGGACCCGCTCGTAAGCTCTACAAGCACAAAATGAGAGAGGAACACACACTCTTAGGGAGAAAAAAGAGCACGAACAGCGTGAGATCGATGAGATGCTACCACAGGAATGACGCTTGCAAGTTTTACGAAAAAAGTAAAACGAACCTGCGAGGGCTATAAAGCCAGAGCAGAAAAATGTAGGGATGAAGACGGAAAACTAGTAGTAGAGGCACAGTCGATGCTGAGAATATGGAAAACCCACTTCTGTAGACTGCGGCAACTTTAGAGGAATAAGTCTTCTTAACATGGCGTACAAGATCTACTCTGTCGTACTGTGTGAACACCTGAAAGCCTTTGTGGATAATCTGATAAGAGCATAGGGACAAGCTATACAGAGACCTGTCTAGTTTGAACATTCCTGTCAAACTCAGGACGACAGTGGAGAATTCTCGCTGCTCCATTAAGTTCGGTAGCGAATCAACTGTAGACCTTTGATGTTAGAAAAGGATTTAGATAAGGTGACGCCATATACATAGCTCTTTCAACACTGTGCTTGAAAAGATCATACGAGACTCACCAAACCAAAGGTACGACCTATTTCAGACGAAGTATGTACATGCTATCATCCAAGAAAGACGCACAACACTGACGTCATGGCCATGAACGCCACAATTAGCAGCTACAAATTCGAAGTGGTCAGGGAATTCGTCTTCCTTGGCCCACTAGTGAACAGCGGCAACAACACCAGCACTGAGATCAAACGCAGAATTACCCTTGCCAACCGCTGCTTCTTTCGGCTCATGAGGTAATTGAGAAGTACGAGGGTGGTCCGATAAGTACTTAGCCTAACCGCCAGTATTGCAAGAACAACTTACTATCGTGTAGCACATTCTAGTAGACGGCTACTGTCGAAATTTCAGCCGGATCGGACTGTTTTGACCGCGTGTGGAAGCGGGAGTGTCTGCGGATTTTAGAAAAATGGAAAAAGAGCAATATCGGTCGGTGATTCGATTCTTGTTTTTGGAAGGGAAATCCCGCAGCGAAATCAAAGAGCGTTTGGATGCTGTGTACGCTGACTTTTCTCCTTCGATGGCGACCATCAAAAATTGGTTTAACGAGTTTTAACGTGGCCACACGTCGGTTTTTGATGAGCCCCGTCCAGATGCCCCGAAAACGGCTACCACGGAGGATAACGTGACAAAAATCCACGATCTCGTATTGCCAGACAGCCGATTGAAGGTGCGCGAGATAGCTGAGACAGTAGGCATTTCAAAAGACCGCGTGGGTCATATCCTGCATGAAATTTTGGGCATGAGAAAGCTGTCGGCGCGATGGGTGCCGCGTTTGCTCACTCCGGACAACAAGCGCAACCGTGAGACCACTTCAGAGCAGTGTTTGACGCTGTTTAAGCGCAATCCGAAGGAGTTTCTGCGTCGTTTCGTGACAGTCGACGAAGCATGGATCCACTGGTACACACCAGAGAGCAAGGAACAGTCGAAACAGTGGACTTCACCCGGCGAACGTGTTCCGAAAAAGGCGAAGACTGTCCCATCGGCCGGAAAGGTGATGGCCTCCGTTTTCTGGGATTCACAAGGTGTGATCCACATCGACTACCTGGAGAAGGGCAAAACGGTCACAGGGCTGTACTATGCGAAATTATTGGGCCGATTCGACGTCGAATTGAAGAAAAAACGGCTCCACTTCGCGAAGAAAAAAGTGCTCTTCCACCATGATAACGCACCGGCTCACATCTCCGCCCCCGCCACGGCCAAATTGGTCGAATTGGGCTACGAACTGCTGCCTCTCCAGATTTGGCCCCGTGCGACTTCTTTTTGTTTCCAAACTTGAAAAAGTCACTCGCCGGGCAGAAATTTCAGTCGAATGAGGAGGTCATCACCGCTACGGAGGCCTACTTTGCAGACCTCGAGAAAACGTATTTTTTAGACGGGTTAAAGAAGTTGGAGCATCGGGTCAAGTGTATCGAGCTAAAAGGAGACAATGTTTGTTTTTGTTTTGCAGGCTAAGTACTTATCGAACCACCCTCGTAGAGCCCTCTCGGAAAGCCAAGGTAGCACCATATACATCAATCACTGATCATCTCTGTTCTCCTTTACGGCGCTGAGACCTGGACCTTAACGAAAACGGATTAGGATGCCCTTGATCGCTTCGAAAGGAAAATTCTGCATTCAATCTATGGTCCCGTTTGTATAAACGGAGAATGGCGAAGAAAGTACAACGACGAATTGTAGGCCCAGGTTCACACGGAATTGGAATCTTTTTTTTTATTGGAATAAATTTTGTTAGTTGCCTTTAAAAATTCCTGTTGTTTTTTAAGCACACTTTAACACTGTAACGTCTTTAGAGCTGTCCTTAAGTGCCACCGTGGTATTAGCACGATATTAGGTTGCGATACGAGTCTAATTTTATATGATAGTTTGAGGTCAAACCTGCACGCTGTAATGTTGTTGGCTTAGCAACTCATCGGCTACAAATGTTATCAAGAAGTTTTTTAAACCAAAATTTCTAGGTTTCAGATTTTAAATCTTCGGGAAAAGTCCATACTAGAAGGATACTGGCTCTCAGAGGTTAAAGTTTTCTGTCGGTAGCTCTCTACAAACAATTTGTAAACCATTGGCAATGGCATTTGATCGCTAGTGGGAGAACCTCTCCTCTCGCACTTTGATGCTAGATATCAGACTATGTCAAAGACTTGAATTCTATAGATTTAGCTGGGTTAGCCATGACTGCCTGAGCGTAGAAATGTACACCTTGTTGTCAGCCTCTTTGTTGCGACTTTACACCCTGTTACCTACCAGCCACATAGTTAAGTAAAAATAAGTCGTTAGGTTGAAAGCCTATTGTAGGTCTTCATCAATCAAAAGTTAATGACGCACACCACAATATTCATTTACTAAAGACTGATAAGAGAATTATTTTCGATAAATTATATCACATCGCCGTTTCCCTGATAAAGTCATTGTTTTGACAAATCTATGCCCAGGAACCTAATAAGCACAGATAAAGAACAGTTCGCCATGACCAAGAGTCCACCCCTTATATATTACACCCAAATAAAGATACAGAATGTGAGGTCATCACCTTATGGCGAAAAAAGCTCGACCCCAAACCCTCCACTTCCTATTGCATTTTTTAACGTTTAGTAATTCGCACGTTCGTACAAAATCACTCATTCTAAATACCAAAACGTGGTAAATATAATCGATTGTTTATCTAAAATAGACCAATCCCACGTGTTGCTCGTACACAGTTTTCAATTTTAATCCAAATATAAATATTATCGTAAACAAGGCGCGTAAATATGCATCTAAGTATACTACACTCCCCCATCTAATGCGAAAACATTCCGGAGTAAAAGATAATTAAATACCGTAAGTTTTCAAAGTTAGCTGTTGTAATTGACCTCGGAAAAGGGTGCTTCGAACACGTGTCGGGCCAGCAATCCGCCCTAACTTAATCTATAGCGGGAAGTATCAAGATATCGTTAGTTGGTTGTTAAGTTCCCACACCTAATCGAAAAACAGGTCAACAATTTGCTTTTAGATTCAAACGGAATTTTAATAAGAAACAATTCTCAAGCAACACAATAAGTACTCGCGTAGCATGCCGCCCTCACGCGTATGGATGGGTTTTTTTTATTTTCTTTTGATTTTGAAAAATTCCGCAATAACTGCCGTCCGATTAGGTATTATTGGCTTGAAGATCCCGATCCGATGGTGTATTACGAAGCGGTAAGAGCGAGAGAAAAGGGAAATGAGGAACCAAAAGCCAAACGAGATTGTAGATAGATGGATATTTGTATACAGAAAATACGCGTGTGCACGCCGGCAGACTAATTAAGTGGATACAGAAAGGGTGTAGTCGGTATTGCAACATAGGTGCAGATGGTAGAGCTTAATGGATTTATGCATCGCGGGGAAGGAGATGCAAAACGGGAAGAAGAAACCAAATGTGGTTGGAGTTGGTCGGAAGGGGTACAAGAGTTGAGTCATAGGAAAAGATGCTACTCTAAGGAGGTGGTCAAGTGTTTTGGAGACTCATATTGAGACATTTAATACAGCCAAAAAGGTCAAGAACCAAAAACTTGATAATCCAGTTGTAGCAAAGGAAGTCTAGAGCATTGCAATGCTTGACCGCATGTACAATCAAAATATTACATCGTTCTGAGTCCTGCAAGATGGGTACCATTGACTCTCTTGGTCGATGGTTGATTTTGGATTCGATAAACTGCCGAAGTTTTTGGTACCGCTTTTTATTTCTATGGTAACCAGATTAATAAGGCTTTATACCACTCAAACAGGGGCGTCTCTTACATAAACTAGAAGTTATAAATGACAAGGGTACAATAAGCTCAGTCACTTAAGGGCTAATGAGCACATTAAAGAAAATATTCAATGAGAGCGTTCAATAGTGTAATGAACTCGTATTTTGATTTCTCTGTTGAAGTTAGTGACTACGCTGGCCAATAAGCTTCCATTCTAAAGGTGCCAATGGCAAAAGTTATCGAAAATTGAACTTTCGGATTAATCCTTGTCCGGGCCAACCTCGGATTACCATACTCAATTTAACCATATTTAATATATGTACGTCGATATACGAGGTTTGTTTAAAAAAATAAGGTGACTTTTTGGATTTCACGGGCCAAGTACGTTCGATTCTAGATTTGTTTCTTAATATGTTGGTACACATGCACCTAACGTATGTTAACATTGTCAGTCATTTTGGATATTTTTTTTTTTTATCAATGAAATCGTCCAATTCCTAAGAACCTCATTTCCGATTGCTATATTTTTTTGTCTGATACAGACGACACAGGAATCGTATCCAATATAAAGCCAAAGTTTCTCGAAATTAGCCGTTCACCAAAGTTTATTTACAAAAAAAAAAGGCCCGAATCTGGCCTCATACGTGCTGGCACGTAGTCTAACTGGCCAAGAGGAGGCTCTTCAGTTCTTCCTTCGGTATAAGTGGTCAGTAACGCTCTTAAAATTCAAGCGAAAGACTACACTCTATCATCTTATTGTCTACTCCTGTATGCAAAATATCTTCCAATCCCTTATATTCCTAAGTTCATTGATCTATCTGAAAGTAATGTCGACAAACACCACCCGCCTTCCCACGTCTCATGCATTATATGAATATCTACATAAACGAATCCAAAATATCTCACAACACCATTGTTTCGTTCATTTCTCACGTCATTCACGTTTTTCGCCCATAGTCAACATCTAGATCTTGCGCAAACATTTCACAACGACGTCTACGTGTATCTTGTTTTAGATAAATATTCTCTGTTCGCTTTGTTTATGCTCATCCGTTCTCGATATTTTACCTCAAAGAACTCATTCATCGAATACAATATCGCGAAAAGCATCCGTAACACCGTTGACACCGTCTTTTGAATAAAAAACAAAGCTTTCTAGATCTAAACACAAAGTATAATCGTTTAAACTGCGGAATTTTCACCAACTTTTTTTTTTTTTTTGCAGTACAGAAATCAACATAAAATCTCTAATTTATCGCATCAAAAATGAGGCAACGTTTTATGTGCATTTTTTTCGAATTCAGAATTTCAAATCATTCCGAGAACAGAAGAAATACTCGTAGTTGAGTATGTAGATATAAATCGGTTTTATGGGGGTAGGAATGACACGTACTTTGTATTTGCTAATTGCTATGCAAATAATATTTTTTTTTGTTTTTTCGAAATTACCATAAGATGTGAGTAGCAGGCGGACCTGGCGAAAAAGATCAGTTCGGAGTTGATTTATTAATAGAAAATTGCCTGTTACCATCGACATTTGTTGTGGGTTGATTGCCTCGTATGAAAATGCAATAAGAAAGCTTAGAGTGGACACGGAAAAGTTGTGAGCAAATTTGATTCATTTACGGGACCTACTCATGCAGTATGGTTTCGATTGATTTTTTTTCACATCGCTGAGTGATAACGCTATCGTTTATGTCTCATGGGTATTTTTAGGGACTTATGCGAATTTGTCATATGCAATAAATATTTTTTAAGACAAGTTAATGTCAGCAATCCGTCAATGGATTTGATTTCTAATCCCAAAGGTTTAATCAAGAGTGACAAAATTATACCCATTTTTAGTTTAACCTAGAATTAGGATGGATATCTGAATTTTCATACAAGGTACGTATGATCTCATATGTACATACCTACCTAATCTAACCATAAATATTTTGTTGAGTTTGTAAGTGACTTCTCGACTATATAGTGAATGCCTTAAAGCAGCACTTCCAACAGCTGCTTAGCGGGTATGACTAATAGAGAATGATAGGGTCAGAAGAAAACTCAGCGATAGCCGAAGAGCTAATCCCCCCGCCCAGTTTAGAAAAAGTCAGCTCAGCTATGCATAAGCTGAAATCCAAAAAAACCGCTGATCCAAATGGTCTTTAGGCTGAGCTCTTTAAAACTGGCAGTAATGTTCTGATAGGGATCATGCACCAGATTATCTGTCAAATTTGGGAGGATGAAAGCACGTCCGATGACTGGAACTAGTAGGCGGCCCTATGTATTGCACCAACTACCGAAGCATAGCCCGGCTAAATGTCGCCTATAAGATCCTAACCAGTGTACTACGTGAACGTCTTCGTTTTGCACCACTCTTATAGGCATGTACCTGTACGGATCCCGGCCTAGTAAATAGACTATAGACCAGATCTTCACATTACGCCAGATCCTGGAAAAAACCAATGAGTTCCACCTTTTAAAGCCACTTACGGCAGCATTCATCGTCAAGAGCTCTACAGGATGATGACCGATTTTGCGATCCCGGGAAAACTGAGTCGGATGTGTCGTGCCACACTGGAAGACTCGCGATGCACTGTGCAGTTTGGCCCCATACATCAAAACCTTTCTAAACGTGCACTGGATTTTGGCAAGAAGTTAGAAGTCAACACGGAAGGCACTATCTTCTTCAAGAGCTAGGATATGCGGACGACATGACATTAATGCAAGCTCCTAGCGTGCCGTAGTAGAATCATTCACGCTAATTGAAGAAAAGGCAGGCCTCGTCGTTTTAAATGTAAAATGGGGTTTTGAGATAGCTAAAGAGTTTGGCTACAACGGGGCAAATGTTAACTCCACAAATGACAACTCAATGGAGAAATAATGAAGAATCCGGTGCTACTTCGGTCTGTCACAAAAGCTAGGGTCGAAATTCCTAACAAGGAAGTCCAAAATTACTCTTTATAGAACACTGATCTTGCTAGTCCTGCTTTATGGAGCTAAATGTTCTACTATAAGCCAGAAAGCAGAGATGATTCCGGACTCTTTTGAAAGAAAAATTCTCCGTCGGATATATGGTCCTGTGTGCGAGGAAGGCGAATGGAAGAGAAGACACAACCGCGAACTCCAGGAGCTGTATTATGATGTGGATGTCCGGAAGGCAAACATCGAAAGAAACGAAACGAGAAATCGTCCAGAATGAGGTTTATCCTCAACACTGAAATCGCCATTCTTAAATCGTCGAAACCATTCCCCACATGACTTATCAGATGGACCATTTTCATCATAAACTTTCCCAAACATTCCATACATTTCAGCTGCACTTTTGTTCCAATTAAAGCTAACCATTACACACTACCTCTCTGAAACCACTGAGAACCGCTGTCACTATTAACATTCATAACAGCCAGAGCCATCTCTTAAATACGGGCCGAAAAATTTGTGCGCCAAATGGATTTGATTCAAATTATTTGAAATGAATCAGACGTATGAATTAGTAGAGAAAATTAGGAATCGAAGGGCTTCTTTACCAATAAGTCCCAGATTTGATTCAAAGACTTTCTTATCCAACGTATGCTGGTTAATCCAACTTGAATTCACTGATCTGCAAATCGATGATTTGTGTTGCGCTGCTTTTTGTCAGCTAAAGTCGCTGTTCTAGGTAAAGTTTGAAGAGCCAAGTAAGAACAATAAAATCTGTGTTTAGTGACGTACACCTGTTATTAAATATAGTAAAGGAGAACGAAACGTAACGGAAGATCGTAACTTGGGCTCATTTCGAGATCCACTCGCCAGTCCAGGATATTTTTATGAACTCTTGTAGCTCTACTTGCTGATAAGGTATTTGGGATAAGACTTAAATTCAGCCCGAAATTCATAAGAGGTAAAATCTAGAGTACGAAAAAAAGCCATTTTAAGATCGATGTCTCTTAGCAACTATTTAAGGAATACAGATTTTCAGTCAGTATTTTGGTAAACAGGTTTATAAAGGGTCTTTGAAAACAAGATATTAAGGAAATTTTGCTGCTTTATTGGATTTAAAATCTTCGAAGAATATTATCGCCCCATTGGCATTTATATGCAATGTTATGGAGGAAAAAGTGTGAGGAGTGAGCTAAACCATCTAATATATGTGGTGTGGGAATGGGAAACGTCTTCCTTTGAAAGATCGGAAGTTCAGGTCAACCAGGCCGGAAAAAAGCCCCCGTTGGAGATGGACGTTCCATTACAGGGTTTTCAGTTGAGTTTTAACGATCTGAACAACATGCGGCCGAGCGTTGTCGTTCGTTAATATTGTAGGCATTTTTTCCTTCAGTGCTTGACTTAAATTTAAATTAGTCGTTTTTTATAGGTTTTGATAGTGGACTCCGATCCGGTTCGGGACGCTCCTCGTCTTCCATGTCGAAAGCGTTGAAACCATTCGCGGCATGTACTTTTACTAATTGAAGCTTCATTTTATAGTTCTATAATCATTCTACGTGCTTCAGCCGCAGATGACGCTAGAAGACAGACTTGTTTAAGCAGAAAGAAATATTTGAAGCCAATGTAATTTCACAAATATAATGATGCCTAAGCTTACTATGTGACTTTACTAATCTGACAACGGCGGATTTCGATTCGTAAACTCAATATGACAGGAAATGAAGGAAGCATTATGACTTCGATTTAACAGCAAATGCTTAGTCTAATCAGTAAAATCCAAAGTCCTTTCAAACAGAAACAAAAAATGATGAAACAATGGCATTCACTGAATCTAATCGATTTTTAACGTAATTTTTTCCAAGGAAAAAATACTTCATATCATACACAAAATATCTGAAGTTCACGTCTGTAACAAAAAGTACAATAACAATGCGATAAGATGCACGACACATGTAATACAGAAAATTAAAAGAAGGTCACAGATGTATTCAGAGTCTGGCCCCGATTATGCAACACTTGCACTAAAAAGTATTCGAAGCTGTCTACATCTTCTACACAGTCTCAGATATACGAATGCCTGTATCGCATGAGATGTATGGTGTTCTTCTCCATAATTACTTCCTACGATACGATTTTTGTTATTCCACTTTGGTGGAAAAGTGAGTGGTTTTGCGTACTAACTTAATTCAATTAAGTCATGTTTACATTTAGATAGTACATATCTAATCTTATGTAATCCTGGAAACCCCAACCAGTTCAATCGAAGAACCCCTAAAATCCCCCGCTTTTTGGGCGATACATATGTATGTCGGTATATCTAAAAATAATATTGACCCGACGTCAATAAACAAACAATCCATTTTACCGACTACCAACGAAATTGTGTGGCTCATCTTTATCGCGGATACAATAAACATACAAGGTACCCCACAACACAATGACTCGAATACAATCCAGAGCAATTGCGAAATCGACTGGTCACGAAAATCAAGTGTTTATAGATCCATAAAAGTTGCTTCATTTAATGTCGATTGATTAGGAATCTGTTGATTGAATATCAAAACAAAACCGTCATATCCATGTATGCTCCTTGTCTCCGTTGATTTTACTTAATCCAATAACAACCAACGAAGAAACGTATCCACCACTGTGTTATACCCTTTTCCCTGCACGCGAATTCCTTCGAACTTTTACCGCAAAAAAAAAAACAATTATCATTCGGTTGCTTGTATCACTTTAGTTACAGCACATAGTACTCTAGGTACATCCAGTCGAAGACCACAATAAAAAAAAAAACACTTTAACAGCAATTTTCCCACTTAATGACATTTAACGTCCTCGCTTGGATTGGAATTTCTATTTATCTCTTTTCTCTCTCTTCTTCTCGGCGATTGCTTTATGAATATTTCATTTCATTTCTGCTTTGATATTGCACTCATTGGCAAGCAATTTTCTTATCACGACGCGAGTAAAAGGCTTAACGCCAAACACATGCTTCGATTTTGTAATTTCTTTTCACATTTTCCCGATCAATACGATTCCAGGTGATTGGAAAGCAACGGCAGAACAACAAAATCAACAAAAATTAAAAATAATTTTAATATAATGCACCGGCGAAATGCAATTTTTTTTTCCCGTGTACACTTGTCAGACAGGCAGCGCATCCACCCGACGCGGTTACCTAACACTCAACGGAAACTGAAACTGAAGCAGATGGTTGGAGAAGCAACAGTCGAAGCTAGGAGCACAAATGCTTGGTGTTAGTTTTGGTCCCGCAACAAGAGAAGATCGCGATGTGGAGGTGTCTTGCAGACACTACGATTAAGACTGGGTGACTGAGAACCGACCGTTGGCAATTAAGAGAGTGTGTGTTGAGCTTTATGCAGATTGGATCGAGAGCAAAATGTGTATAAAGTATACCGTGGACACGAACCACGCAGTGCCGTTTCATTTGGTAAATTAAGTTCGGATTTTTACCATTTTTGTTCTAAATTCCAAAACTTTTAGTACTTTTACTACTTAATGGATAAGTAGACTTTCGGCTGGAAAAACATATACAAGTCGGTTAGCCTTCTAAAATGTGGGTTTTGTCGGTTTAAACCACATAAAATCCTTTTTTTTTATAGAGTCTAGGATGCATAATTCAGTGTGACGGTTGTCTTTGGTTCAAAGTCGCGGTTAACGACAACCGCAAGAATTAAGAGAATTCGAAACTTTTTTGTAAGCTTTAATTGAAATAATGACTTTCGAAACTAAGATGTAATATGATGCGGACTAATGTTACATTACATCATTTATAATAAATAGGAATGAATGCAATACACTTAGCACACGTCTTAGACGTATATTCTCGGAATCAAGCGGAATCTAAATGGAAATGTCTATATGCCAGTAATATAAAAAGATGATCTAAAGAGTACATAGACATCACCCTTAAAAACATCTTTAAAAACACAAGTTCCAGCTCGAGTTATTAGCTCTCTTTTTCGATGTACTTACTATACAAAGTTTGTTGAAAAAATAAGGTGACCTGAATTTCGCGAGCTAAGTACTCGTCCATTCGATTATCCATTTTTTTTTTTGATTTGTTGGTACGCATTTTCCATATCATATGTTGAAATTGTCAGCAATTTTGGATATTTTGTTTGTTTTTCACAGAAATACAGGCTAGAACTGTTTTGGTGTGCTTCGCAATTATTTGCTAATGAAAAAAAATGGATCAAAGAATCTGACAAAATTTTGTGTGAAAAATAAAATTAAGTGCTCCAACGTACTTGGGATGTTGAATTTGGCTCTGGGCGAGTCTACTCTGAGCAGAAAAATGTTTATAAGTGGCCCAAGCTCATCACGGACGGCTGAGAAAATGATAATGACGATGACCCTCCGGATGTTCCAGCCCCAGGACGAAAACGTAGAAGCAGTGAAGAATATTATTATGGAGAATCGTCAATTACTATCAGAGATACTGACATATACTCATGCAGTGAACTTTTTTCAGATATTTTGGGCATGACACGTATGCCAACGAAGTTTGTTATGAAATTGCTAAATATTTACCAAAAGAAGAGTCACAAAAAAGAGTCTTCACTTGTGATGAAACAAGGGCATGTAGTTATAACACCGAAAACAAAGCTCAATCAGCCCAATGAAAGCGACTAGAGGAGCCAAGACCGAACAAACACGCCAAGTTTGATAATATGTAAAGGTTTCGCTCACTGGTTTTTTCGATTACAACGGCGTGGGTCATCATAAGTTCTTGCCGGAAGGACACACGGTCAACAAGAATTATTACCTTGAAGATATGTGCTATTAGCGTGAAGCAATATAAAAAAAGACATGCTTGTTGCTGGTATGTATTTTTTTGCCAAAAACAAAAATGTCTCAGCCACCGTATTGAATGGACTTTACCTCCTGCGACTTATTTTTTCTCTACCCAAAACTGAAAAGACCCATGAAAGGATGAGTATTTGCCACGATTGAGAAGATAAGCACCCCATCGCTGGAAGAGCTCAAGGCTATACCAAAAATGGCATATCAGAAATGCTTCGAGGATTAGAAAATACTAAGGCGCAAGTATATTATATCTGAGGGAGATTACTTTTAAGGAGAAAAATTAGATATTAATGAATAAATAAATATTTTTCGAGAAAAATAGAAAGTCCTTACTTTTTGAACAAACTTTGTACACAATGTATTCAATTAAAAGAAAGTATTCCATCTTTAGGTAAGGAAAATCAATATTAAAACCATTTCGCAAGTACAGTGTAAGGCATAGAGAAATTGTTATTGTTAGTTTATTCGGAAGTGAAGTTTCAAACAATTTTCAAATTTACACTCTAGTATTGTAAATAATAGGCAACACCAAAGACGATAAACAGTGCGAAGAGAAGAAGTTATGGCCGTTGTGGGGCGACCGGTTGAGGAGAAGCCGAATGAGTCGATTCGCCATCCTGCACAGCAATTGGAGCTATGCCCATTCGCTTTGTGGAAGATTTTACGGAAATATCTCTTATTTACGATTGTGGTCCGATAAGTACTTAGCCTGCAAAACAAAAACAAACATTGTCTCCTTTTAGCTCGATACACTTGACCCGATGCTCCAACTTCTTTAACCCGTCTGAAAAATACGTTTTCTCGAGGTCTGCAAAGTAGGCCTCCGTGGCGGCGATGACCTCCTCATTCGACTGAAATTTCTGCCCGGCGAGTGACTTTTTCAAGTTTGGAAACAAAAAGAAGTCGCACGGGGCCAAATCTGGAGAGGCAGCAGTTCGTAGCCCAATTCGACCAATTTGGCCGTGGCGGGGGCGGAGATGTGAGCCGGTGCGTTATCATGGTGGAAGAGCACTTTTTTCTTCGCCAAGTGGAGCCGTTTTTTCTTCAATTCGGCGTCGAATCGGCCCAATAATTTGGCATAGTACAGCCATGTGACCGTTTTGACCTTCTCCAGGTAGTCGATGTGGATCACACCTTGTGAATCCCAGAAAACGGTGGCCATCACCTTTCCGGCCGATGGGACAGTCTTCGCCTTCTTCGGAGCACGTTCGCCGGGTGAAGTTCACTGTTTCCTGGTCTCTGGTTTGTACCAATGGATCCATGTTAAGTCGACTGTCACGAAACGACGCAGAAACTCCTTCGGATTGCCCTTAAACAGCGTCAAACAATGCTCTGAAGTGGTCTCATGGTTGCGCTTGTTGTCCGGAGTGAGCAAACGCGGCACCCATCGCGCCGACAGCTTTCTCATGCCCAAAATTTCATGCAGGATATGACCCACGCGGTCTTTTGAAATGCCTACTGTCTCAGCTATCTCGCGCACCATCGGCGGTCTGGCAATACGAGATCGTGGATTTTTGTCACGTTATCCTCCGTGGTAGCCGTTTTCGGGGCACCTGGACGTGGCTCATCAAAAACCGACGTGCGACCACGTTAAACCAATTTTTGATAGTCGCCATCGAAGGAGAAGAGTCACCGTACATCGCTGCGCGATTTGCCTTCCAAAAACAAAAATCGAATCACTGACCGATATTGCTCTTTTTCCATTTTTCTAAAATCCGCGGACACTCCCGCTTCCACACGTGGTCAAAACAAAACTACGAGTCCGATTCGGCTGAAATTTCGATAGTCTACTAGAATGTACTGCACGATAATAAGTTGCTCTTGCGATACTGGCACCATCTGGCGCTGAGGCTAAGTACTTATCGGACCACCCTCGTATAAGATCCAGCTTGTGCAAGAGTTGAAACCGCGTGACCATTATACGCGTCGTAGGTTCGAAGAATGGGCCGAAAACATGATTCAGCTTAATCCTCATTTTCAACCCAAATTTTGTTGTCCGATGAGGCCCATTTTTGGTTAAATGGATATATAAACAGCCAAATTGCCAAATTTGGAGTAAAGAAAACCCAGAAGCCTTTCTCGAGACGCCCTTCCAACAATTAAAACTCACTGTTGGGTGTGCTTTATCGGCTGGTGGAATCATCCCGAGGCGATACCTGCCAGAATGATATCTTACTTCTTTGTTCCTCAGTTGAATGGTATTGAAGTGACAGAGCTTTTGTTTCAACAAGATGGCGCAACAGCCATCAACTTATTGCGGGAAACATTTGCTGAGCGCATAATTTCGCGTAATGGGCCTGTGAACTGGCCTCCACGATCCTCTGATCTCACATCTTTTGATTAGTTTCTTTGGAGTTATGTGAAGTCACTGGTCTATGCCGATAAACGAGAGACCTTGATTAGCTTAAAACATTTTATTTCATATTGAATTTGTACACCTCTAAAAAATACACCGTCTATATGGCTGCTGTAGAAATAAATACCCGTCAAATCAAATCTACATTATACCTGAAACAAATAAAAAAAAATACAGGGTCTTGTAAAGACATCTTCAGTTGGAGAGACATCTCAAGGTGATATTACCCAAAATTTAAGAATTATTTATTTATTTACATCAAGTAGATTAACTCGTTTAGACTACAAAAAATAGATGTAAATCAATTCAATGAGACTTAACAAATAAATATAATTCAAATATGATTTTCAGGTGACAGATTAACAAGATATCATACATTTTTTTGTTTATAGGCTTCTCTTGAGCAATATTCAAAAAAATCTAAGTGATTATGAACTAAATTTGCCTCAAGAATGCAACGCGATAACGGTTCATTTTTACCATGATTAGTACGATGAATACAAGTACGAAAAAGCATACGATATCGGGTATTGGTAGGATGAACATATAAGTTAATACTGTTTAAAAGAGGAGAACAATCAATTTGGGAAGTGAGAATTTCTCGAATGAACATTAATGAAAAGTACCAGCGACGTGTATGAAGAGGAAGTATATTAAACAATAGACATCTTGTTCTATAAGATGACATTTCTATGTTCCAATTAAGTTTAAAGAACATATATCTAGTGAATTTTCTCTGAGTTCTTTCGATCCTCTCAACAGCATTAGTATAAAAAGGGTTCCAAACAGCAGTATTCCAAGGAAGATCTAACTAGCCTCTCAACGCAAAATTATCAGAAAACTCCTTTGAATTCCGTCTAATAAATTCAAGCATTAAATTAGCTTTCGTTGTAATATAATCGATGTGAGGAATGAAACTCAATTTAGAATCCAAGATTACGCCTAGGTCCTTTATTTGGGAGACTTTAGATAAATTAACATTTCTTACTCTGTAACAGGAAAAATGCACACATTTCGCTACATTTAAATGCAGTGAGTTTATATTACACCAATGTGAAAGGCGAGTGAGATCGTCTTGTAGTTGAAGACAATCTGTTATGGATATAACTTTTTAATAAATCTTGACATCATCAGCATAGAGAAGACAGTTTGAAAATTGAAACATCAACGGAATATCATTAATGAATAAAAGAAACAACAATGGATCTAAATGGTTTCCTTGCGGTACTCCTGATGGTACAGAGATACTTCCAGATGTATAACTATTAATTTTCCCTTTTTGAATTCGATTAGTTACGTAAGATTGAATCTTGAATCGACTTTAAAAGACAAGAGTGAAAACCCAGGGAAGACAGTTTGGAAATTAAAATTTGACGATTAACTCTGTCAAAAGCTTTGGAAAAATCAGTGTAGATTATATCTGTCCGATAGTTTTCCTCTAAATAAGAGTTTAACTGGTTCACAAAAATAGAAAGATTTGTGGTAGTAGACGTCCCGGAAATAAAGCCGTGTTGACAAGGTGTTATATTTCTAAAAATATAATTCAGGAGTCCGAGATATATACTCATCAGGAGAGTTATGGGAGTACACTGATTGAAGATAATCGGCAAACATCTGGCAAGTCATTGATATATTATTAGACGTTATTCCTAAATAATTCATGGAGTTAGGAATTCCATTGGATTTTCGTCGTGATTTACTGCTCATTCCAACATTCTGGACACCGTACTTTAAGAAATTATAAATATAAATTAATATGAAAGCTCCCTCTAGTGGTGAATGACTCACTGTGACTCCTTTCAGCCATGCAACCTACACCAAACGTTTAGTTCTAGGAGTTTTCTTCGAAAATTTTAAATCAGCTAGAGACTTACAAAAGTTTTTGTCATCAGAGTAGCATACCTCTTGGTTATGTGTGGTAACTTAGGCTTTCTTTTTATATAATTCCGACGGAGTAGCTGCTTTGGATTGGGTTAGTCGGCTGGATCTCTGGCCACTGAGCATTTTCGTGCAACAGGAAATCGGATGAACTCGCTCGCCGTCAATCCAGCACTTCTCTTATGGAAAACTTTGGTTATCAAAGCTTCTATCTATATCAAGTGGAGATTTTAATAAAATATCCACGCAAACTTATTTTCAATGAATCGCCAGGACATTGCCAACTTGGTTGTGGTAGTCACAGAACAATGGCATATTGGCATATACATGTGACTCCCCAGAACAACTAAAGTGATAATACAATAATACCACATCAATCTAGCCAACGAATGTTCATTCTTCGACGACTTGGAATACTTATTCGTGCTCATCACAGGGAATACCTGAGACGTGGTCAAATGGATTTAATTCCATCCGACCTATTTACCTGATACTATTCTAACTACATCCATCTCCTTGGTTTTAGGTTTCGGACTTTTAAAGCAGTGCAAAAAAAAGTATGTTCTTCAGAACTCTGGTAAGACAGAACCTCAAAAGCAAGGCGACTGGCCGTTCGATCGCTTGATTATAATTTTGCTCGTTTATGTGTGCATTATAGGACACAGATTTTACTACTCAATCGCATGGATGAACGCCTCAGTCTGCCCATTGTCATTGGGAGAAACGATTTATTATAGTGTTTGAATTCCAATTTACTGCCGAACTTCTCAGAACTCATGTTTTTTGAATCCGTGACAACTGAATGACATTTGTTACTTATTTCAATTAAAAATATTTAGACTCAATCATAATAAACATAGGTGGACTCAATTCTAAAAAAAAGTTGGAATATTGCAACGGAGAGATAGGATCAGCCATACAATAGGTCACATGAAATCACGATGGATTACAACAGCATTAACTACCAGACTTGCATCACATCGGTATCAATGGCACAACACTGCTTAAAGCGATATTAATTATAGAATTTGCATTAATTTGAAGCAATTACGAAAATCAGTATAATTGCCCCCATAGTCATTCCCACAATCCACTTCAGCAAAGCTTTCACCACACTTTCACTACCACTGACACATCCAAAGCTCCCACATCAACATTTCATCCACCAGCACGGAGATGGCGCTTGACGAAAACCCCCAATTCACCATTCATAGAGTAGTTCCAACCAGATAGGGCCTTCTCTATCGCATCTCCACTTCACATCCTCGCATCCATGTCTGCCCCAAGTCTCACTGCACTCTTTGTTATTATTAAGTCAATTATATAGGGCATAACCAAATGGCATAATATCAATTACAATATCGCAGCCATGCATCAGAAATTGAAATGAATCGATTGGCCCAGTTTCACGAGAGTGCCGTCCAACATGATTGCCACACACATAGACTCGCGCCGTCCCATAGACTCTTTCAACTCTCGTTAAACACCAAAGCAATAAACCCAAGCCGGCTGGACCCAGGACGGTAGTGTGTTAATGGAACTGTATGTGCAATTAATTTAGAAAATAAAACAAAACCATTTTATCCATCAATCCTATACACAAATTGAGCATCGGAGGAGCACAACAAAGGAATGTCGAATGTGGAACTTTGCCCGCTTCTGCGGTTTGTTTATGCTACGCCGCAATGAAGGCCGAATTAGTTTGCCGGTTTCCATTTCAAATGTTTTCGGATCTTCGACGCTACTGACGGATGATACGGAGAGATTGACACATGACGGAGGGGGCAGTTGCTTTCGAAATTGCGTTTTAGAATTCCAGTAGTTGTATCTAATCGTGTTTCCGATTTTCTTTACTACTGATTTCACTGACTGAGTCACAGACAAGTACATAGGAATTAACTTATTGGGTGAAAAAAATGTCAGAGTGATGCACAAAGATGGACGTGGAAGCGGAAGTGGGGAAACTAACGCTGACGATGATGACAGACGCAAGCTATGTCGACTTTTTATGGAATCTTGTCCCTCGTTATTGCGACAGCAAGGTCACGTCGGAAGTGAGACGATTGTGTTCCTTCTCTGTTTCTCAACAGTTTCTTTTTACTTCATCTTATTCGAGTTAGATACAAATTATTTATTATCTAATTTGTTGAGACACTTTTCTCTCTTCTTCCGAGGAAGTGCTGGATACTTTACAGAATGAAACAGAGGCAAGCGGAAAAGCGGTAAAAGCAAAGGAATTAAAATCGTTTAAAGACTTGAAGAAGGAATACCAAAAAGTCGGTAATTTCTTTCCCAATTTATTTTCGTACGTAAGGGTGGAGACGATGGGAAGGTAAATACAAATTTTCGCTACAGTTATGGTACTCAACGGCAATATATACATATATTAGGATAAACAGAAATTCGTCCTGGCATCGATAAATTCGAGTGCCTCATGTAATACACCAAGGTTCAAGGCAAGGAGCAAAGCTGGATGTTCTCAGAAATCTGATGGTACCTTCACTGAGTCTAAGATAGAAACTCTCAGTTTACTGCCTCAGTCCCATTTCTCTGGATATCAGACTAATATTGGCTCGTTGCATACTCCTTCCACGGTAACTGCGGCTGAAACGATGAAAACAACTTGGCGCAGCTGATATACTGCGTCATGGGAGGCAACGACTCAGGTTATGACATCTTTTGACGACCTTAAGTCGCTCGGTTCTGATGGGTTCTGTTATGCTGCGAAAAGGCATAAGATAGCTGCTTCTTACTTTCTTACTAGCTTGGCTCTGAGCCTATATACCTATTTCTTGGCGCGCGGTGAAAATGGCCTTTATTCCCAAAATAGGAATAGAAGATTACTCACTCGCCAAAAGTTTTAGATCAATTAGTCTAACATTCTTCTTGCTGAAAGAGACTAGTAGAGTTACCCTTCAAATGCATCTTGCAATCCTGAGAGTTTGCGCTTAAAAACCTTATTGGGAGAATCAAATGCGCACTCGAAAGGATAGAGTTAGAGCTGGACATTTTCGTCGACATTGAGGGAGTTTTTGATAACGCAGCGTGACGACAGCATGTGTAATGCTGCTAGACGGCACGGCGTAGATGAAGCACTGGTTCTATGGATGAAGCAATGCTTGTGCACAGGACATTGATCGCTTACGCAGGTCTCGAACAATGTGTCAAATCTGGCGTGAACAGAGGCAAGGTGGCGCTGTTATGGTGCATGGTGGTCGACTCTCCTAATGCTTCTGGAATCTATGAACAGGCCTATGCGAATGATGTTGCAGTTCCCTCTGTCGGCTCATGTCTAGCGACTGTCTGTCTCAAAGCACAAGGCGGCGCTAAATGTTGATGATGATGTGTGCACGAGTAATGGGCTATCGGTTAATCATCTTAAGACTGAAGTCGTAGGGAGCGCCGTGGCTCAGTGGGTAGTGTGTCGGCCGCTGACGTAAGATGAGCAAGTTCGGATCCCGATAACATCAACTTCATCGAATGATTATTTCGCGGCATCCCTCCTCGGTGGGGTACTGGCAAAACCCCCCGTTGTATGCTGGCCTTGAAAAAGCTTCTCGGCTTTCGCCGTTCGGAATCAGCATTAATCTTAAGGTTCCGTTCACTTGTGTGAAAAACAAATCGCACACAACATAAAAAAAAAGAAGCTTGGCCCTGGCTCTTCATGAGCTCTAACGCCATCTAAGGTACAATACCTTGTACCGGCAGTACAATGAACCAGTATTTGTGTCTTTGTGTCTGAGTGCTCCAACAGATAGCAGAAGCCTCCAAAAAACAAAACAAAAAAAAAATTCTTTGGTCAAAGCATGTTGAGTCAAAAACCACTAAAGCGCTGCCAGCTTTTTGGCAAAACATTGGGCTTATCACCATAGGTCCTCTCGATCTACACGGAAATGATAAGACCGATAATCTCATTGGAACAGATTAACATGCAAACATGTCGTGGCCTCTTTCACCAAACACCAAAGAACGGTTTGTCTCAGCTATACGGGGGCTTTCCTCAGCATGCCGAACGCTGCTCTAGATGCTACAAGGTGGCTCAAATTTAATCATCCAATTTTGTTTTTGAATTACTTGTTTACTAAAAGTGTAGATGGTCTTGATGGCCATGCCAAATCGCCAAAATGGGAGATTACGCAACCGGGATACGCGACCAGAAAACGCTTCCTTCACAATATACATTGTGGCTCGTGCTGTGTGTGGCGTCTTCAAAAAATACGGCCCAATCACTCCTCTCGCGCGAACGCCACACCACACAGTGGCTTTGAGTGGATGTAGTATGACACGCGGATTTTCAGTGCCCCAGAAACGAAGGTTTTTCTTATTGATGTAACCACTTAAGTGGAAGTGCTCCTCGTCGCTCATGATGTTTTCGACACAAGATCGTCCTCTTCGTTGTTGAGATTAAGGATGGCTTGACAGTAATTCATACACGACTGACGGTCAGCAAGTATGCACTGTTTGCACTTTGTACGGGAACATGTGTGAGTATTTCACTAAAATTCATTGTCTGCTGATGCCCAATTGTCCGTCGTCGGATTGATGTTTCGTCGTTCTTAGCGACATCGGCAGCCACAGTCGCGATATTCTCAGCCGGACGACCAGTCGGGTGGCGGCTACGCCTTGCGTGGTCTGGTGATTCCAGTCTGTTCGAGTCAAGTAGCTAACCGCCGGAAAGTTTGCCCAGTTGGCGTGACACGATTAGTAAATCGACGTCGAAATTAACCCTGCGTTAACAACACCGACAAACACGGTCAAAAAAATCGACACAATTATTCCACGCTCTTGCGAGTATAGCAATCCATTGTTTATCTGTTTGTATACTGCAGCTAACTAGTTCACAAATGTCAAATATGATTGAAGTACGACGCCATTTGCAAAAATTGATTAATTTTGCGCGACCTTGTATAACAAATCTTCCACTCTTTGACATATATGTATAATAGAGGGTGCGCACTGAAAGCCAAGCCTCGTCTCAAAGGAAATGGTTTTTGGTACAACGCGCATTGAAGTGACAGTGTAATTGCGCGATAAATATCGCGCAGAGAGGACTGTATTTGTATGTCTGATGAAATCGCTTGAAGGTGAGAGGAGAGGAGAGTAAGACTAGTGAGAGAGAGAAAGACGATTGGTTCTTAAATGCATACAATCGAGTATGACTAAGCGTGATGCCCTGATGTCTACAAGAAATCCGCAACATTCTTCTTATCCTTAAAGAGAATTGATTGCAGAAGACTTGCGAGCATCATTATGGACATTACACATTTGCTAAGTATTTCTGCGTGCGTGAGACGCCTACCTAAGCTGAATATTGCGAGGAGAATGACACTTTCTCTGCGACTGTCTAGCCTTCATTTACTCGCGATGGTGCACCCATGGGGCCGAAGTGGTGTGTGTGTCGAATCTCTTAGCGCTACATCACTAAAGCTCCTCCCCACTTTTATCCGGGGTAGATACAATCAAGAAAGGTGTCTAGCTGGTAGTACAATGGACCAGTATTTTCGTCTGAGTGCTCCAACAGATAGCAGAAAAAGGCAATTATAATTAACTTTAAAATGCTGGGCTCTATAACAAAAAAAAGTTTGTTGGGTTCGACTGGTCTACCCAAACTATTAGGTATTCCTGAAAATAAGAGACCATAAGGACCAGTGCACTTGCGATGCCCAGCCAGCTCTAGTTTTGTCGTATAACCAGCTCTACATTAGGCAAACCTGTCGAATAAAACGCGTCCGGAGTTGATACCTTAAAGAAAACTTACAAACGTATGCATGCAAATATCTTTCTTAAAACGACGATTTGCTACTCCAACGGCTTCAATAGGTGAATGAATGTAAAAAACAGAAAGAAATGATTCGATGTTCGATCGTAACAACTTTGAGAGCTGACGGCAAACTAAACCGGTTTGAGTACCAATATGCAGACACGTGGGTTCCATCATGTTTACCAACATAAGAAGAAAAAATCGAGAGAATCCGACTAACACAACCCAACATACGACTAATGTAACTTTTCAGCCTTCGAAAATCATTTTTGAAAAATAGAACGTAAAATCCTCCATTATTCAAGCTACTTCTCATTGCCGCTCACTGTGCCAACCCTTATCCCAAAAGCACTAATTTGCCACCTACTCCAGCTGTTTGTTATCTACAATACAAATGACGCCACAGCAAGGCTACAACCAGTATAGCAGCATACAGAACAACATTCATTTCACATGTCACTCCCTCGAACTGTGTGCTAGTGCCAGGGCTATATGAAATCAAGTACAAGTACCAGTACCAGTATTTTAACAGGTACTTGTACTTGTACTTGTACTTCAGTACCTGGTACTGGTACTTGATTTTAGGCAAGCACCAGTATTTTCTGCTAAAATACTTAAGTATTATGGTAAAATACTTAAGAAGTACTTGAGAGTACTTCTAAGTACTTGAGAGTACTTCTAAGTACTTGAGAGTACTTCTAAGTACTTGAGAGTACTTCTAAGTACTTGAGAGTACTTCAAAGTACTTGAGAGTACTTCAAAGTACTTGAGAGTACTTCAAAATACTTGAGCAGTACTTCGAACTACTTGAGAGTACTTCCAAGTACTTGAGCAGTCCTGCAGTACTTCGGAAAAAAAACTTTTAAAATCATAAGATTTAAAGTTTTTTATTTGCTTCCTAATACTGTTACAATTTAAAATAATAAATTTATTATTTATTACAATTAGAAAATGAATTTGCTTTTAATAAAACAAGTTTCTCAGTTTCTCAAAATTCTCATCCAATAAAAAGTTGCGAAGCAGAGAGAACAGTCACTGTAATGGTTTATTTTTTATTGGCCAAACAACATAATGATAGTAATTTTTGCCATTCCTGTAAATATTTAAAGTAAAATATATTTATGTTTGTGCAAGTACTTGAATACTGGTAAGTACTTGAAAGTACTTGAGATGCTTGAAAGTACTTGAGATACTTGAGAGTACTTAAGATACTTGAAAGTACTTGTAAGTACTTGAAAGTACTTGCAAGTACTTGAAAAGGTACTTGTAAGTATTTTTTAAATACTTTAACCATTATTGATTTCAAGTACGTACATAAGTCTTTTTCAAGTACAAGTACCAGGTACTGAAGTACAAGTACCAGTACGTGGTACTTGTACTTATCAAGTACTTAAGTCCTAAAATACTGAAGTACCTTACAGCCCTGGCTAGTGCCAAGCAACTAGCACACATCCTATCCCCCCATTTTCACTCGTAACTATGTTATATATTGTACATGCCAGAGTTGAACTTACGAACAATTTATCGCTCATGATGGCAGTAATCGCCCTAATCCATGTTTACGTACACGGTATGCTATTATATTGTATGTCAACCCGAAATACTAAGTTCAAGGGTGTGATCGGTTTACTAAAACTTCAAGAGCCAATTTTGTTGGCTCTCGAGATTTGAAAGACGAAACTTAACAATATTTTTATAATTTTATATGTACCAATCCGTCGTTTTCCAATAGATGGTGCTAGTCGTATAAGCTACCGCATAGTCAGCTTGGCATCTATCCACTTCTCCTCTTCATGATATTTGCTGATATCGGCGTGATATTATATTTCTTTGAGCGTGAGCATTTCGATCAGTGTAGTAGGTGTAGTTTACACGAAGCTTCGTTCGCCTTCAATACGAAAAAAAGGCTACAGCTGAAGCGTGTTCGCATGTCGCGAATATTTTCAGCGTTTCAAGGTGGTGATTTCGACATAGAAGACAAGAAGCGTCCCGGGTCAGTGAAAGAAATTGAAGACACAGAAATGAGGGCATTACTGGATCAAGATCCACATCCAATGCAAAGGATTCATTTAGGAATAGCCCAAAAGCAAAGAAGTTAGGTTACAGGATGAGTTCAATCCGAAAGACATTGAGCGGTAATAAAGGTTTATCTGTGACTAGGATTGAAAATGAAATTTTGGAGCACCGCAGTTATCATCAAAATTAACCATCAATAGTGAAGCCAATATAAGCCAAAGATCGAAATTTGTGGTGCGCATTTGGTGGTTCCAGTTCGGCATAGTTGTAACCGAACCCCCTGCTTGGGGTTAGAATACACCCGCGGTTCGGAATGCCGTAAGGCGCAGTGCTAATGAGTCTGCACTACACACATTCACATTGCTACAACACCACACTCAAAACAGCATTTAAAATCGTTGACATAGCTTGATGTCTTGTTTGGGCAAAATATTCCGATGGTAAACTTCTTCCCCAATTAAATCTTCGAGTGGAAGCTGTCCGAGGGAAAACATTCATGAAAAGGAAAGCAGAAAACTTAGATAGGCTTCCCTTCAGGAGAGGGAATGACACTTATTGAGATTACATCCGCTCTTGCTTACGCTGATGATCTGGACCTTTTGGGAGATAGTAAGAAAATAGTTAAAAAAAAATCACAGGAAGTCCATAATAGCAGGAAAGGAAGAAGGGTAAGAAGTAAATAAAGAGAATATAGACGCTTTGAGAAAAGTTCAAATATCTGGTAACCGTATTGGCTGCCAAATTGCTACATTTGGGCAACTCGTGCTTCCTTACGATGAAGAAACTATTCAAAACAGCTCTTTTGTCCATATTTATAAAAGCACGTTCGAGAAAGTTGGCCTCTGACTAAGGAGGAACATAGATTCTGGGTCTTTGAAAACAAGATTTTAAGAAAAATCCAGGGTGTAAAAATAGGCGAGGAGAAAAATACACAATCAAGAATTCGAGAAATTATATTCAGCTCCAAGCATTTTCCGCGAAGGTGCGGAAGATTAAAATGGGCAGAACAGATGAAACGGATGGACAGTGGAAGAATAATCAAAAGAATAAGAAGTGGAAAACGTGAGAAAAAAAAGACCACCGAATGCCACACCGTAGATGGGAGGACAATATAAGGATAGAACTAATAGAAATTGAACAGAACAGCGAAACATTGTAGGAGCAGACTTGTGACAGGCAGTCTTGACGAGGCTCTAAGCCTCCGAGTTCAAAATGGTCGGTAACAATAATAATCACCGAACACGATTAATGCGCTTGGGCCGAGCATTGAAGAAAAAATGTGGACATTTTTACATACGAGCAAAGATATGACGAAAATATTTGGGAGAACATGCTATTCAGTTCGTTCAAGCCTATCTTTACTTCGTGAAAATAGATTAGGAGTCCATCACTTGCACTACGGGGCGTATACGTATTTTTTTTTTCTTTTTTCGTAAAACCTGAAGGAAACACTTAAAATATGCCTTAATATAATAGATCTGAATATGCAGCTGCTCTCTGCGTAACTTTCAAGTCGTGAAAGTAGATGTGGAACCCAAGAAATAAAGGTGCAAATTTTGATCTCATAATATAATATAACCAAGAACGAAAATCTGGGCTATAGTAAAGATCCTTGATAATCTTTCAAACTGAAAAGCAAAATATGGTTTGATTATCCGCCAAATAAAGTCAGATGTGGAAAGAACAGCCATCTGTTTTAACAGACACAGAGATTGGCTAGGCAAAGAGCTAAGACAGGATGAATTACTCGAAACAATTTTTTCCAGCGATCGAAAAGTGTTGTATAAAGAGCATTATTAAGACCATTAACGTAAGTGGATGTTACTGGAGGTCTGCCGAAAGTGAGTTTTCTGGATGAAGCAGCATTCATAGGTAACAACTTTTACAGGCCGGAGCTGGGTTTTCCATTCGCTCTGTATGGCCTAGCCATCTTAGAGGTGGATCCAGAGACGTCGTACTAGGCTGATGTCGCTGTACAGCCCGTAGAGTTCGTCGTTGTATCTTCTCCACTCTTAAACAAACGGGAGCATAGATTGAACGCTGAAGTTTATTTTCAAAGCGACCATGGGCAACCTTCGTTAAGGCCCAGGCCTCTGCGCCGTAAAGGACAACCGGGATGATCAGTGATTTATATAGTGCTACCTTTCCGTAGAGCTACCTCAGAAAGTTTTCCGAGAGAGGGCTCTACTTCTCAATTGCCTCTTGAGCCCAAAGAAGCTTCATTGATGTCTCGCTGTGCTCGTTCAATTACGTCAATGTCATCCACGTACGTCATAGCAATTACGCAGACTTGAAATAGTACCTCATGTGTTGGCCAGTGAGCCTCATAGACCTTTTACGCACGATGTTGAAAAAGTAACATGACAGTGTGTCACCTTGAATAAATCATTTTTTAACATCAAAGGTCTCAGTTGATTCGCTGCCGACCGAATGGAGAATTCTCATTCTCCACTGCCTAACTCTTGTTGTCCTGCCCGACTGACCTTGGCCACAACAAGGTAATGACCCGAGTCGATGGTGACTCCTCGGAAGATTCTCACATCCAGGACCCTGGAGAATTATCTGGCGTCGATCGTAACGTGATCAATCCGGTTGATGGTCGACTGAATTGGTGACCGCCAGGTTCCTTTATGGATGTTGAGATGTGGGAATCGTGTGCTTGCTACAAGGAGGTTACGCCCCGCTAGGAAGTCAATTAGCTTGAGTCTGTTGTCGGATGTGGTGTTATGAAGGCTCTGTATTGACACAAATATATAATCCCCAATTTTGGTATCATAACTTAGAAATTGGACGTAGGTCCAGGAGATCATAGACGTCATCGTTGAGTCGATCATCTTTTTCTTCGGTAGGGGCATACGCATATAAGCCTTGCATTTTATATACACCAGGGCTTTTTATAATTTAATATAAATCGTAACCAACTTCACGCTTTGAAAGCTGAAAGGCCTTGGGATGCAAAAAAAAGACGACTTACAAGGGGAGAAGGCATGAGGTAGGTAATATTATCCTATACCAAGAAAAATTGAAAATTGACAATTGAATGAATTTATCGATTTGGAAACAAGAAAAAATAAATCAAAATAGAAACTTCTTCAGTGCATGCAAAAATAAATTCATAGAAACAGTATTGCTTCGAAAAGCTTGCAAGTAATGCACAGACGATAGAACGTCCGGTTAAAATCAAGAGACAAGATCTACGGTAATGGCAATGATGACGATGATGATAGTAATCCGAATTAGCCTAGTTTGATAGAAGTCCGTGGAGGGGTAAACTCAGTGAGTCACCTAAGTTGTGTGTGATGCATGTCCTTCCATAAATGAAAGGTCAAATTAAAGTCCTAAACGATGAATTTCGAGAAGCTTTTGCCAGCCAAGTGTACTACAGGAGGTTTTGTCAATGTTCCGACGTGACGGTTGCCCCGTGCCATCGGTGTCACAAGCTCAGTACTAAGGGCTATACAAAAAATAGCGCCAGCGCTCTAGATTAAGCTAGTTGACTATGGTAACCAGACCATAATTGCTGCGATACCTGATTCTAATGTGAGTGGGTGTTCTTATTGTCCCTTGTTTTATTAAATTAAAACAGAAGCTTGAGCATCTTGTATGTAAATCATCATTCACTAGAATTTAGAAGATATATACTTCTAACAGCAACTTCCTAATCCCAGCAAATCATGTTTATTATTTCCTAACCAGAATCCCAGATGAAAGCTAAACTTGCATTCCTGCATTCACGCTACTCATGTTTGTTTTCAAAACACTCGTATAAATCATGAACTTGTCCGCTGCCTTGCACTTGATTTCATACTCCTAACCCCGAGACAACCGAGAAGAAATCCCAAACAAAAACAACAAATCACAGCGTCGACCAGCATTACAGCCAAGTTAAATAAACAGCTATGCAGGGCATGTCCATGACTCAAGTCCTCGCCACAAAACGATGAACAAACGCTAAGCGTTTACAAAATACATAAATTCTTCAAAATCATCAAAGGAAGTCTTGAGAAAATCTGAAAACACAACAAATACGAGTACTCCAACAGACATACCTCACAGCGATAGTTGTCGGCAGACATCAAATTTCCACTTTGCCCGTTTGACGTTCGGAATGATTAATCTATGTTTAGAATACGACTACAACCTCATCGATCATGTACGCATTACTGCAATAGATTTAATTATTTTATACCCAGTTCTCGAGTAAATTATATTCCACCACTACTTCCTTTGCCTTGAATTGCGATTTGTTTAAGAAAGCAGTTTGTCTCGCGCTTCCTGCCGGTATACAACGGATCCGGGCACGAGTATCCTTTAAACTTCATGCAAACAATGGAAGAAAAACAACAAGGAAGAGCGTGGAAAATCAGATGGATACCTTTACATATCCGACAAAGGACTCCATATGACAGTCTGTCATGTCAGAAAGACGACAGACATCAAATCTTGACATAGATTAGCCTGTCAATCAATAGATTTAAATTTTCACCATCTGATATCGCTCTATACATATAAAGCGTAGCATATTATAATAGCGTGCTTTGGGCATTAGCCATAGAGTTGAACCTATTCAATGTTTCTCGGGAAAAAAATAAATAATGAAATTTCATGTTTCACAGGAGCTTTTGCTCTCTTGATGTTTCAAACATGTTTAATGGCGATTCGTCAAAAAACTGCTATACGACCGCATATACAGGAATTTGTCACTAGCGTAGTGTTGCTCTCTGGCATTTTATTGGCTTATTATTTGGGATAGTATCGCGTGACTGCGCTATGACACTATTTACCCAGAGTTTGTGAAGGACCTAGTGAGGATACAATGGCAGTAGGTCATATAGGTCACGAGTCAAAGCTAATGGTGATTAACGATGCCCGATTCGTCATGCTCACATGATAGATCATTGGGGACTTTCTGACACCATTTTATCTAGCAGTCTGCATCTGAAATAAGCCCTGGCATAACTATACCATACATATATGATGGCGACCATTTTGTAGGGATTATTTCTGTGATTTTCTAAGCGTCTCTCGCGATTTGAACCACAATCATTCCCTGCAATTTATTTATCCGGGAAACGAGAGGAAATTCGACGATAAACTGTTTAAAGAGGATACCTCCACAAACTGCTAAATCCTTCTACGTCCGACCACATAAAGTGTTCTACACACTAATAGCAACTACATTACTGATTGTAGGTGCTGATAAAATGTCCTCGTTTATCCTTTTTTGTATGGGACATTTCTTCGCTTAACATTTTGACGGCTCATTATGCCTCAGAAGCCCCAGTAAAAAAAATTGAGAATTGTTTGAAAACATTTTTTGGAGCACTAGGTCGCAAAAGATCACATAAGAAAAACAAATTGATATCTTCTCAGATAATTTGCAGTTTTCACAGCCTGGCCCAAAAATCGCATGCAGAATCATCCTCTTACCCGCCTTTGACATGGGCTGGATGATAACGAGTCTTGCCAAACTTCTTTGGTTTTTTGAAAGACAACTCTACTAATAAATTGCCTCCTGAATCGGAAGAACGAGCGACAAGTAAATGTGATACTGCGCTTGACTTCGGGCCTTTTTTGACACTGTCCTATACAATCTGAAGAGTTTGGCCCGGACATCAAAGTTAGACATGGCAATATATGCATAGATTATCTCAACATGTTGTCCTATGTAACTTTCTTCTTCTTCTTCTTCTTAGATGGAGCTACATTCCGGTGTGAACCTGAGCCTCAACCAACAAGCGTCTCCAGCTGGCACGATCTTTTGCCAGTTGTTTTCAATGCCGCACTCCCAGTTGGTTAAGATTCCCTTTTCACAACCTTAGATTCGATCTTCCTCTGCTGCGTCGTCCCTCAGGGTTCGATTCGAAGACTCTTCGGGCCGGAGCTGTGTTGTTCATTCGCTCTACATGACCTAGCCATCTTAAATGTTGGAACCGAAGACGTCGTACTAGGCCGATGTCGATGTACAGCCCATACAGCTCGTCGTTGTATTTTCTCCTTCATTCTCCGTTGATACAAACCGGACCATAGATTGAACGCAGAAGGGACCAAGGGTATCCTCATTCGTTTTTGTTAAGGTCCAGGTATCTGCGCCGTAAAGGAGGACGAGGATGATCAGTGACTACTTCTCAAATTTGAGCCCAATGAGCAACCGTTGGCAAGAGTAATTCTGTGTTTGATCTCAGGGTTGGTGTTGTTGTGGCTGGTCACTAATGAACCAAGGTATACGAAGTCCTTGATCATTTCGAATTTGTAACCGCCAATTGTGACTTTATGGCCAAGACTTCGGTGTTGTGCGTCTTTTTTGAATGACAGTATATAAAGGATCCGCCATCTAACCTTTTTTTTTTTTCAAGTAGTGCTTATTTCGTGAATGGTAACACTTAGCTCATGTCTGATTTGACAGATAATTAGTTTTATCGTTCCGCTGAACGAATATGGTTGTGTATACGCTTGAACAATGCTGGGAAATATTGCGACATTACTTCGAAAATCATGGTAATGTTGCAGAATGTGTGCGAAAATTGCGTACGGATTTTGGAAGAAGAGAAGCACCGTCAGCTCCGTATGTTCGTTATCTTGTGAAAAAACTGATAGAAACTGGCATCCTCATCGGTAAACCACAGCGTGAAAAGCCAAAAACAGTGCGTACACCCGAGAATATTGCTGCTGAGGCAGAAAGTGTGCGTGAAGCGCCATCAACATCAATTCACCGTCGTTCTCAACAATTGAACATTTCGGAGACATCATTGAGACGAATTTTGCATAAAGACCTTGGTATGACGCCATACAAAGTCCAATTGGTTCAGGAGTTGAAGCCAACTGACCATCCAATGCGTTTTCGCTTCGCTAAGTGGGCCTGCGATCGACTTACAGAAGATGCCGATTTTGCCAAAAAAATCATCTTTTCAGATGAAGCTCATTTTGATCTTGGCGGGTATGTAAACAAGCAAAATTGTCGCATTTGGGGCACAGAAAACCCGCACGCATACATTGAAAAGCCGGTGCACCCAAAACGAGCCACTGTTTGGTGCGGATTTTGGTCCAGAGGCATAATTGGGCCATTTTTCTTCGAAAATGAGCAAGGAGTGGCCGTTAGAGTCAATGGCGATCGTTATCGGGCCATGTTGAACGAATTTTTGTTCACAAAAATTGAAGAGGAGGATATTGGCAACATTTGGTTTCAACAGGAGGGCGCTACGTGCCACACAGCCGAAGCTACACTCGATGTTTTGCGCCCTGTTTTTGAAGATCGCATTATCAGCCGCAGAGCTGATGTCGTTTGGCCACCTCGGAGCTGCGATTTGACACCGTTGGACTATTATTTGTGGGGTGCCGTCAAAGATAAGTGTTACGCCGACAAGCCAGAGACAATTGACGCTTTAAAGGACAATATTCGTGAAGCCATTGGTGAAATACAGCTGCACACAATCGATAATGTGCTTAAAAATTGGACCGATCGTGTAGGCTACTGCATGGCCAGCCGAGGCAGCCATTTGAATGAAATTATTTTCCATTATTAACCGGAAGGATTGTACTTTCAAATAAAAAAAGAAATTTGAGAAAATATTCAGTAGTTTTTTTTATAGCATTTTCAAAAAAAAAAAATAATTATTTGGCGGACCCGTTACTTCGCCTTTCGCTCATGTACCAAAAGGCCCATTTTAACCACCTCTGCTTCGAACGCTTTTTTGACGTATCGTTGTGTTAGTCCAATAACTTAAATTTCATCCACGTACGCAAACAAGTCCGCGGACTTGAAATATATCGTACCCCTTGTGTTGGCCAGTGAGTCTCGTATGATTTTTTCAAGCACAATGTTGAAAAAGTTAATTGACAGTGCGTCACCTTGTCGAAATCCTTTTTTAACGTCGAACGTCTCAGGTCTATTCTCAGCATCGACTGTGACTTTACTAGTTATATAACAAGCCGACAAATAGATGGCGAATTTCCCTTTTGAATTCGAGTGTATTTTGCAGGCTCTACTTAGTCGATAATGGACTTCCCAGGCCTGAAACGACACTGATATGAAACGAACGGGGTCTTGCACAAATCGGCAGAGATCTTGAATGCGATGTTCGAAAGATTAGACTATCCGTGGCTGTCGTTGTCAAAATCCATTCCTGAAAATCGGGTAAAGGATGCTAAGGTTTCATTCAATTCATGCCCTTCACATAGTCATCTCCAAGTGTTTTCAAAAGTCCAAGACTTGACTTAGTCCAAGTCATGGGGTCGGAATTTTCTTTTCACCCAACTGAAGAGTGGACGTTTGTGATGCCTATAGGTCAACGATAACCGACAGACATGTCGGATTTTAATAGAATCATAGAAACTTCATCAGTGCAATCAAAGAAATGAAGTGATGCTATTTGAAGATGGTTCAAATGACTGCTACCTTTTTCATCCCTTTCGGTGAGAATTTCGGGCAATAACTTTTCGCAACCTTGTAGGATATTACCTTTGTGAGCTTCCAGACTCTGTGGCTTGTTCTGACTTTACAAATCGCCAAAACGGTCTGCAGGCAAAAGCATATGGACTTTTTGCGCTTTAAAAAAATACCAGTTATCAAATGAGCAAGGAAAATAGATATAACTAAAGGCCTTATGCTTAGAGTTCATTAATTTCGAGCAAATAACACGAAATAGGTATGATCACCCACCCTAGAAATCCCATTTCTACTAGTAATCTGCAAACACAAACAATTTGCAACACGTCCCCAAAAATGTTTTAAATTCCAAAATAACCGAAATCCAGACAACAATTTTAATCCCCAAGACAGACCTTCTGCATTCATACCATATACGCATTTGTAATTCCTGTCCATCATCACCGGAAGTAACAATTCCAAGAATTTAGCAATTCCTTTTCTTGGACATTCGCAAAAAAACAAGTTAAAACAAATCCTGAGATTCTTTGAAACTAGACAGGCACGAGATGCGGATCAAGGAAGGGCCAATAACAAACAAACACCCCATAGCTCCGAAACTAGTAGATTCAATGCATCAAGACCAATGGATTCAGTATAGTTAAATGTTATCTTCTAGATGTAACCCACCCCCGTCTTTCCAATTTGTTTAAAACACAAGTCGAATAAGATGGGTGTGTGGTGATTTGTGGCGCTCGTTAGACGTTCTCCAGAATACAACTACATACTAGTATCGTAACGGTCCATGTGCGTAAAGAAATCACGCGAAAATATGGGAAAATTCTATAAACAAACAGCTATTCTACGTCACAAAGGTAAGAAGCTTTTTTTCTCTATTTTGGTGACTTGGTTCATTTATCAAAGATGATCGGATGGTGGTTGAAATGTTTAACGGCAGTGGAATGCGGTGGAGTGTTGGGCGGAATTTGTGAATGAAGGATTGCGAAAAAAACAGAACGGATAATAACAAAGATAAAAGGAAATACACTAGTTGTAGTGAATAGTACAAACATGCGTTAAGGGTTAGAGGCTTATATACGAAATTTATTGCGGAAGATAAGAATCTGCGTTGGAGTTTTATTTTGTACCAATTAATTTATGAGGTGATTCAATGTTTTGTTTACTTAGTATGGTAGAACTGTTTTTTATTATTTTTTTTAGGACAACATAAAAGCCGCATTGACGGGAGATATGAAACTCATAAAGGCTATTATGGTTAAAAGGTATAGCTTTAGTGGGATTTCTTATGAAGTTTTTTGGAAACGTGTTACGTGAAACTGGGAGATAAGGTTATCGGGTTAGAGTGGCATTTAAAAGGGTCATAGTTGCTAAGTAGAATGAACCATTCACCTTTTCGAAAATTCATAACATATTGTACAATAGAACCCGAAGTAAATACGAATACATATATATCAACATTGTCATTAAAATTGTTGATGCAGGCACCAGTGGAATTACTGCAAGAATTTTTCTTTTGGTCACTTCTCAACCAAATTATCGATCAGCATTTAAAAAAATCTTATATTAGTCGACTGACTTCAAAATCGCAGCGAAAATAGAAAAGTAGGATAGATAGAAAATGCATAAAATTATCGAAGTGAACTAAGCATTCACGAATGTAATCGGGTTTAAATCTTGGTCGAGTCTATAGGAACAAAATTTTAACAACTAACTCCTCTCATTTGATCTATAGTGTGAACCTCATTCAGGTTGGCAAAAAAAACTTAAAGAAAGAACTCCTGAACTTCACCGTCGAATGAAATCCCACTGTTTTGGTAAGGGAACTCGCAAGCAAAGTCAACGTAAGCCATATGACCATCCACCGACACATAAGGAAAAGTCATAAAGCTAGGAAAATGGGTCCACACCACCTATCCAAAAAAAAAAAAACTTTTCAGGAAAGAATTAAAGCTTGTCCTGCGCTTGTGTCGCGTCACAATCAAGAACCGTTTTGAACCGGATCATTACCAGAGATAACATTCAAAGTCGCCACCAATACCTTAGTCCAAAAAAACGACCAACAACATGGATATGGACTGTGTGGAGGGATGCTGAGGAAATAATTTATTTTAAGCTTTTGCCTTATAACCATAACCTGACTATCAACACAGAAGTCTATTGTCAACAACTGTTCAGAACAGAAACGGCTAGACCTAGTTAATTGAAAGGGTGTTGTATTCCATCAGGATAACGCTCGTCCTCATACAGCCATCGCGCACAGTTACGGAAGATTTAGCATCTTCAGATTTCTACTTGTTCTGAAGTCTGCAGAACTTCGATGAGGAATCAGGGCTGAGATCCAAGAGGCTGTTAGGGTTTTTTTTTGTGGTGAAGGCATTAAAAGTCCCCGAGAGGTGAAGGAAATGAAATTGACGACTTAATGTTTGCCTTTGGTGCAAATTATTTAAGGTTAAACAGATATTCAAAAATCGCGCCCAAAAAAGTAGTGATAATCGGTTATTTCCAGTCCGAATAAAAACCCAATTTTTTGCATGCTTATATACCGACGCTAACCCGGCGTGAAAAAATTATACAAATCGACTACGATTCTCACATTAGAGCTGTCATTAAGTACCTCTGCTTGAAAAATTGTCTACCAAAGACATACTTGGTGACAACATTGGGGAACTCTATTCCTCTATAGCATGTTGGGTTAAGGCGCAGCTGGGCAGTACATCCATTGAAGATGAACATCGCGAGGGACAAGCATCCACGTCCATGTCCAAGATAGCTTGAAAAATCGAAAATTTTATGCTGAGATCACAGGAATCTCATATGGCGTTCAAAGAATCATTGCAAGCAAATTTCATATGGAAAATGTCTCTGTGCGTTGGGTACAGAGAATGTTAGCCGATGAGCAAAAGAAAAAACGAGAACGAGGACAAAAAAGAGTCAATATTTCAAGTGAATCTCGAGAAGTTCCAAGCAGATCAGGAAATCTTTTTATTGCGTTTCGTGATCACGGACGAGACATATGTAGATCCACCATTTTGATCTCAAAACCAAACAACGATCGATGAAAGCTACGATTAGCTACGACAAAGAAATTCAACGTGTGAAGTTTGGCGGGAAGACTTGTGCCTCACTCAAGGAACACATACGAGGTAAGAAATTTGAAGACGCTAGCAAAGTTAGGGCCGCTGTCGAGGCGTTTTGGGAGGTTCAAGACAATTTTTGTTGTCTTGGGAATACTGAGTTGAGAAAAAGATGAACTAAATATATTAACTTGTTAGGAGACTATGTAGAAAACTAAATAGTTTTTTTAACTGTAATCACCGTATTTTATTTTCATTATCATTACTTTTGGACCATTAATTGTACTTATGTTACTTATAATATTTGACTAGTTGTAGTACGTGGAACATGCGAAAGGACATGTAAAAGGCTGTTTTCTTAAATTAAGAATCATTTGGTATTCGGCATTGGTTGCTGCATGGAAGATAATAAGCCAGTGTCCCTACATTTCCTGTCTTGTTTCCATATTCTAGAGGTAAGAAAACCAAAAAATGTACGTCTACCAACTCAGGTTTTCCTCAACCTCAGCCCCAGCTGATTTTCTTGTCAAATATTTCGGTGAAGGAAATTAAACTTGCTTTCTTGGAAAGAGGGTTTAATTAATATGAGAAGAAAAAGTCGGAAGAAGTCTTGGAGTTTAAGTAATATCGCTAAGCGCCTAATCTAAAAATCTTTCAGCTTCAGCTATGTAAGCCTAAGAAAAACTCTCAGCAGCTATTCTACTTTTCCCCCGACAGACCTTTAGACGTTCCTAATGGTGACATGAGGAACGCGGTAAGTACGAACACAAAATTTCGATACAATGTAGAAAAGGTCACGATGATCAACAAACGACAGCCTGATTGCTATTCTTGAGTTACGAAGTCGGTAGCTAAAGTTGCAGCTTCATAGTTTTTAGTCAAAGCTTAATCTTGTTTAGGATTCCAATGGACATTCGAATTAAAAAAAAAATAAAAATCAAGACTCAAATGAAAAGTCGTTCAACGCAGCCTTTTCCTAGCAAATCGAATAAACTCTTTCTAAACAATCGTCTAGGCCTTGACCCTGGTAGGTCAAGAAAAAAGGGTTTGCTAACAACCAGAATATAAAGCCAACAACAAAATTTGTAATTAATTCCCAGTAAAAAAAATCATACCGGCACTCCGCGTCGAAAACCGCTTGCTCTGCTTCCGAATGAACGTAGTAACTCGCGTAATGAGCTTCACATTGGGCTTCTGACGAAAAACCTTTAATTTATCCAATTCGCCGTCAATTTTCGCCTTTTTTCCGTCGCCGTTTCTCAATTGACACGTGTATCGCCACCGACATTGAAACACGTTGAATTAGCGTCGAAAATAACGTGTTTTCACATTGAAAATTCCGATTTTACATTATTTACTGTAACCCAACGAAAACTGCTAACCTAGTCGCTTTAAGTCCGCACGCAAGCACAACTGAGAATGCATTTAGTAATGTCGTAAACCCATTCCCATGCGGTGTTATGTGAACGAGTACGTACATTAAAGCCTTCTCAAGGGTTGCTTTTTATCCATTGCATGTCACAATCAGTGGGTAAGGTAGCACAGTGCTGCGAAAAATCGAACTCAATTAGAAACGTTAATTCAAGGCACTTGGCATTGTCTATGGTATATATGTATTCAATATTCTTTGTTTGCTTATTTGGGGAACAATAGAACAACAAACACAAAACATATGTTTCGAAGATTCGAAATCAAAGCAATAGGATTACCGCTCAATCAAAAACGTGCGACGATGGACAGAGTAACGGCATGTTGACTAGGGATGACATACCATTTTTTTTCAAAGCGACCAGAAAATGATGGTCCACAAAAGTTTATTTTCATTCAACGTTTAATGGAATAATACTTTTTATAGCTTCAAAATACCAGGCGAAAATTTTTGGCACTTGCTGCATATACGTCGTCCAAAATAAATATAAATTCCTGTGAGCGGACGGGCGAGCGGTCACTAATGACGCAGACAGGGTAGCAGAAAATTATGATCGAATGATGATGATAATCGTTTATTGTCTTGGTTTTGGGAGAATTCTTTAGATATGAACTATAAGTAACGAGCTACCTCTCAACTTAAAATGTCGAATTGATAGCAACAAGTTAACTGGGGTTCGACATAAAAAAAATCTGCAGTCATTTCAGCCTTTTATTTACGTATTTAATCTGCATAGAATGCACATGGCCTTCAAGGCACGTGTACAATCAAACACAACCCCTCTATTGCACTTGATCAAGGATTTCCGTCAAATGATCGTTAATCTTATCGACAAATATTTGAAATTACCGCCAAAACTACCGCCAGTCATTTAAGACTACATTCAGTAAATGTGTGAAAACAAACATTTTCGTTTAGCAGCCAGAAAACTGCAAATAAACTATCGACTAAGCCTCATACATGTAACCTATACACATCGAGGTTCAACGATTCGCATACAAATAGGCAAATAGGCTATGGTGTGAACAACAATTTTGAATGTTTTGTTGAACGCACTTTGCAACACCTTGTCATGGCATATAATGCGCATAGGAATCTGGCAACTAATGAATCCATTCACTAATAGTTTAGTGTTTACCTATGGAGAAGACAAGTGAGTGGGAGTCCATAGATTTACAAAAAGAGAAAACAAAAGGAAAAGATATACATTTGACAGGTGGATTTTTAACGGTTTTCTGACAACTTCCTACATGAATTCAATTACGAGATAAATGGCTTGATGGAAACCGACTGCTAGGACTGTTCGGCCTGACGAAAATTTGAGGGATGCTTTGAAAAGTCCGGCCAAATAAATTCGCCTGTCTTACGTAGCGGGATATTAATATTTTGCCTTATAATGTATAAAATCTTTTTGTTTTCTTTGAGCTACTATATTTAGGCGAAAGGTGCAAAGCTGTTGACTGGCACCATAGAGAGAAAGAGAAATAAAAATAAGAATCTTGTGCTAACCGATGATTGATGGTTGGTATGACTCGTGTGCAGTGTAGTCTATTTATGGATATGGCGATAAATATTGGATATATTTCTTTGTATTCTTAGTTATAGGCTGTTGTGGTCTTTCCAAGAGCTGCACATAGACGAATGTGTTATGGAGTCTCAGAGTCTGGTGATGAATAATTTCTGAACGCTATCTTTTTTTTACGTATCTTGGACATCTGTGAAGTAGCGTCTGAAGAAGATAAGTGAAAAAATGTAACAAACTGGTTCTAACGAGGATTGGAAAAGGTCGGGCTTGCCGTTGTAGCACAAAGGATCGGTGAAGAACGCAAAACTGTCTTTGATGATGGAGATCATTACACATTGGATGGATTCGTCGGCAAAAGAAAACTGTGCCATCTGGGGAGAAGAAAAATTTCATATAAATCATGACATCTACAAAAATGTGTTTCTGCTACGATTTCTTGGGCTGGTGGAATTATTGCCCAATTTTTCTTCGACGACGCAAATGAAAAGGCTGTTTCTGTCAATTGAGAGAGATATAAAAAAAAAGTTCATATTCCTTACGGCACACAATGTCAACTCACTGTTTGATGTGCTTTATGGGCTGGTGGAATAATCTGCCTGTGAACTGGCGATCTTGTGATCTTACATCTTTAGATTACTTACTTTGGGGGTATATGTAGTCACTAGTCTATGCCGATAACCCAGAGACGTTGGATGATGTGGAAGTCAACATTCGCCGTGTTATTGCTAATATACGGCCTCAGTTGCTCAATTAAATTGTTAATTGGACTTCACGGATGGGCTACATTCGAGCTAGCTGTAGAGCGCATATGCCCGATAGCATATTTAAGCACTAATGGCATAAAATTCTCTATTAAATAAAGCTAGTATCACGACATTAACATTAGCTTTAAGTGTTTTACATACTGAATTTGTATGCATATAAAAAAGACACCCTTTACTTAAATCGCGAAATTAGAAAAAGTCACCTTATTTTTTGATAAAATCTCGTACTGAATAAATATTTTTGAATTGTTTTAAGAACTTATGTTATCTATGTTATCTATGTATTTTTTCGAACTGATACCTGACTGCGGAAAATTTGGTTGAAATTTTCTTATTATTTATGAACAATTATCTGAAATGGCTTCCGAGACAGGACGTGTCGTGATTTTGTTGTCTCGCCGGATATGGACTTCACCTTAATGTCTTCGATCTGATAAATTGATTTCAAGGGTGTTTAAGACTGTGGCCTTCTGTTGACACTTGAATGACGTGCAAGCTCAACTTTTGTCTTATTTTTTTTTTCGCGGCCTTCAGAATGTCCCTCCTCACGATTGCTCTCTAAACAACTAATAAATTTGTAGCTATCATTTTCTGTGGAAAATTTGCTTCAGTACTACGTAGTATTTAAAGGTAAAAACAGATTCCTATAAATACCCAGCTTGATGACAGTACTTTCAAGCACTACACTGTCCTAAAAGCACATGATACTTGCGTAATCAGTTTTATTTAATTCTGATTCGAGCTACAAGAACTCTTATGATCCAACCTAACATAAGGTTATCCCAGTAAACATGCGGCATGCGGCTTATAAAGAGACCATCACTCTCATTAATTTTTATCTCGCTATCATCATATACTACCAACTAAACACGCCCTCAACTGTCACCTATTTCGCCACCTTTGTATATCTGCACATTTCACACCACTTAAACATGACGCATACCCCCGAGTCCTTGTGTCAAACTTATGCACGGTGTGATGAATCAGAAGGCGAAACGGCAGTGAACGCGCTCAATAATTCTACGGGTACTTACCCAAACGTACACATAGGAAAAACAAAGAAAAGGAAAAAAGAAACCCGCTTCGTATCCTACGGAGAATAACGATCGAATCGGCCGTAACCTACCAACCACTTACTACAACGCACTAAATTCAATTAAAGCCTTCTAAAACCTCTATAATTACTAGTTTACCTGCAGTAAGTCACACCCACACACCCTGTAGTCCTTATCGACCCATTAGTGTTATTGATCTCTGAAAATCTTTCACGAGCAATTTGCTTTATTTGAAACCTTGATACTAAGTAGATTTTGTAGGAGGACTATCAGGACAAACTCAGATTAGGATCAAGAGTCAAATAAAGACGACAATATATCAGTCAACACTAATGAGAAAAGTTATGACAACGTACGCGATTAAGGATGTCGAGTAACGGGTTTCTCGGCAACTTCGATGGGGATGATGATAAATAATTAAAGGGATATCCATTTATCCCATTTTAGTCGTTAAGTATCGAACGACTAAGCAATTAATTGAGTTTTTGTTTTTCGGTTCGAGGATTAAGGTGCAGACGACCTTCGGTTTAGGATTTTGATAGAGGGAGTTTCCTGGAGCCAATGTTGCGATTGGTTTTCTTAAAACCAAAAAAACGCCTACGTTTGATAAATTAGGAAAATGCGAGTATTAGTGGGATAATTAAATTTGAATTAAGAAAGGTCAGAGCTTATTTTCGAATCACATTCCATTTTATGATGGACAGAAAAGCCCTGTGTTGATGTACGGACGATTACCTCCTTTAAGCTGAGAGCTTAAGCTTAATCTTGCAATTTTGAATATAATGCTATTGGCACATAATGATTGAATTAAGTAAGATTGGGACATCTGTCTGAATAACTGTCGAAGCCCTAGAAATTCCAAATCATCAGGGAAAGCTCAATATCATTCTGTCGGTTATTTTTAAGAGGTTAAGTAGTGTGATTGAAGTATTCAGAGACTTGTTTCTAATCAGCCATCTGCCAATAATATAAGCTTGTAAGCTTGTCTAAATGGAAGAGTTGAACAGAGAATCTGGGAGGTTAAAGCGGCTATTTTCTTAGAAACCTGTTAATGCGAGAAAAGAATCCAATTTCTTCCATAATGTGAGTATTGCTAAACGAGGCCTTATACTACTTATGAACACACCAGACTAAGATACTCCACGATTGTCCAATATGCAGTTTCCTTTCAGGCCTCATGACCATCTGAGGGCAATTGTTATTCGTTTAACTCATTGTCAGTTCAACGTCTTACTGAAAACTATTGTTCATTATGCGCCTTTAAAAATAAGGAAATTTTTCAACTTACATAACAGTTAATAGAAGATCCTTCTGTGCCATAAGGAAACCCTATGACCGTATCATGAGTCTAGGCGAAGCTTAAGTTTTGTGTGACTTTGATAACTCTGGAAAAAGGCCAACTTAGTTATCTTCTAAACCTATAAAGCAAAATTGAAATATCCGAAATGCTCATAATTGTATTTCTTGTGTGGCTTAATAGACTGATAGTTTGCTTGCTTCATCATTGTTATGATTATGGTCTAGCTAGTTTCGGTCACCTACACTTACAAAATTTTTCAATAACCTTATAAAAATTTTGTACTTAAATGAAACACATAATAATTGACATATCTGTTTTTAATTTATTCCAGGTGAAGTACCAATGTTGATTTTAAAAATGAAATTCGTTCCTCTTCATACGATGTTTGTTCAAAAAATAAGGTGATATTTGGCATTTGCCCAGCTAAATCCATTTGATTTCGATTTCTTTTTGTTTTGGTAAGTTTCGCGACTTTTTGATATTGAAAAAAATGGATCGAGGAATCTGTGTTAAATTTTGTGTGAAAAATAACATTAAGTGGTCCAATGTACTTGAAATGTTGATTATCTTTAAGTACAAGTTCTTCACAGAAGGTCTAGAAGATGTTAATGCCAGCCCGGGACGCCCCAGCACTTCGACAACGGATGAAAATGCTAAGATGTGAAGAAAATTGTTTTGGAGAATCGTCGAATCACTATCAGAGTAGTTGCTAAAGATATTGGCATATTTTTCAGATATTTTGGGCATGAAACGGGCGAAATTTGTTCCGAAATTGTTAAAGGAACCATCTCATGAGCTCAGGATGTCTAAAACCTGGTTATATATCACTTTCCAGGCTGGTTGGTTATATTGACATGAACTGTGGAAGATATGTTTTAATGCGATGAGCAATTAAATATTTGTTCGTGAACTGGATTAGAGAACTTGCATTAAGATTTACCGAAAGAATGAGACGGCCGGCGGACGTTTCTGTGAAATACGAGCGGCCTGAAGGTCTCAGTCCCAGCTCTCTCTGGGATCCCGAAATCTCTGATAAGCTTGCCAGAATGGGTTCAGAGAAAGATTTACCAAGACTTGACTTCGCTTTAGGTCTTCACACATTTTTGGCTAGTTCTATTACAAATAAACGGATTCCCAGAAAATTGATTTCTAGCGAATCGTATATGTCACGATATCTGAGGTACCTCATACTTACCTCATATAGTTTACCGCGAATTACATTGGTAAGATGAGAACCTACCCCGCTTTGGTGAGACCGACGTCATGAAAATATATTTCTTGTTATACAGCACAAGGGGACAGTTGTTGTGGCTGAATGTTCCAGAGGATAGCGTAAGCACCTAACTTTCAGACGAAAACGGCGGGAGCGTTGCTTATAAGTCATTAAAAGAAGTCAACAATAATGCAAAACCGCTAAAACAAACGTAGGACTACGGACATATGACGGAAACTAAGGTTCAAAGCAGTACTATTATCCGGCATCGCAGAAACCGAAAAAAGCATGAAAAGAACTGTTGCTTGTCAATTCTATTTCAAACTTTTTGGCCAAACTATCACTAATTATTAGTAGGTACCTCCAATTATTCATGGCTCTTGCCCCCGTTCACACTTCATTGCTTGTTCGTAAATATTGGGCCAACAAAACTGCTATAATGCTCAAGCCCTCTATGTTCGCCTGACACGGCTCCGGGTGATTCCAAAAATAAATGGAAAATTCGATGCCGGCCGTTTCGCAATCATCACTGAGATTAAAAACGCTTCGGTGAGAGACCCAAATGCTATTCCAAAGATCGAGTTTCAGAAGTGTGTTTCGTAGGAATCGATAAATATAAATACAATGGGCACCATGTTGAAGGGGAAGGTAGACGAATAAATAAAATTCTTTTCAAAAAGTGAAAATAATTTTAACATATCTCGTAAATTGAAGCCAAATACTCTTTGTTATATAATAGAAATGTCAGGCTAACGACCTGTTTCCAATGAAGTTTAAAACCCCTCAAGGTTAACTCAAATACGGATCCGAGCTCCAAAAGCAATGAACTTGTCATCAATGTGATTATAAATTGACCATGTTTCCGTGTCGCCTCGCGTCTCGTCGCGTTCCACCTACGTTGCATTACGCAGCGACATAAAGATATTGCATTATCTCATTCCATCCGATCAAACTTGAATGAAATAACGATAAAAAAAAACTATGTAGATAAAAAAATGCAAATATCTCGATTGATTGATAGAGAACCAAACACAGCCAATGACATCATTTCAGAATTAAAAGAGTATAAATATTTTCTCTTACCTGCGCCCCATGGTAGCTTGAGTAATCGCTTGATACTCGGATTTCGTCGAACTGTTTGAGTAACAACAACTGGTTCAGCAGTAGCAGCACTGCCGCCACCACCGCTACCAGTACCACCGGAATCCATCGTTGTGGGTTTACTCCTTCCGTTCGCCAACTTTTAATCCTTTTTTTTTTAGATTTCTCGATAGTTTTCTTTTTTTTCTTATTTTATTTCAACCTTTTTATTATATTTTGTTGTTGTAGTGTTCTCTATAAAAAAATCACTTCTTTTATCACCACAGAGTAACGTTCAGGAAACCGAAAATACCGGAGATTAGTGGCGAGAACAACTGTTGACCACGTAATATCCGGTCACTTACAATTCAAAACAGAAGAAACATGCAGAATTCGTGACTTATTCCCGAAATTCTATGCTAAGGACAAGGTTATTTAAATTTAGACTAGGCTTTGGACTTTCTTATCTCCAGAAAGAAATAACCAAGAAAGGGAGGGGCCGCGAGTTTCATTCGTAGGGAAAATTAAAAAAAAAATACGACAGGAATCTAAAGAAAAAAAAATTGCTCCGAAAATAAATCAGACGTGCGGTACGAAATGCATGACGCGTCGGCTATGCGACGCGGTTCCTTGTGCTTGCTTCCTTTTCTTATAGACGCCCGGCGTTATTTTTGGTTTCAGTCGTTGATGTTTGGTAAAGATTTGTCTCATTTTTTTATGATTTCCATGTTGTAAAGACCGAAATAGTCATAAGGATCGATGGTATCTTGTTTTCTAGTTCAGTTTTTTTTTATGTCGCCTATTGAAAGGGCTTAGACTGGCATCAAGAGATAATGATATGAGAGAGTCGGTTGTTTAATGTGAGTGGAAGGCAAACGTGTGAAATGAGACATTCGCCTTGATGAATATGAAGTCTAAGTCTTCGTTTGCATAAAGGCTCATGATACGTGATAGGCTCACATAGGGGATATGTATATTATGGAAAAAGAACTTTACCAGAATTTGCAGCCTACAAGAGGTTTGCTCACTTTCGTTGTTGCAGTTTTGATGTTAATAATGAAGAAGCGAATCAAGTAGCGAATCGTAAGCCAGCGACTCCATGTTCACTGATTTGAATTCCTTTTCTGTTATAAGCATCAAATTCGTCCTAAATTTTGGGCTACACAATTGAAGTAAAGACAAAAGTGTATTTGAATTTACTTTTGTTAACGATATACGAAAAAATAGATCACTTTTGAGTCGTCTTAAAGCTTTCGACGACAGCAAATCTGATAGTAGTTAAAGACAAACAGTTACTGATTGAAAGACCTAAACGGGCCCTCAGAACGGAAGCAAGGATGAACATTTGAACTAATCAGTTAGAGAGTTAAGAAAGAAAATCCCTATACTCGTAAGTATGCCAAATATACATACATAAGTCTCCTAAACAACACTTATAACATATTTTGCTGTGCTGTGTGGACGTCTGGAAATAATCAAAAATATCTGGTTTCAGGCCAAAAAAATCCACGATAGGCCAATAATGGTAGACTAGATCATTAAAGAAAAGAACCAATTCTGGAACAGATAGGAGGGTATTAAACACTCAAGAATGTTCATGGCAGAGAATCAAAATCCAACACGTGTCAAAGAGGTTCCAGAACTAAATAAAGCCAACCTAAGAATGCAATATGAGGCACTAACAGGACACGGTGAGCGCCGTGGCGCAGTGTGTCGGCCGCTGACGCAAGATGAGCGATTTCGGATCCCGATAACACCAACGCCATCGAATGATTATTTCGCGGCTTTTTTCCTCGGCGGGGTACTGGCAAAACCACTTTGTACACTGGTGTACATTTGCCTTGAAAAAGCTTATCGGCTCTCGCTGTTCGGGATCGGCATTAAGCTTTACGTTTCGTTCACTTGTGTGAAAAAACAAATCGCACACAACATGAGTGAATAAAAAGAAGCTTGGCTCCGGCTCTTCATGAACTATAACGCCATCTAAGGTGTCTGTCTGGCAGTACAATGGACCAGTATTTGTGTCTGAGTGCTCCAAAAAAAAAAAAACAGGACACGGGGCGCACAACTATCATCTTTACAAAATACTCGTAGGTCTCAGCAGCATAATCATAGCAAACCTGTAGGCGATGTGGGTAGACTAAAGAATCTATGCAACACATACTGATCGTCTGCCCAAGCCTTGCCCGACTTCCAGGAAATCCCGTCTAAAGAACTTGTCAAATTTTTGAAAGCAGCAATCAAAACCTAGACCAAGGAAAGGAGACATGAGATATTTATGTTCGCATTACTAGTGTCTTCATGTGACACACTCCGAGTTATTCAATTCAAAATAACGGCAGATCATGGAGAAGAGCCAGGAATTTCAATTTGACACATCACGTGTTTGTCGGCTTTAAAGCCACATGGACACGAGCTATACGGAGCCATGTCATACTTTAACATCCCTGCTAAACTCTTCAAGCTTTGCGAGATGACAAAAGCGACAAAAGCAGGTCTGAGGGTACATGTGCGTCAAGCCATCATCAAAAAAAAACCGCCCAGCACCAAAATCTTAGACAGAACGTAACCTTTGACAACTATAGTATTGAAGTAATCAATGATTTCGTCTAACTTTCGTCTAACAAAGGCAGAACAACTCTTGCAAGCCGATGCTCAAGAGGCAGCTTGGATATAGAAAAACCACCGAACTGCATCGCCGTAAGTAGGGAAATAATTGGCTTGAGACGTATTGCAGACAGATTTGCTTTGTCTGTAAAAAAACAAGGCCGGACAGACATTTCTAAAGAAATGCTTTTCGACGCTCATTTTCAGTAAATATTCTCCAAACTTTTAGTGCCACCAAACCAGGCACTGTGCATGCTAATGGTAAGCTGAATGGAATAAGACCAAAAAACTCACCTGATTTTGAGTAAAAAAGAAGGGTGAAGCCCAATGTCATGGATTGCAATATTTGCCTCATCAGACCATAGGTAGACAAGTCACAAAAAAAGGCCAATATTGCGGGTCTTTTACTGCTCGGCCTCTAAATACATTGGGCGTCAGACCGACCATCGAGTATCACAGCAGTTTCGAAGACTGCATCAAATAAAAATTGACTAAATGGATTTAAAGGAATAATATAAAAACAAATTTTGGGAATTTTTTGAACACAGAGGTTGATCATTAAGAGGGATTGAACGGGCCAGTTTGTCCGAAGTGTATCTCGACTGTTATTAAGTAATCGAATCTCTCGCTAATGTAAGCTTTGAATGTCTGTTAAATAATGGTTCAACTAACTTATCTCATGATCAATGAAATTTACCTAGACCATGAGTCTAGGGATTGGTAACCGAATAACAACCAAGGTTTCTGGTCTGCACTAGATCTAGTGAGCAACAAAAAGTGAGACACAAAACATCATCTAAAGTGTCCACTCTCAAATAATGTGGACCTAGATATGGTTGGCAGAAGACCACACTGACAGAGAAAAGAGGCTGGCTGGCAAAAATATAAGGTACGCTGTGAGAGCTTGAGTAAATTGGTATGGCCTTGGTAGTTGAAATGAGAAATTTGCGAAATGGATATTAAAATTTGACGCCAACCATGAAATCCTGAATATACAACCATTTTTGAAAGATGAGCCACGAGTCCACAACAACACCGGATGCCATTCAATACTGATCCCAGCTGGTAGCCTCACGTTTCACTTTCAGATTATCCTTCAAAAAATAACTATAACCACTAGAGCTAATCAAGCACAATGTTATTAGTTGATTATTATCAGGCAGGCATGGAACTCCCTCCATTTTGCCTTGATACCATTACCAATCAAATCACGAAGCCTCATGCTTTACTAGACGCATGTCATCAGGAATGTCCCCCGTTCTCTTTCTTAAAAGCACGTGCGACATACAAAAAAAAAAAATGAGACGGACTAAAAATACCTCCCTGCGGGATCCAATCAGATCTGGACTACATCAATTCAGCAAAAAAGAATTTAATTTGTATCCCGCACGCGGAGGTATCTGTCAATTTATTTCTTCCCCTCTCCCTCTGTCCAAGATAATTCGATGCAATTTTCAAATAAATCTAAATCGGTAGTCGCCTTCGCCCGCGTGTGCATCGTCACCCGTGGGTGGTCGCCACAATCCACCGTCCACCCACCAGCCAAATGGTTTTCAATCTATTTCCAGCGTCAACACACTTTCCTGGAAAATGTATAGATTTACATAAATCCGCCTGTGCATCGCAATATTGGGAAAAAGACAATATTTACCGAAATGTAATTTTGCTTGTTTGGTTTGAAATAAAATATGCGTCACAAGGCTAAAAAGTAAAGGATTCGGAAAAATGGCGTTGTGAGCGATAGGACAAATTGAATGAAAGCAGCTAACACTGTTTGGCGACAGGAGAAGTTAATCTAGAATAAAGCAAACAAATGAATTGTCATCGATTGAATCGGTCCTGTTTTCATACTGATTAGAGGCGGCAGATAGGCCGTAAGTGTTCGGGTTTTTTTTTTACGAAAAAGATAAAAAGCGGATTGGTGTACCACAGATACCAAAAAAAAGAAAATCCTAAAAAGTCGGCCTAAGTTCCCTACTCACATTTTGGATTCTGTATTATTTGCATAATTGATTTGGCTGTGGAGTTCTCGACTATATCTAATGGAATCGATTATCCTTTCCGTTCCACACACGCACGCCGGATAACTGTCAGATCCAAGTCTTGGATTGTAGTGCGTCTGTTTTTTTTGTTGTTGTCTGATTTGGGTACGAGGTCAAACGATAAACGATAGTGAAGGATTCTAAAGAAGTGGGATGAGGAAGGCTAGGACAAGATCGATAGCAGTTGTTTACGACGATAAGGACACTAAGTGTAGTTGTACAGCGGCTCTCACCTTCGGTTTACTTTTACTGTTAATGGTTTGAGCCGAACGAAAAATAAAAGGGAGTGGACGGGTGGACAAGTGTATTGGCTAATATTGAATGGGAATTGATTGGTTTAGAGTGGATGAAGCGTGGTCGCCTAGTACATAAGGCGATTTATGTGGAGATTCTTTTTTTGGGTGGATTGGTGCTATTTGCGGTTAAGTGGAAATCGATGTCCCAATCTAGTACTTATGCGGTGACGTAAGGAATTTTGTAAATAATTAGTTTGTGTTTTTTGGACGTCTTATGAATACGAAACGAGGTAAGTGGGACGCACCTAAGTGTTTTGGTTGGTTGTTGATTATATGAAGGTGAACGCGTGAGACAAAAGGAAATTAATAAACGGGCAGGAAAGGCACACGGGGTTGAGATCTTGAATAGACGAATGAAGAAGCATAGAAACAAAAAGAATGAATTCAAGCATGCTACGACTACAAGTTACAGATTAACTGGATAAAAAGGTTGAAACACGACTGAAACTTTGAAAACGCGACAAGCTAAATTCTAACAAACAAACCGCATTGCTTGTAGACAGAAGGAGTAAAAGCAAATCAAATGGTTATAGATTACGATGCTATGTGTAAATCTTTAGAATATCATATCCCGTATGTAGAAATTCACCACTACCTTACTGGTTGGTTACCATGAAGTTTCCCAAGAAGAATACACGTCGTGAACATAAAATCAGTATCCGACTCAAGAAAATAAAATTGCTAAATGAAAATGAGAAACGTGGTCAAAAATGTGTTCCAAATATGACCCATTTTCGTACTCTAGCACCTCCTCCTTGCTTCTTGAAAACCAAATAATAAAAAAAAATAGCTCCGTTCCTATTTAGATTCTACAGGGCTTTTATAAACACCATGACCTTCGCAGTTCAATGTGCTCGTTGACTTTATGTCACAAAGGTTCAATGGCCACAGGAAGGCAATGGTCCCAACAACACTATGATCTTAGCTGTCTATTAAGTAATGGTCTCAATTAATAAATAGCTTCTTCGTTTCACAGATGTAATGATTCAAAGGATCAAACTGGCTTCAGAAGAGAAAAAGGCGCCTTCTCAGAAGTAGAAGATATATATCTCAAACATATTTTACGACGAATAGTTTCAAACGTATAATGAAATTCTAAAACTGTTCAACATCATATGGGCTTTGTTCATAAGATAAGGTGACTTTTGGACTTTCGCGTGCTAATTACATTCGACTTTCGTTTTTTATCTTTCTGTTATGTTATTACACATGTCCCCTAACATAAGTTGACATTGTCGGCCATTTCGGATACTTAGTTTGTTTTTTACAGGTGTACGGGTTTCGCGCGTATATGTTAGTGAAAAAAAATTATCAAATTTTGTATGAAAAATAAAATGAAAAACGTACTTGAGATGTTGACTGTGGCATTTGGTTAATCTGAGCAAACAAAAAAAAATATTAAGTGGTACAAGCTTTGGACAGAAGGCTGAGAAGATCTCAATGGCAATGGCCGCCTTGGACGCCCCAGTACGGCAACAACGGATAAAAACCCGTTAAAGAGGATATTGACATCGGATGGCTAATGGTACTAAATATGATATAAATGGTTGCTAAATATGACCAAAGAAACCGTCACATGAACATCGCTCAGAAGCTGTTAAATGGACGATCCATTTTTGCTGAAAAAGGTCATCACTGGCCAAGAAACACTGTTATATGGTTATCACGTCGAAATTAAAACCCAATCATTCCAATGAAAGCGACCAAAAAAGCCAAGACCGAAAAAAACACGTCGAGTTCGATCAAATCTTTATACATATAACAAACGGTCAGTTTTGCTTACTGTTTCCTACAATTACAGCAGCATGGATCATCATGAGTTCCTGCCGGAAGGTCATACGGTCAATAAGGAATATTGCCTTGAAGTTATACGCCGTTTCATGAAGTTCGAATTTGTCGAAAAAAAAAATCATCACTCCTGCATCACAATAAAGCATATCCTCATCGTTGTTTGTGCGACTTTATTCCCTTCATAAGGTGAAAAGACCATTGAAAGGATGAAGATTTTTCCTGACTAAGGAGCTAAAGACTACTTCGCTGGAAGAGCTCAAGCCTATATAAAAAAGCGCATATCAGAAGTTCTCCGAGGATTGGAAAAGCGCTGGCGCAGGTATTTTATATCTGAGACGGGTTACTTTAAAGAAATTACTTTGAACAAAGACATTGATGAATAAAAAAATACTCTTTAGGAGAAAAATACTTTTGAACGGACCACCTCCAACTCAAAATGAACTAACCCACTTCAATTAAAAGTCCTTCAAGGCCGAAGTGACCAAGTTTTACGATTCGGTCGAATTTCGAATTCACGAACTCCAAACTAAAAGCAATTAACACCAATGTCGTTCTCCTTATACAATCAGCGGCAACATCAAAGCCACCCTAGGCAGACAAATTGCTCATACAATCAAAAGCGAATGGCTCAAAAATTAGTGACAGACTTTTACACATGTACTACAAGACAACATGCAGTGACAGCTTCGAAAACTGTTGACGCTAAAATAGATTTATGACACATGCTTGGATCCCCATAACCGTCCCAACCTAATTCAAAACCTTCTCTACCAACTTTGTTTGCAAAGTTATAAAAACAAAAACGCGATAAAACAAAATACAACATAAACGAGGCGATAAATCAATAATATCACCAAAGCATAACATAAACACACAACTCATGGCCTATCGCAGGCAGGTTGGTTATTCACTCCCCTTACAGCACCATCACTAGCCGTTGTCTTGATCGCAGTGACCATCTGCTCCATGTTCGTCAAATAAATACAACCGTTGCATCAAGTCCAAGTGCGGAATTTCCCAATTTTCGATTTATGTAAATAGAAAACGTTAGAAATCACGGACTACAATAGAAGCCAAATTATTGTACTTGTTCAGACGATACTAGCCAATTGAAATCCATTAGTGTTGAAACACTACTTCAGCATCGGACATATGGAGATGAGGAATGTTTTGTAACACATCTGATTGAGATTGTTTTCGAACATACAGATGTAGCCCTTTATCAATGAGAACCCAAAACTCTCCTACCAGCCTCCAAGGCAACCTTCGCAAGGTCATCCCTTATCGAAACCTCATTCCTTTAGCACAATAAACTTGTCAACAACAAGATTCAATGCGAAAGCCATGCACGACCCATGGTAAAGTTCTTTTCAAATCGTTAGATAATTTGTTATTTTTCAAACAATTTTTAAAGCAATTTATACGACCTTAGCCTTCACATCCCTGCTTCGGTGTAGTCCGTCCCCGTACTCATATGGCATTGGCTTCATTTCAATTTAAATACGAATTACATAACATCCTCGACTGGTAAACGTTCAAGCTGTTATGCCTTAACGCTGAATCACTATCAATTGCTATGCATGGAAAATGTCCATACGAGATTCTATAGCAGTTGGTATCCAAAGAACTCGGAAGCAGGGGCAGATAAGACAACGTGTTGTAACCTTGACTTGAATCAAAATTCAATCAGAGAATCCTTCTCATCGGTAAAGGCAATAGGCACGTTTACCTCTGACTCCATTCACCCTTTCTCCCGGATTTGTACCCTTTTTTTCGTCCCATATCACAGACTGCGCAAGGGCTTGTCGAAGACAAACACAAAAACGAAGACAAATGATAAAAATACATCATTGTTGGGAGGAAAAGTGAAGTAACGGGACCGGCAAACAGAATACCAACGTTTGTTATATGTGTTAAAGGAAGACGAGTGATGCCATGAAGAAGGATCACTGAACCTGATTGGTTTTTTTCTTTTTTTTGTTCAATTATTAGCCTTGCGAGTGTTCATTTGTTTTCTCGTCACCATGTAACTAGGTAGGTATCTTTTATCTTCACCGCTGTTGTAAGATTCCGTGCCCTTGGGGAAAGTCAAGATTATTCGGCAGCCTCTAAGGCAGACATGGATATATTCCTTCGAGCTTAGTTTCCAAGCAGATCCTGACCACTAATGAAAGCGAAAAGAGCATATGTTGGCCAAGTATTAATCAAAGTTTCTGCTGAATCAGTGCCCTGATCCTGTGGCTCCATTACCGCAAAAAGTTCTCATCTTGATTCAGTCCTATTACATGGGATTGAATGAATAGTAAATGGAACAATGATGTGTAGATTTTATAGGGAGGGCCATTAGACCAGTATGGGAATGAAGCATATTTACAGTAAACGACGGTTTAGACAGGCGTCTATTTACAAAATCTCTTTCATTCCGCAGAAAATGTCTGAACGAAAAAGCTCAAGACGGAATAGAGAACTTGTTTTTTTTTTGCTTTTGGCATATAATTTACAGGAAATCATATCTTTCGATGGAGATCAATTTAAATTGAAGGTTGCTATTTGAGAAGCTTAGCCATATGAACATGTAAGAGAAAGACCCAAGTATAGGTACATATATACCTTGGGTGTTCAATAAATAATAAGTTCGTGACCGATCTTCCTACGTGGCGAAGAGTTTGTTTATGAACGGCCTTAGTGTTTGTTGAATGGACTTGTTGTATACCTGTGAATAGATCGCGATAGATAGCATACGTAGCTATACTCCTAGTTAGATCCATTTGATTGTAAAAAAATATTTTAATCGAATGTAATGTAATGGACGATAAGAAGTGACTCAGCGCTGCAACAAAAACCTACCCTTAGGAACTTAAAAAGTGTTTGGGCAGATTTTGGAACGGTGATATTAACTTGCACGATCAAACTCGTTCTAGGCGGCAGCATTGACATTCTTCAAAATGTTATGCTGCCATAAGCTGAAGAGGAAATTGTTTGACGAGAGTACAATTAGTGGCATGTCGCGACCTTCTCGATCTCCGGATACAATTCGACTGAAAACATTTGAATTGATGTGAAAACCGCCGTTTAAATGACTAAACCCAAACAAATATTAAGGACTTGTGAGTGTTGGAGCTAAGGACGAGGGGCTTTTTCTGTGGAAAGATGCAGGAATGTAATTAGTTTTATGCGTCACATGTGTAAAAAAGTTACAAAAAATAAAAGATATTCGACAAGAAATTAAATTGAATGAAGTTGAAGTTCAACATTTGATGTTGAAAACGGTGAAAACGGCTATTTAATCGAAGCTTTATATCTCGGTCGACACTTGCTCAAGTCGTCATAGTATTCGCTACCTACAAGAATCAAATGCCTTTTGGTGAAAAACTTGCTAACTCTTTATTTCACGTGTTTTCACGTGTAATTCTTATGTATACTTGCCGCATGAATGATTGTAACGGTGAAATTAGTAAAGCTTTTAATGATTGTATTCGGTTAATTCATAATTATCTAAGGTATACACGTATAATCTAATTGGTTCCCTGTTAAACTTAACAGTAGAGGCTATACAATTGGAAAAACTTTAGAGCTCGTTAACGTCATTCACCGTAAATGTCTTAGTTTGTGCGTGACGGTGCTTTTGTTTTGAATACACAATTGAAATTGTTCGAAAAATCTGTATTGAACTTTGTGTAAAACATAAAATTAAGTGCTTCAACGTACTTGAAATGTGTTATTGGACGAGTCTACTCTGAAAAAATGTTTATAAGTGGTGCAAACTCTTAACAATGACCGTCCTGGACGCTCCAGCATGTCTACAACGGATGAAATGGTTATGGCAGTGAAGAAAATTTTTATGGCGAATCGTCGAATCACTATCAGAGAAGTTTCTGCTCGATATTGACATATCGATTGGCTCATGCAATGAAATTTTTTCAGATAATCTGCGCATTATAACCTTTATAAATTTTGAGAAAAAGAACCATCGCATCAGCATCACTGAGGAGCTATTTAATAACGTAAATCACTATCCAGATCTGCTGAAAAAGCGTCATCAATAGTCACGAAACATGAGTAAATGGTTATGACGTCGAAGCTAATCATTCCAGTGGAAGCGAATTCAGCCAAGACCTCAAAATTATATCAAGAAGCGGATATCAGAAGCGCTTCGAGGATTAGCAAAAGCGTTGGTGCAAACGTATTACTTTGTAAAACATGTTGAACCCCCGGCAAAACTTGACTTGCTTTCAATAAAGGTACAGGAATCTGTTCAACGGGGTTCTAGAGGAATAATTCGGACTTTTCTAGGAGTATATTTCGAACTTATTTCACCTGGCAATACAAAATGGCGAAAAATTATTGTTAGTAACTCTCTAAGGTTTTGCCCTATCTAAATGAAAACAACTTCCCCTACGGAACCAACTCAGATCCCAGTAAAGGGTAAATGGGTAAAGGTAAAATGGGGGAAGATCAGCAACCAAAACATCCACTCCTGGAAATGCACAACCGAGGCACCCTATAGGGATACTATTGCCCAATGCAAAGTCGCAAATATGCAGACTCTGCACCCATAGAAAACCCTCACCAGAGATGGATGGCTATCAATTACTTGTCATGACACAGACACCGAAAACTAGCTCATGTCATGGAAAAACGCAGATCTACGTATAGGTAATTAGAATTCATTTTGAAAAACAATCTAGAAATTGTAAACCATGGAAATAGCCCTACTTTATAAACAGAATCAGGGAATAGGTCTTAGATCTCACCCTAACCACCCCATTCGTAAGCAATTCCATTCAGAACTGGCATGTCTCGACAGAAATATCGATGTCTGATCATCGACAGATTCGTTTTGACGAATCAGACAACCGAGAGCGACAGACTGGGACACTTATAGCCTAGAACTCGAGCAATCGATCAGAAACTGTCCAAATAGCATCGAAAACATAGACAGTTTAGAACTTAGCTGTGACTGCCTACCTGCCTACCACAACGCTTGCCCAGAAAGAGTTTAGGTAGGCAACCGCACCACCCCTTGGTGGAATAATAAACTCTCCAAGCTAAGAGCATTGACCAGAAAACTGTTCAATGGGGACTGGACATCATACCGCGCCTCACTCACCAAGAGATTAGAAGAGCTAATAGAGACTAATGGAAAAAGTTTACATCCACACAATTCTCGCCAAAACGCACACTAATCAAATTTGTCTGTTGCTGAAAGCAGACGGCACATATGCGAAAAATGGTCCAGAAACACTACAAATACACACTTCCCAGACTCTAACATCATACCCTCCACTCTCCCCTCCACAGATCAGGCAACTAGACCCAAAAGGGAGGACTGGAAGAGATCAAGCGCATTTTTTCATGAAGGAAGTATAAAATGAGCCATTAACTCCATATTATCATCCCAGCTCTCCTTCAGAAAGGAAGCGCGCAAATCACTCCTATGCTAATTAACATCTCCAGGACCAACTATGCATTGGTGTATATCGACAAGCTGGAACAAGGTAATGGTAAAATGCATTCCTAAGCCGCAGACCTACGGACTTGCGCAAATCATACCGACCGATAAGCCTTACCACATTTTTCCTAAAAACAATGGAAAAAAAATACTGGACAGACATATAAGAGATGGTTCTCCCAAAAGATGACCGCTTCACAACAAACAATATTCCTACCAGTCTGGGAAATCAACCATGCGTGGTTGATTCTCTTCAGGAACTAACAGCTCGAATCAATAAATCCCTAAGCGACAAAGAAATTGCGATAGGCTGCTTTCTTGATATTGAGAGTGCCTTCGATAATACCGATCACGGCCAAATACAACGCTGTATCCTCAGCGCAGGAGTAGATAATACCACATGCAGATGGTTTCAACACATGCTTAGAACAGGAAAATAAACACCTCACTAAGCAATGATAAAATCAGTGTAAAAACCACGAAAGGCTGCCCTCAAGACGGGGTTCTTTCACCCCTCCTATGGTCCATCGTAGTCAACGAGCTGATTAGCATACTCAACAACAGTGGCTTCTATGTCCAAGGCTATGCTAATGACATTGTGATTCGAAGACACAATCTTGGAACTCCTCCAAAGGGCACTCAACCTTGTTGGTTGCATGAAAGTTGGACTCAATGTCAACACAAAAAAAAACACCATAGTCGCTTTCACCAAAAGAAGAAGTAGGCATAAACTTACAAAACCCAATCTATTTGGTGAAACAATAGAATTCTCAAACGAAGCCAAATATCTAGGTATAACACTAAACGAAAAGCTCACTTGGAACTCTCACATCACAAAGACCATTGAGAAAGCCAGGATCTCTCTATGGACCATTATCCAAAGATATCTCGCTGGCTATATACAGCCATTACCAGACCAATTCTCAAATACGCTGCGCCCGTCTGGTGGCACAAAACAAAACAAACATCATTACGAGCCAAGCTCAACAAACTAAAAAGACTAGCTTGTATCTGTATTTCAGGGGCCGTGAGATCAACCCCCACAACGGCGTTAGAAGTCATCACGGGCTTACCACCCGTCCACCTCCAACTTAAAAAAAGAAACAATCACATTCGTCCATAGACTCATCGCGGAGGATGACTCTAATTTTAGGCTTTTTTATCCTGACATTCTTAATGAGCTGGCTTATACGGAGCTAACACTGGAACACACATCTATCACAGCATAGACAGATACAACTTCGTATTTCAAGCAGAGATATTCGACACTGACCTCTGCCTCAGAGAAAATATAAACAAACGATTAAAAACATTTACGAGGGGCATATATATATATATATATGTATATTCTCTCTGACAGCAAGGCTTCACTCCTAGCCCTCAAAAGCTACGAAGTCACTTCTAAATTACTATGGAACCGCTTACAACTATTACGCCAGCTGGCCAACACAAATAGAGTTAATCTCATGTGGATACCTGGGAACAGTGGCCAACGAAAACGCAGACCAATTAGCAAGAAAAGGCTCTGCATCACCATTCGTGATGCCAAGACCATTTTGCGGCATACCTATCAGCACCATAAAATGCTACATAAAGGAATGGTTGAGGAACACGGCCAACCACTACTGGACACAAACGGAAGGTAGCAAACAAGCCAAGGTGTTCCTACCAACCACTACCCCTAACTTCACTCAAAAGCATACTAAGTTTTATCATTAACTCAGGATTTTTGAGTGAACTCTAAATGGGGGACATCACAATAGGCCCATCAGAGGCCGCAATGATCCGGTGACATTGTCCCTCCCCCCACTTTAATATAATCATACTAATCTAATATAACGTGCTGTCGAAAACGTCGTGTAAATATTAGTTTCGACGATTCAAAAATAATGATTTTGATGTTGGAAATGAAGAACGTTCTGGCACCCATACAAGTTGAAACCGAGAGGCGTCGAATGGTGTTCTTTCACGCGTAAAAAATGTCTATACGCTTAAGCCAAAGATTGAAAAAAAAATGGCAGCTATAAGAGCAGAGACACGAAAAACTGATTTTGCCACATGACAACGTTCGGCCATATATTACGAAATCGGATGGAAACGCTTAAATCTCAGTCTTACCCCATCCGACACATTTTCAACCGACATTGTCCCACCCGATTATCACTTGTTCCGTTCGCACAGACTTGGCTGAGTAGCGCAAAAGTCTTGCTGTTTTGATGTAGGAAGTGGCTACCAAAAAGATGGGGAAAAAGTAGTGGCCAGCCAATTTTTTTCTTGTTTTATAAGGAGTTCAGTACTAACATATAGCATGGGGCACTGCGACCAATGCAGATTAGACGAGGAGTTCCTCTACTCTCTTAATAAAGACAAGGATGTCTCTCGTAGGAGCTGAACTGATCCCCTCAGGAGTCTTAATTCTCTGGCAGAAGGCGGCACATTCACAGAGTATATATATATACTCGTATGTACACTCGGTTTCAGACGAGAGGTTGTCTTTGTTGAGATGATACACTGTTCCGAAAGGTAGCTGACCAATCTTCTTATATTGGCTCTATTATATTTAAGAATATTGATACAGTATTTGTTCAGGGGCCGCATAAATCTGTAAGATTGTCAGAGTCTTTTAACGCTGTTCCAAAAGTGCAGGTGTTGCGATTTTTGCCCACTTGTCTAAGACGAACTTAGTCTTCCACTTGGGGATTCCGCAGAAAGGTTTGACACCTATGCTACTTTTGCTGGATCTTTTCCTAGCGAATTGATTGGCGATTTCGTTGCCCCTGTGCGTCGGCCTCCATCAGAGTTTGACCTTGTTTCCTTTGGCTAGCCCTGCAGGACATCGTGGAATTCCTTAAGGGATTTTGAGTTCGTGCTTAAAGTGGCCAACGCTTTGAGCGGTGCTTGACTGTCTGAAAGTATATATAGCCCCTCCATAAATTTAGATGGACACATGTCAGGATGGCGTATAGTTCGCCTTGAAAGATACTAGGAGCAGCGGCTAGCTATAGGCAATATAGCCACTAGCTATAGTGGCATGTTTTTTACGACTTACTTTAAATAAAGCATTAGGTTTCACAGAAAAACAGCGAGAACACACTCAAAGCCCAAATATAAACCCTTCCCTTCCGAGATAGTAAAAAAAACACCTCTTCCTGTGATAGATAATAGCTAGCGCTTTACACAGCGACAACAATTCGCCTGCTCAACAAATAAAAAATATAGGCTAGATGATAATAAAGTCAACTTTCCATAGCACCAGACTGGTTTATACCCAATACTCAGTGGAATTCGTTAAGTGAAAGGGCCAGCTGTAAGGATTTCATTGAATAAGATCAGAAAATTAATTGACCGACTCTTGCTAGATTTCCTCAACTATTTAAGAGTCTGAACGGCAATTATGTTGATCAGCTTGCTAAAACAAACTAGAAGGTGAATTTTTCGTTATGATTTTCCTATGTATTTGATCAAGGGCTGCATCAATCAAAAAATTGACTGGTTAAGACCTTAATTAGGCAGTCTAGAGTGGGCCACCGGTGGTACGCGCCGCCCGATGAGGCAGTTGAGTGCGGCCACCGGTGGTACGCGCCGGCGTGAACGTGTTAAGTAAGGCAATAGTAGCATTCGGTTCTACTTTCTTACAGAATACCGATTGGAAGTAGAATCGCAAATCACTTTTGCATAATTTTGAAATTAAAATAGCAATACAGAGTAAAGGCCCTGGCTTCCAAATGCCTGTATACCACCTGCCATTACTCAGCATTTTAAACCAAATGCTACATTTCTCGCATAGACTTGAACCTGGCACTTGGATCTCTATGCCCGCAATGACCAGTAAATAGAAACTGGCGAACAGGCAAATTCAAGGAGCATAGTGGCGACTATGTAACAACCTTCATGTGGCTTAGGGGGATGGTTTTCTACGGTCAACAGAACCACTTAAGACATTGATATCAATTTGGCATTGATTTTGTGCGGAAAGTTGACCTAATTTGCGAAATATTAGATAAGCAGAGTATGATTGACATATGCAATGCAAAATTCGAAAAGCGAAATCTGATGTATGGTAACTGCAGTTGACACTGAATGTCCCCACATAACAGGTCAAACCAAGAAACCACGCAACCAAAAATCCATCACAAATGCTCTTATGCACAAAAGTCGCAAACAACTCAAAGTCTGCCTTTTCTCCCACTCCCTTTCGAAATGTTTCACTTCTCCATTTCAACAATGATCTCAGCCTGCCAATCATATTCCTATAAACTGATTAACAATAAATACATTCCACTTGCATAATGCACAACTAACTATCACCATCTCCACCTTCACATTTAAAGCACTATCCTGCCACACCAATCGAATGCTGATCAAACCATAATTTCTTAGAAATTTCATTTCCTATCCACACCATCTACGACGTCCTTCGAATCCACCCAGCAATACGTTCAATTGCATCACAAAGTATACGCGTGGCATAAGATGCCACTCAGGTTATCCGAATAACCTTCCACTTCCAACCGAACAGACATAAGATAATCGAATCCCACTACCAAGTGGGCAAAAGCTCAACCCTCCTTCGGCTTTCAACCAAACCGGTCTATCTAATAGAAAATTGGCCTACTTCGGATGCGTCCCTCATTTATATTCTTGATTACATTTATTAATTGAAATTGTAAACACACGAGGAGAGACACGACATCTCTGATGAAAGTGGATCCCATTCTATACCAGTGAAGCACGTGGCCGGAGCAATGGAAGCATAATAATACGGAGACTGTGAGAAAGTTTCCTGCCGTGAAATATGGCGAAAATTATTGTTCAATGAATTTAATTATTTAAACTCTCGTCGGATGAGTGGTTTTTACTTATTGTAGGTACACCGGTAGACAGGGACATTCCTGGGAGAAGGATGTTTGAGCATTCATTTGAGAAAATCGAATTTGTAATTTTTGAGTAATTACGATGCGGAGTCGTCGCGAGAAACGCTTTTGGGAGACTAACTAGTGAGTTAAAGGTAATGACATCATTCACGTAACCTTCAAAACGATTACGAGTAGGAGTGTGGGATAGCAAACCGCAAGAGGAACTCTTGAGATACGAGCATGTATTTCATTTGTGATTCATCATACTTTTCTTGTTCCTGGACTAAGCTGATGTGGGAAAAGGTGGGAAACAAAAGCACTTTGCCAAAGAGGTTGTAGAAAAAGGTGATTTTCAACATTTTTCGTTCTTTCTTTAGCTTCGTTTGATTGTCTCTGTCTGCAAGCCTTCGTTTTAGGACACCTCATTTTATCAGGGGACCCACTGCATTGTTCTCTACAATTTGACAAGAATTCTGGTAATTATCAGCCTTTGAAATATATAGGTCATGGCTTGGCAACTAAGCTTCAAGGAAACCAGAATCTCAAATACTTAAAAGACATTAATCAGAATATCTCACGCGATTTTTCTCCCTGCTGTAAGAGCTGTAACAGGCGACTAAATTCCTTATGTATCTCTACCGCATGAAAAAAATGGCAGGGGTAGGCGCAGAGCTGATGACTCGGTACTACTCACTAAACCAAAACACCAAGTCAATACCTCACTAAATATAACATAAAAAATCATTGGTGGTGTTAAATATGGCTAGTCTTCCCTGAGTAAAATATTCTGGAGATAATTCGCGGATCGGATTTCCGGGTAGGAACTATACAAGGGAGATCATATATGAAAAAAAAAATTCACATAAATTAAGGATCGGCTTGTGGAACGTAACCAGCTTGTACAGATGGGGTGCTAACCAAACTCAACGAAATTATTAAGTAAAGGCTGTTTTTTAGAGGTTTAGTTTTAAACAGGCAACACTATTTTTACAGATTGTCAATTTGACAGTTGAAAGTTGATTTGTGGTCAATACGTCTTGCCATTTTACGATCAAGCCAGAACACCGCATGCAAATCGGGCAAACTTATTTTGAAAATCATGGTCCGGTTCGCCAAACTTATTGTTCGACATCGTGCACAACAATTAGAGCTATGCCCATCCACTTTGTGGAAGATTTTACCGAAAAATCTTGGCTTAAAAGCTTATAAGATCCCGCTTGTGTAAGGGTTGAAATCACGAGACCATTATACGCATCAAAGGTTCGGTAAATGGACCGAAAACATCATTCAGCTTGATCCTCATTTTCAATGCAAAATGTTGTGTTCGTAAAGGTCCATTTTTATTAAAATGGACAAGCAAAAATGTCCAATTTGGAGTGGAGAAAACCCAGAAGCCATAAACTTACTGTTTGGTGTACTTCATGGGCTGGTAGAACCATCGGCCCATATTTCTTTAAGGACAATGCCGGCCAAAATGTTACCGTCAATGAAGAGCGCTATAGAAACATGATTTCTGACTTCCTCGTACCTCAGTTGAATGGCATTGACGTGACAGAGCTTTGGTTTAAACAACAGGGCTATACATACATTAAAGCATACAAAGAGCTATTTAGACCACATTCTAATCACCAGAAGCGGATTCACAGAAACGGATCACAGCAAGCTATAAAAAAATTCAGAGTTGAAAAGTGAAAGGATCCTCGTATGTAGATCAATACAGGGGCGAAATAAACAATCGGTTTTCTCTACTAGATGGCATAGAAACTAACGACGAAACAAGACAGGTAGAAGCTGTATGTTCACCAATAGAAAGTATTGTAAAGGGGCAGTGAAGGTCATTTCAAAACCCCCAATGTAAAGCCTTGGTTTGACGAAGAATGCGCGGAATGCCCGTAATGTTCCAAGACTTCAAGCCCTGGAAAATAGAGCTTAGATCACGCGTACAAGATATCAAACCCTACGAAAGGAAGTCAGCCATTTCCTTCAGGATAAAAAACGACATAGGCAAAAGGAAAAACTCAGGAAGAATGTGCGGCTAAAACTCTTGAAGGGCTCAGATCAGTATTTATCGGCAACGATAACGGGGAGCTCGTTTCGGAGGAGGAAATATTTCGATAGACTGCTTAATGTACATAGAAAATCGGTCAAAACGGTGTTATCCACACAGCAAAGGTTCAGGTAGTACTGCCAACCATTGAGGAAGTAAAAGAAGAAATCCCTCGGCTAATATCATCGGATTAAATGACATATGCAGAAAAAAATTAACAGAGAAGTTACATATGTACATGGGCTCATCATAACTATATGGAACAGTAAAACCATCCCGAGGAATGGGTCATCATTTCCGTATTTAAGAAATTTGACCGAACACAATGCAACAATTACCAAGGAATATCGCTGCTCTAAAAGCGGTTTAAGGTGATGTCAAATATTCTTTTAAAGAGACTGACTTCATACACAAAGGAAATAATTGGAGACTTCAGTGTGACTTCAGGAGGAATCGCTCTACGAGGGACCAGATTTTCAAACCACGAAGACTAAGACGGGCAGGACATGTGAAATGAATCGACAGTGGACAAACAGTCAAACGAGCAATAAGTCGAAAACCCGTAGGAAAAAGACGGCCAGGAAGCCCGCGCCCTAGATTGAAGGACAATGGATGGATCTAGAAGAAATGTGACGGTGCAACGAAACAAGGAAGGAGCACACACATGACAGTGAGGCTTGACGAAGGGTGGTTAAAAAGGCTCAGAACTTCCGAATTCCAAATGGCCGGTAATAGTAATAATAATCTCATGTGATTTTCGTTTATATAATTTTAATAACCTTATTCTTATTAAGACTCAGAATTCCCCAAAATCCATACCTTATGCTTGCATCCTTGCCAATCCATTCCTAGAATAGGTATAGGATGACTGATGGAATTTATTTTTAGCAACACTAGATTGATAGCTCTCAACGGAAGGTGTATCATATTCTTGTAATTGCTTATTGACTACTTACACACAGGTATATACAGGTCACAGGGGAAAAGGAGAACAAGGAGAGTCATGAAGTCGATAGTATTTTTAGGTCGCTAGCAGAATATCGATGGTTTTAATAAAACCATTCATTGATGCCCGAAGGATGCTCGATACTGAAAGGTAAGGACAACTGTCTGATATGAGAACGATGGAGTGAACGATTAGTTGATCTAATTTTAGATACAAGAAAACACCCTTTCAGCGAAAGGGTAAGTATAATCTATTCCTTGTAAACAAATAGTGTTTTTTGAACAAATTTCGGTTATTAAATAATTTTAATTTAAGAAACCTGATACTCGGTTTGACATGGAAACGTCTGACCTTTTATTGTTGTGAACGAAAAACAAACAAAAGCTATGTTGTTTAGTGAAAGTCGAAAAAGTCGATTGCTAAGCAATAAGTAATGACTGTAATTTACAGTAACTATTCGATACTACTGCCTTATTCTGATATCAACATTTGTTTGGCATTTGGTTTTCCAAATTCCAGATTCAAGATATCAATGACACCCCGTCCTTAATGCTTCACTTGGAGTATATAAAACATAGTATCTGCTTCACTATGATTTCTGATATCTCTACTGTCTGCAGTTGTGTACTTCAGTATAGTTGCACTGTTTTATTGATTTTCGTTCTTTTTTTCCCCATTTCTCCCTTCTGCCCACAGTCATGGAAACAGACTGATAGTATCACAAGATATATCAGCACCCAGCCCTGAATTCATACATAGATTCTGTTGTAGTTGAAGCCCCCTCTTAATTTCAGGAGCAACAGCAACAGCCCAGCGAGTCACTTGTTTTCATGGAACTTGTACACTCTCGGGTTCGGTGGATATTGCTCTCTTATGCAGATTCCCGCTGTCAGTTTGCAATGAATTGAAGAGTATCCCCTCCTTCTTTCAGATCCGAGCGGATACATAAGTAACAAGTAACAACAGTGTACACGTAGTAGCCATGCAGTCATCATTTATCCAGAAGTTTGATACAGTTTGCAGCACGTGAACTTCACACTTCATTTAAGTTTTTTTTTTCTTTTGAAAGCATGACATTTGATCTGGGATAAAGAGAGTAGAGGTGTCAAAACGATGATTAACTTCGAAATGACATTTCCATCCACATACTAAGCACCTGCAAGATCCAAGGTACAGAGAGTGAAAAAGGAAGATCAAACAAATCACATGTCGTTCAGATTTAGATACGGATTTGTGTAGATATTCCCGACTGAGCGTCTATGACACTCAATGTCAGTCGCCTATTACTTACGAGTAAAATGTCACAATTCAATAATACCAAGGGAGCGGATTGAAGAGGATGATTTGCGATCAATTCCTGACATTTATAGAAGTATACTTCGAACGGGCAATGTTTGTTTGTGTATCTCAATAGATTGCCAAGATGAAAAAAAATTGATTTCTTATGAATAAACGAATTGGTGTCAGTCCCCTCGAGGTAGTCGTAAATAAAATGAAAATTATTGGATTACGAGATGTAAGTGGGAAGTGGGAATTGTTTCTTCAACTGTTGTCTCCTTTCAATTTGGTTACTTGGTTCTGTGTGGAAATAAATCAAAAACAATTGCGTGAGCTTAAGTGGGATTTCGAATTTTCAAGAGAATTTTGTAGTCATACCGGATATTAATGAAGACAGCCAAATTCATTAAAATTAGAATTGAAGAAAAAAGTTAGAATAATGATAACCGAGTATTCAAGGAATCGTTTATACATGTACTTTATTTTATGACGTTGGAAACACGAACTTTTGCAAACATACCATATTAAGTAGTTAGGATACTCGTATTATAGTCTTACGTGGAAACTGAACGTTTAGAAGGTCATGCCACTAATTCTTTCAAGACATATTATGCCTGCGATAGTCCTAAAACAAAACGCTGGGAAGTACTATTATAACCACCACCCTAGGGAAAAGTTCAAATGAGAATTGCCGAAGTTTGTTTTTGAGGAGTCCATGAGACTCTTTTAAAACATTTGATAAAAGTCAGTTAAATAAGTTTTTGTCATGTGAAAGAATGATGTGACGTCTTACCCTTTTCACTTACTTTTTTCAAAACCTTGTTTCCCTTAAAGAAATAAATGCGATAGACGGCTGGACCTACCTACGTAGATACCTAGTTGAATATATAAATTAATCGGGCCTAACCTTTTTTAATTGTTGGAATTATGACGAAGCTGTAGAAAAAAAATTTCCTTCTTGGTGAAAAATTAAATCTAAAGAACAAAAGCCAGCCCTAGTGCCTAAACTTGCAATAATGGCACAGACCGGAATCTTTAGAATCAGATCTCAATGTCGTATTAGGCGTAGTAGAAAGAAACCCATTATTCTATCAAGAAAGCCCTCGAGTCGAGTATCCAGGAACTAAATATTGCACAAGAAAACCGATTCGAATAAGACTGGATATGAAAAGAAGTTCGATTTATGGGTTTATCTATCTTTTTTTATAATTCGTGTAGATTCAAGAGTGTACGCTCTTATGGTGTTTGTCACACAACCTGGACGGGGTGCAGATGGTTTGTGTCGAGGTTGTTCGTTCACTACTCTCCGGGGGTAGTTGTCCCAGATAGGATTTGAGAGATTCAACTGAAATTGCGTTGGTTGTAGTTCATAGTAACTCTTTTGTTTCCATGTCATTAAAGTGTTATATTAGAAATGCACACACAGAGTATGAATTTTGAGGTGATCTCATGCTGTGAGTGTTATGCCTTCGTCGGCACTTTTTGATCATCTGTCATTCATTCACAACTGATGTTGTTGCACAGTTTTTCCGTATAGGAATTGTTCTTGTCTATGGACTGACTTGAACTATAGACCTTCGGCTCAACAATCGGTGATGATTACCATTGCACCACGATCACCCCCGATGACTGTTGCCATGAGTTAAAAAAAAAAAAAACCTCATTAGCTTTGGCCAATAGGCGACGAATTGTATGACTTCAGGACAATGTCAAGCTCGCTAGTAGATTGGTTTTTAAGATTCTTATACATCCACCTTATAATCGGCTCATCAAGTGATTCCTTGACACAAACTCGAAGTAAATCCGAATAATTAGAGAAAAAGGCTCGAAAGTCTTCTTAAAAATGCGGATTATACCAGAAATACAACAAATATTTTATGCTCGTGTCCTAAAATGAAATATCCAACATCTGTTGAAGGAAACGTGCAAGAAAAACTGCACAAAATCAACTCTGACCACGAAAATGAAATTAAATTGACCTAAGAGCAAAAAAACATTGGATTTAGTCCGCCTGGGCAAGTTTCATATTTTCGAACGAGTCTAAGTATGTTCGTTTCAAGGTCGGCGCTGTCCAAAGTCATCGTATTTTAGAGGAAGTTTATGGTGAGCATGTTCTAGCCGAATAAACGTGTCGGAAGTGATTTTCGAGTTCGGAGTTGGCTTGCAAACAGTAAAAACAACTTAATGCAATAGGAATAAATTGTCGGCGAAAGGCATAGTCCAGACAACCGTTAACATCAACGGCGAAGGCAAAGATCCCTGGATCATTCTCTTCATTTTGTGGTATGAGCTGCTCAAACTTAAAGAACCATCACTGCAGATCTCTACCGACTACAATTAATACTTCTTCTTCTTCTTTTCCTTTTTCCGGCGTTGTTATGGTCAGAAGTGTAGGACCATAACCTTCCCACTTAACTGCATTCCTACTGGTCCGCTTGTGGGGTCCGCCGGTTTGACCTCAGAAAGTAGCGGCAGGCTTCCCGGTTTGGGATTACTTCATGGCTGAGGCCAATCAAATGCTGGTGTTTTTGCATTTGTTTGCACCAATTGTTTTTCGGCCTGCTTTTTTTTTTTTTTTTTTTTTTGTGACACGGGCATGCCCAGATTTTTTTGTTTGATCTTACTCTTACAACACCGGTGATCTCCAGTCGTGTCAACCCACTGATTTGCATGTACACTTGTGGGGCAGTTTAATGGTGGTATATGTGTCCCTAGGCTCACCTAGGCAAATTGGCTAGATGTGATTTTTGTTTACCTTTGTTTTAGTCGCCTTTTACGACAAGCGAGAGGTATCGCTGCAGGGATATTCTTAACGCGTCCCTGCACGGACGACCGACTACAATTAATACGCTTGGAAAAAATCGAAATACTCCGAAAACACGACAAAGTGACTTTGCACCACGCGGCTTTGTTCGTCCGCACATCGTAAAACCAATCAAATCAGTAATTGAAAGTTTCTCAAATGAGAAGCCTTACCCTAATCGGCATATTCTCTGAGCAATTCTCGTTCCAAAAAGCAGGCGTAAAACTAAACTTCAGCCTTCACCCTTGGTGACAATCTGACGAATATCGCATTGACATACTCGGATCTCCAACCAAAAGCAACAGTAAACGCAGTCAAATAAAAAGTCTCTATTTCTAGAACTCATACCTCTTCCGTAAAGGTGCAAAAACTGCTCTCCATTCAGTGTACTCATCTTATGTTGACTTTCATTTACTGTATTCATCTGATGTTAACTATCACATTTTTTATAGTCTCATCATCATTTTAACGGCCGTGATCATAAGAGACTCTTAAAGGCTTTATAGGGTTCACGACCTTGAATCAGGTTGGAACAAGGTTATATATACAAACGGTTCCAAAATCGTCATTTTACGTTTAACACTTAAATGCATCTTGTATCAAAAATGATACATTTTTTATTCGTTCTAAAAGTGTTTTTGTTTTCATTAGCGACAATCTGGAATATGATGATGAAAAAATACAGTTTCAAGGTTGCAAGGAAGTTCCTTTCGAAATAATGCGACTTGAAACTCCGTTTCAGTTCTTCTCATATTTTTATACGCCTAAGTTCATCAATGAAATAACTGAAGAAACAAATAGATACTGATAACCTGATCATCCCAAGTGCTCGGTCATATTGGAATACTAAACATGGCTTTCAGGCCATAGAAGAATCCATGCCAGTCAACCGCTTTGAAAATATAAGGCATATTCTTCATTTCAATGACAACGACATGCACAGGCCGGAAGACGACCCCAATCATGACAGGCTCCATAAACTCCGTCCGGTAATAGGTTACCTGAATAAGAGATTCGCTAGCGTCCCGATGGATCAGCAACTCTCCATAGATGAACAAATGTGCGCAACAAAAATTGGTCATTTTATGAAACAGTATTTGCCCTTGAAACCACATAAGTGGGGTTTCAAATTGTTTATGCTGTGCTCACTGAAGGGATATGCTTACAAGTTCATTATCTACTCAGGAAAGGATAACGATCCTATGATGGACAATGAGACGAATGTTGGAGCGGTTTGTAATGTGGTGATAAAGCTTTCTCGGGAAACCGAAAGAGGAGTGAACCACATTGTTTATTTTGACAACTTCTACAACTCATTGCCACTCATGTATTACATGGCCAAGGAAGGAATTTTGTGCTGTTACAGTTCAAGAAACCGTTCGGGAAAAATTGCAAGCTCCCGACAAAACAACAGGTGATGGCAAAGTCGGTTGAAAGGGGATTGTACGAAGAATACGTCATCGAGATGTCTACCGTGAGCTGGAAGGACAATAAACAGGGTAGTTTTTGGTCAACTTACGTAGGCGCAGAGCCTGTTTCAACAATTGAAAGGTACGATAAAAGCGAAAAGAGAAGAAGGAGTATAACATGTCATAAAATCATCAAGGAATACAACGCCCGTATGGGTGAGGTGGATTTGATGGACTCTTATTTGGGCCGCAACAGGATCCAAATGAAAAGTAGAAAATGGTACATGAGACTCTTCCACCACCTCCTGGATTTGACGGTGATAAACTCATGGGTGTTGTATAAGCAAGTTTTGGCAAAAAGAGGAAAAAGTTCGAAACACCTAATGAATCTAGTTGATTTTAGAAGCGAACTTGCTGACACGCTTTGTAAATATAAAACACAACAAGAGGTCAGCAGTAGTAGTTTTTTTCGGAGGAACCAGTCCCAAAACGGAGAAATGCTCTACAGTTTATGCCATCAAGAGATGTAATACGTGATTGTATAGATCATAAGCAAATATGACAGAGCAACGGGATGCGGTGTATGATGTCAGTATGCAAGCTTCTTAGTAGCGTTATGTGTGAAAAATGCAAAGTTTATTTATGTTCGAAAAAAAATTCAGATTATTTTAATAAATTCCATTCTTAATTTTTCTTAATAATGTTAAATGAAATAAATTAAATTCTTACACTAATTTTTATTTCATGAGATCTATGACTCAATGAAGCTCTAAATGCATGTTGTATCAAAAATGATACGACTATTTTTTTTCGCATACTACAGCCGTTTTTTCTCACTCAGGATTTTTAAAATATTTTTTGCCTCATAAATTTACATATCCAAACCCAAAAATATATTTTTTTTTAGAAAATAAAAAATCATGCATTTAAGGGTTAACAGCCCTATTTTCTATATTGGTCTATTGCAAAAGTTCGTGTCCGACCTCCATTTGGACTCGGCTGGACTCTTTGGACGATGAAGATGAATCCGCAAGCTTATGAAGCGTTGGAAGAAGGTCACGGTCACGAACTTGTGCAATCATGTAATAGTTCCAAAAAGTAAATGGAATCTATGTATGTATGTACTTACAGGTTACATTTTTTTTGCTTACTTGTTTCGAAAATCAAATAGAGAAATTGAATTGAATGTCATTATTAGCATGAGATAAAATGCAAACAAGTATGAGAAATGTTAAATTTTTGCTTTGATTATTGCATTGAGTGTCTCTAGTGTTTTCGATTGATATAGGTAATGAGTTATTCTCTAGAGACCTTCATACGGTATGAAAGTTATCGGAGATTATTATCAATATACGACAGCTTTTAGAGAAGAAATGGGAGTTCGACGAAACGGTCAAATCGATCTAAACTGTATCATGTCCTTGAAACGCTGGAATCCCGAAAAAGTTAGTAAAACTGAGGCAAGTATGACTAAAGAAAAATAAAGAACGAGTTGAAGTAAGAAGCGCCTTGTCAAGGAGACGTAAATGAAATGAAAAGAGAATAACCCTTAATGCAATAACATACGCTTCAGCTTACATTAACGATCTGGACCTTCTGAGAGATAATGAAGAAACGGTCAAGAGGAGCGCCCAAGTATATAGTCACTGACTTGGATCGATCCAAACCTCGCATCTGACTTGATGAACGGTTTGAGGGAAAGTGAATGAGTTTAAATATCAGGGAACCGTATTAACTGCCAAAATACTTGACTTTATGAAACAATAATAATGCCAGTGACAATCTAAGGATGTGGAACTTGGGCTCATACTAGAAGGAGGAAAATAGATTGGTGGAAATAGATGGTGGAAAACAGAACAAAGAAACAGGCGAATGGAGAAAACTACACAATGAAGAACTCGACAAACTCTATCCAGCCTTAAGCATTGTCCGAGATATAGAACGAATGGTCAGTGGACACACAATCCGATTTTTTTAACATCCTTAACGATTTCCACAGATATGCAGGTTAGGCATATTTTGATGTGCTTAGCGATTTTTTGCTGTTGAAAAAAATAAATCACATTATATTGTACATGCCCGTTCCGTCAACAACAGATAATAACGTTGAAGCAGTGAGAAAATTGTTGTAGAGAATCGCCGGATAACTACCAGAGAAATTGGCTAATGCCATCAAAATTTTCAGATATTTTGGCCATAAACATGTCAGCGAAATTTGTTGCGAAATCACCAAATTTTGACCAAAAACGAGTCTCGAGAGCATCGCTCAGAAGCTGTTGAATGACGTGACGTGTTGATGAAACATGGGTATATGCTCACGATGTCGAAATCAAAGCCTAGTGTAAGCGACCAAAAGAGAGAAGAGTAAATAAAACACACCAAGTTCAGTCAAATGTTACAGTTTCGCCTAATGATTACTTCGATTACAACGCCGTGGTTCATCATGGGTTCATGTCCGTAGGTCATACGGCCAATACCGAATATTACATAGAAGTGATGCACCGTTTGCATGAACAGCTCCGTGAAAAACTCATGATTGTTACATCTCTTGTACTTCGCACCCTGCGAATTTTGTCTCTTCACAAAACTGAAAAGATCCACAAAATGACAGAGATTTGCCACGATTGAGGAATCGAAAATATAACACCATCCCCGAGTCACATTCAGAAAGGTCTTCTTAATTGTATGAAACGCAGTTAAATTGCAAAACTGTTACATACCGAAAAACAACTGCGGTGAAAGTTTGAATAACAGTATGACCTACAGATATGTTTTATATAATAGCTAAAGAAAAATGGCTTTACAGATTCGAGGTTGAAACTAAAGTTTGATCGTACCGCCGAAAGCATTCTGGAAAGACCGACATACATAAGTACCGTCGAACGCATAGGCCATACTCACTGTGTTTGCTGACACAGGTCAAACGATCAGTAAGGATTATCACCTACACATCTACCGCCGCTTGTCTGAAGCAATTCGAAAAAAAGCCCGAATTCGTGGCAAAACAATTCATGATTTCTGCACTACGACAATGCACCTGCCCAGAAGACAATATTGAACTGATGCCCTGCATCTTCCTGTTGGAATTTTAATTAATAAAAAAACACATCAAATGTGTGGCAGAAAACAAGTGTACTTTGTATTATTTAACTTCTTGATGCAAACTTTTCCAAGACAATACTCGTAAATATTAAAAAAAAAAACTTGAATAACACTTGCGCCAATATCGCTCGCAAGAATCGACCTTTCCTATCGGCATGCCTCATAGCCGTCTCAAGGCATTTCCGATGAAAAAAGTTGTTTTTTATTTTTACTTTTTTTGCTATTTAACTGGTTTGTTGCATAAAATTATTATTTTTTTATGCTTGCTTGATATACGAGGGATTTATGAAATTTTAAGGAACCAGCTGGATTCTCGGTTGAAGAACAATAGAAATGACATCACGTGAACCACGTTGATGGGTTTTCCCGAGCATTTGCAAAGGTCTACACAGAGAACACATAAAATGAGTAAATAGCAGGCAATCGAGAATGAGTGTTGTTCTGGAATAAAGAATTCCATAGAAGATGCATCATTTCATCTGTTGAAATGACTTGGCATTTCTTGCAAGAACTGATCTTTTAGTTGAAGCTGAGTACACTGTTTGATAATCCATCAACCGCTCTGATTCGCGGTCAACCTGTTGCTCATATTTTTAAGATTTATCCTTTCTTAGAACTGTATATTTTGTATATCCCGATTTCTTGAGAACTCTGTGGCGATCTTGTAACTCATCACCATTCACTGGGAGTGATGACAACAACACTGAATGCACGTCCATCCACTTCACTTGATTCTTTCGCTCAATTTTTTTTTTTTTTGCTTTTGTAATTTAACTTTAGAAACTGCACGCGAATTATTTTCGACACTGGTACTATCCCATATAACACAACTATTATAGAAATTGACGACACAATTACTATTCGAACCGAGCAGAGATGAAGAAAAGTGACACGGATTCGGTATTATCATCTGGGAATGCCTCAAGCTGTGCAGACAGCCGGTGCTACAGCTTCCACTTAGGCTACACTATCGCGGTCATTGATACTCCATGTTCAGTGATTTACGAATTTGGAGAATTGGGGAGACACAGACACGATGTTTTTTTTTTTGTTTTCTTGTTCTCTTCGTTACCGTTCACTTGATGTTTTGCGAAAATCAAATCACAAATCATCTGTGATGCGATTGGAGGACTGATATGCGCGAATCGCCTGGCGAGGGGATAATCGTATCCAAAGAAAACTTAATTTTTTGAATGAAATTGTAATTGAAAAGGAATAAAAACGATTGAATTTAATTTGCGACAACCGTCTAGTCTGGTTCAGGGCTTCTGTATCGGTCTCGTTATTGTCGCTGCTATGTCCATGCATACGACATGTCGTGGTGGTACTAAGGAGGAACAGAGAACTGAATGTTTTTCGTTGTTGCTCTCTACTCTGAATCACAGTCAATGTGTTCTATGGCGGGCAGTGCCTGTGTCGGATGTGCAAGTGTGTTAGATGTTAGATTTGTTGTGTTCGAGTATTGCCAATGTTCCGATAAGCGTATGAGATTCTAATACGTATGGTGAACAAATGAATCAACGACTGAGTCAAGCAAGTCTGTATGCTTTTTTACTCAATAAAGCTAGGGAAAGGACTATGTTTTAAAGATCATATTTCCCTGTCGAAAGAAGTCGGGATTTTAATAGATTTAAATAAATAACTGATACTATTGATGTTAACGATTTTTACTTGAAGTGCATGAAAAAAATGTGAGTAGGGAAAGTTCATTAAATCAAATGAATGCTTTGTCTAATGCTGTTTCCTGCCGGACACAGTTTTTGTAGACATGTCCTGAACAGCATCTGAATTGGGAATTGGAATTGGAACATTTGCATTGGTATCAGCATCAGCATTGCTGTCATCATCTGCATATCTACAGAAATTGTTACGCATTGGCATTTGTATCACCTGGGGTTGCAGAACTTCAGAGCTCGTGATCGAGCTTAAGACGACTAAAACCTACTTCAGGATTGATAACTCGAGTTTATCGCAGAATAGAAGAAAAAAACTATAGCGCTTCTAGGTCCATACGTATCCAAACATACTGTTAAGGCGTCTAGTTAAAGCTACGTCTTTTGGCTTCAGCTCATAGTACGAATGCATTTGTCAATGTGCAAATAACACTTTTTTTTGTTCTGCGAATATGTCGAAATACGTGCCAACGAAAGAGCATTTGCGGGACTTTACTTTACTTTCCGTACTTTAATTATTTTTGAATTCGAAGAAAAGTGCTGCTGGAAGTCATCGGTTGCTATTGGAAGCTTGTGATGATCGTATTCCATTGATTTCAATCTATGAGTACTGGTTTCGTTGCTTTAAAAGTGGTGATTTTGACACGGAAGACATGAAACATTCGGGTCAGCAAAAGAAGGCTGAAGATGAAGAAATGGATGCAATACTCGATGAAGATCCTTGCCCAGCGCAAGAAGAACTTGCAGAATTATTAAATGTTAACCAAGTAAAGTATGAAGGTATTGGGAATAATTCAAAAGCAAAACCCCACCCGCCATATAGTCCAGATTTTACGGATCCATGCCCATTCTGGAATACGTAGGGCCATTGTCCGCAAAATGCAGAAAAGGTCTCTTCAAATCTTCTCAGCAAATTAAAAACGAAATCAACCAGGAATCTGGTCTTAATGTATCAAGCCGTTTAGACAGAAGAATAAATGTGGCTGGATCAATATTGTCAAAAATTAACATTTGAACCTTTGAAAGAGACAATCAAAATAAAAACCTAAACTGGAAAACGTCGTATGGGTTGACAAAACAAAGATAAATATAATTGGCCAGATGGTAGGACAATTTTCCACCATCCAAGCTTTGAATCCCGGATATAATCAAAAAACAATAAAGAATGATGGACAATATAATGGTATGAAGTGCATTTTCCTGGTATAATGTGGGCCGCTTGTAAAAATAAGTGAAAAAATGAGAAAATTTCGTATTTAGAAGTATTTAAAAATACGATGGATCCGCTTACAGGATAATGTTCCAAGCCATACCGCTAAAATAATAAAAAATTGCTTGTCCCAAGGAAATATACTTGTTTTGGATTAGCCAACACTGAGTTCGAACTTTAACCCAATTATAAATCTGTGGGTTGATGTTAAAATAATGTGGCAGCAACTTGGAAATAAGTATGAACCTGGGAGAGTATGGAAGTTTGGTATTCTATCCCGAAGGAAAGCAGCAATAGAGGATTCTGAATATACATAGTACAAAGTACTGAAGAAGAAAATCTCAAAACTGAACTATTCTAAATTATACTTTGAACATTCTTTGTATTTAATTTTCAGAAGGCTAATTTTGTGCTATTTCTATGTCCACACAAATTCTTTGCTCTTCTCTTCTTCTTTCTTTCTGTTCTGACATTTTTGCAAGGCTCAGTGACATGCATCTTTGAAGTTAATTACACTCGCTACTTCTAATGTTTTAAAATAAAATTAAATTGATTATTGTATTTGAAATATTACTCAATATAATTAGTCCTTATTCTGATCCTAGGCATATAAAAAATATTTTTATCAAGAGAAAAAAAATTAAGTACTTCTGAAATGCACGATGGCATCACTCGAAAATCGCATACACATTTGAATATGAATAGGATGGAAACAAACTGGAAACGGAACACATACAACAGTAGAGAGAAAGTAATAAGCGACGAGAGCAGCATTGAATTCACCACGAGAGATTACATTGCCGGCAAAACAACATCAAAGAAAACTAAATTCGATAGAGAAAGCAATAAGAAGGGAAAGCTGAAAAGGACGGGGTAGTAAGGGGTCCTGCTGGATTACATCTATCCCCCTCATTTCCTTAGCACATGCTGACAATATGTTTGGAACTATATGGTGCTGAAATTATTACTGAAGGATGTTTCACTTGCTAGCAGTTGCTACATTCGAGATAGGCCATGGCTGCGATGGACGACAGACGAGGGATAGAGCAGAGAGAAGTGCAAAGGGAAAAATAAACCAAAAATGTAAGAAACCAGGTGTTATGTAGAAGCCAAGTAGATAGAGTGCAACGTAGACAGCAGCTGGCACGAGTTTACTGATGATCTGGTTCTCCTCCCAACCCTGCAGTTGGACGAATGTGCACGAGAATTTCAGGAATGACCGACAGTAACACATGTTGAAGGGTGACTTGATGAATGAATTGCTTTGTTAGTATTTTCACCGCACCTAAGAGTGACACTGGATTTCTTGCAAAGAATTTTCTTGCCTTGAATTAGTTCCAACAAAGTTTACATTTTCAGAAATAAAAAAAAAAACAGTCGAATTGGATCGATTTATGCTTTGAGAACCCAAGGATTAAATCAAGATGGAGTACCACATGTTAGTACTTTTACTACCCTACTTTTAGACTGCAAGAAATTGCAAATGAGCGAGTTCTGAGCAAATTGAAAATTTGGAAGAAATTACCAAATGGGTGGATTCAGAACTGAATTTCGATCGGAAATAAAACATATGCTGGAGAGGAATTAACAAAAAAGTTGTATGGGCTCATCACAACTATATGGGACAATTGAACCAACCGCGAGGAATGGAAAACTCGGTCATCATTGGCGTATTTAAAAAGGGTACGCAAACACAATGCAACAATTGCCCAAGAATATCACTGCTGTCAAGTCATAGCAAGGTGTTGTCAAATATTCTTCTAAAGAGGCTAACATCAGACGCTGAGGAAGTAATCGGACACTCCAATCGGGGGTTGAGGAGGAATCGCTCGACGGGAGGCGAGATTTTCACTAAACGATAGCTTCTAGAGAAGAAATGAGAATTTCAGGAAACGGTCTAATAACGTATGACTCCATAAACTGATCGAAAATGTATCATGTCCTTGTAAGGCTGGACGAATTAATATAGGAAACACCTTAACCAGGAGTTAAGGGAAGGATTAAAACAAGGAGACACCTTGTCAGCACTTCTTTTTAACTTGGTGCGGGAATACGCAATGAGATCCCTCCAGGAAAATGAAAAGGGAACAACCCTTAATAGAATCACATCCGCTCTAGCTTACGTTGACGATGTGGACCATCCGGAGCTTCTTCTTTTCCTTTTTCCGGCGTTGTTATGGTCAGAAGTGTAGGACCATAACCTTCCCACTTAACTGCATTCCTACTGGTCCGGTTGTGGGGTCCGCCGGTTTGGCCTCAGAAAGTAGCGGCAGGCTTCCCGGTTTGGGATTACTTCATCGCTGAGGCCAATCAAATGCTGGTGTTTTTGCATTTGTTTGCACCAATTGTTTTTCGGCCTGCCTTTTTTTTTTTTTTTTTGTGACACGGGCATGCTCCAGATTTTTTTTTTTTTGATCTTACTCTTACAACACCGGTGATCTCCAGTCGTGTCAACCCACTGATTTACATGTACACTTGTGGGGCAGTTTAATGGTGGTATATGTGTCCCTAGGCTCACCTTGGTGTCTTCTAAATTGCCTAGATGTGATTTTTGTTTACCTTTGTTTTAGTCGCCTTTTACGACAAGCGAGAGGTATCGCTGCAGGGATATTCTTAACCCGTCCCTGCACGGTTAGTTTACCATCCGGAGCTAGTAAATAAAAATAAAAGATAGATGGTGAACTTATAAATAACGGCTGGAAGTAAGTCGATTTGCAAGTAAATGAAGAGAAAACCAAAGATATGGCCACTGGCCGACTTGGATCGAAAAATAGCTGCAAGTGGGCGCGCGTCCTTCTTCGTGTTGAAGGAACTATTAAAAACAACATTGTCACGCAATGTCAAAATCAATATTAATTAAAACCATAAAAATGCAAGTGACAATTTCGGCTATAAAACCTGGCCTCTGACTAGGAAGGAGGAAAATCGATTTCGGGTTTTTGAAGACAAGATCTTAAGGAGAGTCTATGGTGGAAAACGAGATGAAGAAACAGGCGAATGAAGCAAACTACACAATCAGGAAATAGGGAGATTTCACTCAGTCCCAAGCATTGTTCGCTTAAGTTATAAAATCGCGAAGACTAAGATAGATAATGGACGAACAGTCAAAGGAATAATAAGTGAAAAACTTGAAGGAAAGACGGCCAGGAAGGTCGTTGGTCGGATGAGGAGGTGGCCCTAGAAGAGATGGAACATTGAAGTAACATATTCAGGTTCAGAAGGATTCCGAGAAGTTTACAGACTACCTTATGTTGGGAGGCCAACTATTTCGGCACAAAAGAGGCCACTCAAACGATGCGGAAGTGTGTGTGCCGAAACATAAGAGAGCTAGGGTTCTACGAGAAAACAACGAAGAGGCTTGTCACTACCAAAAAACTCCCTCGATAATCACACGTTAGGAACTGGAAACAACCCACCGACCACCGAAGAACGAACGAAATGATCAAGAGAGGTTAGCGAGCTCCAAGAAGGTCTTCGTTACGCGAACAATTACTCTTTCGCCAAAATTCATTCACACCCCACTATATCAAGCAAGTATAGAACATAAAAAGCTTATATTTCATGAATATTTCGACTTTAATTCAGCCTCCATAAAACGGCGTGTGCACGTTATATAATATAATCAAAATCATTCCCCCAATCGATATGTCAATACCAGTAGCATTGTCTGCCCCAGAGCAAGTATAGACGACAGACACTCTCGAGTGCGCAACAAAACAGAAAAGCAAAACTTGATTACCTGGCTTCGTTCATGTAAAACAGATGACAATTGGAACTGAACACCGAAGTCGTCTATCATCCACACATCGATCCAATCACATCCGATAAGAAAATCTAAGCTTGTGTTCTAGAGCACATGTACCCGTGCAGCCACCTCCTCTAGGTGTGTGGAATAGCTATCATGATAAAGGCCATCCACCTTTCCATTCCACTCGTCAACAGTGGAAACAGTTGAATCTCTTCTTCAACACGTCGAAATAACGACAAACAAATATAATAAAACACATATACGTCTTAAAAGACAAATAAATCTCCTCCGAGAAATCCTATTTTTCCCTCGCCCGAGGACCAACAACACTAGATTGTAGTAGATAGGAGGATGAAAAGTTGAGGAAGAAACGAAAAAGAACGAAAGAATTAACTTCGCCCCTGCTCCAGAGCTCGTGTCGACCACTTCAAAAGAGTTCGCTGTTTTCTTTAGCGTTTCCATGTTTTTGTTTTTGTTTTGTTATTGTTTACAGTATGTGCAACATACTGTTATGCAAGATAACCATCCCGCAGAATGGGAGCTCATGGAGCCAATCAGGTGCAGTTGGATACACATTTGTTTGAATAAACATTAAAACTCATACACGCGCGCGCCCCTACCTACTCCGGCTTTCATCCTATTTGCGGCTTCTGGTAATTTATTTAAGAAATAGTGAAACAAAAAAAAAACCAGCCAAACCGCATGAGGGCAATCATCTTCGAGAGGGAAAAGTGGATAAAGAAAAATCACGAGAAGATCCGAGAATGTTATTTATTTTGAGGGAGTATGGTTGTGCGAGCTCCACGCACGCTCGTCACAAACAGTTCGCACTGTGAACGAAGTTGTCATAGGTTCCGATGGGCGGATAAGATGGCTTCTGATGGGATAGGAACAGGAAACACACGTAGGTTGACCGTCGTTTCGCATTTTCGTTAGATCTCAATTCAAGGAAATTGACATAAAAATCATTAAGAAACATACGTCGGTTGGTTCAAGTGGAGAGATGGTCTTTTTTTTTATCTAGACTTGTTGGATGCAAATGATATACGCAAACTACGAACTTCCCATTGGGTAGCCTTGAAGGTTTTAGTCGTACGCACTAAAGCCAGGGTGCAGTATTATGTCATAAAATTAGTAAACACTCAACACGTGTGGAATAAAATGCCTTCGAAGTTGATTTATTGCCCATTTTTGTTGATCTTAAAAGAGTACACGGACGATCGAATATATGCACACATCCACTGATATCTTTCTATAAATAATAGACTCGAGTCCGCGAGGCCTTAAAACGTGAAGATATGTAAAATATTAATTTTAATTGTATACCGTTATAAAACAGACTAATAGAACCTGCAAAATTCCTGAAACTTTTTGGACATACCTACATAGACTGGATCATAAAAACTCCGAAGACGGACAGTGCATTACAGAGAATTAGCATGAAAGATCGCTTTAAAAGTTCTGTCGATATAAGAGCAGAGCTGCGTGAATTTCATCAAGTTGATCTAAGTGCCGAACGCTTTTTCGAGCGAACAGCCCCGCTCATCGCAATCACGACTTGAAAATGCAGTCTTTTTGAACCACTCACAGCTTCGTACAGAAATAGAGAATTGGCGATCTGAGAACAACGATTTCATCGTATTCAATGATAAAAACTTTGCGAATGTCACCGTCGCCAAATGACTGGATTTCTACTGGTTTGTTTGTGAGAAGGGATGAATTCCTATGTATCATGGATTCAATTAAAAATAAAAAGTCGTCGGGACCTGCCAGTGCATTGGAAAACAACGTTGTTTCACCCTATCCCCAAACGGAATAGAGATGTAACAAACCCTGCTAATCTCCAATCAATTAGGTTGCTTCCAAATGTTAGCAAGGTTTTTGAAAAAAACTGGTTTCCGACATTCAATGAAATAAGGCAAAACATGAATGTACGGATGCTTGTCTGGTCCAATCTGAAAAGGCCTTCGACATCGTATGATTACAAAGTCTGTTCTACAGGATAGGCATACCAAATTACCTGGGAAAGAAGTTTGTTTTGTTGATGAAGTTGATCTTTAACAACGGTTTACAAAAGGGAATTAAAAATTAACTTAACTAAAAAAAGCTTAATTCAAGCTAACTTAATAACTAAGAAGAACGAGTGAGGGGGTGCGAAGGCTATTGAGAAGACGGAGTTTTAAGCAATGAGTGGTGAAGTTTAAATTGAAGTTAATATTCGAATTAACACTTGCCAGCATACGGATAAAAAAAAAGAAGTGACGAGGTTTGCTTGTGGAGTTATGATGTTAAGAGATATGGTGTTATAAAGGGTGGCACATTCAATGGTGGTCTATGAATGAAAAGGATGTCAGATACCCTTCTTCTTTCCTTCAACGTACTTAAATTGATTAGTTTAAGACGGTCTTTGGATTGTTCCAGGGCAGTCCTCGATAAGGGGACCGTATTTGAGATGCGTATTCAAGAAGGGGCGAACAAAGGTAATATAGAGTCATGTAGGGATTGGAATTTTTTTAGACCAACGCTTCACGAAACCGAGTGCAGAGTTGGCTTTAAGAAATATATCGTCGATATGTGCGCGAAAATTGATCTCTTGGTCAGATAGTATGCAAAGATCGCGAATAACCTGAAAGGTGGAGATGGACTGATTATTGAGGAAGTAGAAACGAAGAGGAAGTTTGATTCGATTACGTGAAAAGGTGATTGATTGGCATTTGGAAATGTTAAGCTCCAAGCAATTTTTGGAGCATCAGACAGAAAAGCTGTTGGTTCCGATTGAATAAGGGAAGAAATGGAAAGGATGGAAATTGTCTTGAGGAACTTGGTGTCGTCGACATACATTGAGAGGTGGGAATGTTTGATGACAAACTCAATGCCGTTAATGGTAAGAATGAAAAGAAGTGGACCTAAGTGGTGGCCTTGGGGAACGCCGGAAGAAGTTTAGAAAGGGTTAGAAAAGACAGAGCTTAAACGAACACTGTAGTGATTGTTTTTTTGAATAAGAATCCAGATCAACTGGAGGAAATTGGCGATCATTAGGCAACGTGGACAACGATTAGCGTTGAGAAATGCGGTTAGATATCTTGGTATCTAGCTTGACCAGCATCAGTCAACATGATCACAGGGTAAAAATTACATGCTACGTGGCTCTAAAAAGGCCCATCATCGCTTATGGTTTCCTGGTGTGGTGAAAAAATTCCTGTATTCGAGAGGCAGTGCCTTAGGGTCTTTCTTAGTATATACAGAATGCCAGAGTCCCAGTTCATTAAGTATAACACGAATACGTTGCGGTATGACGGAACAGGCCTAAACAGAATCGATGTAAAAATGCTAACGACACTAACCTCTCCGAATCGAACTACCCCAATTATAGATACCACACTCCGATCAGGCTTTATTCCCCCAGGAAGCATTTCTCCATATCAATTTCAAAAAGATAGTGCAGAATAGAGATGGTATCCCAGTAATTTTCAACCGCCACCGGAGCGCCAGGGACAAACGGCTCATCCGCAACGGGTGCGTCGACAAACCTCATTCGTTTTAGCATCGCCGTCATTGCGACTGAAATCTCGCCAATGTTGTTAAACAGCACGACGATTTTTGGTGGTTGTTCCGTATCTTTGGAGGATGGACGCGTCATCATGCTCAGATGAGCCTGAGAACTGACTGAGGCATGTTAGCATTGGTAAGGTCTTCGGCATGCACAGTGAGCGAGGGCGAAGCATAGACGCAATCAGGAGGGTGAACAATTAGAATCAAGCAAACGAATGCTAGCCAACCTGATTATATTTAAGGCTAGAATTAAGCAGCTTAAGGTAGGTTAAGCTTTTTTTTTTTTTCCGTGCAGGGACGGGTTAAGAATATCCCTGCAGCGATACCTCTCGCTTGTCGTAAAAGGCGACTAAAACAAAGGTAAACAAAAATCACATCTAGGCAATTTAGAAAACACAAAGGTGAGCCTAGGGACACATATACGACCATTAAACTGCCCCACAAGTGTACATGCAAATCAGTGGGTTGACACGACTGGAGATCACCGGTGTTGTAAGAGTAAGATCAAACAAAAAAATCTGGAGCATGCTCGTGTCACAAAAAAAAAAGGCAGGCCGAAAAACAATTGGTGTAAACAAATGCAAAAACACCAGCATTTGATTGGCCTCAGCGATGAAGTAATCCCAAACCGGGAAGCCTGCCGCTACTTTCTGAGGTCAAACCGGCGGACCCCACAAGCGGACCAGTAGGAATGCAGTTAAGTGGGAAGGTTATGGTCCTACACTTCTGACCATAACAACGCCGGAAAAATGAAAAGAAGAAGAAGAAGACAAAGTTAGATTTCTTCAATAAATTTTGAATCATATGGTGCGGTGATGCAAGTGGATGTCCGTAGAAATAGGTCCAAAAATCATTTTTGAAAAGTGTAACACCACCGTCTCCGCCACTCACCGTGTTAACCTATTTGACCAAAAGCACTCTTTTGCAAAATGTTCCGACCCTTTGTCACCTACAGTATTATGGTCATCCATTACCACAACAATCTTTATAATTCCACAAGAAAAATTTACATCCGGCATAGCAACATAACGGACATTAATTTAAAATGTCACACCCAAGCAGCTAGCACACACCCGTGATGCCTATCCTCCCACATATATGTTGTGCACATGCCGGAGTTCAAGAATTTACGATCAATTTATCGCTCGTGGTGGCAACAATCGCCCTAATCCATATTTACATAAAATCATGTGCCATTTTGACCTGAAAAACTGGATTTATTGGGTCGACTGCCTGAACCAAGCTAACATACGGGGCAAGTAAAATTTTACAATAACTTTACATTTGGGTTTTTTTTCTCTTATAGTCGAATAAAATTATTCTGGAGTCGATATCATTGTTTCTGTTCGAGATATGCAAGGCGGAAAACAGTTTAAAATAGTTTTTTTTAGGCTTTTCAATTTTGTTTGCAAACCTTATAAGGTGTTCACAGTTATGCGTCGAATAAAATTGATCCAAAGTTTAAAATATACGAGACGATGAATAGACTTGTAACAGAGATGGTGTTCCTGTCAGCAAAAATGTATTGTTCCTGCCTGGGCGCACGTGTCATTAGTTCGTATGAATGCCGATTAAAAGCAAATGCGAAAACGATTTTTGCAACAATCTTTGAATTTCTGATAGAAGGGATATGACTGTTTTGTGTATATGCTGTATGATGGACGGAAGTGTGACCATATCAATCTGTGTAAACCGAACTCTATCGCTTTGGCTACATCTTAGAGTAGTCCCTACAAAAATCACATTCGGCAATTCTATTACTGCCCCCGGTCACGTGCCGAAGAAATACAATATCTGAATCCCAGTTGGCACCTTCTTGAGTACATAACCAATATTCGCTTCCTGCCGTAGTCCATCACTATATGTGCGTATTACATGAAATGTGTCACATGAGTCAATAACATTCTTGGACACATTCCTCCCCACTCGTGTTCCGTCTCTTGTGTTTGTAAATAAAAGAAAGCAAATAGTAGGCATATTCCAATGGCAATCCCGATGTAAGTGGAATCATTCAGGAAGAACAGACTGCCACTTGATGTCATCGACAATGACAGCGGTCTCGAGTTGAATACTTGACAATCACCCTCAACCTCGTCGTTCGGTTTGTTAAAGAAAACGAAACGATGACTCAGGACGTAGTTGACATCACATCAAATCACCACCACCTTTCTGGATGACCTTCACGGTATTGTGTAATAATACGGATTATAATGTTGCCTACAATAAACAAACTGTTTGCAATCATATGTGAGCTTATGAACTTGTGGCACATGAGGAGCATACCAAGTGCGGCAATGGCGACATCAAAATACGTTTAATGGCTAAATTGTGATATGAAAAATGCAGTTTTGACGTCTCGAGTGTTAAGGCAGAGAGAAGGAAAGCCTGTTCGTGCCATTTGCGGGATATCAACGTGTTATTACGAAAAATGGGCGGATGAAGGTCTTTATAAACGTGAAATGAATGCAAAGGACTGGCGGAGAGTCGAGAAATGATTTAATTGTTTATGTCATCTGCAACAAACTTTTCTTAGTAGAAAAAATGAAGTTAGTCATAGGTAGCACGTGTTTCATAATTGAAGGTTCACCAGTGAAGGGATCTCTTGCAGTTGGTATCCCTATTCAAGCGTGGGATTACTTTTGGAAAAAGATGTACGATATATGATGGCAGGTTCAAGAGTTACGCTATTATGGTGTTTGTCACACAACCTGGACGTGGTGCAGATGGTTTGTATCGAGAGATTCTACTGAATTTGTCGCGTTGCTTGTAGTTCACAGTAACTTTTTTGTTTCCACGTCATCAAGATGTTATATTATAAATGCACACAAAGAGTATGAATTTTTGAAGTGATCTTATATTGCGAGGGTTATGTCTTCGTCAGCATTTTTTTGATCATCTCTCATTCACAACTGATGTTGTTGCCCAGTTTTTCCGTATAAGAATTGTTCTTGGCTGTGGACAGACTTGAACTACAGACGTTCCACTCAACAGTCGGTCCAGGAACGTCAGGACGTGCATGCGTCGTTCCGAAGTTCGTTTATCAACTCTATTTATTGTGCACTTAGACTTCCTAGCTTGCTTAATTTTACGTCCAAGTGGCTTATGGAACCTTACTAAAAGGCACAAACAAATTGAATTTGTGATTTTAATCAATATACATACAAAGCCAAGCAACTTCTCGATTGGACCACCAATCTTTTGGTAAAAGCAAACGGTCAAAATGAACCAACCAAACGGCACTGAATTAAAGTATTCACCCGTTCACCTGGGTAACCTACTTCCTTGTGGAACCCAAGGTCTCTATTTCTTCACAAACACTGTCTCACGAAACTGTAGGCCATGTGACCACATTCCACATTTTTAAGTTCTTTCTAGGTCACGCAAATGGTTACCTAATGTGCCTTGACCGAGGGTTTGTGATTAAACTTTTATATGCCTATGCGTCTATGAGTTGCACAGTGTAAGGATGAAATCAGCTGTGCAGGAGACTATTTCAACATTACTCTCATTTGGGTTCCTGGCCACAGCAAAATAGAGGGAAACGAAAAGGCTGACGCTTTAGCAAGGCACGGCTCTTCCCTCGACTGTTCTTTGGCGGAGGCAGTACTCCCCCCCATCAGACTGGTCAAGGCAAACCTTCTACAACACTTTCTCTCGAGGGCGAACTCCAGATGGTGCAGTCTTAGCAACTGCGTCATATCTAGGAAAACATGGCCCTCCTATAACAGGAAAAGAACCCTCGACCTAACTAACAGACCCCGACAAGAGATTGCCAGAATTGTAGCCATCCGTACTGGCCACTGGCCTGTCGGTACCCACGCTGCTAAGTTAGGCATCCCATTCAACACCTACTGCCGTAGTTGCAAGAACCCACTGGCAAAGGAAACTCTCACCCATTTCTTGTGTGAATGTCCGGCTCTAGCTAGAACCAGACAGCGCCTACTCGGCAAAATCTCCTTCGACGATCTATCAGAATTCAGGGAAATAGGATTCTGTAATATCATCAAATTCCTTAATTCCACAGGATGGATATGAAACTCCAATAACAGCACACTAGGTCACTGAGTTGTGGCATCAAAACGGCGCATAAGCGCTAATTGGGCCTGGCATCTCGATATCAGGCGGCCACTCCTACCTACCTACCTACCTGCGTCTATGATGGAATAGGGCGATTGTTTATCAATTCTGCATTGTATACGTATCTAGAAATTGTGGAGAAGTCAGATCGGAGCTAGGTTTTCCCATTTAAACTAGAAGAAGTGAAAGATAACTCTAATCATTTGGGGAAGCCACTTTGAGCATAAGATCGCTCAAATTTAGAGTTTTATTGGTACTAATGCCATGTAAGAACACGCACTTTTGATTAACCCTAAATAAGATCAGATTTAATGCACTTAACTTACTCTGTCGTTCCAATTCCAGTCGCGTAGAATGAGTCACTACTATCATCAGCGAAGAAGTAGACAAGGGATCACTTAAAAGAATAAAGAAGAATCGGATATAAAAGATAGCCTTGGCGAAAACGCCGTTCGAAGTTTAACTCAAACGGCTTCAAATTTCCTTAATTGTGGACCGATCCAAAGGCCTTAGAGCAACGGGAAATGGCTTGTTGAGTTTATTTTGTGACAGTCTGTCGTAAAACATCTTAAAACAGCTTGAATTAAATGTTCTGAAAAGTCAGTTGTAATTCACTCAAAGACGAATGGAATCCTAATTTGCATTGTAAAGGGTTCATACTAGTAGGAGTAGAAAAACGTGTTTAGAAGGGCACTGGGAGTGTCATTATATTGTGGCCTTTAAGCATGCCTAAAACTGTTCGAGCATGAATCTTGGTCTTTTCCATGGGAAATTCAATGTGTTCTAAGAGAAAATAAAATCTAAAACATCGAGTTGGCTCCGAACGAATACAGCGTTACATGACCATGGCCCGGTCGATACCGCCATTTGGCGATTGCCAGTGATTGTCGTCGTCGTCGGCATAAGTGTTTTTATATAGTCTGAATGTCAACTTAAAGAAGATGCCAAATCAACAAGGGGTGGACGGCGGGATCGAGATAGCCTAGGAAACCCAGGAAACTCGTCAAAATGATGATAGTGTGCGATGAAGAAAAGATTCGGTGTAGTCAAGCTTTGAAACCAGTGAGCGGAGAGACGATGAACGAATTTTTGAACATGAACATGTTTGCAGTCAAACGGAAGAAATCAATTAGTCCTTCTTCGATGAAGACGGTGCAGGAAATGAAAAATGATCAGGATCCAAAGAACAACATGCTTAGTATCTTAGGTTTAATCAAAATCATATGGATCGACGATTTTCTGCCGACAGCAGCCACTGCAATGAAATTGCAAGTGACAATGGCGTTGAAACAGAGGACATTTTTCACGAAAAAACATTTTTTGGAAAACTTCACTGCCAGCAGATAGATGCAAAGACTTCCTCGATAAGTACAAGTTAAGTATACTTTTTCATGTATAACCAAATTATTAATATTTATTAATCTATTTCAGGACCTCGCCAGAGGCCTTCACGACGTTTACGACGTTCATGGAGGAATCAGACTGGATCCTGGACTCCTACATCGAAGTCTCCTCTGCATCGCCCACAACATCGACGACTTCCACATCATCCACGACTGTTCCTATTCAAATTCCAGCTGCAGATGTAGACTTGACTACATCAAAAGAGGCACTTTATTCGGGAGACGTTATTCCCGACAAGTATTTTCCTCGCACGAGTTCAGCCTATTTTCATCTCGCAAAGTATCTCTAAAGGGAATAACATATTTCGAAACATTTTCCACTTATCTAGACAAGCATAGTTTAGGGGCTTCTGTCAATACCTCGCTGTGGAACACTCAAAGGACCCTGATGTTGTGATCTTATGATTCCGCGCCAGTAAAAGGAGAATGTCATAATTTTTTGAATAAGGTGCGACGATGAGGGGTTCCAACACTATGGAGAAGTTTGACGATCTCCACAGCAGAGAAGTGCCTGCTGAATGACAGCTTAGAAGACGTATTTTATTACAATCTACATAGAGAAAAGACAATATGTATATATGTGCGTGCCAATTTATGATCTCCTTCAGCATAGTTACAGTTTACCAAGTTATGCAGTTTGGAGTATATTAAGTTTGTAGGATTATCCAATTCGTGGTTCGGTTTTGACAGCCCTGTTTCAATCACATGCGTCCAACCGAACTATCATTCGAGGATCACACATCGCCGTTGGATTCCTTTTCGTGGGACTATGTAAAAGACCACGTTTTTGCATATAATCCGCTCTGAAAACGAATATTCATCAAGTTATAGTCAAATTATTGTCCAATATGTGTCGAAAAGTCACATTGTCATTGTCAGAATCGAATCCTGCAACAACATTTGATCACTTGAATGTCACATTTAAAATGGTAGGATTCCAAAAATTAGTTTTAGTTAATTTTTATTTTCGGAACCACAAATTAGACAATCCTGTATAAACTTGATAACATACCCCATGTGACTAGCTTGGATAGCTTCTGGTTATAACAAGAACACATCGTCGGGTCTAATAAAATAATGTCGAGTCGAAATCTGGTTTAAAAACACTATGGGGATATTTTAACCTTATCCGTTGAATCCGAAAATGTACTTAACTAATTTCAAAAAAAAAAAAACAAAAAAAAACCTTGACCTTTTGATAAAATCCTATTTTGCTACTGAATTATCAAAAATAAAGTTGCAAACCGCATCGGGAACGTGTACTCATGACTACGTAAACTATTTTCAATCACAGAAGCCATAGCAGCACTTAAATTTGAAATTATTATTGCCGCCTTCCAATTTTATCGTAGGTTCATGGCCAAGAACGTTATTAAAATGCCTTCAGTTACATAAAAACCAATAAAAAAAAATAAAATTAAATGAGAACATGCAACTCACCGGTATTGAAGAGATCATCAATATTGCTGTCGTCATCCTGACGAGCACGTCTTTCCGCTAAAACAAATAAAAATTGTTATTCCACTTGTCCTACCAATTAAGCAGCACAACATACCTTGCATAAAATGAGCCGTCGGTCGTATCTTTTCCATAAATTTACTAATCTTATTGTCGTTGTGTTGATCTTTGCGCTTCTGTGGCACTGGGCCTGGGCAATTCTCATCCAAAACTTTCGAACAAGGACGGTGAATATTTAATTTACAGTCTACAACAATAGGTATGATGAGAGACTTGTTGAAAATAATTGTGCAATCGATTTATACCTGTACAATGATAACCTTGTGGGCTGACTCCCCAAATTATTAACTGACAATGATTGCAGTGGGTCACTTCGTAGTATTGTCGCAATACTAATGGATGACCACGTACAGTCATCTGAAAATAAATAAAAAAAATCGATCAAGATAGGAGTCGATCGAAGTATCATTTGGAACAAACCTTTCGGTTCTTGCCCATAATGCGACTTTTAAAGCTTTTCTCTCGACTAACAAAATGATGGGCGCGATCGATGATAACACTATTCGGATTCGATCGCGCCAAGAATATCCGATGTAGTACCGTCGACAATGCCGAGCACATGGCTGACTTTTTCGGATCCTCAACCGGAGCATCTCTATCCAGTTCATCACTGAAAATCGAAGATTTATTTATTCTCATTTCTTTCAGAACACTATCGTGAATACTTACATCCAGAACTGCATCTTTGGCAGAAGGATATCCTCGAATATTCTCTGCTCTTTGTTCTTATCGCCCTTTGCCTCGTTCAGTTGTGTATCACTCGGTCCGTATATCGTACCCAATCCAGCAGTTCTCTTCTGTTGGAATTCCCTCAACTGATCGCACATCTTCTCCTTCGCACGTTTCCGACTCTTCCAAAATACCTTCCGCAAGATTTCCACTTTATCATACTCGGTCTGTAGAACATTGTCAACTTCACGGGCTAGTGATTCGTCTGCATTGAACCAACCCAACGGAGCACGTGGCACGAGAAATGTCGAATGAATTTCATAAGCCCATTTTCGCATATCCTTAACAGTTCCCTCCTTATAAAGCCCGGTGATGAGATAAAATAACAATGGCGCCGGATCCGAATTGGTCAGAACATAGTTCAGGAAGACAGCTAGATGTACAACATTTTCGGATTCGAGAAGACGTTGCAAATGATTGAACGGGCCATTTTCATCGACAAGGAATTCCTGGTCGGAGTCATCTTCGTCGTCCTCCATCGAGAGAATTTCTTTTTGAAAAGCATACGGATGAGCGGGTATATTTTTCGCGCCCCCAAATGTGGAATGTGTAGGACTGCTGGCTTGAGCGGGTGTATTGCCAGTATTGTCGACTGTGAAACCATTGTCGTTTTCCTCCTGTGTCGGTTGTTGGCTCATAGCTTGTGCGGCAGTGGTGAGATAAGGCGGAGGCGGTGTTCCCGGTGGGGTGACTTCATTATCCTTTTCGACCAATTCCCACGACCCAGACGTAGACTTGTTGTGACGATCTATCAAATAAAGATAGATGCAAGGAAATTAGTGTCAATTTTGCCCCTATTTTGTGAATGATGAAAACTACTTCATTTGTCATCAAACTGTGATTAAAAATGGAAGCACCATCTCATTAGACGTAATCCACTGAAACTTTAATAAAATATGCTTGGAAAGAGGATAAACTAGACGAACCATTCTCTCCTTTAGGATAGCATGCACGTCCTGCATGTACAGTCCTGATGGAATGAAATGTTGAACATTTCTGAACATCCAATATATGGTAATTTACCTCATTACCCCATTTACGATCCAAGCCTCGCATCTGACTGTCCTCTATAAACGCTTCGAGAAAGTGAACGAATTCAAATTTCTGGGAACCATACTTGCTGCCCAAAACGATGTACAGATCGAAATAAATAATTGGATGCATATAGGCAGCAGTGCCTCTTCACTATGAAGGACCTATTCAAAGGAACTCTTTTGTTCCGCAATGTCAAAATTGATATTTATAAAACCATAATAATGCCAGTGACATTTTTGTCTCTGACTAAAGAGGAGAAAGATAGATATCGGGTCTTTAAAGACAAGCTATTAAGGAGAATATTTGGTGAAAAACAGGACGAAGAGACATGTGGACAACTGGAGCAAACTACGACACTTGTTCAAAAAATAAGGTGATTTTTATTTTTCTCGAAAAATAATTATTTATTTATGAATATTTACGAAGATAAGGTGAAAAGTTCCCGGCCGGACAATGAAAGACTGCTCTTTTCAGCTACATTATTTTATATTTCTACATAATCTTCCTTGATTTTCAACACACTTAGTCCAGCGATTTTCCAAACTCAGTATTTCTTCCCGGAAGTGAGAGTCAGGAAGACTGTGAAAATATTCATCTACGATCCTCTCAACATCTCCATTGGATGCAAAGCGCTTCCCAAGAACAAATTTCTTCAATCTGGGGAACAGAATGAAGTCTGAGGGTGCCAGATCAGGAGACTCGGAGAGGATGGCCGAACAATCATTCTTAGAACTCAGCAGTTTTATCTAACACGATATTATGCACTTTTTCGATGGTTTCTCGTGTGGTTGTAATTTTTGGCCGTCTTTCACTTGGGTCATCTCGAGGGATGACAGTTGATATCAAAGGACCGGAGCCGCTGTGAGCTTTTATCAACTTCGGAAGAATTCTCGTAAGGGTTGAAACGATATTCAAGTTTATTAATTTTAACGAAAAATATACAGGACTTCTACTGCATAAATTCATGTTAACAAACTAATCGAGGGATCAAATTGAAACTTATTATACGAACTAATGATACACGCGCCCAACGAGGAAACAAACATTTTTATTGATTGGAAAGTCATCTCTGTGTCAAGCCGATAACTTCCCACTGTAGCTTCGTAATCGCTTTCAGAACTATGATGGGATTTCATGGAAGTTTTTCCCTGGTATGATTGTATTGTTTGTCATTTAGAATCTTTCTCGGGCAAGGCTTTGGCAGACGGTCAGTATGTGTTCCATAGCTTCCTTACCTTGCCTAAATCGCCTTAAGATTTCTGTGCTGCTGAGACCCATTTTATAAAGGTGTAAGTTGCATGCCCCGTGCTCTGTTAGTGCCTCACATAAAACTCTTAGGTCGGCTTTATTAAGTTCTAGAGCTTCTTTGGCATGTTTGGGATTGTGCTTCTATTCCATGTTTAATAGCCCTCCTGTCTGTACCAGAAATTGGTTTTTTTTGTTTCTATTTGTGTATTCTCGTGCAGGGACGGGTTAAGAATATCCCTGCAGCGATACCTATCGCTTTTCGTAAAAGGCGACTAAACAAAGGTAAACAAAAATCACATCTAGGCAATTTAGAAAACACCAAGGTGAGCCTAGGGACACATATACCACCATTAAACTGCCCCACAAGTGTGCATGCAAATCAGTGGGATGACACGACTGGAGATCACCAGTGTTGTAAGAGTAAGATCAATAAAAAAAAAAAAAAAAAATCTGGAGCATGCCCGTGTCAAAAAGGAGGGGAAGAAAGAAAACGGTCAAACCGTAGCATTATGGAAAAGAACGCTAAAAGGAAAAGCACTACCCCGCCAGGCACTACTAATGGTCGTGATCCTGGGACGAGCAGCAATGCTCGGGTCAGAGCTATAGGATTTCCGGGGGATAGCAAAGTAATGCAACGGCGTAAGCCACATTTAAGAGTCGCGAGTTGGAACGTTGGAAGCATGAGTGGGCGCAGCTATGAGCTTGAAGAAATGATGGTTAGAAGGCGAGTAGACATCCTGTGCGTACAACAGACGAAATGGCGAAACACCGGTAATCGGGCACGTTTCTTGGACGTTAAAACAAAAGCCTACAAGATGTTTTACTATGGATTGGAACAAGGAAATGAAAATCAAATAGACTATCATTTGGTATCCAGTTTCATGAAGCCACGAGCTAAAGATTGCAAAGTGATCCTGGGAGACGCGATCGCCCCTCAACACCGTCTCCTCCTGACTGAATTTTTTATGGATGCGAGAAAGAAATCAAAGCAGCAAACGAAGGTGTCTGAGAGAATCAAGTGGTATAAGCTGGATAAAGGAAAAGGCGAAGCTTTTATTACCAACATGGAAAACTACCTCTCTTCCATTATCGATGAGGTCGGTGTCTTGTGTGATTCCTCCATGGTAACATAGCTGCCCGAGGTCGCAAAGTTAGCAAGTACGAGAAATTTGAAAATTGTACGTAATTGCACAGTAGTGCTTATGGTCGATCCCGTTTCTCAGCTTCAGAGCTACTTTCTTGACTGTATTTTGAGTTAAACAGTTGGTGCGACTTCAGTTCTAGCCTATAAAGTCAAATCTTGTGTGATTCCTCCATGGTAACATAGCTGCCCGAGGTCGCAAAGTTAGCAAGTACGAGAAATTTGAAAATTGTACGTAATTGCACAGTAGTGCTTATGGTCGATCCCGTTTCTCAGCTTCAGAGCTACTTTCTTGACTGTATTTTGAGTTAAGCAGTTGGCGCGACTCCAGTTCTAGCATTAAAAGTCAAATCTTGCGTGATTCCTCCATGGTAACATAGCTGCCCGAGGTCGCAAAGTTAGCAAGTACAAGAAACGGTAATGAGGAGTGCAGAGCACAAGACATGTGGGATTCCCTACAACAATCTGGCCTGGAGAAAGCCAAATCACTGCTCGGAACATCTAAAGGCCCCTGCCAACACGCAAAAGAAACCTGGTGGTGGACAGACGAAGCCAAAGCAGTGATACACGAAAAGAAAATGGCTTTCCAAGCTTGGTCAAAGTGCTCTTCTACTAATAGAGAGGAAAAGCTCGCCGTGAAAAGGTATATAGATGTTGCAAAGGTATCGCGAAGAAAAAATGCGCCGAATTCAAAGCGAAAAGCATGGAAGGCCTCTATCAGGAGTTGGAAGAAATATCGTCTTCCGCGTCTGACAGGAACCAGGCTACCCAGGAGCTTCGACAAAACAATTTGAACAAAGGAGCAAATATCTTTAAGATAGCCGCCCAGAGAAGAAGAAATGCTCAGGAGATTCGTTTCCCAAAGTTTATTAACAATGCTGAAGGCCAACTCCTTGTGGAAGACGAAAAAATTCTCCACAGATGGCGACAGTATTGCGAGGAACTTCTGAACGAACAGTTTCCCCGAGTGTACTTTCCAAGAGCCGTCCCGAATCATGCCGAAATATCCGACATCACAGTCGAAGAAGTTCGGTACGCGGTTAAAAACTCCAAGAAAAGAAAAGCTGTTGGGCCGGACGGGATACCCTCTGAGTTCTGGAAAAAGATGGGAGACATCGGGTCTAGATGGCTCATGGTTCTTATCTCCAAACTTATGAGAGGCGACACTATGCCTAATCAATGGAGGGAAAGCTATCTTCTTCCATTGCACAAAGGAAAGGGTGATACGCGAAATTGTGATAACTACCGTTCTGTCAAGCTGATGTCGCACACCATGAAGATCGTTGAACGGGTATTAGATAGCCGACTGCCGAAAATAATACGACTATCTGATGACCAGTGCGGGTTTGTCTCGGGTAAATCAACAACAGATGCAATCCAAAGTATAAGGATCATGATGGAAAAGCATCGTGATTGTTCAAAGGACTTGCATATGGTGTTGGTTGATTTCGAGAAGGCCTTTGACCGGCAACCAAGAGATCTTTTATGGGTAGCGCTAAGACAAAAAGGAGTTCCAGAAACCTACGTGCGAGTGATCATGGACATGTACAAGAGAGCAACGACAAGAGTAAGATACACCGTAGGAGTCACCGAAGAGTTCGCAATCAAAGTCGGTGTACACCAAGGGAGCGTCCTCAGCCCACTGCTTTTTATACCTTGATTGCTTGCTTGAAGGAAAAGTGACGGACCCCAATGTGCACCAGCTATTCTTTGCTGACGATGGAGCCATTATAAGTGATGATCAGGCGGCCCTACAACGAGCACTTGATGTGTGGGTGGACATTTTTGACACGGGTATCGTATTAGTTCAAAGAAGACAGAGTATCTGTGCTGCCCGTTCTCTGACCCTCATCAGCCTATTCCAGACATTTACTTGAATGGAAGAGTGCTTCCCAAGTGTGAAAAGTTTAAATATCTGGGATCTATGATTAATAGAGAAGCAACTTGTGATGACGACATCAAACATCGCGTAAGCGTAGGGTGGATGAAGTGGCGGGAAAACTCCGCCATCTTCTGTGATCGAAAAATGCCCCCTAAGCTGAAAGGAAGGCTCTACACTTCAGTTGTACGTCCGGCGCTCACATACGGTTCACAATGCTGGACAATGCACAAGAGCAAATTAACGGCAACTGAGATGAAGATGCGCATGACAGCGGGAGTAACAAAGCGTGACAGAATTAGAAGTTCAAAGATCCGAGGAAGCTTCCACGTAAAAGAAACCATCACAAGAAATATAGAGCGCGACCGTCTCAGTTGGTATTGCCATGTTCAAAGGAGAGATCCTTTGAACCCCGTCCAAAAGGCGTTATCAATCAACATTCCAATTTCAACGCGCAAAAAAGGCAGGCCGAAAAACAATTGGTGCAAACAAATGCAAAAACACCAGCATTTGATTGGCCTCAGCGATGAAGTAATCCCAAACCGGGAAGCCTGCCGCTACTTCCTGAGGTCAAACCGGCGGACCCCACAAGCGGACCAGTAGGAATGCAGTTAAGTGGGAAGGTTATGGTCCTACACTTCTGACCATAACAACGCCGGAGAAAAAAAAGAAAAGAAGAAGAAGAATGATCTATTTGTGTAAATGTAGGTTTATGCCTGAATTGTTAAAACCATAAAGGGGGGATGGCCCCATAAAAGGTATCTGACCACCTTTCTTGGCTTGTATGTCAGCCTTTTCATTGCCTTCATGGTTTTCATGACCTGGCACCCAGTTATTTACTGTCAGCTTGTTTAGTTGTTGTGGCATTCCCAGACTGCTTAGAGTTGAAAATGCGCTTTAAGAACCGCTTGGCTGGCTGAGAATAAAGTTATCCTAGTGTTAGTGGGTCTCCTGCCGCTGATGCTTTGCGTTGCTTCATTGATTGCACATAGCTCAGCCTAAAATATAGTTGACTTATTGCAGAGGAGACTCCTATTAGTACCAGCATCTGTATACCATTGGGCTGAATCATACATCCAAGGGGGATTGTTGTTCCATTCCTCTTTGCTTGGTATGAGTACTTCATAGTATTTTTTAAAGTTTAACTCAGGGAACATCAGATCACTTACTCGGGTTAGCTCCCAAATGTTGTCCAATCTTTTAAGAATTTCTGTCCAATAAGGTCTCCTTCTTTGTATTTGTAGGTTCTTTAAGGCTTGTTTTGCAGCTTCAAGCTGGATGGCAGTGTGTAATTGTGAGATATTCAGTATTGTTACCATTCCTGCAGTCGGAGTCATTCTTATTACTCCAGTTTTGCAGATACACGCTAGCCTTTGTATTTTATTGGTTTTATTCATGGCGCTTCTTCGTTCACATTTTTTCCACCACACAGCAGCGATTGTAGACTCATTTTTGGGTTTAACCCCATGTTTTGCCTACGAGTTGTGTTAGGGCTCAGAGAGCTTTGATGGCCTTTGAGTATATTGATGTGGTCTTTATCTCGCCAATAGTGGCTAATCTTCTTTTCAGTTTTGGGATGAGGAAAAGTGATCTTTTGTCATTCACGTCAATCAAGAATTTCGGACTGATACTCATGCGAAGGTTCTTTTGGCCAAAATTTAGCACTTTCGGAACAAACTTCATTGTCACACGTTTCATGCACAAAATACCTGAAAAAAAACATGGGCCAACCAATATGCCAATATACTCAGCAACAATCAACGTTTTATAAACGAACAGGACAAGAGGCAGGCAATGGCCATGATTCCCACCTCTGATTAAGAGGATCTAGATGCTACTGTGACAGAGGCATCTGGCTTAAGCAATAACTCCAATGCTACGTGAAACCCAGATAAACCTCCACCTCACTTAGGTTCAATAATCGCATTACCGGATTAAAAAAAAAATAATACAAAATAAACGCTAACTGCGAAGGTACCCTTACAACCTGCATTTTAGCCAAAACTCATATTAAAATAATTCTTTTAAGTAATTACAGCACTTGTGACCCCACTACTGCCAGAGTAGAGGTCTTCCGTGAGGAAGGCTTATGGATCCCCGATATCGGGGCCTTACCATCTGCAAAAATTAGAAGGATGATCAGTGAGGCAAAACGGCAAAAACACCGGTTCTGATAGGATGTGACGCGAATGCTAACCACACAATTGGGGCAGTAGCGACATCAACAAAAGAGGTGAGGTATTACTTACTTCTACTATTGAAACAGACCTTGTTATATGTAATAGAGGCAATATGCCAACCTTCGTAACAAGAAATAGGCAAGAAGTAGTATTGGATATAACTTTGTTATTCAATTCTTCCAATAAATCGCTTGCAAACTGGTTTGTATCGGAAAAGAATTCCTTCTCTGATCACCGTTGCATTCGATTCCATCTAAACTTTGAGATTCCACCTAAAAAACAATTTAGTTTTTTTAGAATCCTAAACGGATCAATTGTTATAAATATGAGGCTAACCTTAAAGGCGCCCTTGACCCCGCTCAATTAACCAACCCCAAGTCGCATGTTGACATTGAACGTCTGGCGACTAAAGTTAGAGGAACTATGAACAAATCCCTTCTAAAGTTTTACCCAAGTAGTAGACCAACAAAGGAAACCAAACCTCCATGGTGGTCTGCTGATATTGGTACCCTTAGAAAGGAAAGCAGACTGCTTTAACAAAGCAAAAAAAAAAAAAAAAAACAGAAGAGAGGACTGAAACTGTTACAAGAACAGCCTCAGACTAAATAAAAGTGGGATAAGAGCGTATCCTGGTGAAATTTCTGCTCAGAAATAGAAAAAGGAGTGAGGAAGCTACTGTCAAGCTTCCACTATACCCTCCCTAATTAACAAATGAGATGGCACCGCAGTATCAGTATTGATCAGTGTATACCGAAAACGCAGGGGCTAGTAACTTCCGTTCATTTCAAAGGAAGTAGTAAGCAAAAGGAAACTCCAATTGGCAGTAAATAGCTTCCTTCCTGCAGGTCCGGATGGAATCTACCCGGTAGAGATGCAACGTGCTTACGGTATTCTCGAACCGTGGCTTTTGGTAATATTGTCATCCAGTCTAGATTGGGGAGGGGCTACATGCCATTATCGTGGCGGAAAGTAAATGCTACATTTATATCAAAAGCAGTCTCTCTTCCTTTCTTCTTAAGACGCTAGAGAGACTAGTGGACCTGTACAATCACGAAAACCTACAAAAAAGTATGCTTTCAAAATCGCAACATGCTTATTTTAAGGGGAAATTAGTAGGCACAGCTCTTCGGTTCGAACCGTTGAGAAATTACTTTCCAATAAAGAATTTACCATGATTGCCTTCCTCGATATTGAAGGAGCTTTCAACAACTATCGGTTAGTGGTAATATAATATTTTGGATTAAAAAAAAGCTTTCAAGCAGGTTGATTCATTCGAAATTCTGCTGCCTCAAAAAAAGGGCAGTAACACAAGAAGGAGTACTATCGCCGCAGTTGTGGGTGCTAGTTGTAAACGAAGTACTCCTAGCTAGTTGTGACGAAGTACTAAGTCAGCGGGTGCAAAGTCATTGCGTATGCAAACGACGCGGAAAGCACGGGCTTGGAATAAATCCCTCCAAAACGAAGCTAATTTTATTCACAAGAAAACGGTGGTTCCTCAAATCACTCCACCAAAACTTAATGGGACGTACCTTAGAGTAAACCAAATACATACCTTGGCGTGATACTCGACAGGAAGCTCAACTGGAAATTAAATGCGGAAGAACACATCAAATAAGCAACAATTGTGCTATACGAGTACACCTGCAAAAAGCGTTGGGCACCAGATGGGGTATCAAACCCCATACAACGCACTAGCTGTATACCGGGGTTGTTAGACATATAATAATATACGGCTGCTTAGTCTGGTGACCGGCACTGCGCAGATATAACTATTGCAAACTTCTAAGCAGAGTTTAAACGATGGCGTGTATCGCTATAACAGGGGCACTGTGAACAACACCCACTACAGCACTCGAAACGATGCTTCACCGACTTCCCTTGGAAGGAATTAGCTCATTTGAAGTTCTCCAAAATAGGGCGCGCTGGTATTCTACGCCAAAGCAATGATAATCCCGACCCTAGACTTCAAGATTCTTTATAAACAATTCCCAACCGACGACAATGGGAGGGGAACGAATTTTCAAGAAAAGGCACTGAAAATATACACAGACGGGTCCAGGACAGGCCGGTGTCTATGCACCGACCCTAATAATCAGCTAATCCTCCAGACTACCGGGCTACCGTAGTATATTCCAAGCTGAATTAACGACAACTCGTGAGGCCGCCGGCTGTCTGTCTGTGAGAACGATGAACAATAGGGACATCGTTATCTACACAGATAGTCAAGCGGCAATAAAAGCAATCAGATCAAAATTAGTCAGGCACTGCCGCTCGTTTCTAAATGAAATATCGAGCAGATACGCTGTAACGTTGTGCTGGGTACCTGGGCTTGGTGATATACCAGGTAACTGTGAGGCAGACGAACTAGCCAAAATAGGTACTCCACTGGAGCTGTCGACTGTTAAAGGGGAAATCCACCCACCAATCGAAACGCGAAAATGTAAAATCTCGAAACAAGCACTGCAACAGGCAAATGAGAGATGGCGTGACCTTGAAACATGCAACTACGCGAGACAAACCTCGCCCAGGTATTGTCAACGTGAAACCACAAGCCTGCTTAAAATACACAGGCAGATTATAAGCAGTTAATCGGAGTCTTAACAGGACATTGCACTTTAGGAAAACATGCGGCAAGATTAGAACTACCATATAACGACCATCGGAGTAGGTGTCATGATGAGGGAGACGAAGAATCTCTATCACATCTCCTATTCAATTGTCCTGCCCTAGCCTCGTCAAAAAGACGATTTCTGGGAGAATACCTATCTATCCTTCTTTTATCAAATTTTGTTCAATACTCAAAATGGTTCCCAAAGTAGCGGTGACCAAGCCGAATCGAATGGTGACACAATGGACCGATCTTGATCTAAGTGACGAAGCCGCATTTGTCATTACTGGGATGATCTCCATTGACATTCTCGCCGAGTGGATGAAAATGTATCGGAGAAAACCATCAAAGCTAACCGAAGCCGGGGAGGTAAGAAAAATCAAGGAGGAAGAAAGGTCGTGCTCCATGGTCCAATGGCAATCTCGGTGGGATAACACCACAAAGGGAAGATGGACTCATACCCTGATTCCATAGATCGATACATGGTTAAATCGAACACAAGGAAACTGCAACTACCATCTCACGCAGTTCCTTTCTGGCCACGGTGGATATCATAAGTAACTATATCGATTCAGACACGATACTTCTCCTCTTTGTCCAGACTGTCCAAACCAAGAGGAACACGTAAGGCACGTGATCTTCGAATGTAGACGCTTCGCAGATTGGAGGGGTAATCTGCCAGGACCAGAAAATATAATTCAGCGAATGGTGGAGTCGTCTAATTATCTGCGCACTAATCAAGAATGTGCAGACATAGCTGAGGAGAGAAGAAGCTGCAAGAAAAGCAGCAGAGGCAAATAGAAGCAGGAGGAAACTTACAGGAGTAGGATGAATTGCTCGCCAGCCCCGCGAAGTAATACCCAGCGGAAGTTCCGCGCGGAGAGGTGCAGAAGAGTGCAGGATGTGGTTTAGTATATAGGTGCAGACTCGAAGCAAGCAACTGGGTAGGGTCTGTGAATCATGCATGCCAGTGGTACGGGCCACTAGTATCTATGAAGATTCCACATCCGTTTGGTGCATCCAAAACAAAAAATCTGCCAGATATGTGACAAAAGACCGGGAATTAATTTTGCTGTCCTGTGTAAATGATTAAATTAAAATAAAAAATGATAATTGCTTACCCAATTGCCTTTCATGCCTCGGATGCATGTTGTCCGGCGATGAAACTACACGTCGATGTTTCCCAAAATGATTCATATTCTGCGGCGTCTGTCCCAGTGCCTGTAAAAGCCCAACCAGAAAACCATTAGACACACTCTCCAAATATGTATTCGCTTCAAATCACCCATAAGCATTAAGAACTTGCACCACCTAACTAAAAGATAATACAAATCCAAACTAAAATATAGATACAAATGTATATATGGTACATACTCGTATGTATGTATCTCTACATCTACAACTAAACCAATTAAATGAAAAACAAAATAAAAATTAAAACTCAAAGGCATGCAAAACTAAAATTGTATCTTAATAACTAAATAAATTGCCAATCCAGTGGGCCGATTTCGAGGGAGTGGTAACAACTATTAGAATAAAAACCAAACCAATGGTAGAATTACATGAAGGCATCCGTCCAAGCGTCTGTTGCGCATGCAGTTTCAACCATCAGATCGCATGTGGAACGTGTGTTTTGTTAGTTTCGCCTCCAGACATATTTCATATTTACAAGGAATCGAATGAGAAATCCGCCCGAGAAGCGGGATTATAATTCAATTTCTACGGAAATGGACAACCAATCTGAGGAGGCGGGATTGTGGATCATAGTGCACGCGTAATCAAAAAGTGAAGGAGCGAAATGAACTAATTTTGCATAAACACATATTGTTCGATTGAGTTTGATAAAAATCGCAATGAAAGTGGCATGGATATGGGATGGAAAAAAAAATACAAATTAAATGTGTAGAAGGCGATGGGTGTGTGAAGCGTTGTGGACAAAAGCAGTAAGCGACAGGGTGTGATGTTAAATTGTGTTGTAGAAATTGTCTCTAAGTGTTTCATGCGCAGCAGTTGATTTCGTTTCGATATTTGATTTAGTGTAGTCCTTAGTACTCGGGCAAAATGTCTTGGTTAAGCTTAGTTCTAAAGGGTTATTCCGCCGTTAGTAAGTTATACCTTAGCATATTATTTATTAGTATAATATCTACAATTTACAAGCAGAAATAGATAAACACACATACAAAGAGCATGTAGTGCCATGCTTTGCAAGGCGTGATTTAAGAAGCGGTCGTTAAGCTTTTTATCTTATTCAAAAATCCTAAATATTTTTTTTAAGATAAAGCACACGCTTCCACATCAAAAAAGCATATGCTTCCACTTCAAAAAGGGACGAAAACAGACTCTCAGTTTGCTTTAGACAATCCCAAGGTCCCACGTAACTTGCCCGGTTAAAACAGAAGGAGAAAGAGTATGTTAGCAGATAACATCTGACACAAAGGGTCGTCTTATCTTTTTGAAATGCATACCCAGAGCAATTTTTCGAAGATATTTTCAATCAATCACATCAATCGCTCAGAGTGGGATAATGAAAAAAACGATGGACATAAACTGTAGATCATAGTCAGGCTTGTCTTTGGGGTACTCCGCATTTGTTACTTCAGTCCATGCCAGGAGTAAATGTATAAAATGCGGATTTCCGACAACAGATGACTCACCAATGCAGTTTGTGCTATGTATGTATAAAGATGTGACACTGTGCCATTTTGATGTGTCACCAGCAACTGTCAGACGTGAGTGATAAATTAGAAAAGGGTGTGTACATATAATGATGTGTGGTTATGTTCAATATGTCAAAACTTATAGCGAATATAGAGCATTCAAGGACAGCATTCATTTTTTGTTTCATTTTAAGAAAACTGCTATTGAATCATAATGATTACTTCGAGAAGCTTATTGGTGAACATGCTCCATGGCAAAATATGTGCGGACGATCGTTTCGGTATTTCACAAGCGGTGACTCCGATGCGGCAGACAAGTTACGTGGAAAACCGCCAAAAAAAATACGCAGAGATGGAAAAGATTCCAAAGACCGGTAGATGGGTAACACATGTGAAATCTTGCTTGCTCGGTACAAAGGGAAGTCCTTTGCCCTAGTTCCAGGGGATGAAAAGTGGATTTATTTTGAGAATCCCATGGACAAAATACCAGGCGTACTATTCACATCGACCGCAAGATCGAAACGTTCTGGCAGAGAGTGTTTGGTGGAACCAGAAAGATGTGGTCTGTTATGAGCTGCTAAAACCTAGGAAAACGGTTATTGCCAGAATACCGAAGGAGGCAACACAAAATAATTTTTAAATTTTTTAAACTGGCAACACTGTTTCTTCAGATTATCAATTTGGCAGATGAAAGTTTATTTATGATAAGTACGTTCCGCCATTTTACCATGGATAAATTAACGCCAGAACAACGCATGTACATTTTGCAAATTTATTTCACGGAACTTATCGTGGCCTACGTCCTTTTTACGGTCGACATAATCGACCATCTGAGCAAGTTATTCGAAACACGATAAATCGTTTTCGCACCACGTACACTCTAGTGGATAGTACGCATCCTCAAAGACCAGAAACAGTGCGAAGAGAAGAAGTTATTGCCATTGTGGAGCGCAGTGTTGAAGAGAATCCGAATGAGTTGATTCGCCATCGTGCAAAGCAATTGGAGCTACATATGCCCATCCACAACATTTTAGGGGAAGATCTTGGCTTAAAAATTATAAGACCTAGCTTTGTAAGAGTTGTGAAGAGTTTAGTTGACCTACGCGTCGTAGGTTCGGTAAATGGGCCGCAATCATGATTCAGCTTGATGCTCATTTTCAACGCAAAATTCTTTTCTCCGATGAGGCCCATTTTTGGTTAAATGGATATGTAACAAGCAAAATTGCCAAATTTGGAGTGGAGAAAGTCCAGAAGCCTTTATCGAGACGCTTTTACAACCATTAAAAGTCACTGTTTGGTGTGCTTTATGGGCTTTACCATTTTTTAGGAACGATGCCGGCCAGAATGTTACCACCAATGGAGAGCGCTGTAGAAATACGATTCCTGACTTCTTCGTTCCTCAGTTGAATGGCATTGACGTGACGGAGCTTTGATTTCAACAAGATGGTGCAACATGCCGCAGGGTGAGCGACAATTTATTGCGGGAAACATTTGCTGAGCGCATTTTCGCGCGTAATGGACCTGTGAACTGGCCTCCACGATCCTGTGATCTCACACCTTTAGATTACTTTCTTTGGGGTATGTGAACTCACCAGTCACTAGGACGATTTGAATGTCAACATTCGTCCTGTTATTACTGATATACGGCCCCATTTGCTCGAAAAAGTTGTCGAAAATTGGACTTCACGTTTGCGCTTCATTCGAGCTGCGATGCGCATATGCCCGAAATTATATATTGGTTCTATAACTTAATTCGTGCGGTTTGCTAAGAGATGGCGTAACTTGTATTATTCCATTGGAACATGCGTTGGAAAGCTACTGTAATTGTACGTCATTTCAGTATATGTCATTCATTTGAAGCGTAAACAACAATAATTTTTTATTTAAAAGTGGTGATTTTGGCTTGGAAGACGATGAACGTCCTGGGCAGCCAAAAAAGTTTGAAGATGAAGAACTGGAAGCATTACTCTATGAAGATTGTTGCCAAACACAAGAAGAGCTCGCAGAATCTTTGGGTGTCACTCAAGCAGCCATTTCAAAACGTTTAAAAGCAGCTGGATATATTCAAAAGCAAGGAAATTGGGTTCCACATGAACTCAAACCGAGAGACGTCGAAAGGCGGTTTTGCATGTCCGAAATGCTGCTGGAACGCCACAAAAGGAAGTCATTTTTGCATGGGATTGTTACTGGTGATGAAAAATGGATCCATTACGACAACCCCAAGCGCAAAAAATCATATGTGAAACCCGGCCAACCAGCCAAATCAACGGCAAAGCCGATTATCCATGGCGCCAAGGTAATGCTCTGTATTTGGTGGGATCAGAAGGGTGTGCTGTATTATGAGCTGCTAAAACCGGGTGAAACCATCAATGGACAACGCTACCGAACACAATTAATCCGTTGGAAGAGAGCAGTAGCCGAAAAACGCCCGGAATATGCCACCAGACACGAGGCAATCATTTTCCATCATGACAACGCTTGGCCCCACGTTGCTATTCCGGTTAAGAACTATTTGGAAAACAGTGGGTGGGAAGTTTTACCCCACCCGCCTTATAGCCCAGACCTTGCCCCTTCTGACTACCATTTGTTCCGGTGGTTGCAGAACGCCCTCACTGAAATACGGTTCACATCAGAGCAGAATATCAAAAATTGGCTTGATTCATTCTTGGCTGCCAAGCCGGCGCAGTTCTTTTGGGATGGGATCCACAAATTGCCAGAAAGATGGGAAAAAGCCATAGCTTCAGATGGGCAATACTTTGAATAATACTATTGTACACGTTTTTCTTAAATAAACGTTCAAATTTTGAAAAAAAAACCGCACGAATTAAGTTATATACCCAATAATATAATGCAATAATAGCATGAAATTATCTATTAAATAAAACTAATATCATAGACATTAACTTTAGTTTCATGTTGAATTTGTATACCTCTAAAAATAACACCCTTTATATATTCCATCTCATTATTATGTGAAACATTATCCTAAGACAAGACATCATTTAAACGAGATGGGGGTAGTGATGATTGTAACACTCAACGTGGAGACCTTCTAAAATAGAATATTCATTATAGACAACATTTAAAAAAAAGCGTTTTTTTTCATAGAAGTGAAACTAAAGAAATGATATTAAACGTTAACACCTTGGCTTAGACAGTCCAGCGCTCACGTAATAATGAATGTTCTCGACAGATAGAGCTCTATAGGTTTTCAACTTGTAAGTCATACTACTACAAATCGGTTTTAGCAAATGTAAGTCTGAGATCCCCAGGAATCTGTTCTCGCCTGGGACTTACAGTGGCAAGTAAAACTGGATATATACTTAATTGTCATGGAAATTCCAGGATTGTTTTCTGATTTTATTACTTAAATAAAGCAATAGTTAAAGGAATGGCATGGATTCGTCGAAGACAAGAAGGAACTGTCAAGTCTCCAGTTTTGTTATTTTCAATATTCTTTCCTTATTTTCTGATATTTTTGTTCATTTTGATTGGCAGTGGTATTGATTATTGATAAATTAAAAATGCTATTAATCGGGTGAAATAGCATAGAAAATTGGTCTATGCTATTTTATTGTGGATGCACAGAGCTCTTAACCGATGATGATGCTCGCCTTAAGGGGCAAAAGACGCCAAAACGAAGCGAAAGCAGCTGCAACAACAGTTGGCAGTGGATTAGTAGAGCCAGCCAACGAATTGCGAAAAATTATAAAGGCCAGACCAAAATTATACAAGGAACAATAGAATTGGTCTGTTGGAGACTGGTCGGAAAGGCATACTTTGGGCACCGTTTAAATGCACCACGTTAAGCAAACTGCAAAACAAGGTAGAGGGTTGCTTTACTTGATGTCATGTTGGTTCCTTGAAAAAAAATGAAGGAATAATGAAAAAACTAAAATGTTTGGATACTTTGTTGGCCAATATGTGCAATTTTGTTAGTGAGTGCACTTATCCAATGGAAGAAATAATTTTCCAACATAATGAAGAGCCCAAACACACAGCTAAAATTGTCAAACAATGACTGGTGGATGTACAGAAGAAGATAAGGGAGTCCGAAAAGGCGCGATGATTTAAGGCACAGGTTACAAACCGAATGGTCAAAAATTCCAAACAAAACCATAGAGAATTTGCCAAAAACAGACTTGGAATCGTGCAATATTGGATACTTGGAAGCTTCTTTTTTATTTATAATATTTTTTTGTAATTAAATAGGAAAATAGTCCTGAAAAGGAAAATGGTCGTCGGACACAAATTTTGTTCAGAAAAGTCAAATTATATATCCAGATTTGCTCATCACTTTATATTATGCTTAAAATGGTTCAAGAAATAGACGGAGCAAATATTCCGGCTTTCACCCTGAATGAACTTCAGAGAGTTCATCTTCAGAATAAGAGATATGCGCTCGGACAGAATAGTATCCCAAACAACGCAGTGGGGGATGCCCTTCAACAGAGACCACACATGTTCGTGGTAACGTTGCGGAAATGTGTAAGGAAAAGATGAACAACATGGACATGAACATGGAAAACCTAGTGGTTCTACCACCAATTATATCACCCGACATGTCTGCTAGAGACAGTGAGAAAGACCCAGAATCCCAAGAAGGCCTCTCTGCAGCGGACTATTATATAGCAATAAGATTGGACACAAACAAAATTGATCTGTCTAGTATCCTCTCAGCGACTAAGGATGCCACTTTGAGCTAACATATTGTAGTATGCAGCAAACGACGTACCTTATGCTATAGAATTGGAAACTTTGGCACCGACAACAAAAACCTAAAGCCAGAGAAACAATTCAAATATGCTTGATTCAAACACGTAGACCCAAAAAGAAGGAAATTGAGCTCCATTTCAATTGAAAAAAGGAGACAAAGCTGTTTCCTTTCAAAAAGTTTCGCTTCATTCGGGGCAAAATAAAAGGTTTTCTGAATCGGATTGTTTATTACTGGCGATGAAAAGTGGGTCTGACCCAGGCCAACCATCAATCATGTAACAGTTACAATATCCACAGGAAAAAGGTTCTTCTTCTTTCCTTTTTCCGGCGTTGTTGTGGTCAGAAGTGTAGGACCATAACCTTCCCACTTAACTGCATTCCTACTGGTCCGCTTGTGGGGTCGGCCGGTTTGACCTCAGAAAGTAGCGGCAGGCTTCCCGGTTTGGGATTACTTCATCGCTGAGGCCAATCAAATGCTGGTGTTTTTGCATTTGTTTGCACCAATTATTTTTCGGCCTGCCTCTTTTTTTTTTTTTTTTTTTTTTGTGACACGGGCATGCTCCAGATTTTTTGTTTGATCTTACTTTTACAACACCGGTGATCTCCAGTCGTGTCAACCCACTGATCTGCATGTACACTTGTGGGGCAGTTTAATGGTGGTATATGTGTCCCTAGGCTCACCTTGGTGTTTTCTAAATTGCCTAGATGTGATTTTTGTTTACCTTTGTTTTAGTCGCCTTTTACGACAAGCGAGAGGTATCGCTGCAGGGATATTCTTAACCCGTCCCTGCACGGAATTGGTTATACTGTTAGATTCGATTAGATTGGAGGAGGAGGGAATAAAGTACGAGATTTGTTCAAAAAATAAGGTGACTTTTTGAATTTCACGTGCTAAATACATTCGATTTTCTAATTTTTTTTTTTGTTCCGCTGTTACACATATCGAGAAAGAGACGAGTCTATTCCGAACAAAAAAAAAAATAATATTTTTATAGGCTGTACAAACTCTTCACAGAAGGCCGTGTAGATGTTACTGACCATGCCCGCTCTGGACGCCCCAAAATCAACAACAGAAAAAAAAGTTGATTCAATTCACTATCAGAGAAGTGGCTGAGGATATTGACATATAGTTTAGGCTCTTGCCATGACATTTTTGTCAGTGTCAGTGAGGTTTGTTCCTAAATTGATAAATTTTAACCAAAAGAACCGTCGCATGAGCATCGTTTAGGAGATGATGAATGACGATCCAATCATCACTGGTGACAAAACATGATTATGACGTCGAAACCAAAGCTCCATCATCCCAATAAAAACAACCAGAGGAGCCAATACCGAAAGAAGCACGGGAATTTCATGGCAGTCCATCATGAGTTCTTGCCGGTAGGTCTCACGGTTAATAAGAAATATTTCCCTGAAGTTACGCACCATTTACATGAAGCAATAGAAAGGATTTGGACCCCTGCGACTTTTGTCTCTTTCCAAAACTGAAAAGATCCACGAAAGGACGGAGATTTGCCACAAATGGGGCGATAAAGACCACGTCGCTAAAAGCTATATCAAAAAGTGCATATCAGAAGTGTTTCCAGAATTAGAAAAACTGCTGGCTCAAGTGTTTTATGCTTGAGGGGAATTCTTTTTAAGGGGTCTAAATAGATATTGATGAATACAATATTCGAGAAAAAGTCATTTTATTTTTGAACAAACCTTCTAATAATAGAAGCTGCTAAGACCTAGTGAACGGATCCTGGGAACCGCTACAAGTAATGAAACTGAATCGAGCATAGAAGCAGAAATGACCAGAATATGCCCAAAACACGCATCAGTTATTTTCCGCCATAATAATGCTCATCCACTATTTTGCAAATATTAACTGTGAAGTTCTGCTCCACCCGCTGCCCCGTATTCACCAGACTTGGCCCCTTCCGGAACAGCATTTTCATTGTTATGAAGAAGTAAAAAATTGCCCTGATGAATGGTTGATCTCGAGAGACGAAGTCCATCGATTGCAAGAAAGATGCGACGTGACAGCGGACGATTACCAATACTTTGATTGTTGAATTATGTTGTTAAAAGCAATGAGTATTTTGAGCGAAAAAATCGTCAGATTAGGCTCGAAACAGATACCTTATACCAAGCTGGAAACAGCAGGTTTGCAACGAGAGCGAATGTTAAATTATCTGGGAGTAACACTGGATAGAAGGTTGCGATTTAGAACACACGCGAGCTGCATAAGAAGGCCGTGACTATTGTACAAGCCACATTCTCCAAGATACTCCCAACGTAAACAGACCCGAATTTCTAAAGAGGATTCTACTGTCAAGAATAGTAAGTTCCAGAAACTCTCCAAAGAAAGAAAATTCATCGGAAACTGTTATCACTATACCGGCTTAATGAGATAAAAATAATAATCAGCGGTTATCAATAATACCGGATTCTACCATAGAACGCCTTTGAAGCATCAGTGTAACTCATCCGGTAGAACTACTGACGAAAGGAAAATGATGATTCCTATGTCTGTTAAAATGAAATGAAGCATGATAACACGGCCTTAACTACCCAGCACCGTTTCAAAGCGGTACAATATTAGTCAAACGTATACACACAAGCATAGGTTAGCAGCTTACAATTATTGTTAGTATCTACATAGTGCAGTCAAGTTTACTTAAATCTAAAATCATTATTTGTATAAGCAACTGAATCCATAAGTTAGTAACGTTCCCAAAGCTACAGCACTAGGCTCCAAGTGCAAGTGTTAATCTATTGACCAGTGCTCGAGACCGCACATTTACCGCTTCCGAAGACACTTAAACAAGAGATCTACAGTGAGTTCCAGTACAATCCGTCACACAATCAATAAGAATAAGAAAAAATAAATATATTTCGATCACCGCGGCGATGAATCGCACTAGTAGTACTTAGTAGTGGTAGTAGCATAGTATCATGTAGCCTTTACTTACAGAAGACGACCCCGAGCCGTGCATCGACGGCGGTGGGATTGGCGGAGCCGAGGCGTGATGCTGCATTTGATGTTGCATCTGTTGATGCTGTTGTAGTTGTTGTACGATATTCGGTCGTTGCGATAGCGGAAACGCGGCAGACATGTTGTCCCGGACCGGGGTACATGTGGTTACAAGTGGATAGTTCATCAATGTGTCAATACTGTTTGGTGGCGGTCGGCCACTGAAGCTATTACTACTGCCACCGTGTTTCTTGTTGGCGTTCATTAGATTCTGTGCCTCCTCCATCATGCCAGGCTGTCGTGGAGGCAGCGGTGGCGGAACGCAATGTTCATCATCGTCACCGTCGCCATTTCCATTGCCCTTTTCCATTTGCAAGAACATTTGTGTACTCATCTTCGGATCGGATAGAGCTTTAGTCTTAGTCTTCGGGCGTTTTTTACCTGAAACCGGAACACCGGAGGGTTTCAATGGACCAGCGGTAGATCCCGGTCCAGCAGTGGTCGACGGGGTATTGGCATGTGTTGGTGAGGCACGCGGTACATTCGATGTTACCATTGTTGTGTGATCCAAGTCCGAGACGGGGACATTGCGGCGCCAGTCCATGTTCGCCGATTCGAGAAGTAGATTTCGCGGTGGATTTCGTTGCGGCAAGGGTGGAGGTATGTCCTCCTTAAGATTTTTCGTACTGCCGGAGAACTTTTTCTTTGGAGCCGATGACTTCGGTGTTATGGCGTTACTATCCTTGTGGTGTTGTTTTTGTGAATGCGATGTCTGTTGCTGAAGCTGCTGTTGCTGCTGCTGTTGATGTAGGTGATGGGGTGACGGATAGAACTGCTGCGGTTGAGAGGATCCCTTCTGCTGATGCAGCGATTGTGACATCGAATTGAATGCCAAAGGACTTGGAGTATTTGTCGAAGATGAGGATAGAAAGTCAGTGGTGTTGCTTTGTGGTGATGTGATTTCTTTTTCAGTTTTCTTGCGTGTTCCCAGACTGAGGGAGGATAGGGAGCGGGGTAAAAGCGATAGGAATGCCGGACTGGATTGTGGAGTCGTAGCGGGATGATGCAAATGATGCATATTTGGGGGATTCGGTTGGTGGGGGGAGTAGTGTTGTTGAAGTATTTGTGTTGGTGATAGAACGGAGGCTTGAGGTGTTGTGTTTTGAAATTTCATTCCCGATGGCGTTTCCTGTTGGATTGAAGGTTGGGTTTGTTTGTTTGTTTTTAATCAGAAGCGAGTTTTTCTTTTTAACTATTTTGTTTTGTTTTTTTAAGAGACATGTGTTGGTGCTGTTTGTTTATTCTAAGTCTGCCATTAGTTGGAGCAGTTATTACGTGCTATCGATTATGGATTTGTTTAGTTAGCTGCCTGCTTGTATACTGTTCAGTTAAGCGAGTAAGTGTTCTGTTGGTGTGTGATTCTGTGTGTTTTGATATGAATGAACAGAGAAGGATGTTCGCAAGAATTTGTTAAAACTGCGATCTTATCAGATGAGCACGTTTGTGAACGAAACAGAAAAGAGTGATAGTGGAATGACTAGTTGAGGTTTGTACAAGATATGAAGAGATACCTGAACGGAGTAGTCCATCTAGCATGGATATGATTGGAGGAAATGAAATGTACAACATGGACAAGACATGACTAAAAGAAAATAGTAAAAGCTGTTCTTTTTTTCGTTTTTGGAACGGTATTGGGTTGGAAAAAAGGCATTGGACTAATTTTGTAAATTTCTTTTGAGTCTAAACGAAAACTTACACTAAAACATTAATAAAAACTTGCTATGGACCGTTTCTTCGTCGGGACTAGAAAGCTCAGAAATATTTGAGCAAAAGTCATGCATGGTGTATTGCATTATGTATGTATGTACCTAAAGGACCTACAATCACAGGCACATATGGCTAGCAAAGGACTAATATTGATTATTAGCTAGCATCTTTCATATTTCTGGATTTGGGGTGCAATACTTGACGCTATTCCCTATAGTCTTTCAAAACCTAAGTCTTCGGAATAAAATGCAGAAACATTCGATTCTAATTCACATTAAAACCTATTTATTTTACCCTTATCTCTGGTCTTATTCATATTTAGATGCATTAAATGACGTCTGGGACAATCAAACCATAATATATTACTTTTTTGAAAGAGTGAGATCTAGGAAAAAAGGATTCCTCTTCCTTCCTACTCTAACTAGGCTTTACGAATAGTCCTAACCCATCACTCAATAGATTCGTAGGACGACATATAGATGGCGCCCCTTTGACAAATGATGACAAATTAACGTTTAATTTTAACCCTCGAACTGACGCATGACTCTGGCTGGACCTTATTTGATTTTTGTTGTAATTAAAACATATTTATAATTGAGCTAGCGACTTGGAATTTCATGTACTCGTAGCTTCCTAAAATTTGATCAGCTATCAATCTGCACAAAAATTAGGACGAAAAAATCTATTCCAATATAAACACGTACAAATGCATTGGGGTCTGACCGGACCTCATGTGTTACGAATGTGAGAACCAAAGCATGTGTCAGTCCGAGGGTTAAAGTTTTCAGATCAGCCACCTGTAGCTTACTTTGGGGTAAAAAGTCAAGATAACAGTATTCTACTACGTATGTTACAAGAAGAAAGATTAGGGCAAATACAAGATTTCGACGTGTTTCGAGTTAGGTAAAGTATCCACAGTTTGCGGATACATCCATATATGCGACCGAACCATGTTGTTGTTCATTACATATCCTAAGTGAGTGGTTGGCTTTACAGTTTTAACTATATTTATTTAGGTAAAGGTCGAATAAAAGGTCGAGGTCGACCAAGCAAAGATCTATTCCAAATCACGTTAGTAAGAAAACCAAGCTCATTAAGATTGGAAAAAGATTTGGCTAGATGTAATTGGACATTATCAGCATACATGTGCATTGAAGAATGTCTGCACACCGATGGAAGATCGTTAATGAACATACAGAAGAGAATCGGACCTAGTATTGAACCCTGAGGGAAACGTTGTCTAACCTCCATGACAGATGAACAGTGTTGACCTATAACAGCCCATTGCGACCTATTGGAGAGAAAACTTCTAAGCAACCTGACCGCATTTCCACTAAAACCGAAGTTTTACTTGCATCTGCTAACACATCAAACAGAGAAGTGAGACGAAGTACTTATCAAAAGATTGTCTCTTTTGAACTGCTCTGCTTTTGAATGAGAAAAAAATACCCTCTAAGCAATGGCCTCTGCTCCATCGGGACAAATGAAAGAGAAGTATTGTTGCTGATTTCAAATCGGCAGTTGTTCTGGAGAACGTAAAAAAAATTCCACTGAATGAAGGACGTTCGAAGGAAAAAACATTATCCCAAATGAAGAAGAAAAAAGTGGTCTTTCACCAAGCCAATGCACCGAGTCGCAAGGCGATTGGAATAATGGCAAAATTGCACGAAGTACACTTTGAATTATTTCCATGTCCATGGTATTGTTCGGATCCGGCTAACAGCGAATACTACTTGCGTGCAGAAGCAAAACGAAAGCTCCAGTGCAAGAGATTTGACTACAATGAAGAAGTGGTTGCTGAGACTAAGGAGTATTTTGAAGTCATAAGCCGTTTTACAAAAAGAGCATCGAAATGTTAGAGAAGCTTTGAATATCTTCTTAAAAGCTGTTGTTTTTTTAGTCATCCTACGAACTGTTAACATTTATATTAGCGCTCGATGAGGACTCATGTGTGTCGTACACAATGGCAGTAGGAGACATTTTAGATTCAAGGGTCAAGTCCTTAAGAAATGTGAAAATCACGGTTGTGTACTGATTTGAATACGGAAGAGTTTAGAAGGCAAAGTAATAATACGATACGAGGTTTGTTTAAAATATAAGGTGACTTTTTGGATTTGGCGAACTGGTAGGTACATTCGATTTTCAATTTTTTTTTGTTGGTACACATGTCCCCTAACCTATGTATCTTGACTTTGCCAGTCATTTTGAATATTTAGTTTGTGTGAAAGTAAGATAAAGTGCTCCAGCGTGCGTGAAATATTGGTTGCGACATTTGGCAATCTACACTGAGCACTAAAATTGTTTACAAATGGGACAAGCTCTTCACAGGAGGCCATGAATATGATAACGTTGAAGCAGTGAAAAATCGTCGAATCACTACCAGAGAAGTTTAGTCATGAAACATGGTTTTTCCGAAATTGCTAAATTTTGAACAAAAGAACCGTCGTATGAGCATCGCTCAAGAGCTGCCGTGAATGACATTCTAGATTTGTTAAAAAGGGTAATCACTAACATGGGTTTATATTTATGACGCCAAAACCTGAGCCCAATCATCCTAATGACAGGGAAAAAACCTGAAAAAAGCATGCCAAGATCGGTCAAAAGTGAGAGTTCTGCTCACTGCCTTCTTCGATTACAGTGGCGTGATTTATCATGAGTTCTTGCCGTATTCCCAATAAGGAATATGAGTTTGAAGTTATGAGAGGAGTTTGCATGAAGCAATACAAAGGAAACGTCCGGATTTGTGAAGAAAAAAATCGTGGCTGTAGCATCGCGATAATGCACCTGTTCACCCGTCGTTGCTTGTGCATAATTTTTTTGGTCAGAAACAATACCATCACTTTCATCGGACTAGGCCCCTTGCGACTATTTTTTCTTCCCAAAACTAATAAGATCGAAGGAAGGACAGATATTTGCCACGATTAAGAAGACAAAGGCCTTATCGCTGAAGGGGCAAAGGGCCTTCAAAAGGCCTATTAGAAATTCTTAGAGGATTGGAAAATGCCCTGGCATAAGTATATATTATATCTGAGGAAGAAAATAATAAAAAGATAAATAAATATTTTTCGAGAAAAGTACAAAGTCACCTTATTTTTTGAACGAACCTCGTGATTATATTAGCCAGAATTTTGGCAATAATTACTCAGATAGAGCACATTAAAGGCATTAACATTTACCAGAGTTGTGGGTTGGAGTCAACAATGTGAACTACCCAACCCTGATCGCTAAAAATTTGCTGGACTGTTAGAGAAATTCTTCAGCATACAATAACAGCACAATGGAGGTGGTAAACGTGTATAGAAGTGAATGATAAGGAGGAATGAGTTGAGAGTTCCAATTAAATGAGTTAAGAGAACTGATAAAATAAAAGGCCAACCGCCTCAAAATTTTTGCTAGAGAAGTCACGAAATGATGTACATTAAGGCTTAGAAAAGTTGGCAAAGGGCTTAGAAATGTTTCCATAAGATTTATTGCATAAGATGGCCGAATGGTTCCTGATGGAATTTAGGGCTATCCCTAAGTGAAATAAAAAGATGAATATTCCTGAACAATAACTGGCAATGTCGCGCGACGTTGAAGGAAGCAGACTACTCTCTTTCACCAAGATATTTGCTTGCTAATTATAGCATCTGGGTGTGTGCAGTAGAAACACAAAAACTGATAAGGCAACGTCGCGATAGACTAAAAAGGCCTGATTCGAATTGGATGCCGCCAACTTGCGGAAGAAGAACTCTACCTCAGGGAAAAATTAAATTATCAAATAAGACATGTTTGTTCGCTTGAAGTGTTAAGGCTAAAGTAAGAAATCAGAACTGAACGCAGAATGGATAACGATGTGGAATATTTAATGTCCAATGAGCTTATGAGGTTAGAAACCTTGCATCCACCTACCGCTTTGGCTATCTACATATTTGCTTATTCTACATAATCTCTTGAACTCATTACATGCTAAAGAAGCCTACACAATCTACAGGCAACATAGTGGCTCTGTCGAATCGAATGTTATGCATTTTATTTCTAATTTCTATTACAAAACAAAAATCAAAAAAAAAAAAAAAAACAACTAAAATGAGAATATCATTCGACAAAATTTCTTAAATTTTCAGACCTAACCACAGGTGAAGTAATACACATTGTTCAAGGCTTCGTCATCCTACAATTCTCGATTGAAACCGTCGATTTTAGTAGGTTCGTTATACAAACAATGAAAAAACCGATTATTCAAAAATGCAAATAGACTCACTAGCTGAGAAATAATAAATTAGTTAAATAAATAGAAAAAGAAACAACAACAATCAACAGTTGTTTCGTATGACATCATCATTTGATTTTTGTTATTGGTTAACGGTGAGTCTCGGGGGAGAACTGGAGCGGGAGAGCTGTATGCATGAAATTAAATTTGCATTTACGAGTAAACCACACATACATCTGTTCCTTGCTGCAATGATTCCGCGAATTATCGACGGCGAATGAGTAATCATGCATACATCACTCACGTTTGTCCTCCCCCACATTAGAGTTTTCTGTTTCACGAGGATGACCGGCAGAACGAGGCAGGCCTAGGTCGTTCTAAGTTTGAGGGTATTAAAAAAAATTCATGTAAATCATACCTCGCCACCGACTTGACGTAGTTGTTCCTTGAGCTTCCGTATGTTGGTCTCTGAGGTTTTGTAACTCGGATTATTCGGATCGTCCTTAAGCCGTTCAAGATTCATCTTTTCTTGTTCAAGCATCAACTGGAGTGTTTTGATTTTATACGATTCCATTTCTCTTCGTTTCGCATTCTAAAATGGAAAGGAATTATGATTGGAAAAATTGTGAAGAATTGAGAGGGATTTACGTCAACTGGCTGAGGTCCGGTGATGGATGTTGCCCGATCTCGTGCCGAGAGAATCGGAGTGGCCGGACCAAGGCCCACTGAACTGGGGCGCTGCATCTTCTGACTTCGTTTAACCGCCAGGTTGACTACTACGTGAGCTGAAAGAAGAAAAAAAAAACAAAAAAACAGGTTAACTAGAGTAGAACACCAGGCAATGAAGTATGAGGAAGTAAGGAAGTATAACGGACCGAGTACAGAAAAGTATATAACCAAGAAACGCTAACGAAATTGGCAATTTCGATGATCTCCCGAGGTTATGAGGACCATAAACTAGAAAAACCGGCAAAACTTTATCGTATTAATTGAGATTAAGAAAATTACATTAAAATGCTTAATTCCCATGAGGAGCCCGAGAATCGATGGTACTATATTTACATATACCAAAAAAATAAATTCCATTTTGGCAATTTTTTTATGTAAAAATGTTCTTATTTGGATTTAGTGCGAATGGTCTTATGTGAACGGGTGGATCGGTGCGAGCATGCACATGACTCTTGAAATGTCATCATCATGCTGAATGACGATCTCCACTTTCATCCTTAAGTTGCACCAGTCCGGGCAGAAGCCCCCAAAAGATAAGAAACCTGCCGGAAACCGTCATCGTATAGTGGCTTTGCACACTAAGAACAACAAGCCTCGTTAGCATTCTCGCGCACGAGATGTTGGGTATTCATCGCGGGAGACACTCAATGTCAAGGTGAATCAAGAAGGAAGAAAGAACTAGTTCAATAGCCCTATGGCAAACTCGGTGGAATCATGCTATTAAGAACAGATGGCCCTGCACCTTGATACACCGTGGTCCCCGCAAATATTTACATACGAGTATACCTATTTGGACATGATAACTCGCATTAGTATCCAGAGTATCCAACCAGGAGTAGGAGGTAACGCACACGATCTTCAGCTGTAGAAGCTTTACGGAATGGTGAAGTATGTAGTTTACCAAACCGTAAGTTCGTAAAAAACGAGCAAGCACCGGAGTAACACGAATTCCTTGTCAGCCCCGAGAAATAATAGCCATCCGTAGTCCCACGGGGAAAGAGAGGGTGAAGGGTACGGAATGTGGTTTAGTATGTAAGCGCATGTCTGAAAGAAACTAGTAGGGTCTGCGAATGGTTTATGACAATAACACAAGTTAGTGATATCTTTGAAGAATAGACAAAATAAAATGACGTTCATCCTACAAAGTTGACTATAGTGCGCATTTTACGGGAGCTAATCCTCAGGCACATGATCTCTTGGACGTGTAATCTTCAATTGCCGGTATACTCACGCAATATAAATGGTGTTATTTTTAGAGATTTGGTTTTTAAACAACATTGTCTCTACAGATTGTCAATTTGACAGTTGAAAATTGTTTTGTGGTAAGTACGTTTTGCCATTTTATGATGAATACGTTAACGCCAGAACGATGCATGCAAATTGTGAAATCTTATTTTGAAAACGACAGTTCAGTTCGCCAAATTTATCGTGCGCTACGTTATTTTTAAGGTCAACTTAATCGTCTATCTGAGTAAGTTATTCGAAACACCATCACGCCACCACGTACACTCTAGTGGATAATACGTATCCTCAAAGACGAATAACAGTGCGAAGGGAAGAAGTTTTTGCCGTTGTGGAGCGCAGTGTTGAAGAAAATCCGAATGAGTTGATTCGCCATCGTGCACAGCAATTGGAGCTACATATGCCCATCCACTTTGTGGAATATTTTAGAGAAAGATCTTAGCTTAAAAGCTTATAAGATTAGCTTATGCAAGAGTTGAAATCCGCGTGACCATTATACGCGTCGTAGGTTCGGTGAATGGTAGGTTCGCAATCATGATTCAGCTTGATCCTCAAACCTGATCTTTCAAACCAGAATTCTGTTCTCCGATAAGGCCCATTTGAGGATATGTAAACAAGCAAAATTGCCGAATTTAGATTGGAGAAAACCCAGAATCCTTTGTCGAAACGCTATTACAACCATTAACAGTCACTGTGTGGTGTGCTTTATGGGCTGGTGGAATAAGGCTTTAATTGTGTAGAAGACTTCTCTCTTAACGGTTTATAGCTTGGTCTCGGGAAAAAAAAAGGCTTTCGAGATTTCGAAAAAAATATCCTTATGGGCTTCAGCCGTGATGAGTTTAACATCTAGTTGTAGCGGGGTGTTTAATTAAATGTCAGCTTTCAAGGTGGTCACGTTTTTTTTGGCATAGTCGGCGTTTATGTGTTTGTTTACAAATTAGATCGGTAAATATAGTAATAAATATTACTTTTGATGAGTCTTATGCGAGTAAAACGTTCGTTTACGAGAATTTCCAAGGTCTTGAAGGCAGCTGAAGATAACAGGCGCCCCAGCAATAAGAACAACCAAAGAACACTTTAAAAAGTAATAAAAAAGTAAAATAAAAATGTATGAATGTCCGCCGTCGCGGAAGATATTGACACATCAATAGACTCATTCTATTAAAAGTTCTCGGATGTTTTGGATATGAAATATAACAACAACATTTATTCTCAAGCTATTGAAATGTGTTACAATAGTGGGTGGAGGGTGGTCCGAAAGTACTTAGCCTACAAAAGAAAAACAAAAATTTTGGAGAAATGGCGATTTATTTTTCAATATAGTCTCCTTTTAGCTCGATACACTTGACCCAGCGATGCTCCAACTTCTTTAACCCATCTGAAAAATACGTTTTCTCGAGGTCTGCAAAGTCGGCCTCCGTGGCGGCGATGACCTCCTCATTCGACTGAAATTTCTGCCCGGCGAGTGACTTTCTCAAGTTTGGAAACAAAAAGAAGTCGCACGGGGCCAAATCTGGAGAATACGGTGGATGTGGCAGCAGTTCGTAGCCCAATTCGACCAATTTGGCCATGGCGAGGGCGGAGTTGTGAGCCGGTGCGTTATCATGGTGGAAGAGCACTTTTTTCTTCGCCAAGTGGGTCCGTTTTTTCTTCCATTCGGCGTCGACTCGGCCCAATAATTTGGCATAGTACAGCCCTGTGACCGTTTTGCCCTTCTCCAGGTAGTCGTTGTGGATCACACGTTGTGAATCCCAGAAAACGGTGGCCATCACCTTTCCGGCCAATGGGACAGTCTTCGCCTTCTTTGGAGCGCGTTTGCCGGGTGAAGTCCACTGTTTCGACTGTTCCTTGGTCTCTGGTGCGTACCAGTGGATCCATGTTTCGTCGACTGTCACGAAACGACGCAGAAACTCCTTCGGATTGCACTTAAATAGCGTCAAACACTGCACTGAAGTGGTCTCACGGTTGCGCTTGTTGTCCGGCGTGAACAAACGCGGCACCCATCGCGCCGACAGCTTTCTCATGCCCAAAATTTCATGCAGGATATGACCCACGCGATCTTTTGAAATGCCTACTGTCTCAGCTATCTCGCGCACCTTCAATGGGCGGTCTGCCAATACGAGATCGTGGATTTTTGTCACGTTATCCTCCGTGGTAGCCGTTTTCGGGGCATCTGAACGTGGCTCATCAAAAACCGACGTGCGAACACGTTGAAACTCGTTAAAGCAATTTTTGATGGTCGCCATCGAAGGAGAACAGTCACCGTACACAGTATCCAAACGCTCTTTGATTTCGCTGCGCGATTTCCCTTAAAAAAACCAGAATCGAATCACCGCGGACACTCCCGCTTCCACACGCGGTCAAAACATACGAGTCCGATCCGGTTGAAAGTAATAGCCGACAGTCGACAGTAGCCGTGTATTAGAATGTGCTACATGATAGTAAGTTGCGTTGTTGATAGTCTTGCGATGCTGGCGCCATCTGGCGGTGAGGCTAAGTACTTATCGGACAACCCTCGTATGTGGAAAAGTGGTGGAAAATTAGCTCTTAAGATTCGATTGCTGAAACGGATGACCATAGATAAATTGATCATGTGTACTACGACTGAAATAAATTTCAGCCCGGTATCTCAATTATTCGGTGTTTAATGTAAATTAAAAAATGTTATGACCGAATTGAAACCTTAAAGATCGAGTTTCAGAAGTGTTTTGGAAATGCTGAACCTAAGGCACATCTAATGATTATATAGATTTACAATGACGTGGAAGTCGAGGTGCGTCCAGGACCGGTAAAAAAGTTTGAACTAGTAGAATTCGAGGCTGAAGATCCATCTTATTCAGATGCAGATTATTTGGCTGTAGCTCAATAAGTCATTTGAAGATCTTAGTAATGGTCCAAACGCAAGTAAATCGGGTGCCATACGAGTTGAAGCCTAGAGACGTCGAACGGCGTTTTATCACGAACCAACTGCTGCCTCAGTGGCAAGAAGGAAAGGGTTGTCTGCATAATATGATGGTAAGTTCTCGACCAAACGATGAAAGTCTGTAACTTTCAGTCAAAACACAATTTTATTTTTCTAATCTCCCTTGACATCAACACTCTTGGTCCAGCGTCTCCAACATTAATATTCCTTCCCGGAAGTGAAAGTCTGGAAGGCTGTGAAAATATTCATCTATGGCCCTCTCAACCTCTTTATTGGATGCAAAGCGCTTCCCAGTTTTCTACAAGTTTGGGTACAAATAGAATTCTAGGATGCCAAGTCAGGAGAATATGGGAGATGGCCATATCAAATCGTACTCCAAGTCCCGCAGTTTTTCCAAAGTCAACGAACCTTTGTGCACAGATGCGCTGTCCTGGTGAAAGATGATTTGGTTCTTTTTCAAGCCAGACCACTTCTTGGGGATTTTTAGCATCAAGTAGGTTAAGAAGTATGGATCCGTTTCGCATCCCAAAAAAACAGGCTGGCCATGACCTTTCCAGCAAATGGCTATGAATCAACATCGACGGTATTTGGTATGACCAGCTCGGCGTGGTATATTGTGAGTTGTTGTAACCGGAACTAATAGGTTTGAATCGATCTGAAGAAAAACTGGTCACAATACGAGCAAAGGCGCGGCAAAGTAAAAAGACAATGCTCAACTATATGTTGCACGGGTAATTGAAATCTACCTGGAAATAATCAACCGAGGCTTCCTACCCCACCCCCCGTATTCTCCAGATAGCACTCCTTACGATTACCAACTACATATTCCAATGGATGGCGCATAGCCTGGCTGAATAACATTTCCAATCTTGCAAAGAAGCTAAAAATTGGTTCGACTGCCTCAAAAGGCGTGTAGTTTTTCCAAACGAAACTCGTATGCTGTCAGAAAGATGGGTAAAAGTGGAAAAGTAGCAGCTAGTGATGGATAATACTTTCAAGTACATACGTTGGAACAATTTGCCCGAATTAAAGCTCTAAATTTAGAAAAAGAACAACCGATTTGTATTAATGCAAGGAAATAGTTTAAGCCCCCAAAATACATAAAAAAAGTTGATGACTACTGGACGAACAAGCACTTATCTTCATCGCTCTCAAGTGCTTCAGTATTCTGCCATCTATAGCCTTAGTACAATTAGATTGCGTGGGCTGACAGCTTCCCCGGAAGAGCAGGATCCTGCGGACAGAGCGGAGTTATGTCAAAAAAAGGTTTCTTAACAAGAAAAATTAGAGAACGGCATTATCAAGCCTTCAAATACCTCCATAACTTTGGCATGAACCCTATAGTCAACAAGTTGTCATGCGGATTAATATACGACGATTTACTGTCGGTATTCTAACTTGATAGCTGCTTTGTAATCAGTTATTTCCTAAAAACATATATTTGATAAAAGGTTGGAGAATCAGATACTCATCGACCACAAGAATAAACGAGTTTCATTTTTTATCAGCATTAAATACGTTTTAAGCACTTTGTTATAAGCCGTGACTAACTCCAAAGTTATCCCGCGTCATTCCGCTAATTAAAAATAAGTAATCAAGAAAACATACCAATAAGCTTGTTCGATATCTTCTTTAACCACAGAGTCAGATCTTTCGAAAAAATAATTTCAATAAAAATACTTTGATCAGAAGCATGTTTAACAACTACCAGTGGATATTCCCACCCATCTCTTTGTTCTCTTCTCTTCGTTTTATTTTTTTGTAGGTCGCACTTACCTAATTCTAAGCCCAACCACGCGCTATGGAAATCATTTGCGACATTAAATTGCACTTTTAATTGGGGGCAATTAAAAGTGCTCGGCCTTATGGCGAAATTAATTCTCATTGAAAATATTTTTTTATTTGTCTTTTGTTAACTTTTTCTTTGTGTTCCCCCTTTTAGCGGAAGAGTGTTCCTGGATGTTCAAATGTTTGCACTAGCACCACCTGGCATTTGATACCTCATAGTGCAGTTCTCGCGATAACAAGAAAACAATCAAGCTTTGGTTATCGTATACTCGGAACTATTATGATTATCTACACTTTCCACAGCCATTTTATCGAATTATTTACGCAACAAAGCTTTCTAGCTGCTAATGTTGACTAAGAGCGGAATAGTAAAGACAATTAGTGGTTAAAACCGGTAAATAACCATTGGCCAACTTGGCACTTACATAATCGTACACTTACGATAAGGAGGACTTAACAGTGAAAAACCTAGTCGACCATGGCGGGATAATCTGGGTGATAAGTTCAATGCCAAAAAGCCGCAATTACTGGGAGATTTGGGGAAAGTCATTGTATTTCAATAGAAGTTTATGGTGACTATAGGTATGCTCTTGCTGACCAAACGTGTCGAAAGTGGTTTGGAAAGTGGTGGATTTGAAGACAAAGGCCGTCCTAGACAGCTGCAAAAGTTTCGTGATAAATAATTGGAAGAAGAAATGAAAAATTGTCGATAAAGATCCATGTCAAACAATTCGGGAATTGCCTGGAGAGTTAGAAGTTTAATCATCAACGGTAGAAAATGATTTTAAAGCGATCGGAATGAGGGAAAAGCAAGGTAACTGAGTCCCATGCGAATTGAAGTTTGTTTTCTCACTTGTCCACTGCTTAAAGGCAGATCATGAATTGGAGAGATCAGAAGGGTGTGGTTTGCTATGAGCTTCAACCCGGATGAAATCATCACTGCAGATCGCGTTGAAATACGAGTATAATCCGAAAGACATGATACACTGATTTGATAGCACGGCAAGGCTTGTCCGCACTTCGCAAACCTTACTTGAAAATGCGCAGGTGGAAAGTCCTACCCCATCCCCAATTTTCTCCAAACATTGCTTCTTCTGGTTATCACAAGCCCCGGTTTGTAGATGAGGCGTTCTTCCCATATGGTGTTCGTATCCTGCCCGATATATGGGGAAATGTAGTGGCTAGCTACGAACAGTACTTTGAATAACACAATTTTTCAACAATTCCAGCTTAACGACTTCGTCCGGGTCTTACTTAGGCTGCAACACCTGCCTTAAAATATTAACCTGTTTTGAAATACTTAAAAGTAAGTAAAACCGCTCAAGTTTCATGAATGTCGTCAATGGGCATGACAACATTTGAAATATTGTTCGCCTTCATCGATTTCAAAGATTTAAATTAGGCCCTGACAACATCTTCTTAAATGACGCCAGCATATGTATAATATAACATAGACGAGTTGCTTCTTTGAGATAGTTCAATTTAAATAAAACCAACTTATTGGGACCCTATATACCGACGTATTTCGAGAGAGAAAACATGCTCAATCGCCGCTGTCAAATCCACACGATTTACCAGAGAATGGATTCTCCCCAACAAGGATGTTTTCAGGAATGCTTCTGTAAATATAAATATTTGAATGACCCATTTTGATAGCGCTGCTCATACACAACGCAGACAACCAAGAAACGTAAAAGGCCGGGTTTGTTCAATAAATAAATTACGCACAAGCAATGATACATAATCGTAATGCAAGTCATGAAGAACCCATGATGAACCACAACATCGCAATCGAAGAAACTAGTGCTTTTTTCGGTCTTGGCACTTCCGGTCGCTCCCTTTGGGATGATTCTTCTTCTTCTTAGATGGTGTTACAGCTCATGAAGAGCCAGAGGCAAGCTTCTCTCATTTACTTATGTTGTGTGCGATTTGTTTTCCACCCAAGTGAAAGCTTTGGGATGATTAGGCTCGCAAAATTCAATGTCACCTTATTTTTTAACAAACCTAGGATATGTTACGAGAGCTGATGTTATTGCGTGTACTATATGTCAAGTTGCTGGGTCTCGGTCTCGTCCGGCTGCGGCCTATCACCAGGCTCCTGGAAAGAGACGTTATGACACTAAGCAGCCCCAGAATCCGGTGATAACAAGGCAATTTGTGGAGAAGATGAAGTGATAGCTCGGTCAGACACAACACAATCGTGGTATGTGCTTTGGAGTCAAGTGCAGAGGAAACAGTGGGCTTTCGACACAAACGTAAGCGTTGCATGAGCGACCCTACTTGGAGACAGATCGAGGCCAAAAGGAAATTCAAAGGTCAACTGCACCAACCCGGCTCATGCGAGAAAAGACAACGGAAAAAGCGCATGAGAAATCGGTCAAGCGCATGGCGCGAGAGGACAAACGGAATTCTTCAAAAACCTAGCAAGCCAATCAGAAGTTGTAGCTAATTGTGGCGACATGAAAGGTGTTTATGCTGCCACGAGGAATCTCTGTAGAGGGATGGCTACCGCTCCTCCCCTGAGAGACAGAAGCATAAACACGCTCACATCATCATCAGATCAGCAACAACATGATCGCTGGAGAGAATTCTTCTCAGAATCACTTCCGCCTGATGGTGAGGCATACATTCCATTCTCCCCTTCTATGCGCAGAAATCCACGAAGAACAATCCAGGCGACGCCTCCAATAGTTCCTGAAATCGAAACGGCGACTCGCAGACTGAAGTGCGGCAAAGCCCAGTGCCCAGGCAGACATCACTCTTCTTATCACCCTTCAGATACTTGCTTGCCACCCTTATTGTTTCGAGAATCGCACCAGCAGGTACCAGGAACAATTTCGACGTGAGCAGGCTGGATTTAGACGTAATCGTTCTTGTGGTGACCACATAAATGCAATGAGAATGATTATTGAACAATCTGTTGAGTGAGCCAGCCTGATCTTCCTCCTGTTCGCCATCCATCTCGTACGCGAATTGTACCGAGAGGCTCCATGCACGGTGCACTTCAAGGGCAAAGAGGGCACAGCCTTCATCAACACCAGAGGAATGAGAGTGCGTTATATCTCCCTTGCTTTTCATCGCTGTCCTCGACGTTGTCCTCAAGCGCATCAATTTGAAAGCTCCCAATGGAATCTAGTGGTCTCTGACCGAGAAACTCTATGACATCTGTCTTATGTCTAATTCTGGCACCCAGCAGAAATTGAATGTTCTCAACACCACCGCTTCCAAAGCTGGACTCAGTGCAACAATTAATATCGCCAAAACGAAGTTGATGAGAATCGGCACGAGATGTGAGACAACCCTCTCTCTCAACGGGTACCGATCGAGGATGTTGACAAGTTCTGCTACTTCGGCAGCATGCTTTGATCCAACCAGCGTTGTTCCTCTATAAAACTCCGGATCTTCAACTTCAATGTCAAATCCGTCCTCCTCTATGGCTGTGAGACGTGAAATATTACTCACAGCATAAACCGGAAGTTACAGGTATGTGCTAACAAATACCTGAAGATCTTTTGGCCGGAGTGGATTACGATCGAGAACGTTCTACAGAGAGCTTTTCAGCTACCAGTGCCGACGGAGATTCTGAGGAGGAAATGGAGTTGGATTTGTCATAGTTTGCGTAGACCGGACACGGATGTCGCAAAGATGACCCTCAGATGGATCCAAAAGGCACCCGCAAACGAGGTCGCCCTCGCATGTCATGGAGGAGATCCGTGAAGAAAGAGCATCAACAAGTTGGCAGAACCTGGTCTGAAGAAGATTAGCCCAAATGTGGGTCACATGGAGAAATTTCGCACAATCCTTGCTATCACTAAGTGCTCCTTAATAGCGGTTTCCCATATTGTATTGTGTTGTCTACACTGTGACTATATATACCAAATAGTTAAATATGTATATAAGGTATAGAGATGATATGTAAAATATGGGGAATGATTAGGAAAAAAGGATTTATTTTCGATACTGCAATAAAAAGCTAACATTTTCTTTGAGCATCGACACAACTTTGTCACCGTCTTTTCCACAACAAATAGCCTTTATCATATTTAGACAAGATAAACAGATAAAAACCGAGATCAAAATCCTGGTCTTGAACAAGGAATAACTCTTTGATACGTAAATGCGATAAAAGAACAACATTTTTCCTACATTTAATGTCTACAGAGCTTCGGCAACCGCCGGTAAAGGTATCAGCAAAATAAGACCCTTACCTCATACCTCGAGATATTGGATTTGCGTTCGACTCTTTTATGATGACTGATGTGACATGGGGTTTCGGAAGGATTCATAACATTTCATAACGGATTTAAGGCTGAAAAAGATTACCCTATCTCGGTGGTAATGGCATAGTCCAAGGTCATGTACGGCAGAGTAATGAATCAACTATTCCTTTATTTTGATGTATTCTACTCCGTGAATTCAGTCCATACATTTCAAAGGACCTTATCGTTTAAAAAGCTCTGATAACTAGCTTGGATAAGGATCGACTGGGCTCTTGATTTATATCCTTACAGATTGTTTCATTCACATTAAACGGGAGGAAAAGAAGACACCGTCCACCTTGTTTGCTGTCGCTGACATACTCAAAGCAACCGTTTTTAAATTTTACCTAATCTGGATGTGGACCATCGGAAGCACCACCACTCTTTATTCATCCCGAATGTATTCCGATTTCATATGATGCAAATGGAAACAGCTCATGACTAAGATAAACTTAACCGACGTTCGAACAATATCGAATGATATCACACAATAAGAACGATTTTTCCAGAAAACAACATACTCTCTAAGGCAATACTTTTAAGCACTTAAAAACGAAACACAAAAATCTACTCACAAACGTAAATTTTATTGACATCACCGCAACACAAGTCATCCATTATGCTAGCGTACAATCGATCATTTACGTAACTAGCTTCAATTAACAATACTTGGACACCAACTTCACACCAACTATGATCAAATCTATTGAGGTTGACTTGGCGCAGATTAAATTTATCACTCGAGCTCCTAATCAAGAGCAGTCACACCTTCAAATTCTTTGCGCTAACTTAACAACCGCACCTCAAGTTCATTACATTCACTCTTTCCGCTTTACTTAATTGCAATCGCTTAAGCACAAAGCCAATAATTGTCCACACCGAACCCGGGCACACACAGCTCATTACGATTTAATTGAAAACTGAAATCCGAACCACAACGGAGCAGAGAGCTGAAATAGCAATAAACTCTCCGCTCATATTGGGTATCATACGGAAACCTTCATACACGTCCACCTGTAGAGAGCTATGATCATGATGATGACGATCATCATCGTCGTGTCGTCTCTTCTCTCGTGTGTTGTTCTCTCTCCACACGAAAGACAAATAAAACATCGAATAATCGGATTAATCACACCAAATGCTAAAAAACAAAACCCAAAGACGACTACACAACACCTCGGCTACAAATACATCCAACAATCAGCATGGTGACACGATCATTCATATTTGTATTCAAATCACTCTTCAAACGACGGCTCGGAAAGAGCTAGTGACAAATTTCGAGTCTACTTGGTTGACTTTGCGTGATTCCGCGCCATCGCTACTATAGCCTATCCGGATACGTACTCGTGTCGCACTCGTACTCGTAAACATACGAACACCCGTTCGAGATATTCGATCTCACGGAAACTTAATAAACTTATTGAATATCCGGCGAATAGAAAAGGCGTCTCGAATGACAGGAAATCAGATTACAAATATATCCGTACGCGAGTGTTATTGGACAATTGTATGGATTGGGGATTGTCGGTACTTACATTTGATTAAGTTAACAACGGTTGTGTGTTTTTCCGATCGCACTTCTTGACCGTTGACCTGGAAAACAGAAAAAAAAAAGAATAATGAAACGATAAATATGAATGACACGCAGTCATATACCTTTAGTATCATATCACCGGCTACTAAGCCGGCAACTTGGGCAGCACCGCCTGGCTTAACGCTTTCCACATACACCGGATTATCGCCAGATACCTGGAAATGACAGATTCAAAAGTAAATATGTTTACTGAACATTAAACAAATTAAACGAGTAAATATGAAATGCTGTGATGGAATCAAGTCGTAAACGAAGGAGCACAGTACTGATGAGAAAATAACAATTTATTGATCGGAAACTTTTAGAAAACTTAAGCACTCAAGCTTCATCGCTGATGGTGAGATGGGAAAGATCGGGGGAAATCATCACTCGCCTTGCCGACTGGTCTACCTAAACTATCGACTTTCCCAATTTTGTTCTCGAGATATGCGATCGAGAGATTTCAACATTTTTTTAATTCGAAATTTTAAAGCTTAACTATACAATAATTTCCAAATGAAAAATTTTAAATATTTCTGTAACTCTACATAATGTGCGAGTTTTAACATTGATTTTAATTCAAACTTGTATGGCTTGGAGGAGTTTTGAAAACCGTTAAGCGACAGCCAAAGACTATACGCCATAATTTATGACTTTCATTTTTGCTCTTAAATAGGTAGCCTACATTGAAATGCGAGAGGCGATTTCGTTCAGATGATGTTCATTACCTACGTTGACTTTCAAGCAACTCGAAAATGCCAAAATTATTACGGATGAGTATCATTCTGCTGTTAATTTCAAGATTTCTTTAATACGTGATAAAACTCGAAAAGAGCCAATTTAGTGAAATTGAATATAGTCCGAAAGAGCTGGGTCAAAAATGCCCTGCGGAGAGTAACAGTTCTGGACGAAAATTTAAAATTGACGATCTGGGATGCCACTAATATTTCTGATGTCACCAATATAATTTCTGACGGCTAGGACTTAGGCTCGGTTAAATTCACTTTTTATAAAATTAAAGAATGTTAAAATTCAACACTTTGAAAGGAAACGAACAAGGAGACGAACTTGCCAGATACTCCGATAATCAGAATCCATAGTTCACTATCAAAGTCTTCTTTCGATTTTCTATCCATAACTGGAAAAAAGGCCGAACACATGGAAATTCAAGGCAATATGACCTACATTTAATATAATAAAAAGCGTTTTTTATAAAGGTTTGGTTTTTAAACTGATAACAGTACGAGGGTGGTCCGATAAGTACTTATCCTCACCGCCAGATGGCGCCAGTATCGCAAGAGCAACTTACTATCGTGTAGTACATTCTACTAGACGGCTGCTGTCGAAATTTCAACCGGATCGGACTCCGGCCGCGGGGTTTTGACGCGTGTGGAAGCGGGAGTGTCCGCGGATTTTAGAAAAATGGAAAAAGGGCAATATCGGTCGGTGATTTGGAAGGGAAATCGCGCAGCGAAATCAAAGACCGTTTGAATGCTGTGTACGGTGACTCTTCTCCTTTGATGGCGACCATCAAAACTTGGTTTAACGAGTTTCAACGTGGTCGCACGTAGGTTTTTGATGAGCCACGTCCAGGTGCCCCGAAAACGGCTACCACGGAGGATAACGTGACAAAAATCCACGATCTCGTATTGGCGGACCGCCGATTGAAGGTACGCGAGATAGCTGAGACAGTAGGCATTTCAAAAGATCGCGTGGGTCATATCCTGCATGAAATTTAAGGCATGAGAAAGCTGTCGGCGCGATGGGTGGCGCGTTTGCTCACTCCGGACAACAAGCGCAACTGTGAGACTACTTCAGAGCAGTGTTTGACACTGTTTAAGCGCAATCCGAAGGACTTTCTGCGTCGTTTCGTGACAGTCGACGAAACATGGATCCACTGGTACACACCAGAGACCAAGAAACAGTCGAAACAGTGGACTTCACCCGGCGAACGTGCTCCGAAGAAGGCGAAGACTGTCCCATCGGCCGGAAAGGTGATGGCCACCGTTTTCTGGGATTCACAAGGTGTGATCCACATCGACCACCTGGAGAAGGGCAAAACGGTCACAGGGCTGTACTATGCCAAATTATTGAGCCGATTCGAAGAAAAAACGGCCCCACTTGGCGAAGAAAAAAGTGCTCTTCCACCATGATAACGCACCGGCTCATAACTACGCCCTCGCCACGGCCAAACGAACTGCTGCCACATCCACCGTTTCCTCCAGATTTGGCCCCGTGCGACTTCTTCTTGTTTCCAAACTTGAAAAAGTCACTCACCGGGCAGAAATTTCAGGCGAATGAGGAGGTCATCGCCGCCACGGAGGCCTAGTTTGCAGACCTCGAGAAAACGTATTTTTCAGACGGGTTAAAGAAGTTGGAGCATCGCTGGGTCAAGTGTATCGAGCTAAAAGGAGACTATATTGAAAAATAAATCGCCATTTCTCCAAAATTTTTGATTTTCTTTTGTAGGAGCACCCTGGTATTTCTGCAGATTGTCAATTTAACAGCTGAAAGTTGATTTGTAGTTAGTACGTTTTTATGATTAACGATGAAGATTGGCGTTTATCTTCCACAACGCATGCAAATTGTGCAAACTTATTTTGAAAACCATGGTTCGGTTCGCCAAACTTATTGTGGGCTACATCCGTTTTATGGTCGACTTAATCGTCTATCTGAGCAAGACGACAAACAGTGCGAAGAGAAGACGTTATTGCCGTTGTGGAGCGCCGAGTTGAAGAGAATCCGAATGAGTCAGTTCGCCATTGTGCACAGCAATCAGAGCTGTGCCCATCCACTTTGTGAAAGATTTTACGGAAAGTTCTTGGCTTAAAAGCTTATAAGATCCAGCTTGTGCAATAGTCAAAACCGCGAGACCATTATACGCGTCGTAGATTCGGTGATTGGGCCGAAAATGGGCTTTATGGGCTAGTGGAAGCACCCGCCCATATTTCTTAAAGGGCGATGGCGGCCAGAATGTTACCATCAATGGACAGCGCTATAGAAACATGATTTATGACTTCTTCGTTCCTCAGTTGAATGGCATTGATGTGACAGAGCTTTGGTTTCAACAAAATGGCGCAACATGCCACATAACGCGCGACACTATCAATTTATTTCGGGAAACATTTGCTGAGCGTATAATTTGGCGAAATGGACCTGTGAACTGGCCTCTCCGATCATGCGATCTCACACCTTTAAATTACTTTCTTTGGGGGTATGTAAAGTTATTAGTCTATGCGGTAAACGAGAGATGTTGGACGATTTAGAATTCAACAATCGCCGTGTTATTGCTGATATACGGCCCCAGTTGCTCGATAAAGTTGTCGAAAATTTCACTTCTCGATTGCGCTTCATTCGAGCTAGCCGTGGCGCGTATATGCCTGAAATTATATTTAATCACTAATGGCAAAAATTATCTATTAAATAAAGGTAATATCATACCCATTAACATTAGCTTCAAGTATTTTATTTTATTGATCGAGCGGAGCGTAGCGGAGCGAGAGCAATCACCCACTTTTTGGCCTAGCGCGTGCATGTACGGGGAATATAGTGGTCCGAAAACGATTTCGGACTAATCTTGTACGCACTAAATGTAGATATCGGCTATAACCACACATGTGTGCAGCATGTCATTCGACAGATCTAGGTCTGTAGATGAGCCATAAATTATCAAATGAAATTGTTTGATTGAAAAATAGTGAGAAATAACGAAGTAAAGTTTAGAAAAGTGCCATGCGGAGCGAGAGCAAGGTTGATAAAACAACAAATTTGCTCGCTCGATCAAAAATTTTCAGTAGCGGAGTTAAGCCCGCGCATACTGATCTGCCTAGTATTGAATCTGTATACCTCTGAAAACACCCTTTATAATTTACTCTCGATGATTTGTTGGGACACTCTGAGTTTGCCGTTATAGTCTAGCGCTATAAGTCTCAACTAGTATTGCTTGCTTCAAAGATGTTGGAGGACCAGAGCCAATGCTCAATAGAAAAACCACTGTATGATATCGATGATAGCCACAATTTTACACTCAGATGGGAGAAGATAGTAGAAAATTCTGCCCCACCGTCTTAGATGAAACTAACATAGCGTTATTCTCCTTAGAGTAGCTGGAGACGGAACGCGACCTAAATACTCATATACTAAATTTTAAGAAGTGAGAAAAAAAATCTACAAGGCATATTATTGAGAAATAAGGGTCTCCAAGGTATTCTCCAAAGGCTTGAAACAGTTCGACAATATATTCACATTTGTGTGGTTCGTGGCAGATAAATCTTGGAAAAGACCATTTTAAGTTACGAGGGTAAGGTAAGGTGAAAATCAGCGAGACTATGAAAGACTGACCTTAACACACCTGGTCCGGTGTTTCTTCAACGTCAAATAAGGAGAATAGAGACGTGGCCGAGCAAATCATAATGGTTAAAGCTAATGCTCCCTTCCGTACAGGTGCATTGTCCAGGTGAAAGATGATTTTTTTATTCTTCATGCCATGCCTCTTCTCACGAATTTTGATATCCAGTTGGTCAAGAAGGTTGGAGTAATCTATAATCATCTGTAATTGTACTGCATTTTGCAAGGTAATCAATTAAAAGGATCCCTTTAGTATCCAAAAACACGACCGACTTCGTTTTCTTGGGAGTTTCTGGCGCGTAGTGGTGGACCCACGTCTCATCTATCGTGAAAAATCGATGCACTAAATCGGTCGTATCCCTGTTGAATCGGTACAAAGATTACTGCGAAAATCGTTTGCCTATTTGCTTTTGATCCCATATTTTCGATATTCCCACAGCCTCAGCTATCTCACTTATCTATAGTCATGCACTTTTTCGATGATTTTCGTCGTTCAGTCCGTTCGTCCTCGTAAATATTTGTCAACTTCGGATGAATTTCCTTAGAGGTTAATCCATCTATTGAAACTTGTCATACGAACTATTCGAATGCCCTCTCTGTGTCAGACCGAGAATTTCCACCTTATCTACGTAGTACAAGGCAGTATATTTAGGGACGGGCACCCATGCTTATCCCGCAAAACGGATAACCCTGCTTTATCGAGCTCAAATTTAGAAGAAATGATGCGCTGTCATGGCCAACATTAACTGGATAATAAGAGATACGCGATCTAACGCATGGCGTTTTCTTAAGCACGCTCGCAGAGACCGGGCACCAAGCAGCACGAGCCATGCCTACGAGTGTTCCTTCATGCATTTCACAAACTGCAGTTTTTAAGTGGCACAATCTCTTCCAAGATAGCCGAGCAACGCAAAACGTGTGCGTGTAATGCTTGATTCATATAGTCGGTCAAACATGGTGGCCTATTGAATTGGCATTGATAACATGACAGATCATGCCGAAAATGTGCTCCGAGATATGTGTCACAAAAATGCGTCGCGGCTGTTCCTAAGCCCCTTTACAGACCCGACTTTAGCCCAGCAGCATATTTTTCAATACCTGATAGCGGAAATCTCCTTCAAAGGATACAACCAAGAGATCCCGTAATCCCCCTATCGAAAGCCTTCGAGATGTGGAAAAGCCCATGGCAAATGTGCCTCGATGCTCAAGGGATATACTTTGGAACTCGCAAGCTCACAACCTCGTTGACCACCCTTCCCCAAACCTCCCTGTCATGAATGTGTTCCTTCCATGTTCTTCTGTTCTATTCCATCTGTTATATTGTCTCCCATCTACAACACGGTCTTCCTGGGTGTCTGTTTACTACGGTTTTCCACTACAAATTTTTATTATTCTGTTCGTCCACGCTTCGCGATTTTATTACTCGGACAATGCTTGGGACCAGAGGTTAGAATTTTCCATTCGCCCTGTTTCGTTTCTTCATCTTCTTGTTCACCATAGATTCTCCTTACGATCTTGTTTTCAAAGACCTGAAATTTGTTTTCCTCCTTCTTAGCCAGAGAACTCGTGGTGACGAGGCGTCTCTTTTATTTAATTCCTCACGTATCACCTTGTATCAATTTCACCAAATTTTTTGGGCGCCTGCTATTTAGACTCAAATTGCGAAAGTAAATCGATAGGTCTTACCCCGAAATTGTTCACTTGTGTAAAGGTGGAAAATACTAAAAACTCTTTTCAAAAAGAACGGTGTGTTGTTGAGATCGGGGTATATAGGGACACACTAACCCTGAACTTGGGTTCCACCAAGATGTCGTAAGTGACATATAGGGACAACTCGGTGGCAATCGATCTTTTGGAGCCCTTAAAGATCGATTCTACGAAAGCAATTTGGAAACGGTTCAGACATAAGCACAATATTGATAGGGCTATTCTTGAAATAAGGCCTTAAGCCATCGAAAATGTATTCCAAAATTAGGCAAAAAAGATGCACAAATCGAAGCAGTCATCTGATTTTTTAAAGAAACCAGCTTTGGCCACCCAAGGTGTTTTTAAAATACTGTCGATTGCCTGCTAAAGTTACGAAAAACCCGTATCCATTATGTAAACGCATTATGTTCCCTTAGTTGGCAAACAGTCCTTTTAGTTGGCTGCTCTTAGTTGGCAAACAGTCCTTTAGCCTTACTCCCACTTTCTGCTTTCTTTCTTACTCATATCCCAGCCATATGAGCATCACGTGAAAACCGCCTTCTTATTTACGACACCTTTTAAATTATTTCCACATTTATTTGCTTACTTCATTTAAAATGAGTATATTTTTAATCCTCACAAACCCGGTCGGGCATTCCCACAAATTGTTCCCATTTGGTCGGGTCTAAACAATAATCCATTTCCATCGCATTCTCTTTATGAATGAATTTTCCATCCATCCATCCTCAGTTGCTAGTCATTTTACCATACACATACTCGTACACCTCGTATCGATTCAACAAACAACGACTATGTCGTTTGGATTTCGACGTGAGTTTTCCATTTCCACAATGCCCGTGGTGCCCGACTTATGCAACTTGGCAGCTGGCCAAAAGAACTAAAACGACAAAAGCCCATCAAGCACACGGACTTTTTTGTTTTTGTTTTTTTACTGGCAACTGGCACGGAAGAGTAAATCAGAATTCGCATGGGCTCCAGCTAATTAATCGGAAAGCAGGGTACTGATGGAGGTCCATAAACTGTCCGAAGTTCAATGTTTGAACGATGCGCGGTCGGTCGTCGCACGTCTTTGGGTTTTTATTTCCCATATTTTCCCACACACAAATCACCCCTTTTACAGGCGAACATCAAAGATTTTTATTTTTTGTTTTGTTGTTTTGTTGTTGTCTTTGGCGAGGTTTTGTGGACGCTTTTAGATGCTCGTTTACTCAGTCCTCTTGTGTTGCTCATCCCCTTGTTTTGCCATTCAGCTGGTATTAAGCGGGAGCACAGAAATTAAAAGCAAACTAAACAGCGAGTCTATATGGCAATAGATAAGATAAAGGCATGTTTTCCTCACCAGCATGAGGCATGTAGTGTGCTTGTAGCGCACAAGGAGCACGAGTGAGTAGACGAGCGTTTGGGTATCGCAGAGCAATACGTATTCGTACTTAAGGGGAAGATAGAAATTTATGAATATTATGATAAAAAAGCTTTTTGTTTGCTAATAAGTTTGCTTATGAGGGTAAATAAAAAATAACACAACAAGGAAGGGGATAAGAAGTAAAATCGACGAAGGCTGCCGGGTGTGCGTCCAACCGATGCCGCCTTGGGATAAGAGATACGAGCAGTGTATGAGTACATTACTTTTTTTCTTGTTTTTTTTTTAAGTACATAAATCAATATTTATGAGGATGAGTCAAGAGCTGCTGGTTGGACAAAACTAGATTCCATAGGGCGATCATGAGGAAGGCAAATAGGCTCAATTGGTTTTTGTTTGTATTGTTTTACTCGTTTACAAGTGCTAAGTTCATTGCTTTAATTTTTTCAGGGATTTTATGTAGCAACTTGAGTTTATCAGAAATCATTTGAACCAGCTTGAAGCACTTTTTGAAAGAAGGCAAGAAAGAAAAATCACAGAGACGGCTGGCTGAACAATTTATTTAAGTAAGTAGGTAGCACTGCATTCCGATGTGGACCAAAGTCTCAATCACCAAATATCCAGCTAGCCCAGTTTTGCGATAACCGTCTCCTGTGTCGCATCCTCTGTAGATGTGTTCGTCTTTCTCTACTGCGTCTTTTTTCAGGTTTGGATTCGAAGACCCTTCGAACTGAAATGGTGGTGTCCATACACTCAACATGGTCCGGCCATCTCAGATGTTGAAAGCATAGGCGCAGCTATCTTTCCCTCCATATCCCATTTTCAAAAACAGAAAATCACACGCAACCTCTTTCTCTCGAAATTACCAAGGGCTTCTTCATGTCCATGTTTCTGCGCCATACAGCAGGGCCGGGATAATAAATGAACTTGGTTTTTTGATAGGGCTTACCTGCCTACTGAGACCGAAGAAACAAAGGTTGTTATGAGTGAAACTGTGTTTGATTTGGGATCGGGTGTCGTTATCATCTTACCACGGAGCCAAGATAGAAAAAGAACTTAACCTACTCAAACTTACTATATGTATATCTGTCCATTTACACGTTCTGGCCAGGACGCTGAGGTGTTATACATTTTTTGACGATAGCAACCCTATTTACCGCCAATCTCATATTAGTAGCTTCTTAAGCCTCTAACTGAGTCCTCCCAATGACGTTTATGTTAGAAATATAGAAACATTTAGTGTTGACCCGCGATTTCTGAAAGATATTTTTAATTTCAATATCAGAGCTCTTTTGACTTTGAAAGCATCAGTTAGATCATGCAACTACTAATCGGAAAATTTCCAACCTGACGAACTTGGCAGGAATGTCAAAGCTAGACATGGTTCTGCAAAGCTCATCTCTGAACACAACATCGTATGTGGCTTTAAAGGCGACAAATAGCTAGTAAGTATCGATCTGAATTTCGTTTGAATCTTCCTCGTTCTGCGGTAGTACAAATGTATAATCCATGGCGGGCTATCTTGGCCTAAGATCTCTCTAATATGAGCCGATCAGATTATTTTCATACCCTCGCACAAAATGACAGAGATCTTGTATGCGAATTTCAGGAGATTGATTCCTCAACCATAAGGGATCCTCATGATCTGGCTACTGAAATTTCATGAATCGGACATGCTTTCCTCTGATAATGCGTCGCACACGCTTAGCAAGCAGGCAGGCATCTGCCTCAAAAACTTTTTGGACTTAAATTTCGATACGGCCATTCCGGGTTCGTCAGTCGTCAGCCGTCATGAAGGGATCATTCTGCCTGACAGTGGACTAGTATCGCCGTTATCTGCAGAAGTAGTTTGTTTTGCCCTCACTATTGACTGCAATTCTACAAAGTTACCTTGTAGAAGTTTGGCGAATATTGGATCTCTATAATATTATTGCAACGTTGTTTGATAAGGCATACAAAAAACTTTCGGAGTTATGACGAAAAAATAAAGCTTTTATCTCAAGTATTTGGTCAACAACAATACTGCTATAATGCCCTACCTCCCATGGCCAAGTGGGATTTTTTCTATTCTCAAAAATGAAGTGAAACTTAGGGCGAGGTCGTTTCGCAAGCATACTTGAGTTAAAAAGCGAATGCTGAGGGAGCCAGTTTTTCGGGGATTGGAATTGTCATCACTTTAATATATAGGGTCATATAATTTGTGAACTGTATTTACCACTCCTAAGTGTCATCGAAGACAGTACAAAGTTTGTTCAAGAAATAAGGTTTTGAATTCCGCGATCTAAATAAAGGGTGTTTTTTTTTAGAGGAATACAAATTCAATATGAAATAAAACACTTCAAGCTAATGTTAATGTCTATAATATTAGCATCCAAAGTCTCTGGCTTATCGGTCTAAACTATTGATTTCACATACCACTAAAGAAAGTAATCTAAAGGTGTAAGATCACAGGATCTTGGAGGCCAGGTCCCAGGTCCATTTCGCAAAATTATGCAAACAGCAAATGTTTCCCGCAACAAATATGTAGATAGTGTCACCGTGTGGCATGTTGCGCCATCTCGTTGAAAACAAAGCTCTGTCACGTTAATGCCATTCAACTGAGGAACGAAAAGTCGGCAATCATGTTTCTATAGCCCTCTCCATTGACGGCAGCATTCTGGCCCGCATCGTCCTTAAAGAAATATGAGCCGATGATTCCATCAGCCCATAAAGCACACCAAAGAGTGAGTTTTGATGGTTGTAAGGTCGTCTCGAAAAAGGCTTTTGGGTTTTTTCCACTCCAAATTCAGCGATTTTGCCTCATCGAAGAACAAAATTTTGCGTTGAAAATGAGGATCAAGCTGAATCATGTTTTCGGCCCATCCACCGAACCTACGACGCGTATAATTGTCACGCGGTTTCAACTCTTGCACAAGCTGGATCTTATAAGCTTTGAAGCCAAGATCTTTCCGTAAAATCTTCCACAAAGTGAGTGGGCATATCTGCAATTGCTGTGCACGATGGCGAATCGACTGATTCGGATTCTTCTCAACACTGCGCTCCACAACGGCAATAACTTCTCTTCGTACTGTAATTGACTTTGGGGATGCCTATTATCCACTAGAGTGTACAGGATTCGAAAACGATTCATCGTGTTCCGAATAACTTGCTCAGATGGACGATTATGTCGACTTTTAAATGGACATAGCGCGCGATAAATTTAGTGAATACAAAAATGATTTTCAAAATAAGTTTGCACAATTTGCATGCGTTGTTCTGGCGTTGGTCTATTCATCGTAAAATGGCAATGGATTTACCACAAATCAACTGTCGAATTGACAATCTGTAAAAACAGCGCTGCCAGTTTAAGAACCAAAACTCTAAAAAAACAGCCAATACATTCAATGTTTTGTCCTCTAACTTATTTTGATATTGCCAGCCATTTTGGATATTTAGCATATGTGAATCTAGCTTGAGCAAAAAATGTTTAATCCCTTCACAGAAGGCCAAAAAAATGTTAATGACGATGCCCGCTCTGGACGCCCCAGCACGTCAACAACGGATGAAAACATTGAATATTGAATCAATTGAAATTTATGGAGATTTGTCGAATTTCTATCAAAGAAGTAGCTGAGAATATTGGCATATCGGTTGACTCATGACATGATTTTTTTTTCAAATATTTTGGCCATGAAGCATGTGTCAGCGAATTTTGGTCCGAAATTGATACAATAAATATTGACCAAAAGAAACGTCGCATGGACATCGCCCAGGAGCTGTTGGATGACGTCAATAACGATCCAGAATTGTTGAAAAGGGTCATAACTAATGATATAAAAACTTATACGAGTATAACACGATCCGTTTTTAGATTTGTTTCAAGAAAAAGGAGGAGGTTTTTCATGTTTTGGTGATGTGAACCGGCCACCAAGATCGTGTGATTTGTCGCCGGTGGGTTTCTTTTTTTGTGGATCTATGCGAAGGATCTTGTTTATGAACACAATTCTCAAATTTTTGATTCTTTTAAAACGAATATTCACCATACAAAATAACCTCGTCAGAATAGAGTCCTGAATGTCCTGGAGGACATTTCGATGATATCATATTCCGTTTACAATGGTAAAATCCCAACAGTATCTCTAACTAAAAACGAATCGAAGTCTAGATCATTAATGTGTTTTATTTAAATTCACATTTGGAAGCACATACTGGATAATGTAGAGAGAAATATGTATATAAAACTCATTTCAAAAACCAAAAATTATTTTTAGAACACCCTTCGTAGAATAGAATAGGGAAGGAGTAAAAGCGAGGGGAATCGAATGTATATTGTACTGAATCGAACACCACGTTTTTTCGGAAAATCAACCCTTCACAGCCCTCATGATATGCACTAGGAACGGCCTTTATTCTGGACTAATAGCAGGGATCATATCTTATCAAACGGCGATACAAAGTCCTCTTCAGATGTTTTGTATCCCATTCCTTTACAAGATTGTTCAGAGACCCGCAAAGTAAATATCTCTTAGCCTTTTTATTCAAATGATGTCTATCAACAACGGCCTTTGGCTGCTTAATTGAAAACTCGTCAGTCTGCTCTTGCTGATATGAAACTCTTCAGACACATTTCATTTCCTGCTGACTCCAACTGATTTGGAAAATTACAATGTAGTGTCGGAAACATTGTCAACTAATGCCAAGCTATTGGATATTCCCCTAAAAAGGTAAGGCTGGTCAGAATTTACGAAAATAATCCGCGGCGCGGGACGGTGTAATATATTAAGGTTACCATGTCATTCAGTTTCACAAAACACTAGTCAAAAGAAGTACATATATCCCTAAATCACCCTTTTTCACTTTTGTTAGACCAATTCTAGAATATGCCGATCAAGTATCGCCGCCTTTTACGAAATTCCGTCCTATTCAGCGCAGATTCATAGGATTCACTCTACTCGGTTTACTCTGGATTGACAGACAGGCACCAGGAAATTTCTGATATTTTATGGTCGACCATTTTGGCAGAAAACATTTACATTTACATCTGTTACAGTTAGTTCTTCTTTGCTCTATCTATTATTAGGAGCGCAACTAAGTTCTCGCTACTTTGATGAAAATGCAACTTTATTGTGAAAAAACGGTTACAAGTGAATCATTCAAAGTATTGCCCATCGCTGGCGATAACTTTTTCCCATCTTTCTGGCAGAGCTCGCATACCGTCAGGTAGAAGTGTTCGTCTTTGAGGCTATCCACGAATCAAGCCATTTTGAGATGTCTTCAAATGAATGGAACTGCTGATCAGCCAAACCATGTGCCATCGAACGGAACAATTGATAATCGGACGGCGCAATATCTGGGGATTATGGCGGGTGGGCTAATACTTCCCATTTGAGCGTGTCTAATTAGGTTTTAACAGGTTTGGCAACGTGAGACCGAGCGTTGTTATGCTGTAGAATCACTTTTTCGTGCCTCTGCTTGTATTGTGGCCGTTTTTCACACAGTGCTTGGCTCAATCGCATCTATTAGGTTCGATACCGTTCCCCAGTGGTGGTTTCGTTTGGTTTCGACAACTCATAATAAATAACACCGCCCTGATCCCGCCAAATACACAGCATAACCTTCGCAGCGTGAATATTCGGCCGAGCCGACGTAGAAGCATGACCGGGCTCTATCCCACGATTTTTTTTCTCTTTGGGTTGCTGTAATGAATCATTTCATCACCCGTAGCGATGCGACGAAAACCCTTCCTTTTTTGCCGCTGGAGCAGTTGTTCACAGGCGAAAAAACGACGCTCAACATTTCTTGGCTTCAAATCATAAGAAACCCAAGTTCCTTGCTTTTGAATCATTCCCAACGCATACAATCGCTTGGAAATAGCTTGGCGGGTAACTCCTACTACTGAAGCAAGCTCTTTTTGCGCTTGGCATGGATCCTCATCGAGTAATACCTCCAATTCAGCGTCTTCGAAGGTTTTTGGCCTTCCTTCACGCGAACGGTCGTCAAGATCGAAATCACCGTCTTTGAAGTGATGGACCAATCACGGCACGTTGTTTCACTTAGAGCAGCATCTCCGTAAACTTTTTGTGGAGTTCTCGATGCGCTTCAGCCGCTGTTTTCTTCGAATGAAATAACTCTTCCCGCAAATGACGATTATTTGGCACAAAATCAAACATTTTCACACAACCAAAAGTAGTAGTTGCACACCGAATATATTGTCATGCCATCTGTATCCCTTTTCGCATCAAATAGGACAGCGACGAACCATGTCCAGAATGCCGCGTATCAACGCGGTCAACAAGTCCAGCTTGTTTGATTTTCAATATAATAAATGCACACTACAAAACCTAAAACTACCTAACTCAGCCCTTTTTCCATCTTCTCCTTAGTTTCATATAGTTGTTAAGGTCAAGCCTTAGTCATCTCGCTTTTGTGAACTTTTTTTCAATCAAAAAGACCAAGAATGAGTACTTGGGCCTCGCCATCTGGGCACCACACCTCCTACCCTTGCCTATGAAAGTATTAAGTCAAATTAAGCCCTAACAAAAAAACCTTTTGAAACCGGCAATCAATGTCAATCAACTGATCAATAATCCGAAAAGTGAAACCAGAATATCCCTTTTAACCTACATTAATCCATGACTCTGAAGGTCGATTGGCGTGCGATTCTGCCGCAAAATAAATTTGTAATTAACGACTAAGTTAACGAGAAAGCCTCTTACATAACTGTCCCTCAAGCAATTAATGCATTTACACCTCCATTTCCATGACCAACTTTACTACATTCACATCATCCTCAATCCATAAGAGAAACAGATCATCAACATATGAGCCACGTTATATGTTCTCAATCGCGCGCCGTAACGAACGTGGCTGACTTGCTCGTGATCATGACTTTGTATTTTACTTTATTTAATGCAATGATCGAGCTCAAAGTACATCTATTTTCTCCGTATACTGTATATCTGTGGGATTAGGTCAGCCGACTGACATGCATTCGAACAGTGTCCAACTAATAGTGATGGTCATCCATTACAAGATCACAATTATTGCTTTCGCCTTTTTACCCCTGAGTCCCCTAGTCGGTTTGTTTTTTATTTGTTGAAGTGACTATTGTAATTAAGCATTACCTAATAAGATACTGAGGCGAAGCTTCGTAACCACCGTTATTGCTCTTCTTTCTTTCTTTTGTGTTGATCACTTTTTTTTGTTTCGATAAAGTATTCATTATTCGCGCTGGTTGAGATTAGTTTAGTTTTTTTACGTATTTTTGTACTCTTGATACACCGTTATGTTCAGGTATCGATGGTATTTCATATTCGTTCGTGGTCGCGGTACAAAAAGCCTATGCAATTGCGTGATGCAGTGAAGAAATGTTATGAAGCACCGTAGCGGCCCAATAAAAATAACATTTTGACAAAGATGTACCAAATTTATTATCTGTGACATGTTGGCAATAGCCTAAAAGAACAACCGAAACAATAAAAAAAAAAAGAAGAAACTTATCTATGAACAGAAACGTTTTATAGACTAGTCAGTCCATGAACAATTTTCCTAGTTATCTGAACAAAAATTATTAAAAAAAAATATAATAATAGGGTGGGTGTTGCAACAGTTCATTCTTCAATTCACTTAAGGTACGTTACGAGGGGTGATCCAAAATTATTGAAAATCGGTTATTTCCAGTCCGCATAAAAATTTTTTTTTTTTTGTTTTTGTCTGTAAACTGTTTACCAAAGACATAGGCAGAAATTTGGTGAAAACATGGGGGAGTCTACATTCTATTTTATATTCTAAACTCTATATTCCGCAGCAGCAGGCTGGGCAAATGAGTTTAAGCTGGACAGGACATCCATTGACGATGGAAATCGCCAAGTCCACGTCCCTAAATGAAAATAATGCGAAAAAGTCGAAATGTTGGCGGATCGTAGGGTGACCATAGTGATCTCATATTGCAGCGTTCACAGAATCCTTGCGAACGAATTGCATATGAAACATGTCTCTGCGCGTTGTACCGAGGGTATTAACGACGAACAAAAAACCAAAAAATCTGGATCTGAGTCTCGCAAATCAGGAAATGTTTTCGTAACCATGTACAAGCCCCGAATCCACCATTTAAATCCTGAAACCAAATAACAGTCGATGACTTGGAAGCGAGTCAGCGTGTCAAGTTCAGCGGGAAAGGTTATGATGAAAGAATAATTTGGAAAAGGGAACCAATATTTCGGGATTTCACTGCGCAGACCAAATAAGATGATTACAAAAGGTAATTTAAGAAACAAAAAAAACGCGGCAAACTGCTATTACACCAAGAAAACGTATCGGCTCTCAAAGCCGCAGTTGCGATGGCTGCCATTCAAGAAATATGATTCGAACTGCTCGATCACCGCCCTATTCGCCAAATTGACTGACAGTGATTTCTACCTCTTTCCTCAGTTTAAGGGACACATTCGAAGCAATAATGTTGACACCCTGCGTTTATTGTTGAAGGTAATTCACAAACAAATTTCCTTTTGTATTCTGGAAAAAATGATTCTAGAACCTTTTTGGCTTCTGGGCCCTGACTTGCTATGGAAATATGGGGTTCACACCGGTCCCTAGCAGCCTATTGTTCTAATTCAAAATTATGGTGGTAGACCCAAGAGATAAAATTCCTTTTCATCTTTTCTAGGACGTCCCAAATGTTGTTAAAAAAAGTCGCATACGAGTATATTTTGGTTGCAGTACTAGCGAATGCGGCATCAATTTTGCACATATCTTTCTGTTACCCTAAACTTCAGCCAAAATATTGGTCACACTACCTAATAATCATCTTCAAAACTTGAATGACCACATTTAAATGCGTCATCCCATCTTCCTACTTTTCGAATCGAAGGTGAAGGATCCTTATCCACTTGTAACAATCATTCATGAATCTGTTTTGATGCGACACGTGCGAAAAATTCACACTGTCCAAGTTGTTCCATTGTATAGAACTACAGTAACAAGTCAGCTTGGCTATGAATAGTGATAGATTTACATAAAATTTCATAAAAAAGTGGTACCACTTTTAGAAAAATAAAACAACAAACTTAGTAGCGCCAACTCTTATTGATCGCGAAAACTTATTGAACAGTTTAGTAATACCCGACAACGTCTGGTGTAAGGGCCTTGTCAAACACTGTTGCCAATAGGTATCATTATTAATTGCGTTTACTTATCCAAATCCGAATACAGGTGGCTTGTATCGAGGCATTTCTTCCAAAAAAAATTTACCTCGAAACCGAAAAAGTTTGCTTTTACGTAAGCTTTATTGTCAGAAATCATGATACCTTTATTTATTTCTGCCATGTTAATCTAGCTTGTGCCTCTAAAAAAATTACAAAACAAAATCAAAGTAATCAGAAGGATGATCCGGCGGCAATGAACGTACAGGTACAACTGGGATTGAAGTTTCCCCATATACAGACTGCGCCATCTCATATGGGTCGATGTAAACTTCGAATAACTTCAACAATTAGCAACCGATTTTCATATATCATAGCATTTTGGAAACGTAAATTCAGTATCATTTATAGCTTTACACCAAAAGAACGCGCGGAAATAGTTTCAATGTTCATTAAAAATGAACGCCCGATTGTGCTCACTCAATTTGCGTATCGTGATCGTGTTGCGCCCTAAAAAGATACAATTCGTCGTTGGGCCTCGAATTTTTTTCAATTTGGTTCTGTAGTTGTCCGCGGCGTTCAAACTCATCTATTCAGCCTGTGAAGGCCAGTGTTAAAGAAGACCCAAGTTTATCATATCGGCGCCGTTCGCAGCAGTTAGGCATCAGTGGGACCACTTTGCGGAAAATTTTAAAGGATGATCTTCACTTATTTCCATAAAAAGTGCAGATAACTCAAAGAATTTTGCCATAAGATGAGCCGAGGCGCTTGGCATACGCACAAAATGTCATTGCAATTATTAATGCTGAGCCGGAGTTCTGGCAGCAAATTTTGATGACCGATGAGGCACATTTTACGCTCTCTGGCTCAGTTAATAAACAATCGCTTCTTGGGCACCGAAAATCCTCACATTATTCACGAAGAGCCGATACAGTTATTCAAAATTGGCGATACAGAGGATGGCGATCGATATTGGTGGATGTTGGCAGATTATGTGGTCCCAGAAATTCGTAAAAAAGGCTTATTTCACTTTTGGTTTCAACAAGACGGCGCGACACGCTATACTGCGGACAAAATAATGAACCTTTTGCCTAAGAAGTTCCTTGGAAGATTGGTGTCAAAAAAAGGGCGATATTGACTGGCCTCCGATCGCCGAATTTGATTCCTCCAGACTTTTTTCTTTGGGGATACTTGAAAAGCAAATTAAGCTTTTCTAAGCAAGACAATAGAACAGCTCAAAAGAAACATTCGTGCGGAAATCGCAGAAATTTCGACCGAAATACTCGAAAATGTCATGGAGAATGCGCGAAAACGAGCCCATTTTTGCATCAGCAATAAAGGCGGTCATTTAATTGATATTGTTTTCAAAAATTAATCAAAATAAATTGTAAGAGTCTAAATTGAATAAAGTTTTTTGAACTTCCAAAATCCGTTGACAATTGTTGAAGTTATTCAAAATTTACATCGACCCATATGAGATGGCGCACCCTGTAGAACGTGAATCCACTTTTTTTTTTAGCGAAAAGCTTGTAAATCTTATGTTTGTGAGCTTTTTTCGTCTCCCGTATCCGCAAGACACATCGAGCTATTGGTTCGGGACCACATTCAGCGCATATTTGGGTTAGTTAAAACTTAATAAAGTTTGCGAAATATTGAACTGGTGATTTATTTTCTATATGGTGACTCTACTATTCTCGGGAACAGAAAATGGGAAGCTGGTAGGTTTGGTGGACCAGTCGAATGGAATTATTTTTTTATTACCTGAAAGTAGCACTGTAGACTATTGCATTCTTAATTTGCGTCTGATTCCTCGGAATGGTGACTTCAATTGTCCGCCGATATCGTACAGTTCAACAACATTCGATGTTTTTCTCTAAGGCTATGTTTAAGGCAAAGTCTACGTCACTGCTTCACTAGCTATTAGAATATCAGAAATTATTTGTGAAAAGCCGCCGCAATAACGGGTTTACAAGAATTTTAAAAAAGTGACTATTTGTGAGCAGAATCCAGTTATTCTATTTATAACCTCAAAGTTTATGCTTTAGATTGAGATAAAAATATCACAACTTTACATGAAAAAATGTCGCATTATTCGATTGATTTAAATGAAACTTCTTTCTGGATGACCTCAAATACTATTTGCTCATCGCTATTTGACTGGTAGAAGTCCACAACTAATAGCAATAGTGGCAAAATGAGCGTATGCCAATGTTTTCGTCCATAAAATTTGGCAAAAACACTAAATGCATTTAATTGAAAGTCTTTATAAAGGAAATGTTCCAAAGGCAGCAGAACATAACCAGGTTTAAAAGACTTATAAAATAGAATCGATTATTTTACAAACATATCTTACACACGTTTCATAGCACTATTTTCCTAATATGTTTTATTATCTAGTGACGAATGTTACAAAGGAAAGCCAATATTGCACATTAAATCGGATAAAAATTAGGTTAAATATTGTATTTAAAGTCAAATAAGACGTAATTTCTAATCCCAAATTGAGGCCACATAACCATAGCCACTCTAAGAGAGCTTTTTGACTTTTGCTTCAATGCGATTGTTAGCTGGTGTCCAATGTGTCTTTAGAGGCACTTAATATCAAGTCTTCTTTGATTTTCCGCGTCAAGATCTTCTGCTTTCTGAGTGATTTGAGTCTGATTAGAACCTGCACGGTTTTGATGGCTCCCGGAGTCCTCACAGTCCGTGGACGGCCGGATCTTTTACTATCACGTACTCCCGCGAATAATTTAAAAGTATGAACGCAGAATACCGAGTGATCCAAAGCGATCATAAGGTCCGAAGAAATATCACCTTTTACCATATTACTCTTGTATAAGCCGATCACGACACGATCTGCGATATCACCCCATACCATGGTTGAAACTACTAAAAAAAAAACTTTCTCGCGATAAAAAGCGTAAAAGTAGCGGGTGAGATAACGTGTAACATGGAAGGAGAGAAACTAGTACTTTAATGGCTGCAGTAAATATTGTATCAATATTTATGACTAGATTAAGTAATTCGCGATGATTCATATCTTTTGAAGTTTGTGGCAGCTAGCGTTGGTTTTCACTATAGGGTTTTTGGTAGTGGTGGCTACTAATCTTAGATATATTATACCCCGTCATCAAGAACATTTCACGGACTTGCTTGCAATATATTTAATAGAGCCACTTCCCACACCGCAAAAGCTTCTATGGAACAATTTCATAGCCTCTATCCACCGAAATGTCCTCCCATTTTCTTGATGTCGCATGATCACCGCGATTACCAAATTATATTTTCATGGACTTTTTGACTAGTGGTGACTTAAGACCATAGTTGACGCCAATACTTCAATGAATATTGCCGAACTAAAAGAAGTAAGCGAAATTAAGCTTGTTATGCAAACTTAGTGCGTGAAACGAACGAGTACGGAAGAACCTTCGAAAAATAAAATACATACAGTTGCTTACTTCCCAATAAAAACATTTTTATAAAATGCGTGCAGTTAAAATGATATTAAAAAATGATGACCACTAGGCTTTAAACTCGAAATATTTTAGATAGAAACGTAAGACTCATTTAAAAACTATTTCAATGAATTAAAAAGATACCACCGTTCCATTTGCCTTAGGCCTTGACTGTCCGATGATCTCATCAACTAACTAAAATAACCGTGTAACTCAAAAACAAATAAAAAGAAGCCAACAGAAGAAAAAAGAAACTGTTGCAACAAAAAAGTATATTTATGCGAGTATCTAATCTAAAAAACATTCATTAACGACTACATCTTACCATACGTCACGTAGTATGCCTTCAGACACAATCAATTTATATTTGTATCGTTTACGTGTATTTTTAAGCTACATAAATGAAATAAAAAAAAAAATCGTGTAAAGAAAAATATGTACCCACCTTCATGCCGTATCCGTTCTCGTCCTTGTGAATAGTAAGCGTTAGCAGCTGCGACGTTTTTTGCGGTTCTATTGGCGATATTTGAATTTGGGGGCGACGAGACGATGCCAATCGATTGACACAGCCGCCGCCGCCCCCAATCACTCCGCCGCTACTGACATTGTTATTGATATTACCGCTATTGCTATTGTTACTAATGTTGCTGGTGATGTTGTTATTAATGTTATTGTTGTTACTTGTCGGCGAAGTGACGATATTAGTTGCGGTCGTCGTAGTCGTAGTCGCGATGCTGGTGACGTTGGACAGATTTAAAACATTTGCTGGTGAACCATTCATATGTTGGGATTTGGCCGCTATAAATGCAGCTCCTCCCAAGGTATATTGAGCCGGTAGGGGTGGTGTTTGGGGAGGTTGTTGTGCCACTCCTGTGGGTATATTGGGTGTTATTGCTTTTGTCACTGTCGCTATCGTCGTCGTCGGCGTCGTGTTTGGTGTAGATGTTGTTTTCGAAATTGTACTCATTCGGCTGAATTCATCACTATCATCGTAATCTGGACCACAGCTTAATAGTCTGTTCGTAGGTTCATTTGATTTATATATTTTTTTTTTTGGATTAAATGCACACGCCATGGAGTGTGTTGCGGCACCGAGTTGATATAGTTTTAAATGAAAATAAATAAAAAGAAAGAACAAAAGAAGAAAACTAAGATAGAAACTTTATACAAACTAATTCATTTAAATATCTCTTATTTGTAAAAAGAAAATCAATTTTAATTGTATATTACACTACAGCTAATGAATGATAATGAAATTAATTTTGACATGAAAGGCAACAGAAGCAACACAAAACAAACAACATGCACTACGGTCAAAAGGACATTACGAGTGTATACTTACGGAGACGATGACTTGTGCTGACTGTATAAGCGACTTTTTGATAAAAATGTCTATAATACTGAAGGGATCTTTACACTTGTTGGAAGGTCAAAAATCTAATCAACGCTATTTACGAAGGATTAAGATAATGCATGTAATGTTGAGAGGAGCTGAAAGTCGGTTTAATAGGTCAAAAACTAAGGTGACTTTTTGAATTTCGCGAGCTAAGTAAATTCGATTTGTTTGTGTTTGTCTTTCATAGATATAAAGAATAGTTGTGGTTTGGTGTGCATATATCCTGTATGAAAAATAAAATTAAGTGTTCTACGAACATTCGCAGTATAAGATCATTTCACAATGCATACTCTGTGTGTGCATCTCCATAATGAGTTGGAAACAAAAGAAAAAGTTACTGTGAACTACAATCACCGTGACAAATTCAGTCGAATCTCTCGAATCATATCTAGGACAACCACCTCCGGAGAATAGTGAGCGGTAATCTTCGACACAAACCATCTGCACCCCGCCCAGGTTGTGTGACAAGCACCATAAGAGCGTAACTCTTGAAACTGCGCGAACCCTATAAAAATAAAAAAATTGGCATACTACATGGTTATGGCGTCGAAACTAAAGCCCAGTCATCCCAATAGAAGCAACCAGAAGAGCCGAAATCGAAAAAAACACGACAAAATCGGTCAGATGTGATAGTTTGCTCACTGTTTTCTTCGATTTGAATGGCGTTTTCCATCATGAGTTCTTGCCGAAGGATCTTACAGTCAATAAAGAATATTACCTTAAAGTTGTGTGCTATTAGCGTGAGGCAATACGAAAAAAACGTTCGAAATTGTGCGGCGGTTGGTTTTGCGTAATTTTTAGGCCAAAAACAATAGCGTAATCATGTCTTAGGCACCATATTCACCGGACTTGGTCCCCTGTGATTTTTTTCTCATCCAAAAACTAAAAAGACCCATGACAGGACGGAAATCTACCACAATTGAGGAGATGAAGACCCTATTGCTGGAAGAGCTCAAGGCTCAAGTGCTTCGGGGATCGGAAAAAACGTTGGCATAGTATTACTTTGAAGTGAACAAAATAGATATTGAAGTAGAAATTAATATTTTTTTGAGAAAAATTAAATGTCACCTTATTTTTTGACCAGACCTCGTATACTGTTTTCGTTCTTCTCCGTGTTGAATGCTGTGCCACAATTGAAAGTTTTTTTCAAGAGTTACGTTCTTATGGTGGTTGTCACACAACCTGGACGGGGTGCAGATGGTTTGTGTCGAAGATTGTCGGTCACTACTCTCAGGGGGTCGTTGTCTTAGATAGGATTCGAAAGATCGACTGTACATATTTTGTCGCGTTGGTAGTAGCTTTCTTGTTTCCATGTCATTAAGGTGTTATATTGGATATGCACACATAGAGTATGATTTTTGAAGTGATCTTATACTTCGTCAGCATTTTTTTGATAATCTCTTATTCACAACTGATGTTGTTGCACAGTTTTTCCGTATAGTAATTGTTCTTGGCTATAAACAGACTTGAACTACAGACCAGACAGAATCTGGCTTAACCATATTGCAATAGACATATAGCAGCTTGCCTTGTTGGAGCTGAGGAAGCTTTCTGCATGAAAAGGACTTTGCTTCGTAGCAGTCAGCATGATCGCAGGGTAAAAATCACATGCTACGTGGCTCTAAAAAAGCCCATCATCGCGTATTGTTATCCGGTGTAGCACCATCTTATATGGAAAAAAAATCGTGTATTTGAGAAGGAGTTCCTTAAGGTCTGTCTTAGAATGTTCATTCAGCATTACTCTGATAGGTTCCGGTACGACGGAGCAGGACTAAGCAGAATCGATGTTAAAATAACCCGAAAGCACATCGCAAGGGCTATTATTAACGGCACTAACTTGATCGCCGGGATCTACAACTCCAATTGTAGATACCACGAGACACACTTTGATCAAGCTTTATTTCCGCAGAAGCATTTCTCCCTACTGATTTCGAAAGGTTACTGCAAAATAGAGATAGTATCCCTGTAATCTACCACCGCCACCGTGGCGTCAGGGACAAACGGCCCACCCGCCACTGGTACGTCGATGGTGCCAAAGGCTAAACAGTCCACCGATTATAATCGGTAAAACTAATAATTGTTGGTGGTTATCGGTTGAAAACGCTTCTCGAAGTAGTGCATTACACTGGTGAGATCCTCCTCACTCCTTAGTTAGTTTAGGGCTAGCTAGGGGATTTCTGGGAGGCTGGACGCGTCATCATGCTTGGATGAGCGTGAGAACTGACTGTTAGCCTGAGTAAGATCTCGGCTAGACTGAGTTAAATGGCGAAGCCCAGTCGCTGAAAGAAGCAATCAGGAGGGTGACCACACACAACGAAAGCAGGTAGGGTGAGGTGGCTACGGTAAAATTAGCGCTTAGGCGCCGTTATGATGCCACAAACCATGTGAAACCTAAAGGATGATCATTTAAATCTAACATGTGCATTCGTCATGCGTTGCATTGGAATATTTTTTACGGTAGGATTGCAGGAAAAAAGCTATATGTACATAAGCCCAAAAACATAAATTTAAGAATGCACTTCGCCAAGCAATACCTCCTGAAAACAAATAACTTTTGGAAAACGGTAATTATTCATTTGAAGAGCTTATTTGGATGTTCTAATTATTTGTTGTCACATTCTTAAGGTCGTATACTATACCGAGAAAAGTAACTGAATCCAATTTATAACCACAAAGGAGGCTCTGTTATGGTGTGGGGTTAAATATCAAGCCTTGGAGTGGGCAATTTACCTCAACATATTGAAAGTAAATGAAATAATTTTTCGTTCTACCGCAATTCAAATGTAATTAAGCATTTGCGAGAAAATTTTACATTATGAACTTTAACAAACGTAATGAACTCAAGTGGGCCTTATTACGAGTGTGGAACTCAATTGAAACCCACTTCTACTAAAAATAGGACCAATCAATGCTCAATGGACTTCAGGCAGTGCTGCAACGGATAGTTAACAAATACAAAAAAACCTGTCTGTAGTAAGGTCTCTTAAGTACACTGAACCTGCAAATGCAACCATCAAACTATCGCCCACCCATACACGGTCTTTACTACATTCGCATGGAAATAAAAATATTTCGAAAACGTTTCTGTGTCGGAAATTGTACGATTCCGCTATCTACCATCTGCTGACATTGTACATCATTGCCGAGATGTAAATACAACCGCGAAAAACAAATTTATCTCTCCGACACGATAAACCCATTGCATCTACGATTCCATTCAAAACAAACAAACCACGCATTCGCTATGCTCCAAAGCACACGTTTGAATGCAAGCCCTAGTCACAGTTAAACACATTCGAGTGCGAGGTGATTGATTGCATTCACTATTAATTTATTGCAAAATAAGCGCAAACATCACCATTCACCATCGCTATTACCATCACATCATAATCGTACCCACCGCTGGTTATCTTCGTTATTTACCACCTCTAACCGCAAGTCATACACCTATCCAGACGTTCAACAGCACACTCGATAGATACCACTCGTACTTGTATGTACGAATATACACAGCCGTATTGATACATCCGATTTGAATTTGGGTGTAGCTACAATCCAACCAATTATACATACAATGATCAATGACGCGATCCGGCCAAACAGTGTCACCTCGACGATGCCATCATCGCCACCGCGCGCTGTTCGTCAGCCGACTGGTCATAAGCTGAAGTTTAACCACAAACAGATGTAACCGGTTTAGCATTTAGCAATTGTACTTAGTATGTGCCCAGTATGGCATATGAGTTCGGTTATCGATATTATTGAATTGAATTTATGAGTTGCTCGCGTCGATAAGTGATGGAGGCAGTAGGACACACGAACACCATGAGATAGGCTTGCAATAGCAGAAAAGGACGCGGTATACATACATAGATTTATGATCAATTTGCCGATCGAGACGAATATACCTAATTGCAGCTATCCGCTTGATCGCCTTTTTTTTTTTTAACTGACCGAAAGGCATTAGATCAGCTTTTTTGTTTAAATTACTCGAGCATGTCGCAGGCGGTTTTGTGGGCGGCTAATCGCAAAACAGTAAACTTTTACGCCTTTGCATGCTTGTAAACAAGATAACATATTAGGTGGAAAAATTCTTGCAATGTTGCCAAATTTCTTAGAATTCACATGTTTGGGAACAACAAATGCCAATTCTCTCGGCAAAAAATTCTAGGAATCGCAAACTTTAGTCCTTAACTTGGAATTTAACACCGAGATAATTGCCCGAATTCGTACTAAAGGCTTCATCCAATTTCTAATCGTTCGGATTACTAACCTTTCCCTATTGGTATATTATCCGCAGATGAAAATTTCAATTTTTTAGAGAATAAAACTGTCAGGAAATGCTTTCACTACTCGTTGATCTTGTCATAGAATTATTTTTGAGAAGGCTTTACTATTTTTATTTTTAAAGGCTTTGATTACAGCTTGAATTTTCCGAGGCATAGAAGTTATTAGAAAGCTTCATTACTCTTAGGATCCTGGATATTATTTCAGTCGTTAAAAAATTCCTACCATCCCCGATCGGATTCAAAGTCGGTACTGTTTTCCGGCCAGTCTAGTATTTTTAGACCGATGCTTACAACAAAATTCTTCACGTCAAAGGCACATAAGATCCAAAATTATGGATAAGTTAGACCATTTCATTTCTAACCCTCAACCGATTTTTGTAAATAAGGAACCTACATACATTTTTTGCGTAATGGTCCCACCCTGGGCATCTGTGGAAAGAAGGAAGGATGATCTCTTATGACACTGATGATCGTCAGATGAATTGAGGTTACATCTTCTATCATCACTGAATATAATAGTTTTCCAATCATGTTCGGTGAAATTTCAATGAATTTTAGGAAATTGCAACCTTGCAGCTTTAATTTTTGAGAACAAAGATGATTTTTTTTGATCCGCTGACAACCAATCCGAATGGATATAGCCTTCTGCTGACAATATACGAGTAGTTACAATTTTTTTATTTATTTCTTCAATAAAAAAAATTCCGAATCCACTTGTTTGGCTGATTTTCTTCGATTCTTTTTTTTTTATATAAGGTGTTTCCTTTTGGTCATCTTCTTAGCTACAGCGATGCCAACTTTACAGCCAAAATTTGAATGCAATAAAATTTCATCCAGGTATTTTAAAACTTTAACATGGTATCATCCAATTCTTTTTTAGTGCACTGCACTAAAAACGCAATTGAATTGGAATGTTTTTTAGTTGATGAAAATAAAACATGAAAATATGATTGATTTTTAATCCCTATCCACTTTTTCATAAACATTTATAGTGTACTAATGTGGATTATAAAGATATGATGTTCGTTCAAAAAACAAGGGGACTTTTTGAAATACGCGAACTGAGGACATTCGGTATTCAATCTTGTTTTTTCTTATGTTGGTTTAAATGTCGCCTTACATATGTAGACATTGTCAGCGGTTTTGTCTATTAAGTTCGTTTTTCACAAATACAAAAGCTAGACGTGTTTTGGTTTGCTTGGCGATTATACTATTGAAATCTAAGGATCAGAGAAACTCTGTAAAATGTTCAGTGAAAAATTAAATTCAGTGCTTCAAAGTACTTGAAAGGTTGACTATGGCATTTAGCGGGTCTACTCTGAACAACAAAAAAATGTTTTTAAGTTGAACAAGCTCTTCACTGAAAGCCGAGAAAATTTTACTGGTTTTAGTAAAATTCAGTTTGGTACATTTTTTTGTGCCTATTAAAGTTAATATGTTTACATATTTATATAACTAAATATAAGTAACTGTCCACAGGCTATTTCTTTCAATATTCTAACCAAAGAATAAAAAGAGGTTCCACTACATTACTTTCTTTATAATATTGTATTTGGGCAAATTAATACGACGCCATCAACCTCGGGTACGTACACAGAATGCCCCATTTCCGATGAGACTGCTTATAAAAAAAACTTGGCGAATCATTCCTGATACTTGAAGACAGGAGCGTAATTGAGAATGCCCGTGGAAGTTTTTTCTGTAAAGTAGGTGTTCGGCTTCAACACTAATTTAAGTTTTGGGAAACAGCCAATAATCGCACGGTGCTGAATCAAAAATTCACGTACAATTAGAGCTTCGTATGACAACGCATTGTCATGCAACAAAAACCAACTGCCAACTTCCTTGAACACCGGGTGAAGGCAATGAATTATGTAAATCATCCATAATCTCTCCAGATCACCGAAATAATATTGAGCATTCATAGTCTGACCTTATGGAAAGAATTTCTTATGGATAATGCCCTTGAAATCGAAGAAAACGATGAACACCGCATCTTGATTCGATTCTTCTGCAATCGCACTTCCTTCTCTTTCCGGTGACTTCCATGTTGTCCTCTGCCCTTTGGTGCGGGGCTCTAATTGGATGCACCACGTTTCGTCGCCAATTAAAATTTATGACATAAACTCAGGGTCTTTTTTGGCAGATTTTGTCTTTGTAATGACTCACTCTCATGTCTATTAGCTCCTCGGTGAGAGAATGTGGAACAAATCGCACGCACATCTTTCTTTCCAAATCCTCGGCAAGAATGTGATCGACCACAATCTTGGGAATGCTAGTCATTTGCCCAAGAAGTCGCGCGGACACACAACGATCAGAGCGCAAAAATTTTCCGACTTTGTCAATGTTTTCTTCATTCCTCGACGAACCAGCGCAGTACGTTTTTTTCATCGATTCGAATGTTTCGTGAGCAGTTGTGTCCAACGAGTAAAACAAAATTCGCTCTTTTGACCCACAGCAATTTTTCGACCGATTGACAAATTTTTCCTTTGGTGATAATGTCATACGAAATTCGATGTGAAGATAAATAAAAGATGTGTCTAGAGAAAAGACTGTTACTTTAAGCTAGTGTCCTCGAAAATAAGACAGACTTTCTATACTTGAGAGGTAAGCAAAAATTCTCGAAGCACTGTCATTCAATTTATATAATTTCTGGGCCTGTTAAACCTACAAGTACTATTTCCTCATCAAATATTCCATAAAATTTTAATAGACCAGGATTTTTGAAGATACTGTATTATCGAATCCAAGTTTCCCTCGAACAGTACGTACATAATGGTGCAAGGTTATTGTGAGGTGGGAAACATAATCATCGTTTTATACCATAAATTGCAATTCTTTATTTTTACCCGACACAAGGTAGGCGTCAATAAAATTAGCACACGAAAACGATTTGAATAACTAATTACATTTCAATCATATGATAGAAACTCACCTTCCTAGATATTGTGGAATGACATCAGAAATTCAACAAAACGTTGATCAAAATTGTCATAAATGTCAGCAACGAGAAATGTGACAAGTTTTCAAAGCAGCAGACATAATGCACAAATAATTTATACCCAATTCATACCTATGTCGTATACGTATAACTATTTTGCAAAGTTCAAAAAGCTCACTCCAAGAACCTTGGCATTAGAGACAAAAATAACACTCACGAATCAAAATGCCATAAAACGACTAATGATAATAATCTGCCAAAAAGTACATACGACGTATGACGACAAAACAATTACGCGACAATGGTACATACATATATAAGAAGAGTACAGCGTGTCTCTTAGACTTTTGAATCTCTGGACAAACAAATGTGCGACACAAAAGACAAGGGCAAAGTCGTCACTACCTCGTGGAGGAGGAAGATTAACTTTGTTAAGCTCTATCTGCAGGCGAGGAGTTGATGGATTACATAATCTCTATTTTAGGGTTAATGGGTCCTGAAGACAAAACAGCTTAAAAGAGATCAAAATCAGATCAGTGTAAACAAACAGGAGGTACAACAATAAAACCCAATTTGTCAGGAAAGGCGAACAAAAATTGGATTTGGGGGGAAAAAGGGGACAAAGAACTGGTTTAAGTGACGGAGTCTCCGATTATGGACTGTTGACAGTAACTCACTAAATCATGAACTTTCACTTTGGCGCAGTAGTATGGATTAAAATCGTATGTTACAAGTAGGAAATTGTAATGAATTTCACGAAGCTCAAGGGAAATTGTCTTAATCTGTCACAGACGGCTGAACATTTAATGAGGCATTAATGGCTTCTAACCGATTAACTTCTGTATACCTTAAAATAGGAAACGTGTGAGGCATAAAGTTAAAATCCCTTTGTTTGATTAGGTTATCGAAATAATTGTCTCTATCTGATAAAGTTTTCTATTAGAAAAGTTCGTCTGTAGGGGGATACCCCAATTTTAATTAAAAACTTTTATGCGGCCCGCCTTCGAGTTTAAATTCGAAATAAAGCTTGAGTCTAAGCATTTCTGATCTCGCCAGGATTGCTTCATCTTGTTCTATTTTCAAATGCTATACAAACCACCAAAAATATTAGACGATATTGCACGGGAAGCTTTTTATCACCTTTTATCATTTAGATCCCTAAATCTAGTATCTGATTCGAATACTCGTAAGAAAATCAATAAATGGTCAACAGCATTGCCGACAGATCGTATTTTTCATGCTTTCATTACAGTGTAATTCTCCAGAGATAGTCACTGGATTATTTAACGCATTTTACGCAACTAAAGTGGCGATATAGAAGTAAAGAAAATACTTTTTAATATCGAAATTTAAACATAAAATCTGTCTAAGAAAGCAGCACGAAACATCGAAAAAGTCAGCTCCGTATTAATGCAGCAATAAAATTTCACAGTATGAGCTCAGAGGCTCCAGGAATTCAATGAGAACTCTCAATTTCATTACCGTAGGAACCATAATGTCTGTTTGTTATCAATAAGCGTCATATCTTACCAACGACCACTTAAGATTATCAAAAAACGGGGATTTATTGACCAAAGAAGTGCTATCAAGATACAAGATAACGACGATTCCATTATAAATATAACACTCAAAGGTTATTCGATTGCATTTGGCATTTTAAAAAGGCAATTACTGGTTCATTCCCGAAAAAGCAGGACTGTGAGAGCCTTTTAAAATATGTTCAGCAAAAGCCAATCAAAACTAGTTTATGACAATCAACCACGAATGAACACACTTATGTGTCCAATGCGGCACGAAACATTGATCATTGTACTACATATATATGAAGGATGCATTTTTTCTCTAAGGTCATGATCTGCATCAACATCAGGTATCCATCAATTCCGCGCAAACGACACTCGATTTTCCGTCAGCTAGTCATCAAAAGACTAAACAAATTTCATACTAAAAATATACTTTGCCGGAACCCAACGAATTAAGCCAGTTGCTCCTTAATCATACTAAACGTGTTATTGCCTTGTATATAATCATTATAACCGGCCATTTGTAAGATGTGTATTGTCCGACGTTCTCGGAAGCTTCGGATCCTGAATGTCATTTTGATTGTTTCTTCGAAATATTTCATTTATTTGCGCTTTGGATTTTCCGTACGAGTCCCGTTGTTCCAATTCAAGCTTACACATATTCTGTAGTTTTTTTTTTTTTTTTTTTTAATGTGACTTCATTTTCTTGACCTCCGAGTTCTGCCTGTCAGTAAACCGCATTCATCAGGGAAACACGCCCACGCGCTAGTTATAGGTATTTAAAAGACGAGCTTTGCAAAAACGTTATAATTTATTAGTTCTAAATTTCGGAACATCCAGTAAGGGATCGTGAACTTGTCGCTCCTCAGAAAATCCACAACAGACTGCGTTTTTATTCTCTTAAACTATTGCTTAAATATACAAAAAGATACAGGAAGTGACCCTCCGATATTTTATGATGGAAAATTCCCAATATCCTTTTTGTCCTTTCCGGTCGTAAATTTTATTATAATAGGAAAGTACCGGCTAAGGATTAGGGAAATCCAGATAAATCCTAATGAGGGCATACTTTAAAACAACTTATGGTAGATACTCGGTCCACTCTGGACCGGAACTATCCTTATTGGTTGGTTAGGGGGCGACGGGAATAGAGGTAGCCGCCGTAACTCCTCCCCCCTTAGAATGGAGCGAAGGCCGCAATGAAGTCGTTGGGGCTGAAGCGAAGGATTGAAGTGTTGGGGTTAAAGTTGAAGTGACGTGGAGTTTTTTTCTTGGTGATCATGATGATGATTACAATGATGATTATGATGATGGTGAATGTGGTGGTAGTTGGTGCGGTTATATAGTGTAAGACTTCAGTTTTGATGAACGTTGGTAAGATTGACATCCGTCTGGAAATTGTATTCTTTCAGCTTCTCTAGACTAAGGACTTCCTTGGTATAGGTTGGTTTAATGATGCTGTTTGGTGGTGGTGGGATGTGTATTTCGTCCCAGTAGGTGTTTGGGTCGTTTTCATATGTGATGCCGTTGATCTGCACTTTGCAATTTCGGAAGTGTAGCAAAGCTGTATCCTGTATTGTACCGGTTTTCGGGCTGCAAGAGGAGAAAACAAAAAAGGACTTGTGGTGCATTAGTGAAAAGTATGTAATTAGGTTGAAGCTGAGTTATCGACTCGATTTTGCCCACATTGTCGAATCCACAATGAGCGACTTGGTTCTCCAACAGTCTCCCTAGGCATCTGGATTTTGGCATTTTCTCGACCAGTTCGGGTTGCATACAAACGTAGGTCTCTCCAGTTTTGGGGCAAGCTGTATTAAAGTGTTGTGCATATTGATCATTGTATGCAATAAATGGTTTTGTTATTATGAGTTTTGTCTCGTTATTATCGTATCATATCGTAAGTCGATATTAAACTTAATTTGGTTAAGGTATTGATTTTTAGTCAGTATGTCTTGTTCTCTCTTTATTTTGTTGCTGTATTCTGTTGAAAGGTATTTAAAGTGTTAGTTATTTTCCCTATATTGGTTTCATAATCATCCAGGTTAATAATATGATCCGGTTCCTAGCCGGAGCAGAAGTACGTCGCGGTTTTTTTTTTTTTTTTTTGATATTGTGATTGTGAACTTTTATTAGTTGGAAGGAAATGAGTGGTATGCTAAAAGTGTAGGAAGGGAGAAGTTAGTGTTAAAGTTAAATTGGAAAGTTAATTAGCTATAGTGAGGAAGAGAAGAATGGGTATTCTTTGTTTTCTTTTCGACTTATGCTATTTCTTTTCTTAATTTTTTTTTTTTTTTTTTTTTTTTTTTTTTTTTATTAGAATCGTGCTAACCATATTCCCTGGTTGCACGTTCATTAAGTATTATTTGGATCATGTTAACCATATGCCTTGGTTACATGTCCATTTCGAGTAATGTTAACCATATGCCCTGGTCACATATTCTCGAGGTAGTGATTGTTCACAATCACACCATGTTTTTATTTTAAATTATTATTATTATTATTATTATTATTTTTCTGTTTACTGGTTTTGTACATGTTCATATTTTTTTTTTTTTTTTTATTTTTTTTTTTATTTTTTTTTTTTTTTATTTATTATTAGAATCGTGCTAACCATATTCCCTGGTTACACGTTCATTAAGTATTATTTGGATCATGTTAACCATATGCCTTGGTTACATGTCCATTTCGAGTAATGTTAACCATATGCCCTGGTCACATATTCTCGAGGTAGTGATTGTTCACAATCACACCATGTTTTTATTTTAAATTATTATTATTACTGTTATTATTATTTTTCTGATAATCATTTTTATGATAATCATATCGATTGGCTACGATCACGCTATGCTCTGATCATGCCATTTGATTTAAGGATAAAAAAAAAGTTTTTTTTTTTTTTTTTTTTTTTTTTGTATGATTTCCGTTTTTGTAATTATTAATATTTTGTTCGATTGAATACTTATATGTAGGTATGTATTTGGTAAAATATGTTTTCTTGAGATGCCACAATCACGCTATGCTCTGATTGTGTGTATTTTAAATATTTTAAATATAGATATAGATAGATATACTGTATGTAGATAAGAATAGAAAGTGAATTTGATAGTTAGGTTGTGTAAGTTAGTGGGCGAGGGTGTTAGTGGGTGTTAGTAATTTTCTTTCTAATTTTGCTTTTATGAAGCTTTTTGTTGTTTCGCGTAATTATTGTAAATTTGTTATTTTCTTTTACTATTTGTTTTGAAAACCTAGGTGTCAATTTATTGCGCCTAGCTTCTCTTCGAAATACTGTATCGTCAACCTTTATCTCCTCCGGCTCTTCCCTGTGCTTATTCAGATTTTCGATCCTTCGTGTGGTGATGGCTTTGACTTCTTCTTGTATTTTCGGGTAAAGGTTGTCTAGGAATTGGTTTAGTTTATTCAAATATTCGTGTTCGTTGGAGGGATTAAGTGTTTTGGAAAATTTGAACGGCCTACCGAAGAATAGTTCATATGGGGTGTGCTTTGTGATAGAGTGTATGGCATTATTATATGTTATGAAGGTTTCTGCTAACGTTTCTTCATGGTCTGTTGCTAATTTATCTTCTTTTTTCTTTGAGAATATGATTCTATATATTTCGGTTAGGGTTGAGTGCAGTCTTTCTACAGTCGAATTGCTGGACGTTTGTTGGTAGGATGTGAAGTGCAAGGTAATTCCATGCTGTTTGCAGAAATCTTGAAATATATTTGCAACGAACTCTGATCCTTGGTCACACACTATCTTCTTCGGGATGCCGTATAGGCTTACGTACTGTTTTATGTGTTTGAGGATAGTAATGCTACTTCGGCAGCTGAGCGTGAAACCATAAGCAAACCTGGAGAATTTGTCGATGATTGTAAGGATCTGGTTGTTATTTATGCTGTAGATGTCTATATGTAGGATTTCTAGGGGTTTAAGGGGAATTTCAGGTTGAATGTATTTAATTTTGGGGGGGTTTCGGTCGTACTTGAGTTGCTTACACTGCTCGCAATAATTTATGGTCTTAGTAATCTTATCCTTCATATTAGGAAAATAATACTCTCGTTTAAGATGAAGATAAGATTCGTTAATGCCCCTGTAGTTTGATCGTTCATGATAGTCTCTAATGATTTGTTCTTGGTCATCTGGTTGTCGGATGTCCCTTAGTATTTCAGTGCATCTGATTAGGCGAAATGCCCTGTTCCTGGAAAAGTATTTGGAAAATGTTGTTTGGAGCACTGAAAATATTTCGTCCGTAGTGTATACGGCGATTTGTTTGTTAGGTGGAAAGAAATTTTTTAGTACGTTTATCATTGTGTCTTCGTCAAAGTGCGTCCGTCGTATAGTTCGTCGCTGTCTGTTTTTAAAGATTGTTTCTACTGTCATTGGGGAACCTTTGATGTTGACTTCCAATATAACCTGAATGTTGAACTCGTTTAGGGGTTTTTCCGAAATGGGGATCCCATCGTTCAAATTCTCCTGGGCACTATGTATGGTTTCCAGCTCTTCACTGTTATTGAATATCTCGTGATGTTCTTTACTCGGATTGGTCAATTTGATACGGCTTAGAGCGTCTGCGTTCGTGTTGGCCCTGCCTTTCTTGTACACAATCTCGAATTCATATTCGGCCAGTTTCAGACGCCATCTTACGAGTTTCGAATTGGGTTCTCGCAAGTTCATGAGCCATGTTAGTGGTTTGTGATCCGTGACAATTTGGAATTTTCTTCCGAAAAGGTACGGCCGGAAATACTTTGTCGCCCAAACAATGGCCAGCAGTTCCTTCTCGATGGTTGAGTAGTTACACTCGGAGGAGGAGAGGGTTCGGCTTGCGAAACAGATGGGTTTGTCGCTTCCGATTCTACCCTGGGATAGAACCGCACCCAGTGCATAGTTGCTGGCATCCGTTGTTAGGACAAAAGGTCTTGTAAAGTCCGGGTGTATGAGGATCGGGTCGTTTGTTAGCAAATTCTTGCAAATTTCGAAGGCCTTTATGTAGTTCTCATCTATAGTCGTATCTGCTCCTTTTTTAAGCCGGTTCGTGAGGGGTTTAGTTAATTTTGCGAGGTCTTTAATAAACTTCCTGTAATAATTTATAAGACCTAGAAAGGATTTGATTTCTTTGCTAGTCTTAGGAAGGGGGAAGTTTTTGATAGCTTGTACTTTACGGGGGTTAGGCTTAATGCCTTCAGGAGTGATAACATGACCTAAGAATTCGATTTCCCGTTTCAAAAACTCGCACTTGTCCATCTGGATTTTAAAATTGGACTTCCGTAATTTGTCGAAGACTAATTTTATGCTCTCCAGGTGTTCTTGGAGAGAGGTGGAGTAGATGATAATATCATCCAGATAGACTAGGCAGATTTTGCCCACTAGTTCTTTAAGGACGTTGTCCATCACCCGTTGGAAGGTAGATGGCGCATTTTTAAGCCCGAAGGGCATCCTGAGGTATTCGTAGTGCCCTCCTTCTACTGTGAACGCTGTTTTTGGGATATGCTCGGGATGCATTTCGATTTGGTGGAACCCGCTAGCCAAATCTAGAGTGGTAAAGTAAACGCATCTCCCTAGTTTATCTAATATCTCGCTGATGTTAGGAATCGGATACCTATCAGAGATAGTTTTTTCGTTGACTTTTCTGTAGTCAATGACGAGTCTCCATTTATGCTTTCCGCTAGCATCCATTTTCTTCGGAACTATCCAGACGGGGGAGCTCCATGGTGAGTAGCTTTGGCGGATCACCCCTTGCTCTAACATTTTTGATATCTGATCTTGGACTTCCTGCTTGTGGATGTAGGGGTATCTATACGACTTCGTATAAATGGGTACCTCGTCGGTGGTGTTGATCCTATGTTTGACTTGATTCGTGAAGGTCAAGTTTTCGTTTTCTATGTGCATGATGTCGGTGTACCGTTTACACAGCCTTAGGAGTTGCTCGCGCTCTTCTGAATTTAGGTGGTCAGTGCGGATCAATTGTGCTATGTCCTTTTTCTTGTGTTCATTCCCGTGAATTGTTTCGTATATGTTATTGAGTTCGATGAACTCTTCGGGGTGGTATTCATTCGCTTGCAAGGCTTCTTCTAAGGAAACGACTTCGTCCTGTTCTGAATAGTTTGTGATTTCTACAATGCTAAGTCCATCCTTGACTTTATATAGCCCTTTTGTTATAGAGACACCTGGTTTTATTTCTGTGGCGTTTATGAGCACGTCACCGTTTATTTTATTTACAGGGATTTTTGTGAGGATTTTCGAATGAGCTGGGACTGTTATCGGGTTAATGGAGTTATTTGATTTTAGATTGATATCGAGGGTAGAGTTTTTTGTTATAAGTGTTCTGTTTTCAAGGTCGATCTTTGCATTGATTTGCAACAATGCGTCTAGGCCGAGGAGGCCGTCAAAGTAATTATGGAACTTAAAGATAAGGAATTTGAAGAGGCCATCCTGTTTGAATTCTGTGAATACTGGGATGTTAGCTTGTGCTTTTAATTTATATTTCTTGAAAACTGTTGTAATAGTAACGGGTTCACAAGTCAGAACGTCCTCAGGGGGTACGTATTCGGGGTTTATGAAGGAGGTTGATGCTCCTGTGTCGAGAAGAAATCGTAGGGGTCTACCAAAAGGGGAAGAGATATTGATAAAAGGTAACGACGGTGGGTAATTTTGAGGAGTTATGTACCCGGTTGACTCGTTGAGGCTGCACTGGAAAAATTTCCATCTTCGACAATGTTGGTGGGGTCGACGTCAAAATAATGATCTAATTGTTGGAAAGGATGTGTATTAGTTTCTGGTTTTTGTGGAAAGTCTTTAGGTAGGCCGGACACTTCGTGTACATTGACGTTTGTATTCCTTACTTGTTGACTTGGGCTCTGTTTTATCTGGGGGTAAGGGTTAGGGAAGAACTGCCTATTCCTGAAGTTAGTCGATTGTGGTTGTGGATTATATGTTCTAGGGAGGTTAGTAGATTGCGGTTGAGAGTTATATGTTCTGGAGAAGTTAGTGGGTTGTGGTTGGGGGTTGTATGTTCTGGGGAAATTGGTATATTGAGGTCGGAATCGGTTTTCTCTGTAAGACAGAGGCCTTTGGTATCTGAAAGAGTTAGGTTCCTGGCGGTGGTAAGGCTGGGGGAAATTCTTTCGTGGTTGGTAGGAGATGGTGTTGTCAGGTTTTTTTATCTCCGCTGTTTGAGCCATTCTCTGGTATGAGATGTTTTGCTCCTTGATACAATGGGTAAGTGCTGTGGCCAAGGAGTTGGGTTGCATAGCCCTAACTCTAGAACCGAGAGGCTCGTTAAGGCCACTTAAAAACGAATTCAGACACATTTCCGAATAGAGGTCCTTTTTTGCTTTTATTACATTACGGTCAGTTTCGTGAATAAGAATATTGTTGCATAATGCTGATTGTACTTCAATTATCTCGCCGTACAATGCCTCCACGGTCTTGTTTTGTTGCCTAATGATGTGTAGGTCTCTGATAAGAGAAGTCTCTGTCCTCTTATCGGAATAGTGGAGAATCAGATTTGCCTTTATATTATCCCAGACTAAGGGGGTCCCATACATGTTTAAAGTCTCATTCGCTTGGCCTTCGATTTTATTTCGAATCGCCCTGAGTAAAATTTGACCGTATGGGGTGTTATCCGTCCCTCTGATATACAAAAGAATTTCCTCTACATTGTTTAGGAATTCATATAGAAGGCGTGGATTGCCATCAAATTTCGGCAGGTCTTTGATGGCATCGGGGATTCTCAGAGAATTAAAAATGTCGATATGGTTTGAAAGTGCCGGGGTGGTTATGTGTTGTGTGGGGGGAAGGTTTTGTAAACCCGAAATATTTGTCTGGTCAGGGTTCATGTTGTCTGAATAAGAACTGGAAGAGGAGGAATCAAAGGTTTCGTTCAACTCGCTTTCTTCTGCTAAAGGATGTAGTCTCTTAGATAGTCGTCTTAAATTATAAGGCAGAAATGATTTCGTCTCTTTTGCCTTTTTATCTTTTGTCATTTAAACTCTAATTTTACACGTATATATATATGGCACTAGGACACTAGGCAAATCTTATTGTTCAGGTTTGTATTGTAATTATGTATTACGTAATGATCAATATTTAACACTATTATACAACTTACATGCACCCAAAAACTAGGAGGATCATGTTGTCTTCTTGTCGATTCCTGCTGATTTCTGATGCTCTCTGATGACTTCTGATGTTTCCACTGATATTTTCTTTTCCATGCACTGTTTTGTTAGTATTCACTTTAATTTATTAATTCGTTTCTTTCTTCACTGCTTTTTCATTCACTGTTTTGCTTTGTTGGTGTTTGATCACTTTATATATATGTATATAAAAAACAATTTTTTTTTTTTTTTTTTTTTTTTTTTTTTTTTTTTTTTTTTTTTTTTTTAGTTTTTCTTCACTGTATTGATTTTCTTTATTGATCACTTCTGTTTTGTTCTTGATTGTGTTGGACACGACACTGTATTTGTATGTATATGGTTCGGCGGTGATAAAGGGTAGAAACCCACGGTTTAAGGATTCACAATTTATTCACTACTTTAATTAAAAAAGAAACCGTCACCGATCCTACCGACTGCGCCAGTTATAGGTATTTAAAAGACGAGCTTTGCAAAAACGTTATAATTTATTAGTTCTAAATTTCGGAACATCCAGTAAGGGATCGTGAACTTGTCGCTCCTCAGAAAATCCACAACAGACTGCGTTTTTATTCTCTTAAACTATTGCTTAAATATACAAAAAGATACAGGAAGTGACCCTCCGATATTTTATGATGGAAAATTCCCAATATCCTTTTTGTCCTTTCCGGTCGTAAATTTTATTATAATAGGAAAGTACCGGCTAAGGATTAGGGAAATCCAGATAAAACCTAATGAGGGCATACTTTAAAACAACTTATGGTAGATACTCGGTCCACTCTGGACCGGAACTATCCTTATTGGTTGGTTAGGGGGCGACGGGAATAGAGGTAGCCGCCGTAACTCGCTCTTCTGTAATCCTAGGGGTGCGTATGGACATTACTCTGCCATATCCGCGAATTCGTCTGGTACTGTGACCCCGGCACTAACTCCGCAATAGTCAATTTCGTACACGTCCATAAACCATTTATTCCTAAGAATGAAGAGTCAAGCAGCATGAGATCCATATAGGGTCCAATCCTAGGACAACAACGGTCTATCCGCTGCGAGTGAAATGACTCCTCGCTCTATTCTCTACAGAACCCACCAAGTGCTTAGTGGGCTCCCCTAGTATTCCGTAGGTTATTTCCCCAATCTCTATGTTTGTTTGGCCGGAATGTAGAAGTTTTTCTGTCGAGTTTAAGCGCTGAGGTCGAAAATGTGTTTCCAGCTCTACGATATAAATATTGAGTTAAAGTGCTTCAGGTGCATAGGCTGCTATAATGTACATTCTCTTTCCATTTGGGAGAGTAATGTACACAATATCTAGTACCTGGAACCTCTGCACTTCACTTCCAAATTCGTATCCACCGCCGCATGTGATCATGGTGCAATGGTAATCATCACCGTCTGTTAAGCGGAAGGTCTATAGTTCAAGTCTGTCCATAGCCAAGAACAATTTCTATACGGAAAAACTATGCAACAACATCAGTTGTGAATGAGTGATGATCAAAGAAATGCTTCACTTCAAAATTCATACTCTGTGTGTGCATTTCCAATATAACACCTTAACGACTGTTAAGTTACTGTGGACTTCAACCAACGCGACGAAATCTAGTTGGATCTCTCGAAGTCTATCTAGGACAACCACCCCCGGAAAGTAGTGAACGAACATCTTCGACACAAACCATCTGCACCCCGTCCAGGGTGTGTGACAAACACCATAACAGCGTAACTCTTGAACCTGCGCAAACCCTATAAAAAAAATGTGGCCTTCTGGTTTAGCTTAGTTTAATAAGCAAAAGTCCATTGGGGTTTTTGTTCTGCAATAGATTAAAAAGTACGACTCTTCGCTCAATCATTATCAGTGAAATCACATTCACCGAAAGGATTTTTCAGGGACTATTTACAGTCGTAGGCATCACGACTGCAGGTACGCTAGACTCGGTAGAAACAAGCATATTCTGTCCCTTTCTATCGGATCACCTGCTGATGGATTTGCTGTTAGAGCTGGCCGGTCTACCGATGACTAACGAGCAAGATCGAGCGCAGGTCCACCTTGGTCTCCTGTGCTTTCGTCTATTTGAATAGCCATAGGCGTTTGTAGCGTCTGCCGGGTGTCATTTAGGGTGTGACGGCGGGTGTTTGTAAGTGACCTGAGAGAAGTTTCTCCTCAACCTTCTGCCAGATTTGATTTTTCTGTCTTGGAACTCAGGACATCACTGAATGGGTTTTAGAAGAGAATGAAGATCCAAAACACTGGAGCATACGCGGTTGCAAGAAGAGGATGGTATAGCAACGTCAGACTGGCCGTCGCAAAATCCGAATGCAAATTTATTTTAAGGAAAAAAAGTAGCTACAACGAAACAATTTTCAAAGGTCTTGAGAAAAATCTGCTGTAATTTTAAATGCCGTCCCTTGTTTGCAACGTTATTGATAAGCGATTTCTTACATTCCTCACAATAAATTTTCTGACAAGTGACCCTGGGAAATGTCTTCAAATTCAACACCCCATCCCTTCCCAACTATCCTAAAAATATACAAATCACCAGCACTTCCCTATCCGCCCACCCAAATAAAAATATAATTAACGATTGATTCTCGGAATACATTTCAAACCCATCATCACTTCTCCGTATTCATTTCGAAGTATGAATATGTACACAGCTATGTACACCTTTCGCGAAATCGAAATGGGAACACAGATCAGTGATTTGCCAGATGGAAGAAGACAATCTCTAAAATTCACATGACAAATTACTCGAGTTGTCGAATTTTCACATAAAAGTATGCACATGCAGCGGAAAAGGAAAAATAAATTTAATTTCTGACTCACACTCGAGAGCACGACATCATCTGTGGAGGAATTCCTCCTCTACGTACCGTCGTATACCGTCATTTCAAGTAGCAGATAGAAGAGTAAAATATAATACAACAGAAATGTTTATGATAATTGCGATGATGACGGCAAAGTGGCTTAAGTTTATGTGGCAGTGGCGGTTATTAAAATCATTTCGCTAGCGAATGAATGGCTGATGGTGTATGATGGAGGGTGGATGGTAGAAGGTGAAGCGCATGCAAATTGATGACGATTTTCACAAGGAACTCTGAAACTAAAACATTTGGCCAGCTCCGCAATGCAACGATGCTGTGATGATTTTTTTATTTCACTTTGTTGCTCCCACACTCGGGTGGAAGACTTAAGTTTCGTCTTTCGGATGTATGGTAGGCTTTGCAAGTGCACCAGGGCGCAGTGAAGCAATGACAATTAGGCTTTGTAAAACAATAAAATGGAATACTTCCTTGAAATGTTGATGACACCACGAGTAGGCAGCGGTAGCAAAGAGGAGTCAAGAATTAGCATTTCCTGATTGTTGAAAGCAGGTTCTTAAAGGAGGAATCGTTTTGGTATGGACTTTTCTGACCAGATTAATGGGCATAGAGCCATTTACGTTAAAAACGTTGGTTTTATAATAGAAAAATTGTGAGGCAGATACCATCTTAGGTTTATGCAAAAACAAATAAGCAGTCGGTAAACTTTCCAGCACGAGACTAGAGCCTTGTCAATGACTACGATATCAACCTCCTACGAAGGACTTCTACTACATCTGCAGAGATATTTTGTCTTCGGAACTAACGTACTCGTTTCTAAACTAAGGCAGTGCTTGTACACAGGACATGGCTGATGCAGGCCTCGAATAATGTGTCAAATCTGGCGTAAACAGTGGTTGCCCGGTGGCGTCCTGTCTTCGCTGTTAAGGTACATGGTGGTCGCCTCTCTGCTCGATGCTCTCAATGTCTCTGGAATTTAAATCCAATCCTATGCGAATGATATTGCCGTTGGTCTCTGTCGGCTCACGTCCAACCCTCCAAGCAGCTCAAAATTAGTACATGAACTCAAGACCTTTTTGAACAAAGTCGGAAGACTAAATTCACTAATTTCACTAAATTCACTCACCATTTCCAGGGTGACCCATAGGAAATGAACTCGCTAGATGGGACTCAGAGGAGAGTTTCTCAGGACCTGAATCCGCTTTTGGTCTACCTGCTTCCATTCCATGGTCAAATCGTACATCAAGGAAAGGCTTTCTTATACTCTAGGTAAATGTATTGCTTATTCGTAATATGAAGCATTTCGGAACTCGTGTTGAGGGAATTTGTATAAGCTTCTTTAGGGAATAGTTCTATATTTGAGGAAAAACACCCAAGTCACCTTTAGAATACCAGATTTTATCTTTTCTCCCTGCATATAAGGTTCCAAAAAACCTCAATCAAACAAAACTTTAAACTGGCGCCCGACAATGGATCACGTTAGTACAATCCCAAAACAGTAACCTATTTGCTTCTCTTTTAAATAACTTTTTACACTATTTCTCAGAAGAAGGACCCACCGAAGCGCAACCGTGGCACTCCCTATATTCCAGTGAATGAAGTCATCTTTACATAAGTCTATGTTCACTCGTACGTACACCACCATATTCGCCTTAGTTTAAATCGGACGCACGTTTTCCAAATAATCATTTATTCGGCATATTTTAGTAATTTGCACGTTTCGCTATTATTATGAAAATGTTCCAGGAAAAGCAGAAAACAAAACAAAGAAACAATGAAACGTTGCAACATCCGCCACGCTGCCATGCCACCTACATACATGGCAACGGAGAGCCATTGTTGCTACTGCATTCGCTTTCGTTTTTGTTTTATTAACATCGTCTTGCCTTACTCGCCCTTCTGCCTCACCCTCAAGACGGATTAATTTATGCGTACCTATGTAGCATACATGTAGCGAATAGTGCCACAATTAGCGAGGTTTTTGCTTCCTTTTCTGCACTCCTTTCCTACGGGTACTACTGCTACTCTGCTCCGTCTATTTTTTGGTTCGTGAAAATTTTCCTTTCTACGAAACGTACGAAGCACTGGGGTGTACGCTCTAAGGTATCAGCATCACCATCTCAGGCCACTGGAAGTCGCTATGGTACGGAAAATTAGTTTTGGATTTCACGGATTATATGCGCGCGTTACTCTATTGTTGATCCCAGAATTTGCATATTTATGCAATCGCGTTGGAGATGCTGGCGATTTCAGACTCTGATGGTGATGATGACCGAGTGTTTGGTGCGCGTTGTGGTTTTCCAATGGATGAGTTTGATTTTCCGTGTCGAGGGATTTCGCAAACGCGCCGAAATTGGCAAGAATCTTCATCACATTAGCATATCGTTCATGTGATAGTCGAATGGAGATTGTGTACCGATACAGAACGTGTAAACGGGGTACTGAACTCAAAAGCCATATTGGTAGAAGGAATAGATTAGATTTTTCAGTTTCAATTAATCTATTACATCGGTTGCAAAATGACACCAACCAATCTGTTCTTCATATGACACAGTACAGATGCATGAAATTTGTTTTTAAGTCTTATTTACGACGGTTCTTCAAAAGCTAAGGTGACTTTCTTATATTTTACGAGCTAAGTACCTACGTTCGATTTATGATTTATTTTTTTATTGTGTTGGTACACATGTCACCACATATGTTGACATTGCCGTTTTGGACATTTAGTTTTAAGAAGCAGGCTACCTGCAGTCGGCATTACCAGCGGAATAAGTCCACCGAGATGTTCACTCATGACTTGGGTTTTTGTTTGATTTTTCACAAGCCAAGGACAGTACATACTCGTAATCTGTTCCCAAACCATCTTAGATCCGTCATTTTACCTTTCATAGACCCACGAATGTACGGAGTATCCCACAAAATGTGTGATTTTAAATATAATCATCAATCATCAAGTGAATTAATTTGGTAAATTTGAACATCACAAAAAGACTCCAAGTTGTATTAGTCCGGAGAGGTCAGCGGTAAATATCGCCACTTTAACTGAAAGTGTAAATAAAAAACCAGGTGCCTTCAATTCCAGACAAACACAGAAATCGGCCCATCCCCAATGACTTTTCACCGTGTTTTGCATAAAGAACTTGGCCTACATGACTATAAGGTCAAGTTGACACTAGAATTGAAGTCAGCAGACCACGCGCAACGTTGTACTTTCGCTGATTGTTTGGTGAAAATGAATGAGCAAGATCATGATATTTTTGAATACTGAAGCTCATTTTCATTCATAAACAAAAAAAACTGTCTCTGGCATCGAAAAGCCAAGAGAAATAGTGGCACATAGAATGACAGTTTGGTGCAGGTTTTGAGCTGGTGGTTTTCTTTCGAAGATGATGCTGTGGCGACCGTTTCACTGGCGTCACATATTACACAGCTGGTGAAATAATAATGACTCCATAGCGAGAAAAATTTCCTGGACGTGTGATTTGAGACTTTAATTGTCTGCCGCTATCGTGGAATTTGAAAATAAATTCGCAAATAACAACTGTTCAGTAAAATTTACTTAACAAATTCTATAAATCTAAATCTAAATGAACAGAACTATATTACTAATGTAACTATACACTTAAACTGAATTGAATATAACTTCATGTTACTTAACGAAACTATTGTAACTATAAAACTAGCGCGAATGGCATTTAGGCCTTCTTCTTTTTTTCCTGTTCTTCACGCTTGGAACATAAGTATCTGTAGATCGTATCTACGCACATTTATATATACAATATCAGCAGATCATCTCTGTAATACATTATAATTTGTAAAATAATTTAATTCATTTGGTTTTATTTCATTAAAATTAAAAACTATTAATTTTCGTAAAACATTGGTGACCCCGACGTGATTTTTCATATGCAATTAAACTAAGCAATATAGGTACATAAATATTTCATAAAGCAAACAGAACTTACCTCCAATTCAATGGGCAACGGGGACCTATCATCCGTCGAACAAGAGATCGAAGCTCCTAAGGTTTCTTTATCTGACAAGAAGCAAAAACTGGTTGAAAGCTTGCGAACACGCCGATCTGTCATAATTGATCAAGTTAGGCGTTGCAGTGATTTCGTTTCGAGAGTTGAAAAAAATATTAATTTAACTTCAGTTCCTGAAATTAAACTCCGACACGATGCAGTGAAAGAAGCGTTTGTAAATTTTCAAAAGGTACAAATTAAAATTGAGGAAGCAGACCCTTCGGAGATTACGAGTTCAATTCGGTCAGATAATGAGGAATTATATTATTTCACATCATCAGCTCTACAGGTTATGTTGAATAAATTGGAAGGCCCGTCGTTGGATTTACCTTCATCGTTAAACGCCGCACCAACCAGGTTTGACCCCGTAAAACTACCAAAAATTGACCTTCCTATTTTCTCAGGTGACATAACGGCATGGATGCCATGGTTTGACACTTTCACATCCCTCGTACACCAAAATCCGCATCTTAGCACCCTATCAAAATTCCATCACTTAATCAACAAGCTAGGGGACGCAGCGAGATCTTCAATTGATGGGCTCAAGGTAGTAGAAGACAACTATGAAGAGGCTCTGCAGAGGCTAAAGGAACGCTTTGAAAATAAACGAGTTATTGCTCAGGAGCATCTTCATCGCATCTTTAATCTACCACGCATTGTAAAACCAACAGCTGCAGAACTAAGAAGCTTAATGGATAAAACAAACAATCACCTCACCAGCCTAAGGAATTTGAAACGCCCCGTCGATCATTGGGATGATCTAATTGTTTACCTGCTAACATCAAAATTGGACACCAATACCGCCACTCGCTGGAATGAAGAGTCACCTGTGGATCGCTTGCCAACCATTATGGAATTTAATGCATTTATTAAAAAAAGATGCCAAATAATTGAAGGTAATGTTTTGAATCATTCATTATATAACACCATCGCATTAAGAAGTAGTACTAACAAAAGGAGCAGTTCAAGTAATCAACATTGCATGCAAAAATCTTTAATTACAACTGCTGAATCGAAACCCAAATGCTCATTCTGTCTGAAGGCTGGTCATTTCGTATATAAATGCTTTCAATTAATTAACTTGTCAATTCCTGATCGTCATCAGAAAGTAAAGGATCTCAAATTGTGTGAAAATTGTCTGAAAACAAATCAGCATTCATCGTCCAAGTGCAGTGCTGGTGGATGCCATTTTTGTGGTCAAAGACATCACACCTTGTTACACTATAACAGTGCTGAAAGCCTGCCATCTAATTCTACACTTGTCGCATCGACAACTTCTCGTTTGAATGCAAGTGCTTCGAAATATACTCCACATAATTCTAACAATGATGCAAAAAACATACTTACTTCATCATGTTTTAGTAATGGAGCGTCTTTAAGTTCAAATACACTTTTAGCTACTGCATTAATTAATGTATATAATAGTCTAAGCCAGCCAATCCCATGTCGAGTTCTCTTAGATTCAGGATCGCAACTAAACCTAATCACCGAACGATTCATTCGCCTTCTCGGTCTAAAAATGTTTAACTCAAAACAAATTATAAGCGGAATATCGCAGAGCCTCTCCTCTTCGCAATATAAGAGCTCAATTAAATTTGCTTCACGAATATCTGAATTTAAAAGGACAATTGAAGTCATTGTTCTTAAAAAATTAACAAACAATGTTCCTGAACGCAACATTGATATCTCCACATGGAATATTCCAAAAAATATAATATTGTCTGATCCCCAGTTCCATATCTCGCAGAAAATTGATTTAGTATTAGGCGCTGAATTATTTTATGACTTGATATCCATTGGTCAAGTCAAACTTGGACCTAATCTACCAATCCTTCAAAAAACTACGCTTGGATGGGTTGTGTCAGGACCATATCAACATAACCAGCTTGAAACGTTATACAGAAACGTTACATATTTAACAACCAGTTTTGAAGAAGAAACAACCTTACATGAGGTGCTTAAACAATTCTGGGAGATTGAGAATGGAAGTAGCCTGGTCGATAAGGAATTTAAATTAAAGAAATCTGAAATAGCTTGTGAAGATCACTTTAAGTCACATGTCTGCAGGCTAGGCGATGGTAGATATCAGGTTCGATTGCCCTTCAAGCCAGATTCATTAAGGTTGGGTGAATCATTTGTTCAAGCTTTCAACCGCTTTAAGTACCTCGAAAGACGTTTTCGTAAAAACAATGACCTCCGCCAAGATTATGTCGCTGTAATAAATGAATTTCTTAATTTAAAACACATGGAAGTTGCACCAAATATCGATTTCTCTAAACCCCATTTCTTCCTTCCCCACCATTGTGTGCTGAAGCCATCCAGCTCCACCACAAAACTGAGAGTCGTGTTTGATGGATCAGCAAAAACAACAACCGGGTTATCGCTTAATGATACTCTCCTCACCGGACCAGTTGTACAGGATGACCTCTTCTCAATTTTAGTTCGATTCCGATTCTTTGTTTACGTTTTCACAGCTGACATATCAAAAATGTACCGCCAGGTTGCCATGCATCCAGCTGATCGTTGTTTCCATCTAATTATTTGGAGAGAGAACGAATTTGATGAATTGAAAACATATCAACTCACCACCGTAACGTATGGTACCGCTTCCGCTTCGTACTTAGCCACGAGGTGTCTTCAACAACTATCCATCGATGAAGGTCATGATTGTCCTAGTGCTGCTAAAGTTATCAACTCAGATTTTTATGTTGATGATTTATTAACCGGCGCAAGTACCTTAGAAGAAGCTTTGAAATTGAAGCACGAGTTAATCGAATTGTTGAGTAGAGGAGGATTTATCTTGCGAAAGTGGTGTTCTAATGACAATCGAATTCTGGAAGGCATCAAGGAAGCTGATAAGGAAACGTTGTTCAGAATTTCGAATTCCAACGCTATAAAAACTCTGGGAACATTTTGGGATCCTTCTTCAGACACCCTACTTTATGACTGTCCTGAAGGTAAAACCAGATCTATTACTAAAAGAACAATACTGTCTGAAATTGCAAGACTCTTTGATCCTCTAGGACTAATTAACCCTATAATAGTCTTAGCAAAGGTGTTTATGCAACAACTGTGGAGACAGGGATTTGATTGGGACGAGAGTTTGCCAATGGAATATCATAGTCGTTGGTTGCGGTTTAGAGAAGAGCTAATTAAAATTGAAAGGTTCAAATTTAACCGAAGAGTTGTTTATAGCACCGAGAACATGCAACTACATGCATTCGCAGATAGCTCGGAGTACGCATATGGGACCTGCTTATACGTTCGATGTGTTAAAGACGACGGAAGCATTGCAGTCAACCTCCTATGTTCCAAATCAAGAGTAGCACCAGTAAAAAAGGTCTCAATCCCGCGCTTAGAGTTGTGTGCAGCTGTACTCATGGTTCAGCTGGTGGAAAAAATGTTGCATGTTGTTAAAACAACCTTTGCTCAAATATTTTACTGGACGGACTCCTCTATTGTGTTAAGCTGGCTGTCGGAAGAATCATCAAACTTTGACACGTTTGTTGCAAATCGAGTTGCAGCCATTCAAAATCTGTCACGGTTGGATCAATGGTGTCACGTTGGCTCTAAATTGAATCCTGCAGATATTTTATCTCGAGGAGCTTTTCCACTTGAATTATTAAATTCACCTTTATGGTTTTTTGGTCCACATTTTCTCAAACTTGAGGAAAGTAAGTGGCCATCACTTAATAAAATTAAGAGAACATCAGTTGATGAATCTCTTTTGGAAAGAAAAACGCAACACGTAATTCTCCTAGCAAGTAGACATGAAGCCTTGATAAACCATATAAAATTTCATAATGATTATTTTAAAACTTTAAGGGTTGTTGCATTCATGTTTCGCTTTACTCACAATTGTAAGGCAAAACTCCTTCATTTGGAGTCGAAAAAGGGAGAACTTGCGCCAGAAGAATTACACAAATCTCTGAAGGGCATAGTTTGGAGTATTCAGCAAGAACACTTCTCATCAGAACTCGACCTATTACGTAACAAAAAATCACTTCCTGGAAGATCACATATAACATCTCTTCGTCCATTCATTGATAATGACAACATCATCCGTGTAGGTGGGAGAATAAGCAATGCGGATCTGGATTACGACTCAAAGTTTCCAGTATTACTACCGAAAAATCATGTATTTACTGAGGCTATGGTACGTTATTACCACAAAAAATACCTGCATATTGGCCCACAAACATTACTCAGCATCGTTCGTGAAAGGTTCTGGCCAATACATGGAAAGGTTATCTGCAAAAGGATTTGTCGTCAGTGTATAACATGTTTTCGCGCTCACCCAGTTGCTGAAACTCCTATAATGGGAGATTTGCCGAAGTACAGGGTTCAGCACTGTCGCCCGTTCATGACAGTTGGAGTTGATCTATGTGGACCATTTAGCATACATTTCCGACGGCGAGGAACAACCCCTGTAAAAGGATATGTAGCCATCTTTATTTGTTTCAGTACACGTGCAGTGCACCTGGAAGTTGTTGAAAACTTATCAACTGTTGCCTTTCTTGCAGCTCTGAAAAGATTTATTGGACGTCGTGGCTATCCATCCACTATATACAGCGACAACGCAACTAATTTCATTGGAGCCCGAAATGAGCTCTCATCTGTATACAAAATGTTACATAGTCCGGATACACAAAATGAGCTACTTCGTTCCTGCACCGCTAATAATATTTCCTGGAAAACAATTCCTCCTAGATCTCCGCACTTTGGTGGCTTGTGGGAAGCCGCGGTAAAGTCCGCAAAATTCCACATGAAACGCCTATTACAAGGAACATCTTTAACATTTCAAGAATTAAATACGATCATCATTCAAATAGAATCCGTATTAAATTCGCGACCTATTACGCCACTTTCTAATAATCCTTCTGATTTACAAGCATTAACTCCTGGTCATTTTCTTATAGGCTGCCCTCTCACCTGCATGTCTATGCCACAACTCACTGAGTCATGCTCCATAAACTCACTCACAAGATATCAACTTCTTCAGTGGTACTTTCAGACGTTTTGGAGACGTTGGTCAAGGGAGTATCTCCAAAGTTTGCAGCAGAGAACAAAATGGAAAACAACTCACAGCAACCTACAAGTTGGCGATATCGTACTTATTGCCGACGACAATGCTCCACCGCTCCACTGGAGACTTGGAAGGATAGTGCTGACACAGCCGGGTAAGGACGACATCGTACGCACAGTGTCTGTAAGAACATCGACAGGCGTAATTCAACGTGCAACCACAAGGCTAAGAAGACTACCAATTGTTGAGGCACCTGCGTCACCTCAAGAGGGGGAGGATGTTCAGTAAAATTTACTTAACAAATTCTATAAATCTAAATCTAAATGAACAGAACTATATTACTAATGTAACTATACACTTAAACTGAATTGAATATAACTTCATGTTACTTAACGAAACTATTGTAACTATAAAACTAGCGCGAATGGCATTTAGGCCTTCTTCTTTTTTTCCTGTTCTTCACGCTTGGAACATAAGTATCTGTAGATCGTATCTACGCACATTTATATATACAATATCAGCAGATCATCTCTGTAATACATTATAATTTGTAAAATAATTTAATTCATTTGGTTTTATTTCATTAAAATTAAAAACTATTAATTTTCGTAAAACAACAACCATGAATCAATGACTATTTGTGGGCACAGTTGACATTAGGCAAATAATGAATTGGACTATTAACCTCATAGTTTGTAATTTAGATTAGAATAGAAATATCATCAGTTTTCATAAAAAAAAAATCGTTTTTCTATTGATTTACAATAACACCTCTTGTTAGATGAGCCCATACAAAACTAAAAAGTTTTATGGATTGACTTCGAAACATTGTTTCAAACATAAATTAATATTGTCCTGAGAGACCTTGGAATCATGCACAAACTCTGATTTATCCTCATCACTCCATTGCAACACATCACCAGCTGAGACGAGCTGTAAGTGATGTTAAATAAAGGGTTTTTCAATTGGCACGGGTAGGTTTTGGCGGCCTGTGGCGGCTATGTTTTTTTGGTGACATCGGTCATATGTTATTTATTATTTAGTTACTAATGCCAAATCATCACGGTAAGTGGCACGTCTATATGATAAAACTTCATTATCAAAATAAGTGTTTGTTAGTGCAAAAGTTGCGCGCGTTGCGCCCATTTTACGGTAGACGTGGTGGCCCTTTACAGTCGACTCTTCAACGTTTAGTGGCCAAATTTTGAGACGACCCGTTGGGTAGTCAATAGCCGGTAATCGTCAAAGGAACGCAAAATCGGTCGTAAACATCGCCGCGGTCTGTGAAAGTGTACAGCAGAACCTGACGCAGACTTCAACTTGGCAAATTTTGCGTCGGGACTTGGGCCTACACCCGTACAAGATTCAACTGACTCAAAGTTCATGGCCATAGACAAGGCCGCTTGTTTGCTGACTTGGCTTCGTAGCGTTTGGAAGGGAACCCCAATTAGGCTGAAAAATCTTCTTTAGCGACGAGGCGCATTTTTGGACGAATGGCTGTGTTAAAAAGCAAAATAGCCGTATAACACCAACCCACACGAGGTTTACCAGGTGAAAATGCACCCTCAGAAAGTTATCGTTTGGTATGGATTTTGGGCCAGCGGCGTCATTAGACCGTTCGAAAACGACGTTGGTGAGGCGCCCACTGTAAATGACGAGCAGTACAGAATGATAATAACTAATTTTTTATAGCCCCAATTGAACCATATGAACCTAGACCTAGACATGTGGTTCCAGCAGGACGGAGCTACGTGCCACACAGCGGATGCGATGACCAACATTCTGCATCGGTATGCGGTTTGACATTGCTAAACTTTTTCTTGTGAGGTTTCCTGAAGTGGCAGGTCTATGCGAATAAGCCGCAATCGACCGATGCCCTCAAGGTGAGCAAAGCACAGGCCGTCGCTTAAATTCAGCCGAATCTATACGGAAGATTCATTAAAAGTTGGACCACTCGGATCCGTGTTACCATAAGAAGCCGAGGCTTCTATTTATCACATGCCATACATTATGGCACACATGGGTCTTTCAAATAAAAAAAGTTGTTATATTCCATTTCAATATCTACCCGCCCTTATTGAAAAGCCCTTTACCATATATGAAATTTATTCAATTTCAAGGATTTAATCAATATTTTCGATATGGCCAACTTTTGCGCGAAGGCAGTCAACTGATTTAACTTGGCCTTTAAAATGTCCAGACAGAACAGTCTCATGAAAGAATCCGATAGCCATTGTAAGGGGGAAATCCCGCAGCAATTCTTGATTTGTTCGGGCTTTGTCGTAATTTGCAGAAGACTGTTGGAATATCCGGGGACTCTAGCCGAAATGCTTACGTTCCCACGGCTTCAAAACAGCTTCCAAGGCAGAATAAACGATCGCATTTATCTTTACTCCTTGGTCTAAAAATACGAACGGAGACCGACCATGGGTAGTCACTGCAGCCCAAACCATCAAAAGCGGTTGCACTTGCTTCCAGGTGGTCGAAATTATCACATGACCACTCTAGCAAGTTAACTCGATCATTTTCTAGATGGCATGTTGCTCAATTACAAATTATGCTTCGTCAGAGAAGACGCTGTTTGGCAATTGGCAATTTGCGTGCAAGCAGATCAACTCCTTTACTCTTTCTAGTCCTTTTATTTAAAATGTGTTGCACCCGAACTCTGGATATGTTTAGATAAGAAGCCAATGGTCTCTCACATAAACCATTCTTTCATTCACTGTCTGGCTTATGTTAAATAAGGATTTGCATTTGCACCCGTGCAAGATTCAATTAACACAAATACTGAAGCCAACAGATCAGAATCGACGCAGAACGCTCGTGAATTGGCTGTTAGAACATGATTAGTTTTCACTTTTTCATCTTTAATGATGAAACTCATTTTACATTGCACGAATTCGTTAATAAACAAAAATGCGGCATCTGAGAAGAAAATCCTCGAAAAAAACGTGGAACTACGTGGAATATTGCGGTCTGGGTTTCCTGGTGTAATAATTTCACATAATCTGGCCTAGCCATGCTAATTTTGTAATTTTTTTTTCAAAATTAAAGTCTATGTGGATAAGCCAACAAGAACATGGTGCATGGCCAATAGGATTACGTATATCTCTGATGAAAGACAGACGCATATTTTCCTAATTTTCGCGTTCAAGGAAAACTCCAACGCCTGACCCCCGCCTAGACCTGGAGCCATCTGTAAAAATCCGGAGACAATCCATTCCAGGTTCAGTATCTGGCCAGAGCCAATCCTGACGCCCTGCGAATTTGACTGTGAAACTATTGCGCAATAGAAAAGCAGATGTCATTGCGTCGGAGGTTATATCCATGAGACAGGGGTGGTAGGATATTACTTGTACAAGTACACTGTCGTGTAGATCCAGAGGACCTTTTTCGGCGATAAACCTCATGTTTTGCCAAAAGCACCTTTACATTGCTAAAAAGCTGACAACGCTTTGGTGGTTTTTGAATCATCATACTTTGACCAAAGGAGCTTGCTATCTAAGATGACTCCCAGGTATTTAGCGTCCTTGGATATCTGGATTTGAATGCTTTTAGCACCAGGTGTGTAATGCTAGTATTTTTCCTCCTTCTCGGGAAGAGAACGACATCAGTCTTAAGAGGATTAACCGACAGCCCATTAGTCGCGCAGCAGTCATCGATCACATGTGCTTGACAGGCAATCGCTAAACATGAGCCGCAACATCATTTACATAGGCCTGGACATAGATTCCAGAGGCATTGAGCAGAGAGTCGACCACCATGCACCATAACGTCGGAGGCAGGACGTCACCTTGCGGGCAGCCCCTGTTTACGCCAGATTTGCACATTGTTCGAAGCCTGCATCAGAAAATAATGTCTTGAGCACAAGCATTGTTTGATCCACAAAACCTGTGCTTCATCTACGCCATGCCGTCATTCACCAGCGTTACACATGCTGTCGAAAGTTGCGTTATCAATGTCGACGGAAATGCCCAGTACGTACTCTTTCTTTTCGAGTGCGCATTCGAATCTCCCAACTTGGTCTTGAAGCGCAGTCTCACAGGATTTTCCGCGCTGATAAGCATGTTGCATCTCCGAGAGAGGATGCATTCGAAGGGCAACTTTGCGCACGTGCGACTCTACTAGTCTCTCCATGCTTTGCAGCAAGAAGGATGTTAGACTGATTGGGCTAAAACTCTTGGCGAGTGAGTAATTTTCTTTCTCTATTTTGGGAATAAAGACTTCTCTCACCACGCACCAAGGAATAAGTATATAGGCGAATGCCAAGTTAGCAGTGAAAATTATTTTCAGTGTAGGAAGCAGCTGTCTTATACCTTTTTGAAGCGTAACAGGGTATATCCCATCAGTACCGGCCACTTGAACGCATCGAAAGATGTCACAGCAAATTCCATGGCCTCACGCGTGACGCAATATACTAGCTACGCTGAGTTGTTTTCATCATTTCAGTCGCTCAAGGAGTGTGCAACGAGCCGATAACAGTCTGATTTCCTGGGAAATGGATCTGCAACAGTAAACTGAGAATCTCCGTTTTAGGCTCAGTAGAGGTACCATCAGATTTCTAAGTACATCCAGCTTTCTCGATTTTCCTCGCTTAAGGACTTTAACCAACTTGCTGGTCGCGCTTCAAGCATTTGAAATCTTCGCAGTAGGTACATATTATAAGAATCAGTCTTTGATTTACGAATAAGCTTCTTATATTCCTTCTGCTTCGATCCATACTTTTTCCAATCATCTTCCGAGTTCGATTTAATCTATCTATTCAAGAGACTTCTGGCTTCCCTGCGAAGACATTTGAGCTCCGCGTTCCGCAAGGGAACCAATTTCCTGCAGGGAGGTTTTTTGACAGGACTTGCCAGTTTAAAACAGTTGGTGACCAATTGCTTCGTTCTGAGTTTAGGTAGGTATTGAATAGATTTCTCAAGCTCCTATCTAAACCGCACCCAGTCCGTCTTTCTCGGATTCTGCTGGATTGGAATTCGATTTATCTATGGCCCGACAACGTATGTAGCATCTGGTAAAGCTCTCCAGTTTGTAATGGCATTCATATGCCTATTAGACAGGGTTAGATCAATCACCTGCTGTCGTCTCGCCGTTACAAAGGTTGGTCTAGAGCCAACATTATTGATGATAAGGTCAGACGAAGGAGTGAAGTTTAAAAGATGATCTCATCTCCGGTTGCATTTGGTGCTATCCCAAACAATGTTTTGAGCATAAGCATCGCAACAGATGATGAGTCCAATCCCTCAGGATTCACAGTATTCTACGAGTTCAGAAACAGCTTTCGGTGGCTGGGGCAGTACCAAGTCGTAGGGGAAGTAAGCAGACGCCCAGACGAAGTGTTCCATTTCTTCGTGCGCTCTGTAGCTAACTCCAGCAACCACCAGATCTTACCCACAGACTTGTCCAAGTTTGGTTGCCGATAGTGTTGGATATGATGAGGCAGACCCATGGTCTTTCGGATCGTTCATCACATAGACCACACAAGCATTTATTCCACACCCATGGCTCCTAAATGTGATGATTTGTATTACCGCATGCAAATCTGCTACTGATAAGAGCGATAGCAGCCTTGCAATGCTGAAGATTGACAAGACCATCTTCGTATTGTGAAATAAAAAACTTAAAAACAATTATTAAAATCAATATTGAAAAAATGTTGTATATACTAGCGCATTGGCAAGGTTGATAAAAGCTCAAAATCAGTATAAACAGCAAAATAAAAAACGAAACAATCACCAAGCCATAAGTCGCATGTCCATGCATTTAAAATGTCGTTTACCTTTTGTTTTCAATATAATCTCATTGAATGTGAAACTCAAGATAATTCTACTGCTCGTTACAGTTAACAGCAAGGTTTATCTTTTCCTTGTATTTATTCTTTTATCTGTCATTGCTTATTTCATTTCTACTATTTGTCCATATTTTATGGGTCGTTAAAGATCACAATCGAATATCATGACAACTGCGCAACAGTGACACAAACATGCAGCAATGCAGCGTGCCCCTATTTGAATGAGGATAAAAACTAATGATGACCCTCTTCGTTAACAAGGCTCGTTAAAGTTTTAAACTTAAATCTGTTTTTTCGATTTTTATACTTCGTTGACGGTTTTTTGTCAAAGTTTTTTGGTCAATAATTCCGCCTCTATAGATGATGTCGATGATACACGATGATGAAACCATCATATCTAGATGTAGAATTCTGATCAAGTTTACAATATATTAAAATATGATGGTAAGATTGTCTGTTCACTCGATTATGGCAAATTATTCATTAAAATCTAATAAAATCTAAGTGGTGAAGCAATCGGTATGATGGTCCCGTCAGAACGAATGTAAATCTTTTAACCTTTGTCACGAATATTTTTTTAACAAATCCTGTTATGTAATTTTTAGACCCAACAAAGTGGTTTAAGTCCATCCATACGCCCTGAGCGTTCCAAAACAACAATGTGTAAGGATAAAGTCTCAATTTACAAGCGTACGGTATGTGTATTGTTTTACTTATAAAGCTGATAGGGCGCTTTAATGTCTGCCTGACGAGTTGAGGCTTCTTCGAATGCCTTGTAACTGGATATGAAATCATTATGAATGAATATGACATTATTCAATTTGTACAAGAAGAGGAGGCTCTGGTATAGGTGGTATGTCCGTGGAGATTAAGTAATAAAAATCAACTCTATAAGACCGGTTCGTAAAACAAGGGCCCACACGTGATATTAGCACCTCCTGGTTAAGAAAACCTTGACAAAATGCTCTCAAACCCAAAGCCTCTCCAAATTCCGAAACCTCTTGCCCAACTCTGCCCCATTCCAAGTGCGTTGTACAACTAGTAACAAGTAACAACGGCAGCTAGTTCGGTAATTAAATTTGCAATTTGCACACATCCGTTGCTTGCAGTAGCTTATGCAACATTTCAATTTCATACAACGTCTCAGTTCCAGGCATCCCGTGGAAGAAAAAAACAAAAACAACTCCAAGAAGTCACAACGACATCGATTCGTTCGCAGTCGTAACTCGTCGACAAGCGACACGCTCCGCAAGCATACAGTCGACAAGCGGACAACTCTCGTTCTTTTCATTTTCGCGTGTAAACCCACCATGGGACCCATGGAACCAAGTGCGTTTTCGTCTTTTCATTATGTGCAAAAATGCTCGATTGCCAACATTACTTTCCGGCTGCCTGACGTTGTACTGCGATTAGCCACGTCGTGTACTTTGTTTACGAGTAATATCTCTTCTGTTGTTGTCTACCGAGAATACAAAAAGTCCGATAAACAATAAAACGGAGATAAGGTTGAAAAACGAATTCTTCTTACTTTCGATTTTATGTGCTTATTCGAAGCAAATAAAAAAAAAACCAAGACGATGGAATTCACTCGTTTCTTGCCTGCTCCCGTGTAGTTGGATCGCAGAAACCGAGGTAAAGGTAGAGGTGTCCCCAATGGACTGACACACTTCTTGTGCCGCCTCTACTACGAGCACAACACCTTGAGTGAGCGCACCGACATTCCGACATTATAATGTAGTTGTTGTTTCTTTCTTTTCCGTTTCCTCTTTCGTCGCGTTTATTAGTTTCTCTTTTTGATCGAACGATGAAATTAGTGTAACGCGTAGCTTGGGCCGAGGCCAATGATTGTGTGCAAATATGCCCACGCATTAAAGTTAGAACTTTCTAACGGTAGTGAGAGCTGATTTATATTCCATTCAGGTGATATTGGTGGCCCTTGCGGTGGCTGTAAACCAGCGGAGAGTGGTGATGTTGAAAATGCAAGGGGAATGACAAGAATTTCATGTTCATGCCGTATGTGGGACGTGTGGGAGGACGCAGTGGGAGAGTGCATGTTGTTTTTATCTCTTTTTCGAGGGATTTCCAGTGGATTTGGTGGGGCTTTTTTGGAATGTAATTTCGTTTTTAGATTTTTGCAATAGTCAATGTCTGGAGGAAGGTTAATGACATTGTATCGATGACTTAATCGGGGGCATGTCTGCTTTTGAGATATCAATCGAGAGCTCAATGATGTAATCTCATGGATATTGTCACCAGCGGTTTATGGACAAATTGATTATTCTAATAGTTCGTCAGAAAAAAAATCTTGAGACCTGATATTGTACTTGAAATATTTCAACAACGTATAACCATCCTCCGTGATTAAAGCAGAGGCGTAAAAATCGGTATTCTTAGGGCCATGAAATTACATGAAAATGAATGCCTAAAGGACATTGTTAAATTTTGTTGATTTCAAAACATTTTAAAAAATTTTACCAATTTTTATCAACCTGTCGAACGAACGCATAGCTTTACAGAACTGACATTTACACCTTTTCTATTCTACCATAAGCCCTAATGTAAAAATCAGGGGCACCTGGCAATTCAGATAAGCATTGTCCTTTTTTTAAAAATACAGCTTTGATGGTGTCTAGGACTGGTGCATTTCCCATATTCTCGATTTAGACTATGTGCCACTATCCCACTACATATTGAAAAGAATGGGATGTTGGATATGACCGGTCTATCCAAACTAACAGCTTCGTCCTTTTAAGCATGATAGTAAGAAGCCTTAGATCCTTATCTGTCCGTCAGCCTGACCATGTCAATTTATGTTTCAGAAACTATCAAGGCTAAAGACCTGGAGAGTCTAATTCGAATGTTCTTCAAACAAGAATCAAAATCGTTTAAATGTCATTAATCGGCGGGCAGAGTCCTGAGATATGATAGAGGTCTCACGACACTGCTTAAAAATCATTTTACCTCTGTTGAGTGTGGTGAGCACATACTTAATAATGCCAAACGAGTTTTTTTTTCCACAGAAATTGTATGTGCAGTATATACTCTCTACTTGCGCTACTTACTCTAAAAACCTTTTCCAAATCTTATCAGATATTCATTATGTAATTTTGTGCCAAATGAAATTGGTCCAAGCTCGATATCATAATTTGTTCTCTAGATATTCGAGGCGAAAAAAAAGCTCAAGAACACACACAAGTCCGAATTTTGAAGAACAACGTGGTTCAATGGTTAAAATGTTGACATCAGGCGCACATGACAAGTCCCCCGTCCCACAAGTCCCAGTCAACGAAATCATTTTTTTTTTTCTTTTTTAATTGGTTTACACCAATTTCGCAACACGTGGCTGAAGGCTGTTATGTAACAATTTTAGTTTGTCGTGGCTCTGCTCGTATGATGGCCGTTTCTCCTTTAACAATCGACTAGCATCCGATAATGATCTCCTGTGAAGGTTTCGTTTGGTTTGAACAGCTCATATGGGGTCTACAACTTGAAAATTAGGAATTTCAAAAACTTTATCGCCCTTTGGCATCTCTCAATTCATCTTTTGAGGGAAGAAAGAATTAATTTTCGTTGCCTTCGGTTGATTCGGTTGAGCATTCTACATTGACCGAATCAAGTGGAACTCAGGAGAAGCCAGATCGGGTGAATATGGCTGGTGGGATACGACTTCCCATTCATAGTTTTGTAAATAGTTTCTAATCGGTGTAGAAACATGAAGAAGGCTATACACAATCGTATCTATCCTCTTAAAATAGATTAATTGTTGCCGGTTATACAGCTCGTAGCATATCACTTCCTTTTGGTCTCACCAGCAACACAACATCATCTTCGCACTATAAATATTCAACTTCAAAGTCGGGCAGGCTGGTGTTCAGGGTTACCACAATGGATCCATTTTTTTTTTGTGGCCACCTTTCCAGGTCACGAGGTTTCAACTCATATGGGACTCAGTCTCCTTACATTTTTATGAGTCCCAACGCTTCCAGGCGCTAAAAAATTGCTGCCTGTGTCACTCGCAACGATTCTGCAAGCTCTTCCTGCTTTTGGTAGGAGTCTTCTGTGAGTAATGCCTGAAATTCTACGTCTACAAACTTTTTCGGTGCGCCAGACCTTTCTTTAACTTCAATCTTAAAATCATTATTTTTGGAGCTTCGTATTAAACTCTGCATCTCGTTTCCGACAGGGCATGCTCGCTGTGACTCAACAAGAATTCTGTTTGCTTCAAGGGCAGGTCCCTGCGAATATTCTTTTCGACATATTTAAGCTATGAAAAAGAGAAGTTATTCGCACCACGGCGAGCTAATATAAAGAGTGTTAAGTTTTTTTAGAGGTTTGGTTTTTAAACTGGTAACACTGCTTTTAAAGATTGTCAATTTGACAGTTGAAAGTTGATTTGTGGTTAGTACGTTCTGCCATTTTACGATGAATAGATTAACGCCAGAACAACGCATGCAAATTATGCGAACTTATTTTGAAAACCATGGTTTGATTCGCCAAACTTATCGTGCGCTACCTGTGAACTGGCCTGCATGATCGTGTGATCTCACACCTTTAGATTAATTTCTTTGGGGGTATATGAAGTCACTAGTCTATGCAGATAAATCAGATACGTTGGACGATTTGGAAGTCAACATTCGCCGTCTTATTGCTGATCTACGTCCCCAGTTGCTTCATTCGAGCTAACGCATTTGGCCGAAATCATATTTGAACACTAATGGCATCAAAAGATCTATTAAATAAAACAAATATCGTAGACATTATTATTAGTTTCAAGTGTTTTATTTCTTATTGAATTTTGTACACCTCTAGAAAAAACAACCTTTATAATTTGACTTGAGGTAATTAATCTAGATGTAGTATTTCACGATGCAAATGCAAAAATTCAGTCGTCCCTGTAATTTCCTTCATTGAACAACTTCTACCCACCATACAGGCAACTTGTTAATACCGTCACTAAAACAAAAAATGTTAGTTTTGATAAAAAGAAACACCACAATACCGAGATCCATAATTTTTTCCATCAAGGAAAATGTACAGACATTATAACAGGTGGAAATCTGAAGGTGCTAAATGTGAAAAATAAGACGGACAAACCATTTTTCCCAAGGATTAATTAAGGGCAAGATGTTTATTAAAAATATGCTGCTGCCGTAACCCGAGCTCGTAACTTTATGAGCGAAACATGAAAGAGTAGTGCCACGTGCTGCCTGTCCATAAACATTATAATTTGGGCTTGACAAAGAGATGAGGCTTTATTTGTGGATGAAAATAAAGTGGCCCAAAGGTTGTTCCTAGTCCATTAGTCCAAAAAGACCACGAATTCGATTATTCCGAATGAATTTAAATCTCGTGATCGATCTCATTTCTCACTACATTCCTTGTCACTTATGAATTTTCCGTGTACTACTCGTGTTCCTAAAATGAGAAGCCGAGGTGTTGAAAACCCCATTAAGTCTATTGCCCAAGATTTAAGTAACTCCGTATATTTTTTTTGGATGTGTCTTTGCTGGAAAACAAGTGTACCACCAGCATGTGGTATACAACTTACTTCAACACGTCCAATTAAACACTCAACTACGTAATTTGTTGATTATCGCCATTCTCCCGTGACTACTCCTACTATACGTAACCAAAGAACCAATAGAGGGAAAAGGAGAAAAACATAAAAAATACATCTGTTAATGATAGTAAAAGCATAACGGTTAAGGCACACAGTTTCTAGACAATTCGCCCACTCGTTATGGTTCACGTTTTATTGAATGTATATGAGTATCTTTAACCTCAAAAAGCACGTTTTGCTTTCTTGCGCCGTTCTCCGCCGCCGCCTAGCTTGTTTTTTGTTTCGTTTTATTTCTGCTTTTATTATTACTTTGTTTGCTTTTTTTATTTCCTTCTCTCTTTCCACGGCTGTCATTTGAAATTCAAAGAAACATCTGACTGTTTTCGGTATGCTTTTTGTATTATTTTTTTTTTAAACACTCCTTCATGCTCGGCGTCTGGCTTTTGTTGTGGGGCTGTGCTATATCCTCCCTTGTTTGTCCATTCATTAGATTGACGTCGTCGTATCCGCCAGCGCAACGCGTATGCACTTCTTCCATAATGACCACAACAGCAACACTCGAATGCAGTGGCGTAGCTTCAAACACACGAGATGCAGCGGCAGCATCATTATGATTTTCGTTTTAATTTGATGATGTGTGCATTTATTTATTTATACACTCGACTCAGACTCAGCCCTTTTGCAGTTACTACGAGTACGAGTACATGGCATGGTCACCCCCAGCCTGAGAGCCCCACGAGCTGCTTCAGCTACATACTTTGCATATTCCATTCGTGGAAGCAAAGACCTGACCAACTAGATAGCTAGTAACTGGCTATGGATACAGATATACGTAGTACAGACACGTAATGTATGCTTCAGGAATCGCGTCAGCAGTCCAGGGTAAGAATTAAAATAAACTTTGCACACACGCACACACATATGAACGGTCAACTGGGACTGCATGGGGCTGCAATTCTGAGACCACGACTGCGACTGCGACTACGGCCACGTACATTCAGTACTACTCGCATCTCGTTGAGTTTATTATTCCGAGTCGGGTTATTTGCTTAATTTTTCCATTCAATTAGTTTTCATTTGAATTAAAATTTTCTGCTGCGGACGCTCAAAATTGTCGTCTGTCGCTCTCACGTGTCGGATGGGTAAATAGAGGTACTCTACCGACCGAGCGGCATGGCAGAAGGATGCAATATGAAAGCGGCATAAATGTGGGAAAGAATATTTGTTCAGCCAAACAATTCTAGTATTCAGAGGCTGGATTGGAAATTTATCGTTCTGCCATGAAGACTGACTATTTAGTCATAAGACATTGTCTCAATATCAAAGTACAAGATAGTGAAGAAGCTAGCTGCTAGACTGTGAAAGGGAAGAAAGACAGGAAAACTGGAAACATACGATTGATTTCTAGGTTATTCGACATTTGGGGTGCTATTGTTTCTCTTTCGAGGCGCCATGTTGTTTTGGTGACATCTGTCAAATCTGTTGTTTATTATTCGGTTACTGATGCCAAATCACCATGGCAAGTTACACGACTGAACAACACGTCCAAATGATAAAACTTTATTATTAAAATGAGTGTTCGTTAGTGCAAACGTTGCGCGCGTTGCGCCCATTTTACGGTAGACGTGGTGGCCGCCTTCCACAGTCGACTCTTTAAAGTTTTGGCTACCAAATTTGAGACGACCGGCGGTTCGGTAGTCAATCAGCCAACATTCGTACGTCAAAGGAACGCAAGATCGGCCGAGAACATCGCCGCGGTCCGTTTAAGTGTACAGCAGAACTCGAAGCAGTCGATTCCGAGCCGTGCACAAGAACTCGGTATTTCGCAGCCTTCAACTTGGCGAATTTTCCGTCGGGCCTACACCCATACAAGACCCAATTGATCCAAAGTTTGTTCGCTAACTGGGCTTCGGAGCGTTTGGAAGAGGACCCCATTTTCGGCCGAAAAATTTGGCGCATTTCTGGATGAGCGGCTGTGTTAAAGCAAAATTGCCGCATATGGGACGACACCAACCCACACGATGTTCACCAGGTGACAATGCATCCTTAAAAACGTACCTTTTGCGTGGATTTTGGGCAGACGGCGCCATTGGTCTGTACTTTTTCGAAAACTGGTAAGGCGGTCACTGTTAATGGCCAAAATTGAACCATATGGATCTAGGAGACATGTGGTTCCAGCAAGACGGCGCTACATGATGCCACACAACGGTACCACGATTAACATTCTGCATGAACGATTTGAGGGTAAGGTTATATCTCGCAGAGGTGACACCAGGTGACCCACTAAACTTCTTTTTGTGGGGTTTCCTGAAATCGCAGATCTATTGCGAATAAATGACAATAGACCGATGGCCTTAAGATGAACATAACACAGGCCATCGCTCAAATTCAGCCGAATCTATTCGGAAGAGTCATTGAAATTTCGACTCGGATCCCTGTCACAGTAAGAAGCCGAAGTGGGAATTTGAACGATGCCGTATTCTATACATAATGGCATACATTGGCATTTGAAATGAAAAATAATTTTGTTGATACCTCACACAGAGCTGGTTTAATTTTATTTCGACATCTACTCGCCCTTAATGAAAAACCCTTTACGACATGCGAATATATCTACAGACCATATCTGGGTACATATAATACAACTAGGAGGGACTAATAGTACATACCAATTGTAGTCCAGTAGAGGCTTTCGTGTCAATAGCACGATCACACTTTTGTTTCTCATCGATGTATAGGAAGGCACATTAGACGACCTTATCCGTACCGATTGAAAGCAATCGCCATACAGATCTTCCTTAACAAGCCTTATGTGACATTTATTCAAATCGATTTGTCGCAGCCAGCACGTGAATACCAAATCTCTTGGATCATCCAACACCTGCCAGGCCCCGGCTCTTGACCTCCATTAAGCCCGATAAACGCGTATAACAGTCTCGCCTCTTTACCAAAAACCCATTCAAGATTCCTCCAGAGCACACTTAACGAATTCAAATCAACATTGTTTACACACCCTTTTATCACTGCCGATTGCTAATCCAACAAATCTTCCCCTTCACATCCCAACAAACGAATGCCGATTCCAAGAGGTAAAGTTAAAGGTTATAATAGAGGCGTAGCTGTGTCGCTCACCATTCGGTCCCAGTCACTTGCTGAGTTAAATATATATCTCGTTGCCCGCGATCGTTTCCCAGATAAACGTATATATCTTGGGATAGTACGAGTATTTATGAGATATTTATGCGTAAAATTTTTGAAGACCTCTATAGGTTGCTTCAGTGGTTTTTACTGGTTTCTATAGTAAAGATATGTGGAAATTAATGATCAAACGACTAATGCTTGGTTTCGTGATGACATGCGTAGAGATATAGGGATATGCAGAGTATTTCTTGACGTAAAGGTAAGGAATAGTTACAGTCATCGTTGGGTGACTCAAACTAATTATGATGTAAAGCTAACGCGATTCATCTCTGATGACATCAACGTTCCCAAAATGAATGCAGAAAACGATCCACCAAACGCGATTGTTATGGTTTTATTGTTATACAAATATTTCCGTCAGGTCGTAGATGTGGTGAGCTACTGCAGACTTGCCTTGAATTTTCGGACTATAATTTGATACGGTTTGAGGAAGCAGCTGTAGCCTTCGAAACGGCCTGAGGCGTCGATTAAAGAAGCATTTGATCTGTCACAACATATTTATTATTGATTTTACTTTGGCTCAACGACTCTATCATTGAAATATATCCAGCATGCAGGGGTCACACCGATTGGTTTAATGTTTCAAGTTAAAAATCTAGATGGAATCATCATCCAACCGCAAAACACGAGTAAACAAAAAAGACATATTGCATATTCCTTGCTTCTCAAGAGACCGAATACAACTAAAGTGAATTGTTAAACTAGGCCCCAGCCATAGCATCTGGTGGTCAACACTGTGATGCCCAAAAAACTTGTGCATGTTTAAGAAATGACTGGTATTTTAGAGTTTGAAAATAGCTCATCGCCACTTAGAGTTATAGATTACGTTAGCATCAATCTCTAGTGAACATTTAATTCATGTTACAAAAAGCAGTTAAAACGGCTGCGGAGCCTTGTCTAAATCAGGTTAAAACTAAATTTTGTAGCATATTTAGATACAAATTTAAGAACAAGAGGTTTTTGTAACAAACAATGCGCTGGACTTAAGAAAATATGCGTTTTCATATTGATCCTTAATTTGGGTATCAAACTAACGTTAATATTTAGAATAACATAAGATCGCAGCTGCAACTTAGACACAGGTAAAAGATCTAAAATTGTATTCAATAATTTAGGTTTTAACATCTATTAGTTGGAAAGCCCGGACGTGGGGCTTTTAATACCAAACTCCACAAATACATAAACTATAAACAAACCAATAGACTAATACCCTTAAAGCTAATCTATTCGGAACAGTTCCTAATGGCTGCTATAATTAGCAAGCGTTAAAATGTAATGAAAGAAATATTGTCCTTTAAGAACTTAAAAAAAAAAAAAGGAACAGTAACCTAAAACTTTTAGTAAAACCCTGACTTTGGAGTGACTCTGACATGTTTTTTTTTTTTAATTTTGGCACATGTGAGTGGCAATATTTTCATTACAAGGCCCCTGAAGGCTTTCTTTTCCGTACGCACCAAAAAATATCTTTGTTCAATATTTTTCTATAGTAAAAATCGCCGATAGCGCTTGTGATTAACTAATGTCTATGGCCACTGACAAAAAACAAGTTGTCAAATAGCGCCCAAAGTCAGTGTTAACATAGAAAACAAAAATTAAAAAAACCATTAATGTGCTTCGTTGGAATGATCCAGTCCCGGTTATATTGGGAATAGTGAAAAGAAATCCATTATTATTGCATGGAATCGAACATTTTATTTAGCATAGTTGGAATGATCTGATTTAGGCCACGTATGCGGCCTTTTGCTCGATAACTTGTTACCATTTGGAAGGTAATTCCATTATGCCTCCCTTATAGAAGCGTTGTCCCTATTGGCAAAAAAATTGGGACAGTCGCTTCTTTTAAGGTGAATTAAGCATCAGAAAAATCGTTCGCCAGAGGAATAGGTGGTAATCACTTGATGCCAGGTTCATCTTGATGGATGTATCAAAAACCGCAAAACCAAACTCCCGTCACAGCAAAATCTTCCTGACCATCAATTCTGCCTTGGCAACATTTATGCCGGCTCACCGTGATTCGGCCAAGACCGTTCGACCGTTTTCGCTTGAAATTGTCGTAAGTGATCCACTTTTCATCACTGATCACCATCCTCAGAAATGGATCGGTATTGTTGCGATTTAGCGATTCGCAGATAGAATTTCGGTCTATGAGGTATATTTGCGTTAATTATTGTGGCACCCATACACCATTATTATATGCAGCCTTGTTCGAATGGTTCCAAACTATTTTCTGTGCAATGTGTAGCTCCTTGGCCGACGATAATACTCGAAGATTGCCTTGATTTTATCGACATTTTCGACAACTGATCCTCCAGAGTGTAGTGCGTCTTTGACCAATTCCTAAAGTTTATATTTTAGTTTTAATGCCTTTGATATTGTCTTTCAACGTCTAAGCATAACAAATTTAGGGATCCGAGTAACACAAGCTTGAAACTCATGGGATCAGCTCATTCCATCAAACGTTGCTTTCATACAGCTATGGACAAAAAAATAAATACAGCCCACTCTACCACACAATTCTGTTATTTTCTCCTTTTTTCTCTTTACTGAGGACAACGCTATCTCGTGATAAGTAGGTAGACATCGAGAATAAAATACACCCGAAGAATGAAAGCAGGATCATTTACCGTTGTCAAAAATTTCTCTGAAATGTCAGTTTGTGTCCTCTTTTGTCTGGACAAAAAAATAAATACACACATTGGTAGCGAAGTGTATCTGGTAAAAACAAAGTGTTACGAATTTTACTATCGGAAAGCGGAAAAGGTTTATAATATTGAATACCAGTGAAGTAACGAATAATATTTAATTGTTTTATTAGCGAAATATGGGACGTAACGTGCATTGTTCTGATGACAAATGGGAGATCATAAAAAAGTTGAAAAGCGAAGGATATTCGTACCGTTCAATCGCAAAAACGATAGATTGTTCTTTAGGGATGGTACAAAATGCACTTAGAGATAAACCAGCGCGAGAAAATAGAGGACGGCCACGAAAAACAACGCAAAAGCAGGATCGTTTAATTGTGCTGGAATCAAAAAAAGACCCTTTTTTATCGTCGCGGAAAATTTTGCAGGAGAATAGTTTGCCAATTAGTTCAAGGACTGTCCGAAGACGATTAGTGGAGTATAATCTTCCCTCACGATCACCAAGAAAAGTGCCACTAATCAGTAAAAAAAATAAAAGACGAAGGATATTATTTGCTGATCAGCACAAATCATGGTTCGGCGAAGAGGGCACTAAAAAGTGGCGAAATATCCTTTGGAGTGATGAATCCAAGTTTAATTTGTTCGGATCGGATAGTAGACACAATGTGAGACGTCCACCCAATTCTGAACTGCATCCAAAATACACCAAGAAGACGGTCAAACATGGTGGTGGTAGCATTATGGTATGGGCATGTTTCTCGTGGTATGGTGTTGGTCCCATACACCTCATTAATACAATTATGACAAAGGAAACATATACTCAAGTACTTGAAACTGTAATGCTACCATATGCCGAGCAAGAAATGCCTTTGGTGTGGACGTTTCAACAAGATAACGATCCGAAACACACGGCTAAACTAACAAAGGAATGGTTTGCTGCGAAAAGGGTTGCTCTTTTGGAGTGGCCTGCTCAATCGCCGGACCTAAATCCAATAGAAAATCTGTGGAAGCAGGTCAAGGATGCAGTTTCTATAAAAAATCCAAAAAACAAAAGCGAACTTTGGCAGGCAGTGCAGTCGGCATGGAACTCTATACCTGTTGAAGAATGTCGGAAGTTGGTTGATTCTATGCCGAGGAGGGTAGAACAAATAACAAAAAATAAAGGTCAAGCGACAAAATACTAACAAATACTAACAAATCCTACCATGACTTGTTTGCTCGTATGAATAAACTTCGTGAAATAATAAATTTAATGAAGTGTATTTATTTTTTTGTCCATATCAAAAGACGACTTTTTTTACATTTTCAGCCTTTATTCCCATAATAACATGGCAAGATGCTTTAAAAATACATAAATACATTCCTGATTATTGTAAGAATACTTCACAAAAAGAAACTTGTTGCAAACTTTCAAACTTTTGTTAAAATATATCTATCTATCCAATGGCTTCAGCTGTATTTATTTTTTTGTCCATAGCTGTATGTGTTTGAATAAATTACGTACAACTTCCATAGGTATGAATATAAGCAAGAGGTAAGAATAGATATGAACTGACAGTCTACTTTGATCTTATGACCAAATGCGCGGACCGAAGAACACCTACTGTGAGCGTCAGAAAAAGTTGACACCCTTGTGTACATGTTTCAAATTCAATTACATATTTTATTGAAGGTTTATCTTATAACTAACTTAACAGGTTTGTTTATTGCTTAGTTCTTAATCGAACGACATAAAGAAGATAACAAAAATTCAACTGCAAAAAGGGTTAACCTACTCTAAGTTTCTTAATTCTAGTCTTAAATATAATCAGGTTGGGTAGCACTCATGTTTCGTTCTGAATAGTCACTCTCCTGATTGCGTCTTTCATCGACTAGGCTTCGCGATCTCGTTAACTCTCCTGCGCGAGAGCTTACCAAGGCATGATCGCCTAGCTAACCCCAATATAATTTACAAATTAACGAGTGAGGAGGATCTGACTGGATTAACCCCCGCTCTGAGGAGTGTCTTCACTTGACAACATCGGCGTCATCCCAGTCTGCCATTGCTTAAACGAATGAATTCATGAGCACTGTCAAAGTAATACCCGTCGCGGATGAGCCCTTTGACCCTGACGCCCCGGCAGTGGTGATAAATTACCGAGACACCATATCGTTTTTAGACTAACCTTTCGAAATCAATATAAAGATAAGCTTCTGGGGGATTAAAGCCCCACTGGAGTGTGATCTCGTGGTAATTGGGGTAGTATTGTGGTGAGTTATACGAGGGTGGTCTGAAAAGTTTCCGAACTCAATGTGAAGATAAGAGCACTCGTCAATAAAAGCGAATGTAATTGTGCATCTTTTGACAGTTACTCACCAAAATTTTGGACGCGTCATTTTTATTTGACAGTCGTTTGAGTGAGTCGATGTGACTGTTTTTGTGAAAATGGACAAAATTGAGTATCGAGCTGTCATTAAATTGTTGTTTTTGAAAGGCAATTGCAAATCAAAGATGAGTTGGACTTTGTGTTTGGGCAGCTGAATTTAAGCGTGGCCACGAGAGCTTGGGAGACGATGAACGTTCGGGACGTCCAAAAACTGAAAAAAATGACGATAACACCGCTAAAGTTTACCAAATGGTGCTAGGCGACCGCCGAATTAAAGTGAGAGAGATAGCAGAGGCTATGAAAAAGAACGTGTTTGTCACATATTAAATCAAGATTTAGGCATGAGAAAGTTGTCCGCGTGTTGGATGCCGCGTTTGTTAGACCAAAAAAGTGTTCGAATGAACATTTCCAACGATGAGTTGGCGCAGTTTAGGCGCAACAAATTTGGGTTTGGGCGCCAATTAATTACTGTCTATGAAACTTGGACACACCATTATACGTCCAAAACCTGCAAAGAATGTAATGACGACTGTTTTTTTATTTTAATCGACTATCTTCAAAAAGGTAAAAACCATTGTAGGAGCATACTACGCATCTTTATTTGACCAAATGAAGGCAGAAATCGCGGAAAAGCTGCCACATTTGCAGAAAAAGAAAATCCTGTTTTACCAAGACAACGCGCCGTCTCACATTTTAGCGGTTGACATGGCGAATATCCACGAATAACGGTTTGAACTGCTTGACCCATCCGCCTTACTCACCAGATCTAGCTCGAAGCGAGTTCTTTTTGTCCCCTAATCTAAAAATTGCACTCGGAGGACAGAGATTTTCGTCGAATGAGGAGACAATCACCTTCGTGAACAGTTCTTTTGCAGAGAAAAACGCCGAGTACTATTTGGACGGGTTAGAGAGATGGAAGATGCATGGGAGCATCGAGGGGAGTGTAGAGTTACAGGGAGACTATACAGAAAAATAAAAATAAATTTTAAATGTCTTGTATCTTTGTTAGGTCGGAAACTTTTCAGACCACTCTCGTAGAACTTGTATGTACTTTCGAGTCACTTTAACAAGAAAATTGTCAATTTTGGTTAGGCCTTCATTCAGGACCTTATTAAGGTAATGCATCATGAACTGGGACTCGGGCGTTCTATACATTCTAAGACAGACTAAAAAGAATACACGAAACGTTGCCTTATAAGATGGCGTTACATTAAACCACACCGGACAACTATACGCCTGCAAGGTTCTTTCCGTTGGCCCTATACAATGGAGTCTTAAATAGTATCGTTTCTGACTTTTTGAAGTTAATTTTTAATTTCCATCAGGGCAATCTCTCTTAACATGATCGAAGTCACACAGCAGCATTGCATTGATGCCTCAATTTTTGGACCTGTACGCTGCTAAATCATCTTCATATACCAAAACCATTTTTAATACCAAAGATCCTGCTCGGAGTAACGTTATCACATCTAGCAGCAAACTTCCTTCCCATAGTCATTACGAACATACATACATACATACATATGTACATATGTATATGCAGAAGGTGATTCGGCATGCCTAGCCTAGTAAGCATGTAGAACAGGCCTTCTAATCATAGGCTGTCGACGGCCTTTTTGAAGTCGACCAGGCAAGCACCCGTAGATGTTTTTTTTTTTTGCCTTATAGTGGAAATATCTACTGCTTCATTGGTAGATATCTTAAAATGATGTATGGCATACTGTAGTTATATTCCCCGATTTCTTATTTTTAAATCTCTCCTGGATGCACAAGAGTACATCCTTTCCCATAAACAAATCGTTCGAAATATGTACGTCTAAAATGTTAAGTTTTTTTTTAAGCTTTATTTTTGTTTATGAAATGATTTTAACTAATTGACTTTTTTGTTAACTTCTTAATGTTGTTCAATTAAGGATTAAGCAATAAGCAAACCTGTTAACCTATTGGTAAGATAAACCTTTAATAAAATATAGAAATAAATTTGAAACATGAACACCGAGGTGTACTTTTTGTTTTTTGACGCTCACTGCATATAACTTTCCATAGGAGCTTTATATCGTGATATCCATCAGTAAATAAATATTCATAGAATAGGAGAAATTGGGATGCATCAGCATCCAAACTACATTTCAAACTACATTCCCCAGCTAATTACTTTCATCAACGCTATAAGTTGTCAAAAAAATTATTTAAATAATTAGTATACGCAAAAAAATCACTTAACCCATTTCCGCATTACGGATTCAAATGTCGACCTAATTCTGTGTTCTATTTCGGAATACATTTTCCAAAAATAAAAGCAAAACAATTGATTTCAAGATCACATAATTAAGCATCTTCCAAAAAGTGCCAAACGACAAGCTATTCCCTTCCACAGTTAGTACGTAAATCGAAATTATCGTCTTTCGGCAAGACAAAACGAACGTGAGATGCCGAAAGTCGAAGCGAAATTCGCATTTCGAAATCAATCTGTCACTGAAGAAGTGAATGTTTATTATGTACTTTCGTTTTCTTTTTCGTTAACATCATGTAGGCAGACGATTATGTACATTTTGTTTTGTTTGGAGATCATTAGGGAATGTGTTCAGCCCACAACAGCGGCATTTGATTCATACTCATTCAAAAAAAACAAAACGAAGAGTGTGATGAAGAAATGATAAAGTGACATTTGCCTGCTATTAGCCAAGTGTCAAATCGAACTTAATGTCAGAATGTGTGCGTCAATTTGTCATGTGACAGACGGGGTTTAGTCGATGAGTGTAGGTGATTTGTTATTGTTTCTGTTAAATGTTTTATGTTTTCGCGATTGTTTTGCATAAATGAATGTCTGTTGCGAGGTTTTGAGGTTAAATAAAAGTTGATTTAAGGTTGGTTTCAAAGCTTGTAATATGTCAAGTATTCAAATTCACTATTAAAAATTGATAATTACTGGCCCCATGAAGTTTAAACATATTTTTGTCGTCTCGACTTCACTCGACGAGACAAGGCAAACTACTGTCAACATTGTTGTTGGTAAGAGATGCGTCATGCTTGTCAGTAAGCCAAAGGAATCGTTTGAAATGGAACTGATATGTATTCCCCTTTGCTTTAAATTCGTTTTTACTTTTTTTCTTTTCTTCATTCATTGTTCTTCTTCCATCAAAACAAAAATCAATAAGAGCGATAAGAGGAAATAACTTTGTAGAACTCAAATGCAATTACGTCATACCGCGCTGACAAATACAAGCATAATAGCTACGAGACCGACATGTGATCAGAGTCGAATTCGTAAACAATCGATGATAAACTCAAAAATATCAGCCACTCTATTCCGATTCCATCAACCAGATGGAGTTCGCGTTCGAAATGGAGAAATTCGAAACTGGGTTTGGTTCCATTATATCAGTGACAGGAGAGATGAGGAAAAACACGAAGAAGAAACAAAATGGGAAAGAGAAAAAAAAACGTATTTGAAGCTCCCATTTCATGTTTAACGAATTAACTTCAGTCACCGTTGTGTTGAAACTTTCAATTAGGAGTTGTATTTGGCAAAACGATTTTTGGGGTTGTCCACCAGGCCTGAAAGTCAATGGTATGGTAGGTGCGCAACGCAAACATCACTATGCAGTTGTTGTTGGCTTTTCAATAAAGCAATGTAAACAAGAGCCAAGGTGAGGTCATCAGCACAGGGTACGAGCACAATATACTGAATGCGAGAACTATGCTCATAGCCGTACTCATACATTCTACAGTAGATTGTCGGTTGAAAGATAGGAAAAGAAGAAAGAAAATATGAAAATGGAAAAACAAAGGAAAACGGCACGGAGACGTATATTACGGGTGCAAACATAGCATACGCTGCTTTGCTGGCGTGCTGCATTGATATCGACGAAGACAACAAACATAAATGCTGAAGTAAATTGTAGAAATGTTAACCACAAACCATAGTCAGAAGAAAAAGTGGAAGTAAAGGAAAAATAAAATCGTTGAAGGCACTTAAGGAACACTGAGTAAACGTTGCCAAGTCAAAGGTCATTTACCGAAGTCTTCAAATAAAATATTTCGGGAACTTCATTTGTCACTCCAAGGTATAGATCGATCCTTATCGTGAAAATTATTTTAGAAAAAACTTCCTTAACAATGAGAAGGAACAGACGCCCTAAATTGTTCTATGGATGAACTTCCCAGCCTCCACTGGGGCAAATCGTGTCTTTTATCGTATCATTACACCAAAAGGAAACACAGATCTGGCAACTCCACTTATCCTCCCTCGAGCGATCTCTAACGCGATTTCCCCTTACATACATATCTCATAAACTCATAAACTTCTACACACGCCATTCGTTCAATCCATACGAGGTATAGAAACAAAGGTAAGGCCCAATGCTACCGCAAAGCAACTCTTATGCGGTCTACTTTACCACTAGTCGTTATGTATAGTATTACTGCCCTCAACACAAAGCCAAATCTCAGCATCAAAAACATCTAAGTATCCACAGCAGCAGCAGTAGCATAGTCCGTCCAGCTACCTACCATCAGAAACGAACAAACACCACGCTTACTCCTTGCCTGAAAATGCGCCGCACGCCTTCTTCTCATCCCCATTTTTCTTATTTTTATTATTTTTTTTTTGTTTCTAATGTGGTTATTCCGCCGCTTTATTCCACTTGCATTTTGCACATAATACTGCAGAAGAGACTCCTACACGCAGACAAACCACCACCAGCAACAATCGAGATACGACACGCCATGCCGGGTATTATGTGGAACATATTTCGAATGAACCTTCCAGGCAACTATGATGCCAAAAAAAAAATGCTGTGAATTTACTCGTACTACAAAACCTTTTGGAGTTCCTTTTTCTTATTTCACTTGCTTTTGCGTTCGTATTCGCACTAAGGACAAATGCTATAGGTAGAGTGGATAAGTAAGAACAAAACATGAAAGACAAAAGACACATGGACGTGCTGCACGTGTTTGGCTGATCGGAATCGTTTTACCCTATCTATGAAAGCTGCTAGGAACGATCGGTGAGTAACACTTCTACAGAATTTTTCGAAAAGGGGAAAAAAAGGAAAAACACTCGTTTCTGCGGTTAGGGTACACCCTTCCCTAGCATTATATGAGGAATGATGAAAAGAAGCGATTTTGATCAAGTTTTTGGTCACACTTCAATGAGGATGAACAGACTCCATTTAAGATTCATAGCCCTTACTGGTTCCTAAAATCAAGCTTCGGACAAATTTACCTCTTAGAAATGAAGAGAGGTATAAAACAGTCAACCATTGTGTACCATCTTAGGACCTTAAACCGGTTCTAAAGAAAAGACTATAAATTCAAGTCATTGTTGCCGAGGAAAATAAGCTATTCTGCTTGAACAGTTACCAGATTTTATGGCCACCAAACATATGGTAATTAGCTACCAATTCACCTATATTTCCAAACAAGAACTTCGAATTTAGAACTTAAACGCGGAGCAACACGACTTTTTAGGTTGAATTCGTAACTACTGAAGAAGAATGCTTTGGATATAAAATACATGGCAGTAAAATTCGTTCCTTAAGTGTGAAATTTCAAGCCAAAACAGAGGGTAGTGAAAGCAGCTTGGGAATCGAATAAAGGTCGACAAGTTTAGCCGAATGTGAAGGTTGTGTTTACTCTGTTTTTCGTTTTTAACGACATAGCGCCATAGTAGTCCTTGTCATAATTGTGGATTTACTATTACTTACAAGTATAATTCGAAAAGACCCACAAATTTGTGGTGAAACCATTGATGGATGACGCATCACGATAAGGCAGCAGTTGCTTACTCTTCCTTGCTTGTTCGTAAATATATGGCCAGAAAAAAAATTGTTTTATACTCTAGCTCCAAAGTCGTTTGAGCATGGCTCGTTATCTTTTCCCAAAAACAAACAGAACTTTAAAGGGGTGCTGTTTCGCTACATACTGGTAGATAAGTATTTTGGGAATTGGTAAAAGCGTTAAGGTGAGTGTAAAATGTCTAATCGGGCTTATTTCGAAAGGGATAACCATGATCTAGACGTACAATACAAATTAAATTTTTTCTATAAAGCGAAAATACTGATTTCTTTAACATACGTAAGTAAAAAAGTGAAAAGTACTCGGCCTGACGCAAAGATGGCACTTCAACCAGCATTTTTTTCTGACTAAGTACACGTATCGTTACCTTGTGTAACAAGTTTCAATTTGCTATCCGATTTTTTACAGAAGTCTTGCGTGAGTTTGGTTGAACGGATAAACTTGAATATTGTGCGGTCATAAATTACTTAGTTTTGGATGGATTAGTCTCTAAATGCATCCGAAGTTGACAAAAGTTTACGGGGAAAGCTTTGGGCAGCTGAATTTAAACATGGTCGCAAACCCTTCGAAAATGACCCACCTGAGGGAGGGCGAAAAACAGAAAAAGTACATGATATCGTGGTGGACGATAGGCGAGTTAAGGTGAGTGAGATAACTGAGGCTGTGGAGATATCGGAGGAAGAGATACGAAACATCTGACACAAAGAATTAGGGATGCTAAAGTTCTGTGCAAGTGCTGCATTTGCTGAATGCGGGTTTAAAAGGGATCAGACCGATTTTAATTTGCCACCATGGATGAGATATGAGTCACTCACTCTCTCGCTAGAGGGCCGTAGTTGGATGCCTTCGTAGACTATCATTTCCGGGAAAGAATACTGATGTGGGAGAACCGCTGAACAAAGTGTATTAAAGTCAAAGGGGATTATGTAGAAAAATAAAACCATTTTTTAACTGAATTGTCTTTTATTGTCGGGTTGAAAACTTTTCACTTTACCCTCGTATAAGGGCATTATAAAGTGTTTTTTAAGAGGTTTGGCTTTTAAACTCCCAATACTGATTCTACAGATTGTCAATTTGATAGTTGATAATTATTTTGTGGTTAGTAAATTTTGCCATTTTATGGTAAATAGATTTACCCCAAAACAACGCATGCAAATTGTGCAAACTTATGTATTTTGAAAACCACCGCCAAATTTATCGTGCGCTACCTCCATAATCATCCATTTGAGCAAATTATTCGGAAATTCGATGAAAAGCTTTCGCACCACGTATACTCTAGTCCTAGTGGATAATACGCATCCTCAAAAGACGACAAACAGTGCGAGGAGAAGAAGTTATTGCCGTTGGGGAGCACAGTGTTGATGAGAATCCGAATGAGTCGATTCGATATCGTGCACAGCAATTGGAGATACATATGCCCATCCACTTTGCGGAAGATTTTACGGAAAGATATTAGCTTAAAAACTTATAAGTTCTAGCTTGTGCAAGAGTTGAAATCGCGTGACCATTATACGCGTCGTAGGTTCGGTGAATGGGCCTCATTTTGAACGCAAAAATTTCTTGTCGAGACGCCCTTACAACTATTAAAACTCACTCTATGTTGTGCTTAATGGGCTGGTAGAATCCAGACCCAACATGCCATGCGGCGCGTGACACCATCAATTTATTGCGGGAAACATTTGCTGTGCGCATAATTTGGCGAAATGGACCTGTGAACTGGCCTCCACGATCCTGCGATCTCACACCTTAGATTACTTTCTTTGGGGGTATGTGAAGTCCTCGATTAAGTGGTCGAAAATTGGACTTCATGATTGCGCTTCATTCGAGCTAGCCGTGGCACGCAGATACCCGAAGTCATATTTAAGCACTAATGGCATAAAATAAAGCTAATATCATAGATATTAACATTAACTTCGAGTGTTTTATTTCATGTTGAATTTGCAACCATCCAAAAAACCACCCTCAAATGAAATTACCCTAAAACCATTAGCTCTGAGCTTTAAATGCTCCCCAGACCAGTTTTTCTGCGAAATTGCATCAGCCAACTGCATATGGCTTAATGTGGCCGGCTTAAATACCCTACTCAGTCAGTGCTTACCTAAGGCAGGAAAACCCTAGTTGACCATTACTTCTCTCAGTTTCCTTCGAATACCAGTACTGACTTGATCGTTGATATCCATAATTACTAAACTAGAAAATAACAGTGTAAGTCAAGGTGTGATGTTGTCTCGCAAGTCTACTAATGAAGGAAAGACACTCATAACAGGCTGCTAATTAATATTTGTACTTTATTCGACGCATTAGACTGCAACACTGGCAACCATGTGTTCCTTTTAAGTTTAAATTTATTGCAAAAAACTTGAAACTTTCTTAAAGTGGTCTGCGAAAACGAACAATACTCATAAGTTCCTAACGTTCTTAAACCGAAAATATATATTTATATGCCTAAAACGCCATGCTTATATGCTTGTCCTAAATATTATATTCTTGAAAAGCTTGTTTTGAATGATGACTACATTGACTTAGTATCAGCATGTGTGCGAACCGAGAAGGATCTGTTCCCATATTTTAATTATAACGTAAGAACACGAAGCAGATCCATGTCACGAGCCACCCTTTTCATCATGTCCCCTTTATTTCGTTCCCCTTATCGATCTGTTCCATGTACCCTCCTAACTTCTTATACTCGTTTCCCCTTTAACTTTGACCATTCCAAACAGCGAACATAACCGAAATTCTTGGAAGTATCCAAGTGCTTTTGTCGGTTTAATTTTTTTCGTTCTCTTGATTTACCTCCTGCAGAATCTCGGTCGCGGCTGTACCCTTTATATAATTTTTTTAAGGTGTCCACAGCTAATACTTAGTCTATGACATTATGAAAAATAAATCCAACTCAGTCGTGTTCCATTCGATAGAGCTGTGCGGCTTAGTGTGGGCGTTCGCTTACAGTTTTACTGTCAAGTGTAGTCGAGACTGCAACGGAGGTGTGTCGTATGGCGTTGGATTCAGGTCAAAAAGGGGTTATGTAATAGATACATAGTTGCTTAACACATACTAGATGGTAGTCATAGGCGACATAATGTTTTGTGTTTGATTTACAGCTAATCGGTTTGGATTTCTTTTTACTTGTTTGGCCAATAGAAGGATCTTCCCTTTGCAAAGTACATAGTTGTTTGAATGTTTGGAAACACGTCATAAATCACCGACGACTGTAATTTATTTAAATACGAGACAGAAATACACTTGGTCAATTGCCATTAATTATTTGCAGGTCACAGCGTCGTAAACACAAACCGGTTAGGACCTTTCAATGTAATTTTTTTTTCCTCTTTCTATATACAGATTTCCTTCCAGTCGATATTGACTGGTTTTTAAGATATTGGAATGTGGTTATATCAACGTAATTTATATATTTTACTGATTGCTAACATTAAGTCTCGTGACTGGTTGATATTTCAATGCTTTGATTTATGATTTTTATAGAGACATCATTTCCGATGTATTTTAAATTGTCTGTGTACCAGTTGAAGTCAGATTTTCATCACAAACACCTTTCTATTTTTGATTGGGGACTGATGGTTGTACTGCGAAGTGCCGATTGACTGAAGCAATTTAGCAGAACGAAGGGGTGGAATAAACTACATCTTCTGTCTTTATCCTTATTTTTGTCAACAATTATAAATAGCTCTGCTAGAATTGCTGATATCTCACCGACCATCCGTACCTCTTTAGTTTTAACCCACGTATATCCTTTGAAAAACTTATTACTATGTGTGTACTTTTCTATCCCATTGTTGGAAAAAAGAAAAATAAAACAGATCTCATCTCATAAATTGTATACTATTTTTTTTATAAGGTTCGCGCAGGTTCAAGAGTTACGCTCTTATGGTGTTTGTTACACAACCTGGACGGGGTGCAGATAGTTTGTGTCGAAGATGTTCGTTCACTACTCTCCGGGGGTGGATGTCCTAGATAGGGTTTCAGAGATCCAACTATATGTATGTTGCGTTGACTGTAGTTCACAGTAACTTTTTTCCATTGATCAAAATGAAAAATGACTTGGTCTACAAAGTACACAAGGTGTACTCCGGGGGGTTTCACCGAGGAAACAAACCGTCTAATGAACATTCGATGGCGTTGGTGTTATCGGAATCCGAACTCGCTCATCGTGCGTCAGAGATCGGCACACTACCCACTGCGCCACGGCGCTCTCATTAAAGTAATTCTCCTCCGACAAAATATACATACGTGTTTATGACACTGAGAGATAGTTAGACATTGATTTGCTTAAAACGTCCTCATTCTGCCTTGTCACAGCTGTATATGTCAACATTTTCATGCTAAATTTTAAGACGGAGCTAACTCTAGAGAGGCTCTACTTATGAATTGCCACGATTAATTTTTATTTTCGATAATGACCATCCTCTTGGACATTAAAATAAGTTTTTTTTATCCTCTTTTTCTGCTTCTAGCAACAAATTAATAAATTAAGATACAAAGGAAGTTCGGTAACTTTGAGCTATCTTCCTAAACTATTCTTTGTAAAACCAAATGAAAGTGCCAAAAGATGTCCAAAATAACATTAAAAGTCAAGTCGTTCCTTTTTGAATGTCGTACCTATGTATCTTGCACTCAAACATTTGCTGTGGTCGGAAAGTTTGATTCTAAGACTGTGCTGTTCGCCCACCGAGTCAAAATTGGTAACAAATACGAAAGTCCCATGTTAAATTAATATTGAGTTGTACAAATGCCTCCTTACAAAATGGATTACAATTAATGTTTTTTTTTTTTAGGAGTACTTGACGAGTTATTCCACAGAAGTTGATTCCACAAATAAAATGTAATGTAGGCATAGTCGCATGTTGTAAAAATCACCAAATTGGCTTTTAGCTTTTCACAAAACAGAAGCGTAACTATGAAGCCAATTGGGATAATGACAAAGACGTCGATAAATATCTATGACATTAAATATATATTTCCTTCATTGGACAACACTTCTGTCCACCTCTCAAGCCAGTCTTTGATGCCGTCACTAAGAAAAAATGCTTGGCTTTGACAAAAAGAAAACACCCTTGGATCCCATCCATAGATCTACATTTTTTTTCGTCAATAATAAATGTGCAAAATTCGCAACTCCTGTATCTGTGCAGGTGATCCGAGTTGTAGGCTATCCTAATGGAATAAAACACCTCAGATTAACTAAATCGGGATCTTTCGGATCTAGTGTCGACTTTGATTTGGCAATTATGATCGACTTCGTTTTCCCCGGCGCTGAACCATCTTTGTCCACCCACTGCTTGAATTGCTCTTTTGCTTCTGGTGTGTAATGGTAGAAAAATCGTGCCATAAAATCGGTCGCATCCCGATTGAATCGGTCCAGATTGTTGCGAAAATTGTTTGCACATTTGCTTTTGATCGGCATTCAGCAAAAGTGGCTACGAGCTCTCGCATCCTTAATTCTTTTTGCAAGATGTTTCGAACCTTCATCATCTCCTTTCGCCTATCGTCCAACACTTTTTCGATGGCTTCAGGTGTGGCCTCGGGTGCTGTAAGATTAAACTTAAACTCGTCTAACACTTGATCAGAAATTACTTTTTCAGACTCTCTTGCCTCATGCCCACACCCTTCAACCAATTTCGAACAGTTCTTATTGAGATATTAATTTGAATTTATTAATGCATTTTTAATCCATCCGTGCAGGGACGGGTTAAGAATATCCTTGCAGCGATACCTCTCGCTTGTCGTAAAAGGCGACTAAAACAAAGGTAAACGAAAATCACATCTTGGCACATCACATCACATCTAGAAAACACACAGGTGTGCCTAGGGACACATATACTACCATTAAACTGCCCCACAAGTGTACATGCAAATCAGTGGGTTGACACGACTGGAGATCACCGGTGTTGTAAAAGTAAGATCAAACAAATAAATCAGGAGCATGCCAGTGTCACAAAAAAAAAAGGCAGGCCGAAAAACAAGTGGTGCAAACAAATGCAAAAACACCAGCATTTGATTGGCCTCAGCGATGAAGTAATCCCAAACCGGGACGCCTGCCGCTACTTTCTGAGGTCAAACCGGCGGACCCCACAAGCGGACCAGTAGGAATGCAGTTAAGTGGGAAGGTTATGGTCCTACACTTCTGACCATAACAACGCCGGAAAAAGGAAAAGAAGAATGCACTTTTAATCCAATTTGAACTGCATTTTTAAATGACTTTTTCAAGGCCTCGACTTGGTTTACATTTTTCTTTCCGATCCTTACCTAAAATAAGTTTCCAAATGCACAAAAAGTGAGGGAATCCCCAAAATAAATATTCGGAGAAGCCCCACATTTTTACGGTGAGTGTATTTTCCCATATTTCCTGATAAAAATAATGTTTTTCATGTGCCACTCGATGTGAGTTCGTTCCACTGTGTTGTTACCCTCACTACCTACAACAAAGGTAAGCATCTGTGAATCTTCTGCAGTAAGTTCTTTTTAGCGATTTGGAAAAAGCTGCAGATTTGTTGAAGACATCGGGATGTATACGCTTCTCTTGGGTACATTCAGGAACGCTTCGTTATCTATGAATATATGCCCAAATCGGTGCAGGTCATGAGTCCGTTCCGACCAGATCATCGAACATTTCAGTGACCTTTAACCCAGACTTAACCGAACGTTTTAAGATCTGGATATCACGCGCTACTTACGTAGCAGTAAAAGATTTGGCACAGCTTGGTTGTCATTGGCAATGCTCTTTTCTCCCCACATATGTTCACAGGATAGGTCGTGGTCATTAATATGGGATATACATATGTCTGCTTGACACACATGTATCTGTCTAATGGGAGTTATAGTCGAACTCCTCCGTGTCACAAGGAGATATGTACGAAAATATTCCACTTCGAGTTCAGTAACAGGTCACAGCTAGACGACGTTCTAGTATAATTACCACAGATTAAATTGCTGATTAGCTAGCAAACTTTGATTTCTGATCCATGCCTTTTCCATAATTCCTATCTATACCAATATGTGGTCCTTTATTTATAAAAGCTGCATTATGTTAAAATATTACCGTAAATCCATGTTGTTCTAACACGAAGTACTTCAAGTATACCGTCTATCCATTCGAGGTCGTATTCATGTTACGAGCTTATCGGTATTTCCAATTAGCCTAATTAACCTGAAGTATCTGCAATATGTTCAATGGGCATGATAGGTGGGAGTAGGAGCGACGATAATCAGCTTATCGAGTCGTATGTAAGGTACGAACTTGAAGTCGAGAAAAAATCAATTATTTCTACCGTTCCAGATTTATTTGTCTTATTACGTGCGCACCATACCTAGAAAGATCCAAAGAGCAATCTCCGTTTCTGGCTAATTTAAAAGTCAATAAACTTTAAGGTTATGCTAATAGCACAGTAACGCCATATTGTCTATCATATGCCACCGATCCCAGCTCGCTGGAGCAATTATGTTGTCCAAAACAACCACAAAACGACCACCGTCTGAATTGTTTATATGCACCGTAACCTTAACGAGGCATGACTGAAATGGCCTTAATTCCCACTTCATTTCCACTAAATAAACTATTCCAAGGTGATAGACAATAATGACCATCATCAACCCAATCTGTCGGGAGCATCCAAGCATCCACTCCGTGTTAAAATTCAGTTGCAATATCTCCAAGGATAACGACCTTGTACATAAAAGAATAGAATTTCATCATCCTAAAAACATCAACAGTTCAACGACACTTGGGGGTGTTTGCCAGCGAATCTGAAATCAGCACGAAATACTCGTACGGAGGGATGCGGTAGAAATCAACCAATCACGACAGTAGGACAAGGAGATGAGCATGAGAGTATGGGATGGAAAACAACATTAACCGGTCGGTTTAAGAGCACACTGCCTCATAGAGGGTGGACTCCATACGTTAACCCTCAATACTATCAGGTTCCTTTGTGTTTGCCTCGATGTAAAAATATCATCTTCCCTCACAAAGGAAATAAAGTCTTAAGACTGCGATGTGTGTGGCATTGCGTGCTTTACTGAAATATATATTTGTAGCCCTTATCTGAAGAGCAAGAGCTTTGTAATACACTCGAATGATAATAAAATTCGATTGATTCGAAACGATTATCAGAGAGTATAGGCCCTTTATGACTGAAGCTCACCATGGACTTACGAATATGTGTAGAATTGCGAAATTATTTTCTGCGTTGCTTGTCAATGAAAATTCTTTGGAATTCTGTCTGGAGCTTATGCAACTGGCCTTTTTTGGAAGCGCCCATTTATCGTAGCCAGTCCAATTTTTGTTTTATAGTTTAGCTTTTAAGTTTAATTATGATGTCGCCTTAAGTTGTTCTAAGGACCAATGACAATTTGACAGAAATTCTGGTCAGCAAATGTGACATAAAACAACTTCTGGTAGTTAGTGACATCCGAAAGTGATAGCGTTCAGCGCCGTATATACACTTTAAATATTTCTTCGTTGCTTTTTCCAATCATTTCATCCCCACAATACTCGTACGTATATATGTATAAGGCAGATGCAAGTTTAATAATAAAAAAAATAGACACAATTTGTATATCATTTGGGTGTTTACGCATGTGTGACTAAGTGCTTAGTTGCGTGATTAATTTCACGTAGTTACTGAGAGAGACCTTTTTGTTTTCTTTTTGTACATTCCCCCGACTGGTAGTGACCCTTCCGAATAGATACTTATTCAGCTGAAAAATCACTGGACGGCTATCTTTTTTTTTTTCTTTGTCATACTCTTCTGTTTTGCAAGTATTTAAACATTCTAATAGATACATTCTGCATAATTATACAGCAATTCTTATTGGAAGTAATACGATAATTTGTGTGCAAATGATTACAGTAATAGCAATAAAGTGGGTCAATTTTATTAAGCGAGTATACGGTAAGGTATATGGAAGTAGTAATGGAGCGAGGGATGGAGGAGATAACTCAATTTTGAGGTTAATTAATTAATAATTCCTTTCAAAGACAGGGTGATAACAGCACAGAGGAGAAATTAATTGGCGAGGCGAAAAGAAAAACGAATAGTGATGATGATATATTTGCAATAGAAATGTGGAATGCAGTAGCTTATAAAAGAGGTAGTTTAAACGGCAAAAATAATTTAGACAATGAGTTCGCTAATGTAGGATTAATTATTTGGTAAGAGATTAATCAGAAAGCAGTGAAAAAAGTCTAACTAAACATAAGAATAATCACACATCGCAAAATTCTTGTGATTTGCTGTTTAATTTTTCATTGTTCTTTTTTTGACAGCTCACGCATGAAAATTATTTAATTTTAATATCAAAATTTGTGCTTCTCGCGCGCTTCGACGATTTCGTGTAAATTCTACGCTATTGGACATCAAGCCATCTACCCATATATGTACGTAGAATGCGTACAAAAGAAAATACTATTGCTATAGTCAGACAGTGTTAAAGAAGACCATGATTTATCCGTTGGTCGCCGTTCGTACCAATATCGAATTGGTAGAAGATGCGATCCATGGATACAAATCGCAGGACAAAATCGGTTGGATAGCTATTCCGGCATCCATCTTGTGCAGAGCCTTCGCATTCCTAATTCCTTGTGCAAAATATTTCGCATCCCTTTTTTCCGCTTTCCCCACAACCTCAGTTCTCTTAATCACTGTCAATTGCAGGGAAACCTTAAAGACTTTGCTTAAGGTACATTCCTGTGGTTCTACTATCCAGCTAACACCTGTCGATGCTCTAATGAGCGTCACAAATTACATAGATAGAACAAATAGCTTCTCTGGTAGACTCTTTCTCAAAGCACCACATTGTCTTTCTGGCTATCCTCCAGAGAGGCCTAGACATCTTTCTAGCACCACTGATAGCTCTCTTTAGGTCATATTTCAACTTGGAATACATTCCTCAAATATGGAGCGAAGAAGTGAAACTTGTCTTCATCTTCAAGATTGGAAAACCAAGTGAATAACCTAAATGCTATCGCCCTATGAACCTAACATCTTTCCTATTAATTCATCTTTCCCGATAAAAACAATAACCTCTAATATAAAAGGTATATTAGAAAATCACACACCTCTGCATACAAACCAATATGCATACCGCAAAAAACGATCTACCGAGAATGTGCCGCATCAATTAGAAGCGCATGTGGAAAGTAGATATTGAGAGGGCATTTGATAATACTGGTTAGAGCCCAATCACCACTGCACTGTCCCGGAGAGGCACCACCCTACTAACCAGGCATTACAGGCGCCAGCAGCCCAAGAAGCACTGATCGGAATTACTCCACTGCACCTTTTTTATTAAGAAGGTTGCTATACGTAGTGCAATTAGATTTAGATTTATTATTATTATTAACAACTCCTGTTCATATAAGATACAAATCATTTAAATTTGAACAAGCTTAACATAATACATTATACATTTTATCATAGGTAAGAGGAAACGGATAGTGGAAGAAAGGATATAAATAGGAAAGAATAGATAGACACTGAAGGAAGAAGCATCCATTTTCACTTTTAAACTCTAGAAAAATCAAAAAGGATTTTATTAAAACTATTTGTGTTCGTTCTGCTTAGTCGCTTGATGGCAAGGGGTAAACGATTCCATAATTGAATGGCATGTACGAAAAATTGCCTGGACGTTGCTCTATATTTACACCTAGGTGGAATAAGTGTAAAAGTCCTATTATTTATTGAAAAACGTATATTTTCGAACAGGTATTCTGGTTCTCTATTATTTATAATTTTTCGTAACAGCAACAACGTTCTATAGCTAAGTAAGTCTGGTACCAAAACACCGGTTATTTGCTTTGTATAGCTAGAGACATGTTCTTGTCTGCTTATGTTAAAGACATATCTTGCACAGCTATTTAGCGCGACGGTTAGTTTCCTTTTTGAATCATAGTTCAAATTAGAAAATATTTCACATCCATAAAGTACAATGGGCAAAATGTACGACTTTACAATTTTAAATTTCACATTGACTGGCAAATAGTCGGCAGTGGGGCTTAGACCACGAAGCACACCATATATTTTTGAAATTGTCTTATTAATGTGAAGATCCCAAGTGAAATTTTCTGTGAAATAAAAACCTAGATTTTTGAAATTATCGACATAATCCACGGTCGTTTGGCTTAAATTTATGGCTGGAAAGGTGTCAATGCTCGTACCACAGTTAAATATTAATGCTTTAGTTTTCGCAGGATTTAAGTTAAGCTTATTATTAACAGACCAGTCATGCACAGCCTGCAAGTGTCTGTTCATGTCATCTACTGCTTCTTTTATATGTGTCTTCGGAAATGTCAAATAGAGTTGAACATCATCAGCGTAGATATGATGACGACATATTGTCAAGCATTCAGAGATATCGTTTATAAAACAGGTAAATAACAATGGACCAAGCACAGAACCTTGTGGAACACCCAATGTGACTAGAAGGTGAGAAGAACATTCATTATTATGACAAACATACTGTAAACGATAAGAAAGATAGGACATTATCAAGCGACATAAGCTGCCATCAAATAGAAATTGTCTCTCAAGCTTGCTGAGCAAAATATTATGGCAATCAGACTACTCCACTCAGAAACGGACCGAATATGTAGACCATGCTCCAAGATGGGTTCCGGCGGTCGCGCTAACATCTTTGGAGCAAATCGGAAGATATCGAAGGCCCTGGGAACTAATACTAGTGTCTTCCAACCCGAACTGTATGCCATCCTAACGTGCGTCAACCTAAACTTAGAGACTGGCATATGAGGTATAATCATCAATATACAGACAGTCAGGCTTAACGACAGATTACAAAGCGTTAGGCTCGTATAGTACGAAACTGAAAATGCGATTTCATGCACTTTTTCAATAGCTAGTGTGGTTGCTGTTTTTCACCCATCCTTCACGTGGGTCATCGTTGAAACATGTGTGACCACGTGTAAATCCAGATGCTCATTTCAGACACTTATGATGAGTAAACCCAACTTCGGATGCAATTCCTTAGGGGTGGGTCCATGCAAAATGAACAATTTTACGACCGCATGATATTCAAGTTTATCCATTTTAACAACGACACACACATTTTTGTTAATAGCATCGCTATCTGTCAGGCCAAAAGCTTTTCATTGTACCCTCGTTAGACTTTTGCTGTTTTGAGAACAATGAGAACATGATTTCGTGTTATCAATGGGCAATCAATCCTGTTCTTAACAAGAAATAGCCTAAATTTGAACTGAGGAAATTGTTGGAAAGCGAAATATTGACAATTCGTCAGATTTTACTATTTAAAGAATCTTATATTTACTCGAAACTCGGCGCATTCTTTAACAAAAAAAAAAGTTGGAGCGTGCTTCCGTGGACATACATATCACTGCTTATTCTTGATCGAGCGGTTACAGGTGACGAGCAGCAGATTCTGTGCAGCAATGAAGAAGGAGCTAGACACCAGTAGGCGAAGGTGCTGAACCCGTGGCAAAAACTTGCAATGAGTAAAGGTATCCGTTTGGTTGGATTCTAGGAGTATGATTATTCTTGAACTTCCTTCACCTGACGAAATATCAACTGCAAATAAGTACTTTGAGCGACTGTAAACCTAATGAGAAAATACAAGACTATGGACCAGTGGAGCTTAACGACAGATTACATGCCGCCCGGCAGACGCTACAGCACCCATCATATTCCCTACAAATTGCTCGCTTAGTTTTTACGTGTGAATGGTAAAAACAAATTGGTTTAGTCGAGGCTCTCAAAAGCTATCTTCTGACGATTTCTGAAGGAAAACCACTCAGTTTCTATGAAAATAGATTTCATAAGTTTGTGAAACGTAAGTTTCTTCAAAATGTAACCGTGAGCCAATAGCTATGATCATTTTAAAATAATATGGAAGTCTTCAGGCCATATTCATAAGCCAAATCCTAATCCTCAAATCGTGCTTATTCAACAACACTTTGACAAGTAAAGTACTATCAATTAAAATTGATATCTATCCACTTATCGCCTTCCCGAAGGCGCCCATGTGACTCTAAACATAAACTCGGTAACGGTAGCTATCAAATTTAATCCCAGTTATGGACACCAGATCGCCTGGAAACATTTCCTTCTGTATCTCGACATAGAATTCCATACAACAATAAATTAAATATAAATAAGAAGTGACATCACCATTCATGCGATTGACATTAGTTTTCATGGCACCTTTTCTACAAAATCTTATTTTTTTAAATTATTTTTAAGTACCAACTGCCTGCAGACATCTTCATTTTGCGCGCTGGCAATTAAAAACTCAAAAAAAATTTCCTCCTCACCTCATGTGGCTTTATTTAGCGTCATCATACTTTCACATATGTGGACCGTGGTTGAAACAGAATCAAATGCTGCGCGATTCTGGCTTGCGAAGCCGCTTAACATGGCACATATTCCGCAATGTTGGCAAATTCATTAATTTGCATACGTATGTAGCTGCAGGTACAAGCAAGTATGCACGAGTTCACTATCAACCGGTTAGCCTTGGGCAATTAATGCATTTGTCAAAAGGAAATTTTTTTCACGGTTAGTAGCAAGAGAATTCCACGCTCTGCATGCGAATGAAATACCTTTGCACTTACAAGACTGACGGATGTCACACACAAGTACGAACAACCGTATGGCGATCAATTAAACCACTCAGCATACATTTGCAACAACAAATTAACGCCCGAAAAAGGGAAAAGAATCTCTAGTGTATCTCCATCGTTCGACATTTGACAGATTGTAAGTGAATGCAGGAATTTGCCAGGCCTGATGTGAGATACATATCCGATGATTCATGATGGAACAGTCATCGCGCACACACGTCGTGAGATGTGGTACGAATATTGCATAATCTCGAAAGTGACTTTCACAGCTAGTCGATCATATGCATCGAGAAGAATAGTTTTTGATAAATATTCAGAAAAGTGCAAGATACAGGAACGCCAAAGGAAATCCAGAAGATTCATATTGGACCCATGTCCCTTGTGCACTTTGATGTGAAATCATTCATATTTGAGCCCGCCGGTTAGCGGAAGAGATGTAACGTAAATTGGCAGTTGAAAAAGCGGGACGTTTGAAATTTCTGTGTAAAATGAAAGTGTTGCCTTCGGGGTGTGATGCGGAAAGAGTGATGACTGATGGTTTCGTTCACTGTCCATCAAAATTATAAACGACGATAGTGGATTGGCACTTCGATTTGTAGGCGCATATACATACATATGTACATACATATTTCCTTAACAGCGGTGTCGTTAAACCTCTGACAATGTGGGACTTTCGTCAAAACGATTGTTTTTAATATCCGGAATTTCGTGGTTAATTCAATGGATCATCAATAGTTCATGATTAAAAAATCCATTTGAGGTCAATGGGACTTAGTTTTTTCTCTTCTGGAGCTGACTCAGCCAAGCGCATGCGTTTCCCTTTTTCCCCACACTATTCGCAATTCATTATGAATCATACTAAGCGCCTTATCTACGACCATGTGTGCACTACGATCTCATGTTCCGTCATGAACATACCCCTCGCAGCATAATGCATTAACAACTTCAAGTACTGACTCATATGTAGTTAACAAAAAAAAAATCTACACATTCCCGCAGATGTTAAACCCTTCTAGCCGCGCCTGAACCCGGCGTATTATCAACTCATAAAACTTATTCATAGTCATCATCATCCCTTATCAGGCAGCCATTCTTGAGCCCATCGTTTAATCGCAACTAATTTAAGGGCGTTGGTGCATATTATTCATACAGACTCACTTCTTCCTGTGTCCTGCGCTCCCCTCGCGGCTACCCAGCGTCGTTCAACTCCGTCATACACCACACAAGTGCACCCAATAACAACAACAATGAAACCAATACCAAAATATGCATCACACAAATAAAATAAACGACCGACGACTAAGCGTCCGTTCGTCGAAAGAAGAAAAACCAATAAAACCGGGGAGTTGGAGTTGAACCCCAAACAAAAAAACCAGAAGAAGAATGGGTAAAAGAGAATCCAAAACTGTTGCAATGCACCAAAGAATCCATTTCGTTCCCTTTTCACATCATTCCTACGTCATCCGCATTTAGTTTTGTTCTACTCACACTCACCATCGCCGAAAGGAACAAGGAACCCCGCGGTACAAGCGCAACGAAACGAACCCCCAACCACACCCCCATTATCTATAGTACCGGCTTCGTTCTCAAACTTCACTAATAAAAACAAACAATCCACTCAACAATCAGGGGAGTTTGAGTCCAATCACGAGTCCCTTTCTCACCCGTATTGTTATGCGAATGAGTGACGAAAGGAAAATGAAAACAAAACAAGAAATACGCACGAAACCATTCTGTTCTTCGAGTACAAATCAACACACTCAATTAACTCAAATGAAACGAAATAAAAAGGATGAGGATGCAAAACAACAGCAAAAAAAAAGTGTTATGAGTGAAAACGATGTTAGAAAAAAAAATAGAATTTTATTCGGCTCTCACTCACCGTTCTGTAGATGCGTTTTCCATGTATGGCGCAAAAATCGGACGCGAAATCCTTGTCTTTATTGTCGCCGATGTTCTTTTTTATTCCTCTTCGTTTTGTCTCGTGTCCTCTTGCTCGATTTTCTTTCTTGTCTATGTCTAATAATGCGGCTTCTATTGTCGTGTAATCCAATTTGTTAATCAACTTTTCGACTACAAAGAAATGAGAACAAGAAAATAATATAAGACTTCGCACTTAATTCAATTGAAGGACACATACATATGGTTTGCACATGTATGTGTTTGTATTTTTCTCTCTTTTTTCCATAATGCATTCTGTTTATCACTGTGTACGACATTTGCTTTTGTTTCAATTATTAATCACGACTGATAAGATGCGGAGAAGGACAGCCGTGCCGTGGAGCATGGTCGAAGTGTGTTTCTGCCGAGTTGTAAACATAAAAGAAATGATGCATTGTTTGCAAGCAGGGATGTAACGACAAATGTACAGTGGGTCGAAAGAGATCGGGGACACAAGATAATGTTTTTCTTTTTTGCATCGTAATCGGCAGGAATACAGGAATAGCTTGTGGAAGAAGATAAGAAACGGTGGAAAAAGAAGATAACAAGTAAATAAGTCATTCATACAATGTCAGACTTTCATATGACTTAGGATACTCCACTACAATCCAAGTCGAAAGGCTCCTTCCTAGGCTGAAATTAATTGAAGGTGTAGTACACATGTAAATTTAAATACGGAATTTAATCCCCAAATGATCGATTCCGATTGAAGCCGATTCTCCACCACAAAGAGATTTGTTCAAAAAATAAGGTGACTTTTAATTTTGAATGAAGAATATTTATTTATAAATTAATATCTATTTTTGGCTGTGTTTGTTTGCATCCTAGAAGCACCCCTGATATACGCTTTAGTAAAACCATCGCTCCTTGGCGTGCTTTTAGTCTTCTACTTTGCAAAGCTGGGGTTAATAAGGACTTATGCAAAGGCTTCCCTGTCTGTCCGTACGTTTACATGGAACTAAACTTGCGAGTAGCTGAGTCTGAAATTGTAGCTTGGCTCCGAACGAGCTGACGCCATCTTGTTTTCGGTATTGGCTCTTCTAGCCGCTTCCATTGGGATGATTGACCTTTTGTTTCGACGTTATAACCATATACACATGTTTCCTCACCAGTGATGATCCTTTTCAGCAAATTTTGATCGTCATTCAGGTCATTCAACAGCTCCTGAGCGATGCTCAAGCCATGGTTCTTTCGGCCTAAATTGAGAAATTTCAGCATAAATTTCGCCGACACGCTTAATGCCCAAAATATTTGAAAAAAATAGTATAGCGTGAGCCATCCGATAGACCAATAAGCTCTGCGACTTCTCAGCAGTGACGTACCGGGGCGTCTTTCTCGGCCTTCTGGGAAAAGCTTGTACCACTCATAACTATGTGGTTCCCTCTTATTAGAATCACATATAATTAAATTAAAATCCATGGAATTTTGATCAAAAATAATCTTCGAACATGCCATTTTGGCGAACTCCATCGACCTTAACATGGTAACCATTTTCACCGACGAAAAAAATCGGTCCAATCACACCACTCGCATGAAATCCACAACAGACGATCACTTTTTGTGGATTCGCCTTAAAGCACATATGGATTTCTTGCAAACGCATATTTTGCTTATTCACAAAGCAATTAAGTCGGGAAAGATAGAGCGCGACCGACTCAGTTGGTATTGCCAAGTTCAAAGGAGAGATCCTTTGAACCCCGTCCAAAAGACGTTATCAATCAACGTTCCAATTTCAACACGCAAAAAAGGCAGGCCGAAAAACAATTGGTGCAAACAAATGCAAAAACACGAGCATTTGATTGGCCTCAGCGATGAAGTAATCCCAAACCGGAAAGCCTGCCGCTACTTTCTGAGGTCAAACCGGCGGACCCCACAAGCGGACCAGTAGGAATGCAGTTAAGTGGGAAGGTTATGGTCCTACACTTCTGATCATAACGACGGCGGAAAAAAGGAAAAGAAGAAGAAGACAAAGCAATTAAGTCAAAAATAGGCTTCATCGCCAACGATAATTTCTTTATGAAATTCAGGATTTTCTTCAAAATGAGAGGCTTCAGTTCTTGAGTTAATTTGGTCTTCTAAGGGTATAGGCCACGTTCCTTAAGCAAAATTCGTCACAATATGAAGTGATAGATTCCCAATTTCTCTGACGGATTTCACTCATTTTGTACTGAGGCAGGTACGACTGTGATATATCGCCCGGTGTGTTGGCTCACTGTTAATATTATTATTATAATACAAACTGTTTGGAACTCGGATGTTCAGAGCCTCCTTGACAAACCTTCACCAAGCATCTCTGTCATGTGTTCCTTCCATGTTTCACTGTCCCATCTCTTCTAGGTCCATCCCTTTATTCTACTCCCATATACGACACATCTTTTCTGGGGACTTTTTTCCTCAAGTTTTCCACTCATTATTCTGTGGACTGTTCGTCCAATGTCCATTTGTTCTAGGTGTCGTGCCCATCTTGGCCTTCGTGCTTTTATTACTCGGACAATGCTTGAGACTGAATAGAGTTCCTCGAGTTCTTGATCATATAGTTTTCTTCACTCGTCTGTTTCTTCGTCTTGTTGTCAACAATGATTCTCATCCTTAAGATCTTGATTTCAAAGACATGAAATTTATTTTCTCTTTCTTAGTCAGAGACCAAGTTTCACATCCGTAAAGTGTCGCTGACATTATTATGATGTTATAAATACGGATTTTGACATTGCGTGACAAAAGAGTTGTTTTAAATAGTTCCGGAATCCCGGAAGAACACACGTGGCCCATATGCAGCCTTTTATTTATTTCGATCTTTATGTCGTTTTGAGCTCGTCAACTTTCTCAAGGTGTTTATCGAGTACAGACAACTGCGAAGTTTGAATCGATCTAAATCGGTCAGTGACCATATATTTGGTTTCCTCTACATTTACTTCTAAGCCTATTTCCTTTCTGTTTCTTGTTAACTGTTTCCCCACTGTCTCCAGAAGGCACAGATTCTCAGGGTAAGTTAGAGCGGATGTGTTAAGGATTATCTTTCTCTCCTTTTCCTGAAGGGGATTTAAAAGATGTGCTGACAAGACGTCATCTTATTTTTACTCTTCCAGTTAAGAGGAGTCCTACTTTAACTTGTCCTTTGTTTCCCTTTAGGGCAGGCATATTTGTATCAGTTTCACCAAGTTTTTATAGAGTCATACACATTTTATTGTTCATCGAACATAGCTTATCAAATCTCATTACTTTTTTCAAAGTTGTCGTTTAGTGAAAATATGGTCACTCTTCAAGAGGTTCTTCCTGAAGCCTCAGCGTATGATGTCAGCCTCTTTAAAAGAATTTTTGAGAGCACGTTTTAACAAATTGGTAGCACCGATATTCCTCGGTAACTGTTGCATTGTCATCGTCATCCTATTTAAATGCGGAAATAATGGCTGAGTTCCTCGAGGATTTTTCAATAAATAATAGTTGTGATGAGCCCATGTAACTTCTCTCTTAATTCATCTGCACCATATTTTATTAACTCGGATGTTATTAGATCGACTCTTGCTGCCTGTTATTTTAAAATCAAAGGATTTGTCTCTTTACCACCTCGATGGTTGACAGTTCTACCTGAATTTTTGCTGTGTAGATAACACTATTGTTGTCTCACTCTCATGGAACATTCAATAGTGAATATGTTGACTCCAATTTAGCCACTATAGTACAAAAAGGCTTCCTGGTGGTGTGACGATTAAAAAGCTGGAGTAAGGGCTTTTCAAGATGCGAGTACCGACTCATAGTTAATTTTTATAATTTCGAAATGTGGCTTCTTCACTTCATATAAAATGTAAGCCTTGGCTGTCATTTTGATACTGACAAATCGTAAAATTTAAGTGCGTTTGTATTAAAATCGAAATCGTTACATCCATTAATAATTAATCCCTAAGACGTTATAATTGTTGGAAATGGCGCCGCATGATACACAGCTGCAGTAACAAACAAGCAATGGAGCGCCATACTCCACAAGAGCGTCGAATAATTGTATCGATATTTTTTACTAATAATCGGTCGTTGGTGTTAGCGCGGAGTGAATTCCGAAGTCGAGTTCCTAATCATGTCGCGCCAACTGGGCAAACAAACTGGGCGCTTAGCTACTCGACTGGAACAGACTGGAAGCACAGGATACCATGCAGGGAATGTCCGCCACCGAACTGGTCGTTCGGCCGAGATTATCGCGGTTGTGACTGCCGATGTAGCTGAGAACGAAGAAACATCAACCAGACTACGGGCCACGCAATTGGGCATCATCAGACGGACCCTATAGCGAATTCTAGTGAATGACTTACACATGTTCCCGTACAAAGTGCAAACAGTGTATCAGTTGGGTCAGTCGCGTGTGACTTACTGACAAGCCGTCCTTAGTCTTAACAACAAAGAGGACGATTTTGTGTCGAAAATCATCATAAGCGACGAGGCACATTTCCACTTAAGCGGTTACGTCAATAAGCAATATTTTCGTTTCGCGTATGATGTACGAAGAGCCGTTAAATTCACTCACAGCCACTGTGTGGTGCGGTGTTCACGCGGGAGGTGTGATTGGGCTGTATTTTTTTGAGGACGCCATTGGCAATGCTGGCGAACGCTACAGGGCTATGATAAACGACTTCTTACTGCCGGAATTGGATGAGCGGGGGCTTGGTAAACATGTGGTTTCAACAAGACGGAGTGCAATCGCACACACAGCACGAGTCACAATGGATATTGTGAAGAAAGCTTTTCCTGGTCGCGTAATTTCCCGTTTTGGCGATTTGGCATAGCCAAAATCAGCAAGATCACCCGATTTGACCATTCCAGACTTTCTTTGAGGCTAACGTAATGGCACCGAATACCGGCCGCCTATCTAAGTCCGGCCACTTGGTTATTTAATAAATATCTATGCGAAAACTAAATGTAAATTCAATTTTACTAATAAAATATATAAATTAATTACTATACTTGTAATTAGTTAAAAAAAAAATTCAATTATTTATTGTTGAACAGGAAAAAAATTATTAATGTGGTCGAAGGTAAGATTTTGCTTCAATAGATCGATGAAATCCTAACAATCGATAACTACTTAAAAATGAGAGATGTTTTTGTACCATTTCAATAATTATGATTTTGATAATTATTCTAGACTTATATATTCTTTAGTAATGTAATAATCTGAAAGGTTATTGCAATTATCACTTTGTGGGTCAGAAAAATTGAGAAATATTGTGGCCGGAATTAGGGCCAGCAAAATGTACAATGTGTCCTAATATCGGCGCCGGTCGGTATTAGGGTACGCGGACTAGAGAATATGCTCCTAATTCCGGCCAGACAGACGGATGACTATAAACATAGTCCGAGACGTAACATGGTTTTTTTTTTATTATTCATTTATTGGTACGCATATGGAAATTTACAGAAACTGAAATTTATCCACTGGGAATTCTTTATTATGTCTGTTAATACCTTGAATTGCTCTATTTTTTCTATTATGTTCTGCAGACAAACCAAGGAGTTTCCTCGGTGCGTTAATTTTTCCTGTGTAATATATTAGGAGGCCGCAGTTGATTGTCTTAAAGGTAGAGTTGATCTCAATTTACCGAAAACAAATAAAATGAAATGAACACATTTTGGCGCTAAAATATTTCAATAAAATGTTGATACTACGTGTTGATTTAACATGAGTCATATTGATGTTTTTCAAAATCTGTCCGATTTCAAATGCTTTTTTTGAATGTTTTTTACCAATCGGAACTCAGGTGTTGCAATTTGAGACTAATGATTTAAATCTTTTCACATGTTTAGAAAAACGCTCCTTGTGGACTTTCATGCTGCCTGTTTCATCTATGCTGCTTATGGTATAAGACAATCTGATAGCATAAGTCAAATGTAAAAAACTAATACTTAATATGGTTTTGCTGTTAAACGAGGGCCGGAATGAACAACAATATACAAAGCTTCAATATTTGAACTCGTGATTTCTTTATTAAAACACGGATTATGTTTGCTATTTTTGGCTAAAAACGTTCAAAAAGAAAGAATCTTCAAAAAAGACAAAAATTAGCGGGTGCGAAAATTTTGCACTTTCAATTTAAATTTTTTCCATCAATTAATTTTTTTTTAAATTAAGACCAAAATCAAAATTCTTTTTCGAGAATAACCTAGATATTTTAAAATACAATCTAAGGCTAAGGCCACGCGCTGAGCGCCAAGCGGCAAAAAAAAAATCGAACATAACTATGAAATTGTATGGCTGTGGCCACACAGTCTTGAGCAGCAGAGCGGCGTCGCTCAGCTTTCTATTCTGTTCTATTATTTTAGTGTAATGCTGAGCGGCAAAAAAATAATAGTGTCAAAGATAACTCTGTAAATGTTAAAACGACTTTCTTGTAAAACACTGCGGCGAACAACACTCGATAACGACATTTTCACAACTAATCATTAAGAATTGCCACTCAATAAATGGCCACTTGCCGTTTAAGTTTGCCGCTTGCCGCTCAGCGCGTGACCTTAGCCTAAGGGTTCAAAAATCATAAGGATCAGTTAAGAAATTGTTGAGAAACAATTTATCTTAGACCGCAATTGAAGTCACCCGATGGGAGCTCCGCTTCGCTTCGCTCCATAACTTCTATTTTCACCAATAGATGTGCATATTCATATCCCTACTTTTCCAAAATAAAATGAAAAATTGTACCACTAGCAAAAATGGGTAATCACTTTGCTTGTTCCAATTCTAAGAGTGATTTCGGGGAGTTTTGTGAATTATTAGAAGTGAGACTGCCTGTTACTTTGGAGCTAATTGGATTTAATTGTGTACTTGACAAATATAGTGGATATCCTGAAACTACTAAATTGTTAACTAGTGAAACATAAACATTTCGCGTGTTAACTTTAGACTTTTTATTAAACCGTTAACAAGTGGTTCATTTTTTGTGAATTTATAGTTAAGAGACGAGAAAATGAGTGGTAAAAAACGCATGTCTTATACGAGTGCGGCATTAGACAATGCTCTTAAATCAATTAACGATGGAGTTATGACTATTAGAAAGGCAAGTAAAGCCTTTGGGATATTATATCCCAAAAAACACGTTGAATGATAAACTTAAAAAAATATTCAAATAATATCGGCACACCAACGATTCTGACGGCTCAAGAATAAAACTTATTGGTCCAATGGATTATCAAAGGTTTTCCAGTTACAAAAAACCAATTGATCGAGTCAGTTGCCAAACTGACAGAAAAATTAAATCGGTCGAATCACTTTAAAAATGGTGTTCCTGGAAAAAAGTGGCTCCAATGATTTTTAAAACGGCATTCAACCATAAGTAGTCGAATTTCACAGCCTTTAACAATGTCAAGAGCTATAGTGAGTGAGGAAAGTATTCGAAATTGGTTTAACAGTGTTCGCACTTAATCTGCTCCTTTGTAGGACATCATATAGGCTAAGGACAAGTCCTTTGACACGTTGAGATTAATTCCATGTGAAAGGATGATACGATGTTCCCGATGATTGGCGCCTCCTCTATCTGAGACTGCTGGTATTGAGGTATCTGCTGCCGACTGATTCTAACATAAATGATCCGCCGCCGGATCAATTCGAGGATTTTATCATTCCCACAACTATCACTAAAAAGATCAATCGCCGTATCGCGTTAGAACTCTCTTGTGACTGTTTAAAGCACACTTTTTCCAACGCTTTTCACAGAGCATCCAATCGCCTTTATTATAACATGCCAGAAGAACTAATCCCAACATACAAAGAGTATATCAAACAAATCAACCACCTAATTACTTGCGTTGCTATACCCGTCTGTAACGCGTACCGTTCTCGATGTGCTTTTATGTATCTACCGATGCATAATCTTAATATTAAATTTATGTTTTCATATTTTATTTCATTATCTCCCTCTTAATTCAACTGTGAAACAACAACAATGAAAAAATGAAAAATGGGGCGGCCGATATTAGGGGTACAAGTGGCCGGTATTAGGATCAGTGCGAAATAGTGGACGGAGTTAGGGTCGTAGTCCAACAATGGCAAGCTTTTTATTAAAAATTTATTTTAAATATACTAACGACAAAATAAACGAACGGGAATGATTTATTATCGTTAAGAATTGTTTTCTCATATAGAAACCACTAACACAATTGAAATAAATGTTCCTATTAATTCAAAAAAATAAATAAACGTAGTCAATCCTTAAATGGCCGGTATTCGGTGCCTTTACGTTACTTGAAGTCGCGGATTTATGTGAACAAGCCTCAGACAATCGTAGCCCTTTAAGAGAATATTCAACAGGAATGCAAGCAGTTATCGTCGGAAATCATGCGGAAAGTCATTGATAAAATGGATACAAATGTGTATCAAAACTGGCGGCAGCCACTTGACGCATATCAAGTTTTCAACTTAACAGAAAAAATTGTAAAGGTCCAAATAAAGATTTCCATCACTCAAAAACATTTTTTTTATTTAACTAATAAAATTTAACTACTTAGTAAAAAAAATTAATTCAAAGACAAAATTAGATGATTAATTGTGCGCCACATAGTACAGGCGTTAGGAAAAACTTTTTAGTTTAAACCAGCTAACTACGCATTCGTCCTTCATGGGGCACGTGTAAGTGACTATTGCCTTAGGCTTCCTTCTCGTACGTCTCACGTTGCTTTTTCATGGGAGGGCCATGGAGTAAGGTGGGTACTAGAATAACCTGAATAACTACCTCATGCTTTAGCCTTCAACAGGCCTTTTTATATAATATTATGCAAACATACATGCTGCCTCCCTAATCCAATGAATTGTAGACTTATCAATCGATAGAAATTGGCATTTAAACGCGTCGAAATAGTCGAAAATGTATTGAAAATAAATATTCAATTATGAAAGTGCAATATGAATTTCATAAACATGTCGGTTCAGAAACATCAACAAAAACAAACAACATCATAAAACAGATTGATGAATAGATTTTTCATCGTCGAAAGACTCTAATTAACATCTCTTGTCAGATAGAAGGCGGCACAGTCCGGAGTAAAGCTGAAACTCAACTGATAAGCCAGTTGACCCTTCAGTTGATGGAGACCCTTTTCACCTGTGTTATCACAGTGTTTGTCCGCTATTGCATTGTGTACTGGGTTGAAATCGAAGCTCTTCGTACCTGAGCTGTAAAGTCCATTCTCTCTACCATATAAAAACCAGGACATAGAAGCCTTATTGATACTTATGGATAGATAGATTATATATATAGATTTAGATTTGGTTTTAGAATTATTCTTAAAAAAACTATATAATAATTTAATTATAGTTTGTTTTGATATAAGGAACTAACATTCTTTTAAAAGTCTTAATATTGCATTCATTTTTTAATCTGTTTGGTAGGTTATTATATAATTTCATAAAAAAAAGTCTAAAATTATCTCTATTTCTTAAATTATATGGCTGAACATCCGCCACATAAACTAATTTATTTGTTAAGTACTTTGTGGTAAGATTATTCTTCATTTTAAATACAAATAAAAATACATTCATTACATTTGGTTTATTGGTAACTATTTTAAAGCGTCAATCATCATTCTTACTGGAGATAATATTGAACTTGAACAGCTTTTACTTCAGTGCTCCATTGACATTTCGATGCCTTCATGACGATGATCGCTTCGCGCGATCTTTTTAGAAATGGGGTTAAAGGGATTACATACCATATTGTCGCTTGCCTTTTTTCCCATGGAAAGACTCCGTAAGGTCGTTACTGACCTTGATGAAGCAGCGAGAGTTATCTGCCATCATCCTGCACCACTTTTGATTTAGTTCTATAGGTATATCAGATACCTTGTCCCTGTACTTACTAACATATGCTGCCTTACAGACGACAAACACGTGGCTTTTAACGAATTTGATTGCAGATCCTTTGCCTAGCTTCGCTATTCTGCTCTAAAGGCTTGAAAACAAGTTGGTCAGGAAATGTTTCAAGTGTTCCCACAACGAATGCTTGTGTGAAAATAGACCTTGGAAGCGAAGTTGCCATATTATAGACGCAATTATAAGGTTACATCACTTGTCAGACTTCATAATGCCGCAAAATCAATCATTCAATTCTATGCACTTTACCCGACCTGAATACATCATAGAATAAACGCTCCACGTCAAGTGAAAGTTATTTAAAAAGAAAAAAAAATTCCAATTCTCCTTCCACCGCTATATTCGTCCCATGATAATTAAACAATTAAAATCCCCGAATCACCGAAAATACAACAACAACAATAATCTCGTATTTAATTGCTTTCCAACTGCTGATGAGGAATCGAAGAAAAAGCTCTTTTTGTGAGGTTTATTAGCTCCCAGCGGTCACTCGAATCATTTCAAGTCGAAAAACAAAATGCGATAAGACCGAAGTATATAGGAGGAAAAAACGCAAATTCTGACTGCGATTTAGTGAATCAGACAACTTGTTGATTATTATTATAAACGACAGACGGGCGGCCGAGTTATCTCAACTGCAAAACCTGTTTGAAGTTTATTTCATCTGACTGCATGGCATTAGGTTCTATTATCTTCCGAAAACAACGGAATTTTGATAGAGAATTAATGATCAGACGCGCTCGATACAAGTTAGAAATGGAATGTCTTCCAAGACATGGAATGCGTCTTTGGGGGGCCTTGTTTTTGGACGGAAATTAAATATAAATTCAGGGATGAAAGAGATCTAGCTGTATCGTGGTGAACCATAAATTTTAAGTTGACATGAAGATCATGGTGTTGCATTCTTCTGATCTTGTTAGGGGGGGAATTGGCTTTTGTAGTCATGAATTTTCTGACATAACAAAGCACCGAGGTCAAAGGCCCTTAGTCCGGGGTAAAGGGTTTTATCGTGGAGAGCCATCACATTCGCCGAATGGCATATGTGTGCCTGTTTTTCAAAACAGTGACAAGCCCTGCGCAACCCACTTACAGCTTCCAAAACAGTATGTAAACTGAGGTCTCTCTAGCTAAGTTGCAAAAACTGAATTCACGGTGTCTCATTTGAGTCTTTCGTTGCTATGGGGCGCCGAGTAGTGAGATGCGTTAAACGCAGTATACGAGGCTTGTTAAAAAAAATAAGGTGATGTTTTGAAATTCGCGAGGAAAGTACATTCAATTTGCGATATATTTTTTATGATTTGGGTATTAAGTTTCTCTTTCACATATAACTATAGAAGTTAGAAGTGGGTTGGTGTATGGATTAAATGAAATTAAATACTCCAACGTACTGGAAATGTTGACTGTGGCAGTTGACGAGTCTACTTTGAGCTAAAAAAAATTGTTGTACAGAAGGCCTAGAAGATGTTAATAACTATGCCCCACTGGACGACTAAATCACTCGTCGAAATTGCTAAATTTTGATTACAAGAACCCTAGCATGGACATCACTCAGAGGCTACAAAATGACGTGAATGATGATCGAAATTTGCTGACTTTTTTCTCTCCTCAAAACTAAAAAGTCCAATGAAAGGACGGAGATTTGCGACGATTGATGGGATAAAGACCGCAACGCTAGAAGGGCTCAAAGCTATACCAAAGCACATATCAATGTTTCGAGGATTGGAAAAGTCGCTGGCGCAAGTATTAGAGGGAGCAAACAGGTATTGATGAATAAATAAATAAAGAGTGACCTTAGTTTTTGAACAAATCTCGTATACCTAGTATTGTTGGCTGGATTACCTATCAAAACCTTGGACCTCGATCGGCTCGGGAAAAAACTTTACCCAAATATCTCCTCATCGGAGAGGCGTTGAAAATGAAGATCAAGATGAATCACGTTTTCGGTCCATTCACCGAACCTACGACGCGTATAATGGCCACGCGGTTTCAACTCTTGTAAAAGCTGGATCTTATAAGCTTTTAAGTCAAGATCTTTCCGTAAAATCTTCCATAAAGTGGATGGGCATAGCTCCAATTGCTGTGCACGATGCGAATCAACTCATTCGGTTTCTCCTCAACACTGCGCTCCACAACGGCAATAGCTTCTTCTCTTCGCACTGTTTGTCGTCTTTGGGGATGCATATTATCCACTAGAGTGTACGTGGTGCGGAAACGATTCATCATGTTCCGAATAACTTGCTCATATGGACGATTATGTCGACCGTAAAATGGACATAGCGCACGATAAGCTCGGCGAACCGAACTATGGTTCTCAAAGTAAGTTTGCACAATGTGAATGCGTTGTTCCGGCGTTTATCTATTTACCATAAAATGGCAAAACGTACTAACCACAAACCAACGTTCAACTGTCAAATTGGCAATCTGTAGAAATCGTGTTGCCAGTTTAAAAACCAAAACTCTAAATAAAAACCCTTTATTAGAAAAATGCTATAAGTTGCAGGTCAAAAAGGTTGCTTAGTTTGCTGTTCATTCAATTCTTATTAGAACCGAACAAAGTGTTATTGGTGGGCCTGCTATTTTTAAAAGTATGGCTTACTGATGATAAAAACAATTGAAAGAGGTCGTCAAGACACAGAAGGCTACTGGCTGTGTTTTTTCGCTTTGATCGGCTTAAGTACCATGACTTTTTGCCACAAGGTAAAACAAATAGTAAAGAATACTAACTAAAAGCACAACGCTTCCGGGCTTGTGACGAAACAATTCATGGCTTCGCCCTGGCCTAACAATAAGTTCATAATACTCAGTGGGGACTGTGTTGAAGTCATCGCCTTATAAATAATAGACAAAGAAATAACATTCTTAACGAAAATTAAAATTTCTCGTTACTTTTTGAACATACTTATTAGATCGTTTGAAAGAGATTTGGGAATATGGCTAACTGGCTAAAGTGTTGGCCTCTGGCGCTAATAATACAGGAAATCAAAAACTAGTGTTTCCCGGTGTCTCTCCTCACACTTATCAGTGAAAGCTTTTCGGATTTTTTCCATTTTTCTTAAAATTATATTTGTTTTCATTGTGGTAAAGGCGTTCAAGGAAAGCAGAAGCCTTATCCCATTTATGGGTCTGTTTCTGTGGAAATGGTATAAAGACGCCACTGGCGGCAATTTACGATTCTCCGAAAATCAAATATGTCCAGGGACAGCTCAATTCAAAATCGTGTATTGCACCTACCATCACGATCGTTGCCAGAATTCAAATATTAAGTCCCGACATGTCGAACAGATTACAAGATGATCACGATAGCTAATTGATAGGTGGACGATGCACTTAACCATCAAAATAATCTGAGTGAAATTCTGAGAGAAATTTGAATTGAGAGTGGAAGCGATGCACAAAAAAAAAAAAAAAAGACAGACAGAGACGAAAAAGAAAACAAAAACAAAAAAGCAGTAACGAACGGAGAAGGGAAGAAATGTAAGCCAAAGAGTGGAATTTCTTCTAATCGAATGGAAATGCCGTACACATGAAATCATCAGCACACAACGCCTCACCTCCATTCTACAAGCACAGCCACACACACTTCTTTTCATTTCTTCGGTTGCCTCTATCCCTTCACCCCTCCCTCTTCTTTGGCTGGTGGATAGTGGTGCTGCTTCGGCTACTGGTGTTATTACTTGATGCTGCTGGTGTGCTTCGGCAACAGCCGCTTTAGCGATAGAAATTGCAACACAAAAGGGAATTATGTACGAAAATGGAAATTTTATTTCCTGGCCACAAACACAGAGATACGAGTATACGGCGAGAGCACACTTTATGCTGGTTTTTCACAAGATTTTCCAAATTCCAACTTTTTTACGAAATTTCTGATAATTTTAAGTAAACACTGAAGACACGCTCACTGATTTTGATTGAATTTTGAATTATACACTTTAACTTCACTTGGATTTTAATCACTCATCTCCTCTACACACTCCTTCCGATTTAAATTCAATTGAAAGGCGACCGACACACGAAATACACCAAAATAATATTGAAAAACTCCAAAGGCAAAAAAAAGAATAACACACGCACACGAAGACTTTTATTCTCTCTATCTCCTTCGATTCTCCCGATCTCGATTCTTCACTCAATTTAGGCACATAATTGGTGTTAATTAATCTATTCACAATACGGACGATAAATAAGAAAAAGACTATTTACCCCGCTGTATAATATCAAATCATTTTTCGAATATATAAATCGATTTCCAAAAATGGAAAACGTGATGCACACACAAAAATTGCAATCAAATAAATGAAGGAAATCCGAATTTCCCTTAACGACACACACGGAAAACCAAAATACCCAACGAAGCCGTCGTCTTAATCCACGTAAGTACGTAATCAGCAAATGAACGGCGATCCTCAGCTGCTACTCGAACTCAACTGACACGGGGTCGTCGCGGTGGTAGTGTGTAGCTGGCGTTGAACGAAACGAAACTGGAACGAGTTTGCTATTGAGTTTTCCTTGATTTTCTACTGATTCGCACTCAATTCCGGGGGACAGGGGCGAAACAAAAAAAAAAACACTCACGGAAAAGTAATAAATTTGAATTTTCTTTTTGTATTCTTATTTGCCTTTTGTAGCTGGAAACGACATGCGCGAGTGGACTTTTTTGTTGTATTTGATGCACTGTTTACTGTTTGGAGAGGAGACGGAGAAGTAAAATGTTTCGTGTTCACGCGATCGGTAAAATTTGAAATTAACTACGGATTGGGTGGAAATGCGACGAATTTACGGTGTAAAAATGCTTTTGTGTGGAATTGGAAAATGAAAAAAAATCGAGTAAAAATCACATCACGAACTATCACTTGAACCATCCAACAAGTGGGGCGGCCATATTGCTTCTGTTGGGTGAACGCACTAATACTAGCGATTGTGCAATGTCAATTTTGATGTTTGTGTTGTCTCTGTTTGACGCGCTGACAGGAATGGTATTGAATTAGTGGCGTATTCGAACTATGCGACGAAAGAGAGCAGCACCAGCGAGAGGTACAAGGCTGTGTTCAGATTGAAGTAACTGCAGTAATATTGCTGAACTCGAAAATGAAATGTAAATGTAAATGAATATTTTAAAATACAAATACATAAGTATTTGCAATATTTTATCTGGGAAGGAGAGATTTATTATTATAATTGGCCTTAGGATTAATGTACAAGGGTAAGGAGAAAAGTTCTCGGCCTGAGACAAATATGGCTTACCAGTCAGCAAAATATGTATGTTTCCTGCAATGTTTCCTGTCATTAATTCTTATGACAAGTTTCGACTTGTTCTCTCAAGTAGTTTGTTTACATGAATTTTCGTAGTAGAAACCTAAATATTGTGCGGCTATAAAATTCTTCGTTTTGGATGGATTAATCCCTTACGAAATTCATCCGAAGTTGGCGAAAATTTACGGGGACTTTGCTCCTTGGACCGTTAAAAATTGTGCAGCTGAGTTTAAATGTGGTCAGCTATTCCTTGAAGATGACCCATGTGAAGGACGGTTAAAAAAAGCAACCACACTGGAAACCATTGGAAAAGTGCATGATATTGTGTTGGTCGATAGGCGAGTGAAGGTGAGTAAGATAGCTGAGGATATGGGAATATCGGGAGAAAGGAAGCGAAACACTTACACAAAGAATTAGGGATGCGAAAGCCCTGCGTAAGTACTACTATGGATGGGACATGGGTCCACTATTATATGCCAAACACAAAACAGCAGATCCAAAAGTGGGTGGAAGCCGATTGTTAAGCACCAACGAAAGCAAAGTCGACCGCACCTGCCGGAAAGGTCATAGTCAGCATATTTTGCGTTTTTCTGAAAAACTCTTCGCTTACAATAATAAAGTTGAGAGGGCCGTAGATGGTTCTATTCACAGACTTCTAGACTTTATATTTCGGGAAGGAATACTGATGTTGTAAAAACGCTGGACCAAATGTGTTGAAGTCACTGAGAGTATGTAGAAATTTAAAATAATTTTTTAGACTGATGATCGCAGTTCTTGATTGTCAAGCAGAGAAGTTTTTTTCTCGTATGTTACGTGCGATTCAATTCTTTCTGTAAGTCAAAGGGACCTACTGTTTAATGCCGACTCCGGATGGCGAGAAGCTTTTTTCACTCAAATAGACTACAGACTCATTGTTCCCATGACTTACTCGTCGGTGCCATCGGCATACAAAAACACTATAACACACTATGCCGTAAGACTAGCCACCACTATAGCCAGTATCTTCGAAGTATGTTATTAAAACCGACAGTCGAGTATTTTGCGATATCACTAGTAACTCTGATAGCATTGCAATACCTGATTTAGACACATTCCCAGGCAAATTCTTGCGAATTCCCCGTGGTTCTAGAAAATCACTACCCGTAACTGCCTACCTAGAAAGCGTGTCGCTACTAGAACCTTGTATTGCTTGCGTATACGCCATCGTGATGTGCGTCAAACTACATTCAGAGACTGGCATAAGAGGTATAACCATTAATATACTCTCAGACAGTCAAGCAGCGCTCAGAACGTTTTTCTCGTATAGCATGGACTCAAAATCTGTTAAGGAATGCCACGATGCCCTGCAGGACCAAGTCAAAAGAAACAAGATCAAACTCTGGTGGATGCCACGGCACAAAGGTATTCCAGGAAATTATGATGGCTTTCAGCGTACATAGGTGCCCAACCTTTCTATGGAATCCCCAAGTCGAAGATTAATTTTCTCTTGCACTTCATTTTCACCTGCACTTGGAGAGCGTTCAAGGACTTTAACAATCGAAAAGATATTATTGTTCGAGATTGTATGGACAACGCAATTTGACAGAACCATAACAGCGTAGAAAAAGAACACCACCTTGATGCGCAGCCTTTGCTTATCTCAGATGTAACAGTGTTCAAGGCCTGCGTCCCTTCGATATCTGTTCGAGATCGTATGGACAACGCCATTGATAGCCCTGCAGCCGTCAGTCACCGCTGTACAACGGCTTCCTAGCAAGAGGGTTGTTTTGGGTCTCGTGACACCGTGCGGTTGTGCGATCTGATCAGAAACCACCAATGAGACGTCCCACTCAAAATGGCCGCCGACGTTTGCCTACAAGCCCGGGGAGCACGTGGGTACCTCAAGTGCTGTCAAAAGAGCATGTGGGTACCTCAAGTGCTGTCAAAATTTTGTAAACAATCGCGCACATTGTTATAATTCCAAGAGTGTGTGTGGCGGGAGTACACTGCGATAAAATGAAATGAGCTCACACGTATTCACGGATAGAAGCTCGTTTGTAACGGGTTTTGTCGCTACGCACCTGAACCGCTGTCAAAATCTCGTCAAAATTTCAGGGTGTTACGGGGGAAGACGTACGAAAGACGCACGTCTCATTCTGGTTTCTGGATCTGATGGAAGGGACATCTTCTACTGCTCATTTCACATCAGGTCATTCTTGGTTTTGGCGTCAACGGAGTCGGTGGTGTTTTTCCCTTTTTCATATTTGTTCCTTGTTATTGTTTGTCGAAGTGGCTGTGTTTTAGCATTCATTACACATTTACATACATTTATTCCGCGTGTATCTCATACATTTTGTGGTGCCTCCTGTGAGGATTGAATTAAAAAAAATACATATATTGTGAAATTGGCCGTACGACTACGTCATTCATTTGTGGCATAGTGTTTCCGTGAATAATTGCAACTACGTTTATCCTACAAACAATGGCGGAGCTGAATAAGCGAACTGCTGCAGTTGCTGCTTTCAAACGTATTGCGGCCAAGATTATGGCAGACCACTTCGATGACGACGAGTTTGGCCTCCAACAAGAAGAGAAAACATTACAAATGCATTTCGATCGGTTTATTGCTGCTCATGACCAACTGATTGATTCAGCTAAGGCTACAGAAATGGAGTCCCACACTGTGCTATGGGATGAAATGGAAGTTTTATTTAACTCAGATATGGCGAAATTACAGCGCTTGCTTTCGATTGCACGTGCTAAAATGAATGCAGGCAACGAGGACGACGCCGTATCACTGCGATCAGCTCGCTCGACTTTTGCGAGGGATTTAAAACTAGATCCACTGGCCGTTCCGATTTTTGATGGCACGTTGCACAATTGGCTCGCGTTCAAGGATGCCTTCGAGACACTTGTCCACCGTCAAGATTTCCCTGAGGCCTACAAACTGGGAAAGTTGCGTGCTGCCGTTAAAGGCGATGCAGTACCGCTGGTTGGCGGCTTATGTATACTGGTGGCTATGAAGATGTATGGAACGCACTTACATCCCGTTACGACAATCGGAAATAACTGGCGGAGATCCATGTCTCACGTTTCATTGGCTTGAAACAGCAAATTAACGAATCGACAACAGCACTCCTTTCCATTGTTGACACGGTAAGGGAGTCATTACGTGCTTTATCAGTGATGAAGCTGCCCGTGGACCAATGGGATGCTTTGGCCGTACCCATTGTTACCTCAAAGCTCCCAACAGCAACACAACAGGCATGGGGTATGAGTCGTACTTCCAATGACATACCGAAGCTGGCAGATATCCTCAAATTTGTGGAGAGGCGGGCGCACAGCTTGGCAACTGGTATGCTGCGATGGGATGCAGTCAACAACCACAACAATGCTGAGGGAACAAGAAGGCAGGCAACCAATTCAAATCGCAGCCCGCATCTGGTTAAATCAAATTTGGCTTCCATTACACCTGGCAATTGTGAATTCTGCAACAGTAGCGCTCACCGCATCAGTCGTTGCCCATAACTATTGGCATTAACTGTAGCTGAACGTTTCCAAAGACTTAAAGGCTCTAACCTTTGTTTCAATTGTTTGAAACCAGGCCATGCAACGAAAGCCTGTGGCTCAACAAACTGCCGTCAATGCAATGGAAGGCATCATACCTTGCTTTGCCGATCGTCACCATCTACTACACCATCTGCAACTAGCTCAATTGTGGCGGAATCATCACCGCTCTCCCAGGCACCGAGAACGCAATTGACCAGTCAAGCTCCCCGAAATCATATCTGACTGGATGGAGGCATCAAGACGTTTACCGTTATTGACAACAATATTATTCTTTTGGCAACTGCGTATGCAAAAATCACCGATGGCTTTGGCAACACACACCAGTGTCGACTTCTATGTGATCCAGGCTCACAGGTCAGTTTTATTACTTTACGATTTTTCAACAGTTTGTCTCTTCGCAGAAACAAATGCGAGTTGCAAGTAGAGGGTGTGGGAGGCTCAATATCATCATCTACTCGTGGCCGAGCAGTTGTTCAGCTGTCCTCGAACTTCAATCCTCTCTTTGACCTGGAGATTGAGGTTCACATCATCGAAACAATCATTTCGCCTATACCTGTGGCGAACATAGCAAGTGATTGCTGGCCACACTTGCACAATCTACAATTGGCAGACTCTACATTTGGCACGACAGGACGAATTGATGTATTGCTTGGTGCAGATGTATGGGGTCAAATAATTACAGAAGGCATCGTGCAGGGTGGCAAAGGTGAGCCCATCGCACAATCAACTCGACTTGGTTGGGTCGTATTTGGTTGGGTATCATTGGCGGTGTGCTCACATTTGGATGAGCAACGTACAGACGATTTACTACGCATATTGTCGCATATAATCGGAAAGGCGGTGATACCTTACCCAGTACTACTATGGAGGCTGATCTGTGTGAAGAACTTTTCATGGCTACTCATACCCGAAATGCAGTTGGCCGCTATATCGTACAAATTCCATTTAAACCACATGCATCCATACTTGGTAATTCGCACAAGTTGGCGTTGCGACAATTTCATCAGCTGGAACGCAAATTGGCTTCGAATCCAGGCTTAAGGGAGAAATATGTGGCTTTCATGCAAGAGTATGTTCAGCTCGGTCACATGCATGCAATATGGGATCAACCAGGCGACCCATCACAATCGTATTACATACCTCATCATGCCGTGGTAACCAAGTTCCGTATAGTCTTCAATGCCTCAGCGCAAACAACAACAGGCATTTCACTCAATGATACACAATTCATTGATCAGATTGATCATACAAGAGTTACTGGTAAACATAATTCACCGATTTCGACGCTTCGCTGTAGCATTATCAGCAGATGTAGAGAAGATGTTCCGGCAGGTGTTAATCGACGACAGACATCGACAATGGCAACGAATTTTGTGGCGAGAGTATCCAACCGAACCACTGCTCACATATCAATTGGCTACCGTGACTTATGGCACAGCAAGTGGACCTTATTTGGCAATTCGGGCAATGCAACAATGTGCCTTGGACAACTGCGACAAATTACCAGATGGCAACCGGGCAGCAGCAGCTCGGAAGAGCATATTGCGAGACTTCTACGTGGATGATTACCTGACTAGTGCTTCGTCAACACAACAGGCATCAGAGCTGGCAGAAGACATCGACTTAGACAGGGACACTTCCATCTACGAAAATGGCGATCTAACGACATGAACACGCTAGCACGGATTACAAACACCCCAATCACGGATGAAATCGAATTGCAAGTAACAGAAACGACAGTTCTTGGCTTACATTGGGATCCTATGGCAGACGAGCTTTTCTACAAGATAAAATTGGCATTCGACACTCCATCTACAACAAAACGTCGAGTTCTGAGCGATACGGCTAGGCTTTATGATCCGACTGGCATGTTGGCGCCGGTTATAATTGTTGCTAAATTATTCATTCAACGGCTATGGCAGGCAGGATTGGCATGGGATACACCACTTCCCAAAGAATTTCTGGATGAATGGTTGAAATTCCGAAACGATTTGCAGCAATTGGCGAACATACGCATACCGCGATGGCTTGACATAAAAACTGATAGGCTCCTACATCTACATGGCTATTGCGACGCAAGTATGAAGGCATATGCCGCTGTCATCTATCTCAGCACTACTGATACAAATGGACAGCGTTGTTCAACACTGATCACGGCAAAGGCGAAGGTGGCACCTACCAAGGCAATTACGATCCCAAGGCTGGAGTTGTGCGCTGCGCAACTTCTCAGTACGACAATGACACACATTAGGCAGGCGCTAGAGCTTAACGACGTTCCATACACGTTGTGGAGTGACTCCAGCATTGTACTCCATTGGCTTCGAAAATCACCAACACAACTAAAACCATATGTGGCGAATCGCGTTAGTTATATTCAACAACATTCCATTATTAGCAATTGGCACCATGTTCGGACGCAATTCAACCCGGCGGATTGCACTAGATTGCATCAGCGTCGACGCGCTACATGCTCATCGGTTATGGTGGCATGGCCCAACAATTGAGGATGAACAACCTTCTACTGATGTCATCAGTCTCAGCGAAGATGAAACTTTGGCGATCTCAACGGAACTAAAACCGGCTAAGGTAAATGTGGCAAGGCTAATAAAGGTACTTCTCATTGAGACTCGATATCGGAGCGGGAAGGAAAAATTAGCATCAATTTGCTCGAGCGTTTCAACAAAATTGGCAAGCTCCTTCGTACAACAGCGTACGTCTTACGCTGGAGGTACTCAAATCGGCAATATAGGTCGCAATCTATTGTCACAGCACAGGAGATGGAAAAGGCTCTCCACTGGCATATTCTTGCCGAACAACATCGATACTTCGGAGCTGAGATGACCGAACTTCGAAGGGGTAATTGGTACATCGAGTAAAATCATCACATTGGCCCCATACATTGATATTACGGGGGGAAATCTATTGCGCGTCTCTGGCCGACTTGACAACGCAAGGCTGAAGGAGTATCAAAGGCATCCAATCCTTCTTCCCAAGGAAAGCACATTGGCCAGGCTTATTGTTGAACAAATACATCGTGATACGCTTCATGGAGGCATACAACTTATGATACAGACGATTCGAGAAAAAAATATTGGATACTTCACGTACGTACCCTTGTTAAACGTTGTATTCATTCATGTACTATTTGCAGAAGGCATCAGCATACAATGGTGAAGCAGCGTATGGCATCATTACCTCGCTCCCGTATTTTGGCATCTCCTCCGTTCTCAACAGCTGGCGTAGACTACTGTGGCCCATTTAACATCCGCATTGGCTCGAAAACCGTTCGAACGATCAAGAAGACATACGTTGCTATTTTCATTTGTATGGCAACCAAGGCTGTTCATATGGAATTGGCAGAAGATCTATCTGCAGAGTCATTCATCAATGTGTACACCCGCTTTGTAAATCGCCGAGGTCCATGCTATCACTTGTACAGCGACAATGGGACCGCATTTGTTGGCGCTAATCGACTTCGAAAACAGGACTTGGAGGCGTGGCATAATGCATACACATTGCAACATTTGGCTAACAAGGGGACTCAATCGCATTTTATCCCTCCTGGCGCACCTCATCACGGCGGTCTTTGGGAAGCAGCCGTCAAATCTGCTGAACGACACCTTTTTTTTTTTTTTTTTTTTTTTGTTGGAGGCTTCTACTATCTGCTGGAGCACTCAGACACAAGTACTGGTCCATTGTACTACCAGACAGACACCTTGTCTTCATTGTATTTTCCCCGTTATCCGGAGAAAAATGAGGAGGGGCTTCAGTGATGTTGAGCTAAGAGATTCGGCACCCACCACGTCGGCCCCAAGGGTGCGCCACCGTGCACGAGCGAAGGCGGGACAGTCGCAGAGAAAGTGTTCCGCTGTGTCGTCCTCCTCGCAACAAGCAGCACAGGTAGGCGTCTCACTGATGCCAAGCACGTAAAGATGCCTGGCAAAAGTGTAATGGCCCGTAATGACGCCCGTTAGCCTTCTGCAGTCATTTCTTCTTAAGGATAAGAAGAATGTTGCGGACTTTTTACAGACGTCAGGGCGTACGCGCTTAGTCATCCTGCATCCTGGATATTCCTTCCATCTGCGACTGTGTACGTTAAATACCCAGTCATTGATGTCAGATTTAACCGTTGAAGCTGGTAGACCTAAGGCGGGTTCAGGCCCTGAGAAACTCTCCTCTGAGCCTTTTCTAGCGAGTTCATCGGAGATCTCGTTTCCTGGGATTCCAGAGTGACCTGGAACCCATACAAGCCTAAGTGAATTAAGTCTTCCGACTTTGTTCAAGAAGGTCTTGAGTTCATGCACTAGTTTGGAGTTGGACAGAGGATTGGATACAGCTTTGAGTGCAGCTTGGCTGTCGCTGCAGACACATATGCTCTTTCCCCTCCATCTGTGTTTCACAACATAGTGCATGGCCATTAGGATTGCGTAAATCTCCGTCTGGAAGACAGACGCATATTTTCCTAACGAGAAGTGCAGTCGAATGTTTTCGCGCTCGAAGAAAACTCCGGCGCCGGATCCCTGATCAGTCCTGGAGCCATCTGTGAAGATGCGAAGACATTCTATTCCAGGTTCAGTGTCTGGCCAAAGCCAGTCCTGACGCCAAGGAAATGTGACTGTGTAGTTACAGCGCAGTAGGATGGATGGCAGGTGTCATTGCGTCAGAGGGCATATCCATGAGACAGTGATCGTAGGATATTTCTCTCTCAAGTACACTTTCACTCCACTGCGAGTTGTACCAAAGACCATTCCTCTTTAAGCGAGAAATAGTTTTCAGTGCACACCCTCTGATATATATGTCAAGGGGTGGAAGGTTCATCATAGCATCCAAAGCAGCTCCCGGTGTGCTGGGGAAAGCCCCCGTGCAACTGAGGCAGACCGCTCTTTGGAGTTTGGTGAGTGAAGCCACAACGTGTTTTCGTGTCAGCCTGCTCCACCAAACAACCGATGCATATGAGATTATCGGTCTTACCATTGCCGTGTAGATCCAGAGGACCTTTTTCGGCGATAAGCCCCATGTTTTGCCAAAGGCACCTTTGCATTGCCAGAAAGCTGACAGCGCTTTGGTGGTTTTGGACTCAACATGTTTTGACCAGAGAAGTTTGTTATCTAGAATGACTCCCAGATACTTAGCTTCCTTGGATATAGGGATGGGAATGCCTTTTAGCACCAGCTGAGCAATGCCAGTTGTTTTCCTCCTTCTCGTGAAGAGAACGACATCGGTCTTAAGAGGATTAACCGACAGCCCATTTCTCGTGCACCAGTCATCGATCACGTTTAGCGCCGCCTGCGCTTTGAGACAGACATTCGCTAAACATGAGCCGACAGAGAGAACAGCAACATCATCCGCATAGTCCTGGGCATAGATTCCAGAGGCATTGAGAGCATCTAGCAGAGAGTCGACCACCATGCACCATAACAGCGGAGACAGGACGCCACCTTGCGGGCAGCCCCTGTTTACTCCAGACTTGACACATTGTTCGAGGCCTGTATCAGCGATCAATGTCCTGTGCACAAGCATTGCTTTGATCCACAAAACCAGTGCTTCATCTACGCCATGCCGTCTAGCAGCGTTACACATGCTGTCGAAGGCAGCGTTATCAAAAGCTCCCTCAATGTCGACGAAAATGCCTAGTACGTACTCTTTCCTTTCGAGAGCGCATTCAATTCTCCCAACTAGGTTTTGAAGCGCAGTCTCGCAGGATTTTCCGCGCTGATAAGCATGTTGCATGTCCGACAGAGGATGCAATCGAAGGGCATCTTTGCGCACGTGCAACTCTACTAGTCTTTCCATGCTTTTCAGCAGGAATGATGTTAGACTTATTGGTCTAAAACTCTTGGCTAGTGAGTAATCCTCTTTCCCTATTTTGGGAATAAAGACCACTTTCACCGCGCGCCAAGGGATAGGTATGTAGGCAAGTGCCAGGCTAGCAGTGAAAATTCTTTTCAGTGTAGGAAGCAGCTGTCTTATACCTTTTTGCAGCATAACGGGGTATATCCCATCAGTGCCCGGCGACTTAAAGCCATCGAAGGATGCCACAGCAAATTCAATGGCCTCAGTAGTTGCCACGCGTGACGCAACATACCAGCTACGCCGAGTTGTTTTCATCGCAACAGCCGCAGTATCCAATGAGGGAGTGTGCAACGAGCCGATGACAGTCTGATTTCCCGGAAAATGGGTCTGAAACAGTAAACTAAGAGTTTCCGCTTTAGACTCGGTAAAGGTACCATCAGACTTTCTGAGTACCTCCAGCCTTGTCGATTTTCCTCGTTTGAGGACTTTAACCAACTTGCTGGTCGCGCTCAGGGATTTGATCTCTTCGCAGAAGGACTTATAGGAATCATTCTTCGATTTTCGAATAAGCTTCTTATATTCCTTCTGCTTCGATCGGTATTTATTCCAGTCATCTTCCGAGTTCGATTTAAGCGATCTGTTCAGAAGACTTCTGGCTTCCCTACGAAGCCGTTGGAGCTCAGCATTCCACCAGGGAACCGGCTTCCTGTTGGGAGGTTTTTTGACAGGACATGCGAGTTCAAAACATTTGGTGATGGCGCTGTTCAGGTTATGAACTGCATCCTCCACCGATTGATTAGTTTTGAGTTTAGGCGGGGCTTGAGTGGATTTCTCAAGCTCCTCCCTAAATCGCACCCAGTCTGTTTTTCTCGGATTCCGCTTGGGCTGTGAGGGGGAGATCCCGCACTTCAATTGGAATTCGATGTATCTATGGTCTGACAGCGTAACATCTGGTGAGACTCTCCAGTTAGTGATGGCCTTCGCATGCCTGTTAGATAAGGTTAGGTCAATCACTTCCTGTCGTCTCGCCGTCACAAAGGTTGGTAGAGAGCCAACATTGTTGATGAAAAGGTCAGACGAAAGAATGAAGTTTAAAAGATGGTCTCCTCTCCGGTTGCATTTGCTGCTGCCCCAAAATGTGTTTTGAGCGTTAGCATCGCAACAGATGATGAGTCCAATCCTTCTGGCTTCACAGTACTCTACGAGTTCGGAAACCGCCTTAGGTGGCGGGGGTAGTACCGAGTCGTAGGGGAAGTAAGCAGACGCCACGACGAAGTGTTCAATTTCTCCGTGCGCCTTGTAGCTCACTTTCGCAGCTACCAGATCTTGACCACAGAATTGACCAAGTTTGGTTGCCGATAGCGTATTCGATATGATGAGGCAGACCCTGGGCCTTTCGGATCGCTCATCATAAAGGATTGTAGCATCACGTATGCCACCAAGACCACACAGGCGTTTGTTCCACACCCATGGTTCTTGAATGGATACAATGTGATGATTTGTACTACTGCATGCAATTCTGCTACTTAGAAGAGCGGTAGCAGCCTTGCAATGCTGTAGGTTGATCTGAGTAAAAATCATGGATTCATACTGGGGAACACGTTCCATCCTTCGACTACTTGACATCAAAATGGAATACAATCCTACCAAGGCCGAAGTAGGGACGTGAGTCGTACGCGGTTTTCAGGGCCTCAACAGAGCCATTGTCCATTCCCACTACCAGAGTGAAGCCCTCTTTTTTCAGAGAGTTCTTTTTCTCCTTGTAGGAATAGACAGTCCAGGCCCTCGTGTCGAGTCCCGGGTTCTGCGCACGTAGTCGCGTCAGCACTTTCAGCTTGTTTCCGGGTTTTCCCGGAATCCAGCAGATGGCGCGCGTTAGTTTCGGGAGACTAACTACTTGATAAGTGCTAGTTCCCAGGGGGGGGATTTTCGGCACCATGTTCCTGATCCAGGCAGATGTCTGCTGAGAGGAACAGCTCACCACGAAGGTACCATTCATCAAAGCAGACCTCTCCGCTTGAATACAGAAGCCTGTTGCTGAAGCTAGCTCAAGTAGATGATCCTCGCAGTGTTGGCAATCTGCGCTGGTCATTCTGCTGTCACTGCCAGCCTTCCCTATCCTGACCTTTTCGGAGGAGATGGCTGCCTCTTTGTAGGAGAGGTGCTTGTCTCGACTCTTTACGGTCATTTGTGTTGCCTTTCCAGAGGAAGGGGTTTTTTTGTGTGAAGTGCCCGCCTCCGATGAGCAGCCTTTGGTCCTCTCCGTCTTCAGGTTTTTGCTTTGATCTTTATTGATCGCCGCATCTGCCTTTGGACTCCGATTTCCCGCCGCCATATCAGAGGAGGAGACATCACGTTCTCTCTCCCCAGCAAGATTGTCCCCGGCGGCAATCTTCCGTTTGCAAGTGCTCTTACCTTTTTCGGTTTGAGCTCCTGCTCCCTTCCGACGCCGCTTTCGAACAGCTTTGCCAGCCTGAGGGTTGTTATGATCCAAGACCGCTTCGCCTTCTGCGATCAGAGTCTGTCTGCCAGCATCATCACCTTTTTCGGAACGACACCTACTTCGCATCATTGGAACACAATCGATCTACTATGACCAGTTCCACACCTTAGGTTAGGTTAGGTTAGGTTAAAGAAGGGGAGTGTGATGGTTGGACATCACTTCCACTCGGAGGCAAAGAGGCCCATTGTGATTCCCTTCGTTTGTGTGGGTACACATAAATTTAACCTGTCCTATCACGTGGTGGCTGAAACCACCCCGTGCTCTTGATGAATCTTAGAAGATCCGATATATCTGCGTTAGCCAAGTCCGCAATCTCTGTAAAGAATCTTTGGCCCAGCGATACCAGGCGTCGATTCTGGAAAGCTGGACAGTGGCAAAGCTTCTTCCTCATCGCCGCAGCTCCGGCAGAGATCGCTGGATCCCGAGTCCCATTTCCGGAGCATTGCTCCAATGGGACAGTGTCCTGTGATCACTCCGACGAGCATACGGATCGAGTTACGGTCCAGCGCCAGGAGCTTCTTTGTTTTTCCGACGTTGAGCTCTGGCCACGATGATCTTGTCGTGTAGCTGTCGTTTCTTGAAAGCCAAGACGAGTTGGCCTCTTTGATGATTGTGTCGTTTATGATCCTGCATAATGCGCTGATCGGTGGTTGCAGTGACGTGTCCGCTTCGCTGATGTCCAATTCAGAACCTTGCCTGGCCAGCTCGTCTGCTCTTTCGTTCCCTGCGATTGAGCTGTGGCCCGGTACCCAGCAGAGTTTAACTTTATGGTGTCTGATGGACTTCAGTGAGTCGCGACATTTCTTGACAGCCTTTGATCTCGTTATACAGGATTCTATTGACTTCAGTGCAGCCTGGCTGTCTACGAAGATGGTGATATCAGATGGTGGGACATCGGCTACCTGTAGGTGTTTGGCTGCTTTCTCTATTGCCAGGATTTCTGCTTGGAACACGCTACACATATCAGGGAGTCTGAATGATTCCGGTTTGTGTAGGGTATCAGAGTAAAACCCGGCCCCAGTGCCTGTGTCCATTTTCGATCCGTCAGTGAAGAGGGTGATCTCATGGTCGTTGATTACGGCGTTTGATAGCCACTCTTCTCTGTCGGGGAAAAGGATAGGTATACTGAGAGAGAAGTCATTTTGGGGGGGAATATAGTCGGTCGTAGCTGCGAGGCTACTAAAACCATGTTTCCTTCCCAGGTCGTCTATTATCTCAAGTATGGCCGCATGTCCATAGTTGGCTTGCTTCCACAGAGAGGACTCTCTTAGTCTGAGAGCACTCTTTGCGGCGTAGCCTTTTATGAATAGATCCAAAGGGAGGAGATGAAGAATCATGTCCAACCCTGCTTGCGGCGTGCTTCTCATGGCTCCCGTTGTACAAACAGCTGCTAACCTTTGTACTTTGTTGAGCATGTTCATATAGCTTTTTATGCTGCTAGCAGTCCACCAGACTAGGGCCCCATAAGTTAAAATGGGTCTGATGATTGCTGTGTACATCCAATGAATGATGTACGGTTGCAAGCCCCATCTTTTTCCGAAAGTCTTTTTGCATGCATAAAAAGCGTTCAGTCCTTTTTTCATCCTTTCCTCCAGGTTCCTTTTCCAGGAGAGTTTGGAGTCAAGAATGATGCCTAGATATTTTGCTTCCGCTTTGAGTTTGAGTGGAGTACCCTCTAACTTTGGGGGGCAAATATCGGAATTTTCCTTTTCCTGGTGAACAAGACCAGCTCGGTTTTCTGGGGGTTTATTCGCAGACCGTTCTCTCTTGCCCACGAGGAGAGTTCACTAAGCGCAGATTCCATTAGTTCACTGATAGTTGGTAGAAATTTACCTTTTATCAAGATAACCAGGTCATCCGCGTACACTATGATTTTTGTGTCTTTTTCCATAAAGAATTTGAGGATCTTGTTGACTGTAAGAAGCCACAGTAGGGGGGAGAGAACTCCTCCTTGTGGTGTGCCTCTGGTTGTCACCTTCCTTATAGAATTGTGTCCAATGTCTGCATTGATGATTCTGTTCTTCAACATATTCTCAATCCAGATGACAATGGATTTGTCTACTTTTATGTCCTCAAGAGCTGTTATTATGGCCTCTGGTTTTATATTGTTGAAGGCCCCTTCTATGTCGAGGAAGGCTGCCATTGTAAACTCTTTTAAGTTCAGCGAGCCCTCAATTTCACGGACAACACTATGCAGAGCACTCTCCACTGATCTGCCTTTGAGATAGGCGTGTTGAGTGTTGCATAAGTTGCGTGAATTTAAGAGTGCTCTGATGTATAGGTCAAGGAGTCTCTCCAAGGTTTTTAAAAGAAACGACGAGAGACTAATTGGCCTATAGTCCTTTGCAGCAGTATGAGATGGTTTACCTGCCTTAGGTATGAAAATTACCTTAATTTCTCTCCACTGTGTTGGGATGTACCCCATTCGCAAGCAATTGGAAAAAATGCTTACGAGATGGGGTACAGTGTGGATCTGTGTTTTTTGAAGCATCGCTGGCCAGATATCGTCCGTGCCCGGAGATTTAAAGGGTTTGAACGAATTTATTGCCCATGATACTTTATCCGCTGTGATAATCTTGTTTATCACTTCTTCGGTTGTGTGAACCGTAGGAACCGTCGTCTCGAAGGAGACTGTGGTTTCAGGGGTTTTACAGCCTGGGAAGTGGGTTTCAGTCAGCAGTTCTAAAGATTCCCGACTGGATTCTGTCCAAGAACCATCTGGTTTAAGGATGAATCCCGGGACGCAGGGGTCCTTGGATAGGATCTTCCTGAGCCTTGCGGCTTCGTTGAGATCCTCTATTGATTCGCAGAACTCCCGCCAGGATTTAGATTTTGCTGCTCTTGTTTTGCTCTTGTATTCGTTGAAGCTGGACTTGTACTTATCCCAGTCTTCGGTTCTGTTTGAGATCTTTGCTCTATTGAATAGAGTTCGGGTCCTGGTCCTGAGTTGCTTTAGCTCTGTGGTCCACCAGACTGCGCTGGTCTTCCTGCGAGCACGCTGCAAAGGACAGGATTTATTGAAAGCCGCTTTCAGAATTCTCACAAGATTTTCGACTGAATTCTCAATGTAAGTTGGATCAGGATTAGTGGTGTCTTGTGGCGGTTCTAACCTGTTGGCAACTAGGTTTGAGAAAAGATTCCAGTCTGTCCTCTGAGGGTTTCTGAAAGGTTTCGGTTTTTCTTTAATGACGTTAAGGTTGAAGAGTATCCGGCTGTGGTCCGAAAAGGAACAGTTAGTGGACACTCACCAATCCTCTACTCTGATGGAGACTCACTTAGTAAGGTGAGGTCAATTACCTCTTCCCTAACCCGATTGCGAAACGTGGGTGTATTACCTTTGTTGCAAATATTGAGGTTGGTGGAGATAATGAAATCGAAAATGGACTCACCCCTTTTATTGATGTCGCTGCTTCCCCATTGAGTGTGGGTGTCCATTGGCGTCGCAGCCTATCAATAGGCACAGTCCGCGTGACTTGGCGTGTCGCACGAGTGTTCGGACTGCGTTTGAAGGTGGATTCTCCTCATCGTATGGTAAGTAAGCGGACGATAGGAGCAAAATTGATTTGTCCTGTTGTTCGTACGTTACCACCGTGAGGTCTCCGTTGCTGTACGTACCTAGGAGAAACATGTTTAAGTATCTCTTGGCGACTATACAGGTTCTTAGCTTACCTTCGGTGTGTGGATAGTATAAATTATACTCTTTAGACCTTAATCCCTGAATTTTGTTCCTAAGGAGCCAAGGTTTTTGGATTACAGCATGTACATCATTAAGTCGTCGGTGGCTGCTTTGCAGTGGTGTAAATTAATTTGCACCACTAGCAGCCTCCTTTGACTTGCCGCGTTCATTGGGGAGCCTTACCTTCAGGGTTCCCAGCCCGAACTTGATGCTGCCAGATCTGCTGCGGATGTGGTCGAGTGACTTTTGGTCAATGGTCCTTTCCCACTCCGTTCTTACTCTTGGCTGAAGAAATTATTCTCCAGCTGGGAGTATCAAGCTCTTTATTCTGCTTGTCAATTAGCTTCAAAATGGATTCGTCCTTTTCGGGAACCGGAGGAGGTATCCATATTGAAGCCAACGTGCGAAGCGGAAGCATCGAACGAGGGATAACCTCGAGTTTAGCGTTCTGCCAGATTTCGCCGCAATTGTCGATTGTGCGCTTTAAAAAGTCTAGGGAACTCTGATTGTCACAACCGACAAGTTTGACTCCTTTCTGCCAGCCTGCCCCGTTGAAGTTAATCTCATCGCCGCTATCCGCGACAAGCATCGCTTCCAAAATTTTGGCTTCGGCCGTTAGCCAATTGTCGGATGTAATCTTCCCATCCGGGTTGGAACGATCGACAATAGCCACTTGTAGACTCAAGGGAAGATTGAAGCTGGCTGATGTTTTTGCCTTTTTCGCTTCCCTAAGAGTTTCTTCTCCGGAGCGCCCCCTCTTGACGTTCTGCTTCGATCCTGAGGCAGTGTGTCCCATGGAGGTGCCCGGTTGCTGTGCGCTCTTTTCGACAGTGGCCGGTTGTGTTGGCAGTTGTCGAGTCACTTTTGGGACGTTGGGTTTGATAGGGGCCGTGTTCGATGGCCTCTTATCTCGCCCTGTGTCCTTTTTCGAAGCGTGAGTGGAGGTGGGAGCCGATTTCTTCTCGAATTTGGCTACCTCTTTCTTGTGCTTCTTGATCAGGACTTTTTCGCGCTCAGAGAGCGTTGAGGGTTCTCTTGCGTTCATTTTCCTGATATATTGCACCGACCTCTTATAGCTACTCTTTGCTTTTTGGGTCGGTGTTTTTATCTTGCTCTTTTCTACAGGTTTGCCTGTGGCCTTAGGGGCGACCTTTTCTTCCAGCAGCTGGGCCTCGGTTTCAGAGTCCACTTGCATGGTGTTGCTTATCTGTGATGAAGCCAATGATTCATCGTCGGTAGCGGTACCAATCTGTAGTCCCTGAAGGACAGCCCCGGCTACGCTGTCTGCATCGATCGCGCCTTCGGCGGTGGCAACCTGTGCTGTTAGCCTCTTCAGAGGATGCATTTTTCTATTTTTGTTTTCAATGTTCTCTTCTTTCATGTGTGTTCCCACGAGTCGCGCAGGAATGGGTGGTCGACCTGTACAGAGCCTCGCAATATACAGGCAAGGCTAATTGATCCAGGAGGGCGCCAGGTATCCTGGATACACCATTAGCGACTGGGCTATTATTTAGACTGGGCCCCCAGCCTGGCTGACTCTCGGCACGGTACGGTTAACACCTTAGTCCCGCCCAGGGGACGGGAGGGGGGAATGGAGGGGATACCCGGGGAAGGGAGGAGGAGGTGATGGCTGCAGCTTAGCTTCATGTCTCCTCATAGAGAATTCATGCCAACATGGAAAATGAATTCTCAAGAGTCATTGACAATTACTGAGCCTTCGCACCGCGGCAAGGTGTGCAGCCACGCGAAGGAGTTCCACACCTTACTCATACACGTGGAGGCTGGCTTAAATTCTCGCCCATTAGTAGCTCTACATGATGATATCGACGATCGAATGGCTCTCACACCAGCGGATTTCCTCATTGGCCGATCTATAATTGCTATACCGGATGCACCTGTCATGGAAGTGCCCACACAACGACTTAGATATTGGCGTCAGCTCAGACAGATGCAACAACAATTTTGGCGGAGATGGCAAGATGAGTACTTGACTACACTTCAACGGAGGTCTAAATGGCAAGGATCACACAACGAGATCCAACTAGGCGATGTTGTCATCATCAAGAACGACAATTTACCAGCAACGCACTGGCGACTTGGCCGAGTCACGCAGCTACATCCAGGCGACGACGGCCTCATCAGGGTCGTTACAATCAAACACTCACAGGGTGAATGCACTCGACCCGTGCAGAAATTATGTAAGTTCTTGAATGGTCCTGAACGTACCCGTCCAGCCGGGCAGGATGTTCGAGATTGTATGGACAACGCCATTTGACAGAACCATAACAGCGTAGAAAAAGAACACCACCTTGATGCGCAGCCTTTGCTTATCTCAGACGTAACTGTTCGAGATCGTATGGACAACGCCATTGATAGCCCAGCAGCCGTCAGTCACCGCTGTACAACGGCTTCCTAGCAAGAGGGTTGTTTTGGGTCTCGTGACACCGTGCGGTTGTGCGATCTGATGGAAGGGACATCTTCTACTGCTCCTTTCACATCAGGTCATTCTTGGTTTTGGGTCTCGTGACACTGAGTGGCCCGCTTCGCGGGACTAAGGGATTTAAACTCTCTTTTCATATGCGGCAGGTCCCGCTCACGCAACTTCGTTGCTCCGCTCGGGGTAGGTGCGGTATTTTGCTTTCGTGTATGTAGGTCCTACATTAAAACCGAACGCATCATAGCGCTTAGATATTGTCTCCATTGCTGCTTTCTAGTTTGTACAAATTGATAGCGTTTTGGATAGCATAAGGGAGACACAATAAGCAAATGTCCTGGTCTCTTGTGACTGGGTCTTCCCAACGTCAAATTTTGGTGACCGTACTCGACTCCGTTCTGTTCGCGATATTCGCAACCAGGTCATAATCCGAGTCGATGTTGGCTTCTCCAAAGGTTCGGACATCTAGGTGTCAGAAGAAATGTCTGGCGTTGATAGCATTTTTTGGGGTTGGTTAGCCATCAAATCTTAGGCTAACGCCGGGTCACCCTTATCGATATTGGCATGTATTTTCCTATGACTCGTTAGAGGGTGTCCTAATCCAGTCTCACGGTAACGTCTCCTGGAATAATATTTGTCTTCATAGAGAAGAAGAAGAGGTCACCGGAGTCGTTAATCTCAATTTTGAATAGGTGAACGCAATGTTTCCGGGAGCAGGATTGATACGGATTGTTATGAGATGATGATGACTGTTGAAAATAAAAGCGCTGAACACAACTTCAACCATTCGAATATGTCAGCTGCTGAAGCCAACAACGAATGACAGTTCGTACTTATGAATTCCATTCAATTTGTGTAACGAGCTTGTCTGTTCAGCGTGGCGTCGATTAGAAATAACGGTGGTAGGATTGGCTTCGCAGCAATGACAGATGGTCGTAGCGACGGCGTGGCAGCGAGAAATAGCGGTTTAATGAATGGCGTCCTTTCTTTGGAAGAGCAACTGAAACGTCTAGAAGAACAGAAACAAATTGAATTGGATTTCTTGGAAAAGAAATATTCACTTTTGGGTTTAGCAACAGGCGGGAATCATTGTAGAATTAAAAGAGCATATAAGTGCAAAGTGGGAAATACGCCACGTGTATTGACGAATGAAAACATGGCATGTCGTCAAGCACTTCCAAACGATTTGCCAACGTTTAGCGGAAGGCCAGAGGAGTGGGCAATTTTCTACAGCAATTTTAAATATAGTACAGAACTCTGTGGGTACACAGACGCCGAAAACATGGTGAGGCTTCAAAGGGCATAGAAGGGTGCTGCCTTAAAGACAGTAGGTAACTTGTTGTTATTCCCATCAACGATTCCGGAGGTCATCGGTACTCTTAAGATGCTATATGGTCGTCCTGAGTTAGTGAGTCGCACGATGCTGGAAAAGATCAGAAGCGAACCAGCACCAAAGGCTGAGAAATTTGAAACACTTGTGGGTTTTGCCCTCTCAGTTAAAGAGCTCTACTCAACGATGGAAGCCGGGAGTTTGAGAGAATATATAAAGAATCCAGCGCTGCTTCAAGAATTGGTCAACAAACTTCCTCCAAGTGTGAGGCTGAATTGGGCAATGTATGCAACCTCTTTATTGGAGTATGGTTTGAAGGAGTTCAGTGCCTGGATGAACACCGTGGCTGTAGCAGCTACTACGCTAACCTGGAGCAGAATGGAGCAGAATTAAAGCTCGGACGAAAGACAGGACATGTAAATTCACATGTGGAACACAAGGTAGAGAAGAACGTTAAGAAGGCCTGTTGCTTTGCGTGTAATGGAGAACACAAATTACTGGATTGTGACGTTTTCAAGGATCTGTCTGAGTCTCGGAAGTGGGAAATAGTTAAGAAAAATGAGATATGTTCCATTTGTCTAAAACATTTCAAGAGATCAAAATGCTTTTCGAAGAAGGTCTGCGGTGTGGAGGGATGTTCTGTAAATCATCATCCGACTCTTCATACGAGTCAGAGGAAATCCGAGTTTTCAAAGGGGTTGAATTGCAACACGGCAAACGAAGACTATGAAAATGTCTTATTCAAAATTGTTCCCGTGACCATATATGGAAAAGACAGGTCAGTCAATACATATGCATTCTTAGACAGTGGTTCTTCTTTAACATTGGTTGGACGAGGTTTGATGGATTCCCTGGACATAAGAAGAGTAAATAGTCCTTTGTGCCTGCGGTGGACAGCTGAGATCGCACGTTGGGAAAAAAGATTCTGAGGTGGTTTCAATGGAAATTTCTACTGTTAACGAAGACAAACGATATCGTCTGACAGACGTCCATACGGTTGATCACTTGGGCTTTCCACGGCAGACATTAAGCTCGCTCAAAAAAAATATCGCCATCTGCAGGGATTTTGATTGGTCTTACGATAGAGAATCTAATCGTATCATTGGAACATCGCGAAGGTGCATGTAACGAGCCGTTAGCAGTGAGGTTGGGATGGGTAGCCTGCAGAGGAACAGGTTTATCTTCGGGAGGTGCTTACACTGTTGGTCATCACGTTGAGGTCTGTGAATGTGATCATCGACTGCATCGAGAAATTCGTGGCTTTTTTGAGTTGGAAAATCAAGGAACCGGAAGGGGATACTTAGAAACAGCGGAGGAAAAAAGAGCGAAGCAGATGTTACAGTTGGTGACGAGACGTGTCTGGCAACTTTTGTGGAAATTCGACCATGTAAGTTTTCCTGATAGCTACCCAATGGCATTCAGTCGTCTGCAATGTCTGGAGCGACAGATAAAACAAGACAAGACAAGGATCTTTTATCCGCCTTAAATTATCAAATTGAAAACCTGGTTATTAAGGGCTACGCTAGAAAACTTACCTTGAAAGAGCAGAAAGAGATTCATCCACGCACATGGTATTTACCGACGTTTACGGTAAGGAACGCCAACAAGCCAAACAAAATCCGTCTAGTTTGGGATGCCGCAGCTAAAGTAGATGGTAAATATATGTTTGAATACCATGCTTATGAAAGGACCTGACCAGCTTACATCGTTGCCGGAAGTTATGTTTGCATTTCGAACTCACATGATTGCTATATGTGGTGATATAGCTGAAATGTTTCATCAAGTTCGTGTGAGAGAGGAAGACCGTCATGCACAAAGGTTCTTATGGCGGGGTGGGAACTCCAAGACTGTACCAGACATATATGAAATGGAAGTTTTAACATTCGGAGCTTCGTGTTCACCAAGCATCGCACAGTTCGTCAAGAATTTAAATGCCGAAGAATTTGCGGAAAAGTATCTTAGAGCTGTTACAACGATAAAGGAACATCATTATGTAGACGACATGATGGACAGTGCCGACGCAGTTGAAGAAGCGATCCAGTTGGCCAAAGAGGTACGCCATATTCATACACATAGAGGTTTCATCATTCGGAATTGGCTGTCAAATTCTAAGACGGTGATCGAGCGGTTGGGTCAAGTAATGCAATTTTTGATCCATTGGGTTTTCTTGCTCACCATATGATAAAATTAAAAATACTCTTGCAGGAGGTATGGAGACTGTCAGTGGACTGGGATGAAACCATACCAGAGAGCCTATATCAGCAATGGAATGACTGGCTAAAGCTGCTACCTGGTGTACAAGACATCGAAATCCCGAGATGTTATTCAGCATGGAAGATTACGGAAGAGTCTTCGGTACAACTGCATGTATTCGTTGATGCAACTGAGCAGGCAATGGCGACAGTAGCCTACTTTAGAATATGCAACGGTAAGGAGGTTACGGTCAACATCATCATGGCGAAGACAAAGGTGGCTCCTAAACTTCCATGGTCCATTCCGAGGATGGAATTGCATGCAGCATTAATGGGAGCTTTTGTAACAAGAACTCACAGCATCAAAATCAGTAAAAGGTGTAGTAAAACAGCGATGCAGACGTACCCTAAGTGGAACATAGAAACATAGAAGAAAGAGAACGAATGAACTCATTCGTTACATTGTACTCACTCCTAGTTTACCCTTCGATCAATAAAGTTGTGCTTCCTTTTTGAATTATCATAAGTGTTTGTTTTATTGCGATCTTTAAAAGGGTGATTTGGTCAGATTCTCTTACTGTACTCAGTTGGCTTAGATCAGACGCCAGACGATACAATCAATTCGTCATGTATCGAATCAGTGAGATTCTGGAGATAACGGAGCTGAGTGCATTGAGATGGGTTTCGTCCAAGAACAACGTTGCAGACGATGCTACGAAGTGGAGTCAAAGATCAACGCTTTCAAATGATGATAGATGGTTTAAGGGGCCATCATTCTTATTTCAACCAGAGGATCAATGACCTCAGAAGACGGTCCGAGATTCAGAAGAAGATCTATTGGAACTTAGACCAAGGTACGCATTGACTCATGTGACTTTGGAACCAGTGATAGATTTGGGAACGTTTTCATAGTGGAAGAAACTGCTCCGTACAACTGCATGGGTGCTTCGTTTCATCGAGAATTGCCGATGTTACAAAGGAGAGTCAAGGTCAAGTGGTGTGCTCTCAGGGACAGAATTGCAGTTAGCAAAGCATCTTCTGGTAAAGATTGCACAACAACAAACCTTCCTAGATGAGATTACCACCCTTAAATCGGGAAAACAAATCAAGAAGTCCAGCGCTCTGTTCGTCTGCTCACCATTTCTAGACCAGGAAGACATTCTTCGCATGAAGGGACGTATTGATCGAGCTACTCGTACATGTGTTGGCGAATGCACAAAGAAACCGATACTTCTGCCGAGGGATCATCAAATAACTGAATTGCTGTTGGCTTACTGGCACGAAAGATACCACCACTGTTGTCATGGCACAGTACTTAATGAAATATGTCAGCGCTACTGGGTCCCAAAACTTCGGAGCAAACTGAAAGCAGTTAGACGGCGTTGCAAGGTATGTTGCATACAAAGGGCTCAACCGAATATTCCTGAAATGGCAGCTCTACCGGCCGCAAGGCTCGCGGCATATGAACGTCCATTTACTTATGTCGGAGTTGATTACTTCGGGCCAATGATGGTCATTGTGGAAAGAAGAACCGAAAAACGTTGGGGTGTCCTGTTCACCTGCATGACCATACGCGCAGTACATTTGGAAATGGCCTACAGCTTGTCCACTGATTCATGTATCATTTGCATTCGCAACTTCATGGCTCGTCGCGGCACTCCACGAGAGTTCTTTTCGGACAACGGAACTAATTTTAAAGGCGCTGAAAAGGAGTTAAAAGAGGCATTTCAACATTTGGACAAAAGAATCGACATGGAATTGGAACTTTAACCCACCAGCAGCACCTCATATGGGAGGATCGTGGGAGAGACTAATAGGATCAGTGAAAACAGTCCTTAAGGAAGTCACTCGAAACCAAAGGCTTCAAGATGAATTCTTGCACTCATTTCTCTTAGAGGCTGAAGCAATTGTAAACACTCGCCTATTGACGTACGTATTGACACCAAATCATTTTCTGCTGGGGTCGTCAAGTGGGTCAAAGCCACCACAGGTTCATTCAACGAAAAGGACTTAGTTTTACGAAAGAACTGGAGAAAGTGTAAGCAGTTAGCTGAAAGATTTTGGAGGAAATGGATAGAAGAATATTTACCAACCTTGACTCGAAGAACGAAATGGTTTAGTCCCTCAAGGCCCTTGAAGGAAGGAGACATCGTGATCGTCGTTGACCGGAATCTACCACGCTGTGTGTGGCCAAAGGGAGTTGTGATTGCCGCCAACAAAGCAGCAGATGGTCAAGTTCGCAGTGCCGCCATAAGAACATCAGCCGGGATACTTACACGTTCAGCCACAAAGCTGGCAGTGCTTGGCGTCAGGAAAGATGAAGAAAGTGAAACTGCAGCAGGGCAGCAGCATCACCCGGGGGAGAATGTTGAAAATAAAAGCGCTGAACACAACCTTCAACCATTCGAATATGTCAGCTGCTGAAGCCAACAACGAATGACAGTTCGTACTTATGAATTCCATTCGATTTGTGTAACGAGCTTGTCTGTTCAAAGGATTGATAGAATAAGGTTGTGAACTATTTTTTGAAGTTTATTTTTTATACTTTTATTCGTTTAATAAATTACTGAGAAAATTCACAATTGGTTGCCTTTCATTCAAAGAGTATAATCTTTCCTATTGCCGATAGGTGCTGAGCGATCTACGGACAGAACAATGATACTCACATATATGAAGCTTGGTCCCTTTGCCAAGTCTGCCACGGATAAAAAATCTGCACTCAAATAGGCGATCGTTGATCTCTTCATTTGTTCATCTTGGAATGGGGAAATGTTTGCTTTGGGCTTTTTTCAATTGGTTAAATTAAAATATTAATCGTTGCTCCTATCTACGAAAATAGACTAAAGCTATGTTCAGACGATTGCCTGATCTGTAAATATTGTCAGGCTACAATTCTTCTGACAATAACCTTCAAATGAGCTGTCAATAAGGAACTACCATACAATGCGAAATTGCCAGTTCACACAGTTGCCATATTTTGTCTTAAACTCTGGCAATTTCATTGTCAGATGATTTCCCTGACAATACGTTGCCTGGCAACGTTGCTAGTTTGAAAATTGTCAGTTCACATGGTTTGCAGATATTTGTTTACACAAAAATTTGCAGATTGTTTGTCAGGCATTGTCAGTTTATGTCAAAATAAAATTTGTTTTGCGTTCGGCTCTCGGTGAAGTGTTCTTTTTTTGTTTGTGAATCGAAATAAAAGAAATAAATAAATCGAAATGGAAAAAAATTGTGCAATAGCGATTATTTTGGCCGCGTACGTAATGGAAAGCAGCGAGGAAGATGAATTGCCACAAAAACGTCGACGTGTTTGGACGAAGGATTGGGTGGCCCGTCCGTTTAAATATTTGGTCCTGGGACCATTCACTTTCCACTTTTTTCCGATACGACTTTTGCACTTTTATTATTTTTTCACCTTTCGATTTCGTCGGCTTAAGTGGTGGTTCGATTTCGAAATCGGCGTATTCATCACTCATCGTAAACAAAAGCGTAAAAAAAGGACCTAAATTATATTTTCTTCTTTCCCGTATGAATATTTGTTCGACAATGAAACAATTGTCAGTTGTCCCAACTTAGTACATCTGACAATGGCAAATGTGTTTGTAAATGTCCTAAAAGCCTGACAATGGACTGATAATGACAAAAGGGTGCGTTCAGACGATTGCCAGATACCTAACAACATCATTGCCATACGAGCATCTGACAATGACCTGCAAATGTGTTTTCTGCAATTTTGTCAGACAAAATTGTAAGTTCAGACGGTTGTTAGATATTTGGGACAGTTTTTACAGTGACAGATCTGACAATGTTTACAGGTCAGGCAATCGTCTAAACATAGCTTAACTCCAATTTCCACATCCATAAATGCTATCGCCAGATCCTGAGTTCATGTGGCGTTCATCTTAAAAGACATCAATCGTCCGTGGCTCCCTCTGCGCCATAGAATCTGCCATTCGCCTCAATCGAAACGTCAAACTATCAACTTGACCAAACTTCCCAACATTCTTGTTTTCAACACAGTTTGCTGCATTCATTTTCAAACTCCACTTTGCTTTTTTCATCAAATCAAAAGCAAATATTTACAATTCGAACACAGAAATGAGTTCGGGATTTGTCACTGAAACGGAAGCCGTCGAGGCACGTAAACGACGTCAGGAAGAATGGGAAAAAGTCCGCAAGCCCGACGAGCCACTTGGTTTGGTTTAAAACTATATACATATCTCGGCTCGAAATAAAATATTTTTTTTTCAATTAGAACGGCCGGAGGAGCCATATGACGGACGAACGCTTTATGATCGACTAAAAGAGCAGAAAATCAAGAAGGACATGGAATACGAAGAAGCTCATAAATTAAGTATGAAGCCTTCATTATGGAATTTTTCCCCTAGGTATGGCTCTTTGTTTTTTTTTTTTTAGAAAATCTAATTCGAGGCTTGGATGATGATGAAGTTGAATTCCTCGACTTGGTTGATAGGACCAAGATGAATGCCGAAAAGCTACAAATGCAGGAAGAGGCAAAGGAATTGCGTGATTTCCGTGAACGTGTTGCCACCATACAGGAGGAATCTATTGATAAGGTGGGCACAACATCAGTGTTGTAACCCCCGATTATTATTTAACATTTATTTGCAGAAAATCCAATCAGAAATAGCAAAGCCGAAACTAAAAGCTCAACAAGCAGGTAACTCATCACGGCAATCACAGAAATCCCTAATTGGGGCCGCGCTTAAGCGCAAGAACGGTGAAGTCAGTACGTCTCCATCCAAGACAACCAAGTCCGAAACAGTCTCGAAGAGCCCGGAGGCCAATGAGGACCGAAACGACGAAGAAATCGATACAGAGCCCAACAAGCTACCGATAAGTATAACAACCGACAAGCTCGATAAGGGCCAACTGAGATGTACAGCAATTTTGCCGGGTATCGGGCCATACAATGACACTAGTGACTCGGAAATGAGCAGCGGAAGTGATGATGAGCCACATACACGTTGCCAATATGACCTAGTCGGGCGAAAGCGGCCCAAGAAGAAGACCAGTTGTTCTGATTAATTTATGGTCCCCAAAGAGTAAATATATTAGAGGAAAAGGAGCAAGGAATTAGGTACTGGATTGGATATTGTTGACATAAAAGCCTCATATAATGAACTACCGACTGCTTTATTCACGACTTGGAATAAGAACCTATCTACTTAGCAGGCTTGTTGCTTTTGTTTCGATTCCTGTTCTTGACATTCGTTATCTCGTAGAAGTTGCTTCCGATCTTCTTCCTCTTCTGGCTCCGTTCGGCAGCGCGTTTCTCCTTAGCCGTCATTCTCTTGGCTTTCTTTGCTGGTGCAGGACTGTCGGCGTCTTCTTCTTTGAATGTGCCACTTGTCGTAGGGACCACATTGGATTTTTTCGATTTCTTGTGAACAACCCGCTCTAGATCCTCATCATATTCATCCTCTGAGTAAAAATCGCTAATACCGTCGGATGAATCTTCATCGTCGTTTTGAAGTTTTCTCTTTTTACGTTCTATTCTCTCCGCTTTCTTAGCCTCCAGGAGCTCCACGTCGATTCTATCGAGTTCCTTGACATCGGAAGGATCGAATTCCAGGCCGACTTTAATTTTTCGGAAATCCTGAAGTTGCTTGAACTCCCGTGCCCTTTTCACCGACTCACTGACGACGGTCTTCTCTGATTTCGCGTCGTCCTCAATAGTTATTTCTTCAGGCTTTTCTGTGTCTTTCTTATCTTGCTGCGATTTTGGAATCTCATAGCCCTCTGGAGCGACATAGAATGGAAGTTTGCCACGTTGCCAGTCGTTCAGTACCATTCTCGACGTCACCGTGATATCAGGTTCACCTCCTTTGAGTAGTTTACCTGTGAGTTTGGCTAACTGCTCGAGAAAATCTTGCGATGATTCCCAACTTTTCACTTTATATGTTTTCTGGATGTACTCCTTCCTTACACGTTTCAGAACTGTCTCGACGTAATCCTCTGGGTTTGTGACCAACTCCACGCGTACCACACCTTTTAGGACCTTCTCCGTGTCGGTCTCAGCTGATGGGTAAACCACACCAGGACAGTCGATGAGGAAAATCCTTTTCATCAGTGTTATATATTGCCAGACCTTAGTCTCACCCGCGATCGGCGCCACGTTGCAGACCTTCTTGCTCCTTAGCGCATTGATGACTGAACTTTTACCGACATTCGGATATCCAATGAAACCGACACTGATCTGCTTCTTGTCGACATGGAGTTTACCAAGTTGCCGAAGTAGGTTGATGAGGGCTCCCTTACCAAATGGATGCTGCATCGAAGCGTGGAAAGCGATTGTGGGGTATTCTGCACTCAAGATTGCTACCCAGCGTTGTGTTACCCAGACAGGCACCAAATCGACCTTGTTCAGAATGAAGAACAAATGTTTGTGCGGTTTCTCCTTGCGAAGGAACTCTTCGATATATTTGGAACGTGTGCCCATTGGGTCTCGAGCGTCCAGAACCTGCAGGAGAACATCGGAGGCATCGACTACTTTGTGAAGTTCATTCCAAATACGTTTGCTCTGACCAGCTGCGAAAATCCAATCCCGTTTGGCATCTTTTACCCCCGTGTCCTCGCGAATCAAGTCGATGTCTTTGTTGTGATCATAACTATCAGCCCATTCATCGGCGGCTTTAGTTAGATCATTTAAATCACGAACTTTGAGTGTGGGTCGCTTTCGTTGCTTTTTGGGACCGAAAACGCTTTCAAAACTCTCAGTGTCTAGGACATGTACACGCTGATTTTTAGCGGTTTCGTTGAGAAGCGTTATAGGTAATTGCGACGGTCTCATGATTACTTGGTACGGGTCCTTGACAGCTTTTCCGATCTCATCCTGGAACTTCTGGAGTGCATTCTGGGAAATGACACGAGAGTTGCTGAACCACTTAGGAGTCGGTTCTACTCGGGCCATAGTTCCAGATTTAAGGCGACCCTAAAACGAGGAATAAACATTTTATATTCATCAAGGGATGGGAGGTTCTATTTACTGACCTGAAATGGAGCAGGAGTGATGATTTTTCCAGTCCTATCTCGTTTAGCCTTAAAGTTTCGATACATTTGAAGACGTTTGATGGTGGCCTGGGAACGCGGATTTGCCACTCCTTTTAGATCACTTTTTAAACGCTCGGGATTCATGGAGTGGTTGGAACGATTGAAACCCTGTTTACGGGGGGCGCCCGTAGTACTTCGTACCTTCGGCATTTTATTGGTTCGTGTGTTACGAAAAAAACAATGGAAATATTAAACTGCGAACGAAAACACGATGTAAACACGTTTGCTGAGCAGATTGAAAGGAAAGTGAGGTTGTGTTGCTGTAGACCCAATGACAGCAGTTGGCAGATGTCATTTAGGAGTAATTTTCAAATAGAGTGATGAGTGCATTCAATCGAAACGATGGAAGGAATACGCCTAACTTATATTTTCGTTTAAAAATTGAGAGAAGCTAGTTTAGAGTTCCTAATAAAAATCAAAGGCGGGCGTGAACGTAAATGTGCAAATTTTAACCCAAGTCTGGAGAAATATGAAATATGTTATAATTATAACGAAGGCCATTGCCTTTGCGAAATATTTCTTATGGAGAAGACAGAACCTTATCCCTTATTTCACTTCTTAATTAATGCCACAATTCTATAGCTGCACTAATTTCGCCCATCTATCACCCTATTAATCATTTGTAAAACTGACGGCACCAGTTATTAGTCACCAATCTGACATCTGATCATTATTTTTGTGTTCTTCAACTAATTGTGTTTTTACACAAAACAAATGCTCAATTAATTCAATAATTTGTTGAGAAAAGTTCTGAACAAGTTCATGAAAATCGGTGCAAACTCCACGATAGCAGTTAAATCGCATATTTTCCGTCTTTAAAAGATAAAAAAAAATAGAAAACAACACAATTATGGTTGGGATTGTTGATGAATCGTTCGTGAAGTTTCCAATAAATAGTCGGATACGAGTGAACAATAACAGTGGCACTGTTAAGTATGTCGGAGAGGTATGTGAATCTATTGTTTGATTAAAATATTGTCATTGAATAAGTGGTTTTTCGATTCAAGGTAAATGGCTACGATGGTACGTGGTTGGGTATCGAATGGGATGACCCGAAGAGAGGTAAACACAATGGAATTGTGAACGGGCAAAGGTACTTTCAAACTGGTCATCCCACATCGGGAAGTTTCATACGTCCTGGTAAGGTAGAACCGTGTGAATCATTAGAGGAAGCAGCACGAGAACGATATTTAAATACAAACGGCACAATTCTGGACAAAGAGCTATTGCGCGAGACGCAGGTGCATTTGCAGGCGTCTTTAATGGAAATTGTTGGAATGGAAAAGATTGCCAGGAAACAGAGTAAGTTCGAGCAATTGACGGAAATTAGTGTGGATGGGTTGAACGTGAGTTCAGCTGGTTACCTGATGGAATTTGTTAATTTGACAACATTGAATTTGAGTCGAACATTAATATGGAATTGGCAAGATGTTGCTGATATCACGTCACAGGTACCTACGCTTGTCAACTTGAACCTGAGGTAGGTAGTGGGCGTTATTTAGAATATCATTTGCAAGACTTTTTCCTGTTTAACAGTTGCAATCGATTGAAAGTGCCTACGAATGAACAGATTGTTGATCTCGAGCCAGCTTTTCGGAATCTGGAGCATATCAATCTGAGGAATTGTGGATTTACAGACTGGAACGATGTTAAAACGACTGCCAAGCTATGGCCGAACATAGTGTCAGTTGGATTGCAGGAAAACGACATCGCGGAACTGACACCGGTTGATTGTATGGAGATCTTTAGGAACTTACGGTAAGAACTTTGAAAACCACACAAAGACCGGAGGCATAAGCGGCTGTTTTCAGGGAACTTGACTTGCACCGTACAAAGCTTTCGGACTTTAGCCAAATTGTGAAACTTGGAAACATAAACACTCTGACCTCTTTGAATCTGATGGAAAATGGTATTGAACAAGTGAAACTGCCTGATTGCGATCCAAACAAGAAGTTGAATATATTTGTCAACCTAGCCAAGATAAATCTGTTTTACAATCCTATCTATGACGAGGTGAGTGAGTGCCAAATGGGTTTCTAGTGTTCAACCTTCAAGTTATGTCTCTTAGGTTGGAGCTTTTAATGAATTGGACAAATTACCGGCCTTAGTGAATCTCTGTGTGACGCCCCATTTAAAAAGCGATTTCGACGAAATGTTCTCCAAAGCGATTGCAACCATACCCCAGCTACAGATCATAAACAAAATCGATATCACAAAAGAAGATCGACGGGGAGCCGAATACGATATCTGGAAGAAGTACGCTGTCGACTGGTTACAAGCAGAGAAGAATCCGGAACTGAGATTGGCTTTTTGCAAGAAACATCGTTCATATCCACTTCTCATTAAAAGTAGGTTCTCTACTTGCTTGCCAATGAACAAGTCATGCTAACAACTTTGATAATATTTATAGAGTATGGATCTCCAGCGGAATTTATACCAAACAAGGCGTCAGTCGTTTCGAATCTCATTAAACTCCGCATTCAGAACAAGGTGACGGGTGAAGTGTGGGAGAAGAAAGTACCACGACGGATCTCTGTGCAAACATTACAAGGATTGATCATCAAACACTTTAAATTAGAGCACACCATGCCCAAGTTGTCGTATGCCGATGCAAATCATCCCGATTTGGTTGTTGACCTGGAAAATTCGTCAAAGAATTTAGATTTCTATTCGATTCAAGATGGTGATACGGTGACTGTGGAATGGTAAATCCTAATATCCAAGCAATATACAGAGCATTCAGATGGGACGTGATTATTACGTATTAACAATTTTGTATTCTTTTTTTTTTACTTTTATTGCAAAAAACAAAATGATTTGTCCTGATTTTTGTTTAATTCAAATAATATTTTTTAATGAATTTAATTGTAACAGTTCGGATTTGATTATTTAGTGAAATATCCTCAGGAAGGAAATACATGTTTATTGCAATAGGCAACAGTTTAAACTTGAATCAATGGTTTTGTGTTTTTTTTTTTTTTGGAACCTAAATTTACGTTGATCTCTTTCTAGTGTCACCAGTCATAGAAAAAAAACTCCGAAAAGTCGTGTACTTTTTATGAAAATGATCTAAAGAGCTGCATCCATATGAGGCGCATAATTATTTTTTTTCATATACTTATTGAATTTTTCTGAATGCGTCCATTAGGTAAAGCAGCTGGGAGCCACCCTTTAACACGTGTGGAGACTTTTCGTTTGTAGACTATTTTGACATTTCACCGACTTGTCCTGTCGTGATTTTTTAGGAAGAATTCTTCAACCAAACGACGTTTTTCTGATTGAATTTGAGAGGAAATCGGATAAAATTCATAGAAAATGAGAGTTCCAGTTGGCAAGAAACACGCAGAGATTTTAAAAGCCTAGTAAGTAAATAGTCTGTTTTTAGGTAAATTCAATCATTTCCCAATTGATTATGCAACCGTCCATCGGTCGTTGGGTTCTATCGCATAACTCTGAACTGCATTTTGAGGATTAATTTCGTCTAGAAAACTATTGTGTGCCTTGCTTGTTCTCAGCCTTAGCTGCGAATGTATAAATTGAACCATTTGCATGCGAAAGCGAGCAGAGAAAGAAAAGATTGCGACAATTAGCATGCTATCTTGAAAAGAAAACTTTCATTCGCTTAAAGGACGCAAATGAATTGAGATGTATTTGGGTTAGGGGCCGTGAACAAGTAAGGTCATCTAAATCTGAAATGTGTACGATCGTATGATGCGTTCGTATTTCATGCATTCATTTGTATTTTTTTGTGTTATTTATGTGAGCTTTGCATTTTTTTCTTCATTCAGCTTTACTTGTATCAGATAACACCTTCTAACCCCTTGAAGGCATTGAAAAAATTTGAATAATCTTTGTTTTCGCTTACAGCATCCCATCCCTGGTTGGATTCGGTGGTGCCGGGTCTCTCGCAGTGTTGTACTTTACCGATTGGAAGGCGGTCCTCCAGTATGTTCCATTCTATGGATCTAAATTCGAAAAGTCCGAATAAAATCAAAATGCTTGTCAAAAATCTTTAATAAAAACCCTTAAAGTCTGAACGTGCTCTCATCTATTTATTCTGCGCCCGTTCGTTTGCTTCCCTTCCATTTAGAGGTGGGAATTTTGAATGGGCAGATGACGTAATAGTTTAAGATAAATTTGGCGGTAAGCTGGGTTTTCCTCCTTTTCCTCTGACTGTATGCATGACGCAATAGTACAGCATGTGGCTGTCATCTCTAAAAGGAAGAAAACATCGAAAAATCTCATGCAGGTGTAAATAGGAATGTTTGTCCGACCACCAGAGGAAGCGAATATCAACTCACTTGCTGATGAAAGGCCAATGATTAGCAATACTTTGTTGATCCATATTCAAATTTTGCTAATATAAAGAACTACTCAGCGTGGGTCAAAAGTCGAATCATGATTAGAGAATACGAAAAAACGAACGAAAACGAACGACGCTTTCTTAGTTGAAAGGAAATGGGCTATGCATGTATCGAAAATTATATTTAAACGCAGGTTAATAAGGCGATGAACCAAGGTCAGATAGTTATCTTGCCCGAAATAATCTTATATCATTCGTTGGGAATCTCAGTGAGTTAATCGTTCTGGAATCGACTTGATCGTAAGTACGACGTAGGTTTGGTCAAAATCCATTTAACACCTCTAGTCCATATTAATTTAATTGAGCTGGTTAGTGTTGTTTTTACAAAGTGAAGATATAATCTTGATCGTTACGAATAATTGATGCGGAATTACTGCGCTCTTAATACTCGACTACTTTGCTTACGACAAGCAGAGGCTATCGATATGTACCTATGTAAGTAAGGAAGATTCCAATAAATTGGTGAAAAATGTCTACTGATATTGGCAAGGGGCCTTGACTATCTTTTAGAACTTCCAAATCTAGCATCAGGATTTAAGGTAGATTGGGGTTGGGATTTTATGAAAAAGTGAAATTAACAAAACTGCTTTACCTTCTTTAAATAAAGAGAAGAAGCGTTACTTCCTATTATCAAGTGATTATCGTATGGTTTTGGAACCCTTGCATACCAAATTCTTTGGTTAAAATTTTCCTTTCGTGTTAAGGAAGACTCCGTCAAAAATAGACATTCTTAAAGTAGACATTCGCTGCCAAAAGAAAGTCACCCTCGTCATTAAAGAGATTTACTCTTGTGGTCAAAGAAGGGCTTTCTCGTCGACAAAGCGATTCTTGTCGTGAAAGGTCGACTCTGCGCCTTCCACGACGACGAATCCTTCGTGATCGAGGATCCCCAGGAGAAGATGGCGATGGTAGGAGCTGTTTTCCAGGAAATGTACAAGGTGAATGATTTTTTCTTTTTAAGCGGCTAGTGCTAATATATGTATACCATGCGGCACTGCGACCAATGTAGTTCTATTGCGCTTTCTGGCCGATTAGACGAGGAGTTCCTCTACTTTCTTAATGAAGTAGGTAGCTGAGCTGATCCTCTTAGGAGTCACGGAGGATCCTAAGATGGCAGAGGGCAGACTCTCACTTAGCATGTGCTCTGCAGTTTCCTCTTCCTCTGGACAGAGTCGACACTTGGTCTCAGACGAGAGGTTAATTTTGTTGAGATGATATCTCAGACTACAGTGTCCTGAAAGGTAGCTGACCAGTCTTCTGATATCGACTCTATTATATTTAAGGTACATATTAATAGAATGTTTGTTCAGGGGTCGTATAAATCTTTTCGATTGCCGGAGCCCTGGAACGCGGTTCCTAAAGGGCAGGTGCTGCGATTTTTCGACTTGGGAAGGGAATTCCGCAGAAAGGTTCGGCACCTGTGTACCTTTCGCTGAAACCTTTTCTCACGAGTTGGTCGTCGATTTCGTTGGATGTGGAATCTTTATAGATACTAATCGCCCGTATCACATGCACGATTCACAAACCCTACCCAATTGCTTCGAGTCTGTACCTACATACTAAACCACACCTTGCACTCTACTGCCACTCTCCTTGCGGGACTGCTGCTACATATTATTTCGCGGGGCTGGCAAGCAATTCATGCTACTCCTGTGCTTGTGAGTTTCCTCCTGCTTCTACCACTCTTGTTGCCTCTGTCGAGCGCGACCTTTCTTCCTCCTTTCCCATAGATCCTTTTCATCTTCTCGGCGAAAATGTCAATGGGGATCATCCCAGCAATGAGAAATGCGGCTTCGTCCATTAGGGCACAGAGCCGGTATACCGATGATAATTTTCGGCAAATTTCCTTCATCTTAAGTGCTCCTGTCCAGACTGGTGCAGCACACAGCATGACTGAGCTCGCCACTTTACTTAGCAGAATCCTCCTTGCATATCCCAGCCCACCAACGTTTGGCAGTGCCTTTTTGCTCACAGAGTCTGTTGTCAAGCATCATTCCTAGGTATTTAACCGCTTCCTTGGATCGTATAATCTGGTTGCTGACTCGAATATCCTTCTGCCAGTTCAAGGCCTTCGGATTCAAGCCACCACTTTATCTGGACGACTGCAGCGCTTATTACTATCTCACTTTCGTGTGTATGTTTTGCAACAACCATGATCGCTATGTCTTCTGCAAATCTCATGATGTTAGTTGCTTGGGGAAACCTTAGTCGCAGAACTCCATCATATATTAGGTTCCAAAGGAGGGGATCCAGCACCAATCCCTGAGGAATCCCGCCGGAGATCTTACAATATTTGATCCCTTCCTCCACGTACATACCTTAATTTTCTATTTATAAGATAATGGGACACTATTCTTAGCAGTTAGTAAGATGTTTCCATTCTTGATAGCTACCTTCTTATCAGAGTCCAATCGGCAGAATTAAACGCGTTTTTGACGTCCAGTGTCACCACTGCGCAGTATTTCTTTGACCTTCGCCTCCACGAGTGTCTTGCTATGTTTTAAGATGCATAATCGACTACTTTTTGAATTGCATCGGTTTAAGAAGGCTCCCTTCTCCTCTGATACAGTCTATAGCCTAACTAACGTATATTACCTGCTCCAGAATCTTTCCCATTAGATCTAGAAGATATATCGGGCGGCATGACGATGGTTCTCCGGGTGGTTTGGGAAACACTGCTTCATCTAAGCATTTCTGCATAACTGCTATGAACAGTTTGGACAGCAGCCTTCAATGCTTTGCTCGGAATTCTGTCGGGTCCAAGCGCCTTTTTGTCTCCTATTCTATCAAGAGCTCTTTGAAGTTCATTCAGGGTGATGGCTGGAATGTTGCCAACATCTATTTCCCGAGCGATCATGGGCATGGTATCTGACCTTTTGGGAAACAAATGCTCTACAATTGTTCTTAACACTGTTGGACATGTTATTTGTGGGAACTTGTACCCTTTTAATTTGGTCATCACCATTCTATCGTCCCGAATAGACAGAATCTACTCATTTCTGCTGGGCAGGTAGACACTCGTCATCAAAGGCAAACACTCACTTTGAAGAACGAGGCATTGCGGGAGCTGTTTAAGATCACTGGCCACGGTAGAGTCTAATAATACTCGTACTAGTAATAATACTGATCTCAAGCATAGGCTTATATTCATAATCCTATGAAGTCTTCAAAAGGAAAGATAACGATGGTTCCACGCATGGAAAATTGACTTCAGAAAATCTCTCGCAAGTAACGAAAGATCTCTACAATTAACACTTTCTTATCGACTGATCGACTCGGGAAGAAAATGATCTTTATCGTCGAGCATAATGCCTGCATACCTGCATGCATGTATCCATATAAAAATAATGTATATCGTTTAAGCAAGGGTAATAACACACAGTTTTCCGGGTCAACAAAGTCTAGGTGGAAATTAATTTAAAGGCTTCATATAATGTTTCTCGTACCAATTAACATGGGGAATCAGAGATAATTGGTTTGTGAGCCAGCAAGGCAACAGTACGCCTTATGGCTAGCGCTGAAAACCCAATCAAGCCTGATAACATATCATTTTCTCTAAGTTTTTTTTCTTCGTTTATGCAAAGGTGCGGATAAAGCGAATCAAGAACGAGAGTAGGTATGTAGAAGTTTACTGACCCACCTGTCTACCAGCTTGAAAACGAGTTCAAGTCTTGTTTTACATAATATGCTAATATCCAAGAGCGACCCCATAGTCCATACTCCAATTTCAATTGCGCAGTGAAAGTCGTATCCCTATATCCCTCTCTTTCAAGGCAACCTTGCGTAAAAACCCAAAACTCAGCAAATTTGTATGAAAAAAAAATTCTTGTAATCAAGCCATTTCCATGGATCTCTAGACGATGCCACCTATGCTGTTTATACATATGCTTGACCCGAACCAAAGCTTTGTCTGTCTGCTGCTGAAAAATAAATACAACTGGCTTGGGAGATCACATTCGAAGTTTATGCTTATATTCAACGATATTGGATTACACATTTGTCTGTTTGCAGTTTCAGATCTATTTACGGATTCGTTTTACAGAGCGATTAGATCCTGGTTTCACGAGTTGATGGTGTCCATTTGAACAGCACGTGTCGAAGACGTGGGAACGCGAAACTAAAAAAAAGTGAAATGGGCACTGGGGTATGGGTTTGAAAGGGCTCGTAAGATTGTTTGTTTTTGTTGGAGCATTGGCTGCTCGTTTCTGAAGTCTGATGGATAGTCCGAAAGGGTTTCTTATGATTTAATTGCTCTATGGTTTCTCAACAAACAACCTATCATATTATCTCTTCGCTAACTCGTCCCCACTTCATATAACCTACGCCAACAGGGAAGTACTTTCATTTTTCCTAATCGATTGTCGATTTTTCTTTGTTGGAGCACTATTCTGTTATCATACTCATTACTCCATAAAATCACAATCTTTAATCGTCTGTTGATAGAGGCATTGAAACCGACACCAAAATACAACCAAAAAAACGAATTAATGAAAACAAAACAAAGAGCCCCAAGCCGATAAACAATGTGCAAATTATCGTCTGTCACTTGGGCGCATGCTGCTGCCGAAACTCCTTCGCTCTCTCCCACATCCACTATCAAAACAATCCCAATGCACAACAACAAATATAAGAAAAGAAAACATCAATTGGTTTCCAATATTTTAAACATAGTTTTATTGTTTATGGTTTAAGTTAAGTGCAAAATAAAAATTAAAACGACAAGAGAGCATCCTGATTTACATAATTTAACTTGATTGCCCCCTCATGCACAAAAAAATTAAAAATTATATTTAAATATATAATATATGGCTAACCCGTTACGTCCCGTTCTACATTAGGCATTGTCCTTTTTACTATTTTCTTTAAATTTTAAAAATTGTTTACACTCACGCTATGTCAGTAATGAACTTTATGGTTATTAATCGATTTTTGTTTTCTTAGCATACGGCTCGCCGTCATCCTCTAGTCAATTGAATACCAACTTCTTCGGCTGTTCCCATGAGAAACCGTCACGTCCAAAATGCCCATAAGTACTCGTGCGTTGGTAGATCGCTTGGCGTAGATTTAAGTCCTTGACGATTTTGCCTGGTCTCAAATCGAAATTGGTCTTAACGATGTCGAGCAGTTCACGTTGTGTCTTATGCGACGTACCATAGTCGAAGACTGTTATGGAGAGTGGTTCCGCCACGCCGATGGCATATGAGACTTGTACCAAACAACGCTTGCAAACGCCTGCTTTAACTAGAGACTTGGCTACCCAGCGTGCTGCATATGCACCCGACCGATCTACTTTTGTGAAATCCTTACCGGAAAATGCTCCCCCTCCGTGTGCACCCCAACCACCGTATGTGTCAACGATGATCTTTCGTCCTGTCAAGCCCGCATCGCCCATTGGTCCGCCAATGATGAACAATCCGCATGGGTTTATGTGAACAATTGTGTTTGCATCGAAATACGCTGGTGGCATTACTTCCTTGACAACTTTATTCATCACCTCCGCTCGTAAATCTTCGAGAGAAATCTTTTCTGAATGTTGTAGCGAGACAACCACTGTATGCACGCGTTTTGGCACAGTTGAGCCGCGTTGGAGGATGTATTCGCAAGTGACTTGAGTTTTCGAGTCCGGTCTGGCCCACCAGAACTCGCCAGATCGTCGTAATTCAGCTATTTTCTGGTTTAACTTATGTGCTAGCACGACGGTTAGTGGCATGCATTCCTCTGTTTCATCGGTGGCATATCCGAACATAATACCCTGATCGCCGGCGCCAATTTCTTCGTCGATGCGGTTTATGTGTACGCCGGCTGCGATTTCGGGAGATTGTTGTGCCAAAGCGAGTAACACGTTGCACGTTTTGTAATCGAATCCCTTCGATGAATCATCATAGCCAATGTGTTGAATAGTGTCTCGCACGACTTTCTGGTAATCGATGCACGCGTTCGATGTTATTTCACCACACAGCAATACCATTCCGGTTTTTGTAACAGCTTCACAGGCCACTTTAGCGTTGGGATCTTGCTGCAAATGTGCATCGAGAATCGCGTCACTTATCTGATCGCACATTTTGTCGGGATGTCCTTCGCCAACCGATTCCGAGGTGAACAGAAACGATTGTCCATCTTCCATGTCATACTTGCCATCGTTCGAGTTTGAATTTGAGTATCCATTTGCCTGTGGAGCAGCCGTGGAAGATGATGATTGTGGCATTGCGTTTATTCTATTGTTTAGTTACTTTCCTCCTCTTTTTTTTGTTATTATTACGTACGTACGCGCTCGTTCCGCCGTCTGGAGTGTGCGCTCAAATTAAAAAAAAACTTTCGGAAAATGGTGTGTAAGTTATTGAAAAACACTAATTTTTACTTTAATGCAAATTGTTACAGTTGCAAGAAGTTTATTTAAACACGTTGTGTAACTTAATATGATATGAAGAATTCTATCGATGCACGTGCTGCAAAGTCCGCGTGCTAACAGGCCTGACAGGTTACAATCATAGAATTATTTCAATTGAAAATTGTATACCTTTTTCGGGCTATTTAAAGCTATCGTCTGAGGGGGCAGACGTCTTTCGGCGACGGTAGTACAGCAGCAGAACGGCTAAGAATCTGACACTAGACAGTGGGATATTCGGTGCGTCCAGACGAGCAGTGTGGTATTTTTTTATTTCATTTTCTTTCCTCCTCTTGCGCGAATATGGCGTAGCACGTGTTGCAAGATTTTGATTTAAGCACTTAAGTAATTTATTCACTGACTGACCAGGTGGGATAGGTCCAGATGATGCTTGTTGTCTTTCTGTATTTAGTGAGAGGAAAGATGAATTGCGCCCGTTCGATAAAGTCGCTAAAAAGTCAAACACACAGCGATTGGATTTCTTTGCTTTGGTTTTTTTTTGCAGAACCAAAAAATTCCCTTAACCAGCATTCCAATGGGCGAAATTGACAACGAAAGATACCGGAATGACAGCGTTCAGGGTTACAATTACAAATGTTGAAGGAAATTCAAACGAAGTTCGAATTATGCTATTGCTTTTTAGTCAAAAGCATAGAGATCGTTTGAGATAATCTTTGATAATACGATATATGTATATTCCTTGACTACAGAAGTTATACAATAAATGTCCTTTCGCATATCCGCATATCCAGTCAAAAGGGCTTTCCAGCAGAGACCGTTGATGTTAAAATTGAATAACACAAGTTGTGTGTGGGATATCAACGACAATATGACATCATTAAAACGGTCGGCACGGCATTGCTGAGTTCAATGAACTCAGAGATGATCCAATTTTCGGTGATTTTGGAATGCTAATCTCTGCACTGATTCCAATCGAATGGGACGTGTCCGAAACCGTTTCACCTTTAGGCTATAAAAGAATAAAGTGAACTTGATGTCAAACTTGTGGAAAAAGACGCCTTCCCGAAACCTCACATCGTTCGGGGCTACTTCCCACTGAGTATCAGCCTATCCATAATTAAGGTTTTGGCGACACTGGACTCAAAAAACGAAAACTTGTATGCACAACACTGGAGGGTCATGCAAAGCACGACAAAGATAAAGAAAAAGATCTCCTGCATCTGGTTCTACCAATCAGCGACAGGTTCCTGAACCGGATGCTAGAACTAAAATGTAAAGTGGCTTATCGTTTTATAATAATAATGTCAAAATTATTATAAGAAGCCACGGAAAGATGTCAGTGGAACCTTCACTGCTGCATCCACAGCATCAACCAATTGCGGCCCAAAAACTACCACAAAATTTCACAGGCGGCAACCACCAAGGGCCGTCCAAGCAAAATAACAAAATGTCCCCCCACTAAACTTGGGAAATCTTTGAAAGGAAGCAGCAAGGAAGCAAATTTCCGGCGTGGAAATAACAAGCTACACCGCGTATATGACCCGGTCTACCGTCGCAAGTAGATGAATGGGCTGCGTGTACTGCAGGGTAATATGCACCATGTTATTATATTATAACGCAAATGGACTCATGTTGCTTCGTAAATCAGATGGCAATTTCACTGTAGTTGAAGGGAAACCTTGGAGACTTTGCTTAAGGTACATTTCCCTGGGTTAAATGGGCAATTAGCTCATTTAAGCCCTACAAAGTTGCAGGTAAAGACGGTTTCTTTCCTGCTATCCTCCAGAGAGGCCTAGACACTAGCCCAGCATTACTGATAGCTCAAGTCAACCTTGTCTTTATCCCTAGGATTGTAAAACCAATGAACTACCTAAACCCTATGGCCATATCAGCCTAACATCTTTTCTACTAAAAATAATGGAAAAACTGACAAAGAAAATCAGTACCTCCTTATCCAAATCAATATGCATACCGCAAAGAACGATCTACTGGGAAGGCGCTGCATCACTTGGTAGTACATGTAAATAGAAAATAGTTTCACACGCAAGGAGATCGCAATTTGCTGTTTCCGGAGAGGTGTAGACCACCCCACTAACCATTGTTAAGGCCATGCTCGAGAGCCGTATTATATCAGCTACATCGGGAGAGGTCTCTGTAAGAGCATCGGCAGGTAAAGTCTGTCCAGAAGGTGTAGTCTTTTTATCACTATCATTGACGACCTACTCTACAAGTTAACCAACCTCGATTTTGAAGTCATCGGATACGCCTGATATCGGATATTTGTGCCTGTGAACGCATGCAACTTGCGCTTCAATTTACTTCTGACCTCAATTTACTTCTTACATAGCAAAGAGCGTCTATCGATAAACCCAAATAAAACAATCTAAGTCTCATTTACAAAAAGGAGGAAAATACAACCTTGGCCCGTCTCCCTAAACGGTACAAGCATTTTATTTTCAGAAGAAATTAAATATCTAGGTATTGACCTTGATCGGAAATTCAACTGGAATTCCAACATCAAAATCAAACTTGCAAAGGCGACTAAGGCACTCTGGGCCTGTCGACGCACCTACGGTAAAACCTGAGGATTGAAACCTAAGGTAATCCACTGGTTATATACCGCGATAGTAAGACTAATGTAATCACTTATGCATCTGCTGTATGGTAGACAAAAGTTGAACAAAAGATTCAATAGTTAAACTTCTACTCCTTCAGAGGCTAGCATGTCTCGGCATTGCGAGCACCATGCCAACTTGCCCAACAGAGCAGCCCAAGAGGCACTGATCGGAATCACTCCACTGCACATTTTTATTAAAAAGCTTGCTATACGTGGTACAATCAGACTCCTCCGCTCGGAACCGGACCGGACATGTAGACCATTGGGTCACATGTCAATACTACAACACCTACCTGAGCTGAATATGATAACCACAGTTTCGGACGCATTACTACGCACGACCACCTTTGACAAAAGCGGTGATTCCTTGCTAAATGTCAAAGGCCTGAGTTGGTACACAGATGGCTCCAAGATGAATTCCGAGGTTGGCGCTGGCAGCTTTGGACCAAATCGAAAGATATCGAAGGCTCTGGAAACAAGTCTTAGTGTCTTCCAAGCCGAACTATACACCATCCTAACGTGCGCCAACCTAAACTTTGAGAGTGGCATAAGGGGTATAACCATCAATCTACTCTCAGACAGTCAGACGGCTCTCAAAGCGTTGGACTCGTATAGTACGAACTCAAATTCCGTTAAGGAATGTTACGATGCCCTGCAAGACCTAGGCAAAAGAAATAAGGTCAAACTCTGGTTTGTGTCAGGTCACAAGGGCATAAAAGGCAACGAAATGGCCGATCAAATCGCTAAGAAAAGTTCCAGTGAAAGCTACATAGGTGCCGAACCTTTCTGCGAAATACCCAACTCGAACATTAATTTTGTCTTGGACAAGTGAGAAAAATCGCAACACCTGTACTTTTGGAACAGCGTTCAAGGACTCCGACAATCGAAGAGATTCATACATACTCAATATCCTCAAATATAATAGAGTCGATATCAGAAGACTGTTCAGCTACTTTTCGGGACACTGTAGTCAGATATCATCTCAACAAAATTAGCCTCTCGTCTGAAACCGAGTGTCGACTCTGTCTAGAGGACGAGGAAACTGCAGAGCACATATTATGCGAGTGTGGTACCTTCTGCTATCTTAGGAAGCGTATCCTCCACAGAGAAATCATGACTTCGAAGGGATCACCTCAGCGAGTTTATTAAGAATGTAGAGGAACTCCTCGTTTAATTAGCTAGCAGGCACAATATACCTTCTCTGGTCACAATGCTCGTTTAACACTAGCCCAAATTTAAACAAAGAAAAAAGCATGTCACAAGATTTATTTTTCATAAAATGCATTGGAATTGTTGCCCTAAATATAATGCACGATGTTTACTTCTTGGTACAAAGTCGTTGAAAACTAGAAGTACTTTTCATAATATAATATTATATAGAGGCCTGCTCTGTTATCACGCAAAAAAATCTGTTATGTTGATAATCTGTTGATTATCATAGGAATTTAATCACAGGATTTATATCGTAATATAATTTTGTCTCTTTAAGTAAAACACTTTCCTTGAGGAAAAGAGCGCGATGTGACACGGGCCCAAGTTATGTCATCCGTTCATGCAGCACAGACGTTCCACCGTGAATGAAGCATAACGTTCTGGCCAATTCAAAAAGCAAAAGACCTCATGCCCCATCCAACAACAAAACAGACTGATAGAAGGGTACGGTTGGTGGACGTTGGTTTTTTTTCTAATTCAATGCAAATTCTGTAATGGCTTCCTGCTCGACGTGCACGATGTAAAAGCATTTTTCCCAATTCACGCCGCGGAATATGTGAAATATTTTTGCTATAAAATGTAACAATTACTACCAAAAATTATTTACAACAATATCCAAAAAGCCGAACGTGATCGGACACAGTGAAATACAAGTAAAAACAAGAAAAGTTCTGACCATATTCCAGTTGTCTTAATAATTTTTTTTTGTTATACCATTTATTGCATTCTTGTTGTTTCCATGTGCATTTTTTCCTAATTGCCAGTGGGAGTTAGAGTTTTTAGTGTAGTTTAAGTAAATAGTTAAGTGAGGAAGTGAAAAAATGGATGAGAGGACATTGAATGATTTACTTGAGTGTTCGGTTTGCCTGGAGCGATTGGATACGTCGTCTAAGGTCCTGCCTTGTCAACACACATTCTGTCGCAAATGCCTTGAGGTGATTTATTTGGAAAGTTAAGAAGATTCTTTAATCGGAATTATGTCGTTTGTGTGTTTCTATAGGTGATTGTCGCAAGCCGACAGGAGCTACGATGTCCGGAATGTCGTGTGTTAGTTGATACGAAAATAGATGACTTGCCACCGAATGTTTTGTTGATGAGGATTTTGGAAGGTAAGCTACTTGATTGTGTGCTGCGCATAGAGTATGTACGGCAAATGGGAAGGGACACAGATTCGAGAGCAGTGTGTGGGTGATGGGATACAATGTTGTCTTGGAATGCGATTATACGTATTTCTGTCACTTACTCATGCAGTTTCTGGGGACATCTTGTGATCACTGGGGCCATTTGTTAACTGAGGCTGTTGACAAACGTTTGCATGATGTGATTCTTTATGGGGCCAGGCAAGAAAAGTAATCTATTTTTAGTAATTATTACTTTTTGTCGCCTGCGAGATGATTTATCGACAACTGCCTTAGCCGGATAATTGATTGCTAATCTGTATAGCCGTTCGTAACTTACTTTGTACACGCCGCCAGTCGCCTTGTGGGAGGAAAGATGATTTTTTCAGAAAAATCTGTTGAGAAATCTATTTTTACTTTTCTTTTATTTAATAATAATAATAAAAATATTGCATCTCACGTCCATTTCCACTTTTCAGGCATGAAAAATGCGGCGGCAAATAAACAGAACACTAACAAATCGCCTAAGATAACCAACACTCCAAGCCTGCCGCCCGAAAGCCATATAACCGCTGGAGGTGCAGGAAACATCTCCATTATGAATGCCTTAGATCAACGTGCACCAAACCTAAATGCCAACCTAAAAGACAAAATCAAAAAATGTCCTGCTCCTGACCAAATGAGCCAATCACTACCCAATCAACAGCAACCAAAAAATCTCACTATTAACGACCTGCATCAGCACCAACAGCAACAACAGCTTCATCAATCTTTTCCACCCAATATCCATCATCAGGTTCAACAGCAACAGCACCAGCAGCAGCAACAGCAACAACAGCAATACATACCACGTGTATTTGCCCTTTACGACTTTCAATCAAAAGAACCCAACGATTTGTCTTTCAAGAAAGGTGACGTGATACTCCTAAAGCGAAAAGTTGACGCGAATTGGTTCGTTGGCGAACTCGACGGACGCGAAGGGACGTTTCCCATCAACTACGTCCAAGTAATCGTGCCGCTTCCCGTGCCACAGTGTATAGCACTCTACGATTTTAAAATGGGACCAAATGAAGAAGAAGGTTGCCTCACGTTTAAGCGAGGTACCATGATTCATGTGCTGCGTCGGGTTGATCACAATTGGGCCGAGGGACGAATTGGCTCGTGCATTGGAATCTTCCCCATTGCGTTTGTCGAAATGAATGCTCTCGCCGAGCAATTACTCGATGTGAGTCTAGGACAGCTAGGAAATCATCAGCATGTGGTGAACGCGACTCCTCGAAATCTTCCTCCAATTCCATTTGATTCAAATGCGAACGATTCGACCAGCAGCTCGTCTACAGTCACCACGAGTCCAAATTCGACTTGCAGCAGTAATTCTAGCTCGAATTCGATTCCCAGCAGTCCGGGATCGAATCCAACATCGCCACAGAATAATCCTGCCGTTAAATACCGGGACTACAAGGAGAAAAGACACTCTCTCAATGCGCTCACATCTGGTGCGAGTCTGAGCATCATTCAATCGAATAGACATTCGGCCGAGATACTTAGCGTTCCGGTATCATCAACCGGACAGGAGAACCAAACCAATTCGACGTCGAATAACGCACCAATACAAAGTGCAAGTTCATCCCGTGGCGGTCGTACCGAAGTGGGAAAACCCTCCCGCGAACAGAGTCGAGTAAATGTCCTCAAAACTGGCGGACAACAAAATGTTCCCCCCTCACTACCATGGGGATATCTAGCCTTGTATCCCTACAAACCTCGGAAGGGCGATGAACTAGAACTGAAGAAAGGCTGTGTTTACATAGTCACTGAACGATGCTTGGATGGATGGTTCAAAGGGAAGAATTGGCAAGATATGTCTGGCGTGTTTCCCGGGAATTACGTCACCCCACTACGAAGTCGTGATCAACAGCAGTTGATGCATCAATGGAAGTTCGTACAGAGCAGTCAACCAGCATCAACACATGTACAGAGTCCGAATACGAATCAAATAAATATTCTCGAGAATATCAGTATGCGATTGTGTCAAATGTCGAGTGTGCCTCATCAGCCGCCGGAATTGCCACCACGAAGCGCCGGTGGTGGTCCGTCATCGTCATCAGTGTGGGCGAAACCCCTGGGTCATCACATGGAGTCGTTTTTTGGTCGAAAATCATTAAATGGCCCGCCACAAACTGCACAACAACAACAACAGCAGCAACAGCAGCATGCCGCAGCAGTAGCTGCAGCCCAAAATGCCAAGAGACTAGCCATTAAGGAATCTAAAGAAAACAAGCATAATGCTGGGCAAGATAAGGAGAAACACAAGGAGCAACACGCTTCGTCATCTTCATCGGCAGTCAGTTTGATGAAACGTTTGACGAATATCAAGCGCTCTAAGTCGCCCAGTTCGAATCATGTCGGCAACAATCACACAGTCAATACCTACTCGATAGATAATCCCTCGTTTGAGGATAGTGGCACTTCGAATAACCAAAACAACACTAGCCAGCAGCAGGCAGTGCAACACCCGCCGCCGACTACGTCAAACGATTGTGTGAGTGGTAACACCACTGCCATGCATCCTGTACATGTTAGGTAGGGATGATGTGATGCTTCTTCCTATACATATATAACTTTAATGGGATTGACTTTCAGGTCTGGATCATGTCCAAGTCAGTTGCTTCAAAGTCTCCCAGTTGATTTGAATACTGCATGCGTCGCGAATGAATCGCCATCATCATTCGGTTCGCAACGCCTTAAAGGAAACAAAGAACGACCACAACTCCAGGGGTGAGACATACATCACCTTTTTTATGTTTTCCTTCATAACAATTTTTCTTTCAGTTTAAGGCAACCAACTGATGGAGCACTCCGACTAGCCACACCAGGAGGTGGTACTTCTCTTCTCATCACTACATCATCCTCCAATCCGTCGAATAATATTCTCTTGAACAAATGTCAACAATCAGTTTCGAATCCCTCCGCTATCCAGCAGTCTGCCCTAATCTATCACAAGAAATCACAAAGTCTCGATGCCAATACAATTTCAACTCAACTAACCAATAATTCATCATCGACGGCAGCTAAAGGATCAGCGAACTCGCGCGAGAGGTTAGTTCAAAAAACTAAAACATTGCAGTTCTTTCAGGAATTCTAATCGTTTACCGTTTGCCGTTTTGCTTTTTGGATAACTCTTTCAGCAGGTTCCGATGCATTGTGTCGTACCCACCGAATAGCGAACTCGAATTGGAATTGAACGTTGGCGATATTGTGTATGTACATAGAAAGCAAAAGAACGGTTGGTACAAAGGGACACATTCCCGCACGAATAAGTCGGGATTGTTTCCGGCTTCGTTTGTGGAGCCCGATATTTAATTCTCTTTTTTTTTTACACACGCAATTCTTCGTTGTTAAGGATAGTTGCTGTTTGAAAATGTTTTTTTTTTTTATTCTCCGTTTCCCCGTTTTTTGCTTTAACTTGTTTGTTCATTTTTTTTTGAATTTTCTATTTTCTTTTTTGTTATACTAGTCCTTGAGGGGAATAGTAAAAAAAGACTTAAAGCTTACTGTTTCTTATGAATGCTTATGAATTTGATTTTTTTTTTATAATAAGTGATCGAATAAAGAAAGACCATGACTGAAAGTGGTTTTAGGTGAAATGATGGTTCCATGACATTGAGAGGAGGAAGTAGATAAGGATTTGGTATACTTGCCGATCTTGGTTTGAATGTGCTTTTGCTTTAGGCATGAATGAAGTAATTTCGAATGGTTGTCCAATCAGATGAATATCATAGCAAGTTTTCTACCCAATATCAATAGTAAGGTGTTGTTTGACAGTTTCTGGTTTATGTCAGTTATGATTCCTTTTATTAAAGTAAGCCAAAGCACGGTACATCTTGTCTAAATCGCGCTGGTTCTTGCCATGCCATACATTGTACTTTCGTTCACTACCCAGGCTCTGCTATTAAGCTGATATTACTTGCATTCTTTGTCTTCGTTTTATCCTCCACTCAACCTCCATGCCTCATACTAAGTGTGGGCAGTTTAGCTTTATTAACCCTAATTAGGTACATCTTTTTGGGACTCGATTAATCTCGAGGGATCCCACTGACAAAACTCCTTACCAAAACTAAAGTCTTAAAGCCAGAAACTTAAGATAAAATACGGTTAAAGTATCATATTGTACTTTCGGAGGTTTTGAAGAAAAAAAATAATTTAAAAACCGAAAACCGAAGACAGTAATCATTTGTAGTTTGAGGTCATATAAACTTCAAGATGCCTATCTAGGTTTAATCTATTAGCCATTATAGGACTTAATTATACAAGGAACTTTGCTCTTCACATAATAGAGCTGTTGAAAATACTTGGGGCTATCACCTTTCTACGCCTTGATAGCAGAAATAACACTTATCCATGTTTGCTTTCAATACTAATCTGTATTAGATGGATATGTCAGAGGCTGTCTATATTGTTGTTTTGCAAGCCTGTTGATTAAACTAAACTATTCTCTTTCAAGAGAGTTTCGTTTGGAATTCATTTGTTCTATATGTCAATTGCAAATCACATTCATAGGTAGGTATTCCCAAACTGCCAAGTACCAGGCGGTATTTGATTAATCCTTATTCTGTATGTTTTCTACTACCCTGCAATATTCTTTAAAAGAATCTCTTCGTTTCTTGCATTTTAGTTTTAAAAACATCTTTGATTAGGTAAAACAATTTTCAATAAGTGAAAAAAGTAAAAAAAACATTTTATTAAGTATATTGAAAATATATTAAATAAAATATAAAAGAAAGAAAAAAAAATATTAAAGTACGCTGTTATTAGTTAGGAAATGAAAAACAAAAATATAAATTTTGTAACAAACCGACCTTTTGTTAGTCACTTTTTTTTGTTTTTGTAGTTAGTTAAAAAAAGTCGAATACAGTGAAAGTGAAGGACTTTTGTATTGCCATTTATAATGTAAGACGTTTAATAGGTGTACAAAAACTGCGCGCAGTGGATTCTTAAGGCGAAATTGCGTTTTTATTATAAAATTGTATACAAAAAAGTTACTTTCATAGTTATAGTTTTATTTTTTTTTTTAATTAACTTTCATGACCTTACAAGAGTCCAAACATAACTTTAATGGTGCGCACGTATTCCCATATTGATCTTATTTTGCCCACCTCCGTAGCCTTGCCCTTCGTTTTGCCGAGTAATCCACTTACTTTATAACATATTGCATTGCATTCCCGAAATCTTCTATGCTCTGAATAATCAGACTATGAGTCCAAAACACGTAGCATTTAACCAGCTGTTTTGCTGGCAGTAATTTTTATATTTTACCATGAGGTGAGGCCACGGAGCCTCAGATTTCGATGACCCGCATCAGCCACATCTTTTAAATTTTGTTTTCACTCAGTGGGGTAACGGCAAAATACCTTGTAATACACTTGCGGTCATAAAAACCTTCCGGGAATAACTGGTATTATATTAGAAGTTCAATAATATCCCCTGATCTTTCAGCATTCCATACTAACACACACCTTCATTTAGTTTTTTTTTTCAGCTGTCTTACGTTTCATTACATGCCACAAGTGATCGATTGGAGTTAAATTGGCCTAATTTGGTGTCCAGACTAGCCTGGAAATTCCGAGGTTATAAAATGTTTTACTGAGCTGAAAATTATTGACAGACTGTGGTTACTTTTTTATTTATTATTCATAAAGTACACATTAAGAAGTTGGTTTGCAACAATTTACTTCTCGATTCGGCTCGGTGGTAAGGTGCAGAATCATCTTGAAAAATCCACTTGTGAGTATAGGAATGATGCTGTTCAGTTGGTACCAAAAACTCCCTTATTACTTGTTATGTCAAATAACAATCCACAATTTAATCATAATATAGTTTATTGTTTCATTAAAAAATACAGCTTAGGTAATCTCATATCGTGGTGACAGAGAATCATACACAAAATGATCTCGGAACTTTCGACTTTCGTGCATATGGACTTATGCTCTTACACGGCATAGTGCTGCCAGATATGAGGGACACATTATTTCTCTCTTAGTTTTGCGCGGAGTACGCAGAGTGGTCGAACGACAGGTCTACGAATACGCCTGTTACGGTCAGCTCGAGATTGTTCTGGGTCTGCTTGGAGTGTTTCGCTGGCCTCCGTTTTCCCCCCCGTGGATTGCTGGTAGTTTCTTGCAATTTGATGGGTGGACATTTTTTGATGAGTGGAAAATGATAATCAATAGTTGAAAGTCTGTAAAAAAGATAAATCGACGGCCAAATAAATACTGATTACATTTTTTTACACCGAATACTATCGCCAGAGCCTTTTTTTCCACCATATGATTCCGCTGATGTGCATCCAAAGTTTTGGACGCATGGGCTATTGGTCATTCTGTTTCATCGGGGTAAATATAGAGTACTGGTCCAATTCTGTAATCAGATGCATCAGTGCCCAGTACCACAGGATAATCGTTACTGTAGTGAGATAACCGGGTAATATGTATTATGGCTTCTTTAAGCGCCTTAAACGCAGCTTGTTTACTTCCCCAGATAAATTGTTCATTCTTCTTATTAATTGCATTGAGTGGTGCGCAAATCTCTGAATAGTTCCTAATAAATTTCGAAAAGCACCCGTTCCACTATTTGAAGGCCTGATGCCGTCGGCTCCAAGAATATCTCCTAAATATTTAAAGTGTGGTTCCATAAAGTGAGATTTATTAAATCGACATCTCAAACCATGCTCCTGTAGACTTTGGAATATTTTTACTAGTGCTTCTGATCGTTGCTGCCAGTAACTATGTCATCTAAATAATTCGCGCAGTGAGGCATGCCTGCAACAATATGTTCAACTAGGCGCTGAAAAAGTGTGTGACCGGAGCTACACCGAAAGGTATTCTTTTATACTGAAAAAGACCCAAAGGAGTATTAGCAACCATAATCTTTTGGGACGCGTCATCCAGTTTCAAATAGTCATCGGAGAGATCAATTGTCGAGAACTTCTGGCCACTTCGTAGGTTAAACGTTTAATCGTCAACTTGTGGAATTGGATGTCGGTCAATCAATAGTTGGGCATTAACAATTGCTTTAAAATCTCCACAAATACGAAGATTGCCATCCCTTTAACGCACCAGTACAATTGACTCGCTTCTTTGCGAAAATATTTATATATTGTAAACGGTTTCGGCCTGGCTTGCAAAAGTTCGAACAAGGAATAGGAATCCAAAAATGGCCCAGTAAAGAATTATATTTTACCATACAGCCATGGGCTCCTACATTTCGCTTATAGGTTTCCAAATATATCGATCAGTGGTGGTTTATACCTGTATATAGATTTTTGTGTTCGGTTTTCCATAGTTTCTTCGATTCGAACAGTTAGATGTTGAAACATTTTCTCCGCTAAGAAGCAAGGGGAATTGTATTAAAGCATTTGTAATCGCCTGTATTATTTTGGGCATTAAAGATTACAATAGCAAATACTCCTAAGGAAGGATCGGTAAGAGCTTTAATTTTATAACTTCCGCTTAACTTAGAAGCTAAATTTATTTTATCATTTCATAGTATGTTCTGGATACTTACTTAGCCATAGGAGATGATCTCATTTGTGTACTTCGTCCTGTTGCATTCTTATTGTACAGTCAACAATCCTCCTTTTAAATTTTTCTAAATCTGTGGAGTTTCCAGTAATTAAACGGTCTGAGTCTTCTGTAACCAATAGAGGCACATTCAAATTGTCCACATCCGCGGAAACCCTAACAGATATCCGTTACAATGGTATCACTAAGACTGTCTTTTTCCCAGATATAGAGGGACTCATGTATCGATCTGGGTTCCAATCCCAGATACAGCTGTGTTCAAAATAGTAGTGATGAAAATCAAATTTCAAAATAAAAGGTCGTAAATGTCAAATTTCATATGTTAAACTTAATATTTAGTCTTGAATCCCTTATTACTCAAAACGACGTTGCATAGAGTTGACTAAGCTTTAACAATGCTCTTTTGGACTTTTTGCCCAGACTTCCTTAACCATTTCCCTCAGTTCCCGATGATTTTATGGTTTCACCTTTCTTACATCTCACCATAGGTTTTCATAGGTTGGGAGCCTGCGGAGGCCAAACCATAACATTAACCCATTTGGCCCGAAACCATTCCTTTGATGCTCGGCTCGCTTTTTTTGGGTCATTGTCCTGCTAGGAGGCCCATTTTAAGTTCATTTCATACTCTGCGTAGGTTAGGATGGTTCTAGACAGAATATTGATATAAACATGCTGATTCATAATTTCTCTATAAGACGTATGCGTCGTACACCATAGTAAGAAAAGCACGCCTAAACCGTTTTTTGCGTATATCTACTCGTATATTTAGATTGATATTCAGTCCGGAACGGACGGCAGACATACTGTCAAGAACCAGTGCCCCAAAAGAGAACAAATTTGGTTTCATCTGCCCACAATATATTGCTCCCCTTTCCAACTGGCCAGCTAATATGATTTTTGGCGAATTCAGTGCCGCTGTTCAATTAGTCTTTCGTCAGAAGCGGACTTTTTCTTCGGTTGGTAACTTCACTTATAGAAAGTAGAAGCACAGACTAGAGCTATCGAGATGAAGCCCTACGTAATAAAATTTCGATTTATCTGGCTGTTGCGAGATTCGGACCTGGGTCACCCGGGTCATATCTTCAAGCACTGAGACAATGTGCTCCCGAATATGTGGTTGTTTAAGCTCAGGTACCCAAGTTTAGCTTGTAAGAGCTCACTAACATCAAATTATGAAAGTAAAGTTAGAGCTTTGGGCAAAGAGCCGATGATTTCATGGGCAATAATGGGTTCTTAGCTACTTTATAAGAACTTACGAGAACCTGGAATGTCGGCAAAATTTAATACACAAAGATAATAACGGGTACTTGCTCTCGAGTGGTGTCATATGGGGGTTTTCGGAAGCAGTTGTAGGTATAGGATGACTTAAGTATTTGGACATGTCGTATTGGTAGAAATCTCTATCACCAACATTGAGAGAGTTTTAATGCGTGAATCATTGTACTTTTCTGGGGATAACAGCTGATCTAGAGCCTGCATTCTTAAGTAGCAATAATACACAGAGTAAAAGAAATTGTAACAAATGTTTCAAATCTTCTTTAATATGCAATTAAATATCACAAGCGTTAATCCAGCTGTTGGCATTTTTCCAAGGCTAATATCAAAAACGCCTTATTTTACTTGCTTTTATGTCTTCGTGTTGTCTTCGTCTGCAATTTTAACCTATATAACAAAGACACGGTAGTAACACCATAGTAATAGAAAAAAACACGTTTCTTTTGTACAGATTATGTTCACAACAACGAATCTCGCCATTTTACACGATTTTCTTGAAAACATGTGAGTTGTAGTTATACTATGATATTTCGCCCTAAAAAGGTCTCATTCCTTAAGCTAATCCTAAGAGTATCGAGAAATTTATGGAGGACCAACTTTGGTTTCCGATTTTAAACTTGATTTTAAATTAATTAGAGAAATGCATCAAGTTGCATTGATATTTTTTAAGCTTATTTTCCATCGTGCCATTAAACAATAAATCTTTTACAAAAAAAAAAAGCTTTCAAGGGTCCACTGCGCGTAAATGAAATAAAATGCAGCTAAAAAGTAAGAATTAGACTTGGGTAAACCAACATGAAAACAAAATTTATAACATGTGATCTTTTTTATACATTTTACAAATATATTTACAAAGAAAAGAATATTTGCCTGATTATCTAAACCTTCAATGATTCATTTTCTTATTTCCATATTCATTTCAACTCAAATCTTATTTACAACGACTTTGATTTCTTTTATTTATAAAGGAAATAAAACAAGAATAACGATTTTATTTTTGATTTCTCTAGTTTGTAAGTTTTTTGATACACACGTATATATTTGTATACCATATTTTTAATTCCTTGACACTTTTTTTTTTATTCTGTTATTCTTTAACCTATGGTTCTTTAACCTATAATGAAATAGATAACTAAATGAAAATCTAGAAAAGCACAAAACTAAAGACGAAGTAAGACATTCTTAAGACAAATTTGAAAAAATACAAAGAAAAAAAAATTATATTACTAGGATTGTGTTCACGATAACAAACATAAATCGAGAGGTTTATTATAAATATTACATACAAATAGATACAAAATGTTTTTTGATGTTTTATAATTAAATAATTATAGTAAAAAGGAAAAAAAAACTTGATTGTTAAACGTAAAACTTAAGTGCAAATATGTAGCTAATAAAATTATTAAATAATAAATAAAAATATTAATTATGTACGATAACTTAGAGTAATCTCAGTAAATTATGACACCAGTTTAATAATACATTTACTAAAATAAAAACGAAACACTAAACTAAATATTTAATACCATAAATCAAATGATACTTCAAAAATTGATAGTACTAGTTGTAAACAAAAATAAACTAACATTCTTAACTGTGGGAATCTCAGAGTTCTATACTAAGTATTTGAGGAAATAAAAATGAACAATAAACATAATTCGAGACACTGACATGATTGTAAATTGCTGTCGATATTTTGAAAATGGAAATGAATAAACTCGAACGTTTTAAAACGAGTATGAGAACATGTGGAGTTGGTTTTATTTTTTTCTATTTTTAAACCCTATCTAGAGTCCATGTCTAGGCATCCAGGAGTCATAGCATGAAAACGAGAATATGAGTTGGTATACAGAGGCAAGGTGTTGACGTCCTTTTTTCATTAGCAAGACGGGCACGCAACCATTAAGATTTTGTGTGAGGTAGACAAATTAAGATAATGTCCTGAAACTACTAAATTTGAGGATTGATTCCACAGGAACAAAGGCAGACAATTCGTCACAGATACAATTTAACTCTTAGATGCATAATGCTCAATTACTGCAGTAGGGAATAACATATAACCAAATCTACCGTTTTCGGTTTCAAAATATAATATCTCGGCGTTTTAGTTATATCTTCAGCTGCAAAGTACCCATATACATATGGGATTATTGGGAGAAAGAGATATCGGCCTTGATGTGGTAAAGAATTCGATGACAGTTAATTGCTTTCGAAAATCTGTTCTGTGTTAAACTTCAATAATAATTCCAAAACGGTGACTAACAAAACTTCATCTGAATTTGACAAACTTTATATTGTATTGTATTGTATTGTATTTATGGTTAAAATATAAATTTAATTTATGTCTTAATCTACAGTGGGTATAGCACTAGCTACCAGGGCTATCGGCTAGAATTAATAAAATTATTCTTTATTAAATTTGATTTACAAGCATAAGGGTTTGTAACAGTGTGTATACGTCTACAATGTTTTGGGAATTTGTGTGTATTAATAGGTCTATGAGTTTCTTATTAAAAAGTTCGTTACAATGCTGATTAACCGTCGGGCAATCGTGTATGAGATGTTTGGCTGATAAAAGAGCTTCTAGTTGGCAAAGGTGACAGGTTGGAGGGTTGCTTTTCATAAGAAGATGTTTGTGCGTTATTTGTGTGTGTCCGAGTCTCAGTCTCACAAAACACTTGATCATCTTGAAAGGTATATTTGTTGGGTAGGAGGGCGACGTGCCGGATGGATTTAACCTCGAGTAGTGGTGGACATGCTGTCTCCAAGACGTTGTTCTTTTTATATGCCAGTATGCATTGAGGTGGTTTGTGAAATCTCTTTTAGATATTGGGTGCGGTGAGATATTCTGCTGTTCGGTGATATGTCGGGCGGCATAGTCTGCCAGTTCGTTTCCTTGGATGCCTGAATGACCTGGGATTCAGAGTATAAGTAGATTCGGGGAATTTTGTATCACGTTGTCCCGAATTTTTGTTATGAGTGGATTACGGTTGTTTATATTACGGATTGCATTGGTCACAGAGAGGCTGTCAGTGCAAATTAAAGTTTTTCTATCGGTGTTTTTTGCGGCATATGTTGCACTGAGGATCCCTAAGGCTTCTGTGGGAAATATTGAGAAGTGTTCTTGCAGCGGAAAGGATGCTGCTGTTTGAGGTAACAACTGCAAATCCAGTGCCATTCGTATTTTTTGAACCGTCCGTGTATATTATATCCCAGTAATTATTTCTGTAGGTAAAGATGATGAGAAAGAAGTGTCGATTTGTTAGTGGGGTAAAGACGGAGAGAGTGGCCAATAAACAGTGAGCTGGACTGTCAAGAGAAAATGAAATGAAAAGTTACGAAAAGAAAATAGGAAAGATAATGTAGAGAAGACAAACAGATGAGAGGATCATTCGAAAAGTAGCCGTGCTAGAAGACAGGTCAACGAGAAGTAGAAAAGCGAACGAAGAAAAAGAAAAGAAATAAAGTCAAGCCGAAGAACTAAACCGAAGTCCACGTTTTTTTACTAATTCGAATTGGATTGTTTTTCTTTTATTTTTTCTTAATATTGTGAATTCCCTTTTAACCGTTTTGTTATTTTTCTTATTAAACGAATTGTAATCTTTTTTTTGAATCTTACTGTGTTTTTTTTTACTAATCCCCCGATCCCACGTAGCGATTTATCCATAAAGTAAAATTCTATTCTACATTTCTGTAGTTAAATCGATCGATCATCTCGTTAAATAATTGAAGGTAGATCTCCTTTGGTGTTGATTCCTTTTTTAATTTGGAGAGTCTTATGTCGATGGCTTTAGGTGGGAGCAGCCAGGATGGGTAAGCCTCCTTGCTTGGTGTTTTAAGGGCGGGGTGAAGACCCGCTTTTTTCGCTAAGTCTAGAGCATTGAATACAGTTGAAGGGCATGTAGGAGTTTTGCTGAGTTTTAGGATTTTTTTGGCATCTTCGGTTATAGGAGATTTTTGGGATTGGCATATTTTTGGGGCGAGGAGGGAGGTAAGAATATCCCGGCGGTCGTTTAACGATGGGAGTCCGGACTCGGTAAGAATATTTTGTATAGGTGTGGTTCTGATGGCGCGTAGACTTGCTCTGATGGCGGCATGGTAGGGGGATTTAATCAGCTTCAGTGTTGAGTTCGAACATTTTCCGTAGATTGCCAGTCCGTAGTCGATTTTTGATAGGATGATTGATTTTGTTACGTGTAACAGAGAATTTATGTGAATTAAACTATTTTTGGATGCTAAAAATCGAACAATATTAAGTCTGGTAGTTAGTTTATTTTTTAAGTCTAAGCAGTGTTTCTTAAAATTAAACTTATCATCGAATAATATTCCTAGAATGTTTAAGGTGTTTACATTGGATATAGCTAGATTAAAAAAGTTATTTACAAAGCTGTTACAATTTTTTTCTTACAAATATGTAGGTGTTTACTTTTGTTTGGGGATAGTATAGACCTCGAATAGATGCACCACATATTAAGCTCAGTAAGAATGGTTTGGAATTTGTCTCGGGTGCTTATTATGTCGTTGCATTTAGATAGTAGGACTTGGTCATCCGCATAGAGGATATGGCTGATTTTGTCTGTTTTTGAAATAATTTCACTTATATCATTGTATGCAATGATGAATAGTGTTACTGACAAAGGTGAGCCTTGGGGTATGCCATTATTAAGGTTGTGCACGCTGGAGTAGGAGTTATTTGCTTTTGTTCGAAACTTCCTGTTGGTTAGGAAGGCTTTTACGTAGGAATACATTTTAGGTCCCACCTTCCACTTAAGTAATTTGTTTAGAACTACGTGGATCCCAATGCGATCAAAGGCTTTCTCGAAGTCTAGGGAAAGGATCGAGACATGGTTTTTGGTGGAAAGTGCCGACGCAACATATTCGTCGATGTGGAGTAAGGCATCCATCGTGCTTCGCCCGTGTTTGAAGGCCACTTGGTTTGGATTGATGAGGTTTTTATTTTCTACGAACCAGAGGAGTCTTCTGGATATAATTACTTTGCTTAAACATGGGAGCAAGGATATACATATGTAGGTCTATAACCGTTTGTGTCTATTGGTTGGTTATTGGTTTTTGGAATCGGGACAATTGTAGCAATTTTCCATGTTTGTGGGACTATAACTTGGTCAAAGATAAGGTTAAATAGGCTTAGCATTCTGTTCTTTGCGATCGAAGGCGCGTTTTTTAACATTGGGTAGGATACTCTGTCGTAGCCAGGGGTTTTTCCTTTCAACGCGGTTAAGCAATTTCCTAGCTCCAGCGGGTTTATTGATTTTTCGATTAATTTTGCTGTGTGAAATTGCATTACTCATTGCAGAAAGTTTAGCTGTGAGGAAGCCGGGGGAAAAGGTTGGGTCGCTAGAGTAGACAGTCCAGGTTTCGGCAAAATGTTCACAAATTTTATGTGGGTCGGAGATGAATTCGGATTCAGTGCATAGGGTCTTAATTTGGTGAGGTGTATAATGTCCTGTCAGTCTTTTATTATCATTATTATTATTTATTAACCAGCAATTAAAATTACAAGCTAACATATATTTAATGAGCACTGGCTGCAAGGGCCTTCGGCTCTTTGTAACAAATTTTTATACAATAATTCCACATTTACTTATGAATTGATGTATTAGGTTGATATTGTTCTTAGTGGGATTCTTTAGTATTTCATACACTGGACTTTGGTTGAAAATATTTCTTCTTAATGCAGGGCCGATCAATTTTCGAGGATATGGGGGATGTCCAAAGTAATATTGCAAGCGGGGCAAGCCTGAGGATTATTCCCTTTCAGTAGATTTTGGTGGGTCGATTCAGTATGCCCTAAACGTAGTCGGACATATGTGGTTATTTTGCATTTAGGGATCTTAGTTGGGTAAAGAGGTTGAGTTCTGCAGGCGTTTACTTTTTTGTAATGGTGGTTGTATAAATTCCAGTTATTCAGCAGCTGTTGGTTAAAATGATGATGTACATACGTGACCACGTCTGATTTACTAAAGATTTCAAATCTATGGATCGGTGCTTTATTTACATAACTAGCAGCTTTATCCGCTAGTTCGTTGCCCTTAATACCACAGTGGCTTGGGATCCACATGATTTTTATTTTATTTCTTTTCCTTATCAGTAGGTCCCTTATTTCGACTACTAAGGAATTGTAGTTGTTTGGATTCTTTATAGCTTTTTTGTGCATATAATATATTTTCCATGCAATCCAGAAGTAACTTTTAGGCTTTCTAGAATTGTGAAAGCTTCTGAGGTGAAGATTGAAGAAAATGGGGGCAGGACGCCGACTTTTATGAAAGCACCACTTTCCAGTACTACAGCGAAAGAGTTGTTATCAGATGTTTTGGAGCCATCCGTAAAGATAAATGTCCATCCGGACGATTTGAAGGATGAGGAGATGTCAGCGAATAGAGAGCGGTATAGGGAAGGGCTGGTACTGATTTTGCTATGATATGCTAAGGTCATTACAATGTTTTCCGGTAACAAGGACCACGGGGGACCACAGTTGCATTATGGATCGTGTTAGCAGGATAATGTCAATAGCCGAATCTATTTTCCTTGGGTGTTTGCGTGTCATAGCGCGCCGAATATCTTCATCAATGATCGAATTTGTTGAGAAAATCAGTTTGGCATATAAATAGTTTGGCAATGACAATGTCTCTTCTAACCTCGACAGTAGGTAGGCCGGCTTCCACCAGGATGTTTTTGATCGGAGTTGTGCGGAACGCATTTACACTTCTTCTGGCTGTTTGATGGTATACAGGCTTGATCATTTGGAGGGTGGTTTTAGGGGAATTTCCATAAATGTATATACCGTAATCAATTTTACTTAGAATCAACATTTTTGTTAAATTGCATAAGGTGTTAATATGAACATAACTTTTTTTGTTGGATAAATACTTGATAATATTAGCCCTTGCAGCGAGAGATTTTTTAAGTTCATTACAATTTTGGTTTCCAATCATACTTATTATTAATAATTAAGCCTAGGATACTGAGTTCACTTACATTCATTATTTGTACATTGTTAAAATTTAAACTTAGTTGTGGACAAGAACGTTTACGACAGACATGTAATGTTTTACATTTAGAGATCGAGAGTTTGCACCAATTCAAAATGTCGTTGAGTGCATTTTTTAGGAGGACTTGGCTTTTGTTCAGATCGCTATTTCTGCAAAGAATGAGCACATCATCAGCATAAAGGCAATGATCAAGACCTTTATGGTTAGATAAGATTTTGCTGATGTCGTCAAAAGCAATGCAAAATAGGACAACAGACAAAGGGGATCCTTGGGGAATTCCGTTGTGAAGGGGAAATGTAGCGGAATAGCAATTGTTAAGCTTAACACACATTTTTCTATTGCTTAAAAAAGCCTTGACATAGCGATATATGTTTGGACCAATTCCCCACTCCTTCAGTTTATTTAAGATAATATGCGCTCCGATCCTATCAAAAGCTTTCTCAAAGTCAAGGGACAAAATCGTTACATGGTTTTTCGAGCGTAATGAGTTAGAGATAGTGAAGTCTATGTGAAGAAGGGCGTCGGTACATCCTCTGTTGGGTTTGAAGCCAACCTGATTGTGGCTAATAAGATTTTTAGTTTCAGCGAAGCAGAGTAACCGTTTTGCCACAATTTTTTCCAATAATTTGGTTATACATGGGAGTAGGGAAATTGGTCGGTACCCGTTGATTGAAGATTTGTCCTTCTTTGGCTTTGGAATTGGGATTATGGAGGCAAGCTTCCAGTTCTGAGGTATAACACTCGTGTTTAACACGTTATTATACAGGGTGTCCCACGAGCAGTGTGCCAAAAAGCTAGAGCGTGTAGGTCTGGTCAAGGCAAGAAAAAAATCGTATGGGAGGGGGGGTCTATTCCCCCCCGTTTAGCCGGGAGGGGCATTTTCTAAAAAATTGACTTAATTTGGAAAAAAAAATATTAAAAATCATATTAAAACAGTTACATCCACAATGCCGTGATATACTTTTTTGTAAAGCCAGAAACCTCTTCTTTCATCTTGTTTTTAAACGAAGCTGTTTTAAGGAATAGTTTTTGAGAAATTAATTTTCAAACTCAAAATTTTGAACAAAAAAAAATTTCGAACTATTTTTTTTTCAAAATTGTATGTAATTAAGTACTAATTTTTTTTCAAAAATTCAATTCTCTTATTAGTTTTTAGTTAAAAACAGAAAACCGGATGCAAAAATGTCTTGTAGGTTTTGAGAAGTTAAAAAAAACCCGAACCATTTTTTTTCTAAGAAAAACCTTTTTTTTTGGTTTTAACGCGGCTGGACTTGTAGGCAAATTAATGTATGAAACATTGACCTCTTCTTTATTATTTTTAAAAAATTCGGAGTTTTATTATAATAAATTTTCAATATGATCCCCATTTCTTAGAAGGCAAAGATTATATCTCCTTCTAATGGCTGCACATAAGTCTATGCTTGACAAATTTTCCTGCAATTTGACTCCAGCGACTTCAATCCGTTATTTCAGTTGTTCCAAAGATACTCTTTCCACTTCGTAAACATAATTCTTCATGAATCCCCACACATAAAAATCTAGAGGAGTTAAATCTGGTGATCTAGGTGACCATTCCGGGGGGCCCCTTCTTCCGATCCAACGGTCACTAAAATGATCATCCAGCCAATTGGCAAAATTGGTTGAAAGTATAACTGGACTATCATGATTTAATGGTATTTCCTCCCATTTTTGACTACCGTAAAACTCACTCGCAAATTGATGACGATAAATATGACGAATTACCCTTACCAGGATTTCCGCGAGTAGCAATATGATTCGCTCAAAATGAATCAAATTCTGCAAGTAATTCCAGGCACATCAGGTAGTGGCCGAATCGTTCATCATGTCCCCTGAAAGCAAGCCCCTTTTTTTAATCACTGTCAAGATTCGTTTAAAAAAGTTTTTCTAATACTGGATTTCAACATCAATTTGCGAACAAAGTGCATTATCTACCCTCGCAGTCGCAATAGCTCTACTTCGATCTAACATGGCTTTTTGGCAAATGCGATGATCTTTGGGATCTTCGTGCGACCTCAGTATTCGATTAATATGTTCAAATCGTTACATCCGTCTTCATATCAGGCGATTTGTTCTCAAGTGTTTTCGAACCGTTCGCGCAAATAGACGTTTAAGAATAGGGCAAAATCAGGCCAGAGATTTAAATATCGTATTTTCAGATACCAAAAATGTACTCATCATTTACTTGTACTTCACCATTTGAATGTCATTAATCTAATTTATGCATCATTGTTTATAGAATAAAAAATAACATATGCGTACAAGTTATCGCCCTAGGTTCGAGCCTCACGAGCCTAGTGGTTAATCTACCACTGTCCCAACTGCCCAAATCAGGTTCAGTTTAGATTTAGAAACAATTTGTATGCTACAAGGTCGGTAATTACGTTACCACTGAGTCCAGGCTGTGAGCTATAAGTGCCACTTGGCTATCTATTGTAGCTAACAATGTTTGTAATCATAGAGGTCTGATGCTAGATGTGGATTTATGTTAGTGCTTATGAAGATGGCGTGTAACTCGGCTTGGAAGGCACTGAGGCACAGTCTCAGAGCCTTAGAAACTACCGAGTTTGATCCTGTACCATTTAAGACCTGTACCATTTAAGAACTTTACCGGGTTTCAGGTGCTACCACTCTTCCAAATTGAACGACTTGAAATCAGTATCACATATTTTAGATCAAAAAAGGTATTCAATCATACGTTTACCGTGTCGAGCTCGAAAAATTAATTAAGAATGGACATCTGGTTCGTTAGTCTGCATTTCGAGGTGCGTTGTTAAACGACGTTTGTGAATTCATAATAGCCGTATCACAATGTTGCGTTCGAGCATTCGGACTTTTGACAGGCGTTGTACCGACTTACGATAAACATATGTATGTCAAGCGCACGATTTAGGAATTTTTATAACGAAATGTGGCTTTAAGCAACAATGACGACGTGATAAAGACCTTGATCGATACAATCATGGTAAACTGAGAGTCTGATAAATGGGCTCAACAACAGTGCCGGAAAAAACTCCTTACTAAATAAAAAGAACACAAAACAGATAAGAGACGTTGAGGCTAGACATGGCACTGACGTTTTGAAAGTTAAACTCTCTCTTTGAAAACGCAATAGTGGGTTGTCAAACTGGCTATTCGGTCGTTCGTTTTGAGAGCTGATAATGCTATTTCGTACATTTGTATTTGTAAAAAAAGGAAAAAAAATGTGCTGAATGGTGTGTATGGTTCGTTTGGGGAGACAATGCTTACATTCTGTCATATTCCGATCTTTGAGCGCCTGAGCGCTTAAACTCTATTACGAAGCAAGACGATTTCATATTTAAATATTTCAAGGGAATACATACATATTAGTACAGCCTCCGAATATGCAGCGACAATGTACGTACATATTTACAATAAAATATTTCGCCAGACAACTTCCTATCTTCTGAGCTACTGCCGTGAATCTGTTCGAATTTGCCTACTCGTTTCATCGTACCAGAAGTCGATACTTTTTTACAGGTTGAGGCCAAACTAACCTTCTACCCTTGCAATTAGTTGTGTCAACAGAAGTTTTTAATTCATGCGCTTCTGTGCAAATATTAGCAACAATCTTATGTTATTAACAAATAGCATTAACCTGATTTCTGGGCATCGTATTCTACTATAAAAAGACTCCGAAGTTTTTCAAAATTCATCTTCAACCGTTAAAAAGCTAATCAATCAAGATGAACCTTCTTCTCATCGTAACAATCCTTTGTGCCTTCCTTTCTATACTGGATATAAGCATTGCACAGGATGAGGAATATTCAGAACTAGCACCAGAAGCAGTACCAGCACTAACACCAGCACCATCCCCAGCACCATCAGTTCCTAAAAGACAAAAACATAACCCAAAGAAAAATAGTAAGAGGAATAGAAATAGTGTTGATAATAAAAAACAAGGATTATTGCAAAAAATCGTGCAAAATGCAGGTAAAGAGGGTGGTATCCCAGGCGGTCGCCAGAGAATAAGGGTGTAAAAAAAACTATTCTATTCTATTACTATCTATTAAAATAAAATGTGAGATCACAACGACGCAATACGAGACTTGTTCAATTTTTTCCAAAGCACTAGGCGGCCATGAGACCAAAAAATCCAGAAGGTGCCTCGATTTTAGAAACGCTTTAAAATATGCCTGATTTTTGCGATAAATATGTGCGGTTTGAGAGGATCTGGCTGTTTTGCCTCACAAATAGTAGTAGTAGCATATTTTAGGGGTGTCTTATTTTTTATTCCTTAACAGACATTCAGAGATATTCTGCTGGAAAGCGGTATCTATAGGTAGTTGTTTGCGTTTTTAATAATTGGGAACCATACGTACTTTATGGAGTTGGTGAATTGATACAAATAAGTGAGTTTTATTAAGAGTATTATTAAGGCGCTTGTAAAGTCGATATCAAAGGAGTCTGACCATTTGGAGGGTAAGAAGTAGTAACGGCTGTGAATTGCTATGAGGAAAACACGACTGTCCGGATCGGTAGAATTGTCATGGCATTAGCTCGAAACAGACTGAAATCTGAGGGGAGTTAACTCACTATCTCCCTAATTACAGCCCAGATTAGTTCTTACTGCTTCGGATTTTAGTGCTTTTGGTGTTGCTGTTTTTGCTTTCGCTGTTTCTTTTGCTGCTACTTCGGTATGTGATGTATGTTCTGCAATCGTACTAAGTGCCGCCTTCGAAAAGGTATTTGGGGTTCCATCATATACGTGTACAGCATCAGTCCCCAATTATGTACTTTGCGCATTTTATGCTGTCCCATAGCAACAATGCAGTCACGGCAAAGCACTTATTATCACCGAACCTTATTCCAGGGATCCTTCTTCACTTAATCAACTTGCTATTTTATCGATTAGCAGATGGTGGTCGACGCTGAGCCTTCAATTAAGTAGTTTCTAAGAATTGTAATGGTTTTTTTCCCTTCTAAAATCGCAATTATCCATTTGACTATGGAAATATCAAAAAACGTATTTACTAGTGAAATCTCTATAATTGCCAAATGTATTCTGTTCACAGTTGGAAACCTGGCATTCTAAAGATCATTAATTGTTTAAGATATGGGGCCCATTAAAAATCGATTAAACAAGTTTAACCAATGAACCGGCAAATTTTCATATAAACCGTTTCGAACAAATCTATTCTTCAAAATCTCCAGCGGATCCAATGGGTGGCATTATTAACAGATGCATTGCAAAACCATCGAGCCACTTCACTTTTATACAAGCGGCATGAGCCGCCATTACTCATCCGTGGGCCTGTTTTCAAGAATTCGCACTCGGCATTCGAAACAGAAAACACGTTCGGCAGCTAATTGAGAATCGAATCTGTTTTGTTTTTAAATGCATTTTATAATGAAATCTCAAAAACAATTGCTCAGTCACTGACATCAGCGCAAAGCAAGAACATCATGGTGCAAACGAGCAGGTAAATAATAAAATTTTGAAAGCGAAAGAAAATTCAATTTTATTATTTTATTTTAGGTTTTTATTTGTTCTTCTTCTCCTTCTCGGACTCGGCTCCAATTGTTATATGCAATTTCTGGTTTTCCCAAGCCAAAACCAAACCTCGGATAAAATCGATATTTTGAATCCACAATGGAATAATGCTGAAACGAAAGTAAATCTTGTATATCCGATAACTGAAAGAACTATTGTCATGACACCTACACCTATCAAGATTTACGATGAAGTTCTGTTACAGGATCCACAAAGAGATGCGGATAAGTCGCCAATTTCAATTCTGCCCGAGGATACGACAGAACAATATATAGAAACGATTGATATTGAACCTAAACATGTTCAGCTTGTGGACTCGGATACAAATCCATTCAAATCCGTAATTAGTGAGCAAACACCCATCAAGCCACCAGAAATAATTAAACCCACACCATTTAGGACTTCGTCAACAACAACGACTCTCAAACATTCCGCCGATTCAGAGACAAGTCGCATTCCACCTCGAAAACGAGTGAGCCAGCGTACGTTTGACCAAGCACCATCTTACAGAAAACGCCCTTCAATTGATATGCGATTACCAACATGGGCTCGGAGACCATCTCGATATCTAGTATCACGTTACAGAGACGACTAACTTGGAGTAAATCAACGGAAGAAGAAGCTTATTGGAGTGATCTATGTCAACAAATGAATGTAAATAAATTCGGATTAGATTTTGGTTTTTGTGTTTTAAGTCGCTAACATTCCTGAAATCGAAAAAAAAATCGTTCAAAAACTAGTTGGCTCTTGATGGCTTCGAGTGAACATTTCACACTCGACTACGTCACGTTGGTGGTGTAGAGACTAGGAATTATTATTTTATTGATATTACGGTCCTGATGCAATGAAAGCCATTTACTCCAACTATACACTCTATAAGCCAAGTTATCGGGCTTGAAAGGGTTGAACCGCTGCTTACTTACCTACTTACTTCGGTCTTTCTTTCCTACTCGAAACGGGGGGCTCAGATTCGCAGACCCTCTTACTCATGCGCTCAATGTGGCCGAATCATTGTAGTCGGCGGATCTTTACCTTCCGTACTACAACCAGATCCTTGTACAGCTCATATAGTTCACGGTTGTTTTTTCTCCTCCATTCGCCTTTTTTTCTTTCGAAGGAACCCCGAATCAACTCTTCCGTCCTGTTTACTGTACAACTTTCGGCGCCATAAAGAAGACTGTGAGGATAAGTGTTTTGTAGAGCATAATGATGGTCCTTCGAGTTAGGAGATTCAATCCTAGTTGTTTCGACAGGCCGTAATAGCAGCGGCTGCCAAGGGTGATTCTGTGCCGGATCTCCACTGTGATATCGTTTGTAGAGTTCACGTTTGTCCGGACGTAGGCAAACTACCTCGAAATTGAAGCTGTCGATGGTGGTGGGTAACGGATCGGTTTTTGCTCGATAGCATGTACTTGGTTTTCTCTTCATTTACTGAAGAAGCTCTGAAGGCTTCTACAAAAGCACGTTGGTAACAGGCGACATTGTCTATATTATCTGCGTATCCCAACAGTTGGACTGACTTGTACAAAATAGTGCCTTTCGTGTTAACACCTGCCCTTCGCACTACTATTCGAGAACCAGATTGAAGATCTCACGAAGGTAGCTTATCCACGCCGAAATCCGGTGCAGGTGTCGAACGGTTCTGAGATTCTTGAACCAAATTGAACGGTGCATTGCGTTTTTTTAAACGTGGTGCGACAAAATCGTATCAATTTTCCCGGGATCCCCAATTCAGCCATCAATAAAAAGATGGTGCTGATCTTCTTCAGGATTTGCTTTAGTGTGAAAATTTGGTCTACAGCCGATTGGCTGAGCCGGAAGCCGCACTGGTATGTGCCCATTTGTGCGGTGTAAAAAGGTTTTAGACGTTCACACAGCACGCTGGATAGGATCTTGTATGCAACATTTGGCAGGAATACACCTCGGTAGTTGGCGCACATCGAATGGGGCAAATAGAGCTGATATTCCAGTCGTCTGGCATTATTTCATCTTCCCAAATACTGCCAGCCTTGACATTCTCTGACCATCCGAGCCTGCCTGCGGCATTGTTGAATTTCTTCGCTCCTTACTAATCTCTCAGTGACAAGATTACCCTCGCAATTTCGAACAGCATGCGTCTTCTTTTTGTCACCTGTCACCAGGCTTTTGGTTTTTTTGTGAAAGACTCTTATTTTATGTCGATCGCAGGACTCCTCTATTTTTTTTTTTTATAATTCGTGCAGGTTCAAGAATGTACGCTCTTATAGTGTTTGTCATACAATCTGGACGGGGTGCAGATGGGTGTGTCGAAGATGTTCGTTCACTACTCTCCGGGGGTGGTTGACTTGTTAGGATTTTTTAAGAGATTCGACTGAATTTGTCGCGTTGGTTGTAGTTCTCAATAATTTTTTTTTTGTTTCCATGTCGTTGAGGTGTTATATTGTAAATGCACACACAAGGTATGCATTTTGAAGTGATCATATTCTGCGAGTGCTATGCCTTCGTCAGCACTTTTTTGATCATCTTTCATTCAGAACTGAGGTTGTTGCACAGTTTTTCCGTATAGGAATTGTTCTTGATTATGGACGGACTTGAACTACAGACCTTCGGCTCAACAGTCGGTGATGATTACCATTGCACCACTATCGATATCCTTGACCTGGAGGCTGCGTAATTCCTTTTCTTTAGTGGCAGTATTTACTTCACCTCCCTTCTTCTTCTCCTTCTTGCCGATATTCTTCATGTGCTGCTCTGGGCAGTGGTCGGTAGCCTAAGATAGTCTCGGCTATTCGTTGGATGGCTGAGTGGCGGTACAATAATATATTAGTTGTGTTCAATGACGAAAAGATCAGAACAGCACAGATTCATGAAAATTCAGATCAAGTTAGAACAGAAATGTACCGCCATATGTTAGTTGTTAAAAAACGAAAGTCAGATTGTATTAAACATGTTTTAGACTTAAATATGTATGTTTTAGCGAAGACCTTAGTGTTTTTTCAATGACAGCTGCTTTTCACGAATCTGTCCTGACAGAGTAAGTGCAGAAAATCGTGTTTGAAGTGGTCGAAACACCCTCACTGAACACAAAGCAGAACACTTTCGGACAGACATTCTCCTCACTGAACAGCAAAACGTGTACTTTTCTGTCTGGAACAATCCAAAATAGCCGGAGGAACCCCCGGTTTGTTCAGACTTCCAATGTAAAATCAGACTTTGGTGTGTTGATTTCTGAGATGTGATAGTCGAGCTATAAAACGTGCTGCTAGCAGGTAGTGGTCAGAGATGACGATTACCCACTTGAATGTTCGCACATCCAGGATTGATGGGCAGTTCGACCGTCCGGATACCACCAGGTTGCTGTGTGAATTTTGTTGCAAGGGAATCTTGTGCTACTTGTACCATATTACGAGTTGTCGCAAAATCCGTAAGCCATTACCAGCTGTCGTGTCATGAAGGCTTTCTAATGTCTTCCTTACCGATTTTGACATTGAAGTCCCCGAGTACAATTTTAACATTGTAATCCGGACAGGCCCCCTAGGCACCATACAAGAGGTCTTAGAAGTCCCCTTTAGTGAGATTTTCAGCTTCTTCAATAGGAGCGTGTGCACTGATGTTTTAAGATCAGTGGCGGATCACAGCCAGGCGATCGCTTATTGGTTTAAAATCGATAACTTTCGACTTTAGCCGCTTACTCACAATAAATCCGCATCTTAACATGTGCAGTCTTTTGTGACAACTGTAGAAAATGTCAAACTATTTTTTCCTAGTTATATAATTTTCCTAATAATACCCAGCGTATTTCCTAGATCGTAGTAATATCCGCCTTATACTGCGTGAGGATGTTTTCCAACTGATGAGTAGCCCTTGATTTCAAAATTTGGCGGCATACAAAGAAAAAGATAAGTTTAAAAATTACTTACTTACCTATAACACACTGCGTAAAATAGTTTATGATAATAATTTTAAATGTGCATGGATGGTTGCAGAGGTTTCTAAGACGATACGACATATCGTGTCGAGCAATATCCGGAGAGGCTGCTGATGTTAACTCACAAACCGTGAGTGAATGGACAAGTCGCATTGGATCCTTAATTCAAAAATATAGCCCCAAGGATATTTTCAACGCTGATGAAACAGCGCTTTTCTTTAAAGCTCTTCCTGTAAAAACATTTCACATTAACGGAGAGCCCTGTTATGGGGGAAAAGCATTCACGGAACGGTTAACGCTGATGCATTGTGTAAATATGTCTGGAGAATGTGAGTAATTGCTCGTTATATAAAATTGCCTGTTAAATTTTTTTTTAACAAAAAAGCTTTGGATAACGTTGATAGTTAATGACAGAATGGTTAATGTATTTTAACCCTAAAATGAGGAGTCAGAACAGGAAAGTTTTACTTTTTCTGGATAACGCAACGTCACATCCACATCTTTTGTTGAGTAATGTGAAAATCTTTTTTTCCCCAGCTAAAAAGTAAAAAAATTCAAAATTTTTTATCGAGAAGAGGTTCTTAGACATCTAATCGCCAACATGGATCATGTTTCCAATCTAACAGAACTTTCATCCGCAATAAATGTGTTGGATGCTATTATATGGGTTGCTTCAGCCTGGAATAAAGTTACAGCTGAAACCATTCAAAACTGTTTCAAAAATGTGGGTTTATAAGGACTGAAAGCATTTCAAATGAAGACTTTGATACAGAGGATGTTATACCCATGTCTTGCTTAAGCAATTTGTCTTCGCTTACCAGGCAAATCTTGTGGAATATACCCATATTCCATATACCCATATTCTATATTCCATATGCAGCTTGTGATGACAATGTGTTCACAGACGTAGGATGGAGTACGGAAAATAGTCCAAGTGTTCTTAATGTTGATATCTCAAGTGAATATGAGGAGTCGGAAGAAGGAAGGAAGGAACCAAACACCGATATGAATTATCGAAGTCCTATAACTGCCTGCGAGTCTCTTCGAAACACTGCTTTGAATGTTGGAGACCAAAAAGCCTTACAAATTTCAACCGATCTTCGATCACATTTTGAAAAAGTTGTGTGTTCTGGAGTCCATTTACGGCAGAGCCGAATTCAAGACTTTTTTCATTAAATATTTGGTCTATCTAATTCGTGCGGTTTGCTAAGAGATGGCATAACTTGTATTATTCCATTGTTATTATTTCATTGGAACATGCGTTGGGAAGCTACTGTCATTGTACGTCATTTCAGTATATGTCATTCATTTGAAGCGTAAACAACAATAATTTTTTTTCACTCAAATATGTCGAACTTTGTGCCTGAAAAAATGTTTTTGCGGGGAGTTCTTCTTCATTACTTTAATATGAAGAAAACTGCTGCCGAAAGTCATCGTATTTTGGTGGAAGTTTATGGTGAACATGCGCTAGCTGAGCGAACGTGCCAAAAGTGATTTGCACGATTTAAAAGTGGTGATTTTGGCTTGGAAGACGATGAACGTCCTGGGCAGCCAAAAAAAAATCTCTATGAAGATTGTTGCCAAACACAAGAAGAGCTCGCAGAATCTTTGGGTGTTACTCAAGCAGCCATTTCAAAACGTTTAAAAGCAGCTGGATATATTCAAAAGCAAGGAAATTGGGTTCCACATGAACTCAAACCGAGAGACGTCGAAAGGCGGTTTTGCATGTCCGAAATGCTGCTGGAACGCCACAAAAGGAAGTCATTTTTGCATCGGATTGTTACTGGTGATGAAAAATGGATCCATTACGACAACCCCAAGCGCAAAAAATCATATGTGAAACCCGGCCAACCAGCCAAATCAACGGCAAAGCCGATTATCCATGGCGCCAAGGTAATGCTCTGTATTTGGTGGGATCAGAAGGGTGTGCTGTATTATGAGCTGCTAAAACCGGGTGAAACCATCAATGGACAACGCTACCGAACACAATTAATCCGTTTGAAGAGAGCAGTAGCCGAAAAACGCCCGGAATATGCGACCAGACACGAGGCAATAATTTTCCATCATGACAACGCTCGGCCCCACGTTGCTATTCCGGTTAAGAACTATTTGGAAACAGTGGATGGGAAGTTTTACCCCATCTGCCTTATAGCCCAGACCTTGCCCCTTCTGACTACCATTTGTTCCGGTCGATGCAGAACGCCCCCACTGAAATACGGTTCACATCAGAGCAGAATATCAAAAATTGGCTTGATTCATTCTTGGCTGCCAAGCCGGCGCAGTTCTTTTGGGATGGGATCCACAAATTGCCAGAAAGATGGGAAAAAAGTCATAGCTTCAGATGGGCAATACTTTGAATAATACTATTGTACATGTTTTTCTTAAATAAACGTTAAAATTTTGAAAAAAAAACCGCACGAATTAAGTTATAAACTTAAAGTTCATATGTACATACATGTGGGATGCAGGCACCCCTAGGTCTGTGCAGTTGACCGCACACCCACGAGCCGAGCAAGAGGACGAATGGCCGGCAGAAGCAGTAGAGAAGTAGCCGCGAGCAGACGTGGACAGCCGACTCCCCTTTTTACGAGTGTGATAAACTTTTTTCGTTATTATTTAATTTTTATAATAAATTAATTGAATTGGAATTCTGTTCTTCTTTTTTTTATTATAATTATTTTTTTTTCTTTTCTACATACATACGTATTTTAACTAGGCACAGTGGGAATACATATATGTATGTACATCAAAGTGTCAAAAAAAAATAAAAGTGGTTGGTTTTAAATAAAAAAAATATTCAAAACTGATATCTTAACATTTTGTTGTTATGAAAAAAATGTTCCACATGCTTTAATTTAATTATTTCAACGTAAACATTTTTTGACAATTCCAATTAAGCGGACACTCTCTTAACCGTCCGGTCAATGACCAAATTTTCTCCATTCGTTCAATAACCGGGTACCCGGGTACTCACGTATAGTGTCAGGTAGAAAAGCTATTAGTAGGCTGCGTGCGTTTGAAATAACTATGGTAATAAATAGGGAGACCATATGAGACCAATACCAGAACATTCTGGTATTTGGGATGCCCTGCCCCTTCATCCCGAACAATTTTTTTTTTTTTTTTAATATTTTTATTAAGCGGACGAAAAATGTCGGTCCCGCAATTGTCCTCTTGTGAGAGATTTCACTGTAATTATATATCTAAAATTTGGCGCCACACTTTTAGAATTTTGCCGCACACAAAAGTTGAGAATACCTGCCAATCACTGGTTCTGACGTTCCAGGAGCATGCTCGTAGCTCGTGTTTTATAATTAGTTCCGTGTAGTCGTCGTCATGAATTCGTACGTGTATCCGAGGACGTTAGCTCATTCATAATTATACGTTCTTTTACGTGGCTGGTGGCATTATCAGGAACAAAAACATTTCCTGATTTGCTTGGAACTTCTCTAGATTCACCCTCAAAATGCCGACGAGTTTTTTTTTCTTTTCGTCGATTAACATTCTCCGTATCCAACACGCAGAGACCTTTTTCAAAATATGAATTTCGTTCGCAAGGATTCTTTGAGCGCTGGCATACATACATATATGTATGAGACCTCTGTAACCTCAGCTATATGCCTGATGGCCACTCTTCGATCTGCCAAATAAATTTTTGTCTTTTTTTCCGACTTCTTTCACGTTATCTTCATTGTGATATTAATTTTCAATGAATGTTCTGCCTACGTCCTTGGTTTAGCATGCTACTGTGAAATATAGAGGAGCAGAGTCTTCCAATGTTTTCATCAAGTCACTGTGTATGGCTTTGGTACACAGTTTTTTTTTCAAATAGAGGTACCTGGTGACAGCTATAATTTTGTTTTTTTTTCCATTTTGATGTTATCCCGTCTATGGCTCGTATTCAAATGAATGTGAGGTTTTGCCAGTATCCCGCCGAGGAGAGAAGTCGCGAAATAGACATAGACCATCGCACGTCAGCGTCCGAAACATTACCCACTGCACCACGGCGCTCTTACTTGGTGACTTGGTGTCATGTTATTCATTTGAGAATGCACCATTTCGTTGATTAGTGCGTTCATTCAATTCATTCGGAAGTTCAGAGCCTCGTTTGCCAAACCCCCCTGTCATGAGTGTATTTCTTCTATGTTTCACTGTGTTGTTCCATCTGTTGTAGGTCATTGTTAGTCGGAAATGAAAAGAGCCAATCCTTATATTATCCTCCCACTTACGGCGCAGCTTAGCTGGCGATGTTTTACCTCTCGGATTATTCTTTTAACTATTCGTCCATTGTCCATTTGTGTAATTTTCTCCATTCGCCTGTTTCTTCGCCCTGCTTTCTACCATAGATTCTCTTTAAGATCTTGTGTTCAAAGACCCAGAATCTGTTTTCCTCCTTCTTAGTCAGAGACCAGGTTTCACATCTGTAAAGTGTCACTGGCATTGTTATGGCTCATAAATATGGATTTTAACATTGTGTGAAAAAAAGAGTTATTTTGGATAGAACCTTTATTGCAGAGAAGCATGCGTTGCTCGTACACAGCCTTATATTTATTTCGATCTGTATGTCGTTTTTCTCACTCTCACAGTCGTTGAAATTATGCTAAGATTTTTTTGAAGAAAATACATTTTCGTAGCTTAAGCTAGTTAGAAAAATGTTAATCGTAAGTTTATGTATAGTAGTCGAAAGACATAGGCTTAAGTTGTACTGTTTGCTTTAGAGTGTCCGTCTAGGGCCAGTAAGATATTTAAATTTGTAAGGATAGATAAGCTAGTTTGAAACATTTTTGTCTACGATAAGGTAAGAAAATATGAATAAAAATGTATTAAGAACTAAAAAAAAAAACAGGCAAATTTTGGATCGATCCAAGTCGGTCAGTGACCATATAGTTATTTGGTTTTTTGATTTATTTCTAAGCCTACTTCCCTTCCTGCTATTATTAGACTTTCTACATTTATTTGACCTGTTTCTTCCAGCAAGTCCAAATGGTCAGGGTAAGCCAGAACGGATGTGATTTTATTAAGGGTTATTCCCCTCTACGAAAACCCCCACTACGAAATCCAGCATTAAATTAAAAAGAAGTGGGGACAAGGTATCTCCTTGTTTTGATCCTTCACGTATCTTGAATATTTCTTACTTTATGTTGTCCTTTGTTTCTCTGTAGGCATACTTGTATCAGTTCCAAGTTTGGAATGGGGTATTGTACTTACAAGGTCTCAGGTAGCTGTTATCGCACACACACTCATTGCCTCAGTAACATAATCATTAAACATACACTTGTGCAATGAACACCTAACAGCTAACACCAGTCACACTCAAACACCAGAAACAATCATACAATAACGGTACATAAGAGTTACATGAAATATATAAATGATCTATATAATACCTAAAGTCAGTCTCTATTCAGAACTTAAACTGTGCTGTTGTTTGCTATTGTCGCCCAAAGGCTTTGCTATCACACATGGACATGATACATTTTTCATCGAATTATGGGGTCATGTGCCATTTTAAAATCTACGAATAGTTGGCGCACCGTTTTTTGGAAGTCCCATTTCCTTTCAAAAAGCTGTCGTATAGAGAACATCTGATTCACTCGTCAAGCGATTCCTTCTGAAGCCACGCTGGTAGTCTCCGATTATTTTCTCAGCGTATAATGTCAGTCTTTTTAAGAGAATATTTAACAGCACCTTGTAACCACTTGGTAGCAGCGATATTCCTGGGTAATTGTTGCAATGTTGTCGGTCATCCTTTTCAAGTAAGGAATGATGGCCAAGTTTTTCTTTTCCTCGGGAAGGGTTTCATTGTTCCATATAGTTTTACTGAACCCATGTAATTTCTCTGTTAATTTATCTATGATGATATTAGGTCGATTGCTCTGGGTTTGTTATTCTTGCGCTGGTGGATTGCTTCTTTTACTTCCTCAGTAGTTGGCAGTTCTACCTGAGCCTCTGCTGTGCGGGTAACACCGTTTTCCATTGCTTTCCATAAAAATAATCACATGGCTGCATAAATCCTCGTATTGAAATGATAAAAAAGTTATGGGCTATTGTTAAGAGGTAATAGTTCGAAAAGGTACCGAACTTACGAGTACAATTTGGATAACTTCGGTCCAGACTACCAACAAAATGGTTAACAATTCCGAAAGAAAACATTGGAAGTTTGATAGAAAGCAGGCCAAAACCAATAAAAAGTGCTATAAAAAGAAGGATCTATGTGCACAATATTTATTAGGTCTATTGAAAAAGTTTTTTTTTTTTATCTAGATATCAGAAAGCTTCTTTCTTGTTTTATTCCTAATTTTTTAGAAATATAATAATCCTAAACATTTCAAAATAACTATCAATTTTCAAATTCTTCAGTATTACTTGCCACTGTAGATACGTTTGGTCAAATTTATCTGACGTATAAAAATAAGTTTTATACGAGTACGGTACCATGCATCAGTAAACTTCATTTAGAAAAGCAATGTCTGCGCACTAGGATGAAAAACTGGCACATTTTTTCAGGCAATAATTCATAAAACTCAGGCTTAAAATCAAATTAATGCAATTATTTATGGGATGTAGGCACAACCCAAGAGTCCAACTCACAAAGTTAACTTCTATTACAAATTCAAGCAATGGCAATACTTATCGTCGACGGTTGTCAAGCAGCCACGTCAACCAGAAAACCTCATCAACCAATCATAATCCACCAAATCAGTGAATAGCTCTGAAATGCGTGAATCATTCTAGAAAACACTACGTTTCTCGATGTTCGCATAAGAAAGTTGTGAAGCAAAGGCGCCGCACAAAGCCATCGAGAATAATTTGAAAAGAATTACGTGGTTTTTCATTATTAGTCGGAAATGAAAAGAGCCAAGCATTCGAAGTTACATTGGATTAAACAACTCCAGGCCTAGTTGTCGTGATAACAATATTGTTTTCACACCGAAGCAGAAAATGCTGATCACTAACTAAATTCACATCTACATTCTACTGAAGAAGAAATATTACTGGAAGTTTGGTAAACTTTTGAAGGATTAACTAATTCATCATGGCAACGCCAGTTTTTGTAACCGTTCCCAAGTACGTCGCGATTACACCTAATCCACTCACCAGGGCCGTGACACCATCGATTATATCATTCAGCGGAAATGTGTCTTCTTCCTCGGATGAGTCCTCAGCTAGCCGTGGGAAGAAACGACGCCTCGATCACCTGACATGGGAGGAGAAGCTGCAAAGGAAGTAAGTTCTCCTGCAACTTGCAATCAAATGTGATCCTAAATGTGCTTGTTTGTCTATAGGAAACTAAAGAACAGAGTGGCTGCACAAACCTCCCGTGACAGGAAGAAAGCCCGTATGGAAGAAATGGAACAGACCGTCAACGAGCTAAATGAAAAGACAGAACTTCTACAGAACAAGTGTGACAGTCTACAGGCTATCAACGACGCATTACTGAAGAAAAATGAAAAATTAGACAAAGAAGTCGAACGATTGAAACAACAACTCGAGCAATTAGAGGGTATACAACGCGCCCAGGCAAAATGTGTCGATTTCGATTCCATTCTCAAAGGATCTGCTGTATCCGATTTTAACCCTCTGCCGCAGGGAATGAAGGAATCGCAATCAACGACACAAAACAAACGCCGCCCGTTAACCTACAAGGAAAAACCAGTTGCAGCGCTCTGGAGGATTGTGGCGCTCTGCCTTCTATACAAGACATGCTCGAAGATTTCGACGCCACTAAACTGGAAGAGCTTGCCGAAAGCCTACTCGCAGATATCACTGCAGACATGGAGGGAAGCTATCCAGAAGGCCACGGAGATGCTACCGAAGATTCAGGCATCGCAGAGCGATTGTCTGGACCAGTGGTGGGGACCACACCAGAAGTCGTGGAATCCAGCCAACATACCAGCCGCAACAATATCAGCTTAAAAACTGAAACCGCGCCGCTTGTAAACACAATAATACCAACGCCCATGGACACCGGCGAGACTATCTACGGGACCTATGACGAGAAAACGCATTCCATCACCATCGTTACCGGCGACGACACTTTCGCAATGAACGAGGCTGTCGAAGAGGTCTACTGTGAGGGAGAAGAGCCATATCACGAAGATGATGAAACCATAGAATGTGGCATGACATCGGATGACGTGCATGACGATAATGAGGACTTTGATTCAATGGAGAAATTCCTATCCCTGCCTATCGACACAAAGCGACGAACGGTGAAGAGTCCGCTATCCATACATTCCTACTCGGATCCGGGATATGAATCGATTGGGTCGCCACAGAGTGATATCGAAAGCACAATATCGTCATTTGATGAAATGGCCTGGAACAACAGTCTCAACGACCTGTTTCCGTCGCTCATCTGAGCTCGATGTTCTCGCTCTCTTATACCTTTGTTAGAACAAAATCTATTTATTGTATTTTTAGGTGTCAAGCTTATACTTCTCCCAGTAAGGAATGTCCTTAAGATGTTTCATTGAGTACTCAATTAGTTGTAAGGTCCTGTACATAGTAGGTTTAAGTAACTCTAAGCTATTGTGTTTGAAGCGTGCGGAAGAATATACTTATATTTTAAGACATAATCCTGTTTTTTACTGATATTGGTTGTGACGCATTCCTTCAAGGCCGCAGAATGATGCAACAAGTTGAACGTATTTCCGACAAATGGGAAAATCGATTATCAATAAGACGTGTGAATCCAATTTGGGTACAACTGAACTAGCGAATACGGAAACCTGATGCAACCTCATACCGAAAAACAAATCTAGAGAACAAACATTTTATTTTAATTTTAAGTCTACTATCAGGTTCGCTTAGTTCCCGCTTTGCGCTTCCTTTTTCTTCGCTACAGTCGATATCGTCAATGAAATCGGTTTACCAAAGGTTTCAATCAAATCAGACGTAACACGCTCTGTGATTTGCCTCAGCTTACCATTGCCCTCGCCGCATATAAGGCGTTCGATACGAGCAGTTGGACAAATCACTTGAACAGAAGCATAAATTGTATCTAAAAAGAAATCACAATCAGCGAATGTCACATATGATCTATCTAAGCGATGTTTACTTTTCTCCTCGCTGAAATATTCCATTTGACTTTTGAGGTTGTACGGAATTTCCTGGGGCAGAAAGTCGAGTAATCTCGCACGAACGCTTTCAACAATCAAGTTGGTGGCTGGTTCGTCTGTGAATGTGCTGCTGGAGTAGTTCCATTTGGCAGGTTTCGCTTGTAGAAGAAGATAGTCCTGAAATGATTACCAAATATACCCCGCTTCAAACCGAGATCGACAGAATCTTACCATTATTTCGCTCAACCCATCGCCTATAACTGAGGACACCATAAATACATCTGAAAATTTACTCCAACCAGCTGCCTTTCTTCTCAAATCCGAAATCGTTGGTGAAACCACTTCGGCCTGTTCAACTTCTTCGGCTTTCTTTTGTTTCCGCTTGCCACTTAGTGTGTCGTTTGTTAGCTTCTTAACCAAATCAAGAAGAATTCTCTTTGATTTCAATGCATCTATCTTATTCAAAACAAGGAAACTCTGTAGATTAGGATACGTTTTCAGTGAATCAATAACAGTCGAATGAAGTTCATTGCGAGTCCATGAATTCGAGACGTCGTGAATGACGGCGATCATGTCCGTACGTTGCAAGGCAGAGCGATGGGCAGTTTTAAAACTTTGCTCAAGGTTGTGTTTGTGGATTTCCTTCTGTGTTACCAGCCCGGGAGTGTCATAGAATACTAACTGGGTGTTTCCATTGGTGAAAATTGCCTTGTTTGCTTTGCGCGTAGTGTGAACTTTACTTGAAGTGGGGCAAACCTTAAAAACAAATAACAGACTTAGCTGAATACTCCCAACCACAATATGTGCTACTTACCCTGTGATGGATTAGGTTGTTTATGAAAGTACTCTTCCCAGCATTTGGTACTCCGATAACCGCAATGTGCAAGGACTTTTGTTCTTCTTTCCCGTCGTCCCGCGTTGCTTTCGATTTCGTAGACAAGCCTTTGTTGTTTATGAACAGGAAACATGATGGCGTTTGCGATTTCAATCCTCGTGATGTTATTTGCGCGAATTTATTCAGAAAAATCAACATTTTCCTATACGAAACGGATCTGTAAGAAGTTATTGCAAGTTATGCAGTGTGTTTTGTAAGTTGACAGTATTTGACAGTAGCGCACTGGCCAAGGAGCCGAAGATGTCATTATTAATTCGCGTTGCCAATCGTTTATGATTTTCTTTCTTTATTTCTTTCAAATAATATTTTACAGCCTTGTAAATAAATTCTTCTTTCTGGGGCATACTCGTCATAAGTTAGTTTCAAATCAATTCGAGGTGAATCAACAAGTCCTTCTAGTTGAGGAAGGACGTAATTAGATGCTGCCCATCTATTCGATATAGACTACACTTTTAAGCATTGAATCACTCACATTGGTGAAAGCATGATAAATTGTTCGTAAGAGAGGAGACGATTTTTAACAAGTGAAATGAGAACGAAAATTCATATTCAGCTGAACTCCTAAGTGATGCAAAACATTTTTTTCCTATTTCATTACATTTTTGACATTTTATTTTCATTTGTGGGTAACTTTGGAGTCGCATATTTGGCACATTTTTTTATCAGCTTGTCTTTATCTGTTCACTTTGTTTGCTGAAAAAGAACGTCCATCAATGTGAACACGATGTTCATGCCCCCCCTTGTGTTTCCCAGAACAATATTCTTTACCGTTATTGACGTCTTCAGCGTCCAGGGCAGGGCGGGCATCGCCATTAACATCTTTTCGGCCTTTTGCGAAGATCTTGCATAGACTCGTCGGATACCAAAGTCAACATTTCTCAGCACTCAATTTTATTTTTCATATAAAAATTGAATACAGATCCATTTTTTCTTCAATATCAAAAAATCACCAAGCACACCAAAACAAGGCTAACCTTTTCATCTGCGAAAGTCAAACTAAGTAAATAAAAATGAATTTAAAACTAAAAAAACAACACTTTGGATAGTCGCTTTTTTATTTATATTTTTAAGAATAAACTTAGCCTAGAGAAAAGTGGTTAAAACTATCTTAAATAACAATTAACAGAAAATACTTTACTAGTACTATACGAATACGGACACTCTAAAGCTATCAGAGCAACTCTATAATAATCAAATAAAACGAGGCTAAGAAAAATTATATTTTAAGATTTTAAGAAACTTAGCATCAGGCAATATCAACATATAACTAAAAAAAAACGAAAATCGAATGTATTTTGCCGTGAAATTCAAAAAATCAAATTTTTTGAATAAACCTCGTATAAGAGTCCTGCAAGCTACACATCGGCTTACAGTGGATGGCAGCGGCAGCCCATAGAGTGAAAGAACAATAGATCTACTCAGCAATCACCAATGGATGGACATCCGAGCTAGTTATCTAGATGTCTTGGTCAATGTTAAGTTTGACTGCCAGGAATATAACAAGAAAACATGGTAAAAGGCTGATTGAGTAATATATCAAATAGTACAAAAGAAACATAAAATCGTGGAAACAAGGATATAAGAAGAAGAGAAAATACAAGGAAATTTAAACATAATTTCATCTGCTAGCTCCGAAAACAAATAAAAAAAACTTTATCAACCAAAACGTACTGGAATTATTTGTATCGAAAGACTTCAAGTATGGTGGTAGAGCTTTTCCCATCTTTCTATCAATTGACCCCGTGCCAACAACATTGCTCGTCTTTAAGGCTAGCCATTCAACAAGCCAATTTTCACTTCTTCGTAAGATTTTAAGTAAAGTCCGTGCTTTACTTATCTCTCTTAACAATTTAACTCAGAAGGGGCGAAATCTAGTGAATACGACGGAAGGGCGGGTCTTTGGGCATATTCTATTCGATTTGTTTCAATGCTCGATTCACTTTTATCAGTTGTGGATGGCAGCTATACCAGCATAACCTTCTTTCTGCGGATATTGCTTACTGGTTTCAAGGGCGATGGTTGGCCTGGGGCCATCCATAATTATTTGCTCTTGTCGCTTTCTTTCTGGATCTAGGGCTCATAAACGTTGAGAAAAACGAATAATTTTCAGTGCTTCTACGAGCTAGCTGTTCTTGTTCTCGTGTGTGAGTCGAGTGTTCATCTTTTTATTTTCTTTAGTTTTCAACGGTCTTCGTTGTCAATGCCAAAATCATCAGTTTTGGAACTTTTTTTTAAACTAACATGCGCAAGTTTTTTTTTTAATTAATTTTTAATATTCATTTCTTACAACTATCTTACAAAAATGATTAAACTAGCTTAAATAACTTATAACTACCTTACTGGCCCTATACGGACACTGTAAGAACTGATTAAATTATACCTTTCGGTCTTATGAAAAACAAAAAAATTATAACAATTAAAATAATTTTAAACTTAAGCTAAGAAAATATTTGTTAAGAACAACTTAGTGTCTGAATTTTTTGTTTATATTTAAAATGTACACCTAAGTAAAAACTTGCTTAACCTACCTTAACTAAAATATATATACAAAAATATATACATGATATATATTATATGTATATATCTTTTTATTTATTTTTTGTTTTTTAATTTTTTTTTTATTATTTCTTACTTTTTTTATTTTTATTTTTTTTTTTAATTTTTTTTTATATTATCTCTCGGCTTGAGTTCATGTGGAACCCAATTTCCTTGCTTTTGAATATATCCAGCTGCTTTTAAACGTTTTGAAATGGCTGCTTGAGTGACACCCAAAGATTCTGCGAGCTCTTCTTGTGTTTGGCAACAATCTTCATAGAGTAATGCTTCTAGTTCTTCATCTTTAAACTTTTTTGGCTGCCCAGGACGTTCATCGTCTTCCAAGCCAAAGTCACCATTTTTAAATCGTGCAAACCACTTTTGGCAGGTTCGCTCAGCTAGCGCATGTTCACCATAAACTTCCACCAAAATACGATGACTTTCGGCAGCAGTTTTCTTCATATTAAAGTAATGAAGAAGAACTCCCCGCAAAAACACTTTTTCAGGCACAAAGTTCGACATATTTGAGTGAAAAAAAATTATTGTTGTTTACGCTTCAAATGAATGACATATGTATACTGAAATGACGTACAATGACAGTAGCTTTCGAACGCATGTTCCAATGGAATAATAACAATGGAATAATACAAGTTACGCCATCTCTTAGCATACCGCACGAATTAAGTTATAGACCCAATATAATTTTTGTTTTTGAACTAAAAATAATTAACTAAACCTACCCACCACCCTAACCTACCTTAGCTTACCCTAACCTACCCTAAACTACAATAACCTATGAGATGCACAAGTCCTTTGAGTTGGAGCATGTTCACCATAAACTTCCATTGACAATTGATGTCTTTTAGTAGGTTTTCTTTGAAAAAAAATATCGAACTGTCGGCAAATGGTCCCTATCAAAAACGACCTTTTCAAGGCGACAAAAAAAAAGTTGTTTGTGCGATCATAATAAATTGGCATACTGGAGTTCATTGAAAAACGTTTACCCTCTAAAATACCATGTTCGTTATCATTAACACTAACGTAGTGTCAACATACATATGTATGTTGACATACATATGGCGTGTTATAGTTATGTTATCGGTTATGCAAATGGTGATGATAACCACTCAGAACGCATGAAATCCAATCATCTGAATTAGTTCGAGTTAAGATAGCAATACCGAAACTAACGTCTACTTATTGGTCTCTTCGAACTATTTAGAGATGATCTCGTTGGAAACATGCACAACCTCATCTATAAAATCTGTTCAGAGAAAGCAAGCTCAGTGAATGGAAACTCAGCTTCATTTACTTGGTCGACAAGAACAGAGGTCACTTTAACAGTCCTGAAGACCTTTCCCGCTATATTGCGTGAACGCCTGGATCTGTTCGCCAAAATCTTGATAGAAAGTTCATATCCAGTTAAATATTCACAGGAACAACATCTGTTTGTCAACCTAAAAACCATATACGAATATGTATATAAGAACGAAATAGTTTCAACATCCCTAAAACCTTCAGTTGTGGGTGGTGAATATGGAGGATTCTCACTGCTCGTCCAGGGCTACAATGAACTGAAACTTTTATTATTTAAACAGGTTTCTAAGAAAAACAAAATGACAGTTATTTACAAAACAAAAATTCAAAACTGAATGAGAGTGGCACGATCCTCTTCATGTTCTTATAACTGCATGTAAAAACATACAAAGTGGCGCAAATTTAATCACCCTATCGGCAGATGTTATAATTTTTGCAAATGGCGTCCTACGTCAATCATGTTTGTCATTTGTGAATAAGACAGCTGCAGTATACAAACAGACTAGCAACCAGAAACCAGGGAGCGCCGTGGCGCTGGGTAGTGTGTCGGCCGCTGACTCAAGATGAGCGAGTTCGGATCCCGATAACACCAACGCCATCGAATGATTATTTCGCGGCTTCTCTCCTCGGCGGGGCGGGGTACCGGCAAAACTCCCCGTAGTACACTTGCTATTAAACTGTACGTACGTTCACTTCTATAAAAAAGTGTGAAAAACAAATCACACAACATAACATAAATAAGAGAAGCTTAGCTCTGACTCTCCGTGAACTGTAACACCATCTAAGAAGTAGAAACCTGCGTCACAGGATTCTGGGAGTGATTGGCCCGTATTTTTTTGAGGACGCCATCGGCAATACGGTCACTTTTCTTGGTGAACGCAATTAGATGAGCGGGGCTTGGTGAACATGTGATTTCAACAAGATGGTGCAGCCGCACACACACCACGAGCTACAATGGATATTGTGATCTCGTTTTGACGACTTGGCATGGGAAACAAGATCGCCCGATCCCATGGGGGTATCCACTTGTCGAGTTTTTCCACTTTTCCTATTTGAGATAGGTACCGACTTATTGCTATGGTGGATACCCCATGTTGTGTGCAATGGCCCGCCCTGTTTTTGTTGGGTCTGCATCAACAATTTCTCGTAAAATGGCGTCGTCAATTACCGTTTCCGGTTTCCCACGCGGTCCATTTTCGAGGCTTAGATCTCCCGACCGGTACTTACCAAACCAACACCGAATGGTGCGTTCGTTCAACGCTATTAGCATTACATCTCAGTTTGAACTCGTAAAGGAAAAGAGAACGAATTTGAACCGTCGACAGCATGATATAAACATTTCTAGAAAAAAATAACTGTACTTGCAACAGACCCTAAAAATCGCACACATCAAACACACATACCACTTTATCTTATAGAAAAAAAAACACTGTATTGTACGGATATTCACTCGACAGCTTCTAATTGAGGACTAAGTGCAAAATTGGGGATTTCATGTGGTACAACCTAATACAAGGTTTGTTCAAAAGATAAGGTGAGTTTTTGAATTTTACGAGCTACGTATACATTCGATTTGGTCAAGAATTACCGAATCACTTTCAGAGATGTTGCCCAAGATATTAGCAACATCGGTAGGCTCATGACCTGACATTTTTTCAGATATTTTGGGCATGAAACGTGCATCAGCGAAGTTTGTTCCGAAGTTCCTAAATTTTGATCAAAATAACCGTCACCGTTATCGAACATGAGCATCACTCTGGAGCGGTTGAATTTCGTGAACGACGATCCAGATTTGTGGAAAAAGGTGATAATTTATTGGTATCTGGCTATGACGTCGAAACCAAAGTCCAATCATCCCGAAGAAAGCGACCAGAAGAGCTCTTGCTGAAATGTCGTACGATCAACAATAATTATTACCTTGAAGTTATGCACCGTTTACGTGAAGCAATACGAAGGAAACGTCCGGATTTGTGGCGAAAAAATGAACGGCGCATCACTATAACGCACCTGCTCACTCATCGTTGTTTGAGGGTAATTTCTTGGCCAAAAACAATGATCCCTTCCATCTATTTCTCTTCCCCAAGCTGAAAAGATCCATGAAAAGACGAAGATTGAGAAAATAAAGACCGCATCGCTGAAAGAGCTAACGGCTATACAAATGATGCATATCAGAAATGCTCCGAGGATTTGAGTAGGATTACTTTGAAGGAGATAAAAAGATATTGATAAATAAAATAAATATTTTCCGAGAAAAATACAAAGTCATCTTATTTTTTGAACATCCGCCTTTTCAGCTCCCCATTTTCCGTATACATTTTCGTAAGGAAAGCCTTCTCAAATAGGCACATCGCATATTTAAGGAACAAGTTTGATATGACGCCCAATCTAAGTTACTTTGCTTGCACACATCCTAATCGATTGCAAATGATTCTATCTATGGAATATATTCGTGCAATGGAAAAAGGAGTTGCTTCACTACTTTCGGCCTGTTACTCTTCTATCAGGTGACAATCCTAAAAAGACTGTGTAGTTCTGATATATTATCATATTGCCATAACATTCCCAAGCGTAAGTAATGTGACTGCTGACTAGCATCTTCTGCAATTATTACGAAGGCAATGAAAGGTGTTATCTCTCTTGCTGTCAATAGTGATAAATCGAATGCCCATTTGTCTGCAGTGCCTGAAATAGATACTCATAATCTGCCTTATTGTCGTTTGAAGCGACCGTATATGGTAAAGTTGATCACAGAATTTCTTTCCAAACTTCACAGTTTTAAACGCTACAAATGAATGATAATACAGTCATTATCCATGCACATCAACCCTTAAGCAAAATGCAGAAACAGTCAGTAAATTGCTATCTCGTGCACCGATCACTACGTCAAACGAGTAGTCATCTATAGAACCGAATGTCTAATCATCACCGACCATTATTCTCCATAATAACATACGCGATAAGTTAGAACCTCCTGGCATGCATGTCAATTTCAAAACCGCTAAATGCAATGATTCTAGCCGCAACCTACGTCACTTTCGCCGGATAATTAACTGTAAGACTGTAGCGAATGTATCGTATATCGATCATACTAAATCCGAATGTTATCAGTTCAACACGCCTCCGCGTCGGATGTAGTCTTGTCTTGAGACCTCGTGTGGTCCACCGAGGTTGTTGTGCTTATATTGAGTGAAAATGAAAGTGCGTGAGTGAAATAAAGTTTTAAGGTAAGAAGTGGCCACAAAGTCCGTAGAATACTCTCAAATTGTAGCGGAGCCAACATCTGTTTAAACAAACAACTGGCCGGGTGAGGGCCTAAATAGACGCAGTGAGACGTTAAGAATAACGTCATTTGCTATAGTGAGGTAGTGACTCGAGTTGCTTACATAAGTGCTTAGTGACGGGTTTATCCAGTACTGACAGGGTGCTTGAGTACTGGTAAATACATAATTATTATTAGTCGTTCAATCACTAATGACTGTGCAAGTCAATTTTGTAGACTTCGTTCTTAAAGTCGTCGGCTCTAACGCGTGGAATACATTGACTTACTAGACATACGTATCCTGATAAGACTAAACAGTTTGCTTGCACATCATTTAACTTTAAAAAAACTGCGTTTAATATTATCGGACAGCCTTAAGTAGGCTTTTTGACTTGTTTACGATCATACACAATCGATGTGATAAAAGTTTCTTCGGAAATCTACGATTCAATGCACATCCTAGGAAGCTCTATCGCGGTTGAAATTGATTGATAATGTAGGTACGTACTACATATAGCGAGAGGAAGTTGCCCGAGGTTGTTTCTGCAATGGGAAGCTGCGGTAGGAATAATGGATCTGAAGACAAAAGCTTATATTGCATTTCGCCAAGATACGTACTTGTTCCGCTATTCTGCCACTATGTTGCTGACGACACTAATATTCTCTCAACAATTGTAACCACGTATATTATTTACGGTATTTTCGTTGGAAAGCCGCCCATTAAGTGTATTGATCCAAAAGTAATGATAATAAAAATAAAACACGGTGACTTTAGTTAAAAAAAATGATTTATTTTTCTACATGGTCTCCTAGCAAGGCAATACATTTAGTCTATCTTTTTTCCAAGTCCAGGATTCGCTTTGAATTTTTTGTAAGACTTAAATTTTGTAGCAGAATGTGGAAAAAATCCGTTTTGGCATGGAGTCGATGAGGCGCCTGCAGCGGTCTCGAGACAAGCCAACAACTTCTCACAATGGATCGTTTTCAAATATTTACAATAGGATTCAAGTCAGATTGGTCAAGTCAGGTTTGGCTTGCCATTCCAAAACTTGAATCCCATTTTCGCGAAACCAGCCTTGTGCTCATCGACTGGTGTGCTTTGGATCTTTATCCTGCTGTATGGTCCATCTTAACGGCATTTCCCATTCTGGATACGGCAGCATCATGTTTTCCAAGATATTAACGTAACCATGTTGGTCCACTATAGTATCGATCCGGTGAATGGGGTCGGTACCATTATAGAAAAAGCAACCCCGCCTTATTATTTTTGAACCACCACATATATATACCTCGATAGGAATTAGGTATTAGGAACCAAGCCCACCAAAGAGAAAAATATTGGTCCCATTAGTTCACAAAACATTCAGCATATTTTTTGCGAACTCAAGCCGTTTTGCCATACGTTTTTTTTTTTTAGAAAGAAGTAGTATTCTTTTTGGGTTACGTGGTGATAAACTAGCTTCCAATAGCCTTCTTGGTACTATCATTACACTGACAGGTAGCTTCGTCTCGTTCCTTTTATCTGCACGGCCGTATTAGAATATATGTATATAATATATAGAGTATATTGATCTTTACTTGCGTATTTGCGGAACGAATTTTAAAAAAACAAATAAGCAAGCCTAATAACAAAAACAACCCACTTCCATTTCAGTTCTGATCATTTTTAACCTAGAAACAATTTCTTTTTTTTATCATTATTGTTATCATTACCGGTCATTTGGAACTCAAAAGTTCAGAGCCTCGTTGACCACCCTTCGCCAAACCTCCCTGATCGTTTAACTGTTCGTCCACCGTCCATTCGTTCTACGTCTCCTGCCCATTTTTATTTTCGCGATTTAGTTACGCGGGCAATGTACTCGTATTACCTGCATTCGCCTGTGTCTATGTCCTGTTTTCCACCATAGATTTTCCGTAAGATCTTATTTTTAATGACACTAAATCTATTTTCATCCTTCTTAATTAGAGACAACGTTTCATATCCATAAACCCTCATTGGAATCATTATGGTTTCATAAATGCGGATTTTAACATTGCGAGACAAAGTGTTGTTCTGAATAATTCTTTCGAAAAAGCACCAATATGCCCATATGCAGCCTTTTATTAATTTCGATCGATATGTCGTTTTTGGCAGTTAATAGAGTTATATTTTTATAAAGCCTTTATAAAGTCTGCGAATAATTATACCGTTTCATACCCTTTCGTGGAATTCCCATTTGTTTTTTAAAATAAGCTTTAAGGTGAAAATCTGGTCACTCATCGAGCGATTTCTCCTGAAGGCACACTGATAGGGTGTTTTCATAAACGTCGAAAATCTGAGCCTGTTGCATTAATGAACGCGTTCATTTCGCAGAACGAGTGCAGGCATGCTTAAGTAGAATTTTAAGTAGTCACTGAATGTTCATAAACGTCAGACAAAAATCAGACACACTGAGGCTACGATCGTATGCTTGATCGGAAGTTTCGAAGAATTCCCAGGTTGTGGCGTCTCTTCTCGATTCTTTATTTCGTTTTTTAATTTTTCTGTAAGTCGTCATTAAGTTCTCAATTTTGTTTTTTTTTACTATATCGAAGACTTCAAAGGAGAAGAAGGAATCAACTTTTTTAATTTCATTAAGCACCGTCCTCCACAATTCAAAAAAATATGGATGCACAATCTGCCAGACGCTGATGACATTTATGATACTTATGAACATATTTTCCGCAATTCATCTGCGTTTATTCGATCAAAACTCTGACTTTATGAACACGTCTTACGCACCCAAAACACCCATAGTCTTCGATTACTGTCTTTACAATCATCTTCTTCTTTTCCTTTTTTCTCCGGCGTTGTTATGGTCAGAAGTGTAGGACCATAACCTTCCCACTTAACTGCATTCCTACTGGTCCGCTTGTGGGGTCCGCCTTTACAATCATACGTAAAGCAAAGCCGGTCTCATTAAAAAGAAAATATTTGACAGCAGCTTGTAATAACTTGGTGGCAGAAATGTTCCTCGATATGTTTGCATTGTGTTGCATTGTGTTCGGTCACCCTTTTTAAATACGAGAATGATCATCGAGTTTTCCCATTCCTCAAAATGTTTCATACATATACATAGTTGTGATTAATTCATCTCCTGCATATTTTATTAATTTCGGTGATATTAGGCGATAATTGTGTCCTTGTTATTCTTATGCCGATGGATTGCTTCTTTTACTTCCTCAATGGTGCGCAGTTCTATCTGAACCCCGGCTGTGTTGATAACACTGTTTTCCAATGCTACTACTTATGTAGCTCTCCACGTACATTTTATCGAAATATCTCTTCCATTGGGCTGCGACTCTTCCGTTGTCCGAAATGAGCTCCCCATTATCGTATCGATCTAGTCTGGTCTCCTTTTCGTACCGCATTCATTTAGTCCTGCATACATTGCTCTCGTGTTCACACCCTGTTCCGTTTTTTATATTGTACCGAAGGAGATGGCTTCTTCTTCTTCTTTTCCTTTTTCCGGCGTTGTTATGGTCAGAAGTGTAGGACCATAACCTTCCCACTTAACTGCATTCCTACTAACTTCCTTTAGTAGCATTTGATATCTTATACGCGTGATCTCTTCGCTAATTTCCAGGGCTTGAAACCTTAGGGCGAACGAAGGTTTTGTTTTAGGGACTTTACAATTGCCTAGTTTGCTTTCCGCAGTTTCCTGTACAACTTTTTTTATTGTTTACCATGCTGCTTCTACCTGCCTTGTTTTGTCGTCAGTGTCTATGCCATCTAGTAGGGTGAACCGGTTAATAATTTCGTCCTTGTATTGATGATCTGTGTTGAATTTTTTATACATTGCTGTGGTCCCCTTTAGTAAATTTGGCTTTTAATTTTGGCGATTATTAGGATGTGTCCTGTATCGCAAACCGTACGTTGCTATGCTGGTTGCGCCTTACTCCACCCGGTGATAGCTAGGTAGCTTCGTCTATTTTATTGAATTTGAATGTTCTAGTTTTTACGATCATCTTTTTTGAGCCAGCGAACTTTATTGCCCTCAGACCATTATCGTTTGATGAGACATGAAAACTTTCCTCCATTATTGTTGGCCTATATATCGCTTCTTTTCCTATTTTCACGTTGAAGGATGAGAAATTGTCAAATATTTGATCCAGTGTATCATAAAACGCATCCTTTACCTCTTCATCCGGATTAAGTTCCACAGGACAGTGTTCAAGGTGCACACGTTCCACAAGCCCATCCTACATTTTTGCGAATGGCTTTTTAGGGATGATTTTCCTTGGATAGCTCCCACCCGGATAATCGAACTAGCTTACATCCGGAATATTTTACCCAAGGAAGACCAGCCATATGGGGCCACGGTGAGTCAACTTTTTTTGATACTGTTTTGTAGTGTATTGCCATTGGGTATTGGTATAGTGATGTGAGTCATCAGCTCTCTACGCCTACCTCGGACATTTTTTTCATGGGGCAGAGATCCATGAGAAATTTAGCCGCATCTTACGACTGGCACTCTGAGTCGCGAAGATATTCTAGCGCCTATCCCGCAGGAGAGACCTTATTATCAATGGAATTTTTTTAAGAGGATGACGTTGGTGTAGATAAATTAATAAAATTCATTACCTATCTTACAGGACGAATTTTTCTATATTTCGATATGCGTTCTCTAGAAATAAAAAAAAAAAAAATCTATTCTTACTCGAACAAATCAGGCCCTCTCGTCAAAGAATATCAAGAAGTCACGTGGTTAAAGCGTTGATCTGAGGCTGAAACCTACTACAAACTAAGCAGGGCAATGCTTGTAATTCAAGTAATAATTAAATAATATTCAAAGTGACGGCAATTCAAATTCTCACACTAAAGCATAGGCTACGCAGTCTGGGCTTTGGGGATTGTGATATTATGGATTGCTCCGATATCACTTATTTACTGGGCTTACAGCAATTGAAGCCTAGTTTTAGACAACAACAAAAGTTATTAAACCAAAATAGCTGGGAGATTTAGTTTGTTTGAAGCTAATATGTTCTGATAGAAAGCTTAGGACAAGACTAGATATTTATTAACTAAGCCGAATACTTATTAATTATTTTGAAGCACATGGTTTCAGCCCTAAAAGGGGGCAAGATATTTTACTATATTTACTCTTTGTTCGCAGACTTGCACAAGCCATCACTAATTCTATACTCACACGCTTAGAAGAAGTTATAATTTGTTCCCTTCCCTTAGAATTCACACATCAATTATCTAGCTTAAGCAATTATGAAGGATATAAGTCTCCACAACACTTGTGTGATCAAAGGAAAATAACAAGTGCTTCTAAAAATATATCAATTCCCAAGTAATTTATATTCAAGTATATTTAAAAACTGCCAAGATTAGGCTATATCCAGATTAAACAGCAAACCAAATCAATAAACAAAACAAATCAATTAATATTTCCTCTTATCCGCACTCATCGCACGCAAACAATTTCTATCGAACATTGTTCAAAAAATAAAATAAAAAACGAGTACATTCAAATGATTTGGTTATAAAAAGCTCACCCGCATTTTGAGCGACAAGAACTGGTCGTCCAACCGTTGTATTTCTTAGGCGCCTCAAACACGGCTGCAAACAGGCGGAGATTTCACAACAAAAAAAAACAAATATTACTCATACCACCCAGTGGTCGTGTGTTACTCGCATGTAAACCTACCGGTGCGGTATGTTCAAGGCATTCACTCGTGTAAACAAAATAATTTTGCCGCGCAGAATATAAGTGATTCCAAGCTATGACGCGCGTATGATAATCATAATCACGTCGAAGTCAACGCCGAGTAACTTGCACACCACTTACTGGCCATGTACAGGTCGACGACTGACGGTAATCTCATCAAGTCTCTTGTGCTAACCGCACACGCATTCGGTCGATTGTTCATATGAAAAATTCAAGTGTTTTGACTATTTCTCGAGTGATTTGTAAAAAGAAAAAAAAAATGTTAAAAGAAAAATACAACAAAAACGCATGCGATGCAATTCGACCAATCACGCTATGAATAGATTGCGAACGTCCTTCCGCCATTCCATTGGATACGTCATTTGGAATCGCGATAAGATGCAGTGAACACCCATTCTTTGCAATACATCCTTACACTATCCCAAATGCATCCGGTCAAAGAAATACAAAAAGAAAAATATTAAACGTGAAGTGCGAACGACATTCAATTCTGGATAGATACTATTCCACGAAGCAACAGTTTCAATAACAACTCAGCAACATGTGTCTGTTGTCCTGCGAACCATTAAATCTCGCACATTTCCTTGTGGTGAATTTGTGAAATGCGCAGTGTGGTCCTTTTTACAATTCGATGTATGATCTCTTCAATCGACTGAGGACTGCTTCGTATAAAAAGCCAGAAACTGATTCGGTTTGGTCAGTTCTTCAAAAGTTGTCTATAAAATCGGTAAAAAAAATCAAATAGTGAAGGAACAGGACAAGTTGTGATACCTGTGAAGTGTTAGTATATTTTTCTTCAAATATTTAAAAAAGTTTCTTTTTCTTTAGTTTATATTTAGTTTCTCGAAGAATTTTTTTCTTTTTTGCTTTATTTTTTTATTAAATAAAGAATAAATTCAAAATCAAATTTAAAATAGTGATAAAAATAACTTTAGAAATGTGACCGGATTTTTGTAAGATTTATCAAAAGTAAGTTTTTTTTATCAAACTTTGGAGAAAAAAGTTACAAGTTTTTAAAAAAAATCTCTTCGAAAATGAAAGTATAGCCGAAATCCAGTGGGAATGACGTATTAAAATAAAACCTATTTTTACTTCAATTTTGTTTTTCAATTGTGCTTATCTCTGTAATATCACAATATATCTTCAAAATGGTTTGAGGAAGTTGAAAATTATTTCAAAATATCAAATTGAAAGAGATAGGAAAGGGGCCCGATAGAGAAAGAAGGTTACAATCAAATTAAAATTATAGAAAAAATCTATTTTATTTTTTCTTTATTCCTAAAAACGCTTTTAATCAAGCAGGTTTAGGTTCCATTATTCTAACTGGATTATAATATTTCTAATGAACTATATTTTTTTCGCTTCATTTGTCTTCTTGATGAACTTAAATATATTTTAATTCCTTTGATTGTGAAAATGTAAGTCAAAAGTCCCTTTTTATTGAAAGAAAAAAATTAATTAACAAAAATCTCATAGATACATCTCATACATAAAACAAGAAAATAGATTTGCACACTAACTCGACGATCACAGTGATGGATTTATATTGTCGATTATATACAATTTAGACTTAGAGCTTGCAAAAAATATAATACGAATATTCAATCAATAATGGAAATACAATTATTAAGAATCTCAATGAAAATCTTCTGCTTTTTTCCCCAAGGAGGCTTAAATCAAAGTTTTGACACGATTTTTTTTTATTTTAATTCTTATTAATTTGAATCTTCAAAAACATGTCCTAATTGCTATTTAGTAATATTTAAAATAGTCAATTTATACCTAAGTAAAAGCTCAAACAATATTTTATTGTTGAAATACTTTTACCATAATTTTTTTTGAATCAATAAAAATCCACTAATTCAGACGTTTTAAATAAGGTAAGGTATTCCCAAGACGATATTTAGTTATATTCCTTCACCAAAAAAACACATTTTTATTTTATTCATTTCAAACTTAGAGTTTAATTTTTCGAAAATCTTGTTTTTCTTATTTAATTTTTATTATTAATTTCTAAAAACTATCTTATCCGCTAGAAAAAAAAATTGTTAAGACTGGCTCAAATATCTTAACTGATTTATAAATACATTACTGGCCCTATACGGACATTCTAAGGAAAACGGAACAGCTTAAGCTATATCTTTTGACCTCAAGTTAAATTAAAATAATTAAAATATATTGAATGAACTTAGAAAATGTTTTTAAAAAATCTAGAAATTTCCTGAGAGCCTTCTAGATAAAAAATATCCATTCGTTTTTTAAAAATATTTTCATTCAGATTATTATAATCATGTAAAAGTAATAAAAAAATTACTTTAAATATTCTTAATATCATATAAACCATTCTTACAAGCTATAACCATTAAAGCCTAAAGGAATTTAACCAATTTGCAAGGACAAAATCAAAAATCCTATCTTTAACATATATCACAGAAAAACTTTTTAAATAAATTCACCTTGAAAGTAGGAGCTCTACCCTGATTTACTCGTACTCTTAGTGTAATAAAATATTCATGAACTATGACATAATAGTCTAATGAAAGCTGGCCTGTAAGTACTGCTTCGTGATTGGAATACCAGCTTTATTTAAGCTACTTCTTCGCTCTAAGCTCAGAGACTGGTGAGTTAGTTTTTGACGCCGATGGCATGAGGCTCGAATCCCACAAAAGCCATGTCATCCAAATCATATTTCGCGATGTTTCTCTTCAGCGGAGTCTTATAAAACCATGGCGTCTGGAGTCGGCGAAAACAGTAGAGAGAATCACACCCAACATACAGTGTGTGTCATTAATATTCGGTTTTTAATAGCTCAACATTTATTAATATTTTGTGGGGACTACGCTTATTTTTAATAATTTCATAAAGACGGTTTGGCATATCAGAAACAATTTTTTTTATGTACTCAGTGCTGATTTTGCCCCAATCATACTGTAGAGATCCATTTAGAGATGCGATATATTCTCTAAAGGATTAATATCAGGAGATTGGACAGGCGTTCCGATCATGTTTGGACAATTAAATATAAAGCAGCCACTCACGAACAGTACGGGCCTTATGCTTTGCGTCACATGGAATTGGTATAATTGAAATTTTCTTTTAATATTTTTAAATGCAATAAGATGTCTCGTTCTTGATTCCGTCGAAAAGCACCAGGTGTCCGACACCTCCTGTTGATATGTAACCCTGTACCATGACATGCCTTCTTCCATGCTTTATTGCATTTGGCGTTTGCCATACCATAGTCCTTCTATCGCTTCCAAAAAATTGAATTTTATTTCATCTAAGAATATAACTTCTTCCCACCACTTTGGTAATGTTTTTTCTGTGTTCCTTTGCACATTTTTAACGAAGATTTTGATCACGGGCATACACAAAAGGTTTCTTTACAGCTACTCGGCCGTTCTAAGATTTTGTATTGATGGTACGGAGTACTGTTGGGGCTGAGACAACTTTCAAACCACATTTTTTGGACTATAGTACGTTCTTCCTTCTTGGGTTGTCAATTCTGCCTTGATTTTTATACCTACGAAGGATGTCGTCGAAGATATTAGGTCTTTCCAATATTTTTTTTTGTTAAAGGTCTATTTTTTTGCTTTACAGCCCATTGCGATTTAAATTTGGAAAAATAGTGATTATCTCATCCACTTTGGTTAATTAAGCGACGCTTGAGCTTTAGTCTCCCAAAGGTTGTAACAACAATTATAAAAAGAAAAATTCACTAGAAGGAAAACTGTGGGAATTACACAATGCCTTTTCCGAAAATGCATTTGGCTTAAAGTAGTTCTTAGAAATGCCAAAAAACTCTTTAAAGATTTCAGCAAAAAGAATAACCGTCTGAAGATGTTAAAAAGGGATTTTTGGCCCCGTTCACTATATCCAGAAAAGTTAATGAATTACTCGTATGTCGTTCCGAGCGACTAAGCTCTTGCGAATGGAAAAAGCTTATCTACATGCAGGACAGTTCTATATAATAGTTAGGAAAATTTGTTAAAATATAGACAAAATATAGGTAAGAAAAAAAATTACTCTGGAGTATAATGCTTTACATGCCTTACACTCCCTTCGGTCGTGCCTTATATGTAACACATGTTTTGAAATTAACAGTCCAGTTTTTATTAATTATTTTTTAAGGCAGAAAGTCAAATTAATCATCTGGACGACTGACAGCTTGTTAATGAAGGCCTTCGATTAACTTCGTATTATAAATTGGATTGAATTTAACAATTGAACTGATAATATTAGTTTTTTGTATTTGATGTTTAATAGTTTAAAAGCGAATAATTTAAAAACAAAAATTAATAAACGAATTGATTATTTCATGTTTCTTCAGAAATCATATATACAAATACTCTACTACATCTAGGGGCATATATAAGGATCTGAAACACTATTTTTGTATGTTGCTGCTCTTGTTTGACTTTTTGTTTAAACTTAGTTTGACAAATGCGCTCAGTGCTTTTTTAAAAAATAATTTCTATTATACTAATTCTATTCTTAATTTACTAAAAAAGAATGTTTACTCCGCATTTGCCTTAAAAGCTCTCGTTTAGTTACAAATGGTTAAGGGTAGGGTAGCAATGTGTTAGCTGTGTTTGGGATAACACGAAAAAGCTTTTAAAAACATTTGGTTTAGGGATCTAATATCAGTTTTAGACGTTTGTTAAAAAAATAAGGTGACTTTTAATTTTTCTCAAAAAATAATTGTTTATTCATCAATATCTATTTTGTTCCATTTAAAGTAATCCCTCCTGGATATAATACATTCCCACCAGACCTTTTTCCAATCCATAAAGTACTTCTGATATGTGCTTTTTTGTCTAGCATTAAGCCCTTCCAGCGATACGGTATTAGTTTCCCAGATTTTCCGTCCTACAATGAGCAGGTGCATTATCGTTAAGCAACAACTATGCTTCGTATTGCTTCACGCAACCGGCTCGTAACTTCAGCATAATATGTATTCCTTATTGATCACACTACCCTAAGAACTCACGATTAAAAAATTAAAATAATGAAGCCAATTTTCACAGTTGACTGAACTTCTCGTGATGATTGGGGTTTGGTTTCGACGTTATAACTATATTTTTGTCAAAATTAAACAATTTCGGAACAAACATTGCTAAAACACGTTTCATGTATAGTGATTCAACGATTCTTCATAGCAGTTTTTTTTTCACTTCTTCAACGTGTCCATCCGTTGTTGACGTGCTGAGGCTGGGTGTCCACGACGGGCATCGTCATTAACATCTTCTTTGCCTTTTGTAAAGAGTTTGCACTTCTTATAAACATTTTTTTTTTGCTTAAATTAGATTTGCCAAATGCAACAGTCAACTTTTCAAGCCCGTTGGAGCACTTAATTTGATTTTAATCTTTGATTAATTTTTTCTATAGCTAAAAACATACATATGTCTGAAAAATCAAATAAATATTCAAATAGCTGACGATATCAACATATGTATATTAGAGAACATGTGTACCAACATACCAAAAAAATCGAAAACGAAAGTGTTTAACCCGCGAAATTCAAAAAGTCATCCTATTTTTATAATACACCTCGTATTAATTATAATACAATTTCCCCAACCTTAAGCATTGTTGCTTGCTTTAAAAATTTTTTTCTTTCTGAAACGGGTCATGTCCGTGAGAAAATTTACTCTAATATGTCAATCCGTACTATCATACCAAGTAATCTATGCTCCACTGGATTCCTTTAATGATCATTTCAATAATTCAATTAAATGTTGCTACTTACTTATAAGTCATGCTTGTCTTTAGGCCAAAATCTAACACCCTAACTTCTTTCTTGATAGCTCGGGTTAAGCAGTGCTATTGTCGTTTTCTGACTATGTTAACCAATATTTTTAGCAGTAGTCACAGCAAGCATAACGTCATATTATAAAGTTAATTTCTCATACTAACTTGAAAGGTTATTAAATCACGTTTAGGCGATAATTGTTGCTCACACGAGGGCGATATTATGTCTAGAATATATTCATAATATTGATTAACAAATCAAGCAATTAAGTTCACTTTTTACTAATAGTGATTAAGCAGTGAACATTTTACACAAAAATTACTGAAGCAAGTAATCCGTTCAAAATGAAATGCCGAACAAATGCATTTATGTAAGTGAATTCAGCTTTATAATTGCCAATATCAAGGAATACTAACCGACAGTCATTTGCACTGTGTGTCATCACAGCATCATCATATAAGTTTGCTTCGGACACATGCAATCCGAAATTTCCACTTAATGTGTAAACAAAAATCAGTCCAAGCTCGTCGTAAGTGCTCCAGACAAATTGTTTAATAAGCGATCAGCCGTCTCCCTCATCTCTTGAAAAGAACTGCACCAAGCTATCTCTGGAACAATCATCTCTACTCATTAAAATCAAATTACCATACCGGTGCGGCTTTATTTAGCCGTATTTAAGTAATAAATTGAATTTACAAAGCCCCTTCCCACTCTCATGGGTATGAAGCACTAATTCGCATCATGCATTCACGCAAGTCCCATGTATCTAACGCCATACGTCACAGTGATGAATTTTTAATTACCCAACATGCGCGATTTAAAATCCAAACTCCCGCCAAATATGAGCGAAAATTATCTAAAACAAAAAGCCATTAAATCGATTCGCGATTATGAATCCACATGACTAGTTAGCTAGCAAATGGTAAAGGTAATTTAAGAGTTTCTTGTACTTCGGCATCGACCCAGGCAAACCAGCTAAGTTCTAGCATATACCAGGAGAAGCATTTTTTTCTCCTCCAAGCCACTGCAAATTCGAGGCCTAAGCCTAGTCAATTCACCAACGACTGTGCCCATGCATACATCTGGCTACCCCTAGTCATAGGTGAGGTCGATTGTCCCTGACATTGAAAGGGCAATTCGACTACACCGTTAGGGCGGTCGGCAATATGTAATTTTACATTTAAAAATAAAAAAAAATAAAAATATACTCGTACACACCATTCGTATGCACTCTAATCGTTTTCTATTTTTATATTTCGCAGGATACGTTCGCTTAGGAGGTGTGTCCATAAATACACACAACCGTTTGTTTTCATTTTTGTTTTTTTATTTAGTTCGACTGTCTCGATGCAAGTGCACTTGCATGTGGCCAATGCCTGAATCATAAACGCAGTCCTTGCCGGCTGCATTTGATTTTTCTTTTTTTCGTTCTCCAAACACCGAGAAAGAAGGAGGTGGTGGCAGATATCCTGTCGTCTGCCTGTAGGGACACCCTCGGGACTCTGTGTTGTAACACGGACGACGACGTTAGTTAAAATGACGAATGAAGAGCTAACAACAAGTGATAGACATCGAGAGAACAGCAGTAATGATGTTGCGAATAAGACACAATGGGGTAAAGTAAACTCATCGCCGATGAATGTATCGAAGGAGGACGATGGATCGAATGAGGATGAGAATGATGAGACGCCAGCTAAAGCTACTGACCCGTTGGCTCCGAGATTTATCAATAACGAGGTGAGTGTTAAACTAAAATGTAATCTTAAGGCTCATCTTAGGGCCAATTGACGTGTCCCTCTTGTTAACCCCACAAGTCGTAAATTGCCTACTAGCATTTAGTGAACAAATTACTGAAGTGTCACACAATTTTCAACCCCTTGGCAAATAAGGAACCTTGACGAGGACAAAGCCTTGTAGCTCTTTCCTTTTATTTTATTCAGTTTTCTTCCTTTTTAACAAAACAAGCAAAAGAGTATGAAAACGAATGCCACCTTGAGATGATCTTCACATCCAGCCTTTCATATACTCAAGTGCTCCGAGCAAGTAATGACTAGGTCGGTCTATTTCATTTCAACACTATTTTTCTTTGGTCGTCAAGTTTATTACCTTTTATTGCCATAGACGTCTGTTATTTTGTTGATTGTGGTCTGCGAATTCCTATATGACGGTAGCATAATATCTTAAGAACGCTTTCATCTTCTAGTATTTGCCATCAATTCTAAGTTCTATAAGAAATGGCGAGCAGCTAAATTGAGCGGCTTGCTCAATTTTAGATTTTAACATCGGTTTTTGACATGAGTTTTAAATTATTTTACATTAATTTTGTTTAGTTCAAAAAAATCATTGATAAATTCCTTACACCTAATCCAGCGCATCTACGAGCCCCTGAAGTTCGGAACTCGATCTGTGGAATAGCAGTTGGTTAACTCAATAAAGCACTTTTAGGCCCATTCCTTCCTTTTTGGGAACAGAATAAGTGAAATTGCATCATGGCTGAAGAATATAGGGTCGAGGCTTCATTCCAGTGTTATTTTGGTACAAATATTTATTATGGGCAAATTCTAAAAATGTTCACGCGGACAGATGGGATTTCGCTATAAAAATTTCGAGCCTTATTTCGAAGAATTTTTGAAAATATTTTCAATTGCTAAAATTAAATAAAATTACACGCCTGTTAAGGCGATCCAACTTTTGACTTCTTCAAAAGTCCGGAAGTGCTGTTCAGCCGGGCCATGCGTCATCGATTAAAACAGGTGGTAGTCGGAAGGACCGATGCCTGGAGAATGCTCTGAATGGGGTAGGGGAGTCCCATTTCAGTGTTTTCAGATTTTAAAAGACCTGAGCAACATGTGACTTGCTGGTTTTGTGGCCGTTTTCCTTTGATGCTCGGCTCAATCCCACTAGTTGTGTACGGTGTTAGAATAATTACTAAATTACTATACTGAGATGGTCCAACAAACACAAACCATGAGCCTCGATCCGTGGATTCTTGGATTGGCTGTCAATGTTGATGCATGACCGCGATGTCCCCAGAATTTCTTTCTTTTTGTTCCCACTTTCATCGCCAGTCACAATACGAAGCAGAAAATAACTCCGTAATTGGCACTAAAACCGGAAAACTTCCTTCTACATCGCTCGGATTCACCTCGATTGGCGCCAAATTTACTTGCTTTCGCACCATATACCTTGTCAGAAAATGGCACACAAACGGCACTTGTAGGTAACATCTGTATTATTTTTTGATTTGTTGACTTATGCCATACAACTCGTTTCTAAATAAAATTGGAAAAAAATAGGGCCATTACATTTGACCATACTTGCGGGGTCAACCAAAAAACTTTTTTTTTCGTTTTGGCAATTAGGAGATCATGTCGTTAACCCATGTTTCATCACATGTACAACTCTGTATGGTTTAGTTTATTTATGTATTCTCGTGCGACTTTCATTCACAGCTGTTTTCGTCGAAAATTTTTAACTTCTCTCAATCATAACATGATCCAATTGTTATGCCAACATCTTCAACAGCCTTCTGATTGTGAATCGAATACTGTTGATAATCCTTTCGTACGCCTTTTCACATTTTTATCGATTGTTGATCTATTGAGTGGTCAACGGCGCACGTTTTTTTCAATGTCCTGACGTCCTTCTTGAATATACTCATACCACTTGTCACTTTTTTAACATTTCCAAATTAAACTTTGCTACTTTAATTCCAATTTCATAGAAAATTTTGGTACTCATTTTATAAATAAATCGCCAATGTAAACTTTTTGACCACTAAAACGGGGTTAAATAACCAGTGTGGCTAATCAAATGGTATACACCAGCCACTCACATTTACCAATTCTATGACAAAATGAGAAACAGAGCAAGATCAAATTAATTTGCAAATTCCTGCTGTGTTTTATGCATGATCCAAAGTCTCAATTACCTCAAAAGGGACCAACTGTTCACTACCGACTCCAGCGGCTTGACAGAAGCTTGATTATTTTGCGAGTACCGCGTGAAATTATCGGTGCCAGGGTCAATCACGGCTCTCATGGTTTTGTTTTTTTCCTTATGCCGTCTGACCAGCTGATTCGTGTCCGAGAAATGTTAAATAAAATAAGGTGATTTATAACATGTCGCGAGCTAACGAAGAACAAGCTCTTCACAAAAGGCCGAGAAGATGTTAATAACTATGGATGGCTTAGCACGTCAAGAACGGTTGAAAACGTTGATGGAGTGAAGAAGGAATCAAGGGATACGTCGATTGAGCATCGCTCAGGAGCTGTTATCACTGGTGACGAAACATGGGTTGTGGTTAAAGCATCGAAAGCAAAGCCTAATCATAGCAATCAAAGCGACCAGAAGAGCCAAGACCGAAAAAAGCACGCCAAGTTCGGTTAAATGTGAAAGTTTTCCTCACTGTTTTCGATTACAAGGGGTTGATAAGGAATATTTCCTTGAAGTTATGCGCCGTTTGGTTAAAGCAATACGAAGAAAACGTCCGGATTTGTGGGACATGGCTCTTGTATCACGATAATGTACCTGCTCATTTATCGTGCTTATACGTAACTTTTTGGACAAAAACAATACCGTAATCATGCCTACCACCGTATTCATCGGACTTGACCCAATGCGACTTTTTTCTCTTCCCAAAACTGAACCATGAAAGGACGAAGATTTGTCAAGATTGAGGAAATAAAGACTGCATGGCTAGAAGAGTTCAAGACTATCCGAAAAACGCATATTCGAAGTCCTTCGAGGATTCAAACAAGCGCTGGTGCAAGTGTATTATATTTGATGGGATTGCTTTGAAGAGAACAAAATAGATATGTACTGTTGAATAAAGAAATATTTTTGGAGAAAAATAAAAAAGTCATTTTTCTTGAACAAACCTCGTATATTGTATGTCGCCTTTGACATAACCCAAATGTCATGAGTATGTTTGCTCTGACGTCGCTGATACCGTGATCGAATTGAAACTATATTGTGGTTCCTAAGAACTGATAAGTCCATAGCACCTGTTTTAGAAAAAGAAAACAGAATGAGTCAATACCAATGACCTGTCAAAACTCAAATTATCCTTCGACTTGACGGGTTTGGTGGCTTGGCCAAGGCAAATCAAGACAAATCCTTAGTAACTACTATTTAGGAAAGTTAAGTTGCCCTTACCCAACAATAACTTCCACTCTCTATAGCTCTTTTAAAGGTCTGATATCTCGTACTTCTCAGTTCAACAGAAAATGCTTCTATTTACATCCGCTTTGCAAGCGAAGTCGTGAACAAAAATCATGACATTCGCAGATTGATTCTTTTTTAAGTTACCCTTTTTAAGCCCTTGACCAAGAGTTTTTAAAGTCTGAATTATAAATCCCTAAGCTATGAGCTGCATACATATATACAGCTGCATGTACAAATAATTTTTGTCCGAGAGGACGGAAAAATTACTACAGAGTCAGCTTTGTTCTAAGTTGTTTAGTAAGGCAAAGCTTTATTGAAGTAAGCTGAATCCAGTGAGTGAGCTAAGTTGGGAAGTCCAATGAGATTGCATCGAAAGCGTCTACGAATCCTCGCCAGCAATTGACTGCAACTATGTTTCATTCTTCAGTGAATCTTTGTAATTTGAAAAGTATAGATAATCCACTAAACGGAAGTAATCCACTTTTTGATAGCGACTCGTGGCTTCTGACCCTAAGCCAATCAGTGCCAACATTTTTTCTCCTAAAAGTAACAGAAACATCGATGAAGTTTTAGTGTTAATGCAGCAATATTTTGAGCCCTGAAGGCCGTACACACATTCTTTTAAAATTCTACATCAGAACTTATCGAACGTTTCGATTTTACCCCCTAGGAGATTGACTTGTTTACCTATACTGCCTCATGCCACCTTCCCTTTCCTGCTTCAACAAAACTTGTTGCAACAAAACTTTTTTATTAATCGGGTATCTCCTTTCAGCGCGTCCTCGTTGTGTCTGTTACCGAGCGCCGCCGCGAGACATGGAGCCAAAAAGCCGAGTTCCTGTTGGCCGTCATTGGATTCGCTGTTGATTTAGGTAACGTCTGGCGATTTCCATACATCTGTTACCAGAATGGCGGTGGTGCGTTCCTCATTCCCTACTGCGTGATGTTGGTATTCGGTGGTCTGCCGCTCTTCTACATGGAACTGGCGTTGGGACAATTTCACAGGTGCGGCTGCTTAAGCATTTGGAAACGCATTTGCCCAGCATTAAAAGGTGAGTTGTTGGTCTATACTTCCGTCTATCCGTTCATTTCGATTATTTTAATCAAGATAATTACTCCCAGCTGACTTTAGATATTTTCCAATTTAAACGATTAATTATTATTATTTCGAACGAAATCTATTGTCTGGCGGGACGGAAGGGAATGGCCCTCCTCCCAGTCGTGGTAGTGTTTAATACTGAAAACGTGATTCTTCAGCAACAAGTTGGAGAGAGAGAGAATGGGGCGAGGCAACATAATGCGTTTGTGATGATGCCAATAAGGCACGTTAACAACACGCTACATGTTAGTTACCTGTGTTTAGCGTTTCCTTCTTCTTTCAATAGAGCAGACTCGTAAAAATCAGGAGATGAAAATCCCTGACATTAAAAATTTAAAAGCATCCAACCGCCAGCTTTGGTACTTCATTGGTCGTCTTCATCCTGCTCCGGCAAACATAAAAGAAGATTTCAGGAGCTCGGTTGGCCGGATTGAAAAGCCCATGGGCTCTGTTTGGCTGATAATGTCGTTTGCAATTGCGAATTGATGCGGGCGGCTAATAGAGTGCGAGAGAGAAATTATAGGACATTTAAGGAGTAAAAATGTGCCATGTAAAGACTTTTACTCACCAGTTAAGAGCGGGGGATATGCATATGCGACAGAGACAGGATAAGCTTTGTAATTGTCAGTTTATATCAGACATGTACATCCTTTGATGTGTGGATATGGAGGGAATAGTAGATGTTTACACATGGAATGTTGTGTAAATAGTCGTCAATCGCTTATGATGACCGGAACGTATGGGGAGCGATATTTATCGATATTGGGTGCATATGCGTGGGTGTAATGTTGCCGGCTTCTCTTGGGGGGTGCTTCTGACTTTCGGATGAGGGAGTTTATAATAATGTTGGCAAATATTGCGCGACTCTGTTGACTTTTACGAAATTTGCGAGCTAGAAGCCTATTCGTTGCTATTTAAGATAGCTATCAGTATTGGGTGTTCGTCGAATTTACGAAGGATGTAGACGAAACCTTTTAAAAGGGCATAGACTAGGCTCTGACAGTCATAGGGATTATTGGTTAACTCCAAATCTGCAAGAGAATTATTACTAAATTAAAAACATCCTTTATAGTAAAATGCACACCTTGAAGACGATTTCTTCTTAGTCTCCTTCTAGTACTTATTGATTTAGAAATGTTCACAGTACTTGATATTTACTTTCCCATCGGCCACTCTTTTAGAGTTTTCTCTTGTTCTCTATCACGGTCACAACTAGCTAAAAGGCTTCTCCTTTGACTTTGTAGTGCACTATATCAACATACTCAAGTCAATTCTCCTATTCCACTGTACTTCATTCCCGGAAGAAGCCCAACAGCTAAAGCCGCAACTTTGAAGATTTTTCTCCCGTCACCCTAACCAAAGAGCAATAGACGGCCATAAAATCCTCGTCTTTTGAATAGATCCTGATGAACTTTCTCAAGGAAGGACCTAACTCTTGCTCAAGAATAAATTTAAAAATTTGTTCGAAAAACGCTTTATCTTCGGAATAGTATGTGTGTGAAGGCAATCAGTGCATATTTAAAACTTATCACCAAAGAAGCTTGTTTGTTTACTGGATACGAGTGTAATCAATTTAATCCTATTTACCGATGGGGTCCTTGCAACACATCGACATCGGTCGGTGGTGTGATATTTCGGTGCCGATGAATGTCACCATTTAAGTGAGTTTCTTACTTCGTTAATTGCTTACTCAGATACTGTTCGGCTGTCGTGGAGCTTTTTGAGAATTTTTGAAATTGAATTATGCAAAAATAATCGCAAGTTTGTTAGGAGAGTGATATAGTGAATGACAGGCACGTAGGGATTGGAGTTGTGTGAGGATGCGACGACTTGTTGAATGCAGAATAATTGCGAGATTTTCGGGTGCAAATCAGTGGGTTATTAAATTTTAATATATTTTACTGATGAACGTTGAATTGGATGAAGCGGGTGAGCTTTATTTTGGGACATAGTGATTGAAGCCGATCTATGGAGAATCGAGTCAGTCTCGACTCGAAACAATTATATTTCAAATTAGAAATAAATCGTGTTTCTGATGTCGGCCAGGTGTCATTTTCAAAGGTTTCCGAAATTTCAGAATGAGATTGGTCAGGAAAGGTGGTCAGACATTTACTCAATACGCCAGAGAAGATTTTCCAGGTAATGTTCACGATTATGTTTTCCCTATAAGTTTTGAGGCTAAAAAGGTTTCCGGTTTTACGGATGGGGCAAGCAATGCTTTCCTCTGATCTAATCTTACAGATTAGTTGGTGCATGTCTCCAACTAATGCATTTAAGGCTGCTTTAAAGAGAATAACAGGATGTCGCTTCTGAATTGAACTAACTGAATTAAGTAGTTTCACGGGCTTGCAGTCAGCTCTATCACATATCGCAATTTTTGACGACTCATCAATAAAGTGTGCAATAGGTCCCTGTCATAATTCCTATTGATCAATTACGCTAATTTGCTTACAATTGCTTGACGTAAGCTCTGGAATTATTTCTTTGACTACTCGATAGTATTTTATCATGGATTCCCTCACATGCTTAAGTTAATTGTTCATTGAGTTGCACTAACTTACGTTTGTTTACTCTACTCATTGTTTTTTTTTCACATAATCTATGAGAAACTTACATTGGGCTTCTCCTTGTATCCAGCTTTCTGTAAACAGGTCAACATCTAAATAAAGATAGGTAAGTGCAAGAAGTGTGGTGCCTGGGCATCACTTATATTCGGAGGCAATAAGGCCCTTTGTGAATTTCTTCGTAGCTGGCTGGAAAACATGTTTCTAATAGACTCTACACTTAGCTTACGGCAGACAACCTAGAGAGTCGTACAGGATCACGGCACTGATGATGTCCAGTGAATAATGTGTTGCAATTCCCACCACAGTATAAAAATCGACAAATTAAATGTATAGATTTCGAAGCTTTCGACAGCATATAAATAAGGGTGGCAAATATAGAATATTCTCAACGAATGATTATTTGTTCTTTGAGCGGCTTAAAAATAGAGTGTTTACTTAGACTATAAATAATACCGGACCATGGACAGAACCTTATGGGGGCACCTCATTATATTAATAAAACAAACTCAGGAAAGACAAACACTGATTATAGTTTCTTAAATAAGAATAGAGCCACAAATATGTAAATCATCTGAAATTTGCTTTGTAAAATATATGACCCATGACACTTATCAAAGCCTTGGTTATATATGCATCTCTAAAAAGCGCGGCAAGTATTTCGGGTGCCTTAATACTACAATAGATTTAACCACACATTTTAACATGGCATCTGCGGTCGATATCTAGAGCCATACTGACAAGCAGAGAATAACAGGGCTTTAATCAGATAGCATTCTTAGGTCTCACTCAAATACTTTAGGCAAAAAGAAGAATAGAGGACCTATGCGTTCCTAGGGTTTTCAATATACAATAGCTTTTTATTAGGCTTTAGTACTTTGTAGGAAAAAGATTTGGCTTTATATATAAATGTTTGTATTTTGTATTCAAGCAAAGTGAGAAAATATTTACGAGGTGAGGTACAATATTATTTGATAAATCTTGAAGCACTCAAACTCATTTTACCACAGGTCTGAACGATGTTATTGCCAATTCTTCGGCTAAGTTTCGGGGTCGTAAAAGCTTGGAAAATAGTTCACATTGAGTTAAGAGTTTCTTGAATGTATTCTGTCCATTAATCATCATGGACAGATCCTAGTGACCTCGTTTAGATTCACTTTTATTTTACTTATGTCCCAATTGAAACTTGATTTGAATAATTATAAATTTATCCCAATCTACGTCTCTGTCAGAAGTGCCGCGACGCAGTGGGTAGTGTGTCGGCCTCTGACATGCCATCAGATGTTTATTTCGCGGTGTCTCTCCTTTGTAGGGTCCTGCAAAACCCTCCGTAAATAGTTATTCCTGATCGTCTTGGAAATACTCGAGATTAACCCTCGAAAGGTCAATTGGTTTTTTCTTTTGCCCTTCGGTTAATATTCTTTGTACCAAACGCGCAGTTCTTCTCAGCTTAAATTTCTTGGGTCAGTGTGATAATGTGGAATATGGAGGAGCAGAGCTCCCAGTGTTTTCATCAAGTTGACATGTATGTCTTCCGTAGACAGCTTTTCAAGCACAGGTACTTGATGACAACAACAAATGAAAATCGTGGTCTACTTATATAACTTTTTTACGTTAACTTAGTTTTTAATTTTTAATCGGACAGGAAATAACCGATTATCATTACTGTTGGATCACCTCTCATATTTTGATTCCTAAGCAGATATAATACCCTTGCATCAAATTATTTTCCAATTTTTGAAGAACTTCTGATATACGCTTTTTGAGCTTGTCTTGAGCTCTACCACCGAGGAGAAAAAAGTCGCGAGGGGTCAAGTCCGATGACTAAGGCATTATTGTATACGAATACCGTATAATTCGTTTTGTTCAAAAGATTACACACAAGCACCGATGAGTGAGCGGGTGCATTATCATGATGCAACAGTCATCAAGATAATCCAGACGTTTTCTTTGTATTGCTTCAAACAAACACGCATAGTACCAAGGTAATATTCCTTACGACAGGGACTCATGATGTAATCGAGGAAAACGGTGAGCAAGACTCTCACATTTTACCGAACTTGGTGTGCTTTCTGCCTTATGATTAATATTGATAAAAAAAAACAAAGAATTAAAGCTAAGAATTTTTTTTATAAAAACTTAACAAGAGAAGTCATTCATATCTCCTCGGCTTACAATGCCAACATATGGTAAGGGGCTTGTATACCAACACAACAGAGAAAAATCGTAAAGTAAATCAAATGTACTTCACTCGCTAAATTCAAAAAGTCACCTTATTTCTTGAACTAATCTCGAATGAGTTTATTATCAAATGCTCTAGATTGTAAAAGCAAGCTTTTCAACGACGTTCTTTCTTTTTCATTAACACTCTTGGTAATGATGATATCTTCTCTTGCCAGTGCACTTATAGTAAATCGGTTGTCCCTTGGCAAGAATTTTTCGTTTTGGTTTAGATCTAGTCAGATTTGAGAGCTCTTTGGAATATCAAATTTTGCGAATTTTGTTATCTGCTCAGTAAGAAGGTTATTTTAATCAGGGATGACTTTCCATTTAAGGCGCTAATATGCATGTGATTTCCCTGAATAAGTTACTTAATCATACTTTAGGTACTCCTTCGCCTTGAATAATGCTACCGGCCTTAAGGGGTAGTCCTTAACAAACTTTTTGCTGTTTTGCTAGAAATTTAATGAGTCAGATAAGGCACTGAATACAGTACTTATATTATTGGATTTAAATGTTTAGCGGGAGCTACAAACAATTAAAATGTTCAACTCTGCTTGCGCTATGAAGTCATTAACCTCTTAAAAAACCTCATAAACGTCATAAACCCCCAGAAGGCACCATTTAGCTTACGACTCCATTCTACTATAGATTCAACCCCACATGAATAACAAACCCCAATTGTCCTTACCATCCCCTCAATCTGTCATATGAATAAACGCGAACAAATTCGTTTTCTCATTCCTACAGGTGTCGGTTATGCCATTTGTCTAATCGACATCTACATGGGCATGTACTATAATACCATCATCGGCTGGGCCGTTTATTACCTGTTTGCATCGTTCACCTCGAAGCTGCCTTGGACATCGTGCGAGAATCCGTGGAACACACAAAGCTGCATGCCAGTTACCTCGGAGAACTTCACCAATCTGGCGACTACACCAGCGCGGGAGTTTTTCGAGTGAGTTTGTATGTCAAGAGGAGTTTGAATGTATTTTTTTTTTTATATTTTTAATGCTATCTGTCAACAATAGCCAATGATGTCGTCCATTAGACATCCGGTTCGTTCGATGGAAGGACACATTTAATTGTTTCCTATTTATTGCGTTTACTTAACACTTTTTTCTCACTCTTCCCATTCGATCTTCCATTCGATGCTTTCGTAAACGACTAACAAACAAATGTAGACGAAGAGTACTTGAACAGTATAAATCCGATGGATTGGACTTCATGGGACCAGTTAAGCCAACATTGGCACTATGTGTCTTTGGAGTGTTTGTCTTGGTTTACTTCTCGTTATGGAAGGGTGTTCGCAGTGCTGGCAAAGTGGTCTGGGTGACAGCCTTGGCTCCTTACGTAGTACTAATCATACTCCTCGTACGTGGTGTATCGTTGCCCGGTGCTGACGAGGGTATAAAGTATTATTTGACGCCCGAATGGCACAAGCTTAAGAACTCGAAGGTAGACGTGCTTCAGTCAGAGACATACGCATGTCTTGAAATTTTATTTTTTTGTAAATTCAGGTTTGGATCGATGCAGCATCTCAAATATTTTTCTCATTGGGACCTGGATTCGGAACACTACTAGCCCTGTCCAGCTACAATAAGTTCAATAATAATTGTTATCGCGATGCCCTGATAACGAGCAGCATCAACTGCTTGACCAGCTTCTTAGCGGGCTTCGTCATATTCTCTGTTTTAGGGTAAGTCAGCCATAGTCCCATTCACCTACTTTCGTTCATGACTAGATCCTATTTGCAGCTATATGGCCCATGTGCAAAAAACCTCAATCGACCAGGTTGGTCTGGAAGGACCCGGCTTGGTCTTTATCGTGTATCCAGAAGCAATAGCTACGATGAGTGGTTCCGTGTTTTGGTCAATCATTTTCTTCCTGATGTTGATTACACTTGGGTTGGACAGCACCTTCGGTGGCTTAGAGGCGATGATAACGGCTTTGTGTGATGAATATCCGCGAGCAATTGGAAGACGTCGGGAATTGTTTGTGCTTCTCCTCCTAGCCGGTATCTATTTATGCGCGCTGCCAACCATGACTTATGTAAGTATTTTCTCATCCAAGAAACTTAAAATCAATTAATTACGTATGATTGTGTGAAGCATTAGAAATCCATTAGCTTCTCATGCGAGCTTGGGGTGTGCGTTCATGTGTGTGCGAAAAATAGGCCAGATCATGCTTTCAAATCAAATGGTTCATTAACTCTGTCAGTGGTATCGTCTTATGCAATATTCATGAGATTGGCATCCTTAAGCTCCACAACTATTAGGCAGCAATAGTATTGTTAGTGTTTTAAGCGAGTATCCGGACGGAGCACACATCGGCTGAGAGTTATGTAAGAGGATGAGAGCTTTTAACCTTTCGACGATGGCACGGGATACGAAGGAAGATGGATGGCGCAACGATGGTGTTGGGATGAACATTTCCAAGTCAACTAGGTTGATGTTGGCTTTTCAGCAGTACATAAATCGGACATATGGGCACGGTCAAGGTGGTGGTAGAAATAACAACAATACGATGGCAGGACAAATCGGTGGGACATCCTATCTCACCTGGAAAGTGATTTGTGGCACCAGTGGCTTAATGGATCTTCACTATATTTGATTAAATTAGAAATTATAATTTTACCTCATTGAGATAAAAAGGAAGCGTATCCTTGAGCGGAGGGTGGACGTTGTCTGGAAGCGAAATATTTGGCCGTGATCCAGGTTATCTAAAGGATATGAAGCAGTGTGTCCTATTTAATGGTTTCGATTAGTGAAATGGAAAGCTGTATATATGGGGTAGAACAGACGAGGTAGTGATTAAGGCCGATTTATATTGTGCAATTCGTGACTGATTTGTGCCTAGATCTTCCAAGAAACACCAGTGATAGTGCCCGCTAAAGGAATTCAAATAATGGCGGATTCAAACTGAGGGTTATGACCCATCGAGTTTTACAATAGAGAAATATGGAAGCTTTCTAGATGATCTGATGGCCGAGGTTTACTTTGTTACTCGCAAATCGGCGAAATAAATATCAAAAGATTAACGAACAGGGATGGTGAAAGGCATTCGATATTTTGGTGACCACCACAGATAAGAGCAACAATAGTCTTGACGTTTTTAACAACTGTAACATTACAAAAGATCCCAAAATGATGGGCATAACACAGGAATTAAAATATTTGTAAACTACTGTAACTACGTTACTCAATGAAAGAGCTTCTCCTGATTTGTACAGATGGGAATCGCTGTTTAGAATTGAAATGGTTGGCCAAAGTTAGTTACAGTTTATGCCCACCTTTCTGACACCACACAAATAATGAGTTGGAAAACTGCAGATCTTTTGAGGCGGTCCACGAATCGGTCAAATTTTCGGCTTCCTGAATGATCAGAAATGCTACTCCGCCAGGCCGGGTGTCATCGATCAGAACAGATAGTAATCTGTCTGGACAATAAATAATGGAACAATGGAAACAATGACCTGTTGAAAGCATGGAAAATGACCTGTTGAGTTCTAACCAATAAATCTGTAAGTTCTTCTTGGATTTGACAAAGATGTTGATCCAGTAATGTAAATCCAGCCTGCCCAGAAAATGGTTTTACGCTGCTACGATGCATGCTCTGTCTTAATTTTTAAAAATATCAGTTCTCTTCGCCCAGGCTTAGGTGAATTATTTTGCCGTTCATGTTTAGGAGCTGCCTATCTTAAAGATCAGGCAAATACTGAATGTGAAAAATACTGATCGATGATTGATGCCCTCTTAAATCTAATACTAAATTTTCGTATAATTCACATTGAATTTTGAGGCCATTGCGCATTTAGCTTTATGGATCGCCAGCTTCTAAGTCATCAGGTGATCATATCTCACGTACGACATAAGGCCTTAGCCAATGAGTTTGTCAGAATGGTCCCAGAGGAAGATTAATCAGGATTTGCTCTAAATTTGCCTATTTCTTTGCTTAGGTCCTCCATCAATAATCATTCAGGCACAAATACTAATGTCGGGACTGTCGAGGAGTAAACTTAACTACCTTCTGACGCCGATGATACGCTTTTCGGCAGAAGCTAAATCATTTAATTGGGTCCTACCATATTTCCCTAGTTGCTTGTCTATGAAAAGGTTCTCAAAATATGCCACTTAGAATAGGCAATAAGCTGTAGTTCATTATGGGAAAAATTAAAATCACAAACAACGTATGTGTTTGATAGGAGCTTCGGCTCTGGCCATCCATGGGCTGTGAAATGTATCGAAAATGACATCCTAGTTAAAAGGTCGTATGAAAATGATCTCCGATTCTCGCGGTTGTTTTAAGATTAGAGTACACGACAAAAGAAAAAGCTGATGGAATAAAGGGGAAATCCGTAACCGAGTTTACGTCATTAAGGCCCAAAATGGGAAAGATTGAATGTTTAGCAGTTATTCATTAATGGTTAAGGTTCATAAACGTATGGCACACAAAAACATATCCCATTCAAAACGTCTCAATCCACATGTGGCTTCGGGGTTCCTAGCACTGCCCCAAAACAAGTTTACCAATATAACAAAGAAAAAAATCGGGTGAAATCTAAGACATTATGCAATGTTAACACGAGAGTTCCAGAAACCAAAAAAATGTTTTTGAGTGCGACCTACTAACGTCTTGAAACGTGGAGATTAGTCAAAGTTTCGAATTCAGAATTCAACGTTTCAAATTCCAAATTTCATCAAAGACGCTGCTTCGGTGCGCTATCATTTACAAACTATGACTCTCTTGTAGTAACAAAAAATGAAATGAATGAAACGACCAAGAATGAATTCGAAAGCTTAAACAAGCGAAAGCACAAATATGGAGTCACATTTGATTTTGAGATTATAGAAAAACAACTTATGCAGGATGTGTAACAGCGCTTTGATTTATAGGTATCTTATCGCCGATAGGTATCTTATCCTCTGGATCTACGCGGCAATGATAAGACGGATAATCTCATATGCATTGGTTGTATGGTGGAACAGGCTAACACGGAAAAACGTCGTGGCCTCTTTCACCAAACTCCAAAGAGCGGTTTGTCTCAGCTGCACGGATGCTATGATGAATCTTCCACCCTTTGACATATATATCAAAAGTTACGCATTGTAAGCCATTTTTCGCCTCAAGAATAATGGTTTTTGTACAACTCACACTGGAGTGACAATGTACTTGCGCGAGAAATATTCTACGACCCCGGTCTCATGGATATAATCTCCGACGCAATGACACCTGCCATTATACGAGTATTGCGCTATAATTTCACATTCAGATTTCCATGGCGTCAGGACTGGCTCTGACCAGATACTGAACTTGGAAAGGACTGTCTTCGCATTTTTACAGATGGCTTCAGGTCTGGGCGGGGATCCAGTGCTGTGGGAAAACGCCCGACTGCATTTTTCGTAAGGAAAATATGCGTCTGTCTTTCAATCAGAAATATACGCAATCCTAATAACCATTCATTACGTTCTGAGGCACAAGTGTAAGGGAAAAGCATATGCGTCTGCAGTGACAGCCAAGCTGCAATCACAGCTGTGAGCTATGTCCAGTTCCAAATTAGTGCATGAACTCAAGACCTTTTGGAACAAAGTCGGAAGACTAAATTCACTAAGGCTTGCATGTGTCCCAGGCCACTATGGGATCCCAGGAAATGCGATCGCTGATGAACTCGCTAGAAGGAGCTCTCAGGACGTATACTTGCTTCCTTGGTCTTTAATGCACACAATCCTGATTATACTTCCAGTAATAGTACCCATTTTAATGTATGGCACATGATTCGTTTCGTGCATATGACTGCAGCGCCCACCCACCACTCTTCCGCACGTTGGTAATTTGTTCCTGAAAATATCTATTATCGTCTATAGCGTCTATATCATAAATATCAAAAAGATACACAAGAAATTCGCCTAAGTGGCATCTCTCTCCGATAATGACACCAAGGAGTGTGACGCATCTTGACTGATATCTTTGGCTTTGGTAGAGTATACGTAGGGGATGTTCTTAAATCGATCCTTGCAATCAGATCTAACGGCATTGGCCTGGATTATACTAGAGACATTTAAAGACTTTTATCTGGATTCTCAGTTCTAAAACTCATTAGGAATTACCTTGGAGATCGCAGCCAAGTTGTATATACTAACCTTAGCTTCGTCACCTTTTTCAAATCCAAGACGGGAATCCCTTACTGTTCCCGTTGTTTAATTATATAACAGACTTCAATTATATAACAGACTCCAAATAACGATGGTTATATAAAAATAAACGTATGCTCTACTCTACCAAGAGCCTGCATATTTCTAACTATCCTAAACTTAAGTAACTTCCCGTCTAAGCCAATAGAAGCAACATTGACTATGTAAAGACTGTTAAAAACCTCGGACTCATCTTAAATCACCAGCTTACGCCACGCTTACACCACCAATTCAACAAGTAGAGTCTACGACGTCTTGCTAATATTACCAGTATAATATATACGTACTACTCTGGAAATTGTGTCTGTCTGTCTGTGGCATTGTAGCTCCTGAACGAATGGACCGATTTTGATGACTTTTTTTTTGTTTGAAAGCTAACGTCAACGAGATAGTTCTTAGCTACAATTTATGAATATCTTAGCTATATTAAAAATATTAATAGGTTATTTTAATGAAGTCAAAAGGAAGAGAGAAAAAAAATATTTTTTTAAAGTTTTTTTTTTTTGTGACGGGGGTTACTTAAAATTCTTAATTTTATTTTAATAACCTATTTTAACTCCCAGTCTTTTACGATCTCGATAGTCACAGCTCACGCAAGCTAACAGTTACGTTTAACAGTGCAGTGCTCTTCATATACAGATTAAGACGTGGGGTCACATCTCGTTATTCGTTAAAATCCTGCTTGGCATAGACTTTCAAAGCCTCCTTAAATATAGGATACTAACCATTCTCACGATATCTTTAACAGAAACTTCGGTTCGCTACATCTGAGAGAAGTGGTACATTGATGTCACCTAATTATAACTACAGGACAAGAAAGACAAGTTTTCGCCATAAGGCTATAGAATTTGCTCTCAGTTAACACGAGAAGATTTCTAGCATCGGCCACTTCAAGAAGACAGCAGCATTTAGCACATCGCTTAAGGATATTTTTAGGGCCATCTAAATTAAAAGTTTTTCCTGTAATTTAGTTTTGTTCTTTTAATTACACTTACACACTTATAACTTAAAAAGTTATACGTCTTACGTGTTGGCTGATGCTTCTAAATAAAATTAAAATTCAAAAGGCTGCGACCAATGATTCAGAGTTAAGAAATGTTGCGTTGCTTTTTGGTGAACTTCACTATGGCTGATATTGGCAGGCCGTGAACAAATGTAAGAGTGCGTAACCCTGTATTACTTCGGATCAGACTGATCAAGGTGCAGAAAACTTCGACCATATCAAAAGTTGATTAAGATGCACCTGGGATGATTCAAGAGGACTATTCTGCCTATGAACTTGGGTACTTGGGTAATTCACTTCAGATGGTAGAGGAGATTTAATCAAAAAATATATGCGCTGAACCATGACATCGACCTAGTAAGACGTCCTTAGATTCAACAATTTAAATGGCTAGGCCATGCTAAGCGAATAAACACCGCAGATCTGGCGTCAAGCCTTCGATTGCTTGGTATAGCTCCTAGAAGTCATCAGCTGGTCGTATAGATTTTAAAAAGATCTTGATGATGGTACGTTAAAACCAAAGGCGTTAGGAATAAGAACTCTGAAGATATATGTATACTGACAGCATACGCATAAGACAAGAAAGATTAAATAAGTGACTTACAACCTTTAATGGAATTATCACACTAAATTTCCTCTGGCCCTCCGTCCGTAAATATTAAGCCACGTTTAATAAAGTCTCCATAAATTATATTTCATGTTTTGTTCATTAATGACATGACAGCTTTCATGTTTTACACATGACAGTGTATCTCCGAAGCACTTAAAGGATTCCCTTCCATCATACCACGTTGAGGCATCATTCCATTATCTCTCCCCATGTTAAAGTGCTCCCACCGGATGCATGGAGACATTTCACCAACAAATGGTCTCCCGATGTCCGGCATACTGTGGGAATTGTATGAAGAGTTACTACAAGTACTAACAGGCCGCCTTAGCTCCTTGCAGCTTAAAAACTTCCGCAGACTGTTTATATCCAATTCATTTTAAAACTTACAAATTCTTCTTCATTTTCCTTTAGGGCGGTGTATACTTAGTAAACTTCTTGAACGTATATGGACCAGGGCTTGCTATTCTCTTTGTTGTGTTTGTCGAGGCAGCCGGAGTGTTTTGGTTCTATGGAGTCGATAACTTCTCCGCCGACGTGGAACAGATGCTCGGCAGTAAGCCAGGTATTTTCTGGCGCATTTGCTGGGCCTACATAAGTCCAATCTTCTTACTGGTAAGTACAAAAGCCATTATCACTTTAAGATTCCTCACCCATTCCTTTCATAATTTCAGTGCATTTTCATATTCTCATTCCTGGGCTATCGAGACATGCTCGGTGATGAATATAAATATCCCGAATGGAGTTACGCCGCCGGTTGGGCTTTGACAGCCTCATCGATACTCTGCATTCCCATCTACATGATCCATAAGTTCCTTAAGAGCAAAGGAAATTGCAGGCAACGTTTAAATACCGCCTTTAAACCGGAAACGGGCATAGTATCCGTTTTGCCTGGCCAACAAGGCACTGCAGTGTGACATAATAATGTGAAAACAATCCAACAATCGTCAAGTAGCATTCACCATCAGTACGTTTCGCCAACAACAACAACAATACCTATAAATGATAATCAAATTACAAATAGCTGTTTAGGTTATGCTAACCGTAGTAGTAGTGTTAGCGGTAGTAGTAAATTTGAATCTGCTGCTAGAGCTGAGGACAATAATTATTTAATACTCAGCAGTTGTAAGCCGTTTAAGTTTTCGTTTGCTAGTGAGTGGCTTGTTTGAATTGCGAATGAGTCAGGAGGACAAGGCAATAGGCTAGATTCTTTAGTTAGTAAATGTGGCAAGACTGTTTGATTTTACATATAGTATAAGTTCAGGGAGTAGGGGGTAGGGAGTGATTGGAGCAAAGACGCGTTGAAAGCGACTAGTCATATGTAGAAGGCTTGTTTTGGTTTAGAAATCGAATATATGTAGCTTGAGATAGATCTACCGATAGGAGTTACGAGAAATGTTTTGCATTCGATCAAATAACCATAATACTGGACCTAAAGCAAGAAATTCGTGAATACCATTTTATAGTATCAGTGTAAGTGAAAAAAATAGAGCTAAAACAGAAGCTAGACATTGTCACGACAGTTTAGAGGGACCTTAAGGACTTTATAGCTTTTTTTCTAGAGCAGCCATCATAAAATCTTTCATTTTAAAATTAAGAGTATTTAAGTGCTAGGCCAACAGCAGACAACAGATTTTGAAGTTAGGGCTTAGATTACTGAGAAGACTTCTTAAGTTACTCCGGTTGTCGGACTCGATTCAATCATCTCAACAAACGCGTTCAATTGGACTTGAGTGCATTTAGCATTCAAGTAACTTGTTGAGGTAAACGCTTCAGGCTAGAGCTCTTAGTTATATTAACGAGACTATTATGTTGATTTCATTCAGTAATGTGGCAAATGGTTCGACGAAAAGGTCGGAAAGGTCGTCCGGAAGTGGAATTACTATTATATCTTACTTTCAGAACTTTTTCAAGAGAAACTCAGAGATAAAGCCATCTGCCCCAGTCACGCATTCTTTAAAAAAATAAAAAACATTGTGTGGCCGATCTGGCTTATTCGTGACTGTAATGAAGGATACTACCTTACATGCACCCTTAGTCATTCCAAACCCGGCAACCAATAAAAATTCGTTAAAGAAGGAAAAAATTGAGAAGCGTTTATTCTAGATGCCTGAAACACCTCCTGTAATCGTAGCAAAGATACGAACGAGAGCGCTTTGTGGCGACGAGCAATTGATTGCTTTAGCTGTCTATGCTTAACGGTAAAAATGCTTTTTAGTAAGGAAACAAATGAGAAATATTAAATCAAAATATAAATAAATGTAAATCTACCTAGTCTTAAGCAAAGCCAACCAAATATTATAGCAAATTATTGATAACTCTATTATATATAACGGCACAACACTTAAATATTCCTACGTATACAAAAGTTTTAGGGAACTAAGTCGCTATTTAACAATTTCGTATATTTGTAACAAATTAAACTAAATATACATCCATACGATAAATATATACAAATGCAGATACCTATTCTATATATATAAACCCATCAAGTTATAAATAAAATGTTTAAATAAATGTATTGTATTATATGTGCTCATATTGTTAAATAGAATAATTCGTAAATTGTTATTGTTTTTTATGTAACAAACAAGATATTGTGTAGCTTACATTTTTAAGATAAAAATAATGTATTTATTGATATTGAATTATATAAGTTAGGATGTTATTAGGTTTCGTGTGGGGATCTCTGCCGGCAGCCATCTGTAGAGCTTCCCACACGAATGCGGTTCTGTTCCGAGGCAGATTTATTGTGAGCATGAGGCTACAGCCAGCCATTTGTAGCTTTGTGTGATTTAAAATTTTAAAGTTGTTTAACGATTTTTGCTTTAGTTAAATACATTTTTTAATTTAATTAAATGAAATTGTGTTTTTAATCAAGATTTAATAGCTAAGTGGCTAATATGTTCTCCTTTGACGCCGATAACATGGAACGAGAGCAGTAAAGTTCTTCTTCTTCTTAGATGACGTTACAGTCCGATGTGAACTTAAACCAGCCTGTGAGCCTAAACCAACAAGCGTCTCCAGCTGGCACGATATTTTGCCAGTTGTTTCCAGTGCCGCACTCCCAGTTGGTTAAAGTCCCCTTCCATTTGTGTGCGCCACCTTAGATTCGGTTGTCCTCTGCTGCCTCGTCCCTCAAGATTGGATTCGAAGACTCTTCGGGCCGGAGCTGTGCTGTCCATTCGCTTCTTGAAAACGGAGACGTCGTACTAGGTCGATGTCGCTGTACAGCTCGTTAAATTCATCGTTGTATCTTCTTCTCCACTCTGCGTTTTTATAAAAGGGATCATAGATTAATAGAAGAATTTTTCTCTCGAAGCAACCAAGGGCGTCTTCATCCATTTTCGTTAAGGTCCAGGCCTCTGCGCCGTAAAGAAAGACCGGGATGATCAGTGAACTAAATATCTACCTTGGTTTTTCGAAAGAGGGCTCTACTTGTCAAATGCCTCTTGAGCCCAAAGTAGTAGCGGTTGGCAAGAGTAATTTTGCTTTTAATCTCAGCATTGGTGTTGTTGTCGCTGGTCACTAGTGAGCTAAGGAAGAAGAAGTCATTGATCACTTCAGATTTGCAGACGTCAATTGTGACGTTCTGGCCAAGAAGTGATAAGATGGGAAAAAATGGATTGACTCGAGTGAGCCTCCCAGGGTACTTGCCCAGGCTTGATTTTGAGCTGTTGCATAATATCGTAAGACTTCATATAGCATGTAAACGTTCGTGAAGCTGGCGCAACTGGGATATGTAGTTTTGTGTCATCCGTTTTACTCACCCGACTTATCCCCGACCGAGTACTAAGTTTTCCAAAGTTAGAAATACATAGTTTGAAAACTAAGAAAATTTCTTTTATTAACACTGGAGTACACGCGCCTTATTTTTTACACCTATGGACGCGTGGCCCACTATGGTAGGCCCTTTAAAAATGTTAATATTTTTTATTTTCCAAACATATAAAGGAAACAAATATTTAAATAATATATTCATTTATTGTTTTAAACATTTAACTACTTTATTCATAAATATTATGTAAGAACTTAAAATTTAATTAAAATTACTTTTTCAATACAAAAAAACAACAAAAATGGCACTTCAGTGATCAGCGTTTAATTTTTTTTTTGTTAATCTATGTAAACAAAAAACATCAATTTTCATAGCACTGAAGACACACTACAGCTTGGTGATCGGGACAAATCCATTTGTTGCAAGTCTTGCACCATTTTTTTGTGGATCTATTTCGGGCTCCGGTACAATAAGCTTATCTGCCAACTCGCCCGAGCTTCGTGCTGTGCCTCTTCAGATGTACCTAAAAGCATCCCAATTCTAGTTTTTAGTTGCCTAGGAATGGTTTCAATCGATAGCCGGCGATTTAGTGACGGTTTTATCACATTGAAGTCCTGCAAAAAGTCACGCCTCACTATTTTATCAAATCTGACGTTCATTTGGTTGATAACAAGAGCGCTGATTGCAGCAATGTTCACAAGATTAAAAAATATTGTGAGTGGCCATCGACGAGAGTTCTTAGAACACTGTATTGCTTGCGCATTTTATCAACGATGTCGACACCACACTTCGTACGATTATAAAAAGTAATCATTTCAGGCTTGTATTCTTCATATGTACCGGGATCAATGGTTGCATCGTAATGCATTGTTGAAAGTAATGTGACCGATTTGTTTCTTTTTGGGACATAGGACAGAAGTGTCGCGTTTTTCTGAAATCCGAAAATTGAACTCTTTATTATTCTTGCTTTAGAAGCTTTGAATTCCTTAGGTATTTCAGGTCTATTAGCTTTCATAGTACCCACAACTGTGATCTTTTTCTGCAACAGTTCTTTAACCAGTGGTTGGCTTGTAAAATAGTTATCCATTGTCACATTACAACCTAAACCGTACAGTGGCTCCAGAACTCTATGGACAATATCATTCACCCTGTTTGATTTTTGAAACGGACCTTCAGGCTGTGCTCCAACGTAGATTTCAAAGTTGTACAAATACGGAAACTTTGTATCTACTACCATGAACATTTTTATTCCGAATTTGTCTGGTTTGTTCAGTATGTACATAATAAATCCGCAACGTCCTCGAAAACCAAGAAGCTGTTCATCTAAAGTCAAATAGTCACTGGGAACGAAATTATTGTGGCAATTGATTCTAAATAATTCTACAACTTTTCTTATAGGGGCCAATTTATCGAATTATCGGCGTTGAGCTTTGTCAGTGACGTTATCAAATCTTATAGCTCTTATAAGAAAACGGAATCTATTTATTGACATCGTCGTGTACACAATTTCTAATCCAGTGCCTTGAGAGTTATCCCAAACATCTTTTAGGTTCCGACGTCCATTTCTGGATACTCCCATAGCATACAACAATCCCAGAAAAGCTCGCATTTCAATAGCGCCGGTGGGTTTAGCGTCGCGGTCTCTTTGAAAGTTGTCTTTTATCCTATCAATGTATATATGTAGTAGTGCAACTTACAAGTATGTCCATAATGTCTTGTGTGAAAAATAATTCGAAACTGGACACCAAATCCTTTGCATTCGTAGCTGCTTCTCCTTTTAGGCCCGGTAGTCTTACCCGAATGTTATGGGCTCGGGTTCGAGTTACTGGTGGTACGATTTTCGACCAAATTGTACCATTTGGACATTTGTAAGTTCTTGATCTCCTACCAGACAATTCCGCGAGAGGAACATTATCCGATTCCGAAAAGTGGTCAGTTTCCGCCTCACAAACCAGGGCTTCTAAATTCGGTAACGGTGTACGTTCGTCTTCTTCACTTTCAATTGGATCATCATTATCAGTCTCCATCCCTAAAAGCCATCTCTCCACGTCTGAATAACTCATGACAAGAAACGTTTATATCTTGAAAAACATCAACAAATTAGCCTTGTACACTTGAAAAGAATACAAATGGATTACCTTAACCCTCTATTGCACACTACGCAATTGCAACACGCACTTTTGAATTCCACTGCCGATTATCACGCTTATGCAAATTCGAATGAAACCAAATTCACTTATGCTCATAAACGAATAGCGGCGTTCACACTCTACGATTTGTCCATCCGACTTGTTGGAAAACCTTGCTGATGGGCCAAATAGTAAATGTGAACGCTCTTTGGACATGTCGTCCGACTTGTCGTATGGAAGTTCAATTTTTTCAACTTTTTGATTTTGTTGATCAACTTGTCGTAAGGTGTGAACAGTTGTCAGACGACTTCAGATCATTTTTTTCACTTTTGCTTGTGACTTCAGAGAGTGAACACCAATTTTGAGCGGAATGAATGATATGACGACAAACAAGGAAAAAGAATTTTGGGTTGATTTCTTTGAAGTGTGCCGGCAATTTTCAGAAGTATGGAAAATTGAACTGTACAGTATTGTATTTTTTTTTTCTAATACATATGAGGCCTTATTTTTCTCAGTAACTCCTCATAGGTTACTGCATCCATTTTCAAATGCTTCATTTTCAAGTACTTCATCAATAATCATCACTGTAACAAGAGCATGCGCCGCCATGTTAACGCTTCGAAATTTTTTTTTCACAAATGAAGTCTGTCAAGCAAGTTGTATAATGTGAACGCTAGGCATAATTTGGTCGTCCAACAAGTCGGATAGACAAATCGTTAGCATATTAAAGAAAAAAATAGCTCGTATCTCCGGATGCCATTAAATAGGACTTTGAGGGCGACCTAATATGTACATATGTACATCTGTGCATGCATGGATAACGTCAATATTCATGTGAAAATTGATGTGGCGACTGGGGTGAGTATGAATAGTAATAAGGAGCAAGAGGACAACTCTTTTGTATCATCAAAATGGCATTGAAGACAGAGGATGTAGGATAATCAGCGCGATTGTCGTTAAAGCAGTAATATGGACCTTTTCACAGCTGTTGACTAAACCTCGACTAAATATTCGATCCAATCTCTTCAGGTAAACTCTCGTGTATTCTGCGAAAGTATAGGATTGAAGATTTAATTTTGGAAGCCATTTAATCGGTTAATTTCAAACTATAGCAAATATGTTCCAATCAATAATGATACTCTAATATTTTACAGTTTAGATATTGACTTCCATCGCAGGTCCAATTGTGTAGTAATGAGTGCTGATTAAAATAATAGGTAATAGGTTATAATAAAAACAGCAACACTAAAATCGGCACATTATCGCTGTTTGAAAATTTAACGGTACCGTTACTTAAGCAGATAATTATCCAAAATTTTCTGTTGGGATAAGTCTTCTTATAGCAATAAGCGTGAGAGGACACCATCTGGTGATCAAAATAATAGGTATGTAATTGTTTTTCATTCAGCATTTTCTACTTCGTTTACTTAGCAAGGTTGATATTGTTGTCATTTTCATTAAATTTTAATATTTTTATTAAACTGTTTTGGTTTTTCTGTAAAAAAAAAAATAGATCGAAATAGGCATTGCTCTTCTGAGAGATTTCGGTTTATATAATAAATTCTGGGAAAACTTTAAAATTGATTGCTCAGAATTTGGGAAGATCAGTCACTTTTGTCGCCAGCGCATTAAAAAGAACATCTGCAGCAGAAACACGGGGTAGACGAGGAAGATCGAGTTGCTAAAGAAATGTTCCTTCAATTAAATTATGAATTTAAGAGAAAAAAAATGTGTTCGTATTTTATTTTGTAATATATTGCACATTTATGTATTTATCTTTTGAACAAACGTTTTTCTTTTTATTGTATATAAAAAAAAATATATATACATATGTATAACGATTTGAAAAAAATATATGGACATACACGCACTCACTAAATAAAACTTGATATTAGTTTACAAGAAAACAAATACTTTTTTAATTTTATTTTTGAAGTTACGCCATTGTTTTCCATATTACCTATAATTTTGATCAGCATTACGAGGGTGGTCCGATAAGAACTTAGCCTACAAAAGAAAAACAAAAATTTTGGAGAAATGGCGATTTCTTTTTCAATATAGTCTCTTTTTAGCTCGATACACTTGACCCAGCGCCCCAACTTCTTTAACCCATCTGAAAAATACGTTTTCTCGAGGTCTGCAAAGTAGGCCTCCGTGGCGGCGATGAACTCCTCATTCGATTGAAACGTCTGCCCGGCGAGTGACTTTCAAGTTTGGAAACAAAAAGAAGTCGCACGGGGCCAGATCTGGAGAATACGGTGGATGGGACAGCAGTTCGTAGCCCAATTCGACCAATTTGGCCGTGTTGAGGGCGGAGGTGTGAGCCGGTGCGTTATCATGGTTGGAGAGCTCTTTTTTCTTCGCCAAGTGGGGCCGTTTTTTCTTCAATTCGGCGTCGAAACGGCCCAATAATTTGGCATAGTACAGCCCTGTGACCGTTTTGCCCTTCTCCAGGTAGTCGATGTGGATCACACCTTGTGAATCCCAGACAACGGTGGCCATCACCTTTCCGGCCGATGGGACAGTCTTCGCCTTCTTCGGAGCACATTCGCCGGGTGAAGTCCACTGTTTCGACTGTTCCTTGGTCTCTGGTATGTACCAGTGGATCCTTGTTTCGTCGACTGTCACTTAAACAGCGCTTAAACAGCGTCAGACACTGCTCTGAAGTGGTCTCACGGTTGAGCTTGTTGTCCATGAGCAAACGCGGCACCCATCGCGCCGACAGCTTTCTCATGCCCAAAATTTCATGCAGCATATGACCCACGCGATCTTTTGAAATGGCTACTGTCTCAGCTATCTCGCGCACCTTCAATCGGCGGTCTGCCAATACGAGATCGTGGATTTTTGTCACGTTATCCTCCGTGGTGGCCGTTATCGGGGCACCTGGACGTGGCTCATCAAAAACCGACGTGCGACCACGTTGAAACTCGTTAAACCAATTTTTGATGGTCGCCATCGAAGGTGAAGAGTCACGGTATACAGCATTCAAAAGCTCTTTGATTTCGCTTCGCGATTTCCCTTCCAAAAACAAGAATCGAATCACCAACCGATATTGTTCTTTTATATTTTGCTAAAATCCGCGGACACTCCCGCTTCCACACGCGATCAAAACAAAACTACGACAGTAGCCGTGTACTACACGATAGTAAGTTGCTCTTGCGATACAGGCGCCATCTGGCGGTGAGGCTAAGTACTTATCGAACTCTGTGAAAAAAAAATAGCACCATGTTGAATTTTTGACTTGTCTTACAAATTGCGTGATACACAATGCATCTACCGAAAAGTATCTTTATTACATTCAGTTGCATAATGAAAAGAGAAATTCACCCAAAACTCTTAGTGTTTCCCATTAACCGTTGAAAGGGTAGATTTGTGGAAATGCAAATGTGTGTGAAAAAAATAGCACTGTGTCATTCTGTTTAGAGTTTTAGTTAATATCTCATAAATGCAATGTGTTTACCAAATGGGTCGCGGTAGACATTGTACTACAGAAGAACGTTCATTAATAAAACAAAAAAAGAAGATCTGTGGGGAAACGTACAAACATATTAGAGAACTAGTCTAATAAAATTATTGCCAATGCAAAAAAGTATGTTCACCAAGAAGAAAAAAGCGGCAGAAAACCAAAACTGACTCCTATCGATGAACGACGCATAACGAGATCAATAAAACAAAATTCATTTATTATCTCTAATAAAATAAAGAGGAATTAAAATTATCTGAAATCACTTCGACAATAAGGAAAAACTTAATAAAGAAAAATTTACTTGCGAAAAGTCCCAGGAAGATATCCTTATTGACAAAGGCCTACTTACAAAAAACGGAAGAAATTTGCAACAGATCACTTGCATTGGGAGCCAACTAAATGGCGTAATATACTATGGACTGATGAGTCCAAAATTGTTTTATTTGGGACCCCTGGTAATAGAACATTTGTCCCCAGGCCAAAAAACAAGGAGTTCAAGCCACACTACACCATTGAGATAATTAGGTACGGCGACACAAAAATAAACATATTGGGATGCTTTTCATATAATAATACTTTTATATCAAACCCATAATGATCGCTAAAATGTATGTTGATATTGTAAAGAAAGTCATGTTGCCTTACGCTGAATGGAATATGCCTCTTAAGTGGGTCCTGCAGAAGGATAATGACCTTAAATATACGAGCAAATTAGCGAACGATATTCTTGCCAGAGGTATGTATGGTTCAGGTTATGCAATGGCCGGCTCAGTCGCCAGACCCATTGAAAATCTTTGGGCAGATGTTAAAAAAGACGTATTTAAAGCCAAGCCGAAAAACACACTGCAATTATGGGAGAGCCGTGCAAGCTGCATGGAGAGATATTCCACCTCAGCGATGTCAAACATTAATCGACTCCATGATACGACGTTGCGCCGCTGCATTTAAAAATAAGGGTTATTAATCAATTGATATCATTTATTTATTTATTTATTTATTTACTTCATCAATTTGAGTTAACAAACTTAGTTAGACTGACAATACAAAATCCAAAAAAAAAAAACAAAAATACAAAAAAAAATATCGCTTAATTAACTAAAAAGAATGAGCTTAAAATATTTTTAAATGCTTCTCTCGAAAGATGAAAGTCAAAGTCGATAATGTTAGATAGCAAATTAATTTCTCTGACACTGCGAGTTATCGGTTCAATATAGGCGTAATTAACTCTATGACTATTTTCTCTGAATAATGATCGAATTCTGAGGTCTCTAGAGGGAGCATATAGATGAACATGTTCCAAAAGATATGGACAATTGATTCTATAAGATAATATATCTTTAATAAAGAGTAAAGCAAACATCTTGCGTCGGTTTTCTAAAGTCTGAATTCCAATGAGCTGGCATCTGACACGATACGTAGGCATTTCTATGTTCCAATTTAATTTTTTTATCACCAGTCTTGTAAACTTTTTTTGAACATTTTCAATTCTATTAATATGACTATTGTAAATCGGATTCCACACTATGCAGCAATATTCGAGGATGGACCTAACATAAGCAGTATATAGAGATTTTATTGTATAGGGATCCCTTAAATCGAATGAATTGCGAGATATAAAACCTAGCATAGAATTGGCTTTATTTATCATAAAATCAAAGTGATGGACGAAGCTAAGTTTGGTGTCAAAGATAACCCCTAGGTCTTTTTTTTCAAAAACTCTTTGAAGAAAGCAATTTACGATTCTATAGTCGTACTTAAGGGGAAATAAGCTTCGAGAAATGGTGATACATTCACATTTTTTGGTATTTAGGCTTAAGTGGTTTACTTTACACCAGTTTGTCAGACTAATGACATCGTTTTGGAGATCAATGCAATCGGTTTGTGATTTTATGCTTTTGAAAAACTTGAGGTCATCCGCGAACATTAGTTGCATTGAATTGGTTAGAGTATCGGGTAGATCATTTATAAATAATAGAAATAACAAGGGTCCTAAGTGGCTACCTTGTGGAACGCCTGATGTTACTAAAATAGGGTTAGACATAACGGAGTTTATCTTTACATATTGGTTACGACCAACAAGGTATGTCTTCAACCATTCTAACATGTTTGAATGAAATCCGAAATTTTCAATTTTTTTCAATAAGAGTTTATGGTGAACTCTGTCAAAGGCTTTAGCAAAGTCCGTGTAGATAACATCTACCTGGTAACCCTTTTCAACTGAATTAAGTATATAGTTTGTAAATATACTAAGGTTAGTTGAAGTAGATCTGCCTGACACAAAACCATGCTGGACTGGAGATATTATCTCTTTTAATAAAAAGTTTAGTTTGCCAGAAATTATCTTCTCAAATAATTTGGGTATTGAGGATAACTTACTAATAGGACGGTAGTTGGATATATCTTGTTTCGACCCGTTTTTATGAATTGGAGTTATAAAAGATGTTTTCCATTCTGGAAGAAATACTCCAATTGTTAGGGAGCTGTTAAAGATACAATCCAACACTCTCGTGAAGGCATTAGCACATTTCTTTAAAACTATAGGTGGAATACCATCAGGGCCCATATTATTGTCTTCTTTAAGGCCAGAGAGCGCGGATTTTATTTCCGAAGAGGAAATACTTAAGTGTCCTATATTAATATTATTTTCTGCTGAGTTTGGCGGGAAGTTTGATATATTATTTAAATCCAAGTAATTGGATTTAAAGAATTCAGCAAAAGCATTACAAATTGATGGTAAGCTATTAAACGTTGAACCTAGATATTGCATAGTTGAGGGGATTCCGTATGATTTTCTTTTATTTTTAATAAAACTCCAGAAATATTTACTATTTGTTTTTAACTTCGATTCCATTGAGTGAATATAGTTTCTGTATAAAAAGTTGTTTAGAACATTGAAATTTTTTTCAAGTACTAAGTAAATACTACGCAGATTATTATTGGACGGAAACTTTTGTAAAGACTTATAAGCTTTGTTTTTTTTGTTGCACAAATTTATTAATCTTTTATTATACCACACAGGCTTAGAAGCTTTCTTCGTTTTTGATGTGGGAACATATTGATCAAAAGCTGCCTTCAGAGACCTAAGAAAGCTTACGTAAAAAGTGGATAAATCGCTCCTATCGGTAAAAACTGGCGGCACTGTAATATTATCTATAAGATTCGCAATGCCATTGAAATTAGCTTTTTGAAAATTGTATTTATAATTAGCAATATTTTCGGAATTAAAACAATTCAATAACTTAAAATCGAAAACTAGAGCATTGTGGTGAGTAGAGTTTGGGAATATTGGACATAGAGATTTATTAACAGAAAGATATAAGTCTTTATCCGCAAATAATAAGTCAAGAGGGCTATTTTAGGCTATTTTTAAAGTTATTCAACTGAATTAAATTGGAAGTTGTTAAAGAATCAATAAACAGAGATTCATATTCATTATTTACATTATATGGAACCAGATAGCCTTCATCTGGATCAAAAACCCAATTAATATTTGGCAAATTAAAGTCTCCTACAAAAATTATATGTTGTTTACAATTTGACTTAGAAGCATAATAAATACAATTATTTACATGTTCTTTGTATAAATCTAACGAACTTTTTGGTGGTATATAACTTACTATTATGAAAATATTAACATTACAATTTAAGAAAACTTTGATAACTATTTGATCAATATCTAGAGTTGCATTATTCGAAGATGGCAAAACCATTTCAGTACAGGCATAAGAAGAACTTACTGCAAGGAGCACACCTCCTCCCCTTTGAAGCCCTGTTGATTGGAGGCATCTGTCTTTACGAAATACGGAGTATTGAGTACTATTGAACATTTCAGCATTGCTGTGATTATTATTTAGCCATGTCTCGGTAAAAGCTAGGAAATCATACTGCCCAGAAGATGATGCCAGTAGTAGTTGTTGCATTTTAGATCGCATTCCCCCAACATTCTGATAGTAGCCGAGGAAATTATATGGGTTGGATAGAGTAGGAAAATTGGTGTTATTGTTGATGCGTTGTGCATTGTTATTGTTACAATGGGGAGAAGAGTTTGATGACGATGGTGTTGATGATGATGAAGATGATGATGACGATGACGATGGGATCGGTATTTGTGATGATGGTGACGAAGGAGATAGCAGTGAGGGCAGTGGCAGCGGCGGCGGCGGCGTTAGTTGTGGCGATGACAGTGTATTATATTGTGACAGAGATGGCGAATTAGAGAGTGAAGAAGCCGTGAGAAATCAAAAACATATTAATTTTGCCGACGACTTATTTTTTTTACGAATTTCCACTCCTGGTGCTATTATTTTTCACACATATATATTTGGAGTCAAATCATCAAAAAGAGGTTCCACAATTCGAAGAGCACCATAATCCATCATTGAACAAACGCACTATGGAATATGGTAGTACAAGACCTGATCATAAATGCATTTTAGAAATGTTGGAAATTACATACATATGTTTTTCGTTTCATTTCTTAGTTAGAAGTCATACTTGTAATTCAGTTCGTTTTCTATATATGTATTTAGTACAGAAAAAACATAGTAAACTGCGTTGAATACCAACATTATGAAAATTCTGTAAATGTTGATTCTCAAAATTTGTATTTTCAGAGGTAAATATTGAGCAGTAGGTCCAAGAAAAGACATATAGTATGATGCTTAGAAAGGAAGCATATTGTTTGTAGATTTAAGAATAGTTATTGGCATCCCGGTCCCGACTGTCTGCCTGCCATAGTATTAAAAAAGTGCACGAACCATCTTATTTTACCCCTTACCGCTCTATCTCTCAAGGACTCTTTCCTAAGCTTTGGAAATATGCTTATATCATTCCAGTCCACAAAAAAGGACTGAAAAATGATGTGTCCAACCATCGTCCCATTGCCAAGCTCTCATGTATACCCAAACTTTTTGAGAGCATTGTTTATGATGCACTATCCTTTCACTGCAAATCCATATTTTCTCCTAACCAACATGGGTTCCTAAAAGGTCGATCGACAACCACTAATCTACTCGAGTTTGTTTCACAATGTTTGTGTGCACTCGAAGCTGGCAAAGAAGTAGACGTTGTCGCCACTGACTTCAGCAAAGCCTTTGACAAAATGTCTCACCATTTTATGCTCCTCAAGCTCACTGCCCTCGGTTTCTCCCCCGGTTTTATCTCATGGATCAAATCTTATCTTGAAGATCGTCAATATAACGATATCTTCAGATCTTCTAATTCTGATCCAATTAACGCTACCTCCGGTGTCCCGCAAGGTAGTCATCTCGGCTCACTGATATTTATTCTAACCATTAATGATGTTGACAGCGTTATTCTGAACTCTCAGCTCTCCATATATGCTGATGATATGAAAATATTTAAACACATATCTTGTCCTGTCGACTCCTGCTCTCACCAATTGGACCTTAACAGGTTCACTACTTGGTGTCAAAAATACCATCTCGAGCTCAATGTCAGTAAATGCCAAACCATCACTTACTCCCGCAAGCGCTCTTCCTCACCACCCAGAACCTCAACTCAACTTTCGCCTCCATATCGACAACATTATCAAACGTGCTAACTCTGCCCTCGGTTTCATGAAACGTTGGTCCAAAGAATTCTCGAATCCTTACGTTACGAAACCATTATACATCACTTTCGTTAGGCCCCTTCTCGAATATGCTAGCCAAATCTGGTCCCCCTCTTATGAATCCCATACTACGTGTATTGAAGCCTTTCAACGCAGGTTTATCCGTTTTGCCCTTCGTGGCCTTCCCTGGGCCGAAACCCTTAATTTACCACCTTATACGGATCGCTTAAAATTAATCAACCTCCAACCCCTTAAAGAACGACGTGATGTTGCAGACATTCTATTTATTCATGACCTTGTCAGCGGTAACATTGACAGCCCTTCATTATTGCACATGATTCCCCTTAACACCAACCCGCGTAACCTTCGGTCCACACCCCTTTTCCGTATAAGCACACCGCACAAATTATGGCTACCACGAACCAATGTCCAAAATGCTTCGCAAAGCTAACACCAATCTTTTCGACCTTCACCTTAATAAGTCTAGCCTTAGAATTGTCCTATACCACAACCCTTCTCACTCTCCTTAATCGTCTCCCTGCCACCTAGTTAATAAGTTATAGTTAAATTATAGTTTTTTGTTAAGGCTTGCATTAAGCTAATAAAGTGCCCCTCTTTAAAAAAAAAAAAAAAAAAACCAAAAAAAGATTTTTTTTTCATAAAAAAATATTGCTACCGTTATTCTTCAAATAAAATGACCAAGAAAAAATTGTAGTTTTAATTTCGACGAAACTTTTTACAGTTAGCTAAGCTTGCCTAAGTTCTAAATTATATTTCATTTCGAGCAGAAGGGGTCTATGTACCTTTTACATGTGTAAGAAACAGCTACAGTTGTTTGCGGTTTTTGAAATTATAAGAAATACTGTCATTGTTTACGACAATTTCTCGAATGAATGATTGGTCAGAAATGCATCATAAGAAAAGCAATGTAACTGTGCAAATAATTGTCGTTTTCGAAAAAAAGAGTTCAAAATAAACAAGCATATTGCTTATAAGCGATTGCAGTCCATGGTCTCCTCGTCACTTCGATTTTGGACGCAGACGATAGTATCTATGTATGTAGTTGCAGCAAGATAAAATTCCTTTTGTTTGTTAAAACAAATAAATCTCTTGCGCGTGTTTTTGAATGTTTTCGATTTTTTTTCTTCGATGCGATTCATTTCTGTTCGTCGTCGAATCGGAAACAGTCATAACATTTCTCACAGGGTATATTCCAGCTGCGTCAGTGGACACTTCAATGGCTTCAGCCTCTTCAAGGCAGGGCTTGCCTAACACCAATGGCAGGCTTACATAGGCTAGGGTAGGGTAGGGTAGGTTAGGGTAGGATAAAACAAAAAAAGAATAAAAACCAAAAAAAAGTATAAACATATAAAAATTAAAAAAAAATAATAAAAAAAATATATATATATATACATATATATATTAGTTAAGTTAGAATAAGATATGTTTAGTTAGGTTTAGGTAGGTTTAAGTCTTATATAAATATATGTATATAAAATGATCATATGCTAAGTTTTTGAAAAACAAATTTTTCTTAGCTTAAGTTAATCATAATAATGTTAATTGTAAGTTATTTATATAGTAGTCGAAAGGCATAGGTTAAAATTATACAGTTTGTTTTAAAGTGTACGCCTAGGGCCAGTAAGATTCCTAAATTTGTAAGGATAGTTAAGCTAGTTTTAAGGATAAGATAGATCTAAGAAACTATAAATAAAAATGAATTTCCAAAAAAAAAAAAAATTCAGTGAAGTGAATAGCAGTTTACAATCGTCTGTTACATACGTTATTGTACATTAGTATTTTTTTATAAGTTTTCAATATACATACATATACTCGCGATAACTGGACCGTTTCAATGAGTTTTTTTAACTGTTTAAAACGGGAAGTGATAGTGTTGGAACACACACAAAAATAAAATTGGATGCCAAAGTCCCTCGTCGGGCCAGTGTTAAGTCGGGTTCCGGACTTCTGGCGTTACCGTCGGAGATCAGGAATATTGTTGAGATGATGAGTAGCACGCCCAACAAACCACACAGCAAGGGGACCAATGTGATTGAGTTCACAAGCACTCAATGACGGCACAGATTTACACCAATGAATTATACGACAATCATTAATAATTGAGCGAATAATGAACACTAAAACGCACTTTTACATTAATTGCAAATTGGAATTTTATTGATTTAAAGGTTTAGCTTTACTCTATGTTGTCACTTACAATATTGACTTCAATTGACTCAAGGAAGTTTCTTATCGTTACCCTAATTTATATCTTTTTACTACTGGTGTGAAAATGAAAGCAAATGCGAAAACATAATTCATTTTTGCTGACTAAATGTCTGGTACCTTTCCTGTTGTTTGATTCGGTCGATTTGGTAATATGAATTCGATTCTTTTCGGAAATGCTGACTGCATAACAATAGTTTACTATATTGAGAACGAAAAAAATGTTTCGGCACTGTCTACATTCTTACGTCGCAACTATCAGATTTTTGAAGACGATATAGCATTGATTATTTGTGGTTTTCAGAAGAAACTATTACCAACGTTGGGCTCAAGCTTATCGTAAGAAGGATCAATTTCTTCGAACTAATTGGCTTGTTACCGAATATATTTTAAGACTACCTATTAGAATCAGAAGACGAATCAGTTATCAGTATGCCTTCAACTTCTTCTGAGTAGCGTGGAAGACCAAGTGTTGCTTATGAAGACTCTTCGAAATCGAGTAAAAGGCGCAAAAATAATACACTACTAAGAGAGTACGGATTTGAGCACATCATTGACAATTTGTGTCCATTTTTGATGAATGTAAGTGAAGAAATACATTCATATTAAACAAAAACTTATTCTTACAATGATAGACGGGGAAGTGGGTCAAGTATTGTACTATTTGCAATGCCGCTCCACGTCTAATGAATGATTTAGCGAAAGTCACTGATAAGCCAGAAGACGAAAGTTGTTTGGATTGGATTATCCACATTACATGCTTGGATTAGGTGCATGGAGATGATTTTACATATATCATACAACCTTTCCTTCAAAAAATGGCCAGCGACCAGTAAGGAAAATAAACAATCAAAACAAGAAAGGAGAAATATAGTTCAAAGGCGTTTTCGTGAAGAGATGGGTCTAATCATTGATAAACCGCAACAAGTAAGCGGCAACTCTAATAATGGTAATACAGCAAGAAGATTTTTTAGTAATGCCAGTTGTTCTGCAGAAATAACAGGTGTTGATGAAGCACTAATACACAGATTGCATATAATTCTACAAGCTTTATCGTCAGGTGTTATGATTGATGCTCAAAAATTCGGCAAGTATGCTCTAGATAGATAGATAGATAGATAGATTTATTGATTTCGTATAATAATTTACATTAGGTTTGTTACCGCACATTTTACAGTACAGGGATTCGATAATATTATCTTGTCACTGAAATAATTTTTGAAAAATTGGAAAGGGAATAAACTAACATTAATCAGAGTTCGGAAGGAAAATACGACAAAAACCTTCCACATAAAAGAAAAAAAAAAAAAAAAAGCCAAAAAAGATACATAAACAAACATAAATAAATAAATAAATAAATAAATAAATAAATAAATAAATAAATACATAAATAAATAAATAAATAAATAAATAAGTAAATAAATAAACACAAATGATGGAAAATACAGTCTTTAGTCGCATTTAGTTAGTACACAATTCATTAATGAGTGGGTTGTCTGGAAAAATACACCTAACTACAAAATTAGATCGAAGTTTTTCAATTCTACGACAGATCAATTCAACATTCGCTTTACGGTGTAGATCTACGGTAGAGTGATGCCAAGGTAAGTTGAGCATAATTTTCAAGACTTTGTTTTGGCATATCTGTAGTTTCTTTATATGGCATTTTGCACAATCCCCCCAAACTTGGCATCCATACAAAAGAATCGCTTGAAAAATAACTTTGAAAATTATGATTTTATTTTCTGTTGAAAGCGCTGATTTTTTATTAATAAATGCGTACAGCATTTTGATTGCCACCCCTACTTTCTTGACCGTTCGGATCCTGATAGTGTAGTTTGACAAATCTATACTTACAACTATGTATATATGTACCTATATACATATATATGTATATACAATATATGTAACGATATACCTATTTTTTTTTTTTTTTCCCCCAAATATACATTACATCTGTGTGGATGACACCTAGTAATTGTTATAAGAGATACAGATGGGGATACAATGATATTTGTGGTCAATGCCTTACAAATTCAGGTTGAACGGAAAGAGTTGTTTAACATTATTATTTATCATACATAGGTATGTACATAGTTGTCTTTCTTTCTTTTAAATTTGAAGGTCCACTGGTTTGCGTCTTTTTAATCGTCTACTTGCATTGATTTCATGTTCTGGTAGACTTCGTAATTCCTTGTTCGAGTGGTGACATAGTGAGATTTGATGTTTTCTGCTTATTTTTTTGATTTCGTCTTTAACGGTTATGTTGAGATCGCGCTGCAGGTCTTCGTTGGTAATGTACCACGGTACATTGACAATCGTTCGTAGGATTTTTGTTTGTAGTCGTTGAATAATGTTTAAGTTTGTCAATGCAGGTAGTGCCCCAAATTTGAATCCCGTAAGTCCATATGGGTTTTATTATTGTCTTGTATATTAGGAGTTTGTTTTCTGTAGATAGCTTGGAGTTTTTTCCAAGAAGCCAATATAACTGCCTGAATTTATTTTTGATGACGTTTCATTTGAATATTATATGCGGTTTCTATGTCAGTTTTTTGTCTATAATTATTCCCAGGTACTTTGCAGCATTGTCGATGGTAATTTCTTTGTTGTTTAGTTTAATGCCCTGTGGATCAAAGTTTCTTTTTGTCGTGTATATGACTTGTACGGTTTTGTTCTCGTTTATCTTGATTCCCCATTTGCGGAACCAGGCGGCTGTTCTATCTAAATAAGAGTCCTATCGAAAGCCTTCGCAACGTCTAGGTAAACTGCCACACAAAACCTTTTTTTGCCCAGATCGTTTAGTATTTTGTTGGTAACTCGGTGTACCTGTTGAACTGTCGAGTGCTTTTGCAGAAATCCAAATTGGTGGTCCGGTATGAAATTTTTTTGTCTTACAACTATGTTAATACGGTCAAGTAACATCTTTTCAAATATCTTCGATATAATAGGTAATAAGCTTATTGGCCTATATGAGTTGGTCATTGTTGGGTCTTTGCCTTGCTTGGGTATGGCTATTATTTTGGACACTTTCCAGACTTTGGGGTAATAATTTAGTCGGAGTATAGCATTGAAGTTTTGTCTGAGGTATACGATGCCTCTTTTAGGAAGTTGCTTTAGTAGCTTTCCAGTGATCATGTCATATCCGGCGGCTTTTCTTAGGTTGAGTCTATCTTTTAGATAAAGTTTTATTTCGTTCGCGGTTATTTTTTTAAAATTTGTGTTGATTGTAGTAGTTATAGGTGAGGTTAAAATGTTTTGTTCGTTGATAGTGTTTGTGAATGTACTTTTGAAGTAGTCACCCAAGGGTTCTGGACCAGGATCCATCAGCATTCACTAATGGTGGCTGGTGAGTGGTTTCGTTTTTTAGTTTCTTAGTTAAGTTCCATAGCGAGTAGTTAGTTTTTTGAGTTGCTGAAACTTTCATTAAATATTTAGTTAGTTTGCGGTTTTTGTCTTCCTTCAGGATTGCTTTTAGTTCTTTCGTCGATTTATTGAGTTTAGCTTTGTCAGGTGGTGATCTAGTTGTTTGCCAAATTTTTCTTAGTTTGCGTTTATCTTTTATTTTTTGCCCAATAAAGTTTGGCGTGGGTGCATAGTTCTTAATTGGTTGCTTCAGTGTAGGTGTCGATTTCAGTGCAGCAAGGTAGAGCAAGTCGTTGAAGTGTATTATTGCGCTCTCTAGGTTTTCGGTAGATTTTAGTGGGATTTAAATATCAATTTGTTTGTCAATTAATTCCCGATGCGCATTCCAGTCTGTCTTGTGGTTTGTTAAGTGCGGTATAGTTTCGTTCAGTTGGGCTTTTTGGTGGTATCCAATTAGTATAGGTGAGTAATCAGAGGACAGGTCAAGACTAGATTTTATTGTGAGTAGGTGAAGTTGATTTGCTTAGTGATGCAAAAATCTATAAGGTCTGGTTTCTTCTTGGGGTCCGTAGGCCAGTATGTAGGTTCTCCAGTACTAAGAAACTTGCAATTGTAGCTAGTCAATGCTTCCATAAGATTACTTCCCTTTTTGTTGGTCAGTCTTGAGCCCCAAACCGTATTCTTTGCGTTGAAGTCACCTCCTGCGATGAACCGTGGTCCTATATGCTTTAAGAATTCTCCATACTCCAGGGTGCTAATTGTATGTTTAGGCTCGTATACATAGGTCGTCTGAAGAATATGGCAAGTCTTTTTGTTTGTTGTTTGTAGTCGGAATATTGTTGGGCGCTTCCTGGATGGGAATGTTTTTACTGACGTCAGCGAATGTTGACTAGTTGAGGTGGAGATGGTTTTGGAATTATTTGCGTTAAGGTTTTTGTCTTCAATAGTAATCTCTGGGTCTTCTATTGTCTTTTTTCTGAGCGACGGGAATCTTTGTACTTTCAGAGTTTTGTAGACTTCACAGCCTTTATAGTTTGCAGTGTGAGCATGAGTCGTGCTTTAATGCGCATTCGGACGTCCTGTGTTTGCCTGCACACTTTACACAGGTTGGTTGCAGCGTGAGGAAGTTCTTGGTGGTCCCGTATTTTTGGTAGTTCATGCATTGGGGGATAGTTCTTTTTTGGTGTGGTGGCTCGAAGGCGATTTTGCAGTGCAGTAAGAGTGTGATGTTATAGATGTCTTTGTTGTTTTTGTTGCTCTGGAGTTCAACAGAGAAAAGTGGAAGTGGTTTTTTAGTTCCTCGTTGTAGGATATATACCTATTATATCTATTACAATTATATATACCAAAAGATACGTATATTAATTATTTACAGGAAAATCTGAAATATTTGTACGGATTTTGGACAGAACTGTAAGTTTGAACGTGGCTGTGACCACGAACAAACGTAAGTTTTTTTTTTTAATATGTACTTAATTGAATTCTATGTCTATGCAAAATTTCAAGTGTTTATCTTCAAAGTCAAGAAAGATATAGATTTTTGATCAGCAACTGACCCATATATTCCACAGTGAAACGTCTTGATGCTTAGGACAAAAACCCGCGGCACTGTACTCGTATTTCAAACAGTCGTTTGAGCAGATGTTACCATATATGACGCAAAGGGTTGGTTAGTCATGAATACGTATCTTTCAACACTGCAGACCGAAATCGGCATCACCCTAAATCGTGATAACCTCCAACTAATACCATTCAGTACACAAACTGAATAAAAACAATGTTTCATACCCAAGTGAAAATTGCACAAAACAAATCCTACCTTTCGATGGTAAAGGTCTTTCATCTGATCCTTTCGCGAGATTCTTTTTTTTTATCAATTACTTCTCTCACGTAAATTCACGGAAGTCGCATTATTCCACCAGTAGCACAACACAAATATATTTCTAGGACATGCAACAAAGGGGAACAATGCATGTCCCTTATTCCTTGTTTTCCTAGCAAGGACGATGTATGTATGTACATTTCACGTTTGCCGCCAAAAATGTACATACCCACAAACGTACGAGTATGTACATATTATGTATGTACCAAACGAGATCGTCCCATGCGTAGAGTAGAGTGACACAAAATTATTCAGATGTAGAGCCAGAGGAAAATGAGGTTTTGTTAAATGTTTTCAGGATAGTGAAAGGAGGTAACCGCATAACGTATATGATTTTCAATTTTTCAAAGAAAGCTTAACACAGACACTATTAGGGGAAAAGTCAAATATAAGGTGCCATGTTCCTCATGTGTGGGTTGAAAATGAGAAAAGTATTGATGATAGACTAACCCCTTCGCTTTTGGAAATAAAACATTAGATTCTTCATCCGGATCAATTTTACTTGCTTTCAATTAGGTTTGAGAATATTAAGCCTCAATGGATGCGGGGTCATTTTTAAAGTATTATAGAAGAGAGCTACACATAGTCACGAATCTTGTACATATACTCGTATGTTGGCTTGCCTAGACTTCTTAAGATAGAAGTAATGGACAGTTGATTTCATCTGAAAGGATAGATAACGAGTATGCACGGTAAGTATTTGTGTCTGAGTACTTCAGTGGACAGCAAAACGGAATATAATGAAAATATCCAAGCAAGGTTACAACAAGTAACAGATTTAAAAGGTATGAGTCGGAATCTCAAGAAATCTAGTGGTTTACCAATTAAAGTTTTTATGACATTAACATTCTATTTCTTCATTTCATATAAAGGAAAGAACATACGATTTGTTAAGCTTGTTGCCAGTCTTACTTTGAAGAAACCAACCACTTGAAGGAGAGAGCCTCATTGCGTTCAAGTAACATGAAGGAATTTGGCAATAATTCGGTATACCAATTGGTTAGGGGTAGATAATATTGGTATTATAAGTAACCTCCTTGTCCTTTCTCGCTTGTACTTACTTACTACATATACAGTTCGCTGTAAGCCTGGGCCTCAATCCACAATCCTCTGCAGTTGGTGCAATTTATAGCCAAGCGCTTCCATTGCCACATACTCGGTTTGTTGAAGTCTCTTTCCACTAGTGTGGATTACCTTAGATGCGGTGGTCCTCTGCCGCTTCGTACCCCGGGGTTGACATCGAAAACTCTTTGGACAATGGTATCAATTCGCTTTACAAGGCCCAGCCACGAAACTGAAGAAGATGTTCGATTAAGCTGATGTCTCGGTACAGCTAGTACAGTTTTTGATTTTACACAAATAGGACCAACAATTGTATACAAATTTTTGTCGGCCAAGGACCACTTCATCCACATTAGATAAATAGTAAATAGTTGCCGTAGTTTTTCGAGAGAAAGCCTCTTATGCCCGAAGAAGCAGTGATTGAGAAGAGTCATTCTGTGCTGATTTTTCAGATAGTTCATCACCGAACTATCATTACTATAGACACGGTGGCTTTAAAATCGATGAAAAGGTGGTGACTGTCGGCCTGATATTCGTAAGTATTCTTCAAGATTCGCAGTAAATCTCTCTGGAATTTTCTTTGCCTGAAAACAGACTGATATGAATCTATTAGATTCTTCACGAATGGCTTCAAACATTCAGACAACGCGGAAGAAAAGATCATATAAGCTACGGAGAAGATTTATGTGCTCATATTTAGCGGAACTATAAAGGAATTGTAGAGATCCCCTTATTTACTTATAGGCTTTGCAAGTGAAGTTCCATTCATCGGGTAAACTTTCTCCTTTCATATTTAATAGAAAAGTTTATTCATGCAACTCATATCCAGCTGCTTTGAATAGAAAAGAAGGCGCTAGTAGCCTATAAGACTCTAGTCTTTATCAGCTAGATGGAATTCTCACTGGTCTTCATCTAATCTGAATTATTCGTTCTATCTGACGGTATTCTGACTATTACCCTTGTTTCCACATTCCTAGTTTCGATTGAAACTTTTTTTATGGCTGCTCCAAAGGGTGTGTAATCTTCGAAAAATACCGGACTACTGGTATGTATGAATCCCAAACCCAAATACTCGAACCCCGGAATACGTCTAGGTACTAAACCACACCCTGCGCACTTCAACCATTCTCCCCGCGGGACTGCCGTCCGTTAAATATTACTTCGCGTGGCTGGTTAGCAACTTATGCTATGTGGTCTGCAATCCCCGTGTGCTCTTTTACCCCAAGCCTCGATCCTGGGGATCAGCTTGTGGGTCCATCTGCCTTTGCCGTGTTATCCCACCTGGCTTGCCACAGTGCTACAGATGTTGCCCTTTTTTCCGCTTTTATCCTCCAGATAACACTCGTCTCTTGACGGTCCGTGGTTCGCTTAGGGTAAACCATGTGCATTTCGTCGGCGAGGATATCGATAGGGACCATACCCGCTAGCTTTTTGTGCAAAGCCTCTATGCAGATGAGAGTTTTACTTTTATTTCCTTCGTTGTAAGACACTTCCTCGTGTGTTTTACATTTTGTTACAACTTCCGAACATCATTCTCACAATAGTATAGCTCCATTTTCTGGACCTTCATTGCCCTTTCATTTTTCTAAGCTCACAAAAAGCTCTCCTTTGTCGATGCAACATGGGCATCTAATCGACATCAAGCCAGGGATTTCTTTGTAGGTACTGGCTTGAAACCAAGCGCCTTAGAGGCGGCATTCCTAATGGCGGTCTGATAAATTTTCCATTTGTGGTCTATGATTTAAGCAGGTCGAACTGGGTCTGGAGAAAACTTAAGGGAGACATGGTCGACAGAGGTCGTAGCGATCTTTTTCGGACGTCGCACCTTGAAGATCTTACTCGACTCTACTAATTCCGTGAAATCCGCTTCCGTCCTTTGAATGCAAGGTTCGGATATCTAAGATGCTGGATGAGTCTCCGGTATCGATCGCATTGTAATCAATTTAGTTGATTTTCGATAAACCAGGAATGCCAGGTCCTCTTTCTATGTGGGAATTATGTGCTGCCTACTAAAGGATTGCGTCCCATCACAAAGTCAACTAGTCTGAAGCCTTTTTTTGGCATGGTACACACATGTCCACCTTACCTAGCCTTACCGATACGGATGGATAACACGTTGACGAGCACGGCAAACGTCTTATTGGTTTTTACAAGGGATAAATTGATCCATTTTGGTTAAAAGATCTAAATCCGATCAGGGATGTGCGCATTTCCGAACCGTCCTGCCTAGCTTGCCAAGAAAATTTCTAATGGAAACTGGTCATCCGCTAATGCATTTATCAGTGCTTCATAAAGGAGACGTAAATGGGGCATAATTGGTTGTGTGACAGGCAGGGTGTAGGTAAGGCACGGTAACCGTAAGTCATTGGTCGTACTAATGATATATGGGAATCAATGTTTACCAGTAGGATGGTTGATGAACCGTTGTCAATTTAGGTTTTTTTAAATACATTCCATTTGGATTTAGACCTTCTTAAATATAGCTCTTCTACCAGGCTGTTTGGACCCAAATAATAATGTTAATACGAACTTATCCAATTTCTGTTTAAATATTTGGCCAAGATGCTCGATTAAATTTTAGAAAATTGCATTCGAAAATAAATATATAAATCAGGTAAGTATTTATAATGCAATATTACATTGAACCAGGTAATTTTCAGACATCATTTGGAAACAAACGGTAGTCTACCGTATCTAAAAGGGTTGTTGTCTGGCCCATTCAAAATTCTCGATCAAACTCTCCCTCAAACGTCACACGAAAAAAGAAACGAAAATGCAAAGAATCCTCCCTTAAACGAACAATCATGGAATCACAAAACCATGGCATAAACTCTACATGGCATGCATAAATTGACCGAAAACAATGTGTGTCAAGCAAGCAACAAATATACAATAACGACCAAACGTAGTGTACCTCATGTACGCGTACCTTCCTAGCCTACCTTCTGTGTCCTCATCTCGATGCGAAGGTAGAAATATCCCAGCAAATTCAGCTGATCCTTTCAACGGATTCGCTCTGTGGCATTTCGTTCTCACAAATAAATTAATATCCGTCGTACCATTAGTACGAAGGACAATTGCTGTAAGGACAAACGATATGATGACGCGAGTGAGCCTTCGTCAACAGCAACCCAGAGTGCATTTTCGGTTTGCCGCCGAAAGTACAGCATTTATGTACGAGTATGTAGGTACGAGCGATGATCACACGCACACGATATACTATGTCGATTCAGGGTTGATGGGAAAGAAGAACAATTTTTTTCAGAACTTCGGTTACGTGCGTTGAGAGTAGGATTGCAAGCATTTGTTGTAAGGGAAAAGAGCCAGATTACGTTGAATACTTGATTCGGATGAGGTCTTTTGTGTGATATTATTTGCTTGGAGGGTCATTCATAATTCCTGGGATTGACTTTAATCTGACCAACAGTTGGTATTTTGGCGGTAACGTGTATGTAAGTGAAAAATGTGCATGGAGGACACGAGTGTAAAAAATCTTGGATGTAAAATATCACTTCTTATAGTGACTATGCGAATCATTAGAATTTCAGCTTCGAAATTGAAGGAAAATAAAACCCTACTTAAACACTGGACTAGATTTAAGCTTGATTTTTCTTATGGAAGGACCCATCACTTGAAAATCGCTTTCTGACTTATTCAATGATGAAGAATTGGGACCTGCATTTCAACCCATACAATTCCGAGAACGAAATCAAAGTAATTTAAATTCATATTCAAATTGTAACGGTCATCGCATGAAAACGCATGTAATAGTAGAAGCACACCTCTGTCCCATAAAATCAAATTCATCTTCACCTCAAGTATATTCAACACGACACCGAAGAGCACCAACCAAACGATTCCTCACCTCTCACCCCAATCCCACATTACGCAATTCTTATCAGCACCACGCAGAAAATAACCAAAAATAACAACAAAATTGATTACAAAAAATGTGGAAAACAAAATCCACGCGTTCGAGTGCGTCGAAAACCAATTTATACGACGCCGTGCTGTCCGACGTATCAGATAACAAATTCGGCATTAGCTTGCGTCGCCGCTTATCGCAGATGCCATAGACTCATAACCAAAATGGCACACATCCGCTTCAGCAGGGCATTCGGCTTGTAGAGAATTTCACGTACTCACACGCGTTGTATCGCGTCGTTACAACGCATGCTAAATGCGTTGCCGAGTATCATTGTGTCTGCAACGAAAATTCTTCTTTATATTTTCGACAGAGAGCAACTACCACACTCCGGCTAGGGTTACTGCTTGTGTGGTGTTAATTTGTCGAGAAGGGGAAGCGCACGGGGTAACGCGTCCACTCGCCATATTTGTGTTCTGTGTGTCGTTCTCGATGAGCGATATAATGTGGCTTCGGTAGCCGTATCCATAGCCGTAGCATATTATTGTGGAATAATCAAAGTGCTGGTGCGCTGGCTGTGTATGAGCACTCGAATGTCGTCGGTATGGCGCTGAATTTGCTTTGAGATTAGGTCGACATTAGAGCGAGTTGGCTGGTGCGCGATGTGATGTGAGTTGTAGGATGATGATGGGCAATTGAGAAATTGGTTTTGCTGGTCGACGCGGGACGGCTGTTCCTTGCTGGGTGCTCTGGTTGTCACGTTTGTGTATTCGAGTTGGTCTTTTTATTGTTTTTGTTTTTTTTTTTATTTGTCGCTGTTGTTTTCGATTTAGATTTTTTGATACATAATGGGTGCGAATAGTGGCTAGGTGTTGATAGGGCTGATTCGACTGTTTGGAATGTAGGTTTTCGGTTGTTTTCAACTTTCTTTAAAAATGAAATGGGTTTGTTCTTTTTTCGTTTTGGTTCTGAATGACTCATCGAGTGGAGCATAACAAATTGGTGGTCAATAACCATTCAATTCCTAGTGGAGACAAATACATTTCGGTGATCTTGCCGACGTGAAGCGAACATTAGACGCATAAGTGATTTCTTTTTGTGTTGCTTTGTCAGTCGAAGATTACACTGTTTCTTCAAATGTTATCGTCGCAGTACTTTGTAACATTGTAACAATGTAACATTTAACCAACACATTTTGATCAACCCACATAGACTTCTGACGGAAAAAATCTTATTTTGGATAATCCATATTCCGGACCACTTATTCCCCCAACGAGTCATATCATCAACAACTCATGTCTTCCTCCAACCATGCCCCCAGCCACTCGTATCGTATCCCTGGCAACTCATGCTACGATCATCTCACGTCCCCATCAACTAATATTCCTAGCAATAATGCCCCAGTGACCGCTCATACCCTGATTACCCCATGACGTCAACATCTTATGTACTTTCATGTCTCCAGAGCAACACATGACTTCAGCAAATCATGTTGCTAGCCATTCGCATCTCCAGTAACTCACTTACCGAGCAACACGTGTCCATACCATCATAGATCGCCATAGCAACTCAGAAATATTACTTGCAACCATGTCCACTCCGCTATCCAACCCACCATGCTCTGATCAACCCAGAGCCACTTATCCATCGAGAAACTCATTTACCGAACAACAAAGTTCCTAAGACCTTAGATATCCAACTATTCATATGTCTAGCCAATCGCATCTCCAATACCTCATGTCCCTATCATCTCACATCCCCAACCACTCATTTTTACACCAACAGCATCTCCAATGTCTCCGATATCCAACCGTCCATGCCCCAATCAACTCATGTCTTCAGCAAATCATGCATCTCCAGAGACTCACGTGCCGAGTAACATAGCATCAAACTCCGCCAGCAACTCATATTTACTCCGACAGCATCTCCAATGCTCAGATATCAGACCACCCATGCTCTAATCAACTCATGACCCAAGCAACTAATATCGTCAGCAACGTATGTACATACATATATCTCGAGCAGCTCGTAAACTGATCCATTGACCATCAAGAAGTGGCAAAATGTTTACTTGAATGACGGCCGGTCTTCAGATGTAGTGATATGCATACCTGAAATCGTCTCAGTCTACCATGCAATACGAGTATCATGTGATGAAAACTGTTGTAGAGTTGATAAGCAATCTTAAAGAATCTGCAGCTAGGCTAGAATGGAGTCTTCAAGCACTTAAAATTCTATTTGAAGTAGATGAAGGGAAATTGTAGTGTTCTCCACGTCTAGTGACCAGTTTAGTTGTTAGTGTGGCTCCCTCTTAGTGACATTAGGCCGAACAACGTCCAACTTTTCTGAAGAAGCTGAGTGATAACCTCCTCAAGTAAGGCTCTCATACCCGCCTCGTTAACTTACTCTTGCAGAGCTAAAGGTGACCATGTTGTTTTGATGATATCCGTAAAATAAGTTGTTTATTATTCAGTTTCTGAGGCCAAATCACCATTGCAAGTTACATACATATGTAACTGAACAGCTCGGTATCCAAATGATAAAATTTTATTTTTAAAAATGATTGTTCGGCAAACGTTGCACGCATTGCGCTCATTTTCCGGTAGACATGGTGGTCCATCACAATCGACTCATCAACCAACCAATCAACCAACATTCGTACATCAAAGGAACGCAAGATCGACCGAGATCATCGCGTCCTTGTTCGCGTCCGTGTTCGCGTCCGTGAAAATGTATAGCAGATTTCTCGCCATGCACAATAACTCAGCCTTTCGCAGACTTCAACTTGACGAATTTCGCGTCGGGACTTGGGCCTACACCCGTACAAGAACCAACTGACCCAGGAGCTCTATGTTCATGACCATAGAGAACGCCGTTTGTTCACTGATTGGGCTTCGGAGCGTTTGGAAATGGACCCGAGACGCAGTTTTGGATGAATGGCCGTGTTAACAAGCAAAATTGCCGGGACGCCACCAACCCACACGAGGTTCACCAGGCAACAACTTGACGGTTGGTGTTGATTTTGAGCCGGTGACATAATTTGTCCGTACTTTTTCGAAAACAACGCCGTCAATGGCGAACACTACAGAATAATGATAACCAATTTCTTATGGACCTAGACGACATGTGGTTCCAGCAGGACGGTGCTTATCTTTGGCAGAGGTGACTTGGCCACAAAAGTCATGCGATTTTACCCCGCTAAAATTTATCTTGAGGGGTTTCCTGAAATCTATCCGAATATACCATAATCGACCAATGTCCTTAGGGTGATTATAACACAGACCATCGCTCGAATTCAGCCGGATCTATGCGGAAGAGACATTGAAAATTCGACCACTCGGATCAGTGCCACCGTAAGAAACAGGCGGGCATTTGAACGATGTCATATTACATACATACATTCAAATAAAAAAAGAATTCTAGCCACCCTTATTGAAAAACCCTTTACTTTCTAGTGCACTCTCATCTAACTGAAGTGCAGCGTTAGTAGATTAACTCAATCCCAAACCATTTTGATGTCAAGGGCGCGTGTAACATCTGCAACTCCGTCCAACTAAGGCCAAGTCAATGCCAAGGTTCATTATCAACCAAACTCTTTGCCCATTTAGTCGCGTCTCAATAAGAAAGTAAATATTCGCAAATAAATTGCGAATTCAAATGCTGTTCTCAGCAAGTTGGAAACACGATATTTCCATTCACACAATCAAATAACTTTTAAAAATTTTAGGAAAAATCAATTAATATGGAATTCAAATTGAAAATGCAATGTTCGTTTCATCTCCCACTAGGATAATCATCCTAAAAAATATCTTTTATAGTTCTGCAGATAGAGCTTTCAAATCAGAAACAGCTCTTCCCAACGGCAGAATCCAGTTTGAGAGAATCATTTGAACTCATCGCACTATGGCAATTCCATTTCACATATTCACTTCGTAGCAAAACACAAAACGCCACACTCAGGCCACATGTGCTGTCAGGCAATGTCGCATACACGTATCTCTGTAGTTTTCAATTTATCTATTTTTTATCTAACTACGTATATAGTACATTACTCTCGAAATACTGTTTCATTTTACCGTCCGGCTCGAGCCGATCAGTCGTATGTATGCACCAATGTATGCAGTTGTTGTTTGTTGTAGAAAACCACTTGAAATTAATTTGGACCGGTATAGCTGTAGATATGTATGTAGATACTACATATTGGCTAGATACGAATTCAGCATGATACCACATTAATAAAAAGGTCAATACCTTTTTATTTTTTACTAAAGATGCGAGCATGAGTTCAGTCTGTTGGGTTGATTGAGCGGCTCTGCGTTTTAGCGTTTTAGAGGATCACTTTTCTATAATAGTTGCTAGACTATACATTCATATCTTCTTACGAATATGCGGAGTCGACTATAAAATCTTTTGATCTTTAGATTAAGATAAATATGTATGTACATGTATAATATGAATAGGCTCAGGTTATAGGTCCTGAACTCGAATCGTGGTAATCGATACCATTTCATTTCTTTAGTTAGGAAATGAAAAGACCGATCCTAGACTGCAATAGACTTAAGTCGCCTATTGTGTGGAAAAGCAATAACTGACTCTGAACAGGATTTATTTATTATTATTTGGAACTAAGAGAGTCTGAACACTCTTCGCCAAGTCTCTCTGGCTTGAGTGTTCGCTGTTCCGTCTCTGTTCTCCCATCAAAGGCACAGCATTCCCGGCGATCTTTTTACACTCATTATTCTTTTAACTTTTCGTCTATTCTCCATGTCATCGAATTTTTTTTTCGCGGTTTCTCTCCTCGGCGGGATACTGACATAATACACAGCACTGCCAGGTCGCGGGTTCTGTGTTTTTGGCAAATACCTCCTCGATTACCTCTCAGACGTAGCCAACCTCAGCTTGACCAACATAAAAAGTTTTTCTTAACTCTAACTGAGCTGGATTTAAAATAAACATCCCTTAAGTTTCACGAACTTTGTGGCATCAAAATAGCGCCTAAGTGCTAATTGTACCCCGTCGCACATATCCGGGTAGCCACCTCAATCTACCAACCTACCTACAAGAGACCAAGTTTCACGTACGTAAAGTGTCAATGGCATTATTATGGTTTTATAAATACGGATTTTGACATTGGGGCTCAAAAGATTCCTTCATCGCATAGAAGCATGCGTTCCCAAAACTTTAGAGTTTACCGAGAATAGTCAGGAGCGAGGATTGATCCACGTCGGTCAGTGAGCATATATTTGGTTTCCTCTTCATTTCATTTTAAACCTACTCGTTTCACTATCTACATTCAACATTCTCAGGGTAAGCTCGAGTGTATGGTTACATTAATGGTTATTTCCCTAACATTAAGTTATAAAGAAGTGTAGACAAGATGATCATCGGTTTTAATCCTTTACGTACATATGTACATATGTATATCGAATGTTTGAAATAAGGCGTTCAGTACTCTATCTCACCCTTTGTTTTCCTGTAAGCACACTTATAGCAGTTTTACCAAGTTTCCCGGGATTCCTAGCCTTACAAAGGCACGATACACGTTTAATATTTGGCGGACCATTGCATGGAATTGGACATATTTGGGTCGATCACGGGAAAGTATAGCCTACACGACACCAAAAACGGACACCGGCTACTTGACTTCCTGGCGGGGCGTGTCCTCCTTTTAGCTAGCACACAAAACCCACATCTCAACATCCATTAATGAACCTGGCGATCACCTGATTAGTCGATTATCAACCAGATTGATCACATTGCGATCGACGCCAGACGCTCCTCCAGCATCCTACCTTCCGAGGAGCCAACATTGATTCGGATCACTACCTTGTTGTAGCCAAGGTACCAATGAAGATATTAAGGATAGGGTCGAGCATGACAACAAGAGTTTGACGTCGGAAAACTACAATCGCCGCTAGGATCTTCGCCTCCGTCCTTCAACCTCTTCAACCTCTCGCAACGTCCGGTTACACTGAAACAATGTACAGGACAACAGTGGAAGCATTGCTAGCGCGTCATCAGAGATGCTGCCTCTGATGTGCTGGGTTTCAAACCCCTGGTTTGATGAGCAATGTAAACAAGCCCATGTAACAAAGCAAGCCGCCTACAAAGCCATTCTTCTTAGATGGACGAGAGCCGATCGTGAGCTCTACAAGCAGAAAAGGAGGAAGAGCACTCTCTGAACGCCTGAAATCCTTTGTGGATAATCTGACAGGTGCTTATCTGTGTGGTTTCAGGCCAGGCTAATCCACAATGGACCAAATATTTACACTGTGACGGATCTTGGAGAAGATCAGAGAATTCTAAATCGACACACACCAATTCTTTGTCGATTTCAAAGCTACATAAGGGATGAGCTATACTGAGCCATGTCTAATTTTATCATCCCTACCAAAGTCGTCGGATTTTGCAGGATGACAATGGAGAATTCTCGCTGTTCCATTAAGGTCGATGCGAATTAACCGAGACCTTTGATGTTAAAAAAGGATTTAGACAACGTGACGCACTGTCATGTAACTTTTTCAACATCAACATTTTCAAAAGATTATACGAGACTCGCTCATCGCACAAGAGGCACAAGAGGATCTATTTCAAGTCCGCGCCATAGCTTGCGTACGCGGATGACATTGACGTAATTGGGCGAGCATAGCAACACGTCAATGAAGCGTTCGAAAGCATTGAAGCAGAAGCAGCTAAAATGGGTCTTTCAGTAAAAGAGGGTGAAGCCATACATATGTATATATGCTATCATCGAAAAAAGACGCACAACACCGATGTTTTAGCCAGAACGCCACACTCGTCTACCTTGGCCCACTAGACCAGCGCTGAGATCAAATGTAGAATAATTCTTGCGAAGCGCTGCTTCTTTGGGCTCAAGATGCAATTGAGAAGTAGAGCCCTCTCTCGAACACCAAGGTAGTACTATATAAATCACTCATCATCTCCTTCCTCCTTTACGGCGCAGGGGCCTGGACCTTAACGAAAACGGATGAGGATGCCCTTGGTCGCTTCTGTGTCCAATCTATGGTCCCGTTTGTATAAACAGAAAGTAGAGGAGAAGATACAACGACGAACAGCACGGGCTGTACATCAACACCTGCCTAGTACGACATCTCCGGATCCAATAAAGTCATGTTAGAGCGAATGGACAACATAACTACGGCTATCAACTACCGACGACAACCTAAAATCGCAAATTTGCAATTTATTCGACATCTCCTGCATTCCCCTATGCGGGCCTAGCCCCGTCGATTTTTTTTCTATCGTGCTGCCTTGTAGTATAAAACGTACCAAAGGAAAGTGTTTGTTGATTAGAAGTAGCTAACAAAATGTTGAGTTTAAGGTTAGATGATTTTCTAGGACTCTGAGAAAATAATCAGGGCTTTTGAATTTTAGTAATTTAACCGAGTTGAGGTACGAGTATATCACCAGCTCTGACATGGTGATCCTTAGGCGATCTTCAAAATCATTTAAAAATAATTGACCTAATCGACTGCTTAGCCGTAGGGCATTCGAAAATAAATGGAAGAGTACTTCTTTGGGCACTGAGTTCTAACAATCCAGTGTCCCATGACAACCGCAGGCACATGATTCAGCAATAAATAGGAAGTCTGCTATCTGGGTGAGATCATATTTAGACCATATGGCTTTAAAGTTGTTACATGTCCCGCTTACTCGTTGCCTAAGTGTCGTTTAATGTCGTAAAGTTGGCATGCGATATGCAAACTTCTAACTACCATACTATCATATACAATACAATACTTTGCGATGGGTGGACATTGGAGGCCTGTTGCTACTGAGAACATCAGAATAAAGAAAACCTCGAGTTTTACACATGACATAATTAGCCTGTTGGTACTAATCTACTCTTAAGTCAGCCGCGGTATATCCTATGGAAAATGAAGGTAGAGTTCTCTTCACTTTACCCTGTAAGGCTAGCATAATAAGGTTCTGTCCATAGTCTATTTAAATTTAATCTGGATTATTATTAACCGACTTTCGGGCCAATTGCATTAGTATTTAAGGGTTATGATCTTAACAGGAGGAAGGGGCAGTATATGACCGTAATGGCTTGTATTGTACATCTTAGAAGGCTATAAAGTCTGGCACTATCTGGAGGTTCTGATACAAGTCATAGGTGTGTACGATGATTATATCGCCCCCCTTTCACCAGTCTACTCTGGAATCGACTATCGAGTGAGTTAAGAAGTGTGTGCTGGCGAACCGAAGTTACCGTCATCTTTGACTAATGTTCTTCTAAGAACTAAGTAACCACTTAAATATAAGCATCGTCCACGCGTATAGAGTGTTTTTGTTTCCCGCTATCACGAAGAAATGGCAATATGGGAATGTCCTTTAAAGAGTAAGAGTATCAGTTACAAAATTCTTCTAACCAGGGAAAAAAAAATCTAAGTAGCAATTATTACGCGGGATGTGTATAACATATAGCAACGTGGGAACACTCTTCCCACCCCTATCCATGTTCAGGTTTTTATTCAGCATCTGCTACTCTAGAGAGATGAATAATTTGGAACTGCATGGTCGGCGTTGCCAGATGAGAGTTTTGTTTTCTATTTCTCGAAAAGCTACGAATTGTATATACATACATACGAGGGATAAAAGTGCTTCTAAAAAGGTTTGATATATTGTAAGTAGAGACGGGTAAATGATGATACAAATCTTAAGCATTATTCAAAAGAATGAATAAAAGAATAAATTTTAAGGAAATAATCGAAAGTTCTATTGGAACTGGAACTGAGAACTGTGGAAACGACAGGTCGCTACCCTAGCAGGTATGGTTTTTTTCGACTTTGCCCAGATAAATATTCTAAGATGACCTCAATTATTAATTTAAATCAATTATCATCAGCAACACTTACTTAGTTACTACTTCAAAGGCTCTAGATAGTCAAGTCATATTTATGGTCTAGAGAAAAGGAATTGCTTAAGCTAGTTTTAGTTAGTTGTAAGTTTTTCATAAAAATAACAAACAAAACTAGAATTGGATTGCCTGTATAAAGCCAGTAAGGTACATGTTTTAAATTAGTTAAGTTATTTAAGCTAATTTTAAGTATTTACAAAAAAAAACAGAATTTGCAGATTCTTTCAATCATTTTTCGTTTCTTCTTGTGGCTCATATTGTCTATCCCGAACGGTGACTTTCGAACAGTTTCTCCTCAAAGAGTAGATATCTCTTAAGGGATTTTTGTTTTGTGCCCCGCTTACGAGAAACACTTGAAATACGATTTCTATGACTTAACTCTTGTCCCATGTGATCAGTGTCAGAAACCAGCAATCAAAGGCCAGTCAAATGCGGTAGAAAAGAAAATTTAGAATCCTTAAAAGAACCCTTAAGAATTTATGGAGGGATCTGACTAAAGCCAAGAATTCAAGAATGGGCAACCGGTGAACCCATCTTAACAACCTGAATTCGTTGAAAAGCTTGAAAGAAACCTTCGAAATATTGGAACTCCTAGACTGGCTCGAAACCCCTTATAGACATATTACACATGACATGGGGATTCTTGGCGGAATAGAAACTTTTGACCCCGTTGTATCCCTTAACAGCCTCACATTGACAGGAAATTACAAGAATTTTTTTAACAACATAGCTTCAAATGTCCTAGATCAAAGTTGAAAAAAAAACATATTTTACCATTGACAGGGTGGAAACCCTTGGCGGGCTTGAGGCGTTAGGCAGGCTGTAATCCCTTGACAGCCTTTAAAAGCTCCAATAAACTCAAAAATTACGAATTTTGATAAGAAACTTCAAGAAAATATCTTCGCCGTCTTGAAGCTGAAATAAACGTATTTTTCAACCCAGTTTGTACGAAAAATAATTAATCAGTTAATCTCATAACTGGCAACGCCGCTCATACTATCATATCAGATACATATTCGGTTCGCCCAATACGTCAAATAGCACCAGCTAAGCAACAACAACGATAACAAAATCGTCAACCTTTTTTCAATGAGAGTATACCTTTTGCCATCGTTCACACCCTCAGCATCCCCTCGTGTGTAACGACAACGACCCATCATCTATCTGCAGCACCTCACCAGCCAAAGAATGGCTACAACAGCAGTAAAGCAGCAGCACACAGCAGCAATATGCTATGGCTTCCATACACAGTCATACGAAACGAAACGAAATGGAAAACGACCCCTTGCGAGAGCATAGCTGTTAAGCTGCTTCTCCAATCTCCATATACTCGATTGTCTCGTATCCGTAGTACAGTACAGTACAGAACTATCGCTTGTGTATGTATGCTGCGTGCCTCCATCCACCCCCTTATGCTTTATGCTGCTACACCCGTCAAACCATCACGTATCTCCTCAGAACTGCCTGCTATCTCTGCCTATACTTCTTCGTCTTCGCATTGTTGTTGTTCGGCTGTTGGCACTAATGCCTTCTTCTACTTCCAATACCAGTGGTTGCCGTGGCTTCATATAGTAATTTTCTACTTGTGAGCATTGTGTGTGTGGGTCTCTCCTTTTCCCACCGCGACTTACTCCATCGCGTATCGAGGCAGTACGGCCGACCCAACAACCAAACCAACTCTATGACTCCTCAATACGCCATGTTATGCGCTCCCCGTTCTACACCCATCATAATATCCATCCAACGAACCAAGTACCAAGTACACTCACTGACTGACTGACTGTACTGTGTGCGTTCTAGATGAAAAGGGAGGGAGGGTGACTGTGTAGAGAGAGAGGAGATATGTAGATACTCGTATAAGATACATTGAATTTTATTTTACTCTTTGTTCGTACGTTTGTTTGGCAGGCCGTCTGACTGGCTGGCTGTCTCACTGCCTGACTTGCTTTGGCTTTTCCCATATGGTATACAATAAAATGCGCCACACACACCGCACCTCCCCCCTATAGCATTTAGTATGGCCCTATAAGCAACCATTGAACAAACTCATGAATTGTCGAGTGAGGGAGCAAGGGACGTGGCGAGAAAGGAAGGAATGTACGAACGAACGAACGAACGAACGAGCAGTACTACTCAACGAAAGAACAACCGAATATCCAACAACAACAGTAATAATTAGAGATACAACAACAACGAATTTTCAAGCACGTCAACAGCAGCCAACAAGCAACTCTACGAACATTTTCTCTACTGTACGAATACACTGTGCCCGTTCAGTGCTTAGCTCTTTGCCTGTGCCAGTGCCAGTACTGTAGGTATACCCCATAGTATCTCTATCCATCGCACAAGTGTATCTTTTTCTGTGTGGCACATTCGTTCTCCCGTTCCGTATTATTATATTTCGCCTGTACTGACGACTGTGTGCCTGTATACATCGTACCAGCTCTTCTGCCGTGTATATTCATTCGACTCGTACGTACGCCGCTCCATCGCCGTGTACAAACCAACCAACGTTGTGCTGTGTGTATACTCTGTGGTGTGCGCCTTGCTTTTGCTTTGCTCGCCTTCTGTGCTAGTGCTATTGGCTTGTACTTTCCTCATATCTCAGTGAAGAAGAGTTTTATTCCACACACATTTTCTTCTCGGGGTTCAAAATAAATTTTTAGTGTCCATATTCAAATATAAATTACTAATTTAAATTATTCAGGTAAGTGAAAATAGTTCTTCTACAAATCACTCCTTAACTGTTCTAGTATTTTATTTTTCTCGATCCATAAAAATTCATTGCGTTTTATTATATAAATTTATGAAAAAACATCGACCCATTTTGGCGTGGGTTTCCTATGAAAATTCCTTTTCATATCAATCCATGGCGATTTCATATAATTCGTACTGAAAATCTTGCTCTCGCGGTTTTTTTCAAGAACCGAATGACTTTTTCACTATTTCGCCCATTTTCATTGTGACTTTTTTTCCTCAATTCGATAGGATTTCGTGTGGTTTTCTCATATTTTTTTTTGTTTTAATTGTACCCCCCCGTTTCGGTTCCTGCGGCTCATTATTTGAATTTTCAAAAATATGATTATTTAATATAAAATTGATAAAAAAAAAATTACGTCTTAGAAACGTTTTCGTCACCATCTAGAAAGAAAGTAAAAAAAAAAATAAAATATAAAATAAAATTGAACAAAAAAAATGGAAAAAAGTCTGATTCTGAAAAAAAAGGAGGAAAAAACTTGAACACGACGAATTAGGTAGTATCTGTGTGTTCGTTTCATATTGACTTGATTTGCTTGCTATTGCTGCTCGGAGCTACTTCGGCTGGCAGTTGGTGGCGGTAGCGGCGACGACGATGACGACGACAGCGGCGGTAGTGGAAGCGGCAGCGGTAGCGACGTTGAACGGTCCGAGCGACGCGGTGACGGAGGGTGCCTAGTCGACTAGGTGAGGGGCAAAAGATTTGCTAAAGACGACAGTGACGACGACAGCACGACAAACAACGACGACTATGACGAAGATACGATGTTGTCGACGACAACAACGATGATGATAATGATGGTGCGGCTGGTGATAATGATGATGTTGATGGGGTGTACTGAGAGATTCGAGGAGGCGGTGGGGTACGATCTGACGGAGGAACGAACGGTTATGATTCGAGATACATACTCGTACGTATCGTGGCGGGGAAAAGAAATTACTCTGCCAGTATATTAGTATGGAGTGAATGCGATACAGGGTGTTCCGCAAGAGTTATTTTTTCCTCGTAATTATAAGTGTCCGCCATGTTTGTTCAGTTTAGTGTGTATCTGATAAATATGCTTACACACATTTGTTTTCACATATTGCGGTACCTTTGATAATTTGTGCGAGAAATATACACACGCTGCTCGAAAACACATTTTTCGCACCGAATTTCTGTATTTTTTAAGCCCTTTCCCCTCTCTTCTAGACAACTACAGGTATTAACTAGTATGTACTTTGAAAACCACTCCACGACATCTCAACTCACGCGTTCTTTTTTCCAGTCACCCTGTACCCGTTTTATTGGTATCGAAATCTTAGGCTGTTTGGTTATTGCTTTGTTTTTTTTTTAGATAATTTGTTTTTCTTGTTACTTTTTTTCCTCTCTCTCTTAAGTTTGATTATGAAGCAAGTGAGCATTTCATTTAATAATCAGTGTGTAATGCCGGCTAATAATAGTTTGGAAGGAGCGGCGACCAGTCGAAGTAGATAGGCAGTTAGTCGCATAACCATTTCGTTATTTGGTCACTAAGCTGTTTTGATATGAATATCTATACATGTACGACCGAAATGAGAAAAAAAAAAAGAAAACAATCGTCAAATAATAGACAAAACGGATTTCCTTCATGTTTTCTTCAACATTTTTTCTTCATTTGTCTCGTGATTTTATTTAAATATGGCCGACTTCCTCGCGCGCTTTTTTTTTCTCATATGTACATACACTTGGTCTATTGTATTAACTCGTGATATGCTTGCTCTTTGGATTTGTTTGTTTAACGAATGGTCGTTGCTTGTGACAGATATGAATTGTTGACAGAGTTCGCATACACATATTTAAACGAAGCCATTTTGTTTATTACTTGGTTTTAGGAATTTCGATAATAATCTAGTCTGGAAGGATAATTCAGATTTACAGTAGGGGAGAACTGTTACCGACGACTATTGAAATATTTTTTATTGTCTTTTTATTTATTTATTTTATTAGGGTACATGTTAGCCATAAGCATCTCTTCTTTAGTAAGAAAAAAATTGTAAAGAGAGGATGTTTTTTTTCTAAGTTTTTCAGCTCAGTGTGATTTGAAATCTACTGAAAACGCTCCTTTAAATGTTTGCTTTCACATATTTTCTTACCTTGATGCGAAAAAGTTCACTACAGGCCTATTTATAGGTACAATACATTCTCGGTAGAATGGACTAATAAAAAGCAAGCCTGGTCCTACGAGCGAGATTGTTCACTTTGCCCAGCGTGCTAATTTTTAAGTAGAACTTTGACTGGAAAGCCGCCGTTTTTAAGGAAACTTGTAGCTTCAACAAAGTTACAAAAAAATTACTGAACCAGTCTTTAATAATGGCTGCAGTCATCCAAGCTGATTTGAAGCTTCTGTAATGTACAGGTAAGGATACATTCCTGAATGGACGAGAGTTTTTCGATTTGCCTATAACTAGCGGCTTCAATTTGTGTCGACCTGTGGCATTTGCGCACACCAAAAAAGTTGTCCTTTGCTTTTCTGTTTTTCGTCCAGGAGCAGTTTTCGAAGTGGATGCCATTTCCTGGTAGAAGCTTCCCTGATTCATCGGCGTTATAAATTTGATTTGGTTTAAGATCCATATCTTGAATTCTCTTCTTAAGTTGCCTCTTAAATGAACACATACGTTCTGATTGTTGGGACAATTTTTCCCCAGATATTTTGAGATAGCGAACACCAAACCTTTTTAAATGTTTGCACCCCACCGTCACTTGCTATGAAGGCGGATTCATTGCCGTGTAGGCTTCTACTTAGAGAAATGGCTTTTTGCTTCAGGATTAAGCCACTAATAGGTATATTCTGCCTCCGCTGTTCCATTTATAAAGCGCCTTTTCCATCTCAGGTAGTTTAGATGCTTTCAGTGTCCTCCTATTTCCAGGGCCAGAGTAAGTTTTAGCCACCGTTGCTATTCTTTTTGTCAATAGCACATATAGTCGATTTGGCTATTCCATATTTTTTGCTTATACATACTATACCCGAAACATCTTGAATTTTGTTTTTATTTTTTTGTAAAATTCTATATGTATTCTCTATTGATGTGGGATGATCTTGGTATCTTAATCTATTGAGGTTGAACATTAGCTCTGAGACTAAAAGTATGCATTACCTATATGTATTCGCAAGGTTGTAGCAACTCATAGTACACCCTTTGATCGCAGCAGATACACACCATGATCTTTGAATTCAAATTTTACTTTGGTGTTGAATAAAAAAATTAAAAACGGCCAAGTTCTTACCGTTTAAGGAAAATAGACCAACATCTGGAGAAGCATATCATCAGAAATATTATGACACACCCAAATGTAAAAACAGAAAAAAGTGCACCTGTTATTGCCGGCAATTTAAAAACAACTGAAGGAATACACAGATTGTTGTGTAGAAATTTAGTCAGATTTAGTCTTGCCTAAGCTTCGTTGTAGCAGTCTTTGCTGGGTGGTAGTCTCTAATCAATTAAAAAACTTAGATCGGAAGAACGATTAGACGATTGCCATCGTCTTGTTGCTATGTAGTTTTTGTAGGCATATAAGGCTCTTAGTTAGGAAGTATTAGTTAGTTCATTAGTTCATAGGCACACAGCAGCCACAAAGCTACAACATTTAAGAAGCCTCCTTAAGTCGCCTTAAGTCTGATTCAGATCATTGTTTATACCTAGAGATATTTACTCTTTTAGTTAAAACTAAGATAACTTTCATGAGCATCGTTTTTGGTTATAACGGACTTTAAAAGAAGTGGCGAAAACGATTATTTTTTTGATTATTTTTATCAGCAAAATAAACCTATTTTTTACAAAAAAAAAAAACAACAAACATAAATATCAAAAAATCATTTGGACAAAACTAAAGATCTCCTGATAATAAAACATGTTTCCCTTCGGATCAATGGGTCTTGTATATTTGTTTTTACAACAAATTCAGGAAAATTGTATTTTACCGTCGTACACTGTATGAATATTTTACCAGGATTTCAAAATTTGAAAGGAACTTTCGGGATTTGAATAATATCTGAAAGCATGCCAAGAAATTATTTTTTAAAAAAGGTTATCGAGTCATAAAGATGAGCGATAAATATGAATTGGTAAAACTGTCACATTTGAGACACTTGAGTATGAGTCCATAAGTAATACCAGTATCAAATATTCCGGGGAAGGCCTCGGAAGACAATGTGCATAATACATATAATTCTCTTATAAAAGGAGCAATCCAAAAAGATTCAAGAATTTCCTCCAAACAACTTTTTGAGATGTCAATGTGGGTCAAAACAGTTCGGAGAAAGGCTACGAGTTCGATTCAACTGCCGTCTAGCACGAAAACGTGCTTCATTTCCGAGAACAACTCAAAAAAAAATAGCGTTTGCACATAAATACCTTAACTGCAAAGTGGAAGACCGTCCTATTTGCCAATGAATCCAAGTAAAACAAAATGATATCAGAATAAGAAGATGCAATAGGAGACCAAAATACAAATACGCTCGTCTTGTTATGCTTCTCTGCTTGGCGACATTACAAATGACATCAAGCAAAGTTGCCAAAATCTGGTTTAATGTCAGTAAATTCGAGGTTCTGGCTTGGCCTGCACAGTCCTTAACCTTAACCAAATAGAGAATATGTCGAAGATAATGAACAGGCGAATTACACGAACCAGTTCAACGATTTGGATGAGATGTACTTACTATACAAAGCAGGGGCAGTGGCCCTGTGATCGACAGTTTTATAAACTGACGAAAAGATGTATGGCTCTCATAAAAGCAAACGGATATATGTTATAACGCAATAAGAAGTGTCTTGGATTTTGAGATTTTTAGGTTTAGAGTTATGTGAGTTTTTTTTTATTTTTATGAATATTATGAAAAAGAATATTTCTTTAGTTTTGTCCAATACTGTACCAGATTGTTCAATAAGTTTTAGTTTATGAACAGCTCGTTGAACAGTTTTTTGGTTTGAAATAAATTTTATTAGTCAATATAATCTCCTTGAACTTCAATACATTTGTTCTAGTGATATTTTAATTTATAAATTTCATCCCTTAAGGGAGACTTCGAAAGATCGTCGAAATATGCGTCTACGGCGGTCATTACCCCTTCGTTTTCCACGCATGTATTTTCTGAGATGTGAGAACAGCTAAAAGTCTAGCAAATACGAGGGTGGTCTGAGAAGTTTTCGACCTCAACGTCAATAAAAGCTAGTGAATGTAGTTGGTGATAGGCGGCCCCCGAATTAAAGTGAGAGCGGTAGCAGAGGCTATGAAAATGTCAAAAGAACGTGTCTGTCACATATTTAATCAAGATTAAGGCATGAGAAAGCTGCCGGCGCAATGGGTGCCGGTTTGCTCACGTTAGACCAAAAACGTATTCGAATTAACATTTCCAACGCTCTGTTGGCACATTTTAGGCGCAATAAATCGGAGTTTTGGCGCCGATTAATTATTGTCGATGAAACTTGGATACAGTATTATACGCCCAAAACAAAAATACAGTCAAAACAGCAAAGGAAATGGCTCCAAAAAAAAAAGCAAAAACGTTATTTTTTGAGATAGTCGTGGAGTTATCTTAATCGATTATCTTTAAAAAGGAAAAACCATTACAGAAGCATCATTACTTGACCAACCAAGGCAGAAATCCTGTTTCATCAAGACAACGCGCCGTCTCACACCCCAGCGGTTTGAACTGTTTGACCATCTGCCTTGTTCGACAGATCTAGCCCCCAGCGACTTCTTTTTGTTCCCCAATCTAAAAATTGCGCTCGGAGGACAGAGATCCACCCTCGATTTCTGCTCCCTAGCTCGCGTTGGAGACGAAGTAGCGGGCTCACACCATTCCTTAGCCTTTTAATTTGATGCAGGATAATAGTGGTAGACCCAAATGATAAAATGACGCGCAAAATCATTTTCTTTTCTAAAATGCTCCAAATTTTGTTGAGAAAGTCGCATATTGCGATTCAGTGGTCACATTGATTAATGAAGTGCCTAGGACTTCTACCTCTCTCAGTCCATAGTACAAAACTACTGTGACACAACTTCGAATGGTGGCAAATATACGAATGAGTTGACAAGTCTTTAAAAAAAAAAGTTTTCTTTAAAATTCACGACCCTAATAGCGCCATCTTCTATTGAACGACACAACTTATTGAACAGTCTAATATGTATGCGATCAATAATTGGTCTTGCTTGTCATTCTAGTTGATAAACAGTTCATCGTGATAGGCGTGTCAGCTTATTGAATTTGGATATAATTAAGATCTTTTAAGCTGGCTCAAATTATTATTGTGGGAACAAATTCAAACAAACTTAATCTAATTTAATTAGTCAAACTAACTTAATAACTGAGAAGAACGGCAGGGGGCACGATTAAATTAAATTAAATTTTGAAGCATGTAATGCTGAGGTTGAAATCGAAGTAAGGGTTCGAAGCATGCGAGAAATGGGTTCATTGGAGCCATAGGCGGTAGGGGGAAAGGTAGATAGAAGAGAAGGGAATTTCGTACATTGCGAGGATTAGTGTTGATAGAGATAGAGTTGTCGTAGGAGTCGATGGATGAAAAGAATGTCGGATACAGTTCTTCGATTTTAGAAATGTGGTTTTTTGGTAAGGAGACCACACTTGAGAGGCGTATTCAAGAATGGACCAGACAAAGATTATGTAGAGAGATCGGGTAAAGTTAGGGTTAGAGAATTCTTTATACCATCGCTTCACGAAACCGAGTGCAGAATTTGATTATTTCGTCGATATGTGCGCGAAAATTTAGCTCTTGGTCACATAGTATGCCAAGATCGCGAATAGCCTGAACGATGGAGATGGGTTGATTATTGAAGAAGTAGAGACGAGTAGGAGGTTTGATTCGTTTACGTGGAAAAGTGATTGATTGGCATTTAGCAATGTTAAGCTCCAAGCAATTTTTGGAACACCTCAACGAAAAACAATTGAGATCTGATAGAATAAGGGAAGAGTCATGGCTAAAGGAAAAGGTCTTGAAGAAACTGGTGTTGTCGGCATATAGTGAGATGTAGGAATGTTTAATCATCATTTCAGTATCGTTTATGGTAAGAACGAAAAAAAGTGGACCTATGTGGCTGTCTTGGGGGACGCCGGAAGAAGCTAAAAGGCAAATTTGAAACGAACACTGTAATTACAATTTTCTAAGTAAGAAGATATCCACTTCAGAGAAATGAGTATTAATCTGTGGGAGATTTTATCAAAAGCTTTACTGAAATCGGTTGAAATAACATCGACTTCTTTGTCATTCCCTAGGGGTGAGAGGGTAAAGGACACAAATTCAACAAAGTTTATGGTTGTAGAGCTGTATTTTAGGAAATCATGTTGTCTAGGGGAGATTGAAGATTTGCAGCGAATACTTAGAATTTCGTACAAAATATTCTCGAAGAATTTGACAGATTGGCAATGGGACGATAGTTGTTAATATCGTTCTTCGAATCTTTTTTGTGTATAGGGTCATCATTAAGTTGATTTAATTTGTTTTCGATGACATAAGCATCGACTGTACAAGGAAGAAATGGTCCAAGGGAGAAATTCTGTAAATAATCGGAGTACGCGAAATCCGGAACAAAAGAGTCGTCGGTGTAAGATTGTTGAAAAAAGGTGGCGGAGAAGTTGGCGATAAATAAATTAACGACGGACTTAGGATTACTTAATAGGGGATAGAGCCCGAAGGAAGATTGTCTACCGCTTATTTCTTTTGTTTTCTAGGGAACGGAGCCTGCAATTATACCAGGGTGAGGAGGTGGACAAAGTTTAGCGTTGGGAAAAGGGAACGTAAAAAGAGATATAGTTAAATATTTCCCTGATCCTTTAGCTGTGCTACCTCTGGTTTCTCCGTTGTTCATATTTTATTATATTTTCATGGTCTTTCAAAGAAATAAATTAAGACAAATAATTTGAAACTCTTCATTTCAAAATAGTAGTACATTTTAAGCGGCACCAATTTTTGATGGCTGCATGAATTGAAAAGTTAACATTTTACAAGTCTTGGAGGATTACAAGTCTTTAGGGGTGATTGGGAAGACGTAAAACCTGACAATTTATATAAATATAACAGAAAATGTCCTCAAAACTCTAAAAGGCCGGCCAAAACTTCTATTAAATTCAATGGAAATGTTATTAAATATTTCATATCCCATCAAAATACTTCTCGCGGCATCGCTCAGGTATGCTGATAAGCCTGACGCACATATTTACCACCGCCCGCCTTCAGTACAGTTATGGAGGTGGTACATTATTTTTCGCACCACTGTGGGCTTTTTTTTTTACTTGCGCGTGGCCCCTTTTCATCTTGAAGATAAAAATAAAATTCGAATATATATAAACCCAAGTTTCTAAAACAACCTCAAACCTGTTTAACTGGTTTATAAGAACCTTGCTATATACATACATATCTACATTAACGCGATATCTATGTTTTGTTACCAAGTGTATACAAAATTTTAAACTGTTGATTACAAAATATCATGATTACAATAGGTTACGCACAGGCAGATTAGAAACCACTTGATGAAGTAAATATAACATTAGCCTATTCTCGGTACAGCAGGGGCGTGATAAAGTGGACACGTAGAAAATTTAGCTTATACAATACTTAGGCTTTTTAGAAATGTATGTTTACAAAGGTAAGTTGTATCCCGTCACTTCATTGTCAGTTTGGCAAGACAGCAACATTTTAGGCAAAATACCTGCTCCCTTGTATCCTTCGCATGCATTCCTGGAAGCACTTCTGCTGTACGAGAATATTTTACGTGAAAGAAAACGAAATACTTTCAAATCCACACAAAAGTACCCTTTGCAATGACTTTCAAAATATTGTCTGGGTGTGATTCTTAGTTTCTTTTTTTAAGCAAAAAACATTTTTTTTTCTCTTTTTTTTTTTTGTATTTAAATTGAAGTGACAATTACTATTTGGTTGGGTCAAAATTTTATTAGAAATTTTGGAAAGGCTATCGGAAACGTTTTGAATCGTCCAAAATGGTATGTGTTTATGCGTTCAATATGTGATTTTTTTATTCAGTTGTTCAAGATAATTTTTGCGCCTTGTTTTCGAAAAGCCTGCAAAGGCAAGGCACCATTTTAGGTTCTGATTGTTTTTCAACGTTCGTTCGCAAGTTATATAGCTTACTCCATAGAAACACCTGTTTAACTCGGTAGGTAAGTGTAATCGAAAAATCAAGATGCTCTCCGTCTTACCGGGTGAGTTCTCTAAATCATCGCACATCTGTACCCAAATGTGATTGTGTTAGCGCTACATTACCAAGTCGAACTCCATGATCGAATCACTTGTTTCAATCAAGCCATATTGACCGCCAACTGACGCCCGACCAACGTATTGACTTTAAGTAGAAAAGTATCTATGTATCTGAGTATTTTATCTTATATATGTGTTGATTTGCATACGCGTACACGTACTTGTCTGCCTCGTCTGTAGACGCGAGGTTATGACGATTTTCTTGTATGCGACCACGATGAAATGATGAAATGGCGCCAAAATCTATTTCCCGGCACTCGTGGTCGTGTTTCTTCGGATTCCATTTTCGTTTTGAAATTATTTCGTTTTGAATTTATTCGAGGTGCCATGGGCTCGCATTGATGCGTGGTGGTAGCCGAAGTATTGCTCGACTTGGTGAGTTGTGCTGTTCGGGTCAGCAGGAAATGGTTAGGTGCGCACGGAGTGCTTGCATTTAGCGGGTATTTCTCACGTATGGGCGATGTGTGCGGATGAGGTGTTCGAATAGATGGGACAATGATTTTGTGACGTTAGCTCCATGTCATTTTTGTTTTTCTCCCATTCTGTTGATTCGCATTTGATTCCTTCTAAGGGCATTTGCTGCATGTTTGATCTAGAACTTATGGGCTTAGTGTTTTTTATTTTGGATTTTCTTTTACCTCTTTCGTTAGGCAAGGTATTAGTGGTTTAATAACGATCCAAAGGATGCCTGTTGAATTCAACTAAGAAAGGATTCGATTAAAAGTTCATAAATACTTTTAAATGCTTGTTCGTAGAATATTAGCTCGGTTAGATGAAACTGCACCCGAAGATGCCAGGTATAAAATCGTATAAATTGAGAGTCCTATATTCACGTAAAGACTTTGTCATTCCCAATGAGAGCTTAGAGAGGCGTTCGTACTCAGGCAGATGTATCTTACAAAGATCTTGTCGTTCATTGGCAATTCGACGGTTCGAACGTTTAAGAACAAGTTTAAGTCAGATTTTATCTATGCAACTTCAGCAAAATTTTACGGGTAAAGGCATAATAAAATAAAACAACATGGTCCCAAAAAGCATGTATTACAGTGAATAAGATGGGACTAATGGGCAGAAATATGAGCTAAATTAGGGAACAGTCCTGAAGGGTTAACCTCTTAATGGAAGTTATACCGATCCTGCCAAAGTTCATTTTGGTACACGTCTCCCCTTCCTTTTCCAGTATCGCACTGAACGATATTTCATTTAGCTCGACTTAATTCTTGTATGCCAATTACTGGAAACCCAAAGTCGCTTGAAGGATTAGTAGCGGCTTGTTTATTACGAATGGCCCATATGCATATGGTAACCAAAATCAAATTAACGGCGCTGATTCACATGCAGCCCAGTACAGCTTTACTCTCTGGTAACTGCAAAGCTTAACTCTAAACGATTTTTGCCAGTTATCGCGCTCAAGCTGCCACGCCCAACAGTATTAAAAAGCAGTTAAAACAGAGACCATTTTTTTTATGTCTCCACACACCATGAAATGTAGAAGTACATTTAATGGTTAAATGAAAAACGAATTTCTCCTCATTTCCACAGAGCCATCTTGTACTGCGAAGTACCTTATGCGCATACATTTTCCAAGTAATTTTCACTTGATGGCAACTTGCATAGTATGCTTAGTTTCAACTCCCTGTTGCTCCCTCTTTACAACTACCACATCACATCGTGTCCTGTACTTATAGAGGAACAAAGAACATTCTAAAGCTTTCTCTTACATTCTGCTATCTTCTATCTTCGCGATAAACACTCAAAATTATTGAGACGAAAGAAAATCCTTGAGCCGTACGACGCTGTACCCTGTATACATACATAGGTCTTTAAGCTGGGCTTGGGGATTTCCATTCTATGACTATGACATTGCGCTGTGTTGGAAACATATTCATTCGGTTGGCATACCACTTTTCCTATAATCGATTTTAAGGATTTGGGCATAGGCAGAACGAAAAAGAACGAACGAATGAACGAATTATTTTTTTCCTCCATTTCTCTCCAGTTACACAACAACAACATCAGCAACGACAACGAGTAGAGATGTGTCATAGAGAAAATATTTTACGTGTATGCATTAACCAACGAACCCCTGGAAAATATTATTCACTCCATGGCACCACCACACCGCCAGGCCAATGTCAGTAGGTACACTCCGTACTCGGATATCCTATCAACGCGTACCACCCACTAAAAACGAAAAAAAAAAAAAAACATATTTTCGTCCCATCATAGCATTAACCCTCAGTGTTTTAGTCGTTCCATGGTTTCGTGGCATGATATGTACATAGGTAGACACTATGCACAGCGTCGATGTTGGTATTGGTAGTCCGAGTCATGCTCCATTCAGACTGCTCTCTTGTACTTTGGGGATGATTGTTGTTGTTTTTGTTTTTATTTTTATTTTTCGGTTATGGTTTTCGTCTTCCTCAAACGGCATTGCTGTTGCCGACCTGATACTCACGAGTACGGGTGCTGTTGCTACTTTTCATGCAGCTAGTAACAGTGGGGCTGAGCCGGGCGGTCGTTAGGGTGACGAAGAACTTAGTTCTGCGACTGTTAGTAATACTTTCTCCAGCAATGAGAGATTGAAATGTATCTCTCACTCTCTGATAAAGGGAAAGGTAAACAGAGATATTAAATGTGTATCGTATGTGCTATTAATAATACAAAATCCCGGGATGGACAAACAGACTGGATCGAACAGACTTCGTTGATAATGAGCTGTTTCTAGGAGCACGGGTATAAGCATGATGCAAAAGCGTGAAGTGCGAAGGATGATTGGATATATGGTTGGTGACGGTTACGTTGGTTGATAATTTGATGGGCGCTTCAGAGCAATTTAATTGTCGTCGTATGTATAACATCCGCGACTGTACGGAAATGGCCGGAACGCACCACCACCAACAACAATAACAGCAACAAATATTGCTACAATATAATTACCCATGTACATTTGTTAATTATTAATTAATTCCGCATTGATTACACAAACACTTGGACATGCAGGATTTATGCTACATATTTACATGTATTTACATGTACACAGGCGGGTGGTATGCCACCTCGTCACCACCGCGAGTGTCGAGTTGCATTTACATATGTGCAATATTTACTAAGTGGACTACTTAACTGACCAGGGGCAATATGAATGCACATAGGCATGTACGTCCAATTTAAATGTACTTGATATAGTCCTTAACATATGCAATGGAAGGGGGTGGCAATCTTGGAAGACACTCGTTTAATGCCAATATTGATTCTTCCTGTCTTTCAACTATGGTTCAAATGACAACATACATATGTTATGTGTTCAAAAAATAAGGGGACATTTTGCTTTTTCAAAATAGTTTTATTTATTCGTCTTCTTCAATGTTGTATTGATTGATGGTGGTATCAACAGGAGAACGGTCTAGACAAGGTGAGGAAATCAAAAAAATTGCGAATGATTGCTGACTATAATCATGCCCAGAAAGGTATTGCCATATCGGATCAAATGGCTTGCTATTTTAAACCTTCACGTAATACCGTTACCTGGTATCACAAAATAGCTTTGAATTACAAACTCATTGGTACTACGTACTTATATAAAGAAAATAAAAGCTGCTCAGTTTTAGAGTTCAGAAAGTCGATTTGCGAGGCTTTGCAAAGGGTGTTTTTTTTAGAAGTGTACAAATTCAATATGAAATAAAACACTTGAAGCTATTCTTAATGTTTATAATATAAGCTTTATTTAATAGATAATTTTATGCCATACTGGTTGCTTATATTAGTAATAGCGCGGCGAATGTTGACTTCTAAATCATCCAACGTCTCTGGTTTATCGGCATAGACTAGTAACTTTACATTCCACCAAAGAAAGTAATCTAAAGGTGTGAGATCACAGGATCGTGGGGGGCAGTTTACAGGTCCATTATGCGTAATTATACGCTCAGCAAATGTTGATGGTGTTGGGCGCCGTGTGGCATGTTGCACCAAAGCTCTGCCACGTCAATGCCATTCAACTAAGGAAAGAAGAAGTCAGAAATCGTGTTTCTATAACGCTCTATATTGACGATAACATTCTGGTCAGTATCGTCCTTAAAGAAATATCAGCCGATAACTCCACCAGCCAATAAAGCACACCAAAAAGTGAGTTTTATCGGTTGTAAGGGCGTCTCGACAAATACTTCTGGGTTTTCTCTACTCCAAATTTGGCATTTTTGCTTGTTTACATATCCATGTTTCCGACCCCTTCATCGAACTTACGACGTGTATAACTTATTCGAATTCTCCTCAACACTGCGCTCCACAACAGCAATAACTTCTTCTCTTCGGACTGTTTGTCGTCTTTGGGGATGCATATTCATCGTGTTCCGAATAACTTGTTCAGATTATGTCCATTATGTGATTTGATTATGATTATAATGGACGCAGCGCATGTTTGCCGAACGGAACCAAGGTTTTCAAAATAAGAAGTATATTCATCGTAAAATGGCAAAATATACTAACCACAAATCAATTTTTAATTGTCAAATCGACAACCTGTAGAAACAGCGTTGCAAGTTTGAAAATCAAACCTCTAAAAAAACACCCTTTATAACCCTGTCTCACATCCAAAATAAAACACGTTTTAAAAGAAACCGACAGTTGGGATTCGAAAACAGAAAACAATAATATTTCTCAAAACATATCCTTCCAATCTCCGAATAAATTGTTCCTTTTGATCTTTTGGATTTAGCTTTAGCTCTATGTAAAGCCTTCAGGGAACCCCTTTTTGGACTTACTTATTATGACACGTTATGCTTATTTTGCAAGGTTTTTTCACTCAATTTAACGGCTACTGAGCAGTATTCATTTGCTGCTGTTTTCATTAGAAATTCAACAGCTTTACTCGTAAAAGACTCACCAAAAGGGATATCTGACATTTTCAAAACTTTGCCGTACTTGGATCTATTCTGATTCCGTTATCAAGCTAACACGCTAATCTTGCTAGCAATGCACATCTGGTTACTCCTGGGACGCATAAACGCTTAAAAAATTCGAAAAAGAACTGATAAGAGGTTTTACTTTTTTTTGTTATTAATTTCTTAGAACTATCTTACGCGGTAGTCAAAAGTGCTTAAAACTTAAACTAAAGCAAATATCTTAATTATCTTCTAAATATCTTTAAAGACTCAATAAAGTAGACAGAACATCTTAGACTATACCTTAGTGTCTCATTGAAAAATTTTAATAAATCAGTAGAACACGTTAACTTGGAAAATGTTAAAAAAAAAACTTAGCTTCGGAAACTCTTTTTATTTCATCCCAAAAATGGCTACAAACGCTAAAAGGCGTTTATCCCAACCAAATCGTATTTCGTAGTATTTCTGTCCAGCAGGATACTGCCCAAAAAAAAACTTCTCGAAAATCACCGTTCAAAGTCGGTAATAAACAGTAGTTCCCTTTCACATATGAGGCTTTGCTGTGAATACGCTGGATGAGGTAGGACTTCCCATTTAAGCGTCTTCAAGTAAGTTTTCATTGTTTTTGCAACATGTCATGTAGCAAAATTACCTTGTCGTGTTTGTGCTTGTATAGCTGCCATTCTTTCTTCAATATTCGGTTCAAACGCATCAATTGCAGTCGAAAGCTACATATCTCCCGTAAAGAATTCGTTCGGTTCGGTCCATCATAAATCGTACCCTGTTAGTCCCGCCAAATGCAGAGCAGAACCCTCGAGCCATGAATATTTGCCTTTTTCGACTATGTTGATGTTTGGTCGTGCTTACCCCACGACCTTTTGCACTTAAAGCTATCGTACAGTATCCACTTTTTAGAGCCAGTTGCGATACGATGCAAAATTCGCTCCCAGCCACACCGTATGACAACGTACATCTGAATTGTTTCTAAGGTTTTCAAACGTTTCGTAACTGTTGTATCATCTACTTGTAATGATTTTGTAAGTTCATTTTGCATTTTCAAGCTCAGCAAATTCATGAACCTAATGCCCCCAATTCTTCGTCTTCACACATTTTCGATGCCCCAGAGCGATCTTTATCTTCAATATTATTTTTGAAGTTTCAAAACTATTCTCTTTATGGCGCTTCTCAACAAGAATTCTATTAGCTTCAGCTTCAGATTTTTCGAATAAAATAGTGCAATAAGATTCTCCGAAAATGCTTTTTTCTTGGCACGAATTTCGACATGTTTAGAAGTATGTTTAGAAGAAGTGCAGGGCGGCCGATGCAACGCACTTCCAAAAAAATGAAAACTTTTCTTTCACCTTTCACCTATGCTATTTGCTATTTAGATTTAATAAAAATAGACGATTGGGATGATAAGACACGTATTTAGATTGTATTACGTACAATGTACACATATTTAGATTTTCGTTCAAAAGGGGTTTTGGTATACTTTTGACGATTTCCGAGCAGATCGACTATAGTGGGCTGGTAAACTATTTTGCCAAGCTTTTAACAGTTCCTACTAAAGAAATTCCAAAGTTCGTTCGCAGGAAACAATTGTAGCTGCTGCTGTTATACAGGTCGTTCCAGGCGTTTCGGCAAAGAATTTATCTGCTCACATCGGTACCAACAGAATTTTTGGATTTGTTTAGGGCTTCCTATACCTTTGACTTCTCTTTGGTATTACAAGCAAACTAAACCCCACAAACTTACCGATCCGCTTAAGTTTCGCCGGAGGATGCCAAGGGTAGAAACCCCCAAATAGAATAAAGATTTGAAAGATCACTTTTAAATTGAGTTATAATTCACATTTTGGTGTGGTTTAGCCTATGTAGGTAGTTAAATTAGGAGCCACATTGTGAGACTATCTTCATTTATCATACAACAGTGACTAGAGTTTTTCAAACTAACCACTGGTGTGGTTCAGCCTATGTAGGTAGCTAAATTAGGAGCCACATTGTGAGACTATCTTCATTTATCATACAACAGTGACTAGAGTTTCTCTTTAGTTTTTCAAACTAAGTCATCTTAGCCCTCAACTTTAAAAATCTTGTAACTACTTAGCTAAAATATATTTTTCCTTTGTTATATAAATACTTTTCAATATACACCTTTTCTATATTTTTTTCCCATTTCTTCTTGCAGAAGCAGAGAAAATATCCAGAGTGTCAGATTTGCCACTGTTGCCACCCGCCGCACAAAAGTCGATTTAAAGTCCAAAATCGGAGACCGAGAAAACATAATCTCTTTCTATACAGAGACCAGTACAAAGCAGACGGGAAGCTAAATATGACTACTGAAAGGCCAAAACGTCCACTATCGGCATATATGCTGTGGTTAAATGAAAACCGCGAACAGATCAAGAAAGACAATCCCGGCAGCAAAGTAACCGACATTGCAAAGCGTGGCGGTGAACTTTGGCGAGCAATGAAGGACAAATCTGTAAGTCTACATTGATTTTCTATTAAATGTGTGATCTCTAATTAGACATTATCTTTTCTAATCTAGGAATGGGAAGCAAAAGCTATCGTAATGAAAGAAAAATACACTAAAGAATTGAAGGAATATGAAGCGAATGGTGGTACTGACACATCTTCGAACAAAAAGCGAAAAAGCAAGGCCACCAAACCAGCCAAGAAGCAGAAAAAGAAAGAGACATCCGATGAAGAGAGTGGCGACGAGGAAAGCGACTAGATTCGTTTCAAATTCCTTCTTTTTTTAAATCGTTTTATTTGAAATAATAATTTGTACGTATAATAACGCCGTTCTTTTATTCTACTTTTCTAAATCAACATGATATCGTGTTGTTCGCGGGAAAGAAATAAGAAACAAAAAAAAAAAACTTTTGTGTAAGGTTGTAAAATAGAAATCAATTTAAATGATCTTACTTACGACCTACAACTTAAAATACAACAACAAGACCTTTAAATATATTTTTTTCCTTTAGTTTGTAAAACTAAATATATAAAAATATTTTATGTGTATTTAAAGTAAAAAAAAAAACAAATAAACACAAAACTACAAACAAAAACTCTTTTTTTTAAGAAACACATCAATTGGTAATGAGTAATGAAAAAAGTACGAATTTCTCAAATGTTAAAGAAATCATATTAACAGGTTCGAATATTTTCGTATATCCTCTTACGTTGATAACAGATAAATATAAGTCCGTAGAAAGTTCGTACAATTTCATAGATATACATATATAAGCAAATTGAAAATAAAAAACAAGCATATTGCTTACATCAAAGTTAATAGAAAAAACAAAACAAACTCTACTTAATACAAACAAAGATACATAATTTCTTCACATATACATATATAAAAAGAAAACATTGAAGTCAAAAAAAAAATCATTGGGGGCCTTTACTTGCATAGATGGGGAAAAACGACAAGATGAGAAACAAATTTAATGAACATTTTCAAAAATGTCAACGAAAAATTCTATGAATTCTAATTGAATATTAATCCAAAACCAAAAAAAAGCGACAACAAATCTATTTTATAAAAGTAAAGACCCAGAGCGAAAACAAAATGATTTTTCTAATAAAAACTTTAAATAAAAAAATATATTCATGTACGTTTTGTAACATAAGAATGGACATTTTTAAACGTAGACAAATCCAAGTAGATGTGATGTTAAACAAAAAAAACAAAAACAATTAAAAAAAACGATTTTTTTAATGATTTTTCTTCACTAAATAATACCATCAATAGTAACAAAAACAAAGAAATAAATGCAAAGTTTGGTGGGTGTATGGATGTTTGTGGTTTTGACGTTTCGTTCTTTTTTTTGAGGTCGTTTTTCGTTAACTCATACATACTTCAATCGATTTTCATTAGAAGTTAAGCGAAATGAGAATTTTAAAAAAGAAGATTTAATGTGTAAGTTTAAGTGTAAAAATACATTTTCCGTGTAATAAATAAATAGAATTTAAATAAATTGTTTTGTTTTGTGTTTTTCTTGGAATTAATTTCATTTTCCTAATAGACTACCTTCGTCTGAGTGCTTATGCTATTGCTGTCATATTACTTCTATGAAGTAGTCCTGCCACACTATGCAATCAAAAATGATTTACTTCGAGTAATGTTCTACTAAGGCTTGATCCCAAGTCTGTGTAATACTAGGTAATTGCTTGTAATACTAAGTAACTGCTTAAAAAAGGTGCTGCAACTGAAATCTTCAACTACAGGCCGTTTTCACTTCATCCAGTCTCAAGTAAGCTGTTCGAAAACTAATAAAAAATAGAATAGTAAATGTTCTCATTTCGACAAAATTCTTCTCTCCTATTCAATTCGGATTTCAAAAGGGAAGATGTACTCTTACAATTTTGCTACCTAGTAATGTCAGACCAGAAGCGCACCGCAGCGCTATTTATCGATATAACCAACCAAAACATGGTTAGTCATAACATTTTAATAAGGAAACTGGATAAAGCAGGCTTTCGTGGTTTTATACAATTTCACAAAGAGTGAAACGAGACTAGGAGTCAAGTCATGTTTTGCAATCTGAGTATACCACAGGGTTCCGAATTGGGACCAATCTTGTTCTTAATCTATATTAACTCCCTATTCCAACTTGATCCCGATGACGTGGGCTTTTCTTATGGTTGTAATAGTCCATTAGACCTGATCTCTGACATAAAAAAAACTAAAATAATGCCCTTTAGCTTATCCGCATCTAACTTCAATGCAAATGTTTATTAGTATGCACCGGGATGCAAAAGATGTCTTGCTGTAATTGTCCCTCTTTGATATTAGCTGTAGTAATAACTGTTTTTTCATTGAAAAAATTGACGATTTTAAATATTTAGGGCTTACTATCGACAATAGAATGACTTTTTCGAATCACACACAGCGGCTCCAAGCCAAACTCGCTAACTTGGAAAAAAAAAAGTTCAAAAGTAAAAATCTCTGAAGTAAAGCAGTAAATGAAAAAAAAGTTCGGTTTCCTCCAAACGTATGGATTACCGTCTGATGAGCATAAATTAAATTTGCTTTCATCAGTGAACAAAAAGTCTTTCCAGAAAGAGAAGTCCTTATGCATTCCATGGCGAATTGAAATCTCTTCTGCTTGTTTTGCTTACTGATGAATGCTTGCTTTGCTTACTGATGAGGACTGGATTTTTCCCGCAAATCTTTTTCGCCAATAGCGGCAAGATTTGGCGCAATAAGAAAGAGTTTTCTTCTGAATTCGCGTACTAAATCCCTTTTTTCCGCTTCACTAAAATTTTATTGCTTCTTTTTGTACTAAATTTTTTAGTTTCTATTTGTCTTAAGGCCCAGGAGGCAGTCATTGCTTACAAATAATTTATTTATTCTTTTTTTTATTTTGTATTATTCTACTAATTGTATATTCATTCAAGTGATTCAAGTGTTTTACTATATTTTGTCACCCCCTATTGCATTTTATTTATGTTTGGACCATATTATGTAAAGTGGCATTCGACACTATTTTATTCATTGTAATAAAATACAGAATGTCATCTGATAAACAAATTAAATAATAAGATTAAATTAAAATTTGAACTTATTCAATTTTTCTTGTAGGAGCCATCGTACTCCCATCATCAAACTTTCCAAATACCTTGCCGAAAAAAAAGTTGAAGACCGATGTGTCATGTCACGCTTAACAGACAGAGAAGGACTTAAGGATCTCAAAGTGCACAAATCCGCTGGCCCTGATGGCATTCCCCAGATTCCTTCTGAAGAGGTGTTAGGCGACGCTGTCGAAACCCCTGCGTAAGCTTTTTCACCTTTCCTACTCCTCTGGTCTCTGTCCGAGTAGATGGAAAACTGCATTTATCCAACCTGTCTCCAAAAAGGGGGAATCTTGGTCCCCACCTCTTACCTCTTATTCGTTAGTCGTAGAATCTAGCTGTGTTTTTTCGTCGGTCTTAAATTCCAGTTTAATCTTTATGAACAATTCATCATGTCGAATATCGGTATTAACAGATTCGGACGTATCGGACATTTGGTCCTACGTGCCGCCATCTTGAAGGGTGCCAACGTTGTTGCCGTCAACGATCCCTTCATCAGTATCGAGTACATGGTCTACTTGTTCAAATTACATTCCGCCCACGGTCGCTTCAAGAGTACCATATCCGCCGAAGGTGGTTTCTTGGTTGTCAACGGTCAGAAGATCACCGTTCTTCTGCGAACGTCATCCCAAAAAATTACCTGGGCCAGCACTGGCGCTGAATACATCGTCGAATCAACCGGTGTCTTCACTACCATCGAGAAAGCATCCGCTCACTTCTCCGGCGGTGCTTAGGAGGTCATAATTTCGGCACCAACTGGCGACGCACCAATGTTTGTCTGTGGTGTGATTTTGGATGCTCGCGATCCATCAATGAAGGTTATCTCCAATGCCAGTTGCACTACCAACTCCTTTCCTCCATTGGCTAAGGTTACTCACGATAACTTCGACATTGTTGAAAGTTTTATGACCACTGTCCATGCAATCACCGCCACCCAGAAGACTGTCGGCGTGATGGACGTTCAGGTGCCGCTCAAAATATTATCCAAGCTGCTGCTAAGGCCGTTGCCAAAGTCATTCCAGCCTTGAATGGCAAGCTCACTGACATGGCATTCCGCGTGCCACCGCCTGGGCAAATCAACCACTTATCATAAAATCAAGCAAAAGGTCAAGAAGGTCACCGATGGGCCCCTGATTCCATCAGCGACAACCACTCGTCGATATTTGATGCTAAGGCCGGTATCTCATTTAACGACAACTTTGTCAAACTCATCTCATGGTACGACAATAAGTTTGGTTATTCCAATCGCGTCATCGGCTTGATTAAGTACATCCAATCCAAGGACTCAGCTGCTAATTCTCTACAATAGCTACACCACAATCTACCATTTAACTGTGCGCCCTATCATCCAAAAAAAACATTTTCAGATAACCCACAAATGAGTAAAGAAGAAAGGAAAAAAGTTATATATTCGTTAGAGCTGTATTTTGTATTATGTTACAGAACGGCAAGTTTAAAGTACTATTAATAATTCTATAAAAGAAGTATTATTTTAAACTGCATACTACCACACCGCAACTGTAGAAGATACGCTTAAGTTTCTGAGTTTTATTAGCACTGACGCCCCTTCTTTCTAAGGTCTTGGAAACGCTGATAAATCGTCAGCATATGAAATTTCTTAATGACTGGCAATACGACTTATTGGTGATTTGATGGCATATCTCACCGAAAAGTGGAACAAATATTTGCACCATCACGCCGAAATCAAGATTATTGCGCTTGATATTTCAAAAACATTCGACAGAATTGGGCATCAGGCTCTTTTGTCGAAAATGCGTGTTTATGGTATCGATGAGTCTCTTCTTCTATGGATTAGAAATTACCTTTAAGTCTAAGGTTAAGTCTGATATTTACCAAATAAACACTGCTGTTCCCCAGGGCTCTGGTCTCTCACTGACAGTCTTCCTCATTTTTATAAATGATAAATTATCTGCTACTTCTATCCAATACACTTCTTCACTGATGCTCTTAGCTTTTTATATTCATTCTAGGTTCACGTCCTTGCTCTTCGACCGTGGAATTCTACCGGCAGCGTATATTAAGCATATTCCGACCGACCTTGATAGCATAATGAAATGGGGTATAAACAATAGAGTGGAATTTACTGTTTGCCAAACACAATGCTGTTTACTGTCACTGTTTACTGTCAAGCTAATCATTAATAATCAGCCATTATCGTTGAATGGTGCTTGTGTCGTTGATACCGAAAGACTTTCCATCCTTGGTATGTGTGTTAATAAAACTCTTACTAGGAAACGCTGCGAAATGTCTAGATTTCCTTAAACGATGCAAGAAAAATTTCACCTCCTTTGATCTGGCTTCAATTTACAAGGCGTGCATCCACCCCATGCTTGAGTACAACGCTCATATCTGGTGTGGTGCTCCCAAAAATCCTTTCTGCACCTATTAGATAGAATACTAGAGCGAGCGATAAAACTCATAGGAGACAACAATATCGCGAAGTCGATCGACTCACTCGAACGTCGAAGTAATATCTCCTCTCTCTCTTTATATCGATAAAACTATCGATATTTTAACAAACAATGCTCAAATGAGCTAGCCAATTGAATTCCTCCCATTCAAGAATTTAACCGCAATGCATATCTTGCCCGGAATGCTCATCAGTTCACCCTGAAACCTCTCTTCGAACGCAAAGCTAAATTTAGAGACTGGTTTTTTAGCCAAACCACACGAATGTGGAATCCCAGATCAACTTTTCCCAATCATTACAATCCACAAGCATTTAAAACGAATGTGGACCGCAACCTCTTTTCTCTCTCTCTCTCTCTATATCTTCGGCCCGGGCTGTGTCTTGACTTCTTGACATTTAAGGGTACGCGTCCATTGTTAAAACATAAAGAATTACGAAACGTACGCCGTGATCTTGCCTAACTTCCACCAATCGCTCTGATAAGTCCCCTTCTATTACCAGAAAGTCAGACGACTGTGTACCAAAACTTCTGCAAGACTCCTCAATTCCCAAAAACTGCGAAATTTTTGTCATAAATGAAATCTGTGCCCCAGTATCAAAGTGAGTGAATTATTTACATCAAATTTTTCCCTGTTTTGGCCTCGCCAATAAAACCAATCCCGACTTCATATTATTTCACAGCCGCTACAGTCCCTTACCCTTCAAAACATCGAATTCCGCTGATTTCAAATTTACAAGCTCCTCAATAATTTGCCTGAAGCGAAAGTTATATTCGTCACTCAACCCACGTATTGTTCTCAACTTGCCATCGAATTAATAGATTCCATATTTGGTATCGCTGATCCCAATGGCATTATCATCATCTTTGGCGATTTCAACTTTCCGCATTTGAAATGGGCTTAACCCGACGGTGAGCTTTACAACTTTACTACTCGTCTGGTATGTAAATCTTCTTCACAGATCGTCTCTCCGACTCTAGCCTCCCCCAAAAGCAGTAACATCACCAACAACTTGACCTGATCTTCTGATCTGATGTCTAGAACTGCTTTATTACCACCTTCTCTCTACCTTGGATCCGTTCCATCCACCATTATCGGGAGCACTTCCTTCAACACCACTCCTCCTTTCTCCACTCCGAAAACACGTATACGTCACAAAACAAAATAACCTGCTTAACAATATTATATTTAATTTTCTCCTAAACTCTATCACGCACATGTCCTTTAATGATACTCTTCCCCAAAAGCATATGTTGTCTTATCCTATTCGTGCCATATTCTCCAAAAAAGAGCTGCAATAGTTTCTCCAATGATTCGAAAATACGAGGGTGGTATAATAAGTACCTAGCCTCACCGCCAGATGGCGCCAGTATCGCAAGAGCAACTTACTATCGTGTAGTATATTCTAGTAGACGGCTACTGTCGAAATTTCAGCCGGATTGGACTCGTAGTTTTGTTTTGACCGCGTGTGGAAGCGGGAGTGTCCGCGGATTTTAGAAAAATTGAAAAAGAGCAATATCGGTCGGTGATTCGATTCTTGTTTTTTTGGAAGGGAAATCGCGCAGCGAAATCAAAGAGCGTTTGGATGCTGTGTACGGTGACTCTTCTCCTTCGATGGCGACCATCAAAAATTGGTTTAACGAGTTTCAGCGTGGTCGCACGTCGGTTTTTGATGAGCCACATCCAGGTGCCCCGAAAACGGCTACCACGGAGGATAACGTGACAAAAATCCACGATCTCGTATTGGCAGACCGCCGATTGAATGTGCGCGAGATAGCTGAGACAGTAGGCATTTCAAAAGATCGCGTGGATCATATCCTGCATGAAATTTTGGGCTTGAGAAAGCTGTCGGCGCGATGGGTGCCGCGTTTGCTCACTTCGGACAACAAGCGCAACCGTGAGACCACTTCAGAGCAGTGTTTGACGCTGTTTAAGCGCAATCCGAAGGAGTTTCTTCGTGACAGTAGACAAAACATGGATCGACTGGTACACACCAGAGACCAAGAAACAGTCGAAACAGTGGACTTCACCCGGCGAACGTGCTCCGAAGAAGGCGAAGACTGTCCCATCGGCCGAAAAGGTGATGGCCACCGTTTTCTGGAATTCACAAGGTGTGATCAACATCGACCACCTGGCTGTACTATGCCAAATTATTGGGCCGATTCGACGCCGAATTGAAGAAAAAACGGCCCCACCTGGCGAAGAAAAAAGTGCTCTTCCACCTGGGCTACGAACTGCTGCCCCATCCACTGTATTCTCCAGATTTGGCCCCGTGCGACTTCTTTTTGTTTCCAAACTTGAAAAAGTCACTCGCCGGGCAGAAATTTCAGTCGAATGAGGTGGTCATCGCCGCCACGGAGGCCTACTTTGCAGACCTCGAGAAAATGTATTTTTCGGACGGGTTGAAGAAGGTGGAGCATCGCTGGGTCAAGTGTATCAAGCTAAAAGGAGACTATATTGAAAAATAAATCGCCATTTTTCCAAAATTTTGTTTTCCTTTTGTAGGCTAAGTATTTATCGGATCCCCCACGTAGTTGCCACCTTTTTCGCCCATTTCTTCAGCCAGTCGTTCACCGAACAAGTTTTTCTACCCGATCATGACTATTTTCGTTAGATGGAAAACTGCCCTCAAAAGTCTCTAGTGACAGTGAATATGCATAACTCCTGTCCTAGTCATCTAGTCCAGTCAAATAAGACTTTGAAGGTTACAATAATTCCCATAGAGCTAAAAATTGGTATGAATGTTCAGAATACCATTATAAATGAATTGTGAAAAGTCCCCATCAATCCCCCTTGTGCAAAAAATTTTATCGATGGTGAAAGTTTGCAAAAATAGGTTTTTCGCGTTTTTCAGCTTAACGTGAGTTTTACAGCAAAAATAGTTCAGACAAAAATTGTAGATCATCCGATTCTCTACAAAAAATGTATCTACACTTTTTTTCATAAGTATTGCCATTTCCGTGATATAGCGGTTGAAAGAATTGAAAAAAAAATTTTATTCGTAATATGCACACGTTTCCACACCACCTATGAGGTAGTGTGCTTGGCGCTTTTTTTTTAACGTGGTTTCCCCGGTAGGCCTATTCCACGATCTATTATGATCCTATTGAATGCAAATGGAGTATTGAAAATGATGAAAGCTGCGTAAATTATGTAATACATAAATGAAAAAATAATTTGGAAAAATTATTCATCGGATTCATAATAATCCAATGGAACTTCTAGTATATTGTCTTCGTTTTCTTCTTCTTCTTTTTCTTCATCTTCTTTTTCCTCATCTTCCTGCTGGACACAAATATGTTCTAAAAGTGATGGATCATATGTCTCATCACTGATATCGTAATTATCCTCATCTAATATCGATTCAACATTGGAGCACGACTGTCCTTGACAATTGGTGCATGCTAAAGAACAAAACAGTCCAACCTTTTTACAGCCGCATTTAGCATTGCAACCTTTTTTGCAATTGCAAAAGATGGTGTTAAGGAGTTTTTCTGGTGCAGGTGGGAGTAACGTATGAATTGGTTCCAATGCATTGTCAACTAACTTCCAACCCCAGTCTTCTGGATCCATTTTATTACCAAGCCACACTTGAACTTTAGCTATAGTTAGAATACTGTCTTTGAACGAAAGTGTAGTCACTTTAAAAATCTTACGTCGGTACTGCAGTGCTTTTTTCTTCTCCAACTCTTCATTTAATTCATTGCCGCAAAATAAACAACACTGGTTGAAGCAAAATGTAGTTTCACTTACTCGTGCTCTAGTACGAGGAGGACTTATTTTTGATGAACCAGCTTCTTCTTCTTGGCGCCGTCTTTTCACGGCATCAATGCTACTTTTTCGAGTATAATTTTTTCGACACTGCACATGAATTTTTACAGATGTCTGGTCTTTCAGGTACTCCGAAAACTCATCACCTCTTTCAATACTTGCATCAATTAATGCTTTCATGCCGCGATCAACAGTAACAACTCCACTTTCAGTCAAAGGTTGACTACAAATAAAGCAGAATTGCGACATTTTTTTTTAAAAACAGTAAAATGCACAAACTTTGTTACAAAATATAAGCGATAGCCACGAGTTGTCACTACGAAGGAATGCTTACGACTAACAGTATTTTGTTGAGTATGAGACCTTCGAAACGGAGCAGGTATACGAGCATCGCCACGCTGACAATTGAATGGAAGACAGATGTTACTCAAGGCCATGCGACTAAATGAAAATAGGGGAGGAGTTTTTGACGTTCATTTATATTCTAAGAATTTTATAATTTGTATGTATAAGACATAGGGACTCATGTATTTACTCATATAACGGTTCAAAAATGTATATAAAAGTACATTAACGTGCATATTACGAATAAAATATTTTTTTCAATTCTTTCAACCGCTATATCACGGAAATGGCAATACTTATGAAAAAAAGTGTAGATACATTTTTTGTAGAGAATCGGATGATCTACAATTTTTGTCTGAACTATTTTTGCTGTAAAACTCACCGTTAAGCTGAAAAACGCGAAAAACCTATTTTTGCAAACTTTCACCATCGATAAAATTTTTTGCACAAGGGGGATTGATGAGGACTTTTCACAATTCATTTATAATGGTATTCTGAACATTCATACCAATTTTTAGCTCTATGGGAATTATTGTAACCTTACCTCTATTTTAAGGACTAATTTGACTGGACTAATCGAGAAAATACGCAACTAAAACGACGGCTACTCGACCGGTCTTGAATGCCTGCCATCCATAATTTTAGAAATATATATGTATATTAGATATGCGCCAAAAAATATGTCATCATTGTCAAAGAGTAGGATATAGGAGAATATTATTGAATGATTTTCTGATCATTTTTTTAAGTACTGATTACAAATGGGTCGAGGAAAACACACTAGCTCAGAAAACCGAGAGTTTATCTTTAATCTGCCCAAAATAAGAAAAGCATACAGAGAGATGCAAAAAACTCTTGGATGTGGTATTTCTACAATAGCGAATGCGCTGAATTTTGAACAAAAGCCAGAAACGCGGGGTCAAAAACGCAAAACGTCGTTTTGTTTGGTGGAACTGGTTCCTGGCAATATGTTCGTCGTTCGTCCAATACAGAATATTTGCCTTAATACACCAAAAAAAAAACAGTAAACATGGTGGTGCTAAAGTCATGGTTTGTGCATGTTTCTCTTACCATTGAGTGGGACCCATATACATATTTGATAGATAGTATTATGGATCAAAATCTCTATACAAAAATACTAAATACAAAAATGTAGCTTTATGTCGAATATAATATGCTGCCAAAATGGGTATTTCAACAAGATAACGACCCAAAGCGCACCAGCAAGAAGATTGGGTTCGTGCCAAAGGGATTGAGGTTTCGGAGTGGCCACTACAGTCCACTGACTTGAATCCCTTGAGGATGGCAAAAAAGTGGCGTTGCTGTCACATACTTCAGCAAGGCCTTCAACAAAATCTCGCATCTAATTATGCTTCTTTTAATCAAATCCTACCTCGAAGACCGTCAGTACACTGTTATTTTAAAATGTTCTATTTCTGATCCAATTAATGCTACCTCCGGAGTCCCACAAGTCAGCGATGATCCTAGCCATGAATGATGTTAACTGTGCCATCAAGAATTCTCATCTTTCCATATACTCTGATGATACAAAAATCTCCAAACATGTATCTTCCTCTGCTGATTTCTGCTCCCCCCAATCCGACCTAAGCAGGTTCACTATTTGGTGACAAAAAAATCACTTCGTGCTCAATGTTAGCATATGTCAAGACATCACATACTGAGCAAGCGCTTCCCCTTCCCTTCCCAGAACCTACACTATCTGTCGTGAAGTTGGTTTTCTTCAACTTTTCGGTTGACTTCCTTTCTTTCGGTTAATGATGAATTCACTGCTGGACCTGACGGTCTCCCCAGTTATGAAAAACCTCATTATAACCCTTATAGACAAAAAAAGGTTCGAAGAAGGATATTAACAACTCCCCTAGACAACACGGTTTTTTCAAATGCAGATCTGCAAGCACAAACCTTGTTGAATTTGTGCCCTTAACCTCTCAGCTATGTAGAGAATGGCAAATAAGTCGACGTTATTTTAATCTATTTCAGTTAAGCTTTTGATAAAATCTCCCACAAACTAATACTCATTTCTCTGAAGTGGATATCTTCTTACTTGGAAAATCGCTATTACATTGTTCGCATCAGGTCTGCTTTTTCTAACCCTATTTTAGCTTCCTCCAAGGCAGCCACTTAGGTCGACTTCTTTTCGTTCTTACCATAAACGATATTGAAATTGTGATTACACGTTCCCACATCTTTCCACATGCCGACGACACCAGGTTCTTCAAGATCATTTCCTCCAGTCATGATGTTTCCCTTATTCAATCAGATCTCAATAGTTTTTCCATCTGGTGTTCTAAAAATTGCTTGAAGTTTAACATTTTAAAATGCCAGTCAATCACTTTTTCATGTAAACGAATCAAACCTCCTTCTCGTCTCATTAATCTCCACCGTTCAGACTATTCGCGATCTTCGCATATTATGTGACCAGGAGCTAGATTTTCGCGCACGTATCGGCGAGATAATTTTTCAAATTAATTCTGCACTCGGTTTCGATGGTGTGAAGAATTCTCCAACCCTTACGTTACCCGATCTTGAATACGTCTCTCAAGTGTGGTTTCCTTACCAACAAGCCCACATTTTTAGAATCGAAAGCATCCAGCGCCGGTTCCTACGTTTTGCTCTTCTAGGTCTCCCCTGGAACAATCCTTTGTTCTTACCATCCTATCAAGACCGTCTCAAACCAATCAACATGAACACGTTATAGAAAAGAAGAACTGTATCTGATATTCTTTTCATCCATCGACTCCTACAACACTAACCCTCGAAATGTACGAAATCCCTGTCTCTTCTATCTACCCATCCCCCATGGGTTCAATGAACCCATTTCTCGTACGCTGGGAAGTGTGTTAATTCGAATCCTTACATCGATTTCAACCTCAGCAGTTTATGCTTAAAAATCGCGCCCCCTACCCCGCGCATAAATGGGTTGTTTACCCCAATGAAAATGAAATTAAAATTAAATTATCTGTGAGCTGGAACTTAACTTTCGTCGTTATCAAACGTGTCAATTCCGCCCACGTCCCTATATAACGAAATATACTACCTTCGTTAAGCCCCTTCTTGAATATTGAGATATCCACACTGCGCGCATTGAGGCCGTCCTCCGTAGATTTATTCCTTTTGCCCTTCGTGGTCTTCTCTATGCTGATATCTGCAATTAACCGCTTTATAAGGATCGCTTAAAACTAATCAATCTACAACGCAAGGTCGCAGGCATATTTTTTATTCATGACCTATTGTCAATAGTTAATGTTGACTGCCCCTCACTATTTTAAATAATTTCAGTTCACACCAATCCCCAAAGCACACGACCCAAATGGGCTTTGGTTTTTGGGCTTTTTAACCTCATAATCCTATATCCATATTTCGTCACCAGTGATGACCCTTTTCAGTAAATCTGATCGTCATTTGGTAAAAATCTAGCAATTTCGGAACAAACTTTGTTGACACATATTTCATACCTAAAATGTTTAAAGAAAGTTCACGGCATGAGCCAATCGACATGCCAATATCCTCAGCCAATTCTCTAATTGTGATTCGACGATAACATCTTCATAGCAATTTTTTTGACTGTTTCAACGTTTCGGCGGCTTAAATGACTATGTGCAGCTCCAATACTAGCCTACTCCACTCTGGGAAAAATGTTCACTGCGGATGCAGATGCCATGTCAGAGCTGTCGCTGTCCTGTAACAGGTGAATGATGACCAAGAGAAGGTAGTAACAAGATACTCCCCAAGCCAGAACAAAAGTATGTGACTTGAACATGTTTGTCGCAATTTAAGAACCTTGAGAGCTAGATCACGCAGTCAATCGAACTTTTGTATGTAGATCTACGAGCTCGAAATAAAAGATAGTAAATGCAAATGTTGACTTCCTAGCAGGGCGTAACCTCCTTGTAGTAAGCACATGATTCCCACATCTCAACATCTATAAAGGAACCTGGCGGTCACCAGATCAGTCGACCATCAACCAGATTGATCACGTGGCGATCGACGCCAGACACTCCTCCAGCATCCTAGATGTACAAATCCTCCGAGGAGTCAACATCGACTCGGATCACTACCTTGTTGCATCCAAGGTACGAATGAGAATGAATCAAGGATGCTTCGTAGTCGAGCAAGACAACAAGAGTTTGACGTCGGAGAGCTGCAATCGCAGAAGACCGCTAGGACCTTCGCCGGTCGGGTTTCCCTCAACCTCTCGCAAAGTCCGATGACATCGGCATCAATCAACAGAATAACAATGGGAGCATTGCCAGCGCGCCATCAGAAAAGCAGCCGCTGATGTGCTGGGTTTTACATTGCCGCTAGCTAGAAACGAGAGCCGCTCACGAGTTCTATGAACAAGAAAGGAGAGAGGAACACACGGTTTTAAGGAAGAAAAAAAGAGAGCACGAAAAGCGTGAGGTCGAGGAGATGGAGAGATGTTACGACAGGAATGACGCTCGTAAGTTTTAGGAAAAAGTAAAACGAACATGCCAGGGCTATAAAGCAGAAGCCTGTAGGGATGAAGACGGACAGTAGTAGAGTCACAGTAGATGCTGAGAATATGGAAAAACCACTTCCGTAGACTTATAAGGGTGACGATAGATCTCATACCACTGTTAGGCAGAATGATCCATTGGCAACAGACGAAGATACAAAAGAACTCCGTTTACCTGACCTAGATGAAATTAAGCTCATACGAGACTGACTGGATAACACAAGAGTAACGATTTCAAGTCACAATTGCTTGCGTACGCGGATGACATTGACGTAATTGGGCGAGACGCCAATGAAGTGTTCAAAAGCATTGTAACAGAAGCGGCTTAAATGATTCTTTCGGTGAAAGAGGGTTCAAAAAGTAGGCCCAGATATTGAGCTGATACTAGCCGGGGAGGAAAACATGGAGGTACCTCGAAACATCGACACGTTTCTGATAAAAGCTTTACCGTTAGATGATAGGGCCCAAATGGCATGTTAAACAATAATGGGAGAGGCAGAATAGAAAGACGTTCGGAAACACCTCGTGGTGCCACGTACAAAAGTGCAGACTACAAAAAATAGAATACAACAGCGTATCCGAAGAACATCAGGTTATAAATAATCTCTGGGGAAAATGCGGAAACGATTCTACTGAGCGAAGATGCATCGAGTTCCCAGATTGTAAAGGGCCAAATGTAAGAACATGGAAAAATATGAATCAGTAAAACGTGAGCGCACCATTCGACGAATAGCTCAGTAAACTAGCCATGATAATCGATACACAGATTAGCGAATGGTCTATGCCAGTAAGCGGGCTGATGTGTTTGCTATTAGCACCCAGGAAGGTAAGATTGTGCACGCAGGTTTGGTGTACTAACAGAACGGCACCATGACCCAGGATGAAACTTCAAATCTGAAATACACCAGGAAATGTGTCAACTACTCGGAATCAAAACTTGGAATCAGAACAGACGGTGAATGAATATATCTCCAAGATCGGGAGTGACCAACAGTGTGACTGTCCGGCTACCTAGTAGGGTGAAATTTGAATATCCCATAGAAGAGCCGTAATTAAAAAAATGAATATGTGGCAGACCTAAAGGAAAAAATCATCGTCACCAAAATATTAGGACGAAGATCAAGATAGCTAGTGAGTGCACAAAGACATACCTCTTCAATGATAACGACGCCGAGAGGAAGATTTGGTATTGCGCATAACCTACATCGACAAAAGGGTGAATCCGAAAACTGCAACAAGGCTGAGAAGGTCCCAATACAGTGGTTGCACGAATCAACGACGTTGTATATAAAGTTCGACGAAGATTGGGAGCCAAGTTGAAAATCGTTAATCGGTCATCTGCATCGTCTCCATACATAAAGTGCAGTGCTCTTGTTCGTGACGAACAAGCCTGAAATGTCGCTTGTGTCAGTATAATCTGTGGTGGAATGCCATTGCCGTTTGAATATGGTGACTTGTAGAAGTGGTTTATCATAGTTCCATGGGTTGTCAAACTGTCAGCAAACCCTTCGCCCCTGTTTAACTCCACTAAATTTCTCCAATGCCATCAATGTATAATTAAAATGGGGTCAAAATTAAATGATGTGATTAAACGCCACCGCCACTACGGCACCATCGAAACAATTAACAACTATTAACGTCGGATTCCAAGATCTGAAGTGAAACTAGTCTTTAGCTAACAAATTTCTTATAGCACATGGTCACTAGTCACAGATGCTTCTAATGCCATACTCCCAACTTAACTTTGATTCTTTGATTGGCCATATACAACGTATAAGTCTGCAGAGAACCCTTCGGTAAAAGATTTGCTCTTCATTCGGTCAACCAAATTAGACATTGATTCCGCAGGCATCAAGCGTTCCAGCCCTGATCGTTATACAATTTTGGACATGATCTGTAACACATTTACATATAGGGCTACAAGATAATTGATTGAATATCAATTTCTCGATAAGATTTTCTTTTCAGCCATGCCCCTATCTCCCTGATTACGTCTTAACCTTTTTAAGCTTCTTTCTGGAGTCTAGAAGTAGCCCTATTAAGGACAGATTCATGCGATTTGTATGTCATTACATAAGCTTGTTTGCACTCGATGGCAAGCCAATGATTTGACAGTTGGAGATGCAACTTTTCTTCATGAAATTTGGGCGATAGTAGTCGTGTTAATATCTTGTGCATTCATACTCTGGTTGAAACGAGGTAATTTTTTGTCGGAATCGCAGCATGCTTCGTGCCGCCACAAGCCTTTGCTACTTAGTCTTTTGTTAAGCCCTCTAAGACAAGTGATAGCTAGATTAATCAACACATGTAGTGTTTGAAAAATTCTTGGACTTGTGCTCGAATTTATTGGCTAAGTCCTGTCCAAAATTAATATATCACATATTCCCTCTATATAGTATATGAAGATCTTAACCTTTTTTCGTAAGCCTATTTAATTTTTTGTCCCCGTTTTTTTAACATGGTTCTAGCCAAAACTAGATAAACTCAATACAACAAAAGTTCCTCATTAGTCCTAAAGTACCCAAAAGTGAACAATTCCCACGCGCACACCATAAACACAATTCCAATTCATCACACCAACAGTTATCATGTATCATAACAAAACAACCACTATACATTGTCCACCTGAAGAATCGCCTACTTCCTAAGAACATGTGCTCCGATTCCACCATTGCCAAAATACAATATAATACACTCGTAGCTCGTCCGTCCATTCCGTTTAAACCGCTATTCGCATTCTTCCTCACCACGGAATAACGATCAAAACAAAAAACGAGAAATCACAACAAAACAAATGATTCACACCAGACAACAAATCAAACACTACCCGTACGGATATATTAAATTTCACCACGGTCGTGTCGGTCACCACATGCGATAGAGTGCCACAGTATGTACGGGTTTCCGACGCAGGTTTTCGATGCCGTCAACTGGCTTGGAGATTCAAAAAGAAAGCGAAAAAAGCCGGTAAGAAGGGGAAGAGCTGCCATTTCACCATGGGACATAAGTGAGAGAAATAAAATGTACAATATAACAATTCAGCGCCTTCTCCAGTCTCTCAGAGGAGCAGTTGATAGTGGTGGATTGACGAAAGGAACTTGTTCATAGATTAAACGCGCGCGGAAGGGATGTGTTCGAAGGTGGCTTGATAGGCTGGTGACAAAGAAATCAGTTTCAATGGTTTAGATGGGACTTAGTGCAATGAGTTAAAGGCAATTTAAGTCAATTAGCCTTGGAATTTATATATTCGGCGATTGATCATAATTACTTTTTCAATTTTCCTTTGAGTTTTGATGTACTCGGGCGTCCAGGCAACGTTGGTTGCGAAGGATTACGAGTTTGTTAAAAAAAAAGGTGACTTTTTTGAATTTCGTGAGCTAAGTACACTGGATTTTCGAATATTTTTTTTTATGTTGATACACATATTCCCTATCATATGTTGACGTTATCAGTCATTTTGGATATTTAGTTAAGGTTAAACGTGTTTGACGTACTTTACGATTTTTTGTTATAGAAAAAAGTGGATCAAGGAATACGTACCACATTTTTTGTGGAAAAAAACTATAAGTGGTACAAGCTCTTCACATAAGGCCGAAAAGATGTTCCTATGTGTGAAAGAATATACCCTTACAGCTTACTCCGAATAAGGGATTTGGAATAGCTTGGGCAACGCAATGATTGGACACAACTTTGAGTGCAGCTTGGCTGTCACTGCATTCGCATATGCTTTTTCCCTTCCACTTGTGCCTCACAAGGTAGTGAATGGTCATTAGGATTGCATATATCTCTTATTGAAAGATAGACGCATATTTTCCTTACGAAACCGTCCGACGTTTTCGCGTTCAAAGAAAACCCCAGCGCCGGATCCCCGGATGGCGGGTGTCATTGCATCGGAAGGCATGTCATTCAGGCAGAGGTCGTAAGATATTTCTCGCGCGGGAACACTGTCAATCCATTACTCTTGAGGCGAGACATAGCAGCACCTTCACATCGCCAAAAAGCGGACAATGCTTTGGTGGTTTTTCACTCAAGTTAACTTCCATGTAGTTAGCTTCCGTGGATATCGGGATGGCAATATTTTTTTGCACCAGCTGAGTCATGTCAGTATTTTTCCTCCATCCCCTGATGAGAACGACATCAGTCTTACGAGGATTAACCGACAGCCCATTACATGCATCAGTCATCGATTACATTTGGCGCTGCCTGTACTTTAAAATAGACAGTCTCTAAACTTGAGCCGACAGAGAGAACGGCAACATCAACCGCATAGGCCTTGGCATAGATTCTGAGAGTATCGAGCAGAATCGGCCACCGTGCACCATAACAGCGGAGACAGGACGCCACCTTGTGGGCAGCCCCCGTTTACGTAATAAGAACAATCTGGGATGAAGCAGCCTGTGTTATAGCGGGTATGGTCCCTATCGATATCTTCGGTGACGAAATGCACAGAGTAAACCTTAGGCGAACTACGGAACGTCAAGAGATCAACATTATCCGGAGGATAAAAGCAGAAGAAAGAAAAGGGCAATATCTGTCGCACTGTGGCAAGCCAGGTGGGACAACACGGCAAAAGGCAGATGAACCCACAAGCTGATCCCCACGATCGAGGCTTGGGGCACACTTGGTTTCGCAATTACCACTTTACGCAATTCCTGTCAGGTCCCGGCGGCTATCGAAAATATCTTCACAGATTTGGACACAATAACTCGCCCTTCTGCCCAAAATGTCCAGAGGAAGAGGAAGACGCAGATCACGCAATATTCCACTGTTGGGAGTAGACGCTTCGCATACGCAAGAATGTATGTACCTGCCAATTCCGAAGCTTCTAGTAAGCCACATGATAAGCTCAGGGGACTATTGCAGGGTGTGGTTTAGTACTTAGGCGCATTCGTGGCATCGAGTATTTGGGTCTGTGAATCGTGCCAAAATAAAAAAAAATAAATAAAAACAAACGTTGCCTTAATCCACAAAACCAGTGCTTCATTCACGCCGCTCCCTCAATGCATTCGAATAGCTACTTTGTGCACGTGCAAATCTACTAGAGTCTTCATGCTTTTCAGCAAGAAGGATGTTAGACTGATTGGTCTATAATTCTTGGCGAATGAGTAATCTTTTTTCTTTATTTTGGGTAGATACGGTTATACGGTCCTTTTGGATAATCGCCTCATGTTGGGAACCATTAAATGACAGAACAAATCGCTAGAAACAAACGAACTATGGGAGGCATTATACGAGTATGACCAATGTTCGGTGATTTTGCAGTTCGTAATTTGTCCATTACGCTCTGTCTTAAATGTTGTCGTCTGATAATATCAGTGTTATAACCCTTGATTTCTAGAAAACGAGACATAAGAGCATTTAGGATTAACCCGACTAGTATTCCTCTGACCAAGTAGTGAGTCTCCATCTTAACCAATTGGTCTCAGTACACTGACCTACATTTCAAGTCACAATGTTTATATGTACATACATATATCAACTCAAGTTACCATAACGTACAGTGGATAGCCTAACGTCTGTTTTGTATGGCGCGAAGTCTCGCAGGTCAAATATTTACCATTCTCCCCCCGTCACATTGTTTCACCATACTTCACACTAGTTTCCGTCGCATGCTTTCAACGCCATCTGCAGTTCTGACAGTCCGCAAAAACGAAAACAAAACCGAAAAACCAAAGGAGAAACCTCATTATGGTGTGCGTCGCTCTCATTCATCTCCCTCATAATTCAGCAATTCAAATTTCAAACGCATACCACATCGCCTGCAGCTGCCTATCATCACATATTTTCTCTCTCTCACACGCACACATCTCTTGTACTCTACAGCGAGAGAAAAACATATCGCACACAATCTCATCCATCGCATTGCACACGCACACAGCCGTAATCCTTTGCCTTTGCCAACTCTACCAACGGTTGTTACACTTTCGTTGACTATAGTTCAGTTCTGTTCACCGCCGGCATAGGAAGCCCAATCTCGTGCTGTTTACAAGTGAAGAGCAATTTTCAATTATCAAGAAAATTAAGTGTTGTTTTGTGATACCCTCAAAACCTCCATCGAAAATCATAAAAGTATCTGCGATTCAGAACTAACCAATCAAATCCAAGTAAGTGTTAACCATATTTTTCAATTTTATTCTGTATCTACACTTTGATGGTCTGCCTGCCCTCCACATTGCTGGAATATTCGCTTTTTCGTTACGTTTTCTCGTTAATCGTCTGATGAATTGCAACAAAACCAAGTCACCCCCATATATTTGGTATATATCATCATTTCCTATTCGAAAATTTAATCATTTTAATGGTTTTTCGTCGAAAAATATCTATAAAACTACTCGATGCCTATGGCTTTCTCTGTAATCGGGCAAGCCAAAACGCAAGCAAATGAGTACCAAAATGGTCGAACAAAAACCGGAACGACGCAGGGTATACATATTTGAAAAATCGTTCAATATTTCCGTATTATTTTCATCAATTCAATAATTGAATATATTTTCTGATAGAAAATTTTATGATGATTTTCTATCCCAAACACCATTTTAATGGTTTTCATAGAAATTTTCCCATTTTTTCGACATTATTTCCAAATCATTTTTCTCTACTCGGTCATTTTGTTCGACGATGAAGGCGACGACATTGCCTATGCGCTCCATGTACACATACGAATTCATGATTGCGGAGGAGGAGGAAGAGAGCGGTGATGATGGTGGCAGCTTGGCTTCGTTCGAACATACAAGGTACAGTAGAGCACTTCGAACAAAATGTAGATTTTTTCGTTATTTTTCTTCGGCAATCGATGGGGTATGTTTGAGGGAAATTTAGTAATTTATTGAAATTAAATTAATTTATAATAATTTGTTGATAAAAATGAGGTTTTAACGAGCGTATTGTGATTTTTCGTTTCGATATGCTTTGTAAATAGAGTTGAATTTGGCGCCATTTTTGTATGCTCTACGCGGCGATAGTAATTTCAGGGATGTGAAGTGGTGGTAGTGTTGGTTTCAGGTAGGGATGATGGCGGTGGTAGTGTATTGGACGTGCGTTTGGTTTTACTTTTGAACGAATGACAGATGTGCTCGTTCCATAATCAAAGGTTTGGTGTGTTGCCTGCCTGCCTGCTTTCTCTTTTCCTGGACAGGGTGATAGTTTCTTTGAATATCATTTTGATTTACGTGAAGACGTTTGTTTTTTATTAATAAAAGTGTTCGTACTCATTAATTAAGGAAAATCTGGTATTTATCTTATCATAATCTAATGAGCAGGAGCCGTGCTGTTTATCATTTGGGAAGTGGATTCCAAACAATCGAATTGCTTGGTTATTCTGGATGCCGCTTAACTATTTTTTCCAAATTTTATGAGAGTATTAATTTCCATTCGAGTGAAAGGGCGCGTTCTTTGTCTTTAGAATTTGTAGAAAGCCACATTTTGGCGCTAAAATTGTACAATGGGCGAAATGAAAACAGACGCTTTAACATACTAGAGAGCTATTTGGGCCACATCACAAACGTGGTGAACCTCTTTTTCCTGCTTATTGTGATAACTAACAATCGCGCATTTAATATTATTTTATTTGTAGTTCCCAGAGATGTACATAAATAAATAACGTCCAAACAGCTTTTTTTTTTTGCGCGCACAATTCCCTTACTTGATTGACTTCATTCTATTATTATTTTAAAATCATGGAACCTTTGACTAATTTCTTGAATTTTATTTTCCCCTTTCAGTTTTTCAATAAATTTCAACCAAAAAAATATCAGAATAAAATGGCAGAGAAACCAAAACGTCCTCTATCCGCATACATGTTGTGGCTCAATAGTGCCCGTGAACAGATCAAGAAAGAGAATCCTGGCATCAAAGTCACAGAAGTCGCCAAGAAAGGTGGTGAGCTTTGGCGCTCAATGAAGGACAAGTCCGTAAGTACAAAAGCATATTTTATATTTCCGCCCTTAGCTCTCTCTAGCAGCGACTCTCATATTCTACATTTTTCTACAACAAACCATTATTTTTCCATTTCTCCCATTTGTTCTGTTTCAAAAATGAATTCAGGAATGGGAAGCCAAAGCAGCAAAATGCAAGGAAGACTACGAATCAGCTGTCCGCGAATTCGAAGCCAATGGTGGTTCAACGGCAAATGGTGCTGGTAAGAAGCGCGGTAAGGCAAGTAAAAAGACGGCGAAAAAGAACAAGAAGGACGCATCCGAAGATGATGATGATGATGATAGTGATGATTAAACATCCTTTCCAGTTCAACACATCTCCTTCCCCTTATTGCCCCTTCATCATCATTAAAAAATACAAAACAACAAAAAAAATCTTAAAAAAATAATTATATTAATAAAAAGTTACAAAAAAAAAGTCCGAAAACACTTAAAAAATACAAAAAACTTGAAACACAAATGCTATCTTGTTCAAAATGGTTTTTAGGATTACATTTTAAAAACACACACTTGGTTAGTAGCAGTAGAACTCGCAGTAAACCCCCCCCACTAGTCTAGTCTCCCTACTAACAAGCGCGCGCGTCTTATCAATCGATCGTCCGAATTTTAGTGTATCTTGCGTGCGTTGCAGCAGGCGTTTCATATTGAACATATTCGGGGAGATTCAACAGGAAGAATAAAAATATTCTCAAAACCTTTTGATCAAGGTAGTACAGAAGATTGTTTAATTAATTTTATGATAATATTAATATAATTAATTATTAATTTAAAAGAGAAAAAGAGAAGAGCGGGAATTTGAAAGGAGCAAGAGATTTTTTTTGTGTTTCTTCTCAGCCTTTCCTGTTTTTTTTTTTTTAAGTGAAACGAAAAGGAATAATCTCTAGAGGGAAACATGTATGTTTTGACTGTTTAATATACGTATATAAAGTAAAGAAAAAAAAAACAAAAACTTAAAATCTGTTTTATCATTTCGTACGTTCTAGTTTTCTCAGTTTTTTTTTCTTTTTTTCATAATTTACTTAATCGCATTTGGTTTGTGGGAATAGTACAAAATCGAAAAAGCATCTAGAATTTCTCGGTTTCGAAATGGAGGGAAAGTACAAACTTGTTGAACATAACTTCATCATTCAATAATCCATGCATATTCGGCGTTTGCACTTTCCTGAGTTTTGTTTTATTTCAATTCATTCATTCATTCCAAGATGATAAAATGACCATTCATCTCCCACCAGAAGTTACGAATAACAAAAATAACCATTTTATAGTAAAAGATGAATCATAAAATAAAAAAAATCATTCGAAAATAAAATAAAAAGAAATTAATCGAAAACAAGAATCCGAAGTACAAAACAACACTCAGGATTATTTAGCTCTGTATCTATAGTTTTAACATAAAGAAGGAAATTCTAACAAGCATACAAAAATGTTAATTTCGATTAGAAATTTAGTTTTATTTTCTTTTTTTTATATTTCCGTTTTCTTATCTTGTCGTACAAGCAACTTTTCTTTTTTAAATTTCACTGCCTGTTTTTTGTTTCCTACGAAAATACAAAAAAAAAACAAAGATGAAAAATATGTTAAAGGAACAAGTTTTTTTTTATTTTAACAGTAACGAACAAAATTGCAAAAAGAAATTAGTCGATGTTCTCTTTTTCTTTTGGTGTATTATATAAAAAAACAAGAGAAAACAAGTAAATGCTTTTCTTTTTTTGTAGAAAAAAATTAGTAAGTTTATATAAAAAAAAAAAGTAAATAAAGACGAAAAAACAAGATCGGTGGCGTTTTATTGCGGAGTCTCACGACTTTGGGGTTGGAGGAGGTGGTTTGCTGGGACTTCATGAATTATGATTCCAGTCTTACCACAAGAAGCCAGAAGTAAGTCCTTGATGATTTCAAGTAATTTCATTGACGATAGTTGTACAACACACGCAGCAATAGAAGTGATAAAGTTAAAACCTCTACAGCCTATATGCTTGTTCCAAATCTGAAAAAAATACTGGTAAGAAATTAAGGTTATTCGAATCATGAACGAGAGAACGCAGTCGTCTGCTGGGACGATTTGTTTGTTTTCCTTTCTTTGTCCTCATACAATCGAAAAGATAACTTATCTGGAAAAAGGCATGAAAATACGGATTTTAATATAACGAAAATGCGTGTTAACCCTTAAGTCTCATTTACTTTTACAAAGCATTGACATCCGTTACTGTACTCAAACACTGTTGACATGATATGAAATGTCAAACTGGTTTGAAATCGAGCCGTTGTTACTTTAAGTTTTAGAAACAAGTGCCGAATAGTAAGTAAGCTCATGGGGAGAGTCGGTGTGTTCTGGTCAAGGTGGTCCAAAAAAAAAAACGACGCGTCTTCTGAAGCATATTTCCCAGTGTTAATACTTCCAAGCCGAACTATACGCCGAACCTTTCTACGGAAAGTCAAAGATTAATTTTCTCTTAGACAAGTGGGGAAAATCGCAACACCTGCACTTTTGGAGCATCGTTCAAGGATTCGAAGAGATTCATACGGCGCCTGAACAAACACTATCAATATTCCCAAATATAATAGAGTCGATATCAGAAGACTGGTCAGCTACCTTATGGGACACTATAGTCTGAGATATCTTCTTAACAAAATTAACCTCTCGTCTGAAACCGATAGTCTGTTCAATGAGGCTGTTCGGACAGAAAAGTACACTTCTTGCTGTTCAGTGAGAACAATTTCTGTTCAGTGACGGTGTTTCGGACACTTCAGAACACGATTTTCTGCACCTAATCTTGAGTCAGAACAGGTTCGTGAAAAGTGTTAAAATCAGGCTGTCATTGAAAAAAACACAAGTCATTGCTAAACATACATTTCATCACTGAAATATGTTGACGAGTCACTAATCACACTAATTTCACTATCAGTGCCCACCACAACTTTTCCAAAGTAATTTTATTTGAATTCATTTTAGTTTATTATTTAATTCTACAACATGTTTAATACAATCTGACAAATAAGATGTTTTTTTGTTTTTGGCCAACTGAAATACGGCTGTACTTTTCTGTTCTAACTTGATCTCACAGTTTTCACGAATCTGTGCTGTCATTGTCGAGTGTCGAACTCTGTGTAGAGGACGAGGAAGCTGCAGAGCACATACTACGCGAGTGTGCTGCCATCTGTCATCTATAGAAGCGTATCGTCCTCAGAGAAATCATGACTCCTGAGGGGATCAGCTCCTACGAGGGACATCCTCAGCTTTATAAAGAAAGTAGAGGAACTCCTCGTCTAATTGGTTAGCAGGCACAATAGACCTACACTGATCACAGTGCTCTATACTATCTGTAAGCACTAGCCCTCAATTTAAAAAAATAACCAATTTGCCCTACTAGATGGCATGGAAACTAATGTCAAAGCAAGACAAGCAGATGCTGTGTGGTTAACAATAAAAAGTGTTTCAATGGAGACAGCAGAAAACAAACTAGGCTTTTGCAAAGTTCTCAAATTAAACCAAATTAAAGAATGCAAGTAAAAAGTAAAAGCCCGTAATGTTCTAAAATGTTAAACCCTGGAAAATAGTGAAGAGATCACGCGTAAAAGATGGAAGTCGGCCACTAAGGACTTATGGGCGAAAAACTAGAAAGGTAAATGAACAAATTTGCTATTTAGGAAGAATGTACGGCTAAAAACTCAAGAACAATGTATGCAAACGCGATAATACGGTGCTCGTTTCGGACAACCAAAGAGCGCAATGGAGGAGATAATTCGATAAACTGCTGAATGTATGTACATATATAGAAAACCAGCAGCAATGGAAAGCGGTGTTATCCGCACAGCAGATATTCAGGCAGAACTGCCAAGTAAAATAAGCAATCTATCAGCTTAAGAATAACAAGGTCGCAGGAAACGACCGAATACCATTGCAATTAGGAAAATATGAAGGAGCAGGAAGGAGGAGGTACGTGGGCTCACCACACAACTATATAGAACAATGAAACCATCCCCGAAGAATGGAAAAACTCATCATTCCCGGATGAAAATAGGTAAAATAGGGTGACTGAACGGATTGCAGCAATCGCCGACGAATATCTCTTCTAGTAAATTGTTACAAAATGCTGTCAAATATTCGTTAAGAGAAACTGACATCATAGCGAAGGAAATAATTAAAGACTACCAGTCTTATTGTCTTATAATCCATAAGGCGATCGAAAATAAATCATAGAATCACGGAAAACAAAGGACAAGTTAAAGTTAAAGTAGAAAACGTCTTATCTGAAACTTTCGAGATACGTAAAACGTTAAGGATTAACACACAAACAAAGACTCATTGTCAACACTTCTTTTTAATTTGGTGCTGGAATACGTAATGAGAAGGGAATAATCGGTTTTTTTTTTGTAATTCATTTTTATTTATACAATAGTTTCTTAGATCTATCTTATCCTAGACAAAAATGCTTAAAACTAGCTTAACTATCCTTACAAATTTAGGAATCTTACTGACCCTAGGCGGACACTCTAAAACAAACTGAATAATTTTAACATATGCCTTTCGACTACTAAATAAATAACTTACAATTAACATTATTATAATTAACGTAAGCTAAGAAAAATTTTTATTTTTTTCAAAAAACTTAGCATATGAGGGAATTATCCGTAATGCTGACATATCGGAGCTGCTGGGAGAAAATGAGAAAACAATTTAGAGAACCGCAGAAAGTCTAATAATGGTAGGTAAGGAAGTAGGACTAGAAGTAAGTGAAGATAAAACCAAATGTATGGTCACTAACCGACTTTGATCGATCCAAACCTCGCACCTGACTGCACTCGATAAACGCTTTGAGAAAATGGACGAGCTTAAATATTTTGGCATTATTGATATTGACTGCTAAAAGCGACTTAAAGATCGACACATGTCTCTTAATATATGTTGATATTTTCAGCCACTTTAGATCTTTAGTTTGTTTTTTACAGATAAAAAGTAGACGAGAAGTTGTTAAGGGCATTGGCCAATCGAGTATCTCATGCCATGCAATTTTGAGCAGCGAAATTAGTTCCGAAAGTGCTTAATTCTGAGCAAGAAAACCGTCACATGAACGTCGACCGAAAACAATACCTCAGCCACCGTATTCACCAAGAAGGGAACAAAAAAATTCTTTTCACCTTATTTTTTTAATTAATCTCATATACCATTTTATCAGTCGGGAAATATGTAAAACAATCTTAGCACGACATACCTACACTTTTTTTTTGAAACTACCTGACAATATAAAACCAATTAAACTAACTAAATCTATTATGTAAAATCCGTAAGGGCCGTGCCGCACGCCTAGTTGTTTGAGGTCCATTTCGACTTGTGAGCCCCACCATGGATTTCGTCAGTCTTTGATGCGGATTCGCTAGAGGTTGGAATCAAAGATTCTTCAGACCGGTTCGCTCTACATGGCCCAGCCCAACATCCCGCTAAAAGCTTGACTATGCCCATATAGTTCTTGTTTTAATTTTTTTCCACTTTCCGTCAATACAAACGGGACCTTGAAATCTTTGGTCTTTGGCATATTTTTTCTTCGAATCGACCAAGGGGCTTTCAGTTGACTTTCGATGCTGTCCAGGCCTCGGCGCCGTAGAGAATGAACGGGGTGATTAAAATTTTGTAAGAAATTAATTTGGTTTTTGGGGCTCTACTCCTCGATTGAATCTTGAACCCAAAGAAGCAGCGGTTGGCTAGGGTTATTCTGCGTCTGAGTTCAGCGCTGGGCTTTTTGGTGTTTAGTGAGCCAAGTGGATTCCAAGTGGAATCCTTGACTAGCTCAAGGAAGCTGTCAAAGATAACGTCCTGGTCAACGCGTCTGTGTTACGCGTGTTTTTTTTATGATAACATATATTCATGTCAATTACAATTACATGCATATGCAAGCAGTTTTGCACACTGTTCAATGTTGAAGAAATCTTCAGCTGATTTAAATAGTGTAGTAGGCAGTTCGTCTGCGACAGCAGCATCGCCGTTGTTCAGTCTGCAGAAATGGTAAAGACTTAGTCTCACAATGAGATCATATTATATATATGGCCTTCTGATCTTATAGTCTAATCCATTTTACCTCTTCTCAATCACATGCTTTTCCTCTATTCGTCTCAGAAGTACATGCTAATTTCTTCTTTTCTGTTTGCAGTGCTCTCAAGCAATTGTCGTCCGTTGATACCAAACGCTTTTATGAAGGCAATAACTTGGAATCGAGCGCATTAAAAACAGCATTCCTGATGGCATTGCGATACCTCTCCATTGCTGTTCTATGATTTATGTGGATGAGATGAGTGATGAGGGGGAGGGAGAGGATGAGATGAGGGAGAGTTAGGGGGAGACATGGTCGACAAAGGTCGTAGCGGCCTTGCAGTTTTTAGTTTAGATATTTAAATCATTATTAAAAATAAAGTTCGAGGGTAAGGCTCTCTGTCTAACGCATCATTAGTTCGTATGACTAGTTTCGGTATTGCTCATTCAAGTTTTGTAGTAGACGTCTTGCGCCTTTTCCGTTAAAGTGGATAAAATTGAATATTGTGCGGTCACAAAATTCTTCAATTCAGATGGAGTAACACCTAAGAAAATTTATCCGAAGTTGACAATAGTTTACGGGGACTCTGGTCCTTTGATGTCAACCTTTAAAAAGTGGGCAGCTGAATTTAAACATGATATCGCGTTGGCGATACGTGAGCAAAGGTGAGTGAGATATGTATGTAGCTAAGGCTGTGGGAATATAAAAAAAAGGTGCGAAACATCGTGTACAAAGACTTAGGAATGCAAAAGCTCTGCGCAAGATTTTGTACGGCAATGCGCACCATGATGAGACCTGGGTCCATTACTATACACCAGAAACGAAACAGCAGTCGAAACAGTGAGTGAAAGCCAGTGGTTCATAGCCAAAGAAAGCCAAGTCGATCGCAACTGCCGGAAAGGTCATGGCCAGCATTTTTTTGGGATGAAGGGAACCTGTTAATTGATTACCTTGCAAAAGGCAGGACAATTTCAGGAGGCGAATATAAATCCAACCTTCTTGACGAGCTGGATGCTTGGATTGAAGAAGAAACAAAGCATGTTTCACCAGGACAAAGCACCTGTACACAAGGGTTCGCTGGTGATGGGGAAAACTCATGCCCACTTGTTGTGGGTTATACAGCGAACAATCTTGCTCAATAGTTTTTTCATTTTTTTATTATTATTTTACGACCCCACAGGAGCTCGTTATTAGCTTAATGCAAGCCTTAACAAACAAAAAAAAAACTTAATCAACTTATCCACTGGCAGGGTGGAAACGATTAAGGAGGTGGTGAAGAGTTGTAGTATAGGGCAATTATGAGACTGGACTTATTGATGTGAAGGTCAAAAAGATTTGTGTAAGCTTTGCGTAATATTCTGCGCATTGGTTCGTGGTAGCCATAATTTTTTCGATGAGTGTTTATACGGAAAAGGGGCAAGGACCGAAGGTTACGCAGGTTGGTGTTAAGGGGAATCATGTGCAATAATGTGGGGCTGTCAATATTACCGCTAAGGTCGTGAATAAAAATAATATATGCAACATCGCATCGATATTTAACCCTTTCAGACCTAACGGGACATATACATATGTACATACCCATGATCTGCACTCATATGACTAACTTGCAATTTTCCCTTATAAACCCAATTTTTTTTTGTCCCATGTATTATGTTGAAAAAATAGTTTCTTGCTTCAAATACATCTTTGAAAAATGTCGCTCTGGTTCGGTGTACCAGTCAATTGATGAAGCAATGGCGAAATTCAAAGATCGATTCAGTTTGAAGCAGTATATGCCACTAAAACCGACCAAACGCGCCATCAAAATATGGGTACGGAGCAACTCAAATACTGGATACGCATGATTTTGATGTGTATTCGGGAAAAGAGGCTGATGAAGTAGAAGGTATACTGGGAGAACGTGTGGTAAAAAACTGTGCTCAACAATCTCAATTCCTCAGGCAGTTATTTGTTGTGATAGTTTTTTTACAACTGTTAACATGGCTCACACTCTCAAATATGCAAAACTGAAAGCAGTTACTAAATTTCGACAATTTGAAATAGTCCAATACATATTCAAATATAATAACAATGGTTGTCTTGTTTGTAAATGGCAGGATACTAAAGACGTAATTTTCATTAGCAATTGCCATACTGATGCTGTTACCACTATGAAAAGAACGAATAAGAAGGGAGATAGCTCCGATGTCTCATATCCAGAAGCCATTGAATTTGATAACAAATATGTACGAGGGTGGTCCGATAAGTACTTAGCCTCGCCGCCAGATGGCGCCAGTATCACAAGAGCAGTTTACTATCGTGTAGTACATTCTAGTAGACGGCTACTGTCGAAATTTCAGCCGGATCGGACTGGCCCCGTGCGACTACCTTTTTGTTTCCAAACTTGAAAAAGTCACTCGCCACGGAGGCCTACTTTGCTACTTTGCAGACCTCGAGAAAACGTATTTTTCAGACGGGTAGAAGAAGTTGGAGCATCGCTGGGTCAAGTGTATCGAGCTAAAAGAAGACTATATTGAAAAATAGATCGCTATTTCTCCAAAATTTTTGTTTTTCTTTTGTTGGCTAAGTACTTATCGGACCACCCTCGTACATAGGTGGTGAGGATTTGTCTGACCAATTTTCATCACTTTACGATCCGGATCGAAAATCAGGCAAGTGGTAGAAAAAAGTTTTTCAAAAACTATTATTGGTAGTTGTTGCGAATACTTGGATTATTTTCAAGGAAACGAAACACAAAAAAATTGCTTTGATTGACTTTTTGGTAGCATCAGCCGAACGCCGGAGAACATTTATGTATCTATCGAAGGCGATACACGTCGTCGATGCCACAGTTGTGCTAATACAAAGAAGGAAACTCGCACGAAAACTATTTTCGTATCAAGCAACATTCCATTATGTAAAGCGTGCTTTGCTAGTTGCCATATGTAACTTTTATAAAAGTAAAATAGATGTACGTAATGGAATATGAATTTTCTAAAAAAATAAGCATTATTTGAATCAACATTTTGTTTTGGCTTATTTAGCAACTGGTGGGACTTATTTGTCCCAGTAGTAATAACTGTTGGGATACACCCTGTCCTAGGGCATTTTCTCTGAACAAGGATATCTTACCACGAAACGTGCAATTTCTCATAATGTTGTTTTTATAACGATAACAAATCAATCACTACTTCATTAATATCTTTAAAAAATAAATCCGGACTGAAAGGGTTAAGGGGATAGAAGTTGATTAAGTTTAGGCGATCCGTATAAGGTGGTAAATTAAGTGGTTCAGCCCAGGGAATGCCAGGAAGGATAAGCCCACGTTGAATGGGTTCAATACGCGTGGTGTGGGATTCATAAGGGGGGCGGACCGGACTTTACTAGCATATTCGAGAAGTGGCCTAACGAAATTAATGTATAATGATTTCGCATCGTAAGGATTCGAGAATTCTTTGGACCGACGTTTCACGAAACCGAGGGCAGAGATGGCACGTTTGATAGTGTTGTTGTTATGGAGACGAATTTAAGTTCACGCTCACAAATGACCTCAAGATCAACCAAGAAGTTGACAGGGTTAGGAAGAATCCTTGCGGAAGTAAGTGTTGGTTTGATATGTGCTGACATTGAGCTCGAGTTTTGTAACCAAGTAATGAACCTGTCAAGGTCATATTGGAGAGAGCAGGAGTCAACAAGGGAAGATATGTACATATGTATATGTTTAAATATCATTGACGTACATATATTGAGAGCTGACAGTATAGAACAACGTTGTCAACATTATTAATGGTTAGAATAAATATCAATGGGCCGAGATGACTACCTTGTGGGATACCGGAGATAGCGTTACTTGGTTCAGAAAGATCTGAAAATAACATTATATTGACGATCTTCTAGATAAAATGTGATCCATGAGATAAATCCGGGAGGGAAACCGAGGGCATTGAGCTTAAGGAAAGTAATTTGGTGAGACACTTTGTCAGACGCCTTGCTGTAGTCAGTAGCAGCAACGTCTACTTCTTTGCCGTCTTCGAGTGCACACAAAGATTGTGAAACAAACTCGACTAGATTAGTGTTTGTCGATCGGAACCCTTGTTGGTTAGGAGAAAATATGGGCTTGCAGTGAAAGAATAGTGCATCATAAACGATGCTCTTCTAAAGTTTAGGTACATTTTTTTTTTATATTGTAATTTTCCAAAACTGAGGAAAGAGTCCTTGAGAGATAGAGCTTTGAAATAAAGCGGTAAGGTGTAAAATAAAATGGCTCGCGTGGTTGAGGGTTACTGAGCGAGTAATCTTGCCCATTGGTTGTGGATTACTGAACGAGTGATGGGAAAACTGCGGGATTCGGGGCATTCCCAAATTTGAAGAAACTGGTTTCTGGGAAGCGCTTTGCATCCAATAAGGCCGCAGATGAATATTTTCAGAACCTTCCAGACTCTCACTTCCTGAACCAAGTTTGTTGAAGCCAAGAGAGATTATGTAGAAAAATAAAACCATTTTCCAACTGCCAATCACATTCTTTCACTGTCAGACCGGGAACTTTTCTCCTTACCCTCATAGTACGAACAACCGAAATAGGAGATCATTGTATCGCTGCCATGTTACATGGAAATAAACTATTTTAGCAACACAAAAGGAAACTGTAACGTGAGACGTTCTTCCATCCTATCATGAGTCAGTAATCTCATGATCGTTCCATACGGAACCTAGGTGTCCTACATTAATATTTTTAATTTTATTCAAATCCTATGAACGTTTTTTTGAAATGTAATCAATCAAATGTCGTTTTCGGATTTCCCATTAGTCGTGAATGAAAAAGAATGATAAAAAGCCAAGCGTTGTCCGGTCTATAGGACTGGTGGCTAAAAGATAAGAACAACACGTTCGCCGGCACGCCACTACCAGCTTATCTCCCGATAGTAGCAATTTCACCGGTTGGTCTCCACATTGCTGTGCAATCAATCGTGTCCGCCAAGCCATCAACAGCCACAAAATCAACAGATAAGCGATCTACAACTACGTCAAATGTCCCTAACCCTGATCAAAAACAAATTGCACATTTTTACTTGTAATTATCATTTATTGTGACTAAAATTCATGACTTTAATGTTATGCTAAACAGAATTTTGTTTTTCTTATTAGAAAACGTTTTCACTTTTCTTTCTTTTTATACTAAAAGTGTTTACAACAATCTTTTACTAAAAAAAATTAAACATTTTTGTTTAAACAGCGTAGATAAACACAAATATACTTTAAATGTTAATATTATTTTCATTAAATGTAACAATTAACAGGCATTCGTCCTCTCTCCGCCCCCTTTTGGTTCAGCTAAAAAATGGAATATAATTTGTCGGCGTGGTTCTCGGAGTCATATTCTATAAGAGATTTAGGTTTGAAGGTAGATTCTTTAATGCTTTTCGGTTGCAAAAGAAGATCAATAAGTTAACAAAAAATGAAGGGAAAAATTAAAGAAAAAAGGAGTTGATCCCGTTCGTTTGTCGGATTCACTTCGTTCCATGTGTGGAATATGCTTGATGTGGGATGAGAGGAGGGAAACTGCTGCAAATCTTAATTGCGATTCAACCAGAAGATAGCTTTCAATAGGAAATAAGCTAGACCCATGCAATAGACAATCTTTTCTCTCTGCGATCGCTGTACGTTATCGATCTCGATTGATAGAACGCGTCGATTTAGTTTGGCCAATTGCCTGCGTAAGTAGAGAATCTCTTCGGATGGTGTCAGGTCGCCGATTACGGGAGTTCCTTCCCTATGGCTGACCAGTGTCGTGTCATTGTTGTAATTACTTACGGTCTTTTTACCAATGCCCGACGTCGATGTGGTAACTGCTTCTGAATCCGAGTCCGCCCGTGAACTTGTGCTGTTCGGGTTGAAGCCAAAATGCGCGGCAGACGCGTCGGCTCGAACATACAGTTGCGGGGACTCGGTGTTGTTTTGATAGTCGATATTGTTATTTGGGGAATTGTGATCGGAGGCGGATGGGAAATGATGATCGTTGAGTGTAATTACACGTGGTGGTGTAGCCACCCGTACAAAACCCGGATCCTTTGGTAAAATTGAATCTTCCAAGAGAATCTCGCGCGGTGCCGAACGGGTGCCCAGGTGTTCCTCATGGCCGAGTACAACAATCCGATCTGGAACGTTCATGTCGATCTTGTCATGATAATTCCAGGAATTCATTACTCCGTTTTGGTTTGAGAGCAGCAAGTCTTCGTCTGAGTATTCACCGGTAGCCCGAATGCGCTTGGGTACACGCATCTTGTCATTAATTTCATGGGCATATTTAGCATCTGAATAGAGTCCATCGTCTTCACTTAAACCGTTGAACATTCTTGTGGGACTTTGGGGTGTCGCCATCCTATGTCGACCTTTCAGCGAGGATCTCTTTTGTATAGCGTTTGCGATGGAGAGCGGATCTCTACTTCTGATAAATCAAAGGTAGTTATGTAAATAAGGTATGGCATAAATGAAATGAAAAGGATAAACAAGCAACGATACTTACTGGTGGAGCTGGTGTAAAAATAAATTTTCTTCTGATTCTTGGACGACTTTTTCCTTTTGTTCTCCTTGTTCCCCTTTTTGCTGGTCAGTCGACAAAATAAGTTCAGCTGCTGGTGATGCAGCTGTCATTGGCGCCAGGGATGTTGTGGATTCAATTATAGCCGATGTCAAAATCGCCGCTGTACACGGTAGTTTCATATTGTTTTCTGTGGCGCGATGTTTTCTGTTTTTTTTATTAGAAGCCATAAAAGAATGTGTAGGGATTAACCTTTTTTTTTGTTTTATAATTTCAATGTTTATAATTTTCTCCAAACTGAAATTTTAAACACATTTTTTTATTTATTCAATTGTTTCTTGTCGCCAGGTAGCGGCGAGTGTAAGTAAAATATTAATTTATTCCAATTGCAACCAAATCATTTGAAAACGATCACAGTGACGTCACATACCAATGACATTTCTTATATCTCTCCCTATTTGCTTTCGCAATTTTCATCTGTCATTTGAAATGTTTTTGAACCAAGCACAGTTCTAGTTGGTGATGTGCAGAGATGATGAACGAGATATGCAACTTAAAATGGCCACCGACGTTTGCCTACAAGCTGTGCGAGCACGTGGGTACATAAAGTCCTGTCAAAATTATGTAAACAATCACGCGCATTGTTATAATTCAAAGAGTGTGTGTGTCGGGAGTACACAGCGCTACAATGAAATGAGTTCACACGTATTCACGGATAGAGTCGTTTATAACGGGGGTTGTCGGCTTGGTACACAAACTCCTGTCAAAATTTCCTGAAAAATTTAGGGTGTCACGGGAACAGACGTACGAAAGTTGCATATCTCGTTCTTCATCTCTGGTGATGTGCGAAGAAAATTGTTTTCGCACTCAAGTTCAATAAAAACAGAAGCAATCTGTGTAAACTGATAATATATATAAATAGTAATTTGAAGTGATTGAAACGGCTGCATTATTTAACAATGAAATTTTGTTTGTTTAGTACAGGTGAGTAACGGATATTGGAATGTTTTTTGATTTCCTTGGCTTACATCATAGTCGCTCTTCTAATTACGATTTGTTTGTTTGTTATTTCGTGTAAATCCAAAGCACAACAAATTGTTGTATTTTAAATTGTTGCAATTAGTTCATGAAATTTGGTGATGCTCTACAAAAGATGTTGTCCAGGCGATTGGACTAAATCCATTTGTTGTCGGGGGAAATCTAATTAGCTATTTGGTTTCCGTCGGTTTGTCTAGGTTTCTAATTCAATAAATTGTCTTCCGATAGTACAATAAGCACGATGTAGTGCGGGAAATACAAGCTATATTCACACCTATATAACGTGTTATACATAAGTACGTCAGAATCCTTTATGACGAGAAACAAACAAATATTATGTACATATATGTGAACTGGTGCATAGGTCCTCGTTGGGATAAAGTGTCCAACGAGTCAGTGCGTGAGCTCATTCCAACCAACTCTTCCTGTAAAGACTGTTGACTCCCGTTCGGGACTCGATTTCGCTTTGCCTGGTATACTTAAGCGTGTGCCATAGTCGTGTGAACAAACCAAAGTGACTTCCCTTTCATGGATTAATCTTGTTCCTTTATCGTAGAACGTCATTTCCCTAAAAGTCAATGGTCAAAAGGACAGGGGCAAGTCGTTTGGACCCAATAAACTTAGGTTGTGATCCGAGTGAAGATTATGATTATGATCGCAACTCTTATCGAATTTCTTTGTTATCAACATAAAGGCAGGTGTTGATCAGCCTCCAGGTTTTATTTGTTTACATTTGTAAAAATTGTAGATATAGGTTTACTGATAGCAAAACATTCTTTGGTGGTTCTTATTATAGTACGTTATTATAGTCCTGTCGACACATTCGTTATATTCTTGGATTGTGTAAAGATCACAACCGGCCCACAAGCAGGTAGAGAACGGAATCCGCTTTTATTAGCTTTTTTTTCACCAGTAAACGCGGGTAACAATATGTACAAGATATGAGGGGTGATTAAAAAGCACTGATAATCGGTCTTTTCCAGTTCGCATAAAAATCCAGAAAAAAATTTTTTGCTCTCTTATACTTAGAAATAGACCACGATTCACAGGCGGTATGTACATTCATTTGAATGCGAATCGTCGAAGGGATAACATGGAGAAAAACGAAATTAGAAACACCTCTGCTTGAAAAAAAACTGTCTACCAAAGGCATACACAGCGACTTGGTGAAAACATTAGAGGACCCTGCTCTTGCTAATTCCTTAGTAGCACGCTGGGTTTAAGCTCTACAGAACATCCGCTGAAGACGAACATCGCCATGGATGCCCATCCACGTCCTTCCTGATGATAATCTGAAAAAGAAAGTCGAAAACGTTGTGTTGGCAGATCGAAGTGTGACCATCAAGCCACAGGGATCTCATATGGCATGTGAAAAAGGTCTCTGCGCAAATGAATGTAATGCATTCTCGGAATGTTAACCGACGAGCAAGAGAAAAAATGAGTCGACATTTTGATGTGAATCTCGTCCCTTCAGCAAATCAGGAAGTGTTTTTGTTATGTTTCGTGCCCATGGACGAGATCTGGATCCATCATTTTGATCCTAAAACCTTACAACAATCGATGACGCAGAAAGAGCCTTCTTACCGACGTCGAAGAAATTCCATTTTTTTTAAAGTTTTTTTTGGGACGCTGAATGAATAATAATGGTGAAATCTTCGGAAAAGGGAGCCACTATTTCGGCATCGCATTGCGCAGAACAATCAAGAAGACTACGTGAGGTAACTAAATAAAAAAGATGCGGCAAACTGCACGCTGTTACACCAAGACAACGCACCGGTTGATAAAGCCATAGTTGCGATTTTGCCATCAGCGAACAAAGGGCGTTGTATATGGTCATAAAGTTTGAGCTCCTGGGCCAGTTGGACCTTGTCCCAAGTCCCGATGCCAATTTGAAATCTGCGAAAGGCCCAGTTCTTGTGCATGACGAGGAATCGACTGCCTCGGGTTGAAGAGTCGACTGTGGGGCCACCACGTATACCGTAGAATAGGCGCAACGTTTGCACTAACGAAAACTAATTTTGATATTAGAGTTTCATCATTTGGACGTCCTGTTCAATCGTGCAACTCGCCTTGCTGATTAGGCATCAGGAACTGAATAATTAAACAACAGATTTGACAAATGTCACCAAACAAAATGGCCACCACAGGATGTCAAACTCTACCCGCGGCAATTGAATAAGCCTTATAACAACGTCGGCAGTTGTAATTGTTATTAAGCTGCACACATTATCCTTATTTTTTTGGGTGTCTTAAAATAAAGTTGTAAATCTTTTCAGTCGGCAAGGATCTTGTACAGATTTGGTTAGACTCATTATAAAATGCACAATAAACTTTAAACTAAATTCGCGTCTAGTGCGACGTTCACTTAACTTTTATGCATATTCTAAAACTAGATACCTACTACTCTACTTCATTTCACACATTTGACTTGGGGACAACCAAGTTTATGTTTCTCTATCATCTACTTATTTCCATGCTTGCAGAGCATACTCCGGTAATCCTCACTTTACCATTCAAGAACGCCTCGAAATTCTTAAAATTTATTATAAAAGTTCGTGGTACCTCCTGCGGCACTATAACACTATATCAAGGTATGCAAGTCATTAGAGGCGACTAAATTCCTAATGAGAATGCGCAGAAGTGATGATTGCACTGCGCACACTCACTACAACAATACACCATTACATCACCACACTCAAAACAACATCAAAAATCGTTGGCCCACCCTATCGGAAGATGTTATAATTTTTGCAAATGGCATCGTACGTCAATCATATTTGACATTTGTGAACTAGACAGCTGCAGTATGCAACAAGCAATGGAGCACTATATTCCGTAAGAGCGTGGAATAATCGGTCGGTGGTTTAAACGCAGCGTGAATTTCGACGTCGATTTCTTAATCGTGTCGCTCCAACTAGGCAAACATTCCGGCGCTTAGCTACTCAACTCCAACAGACTGGAACCACAGAAGACCATGCAGAGCGTGGCCGCCACCGGACTGATCGTTCGGACGAAAATATCGCGGCTGTGGCTGCCAATGGCGAGAACGAAGAAACATCAACCAGGCGACGGGCCATGCAATTGGGCATCACCAGCGAAATTTAGTGAAAGACTTACACATGTTTCCGTACAAAGTGCAAACAGTGCAGTTGATGCCTGTTGACCGTCAGTCGCATGTGAATTACCGTCAAGCTATCCTTAATCTAAACAACGAAAATGACGATTTTGAGTCGATCATGAGCGACGAGGCGCATTTCCACTTAAGCGGTTGCGTCATTAACCAATTCGGTTCGCACTGAAAATCCGCGTGTGATGTAAGAACAGCCATTAAATGCACTCAAAGCCACTGTGGGGTGTGGGGTTCACGCGGGAGGAGTGATTGGGGCGTGTTTTTTTTTGAGGACGCCATTGGCAATACGGTCACTGTTACTGGCGAACGCTACAGAGCCATGGTAAACGACTTTTTACTGCCGGCATTGGATGGGCGGGACTTGGTGAATATGTGATTTCAACAAGACGGTGCAACCGCACACACAGCACGAGCCACAATGGATATTGTGAAGAAAGCGTTTCCTGGTCGCGTAATATCCCGTTTTGGTGGTTTGTAATGCCCAGCAAGATCGCCCGATTTAACCTTCCCGGACTTTTCTTGTTGGCGGGTTTATGCCAACAAGCCTCAGATAATCGCAGCCCTTTAGGGGAATATTCAACCGGAATGCGAACAGTTATCACCAGAAATGGCGGAAAGTCATGGAAAATGCGATAAAATGGGTACAAAGGTGTATCAACGCTGGCGGCAGCCACTTGACGGATATCATCTTTTCCACTTAATAGGAAAAATTGTAAATTTCCGGATAAAGGTTTCCATCACTTAAATTAATTTTTTTTTATTTAGTAAAAATGTAAATCAAAAACAGAATTGGATAACCTTGTATAGTCCCTCTATCGGATCTTTGGTAGGAACTACACAAGGGGAGTACGAGTACAATATTTAACACATGGATAGGCTCATGGAACGTACGCAGTTTGAACCGGGGGCTCTCAATGAAATTAGAAACAATAATTTAGATACCGCAGAGGTACAAGAAATTCGATTTTCAAACGGAACAACCGTTTAGGACGGCTACACTTTCGTTTGGGGCGGTACGGATACCCAAAATCTTGCAACAGGACACTTGAATATTTGAGAATTTCTCATCCTTCGACGTAAATCAGTCATGATCGGGGAATTTATCGCGAAAATAGAAAAAGAAGCGATATATAGGCCAACGATAGAAGAAAGTCTTGTCTCGCAACGGCGGATTGCGATTCAGACCATATCCTAATCATTGACAAAATCAAAAGCCGAATCCAAATTCACAGAAGCGGAACACAGAAATGTAAAAAAAAAATCAACGTTGAAAATTTAAAGGACCCTCGTATCCAGTGCCAATACCAGGAGGAAATTATTAACCGATTTGCCCTACTAGATGGCACAGAAACTAACGTCAAAGCGGACAAGGTAGAAGCAAAATGGTCAACAAAAAAAGTGTTGTAAGGTAAGCAACGGACAACAAACTAGGCTATTGCAAAGCTCTCAAATGAAAGTCGTAGTTCGAAGGAAGAATGCAAGGAAAAAGAAGAGGCCTTAATGTTCTACTACGGCTTCAAGCCCTGGAAAATAGTGAAATATTGCTCGTACAAGATATCAGACCCTACGAAAGGAAGTCAACCATCTCCTTCAATGGCATCTCCAACGGCAGTGGCAAAGAAGAAAGTTTGCTAGAGTAATGTGTGCAGGGAATTAAGCTATATCAGACCAGATCAAGATTTATGGTATACACATCGATAATGGTAAGCTCGTTTCGGATAACGAAAAGTTGCGTAATCGAGGATATATCAGTAAAAAACGGTGTTATCCACATAGTAAAGATTCAGATAGAATTACCAACCAACGGGACAACTCTTTTGTCGCGTAATGTCAGAGTCCATATCTAGCGACACTTTACGGTTGTGAAACCTGGTTTCTTACTAAGAAAAAGGAAAATAGATTTCGGGTCTTTGAAAACAAGATATTAAGGGGATATATGGTGGAAAACATTCGAATGAAGAAAACTACACAATCCAGAATTGAAAAACCCGCAGGAAAAAATACTGATACGGCCGCGTCGTAGATGGGAGGGCAATATAATGGCTGGACATAGAAGATGAAAAAAAAAAAACAGCTAAACATAGAAGGAATATATGCACGACAGGAAAGCTTGGTGAAGAGTTGTTATCAAGTTCTAAAAACGTGTACTTTTTGGCAAATCTTTTGTGAGCAATGTCGAAATGATCCTCAAATCGAGTGCGCAATTATCGTGGTAATTATTAAGAAATTCGGGAAAAGCCATTCGGTTGCTGATAAAGTAAAATGCTCATATTGCTGCTTGTACTGAAAGTAAGGCTGACCCAAACGCCTACCGGCTTTCTGCGACCTTAAGTTAGCAAATTTTGCGAAAAGAAAATAATTGGGTGTGCATCCGTATATCAAATTGGTATAGAAATTCAATCTGGTTACTGATTGAATTCTGGAATAGTTGGAAACGCTGAAGTAGATCCAAATGTTGGCGAAAAAAGTCATCGTCAGTGATGAAACACATTTTTGGTTGAACGGTTTCGTGACTAAGCAAAATGATCGCATTTAGGGACAGTGTAGTCCATTAGATATGGAGGGACTTAGTGTTTGGTATGGATTCCGAGCAGGCAGCTACATAGAACCATAGATCTTCCCCACGAGAATTGTTCGGGCGGTGACTAGTAATGACGAAATGTATCGGAATATAATAACTGAGTTTTTGTGGTCTTAACTCATTTAATCCCATGGTTGCGTTAACGCAACATTAAAAAAAAAGTTTTTTTTTAACTAAAATGGTAACATTTCCGACGTATTTTCTATTTTATTGCATTAACAAATATCTGAAGTAGCATACATACAACTTTTTTTGGTATGGCTAATAGTACTTGAAGTTTTGGTTATATGTCTATACAATAAAATTGACAAATGTCTAAAGAAAACCTACGTACTTTTTAAAATTCATAAAAATTGCTATTTTCCAATATTTCAAGGTCGAAATTAGTTTTCGTATAATATATTCGGAGACAAAATAAACATAAACGTTGGGTAAATACCTCTAATCGGCTTGTCTTAGTAATGTTGCGAAAACGCAACATTGGGACAAACAGCGACACTTTAGTAGGCTTTGAAAACATTTCTGTTTGAAAATTTTATTTCCCCACTGGTAATTTATTTGCGGTAATTTGTTACTGGTTAGCTCGAGTGCAGTGTCGTTATCATAATATATGGTGCATTACGTCAAGCGATGGGTACTTATACCAGTTCATACCATATGACGAAAAAAATGCTATGAATGCCAATAGGGAATTCGGGCTAGGTGGGCAAGCTGTCATAGATCTATTTAGAAAATAGAAATGTTCACAAGGTCTACCAGCTTTAACCTATTGGTTCATCTAAGAAATGAAAGATATTCTGCTACTGAAACTGTCAGGGAAAATAGAATTCTGAAATGGCGAACAAATCAATAGGCAAAAAACAGCGTGGTGGTACGTGGATTCCTGCTATGATCACGAAAATGAAATCAGTGGAATGACAATTCCACTTTTTTTAATTGTATTGTACTATACTACATTGTACTATATACATATGTTATATTTGAGGTAGCCACTTTGAGATAATTAATTAAAGACAATATTTACTGCCCCATGTCCTCATTTGATTGAGCATTTTGTGTAAGGTGTGCACTTTCCCCCTTTCAAATGGTGGAGCTCGCCAGCTGCTTTGGTCGCCAGCAGCTATAACCCATAGTATTGGTCGTCGAACAAGGTTTTCCTGGATAGTGTCGTCGAACAAGGTTTTCTTGGATAGTGTCGTCGATCGTTTACAACTTTGCTGGCAGCTACGCTGATGAGGTTATAACCGATTCGGAGAAGACACAAATGGCTGTAAATGATGAATCCATTTCCTGCATCCTGGTGTGTAGTCAATATTTCGAACAGCTGGATAGCAGGTGGAGCTATTTGCACTATTATTCATACACCTATCATTCTAACGTAAAAACCATGACACACCTGTTTCGTTTTTGTTTTGTATCTTAATTGGCGATAGCGAACATGCTCATTTTGTTCCGCCTTTCCAAATTTAAAAACGATGTTTACGCATCTATTTCTAGAGCAGCTATTACGGATTCAATTGATAAATCACTCAACCAATACTAGTGCAATTGCTCCAATCAACAACACGAATATGCACTTTATCGTCTCAATATCAAGACATTAAACAGGTATGTCAATGGGTACATATACATATTTGTAACTATTTTAATAGTTCAGAACTATGTCGTCGCTTGAGTGCGTTAGCTACAAACTGATGGGCAGTGATTCATAATTGATGTTTTTATTGTTCGTATTAAAAAACAAACAAGTGGACTTGAGTGAGCCCATTTCTTGGCTACTGTTCCAGTGAAATCAGTTCCAGGCAAGTACTTTAATATTGTGCCAAATTAATTTTTCGAACTTATAATTGAATACATACATATATGTATGTGTTTGGAAAAACCTAGTTTTCCATATTCTAAATAAACAACAATTTAATGCTTTAAACTTATAAACGGCTGTGCATTGAGGAACTATGTATGTATGCTTACTGAAAACCAACCATTTTCGATACTACGAGCGCCATGATATCTAACGACCACGTACCTTAATCTAGCCTATTGTGCCGAATAAGCTTATTAGGCGAGGGTGTGCTGAATCCTTTTCATAAAGCTGAAGATAGATCCTACAGAGATAGAGATAACTTCCTCTTTGAGGAGAGGTTCATTTTATAAAAGTGAAATGTAAGTTGATTGACAGATCTTCTGGGGTTAATCAACGTTAATGGTTGTCTTCCATTAATGAAGTCCTTGAACTCTCTTTCCGAAGACTAAATGTGATTTTTCTCAACTCTCTAAGAGTGAATGAGTTTAAATAGGGAAATGCCACATAATGGTGAAGCTATGTATATTCTTTGCTAATAGGTCAGCGTTTTTATTGCCCCTGATACCCTCGTTGCCAGGTACCCACATGAGTTTGACCTTGTTATTCTTAGCATTGACTTTGCAGAGCATCATGAACGCAAGTCAAGAACGCAAAATCATCACAGAAGTGATGGCCCTGTGGACTAACTTTGGCAGTTGACCTCTCCAATTCTTGCAGTACGAAAATTGATGTGGATGCCAGCATGATAACCTCATGTGTTTTATATGAAATGAGGGGTCTCTCCATGGAATTTAAAAGGAAAGACGTCAGACTGATAGGTGGATGATACGATTTAGGCAGCTTTCACTGTCAATCGTAGGGAAACCATGAAGACTTTGCTTAAGGTACATTTCCCTGGTTCTACAAACTGCGTCAAAAATTACATCGAGAGTAGAACAAATAGCCTCTCTGGTAGACTCTTCAAACCTGATAGAGTTAAATGGGCAATTTGCTCATGGGTAATCCACGGGTTATCATCACTTATGAGCCTGCAGTATGCAGTATGGTGAACAAAAGTTGAATAGAAAACTAAAATAGTTAACTTTCAACGCCTTCAGGGGCTAGCATGTCTCAGCATTACAGGCGCCATGCCAACTTGCTATAGGCGTGTAATGCAATCAGTCTCCTCCGCTCGGACATGGACCAGCCATGTAAACCATTCTACAACACATTCCTGAGCTGGATATGATTACCTCAGTTTCGGACGCATTACCACATACGTTCACATTTGACAAGAGCTTTCAGATGCTGATCCCAAATCGCACAGCTTGGGAAAGCGGCGGTCCCTTGCTAAATGTCAAAGACTGCAGGTGGTACAAAGACGGCTCCAAGATGGATTCCAACGTTGGCACTGGCATTTTTGGACCAAATCGGAAGATATCGAAGGCCCTGGGAACTAGTCCTAGCGTCTTCCAAGTCGAACTATACCCCATCCTAACGTGCACCAATTTAAACTTAGACACTGGCTTAAGAGGTATAACCATTAATAGACTCTCAGACAGTAAGGCAGCGCTCAAAGCGCGGGGCTCGTATAGTACGAACTCAAAATCCGCAAGACCTAGGCAAAAGAAATAAGGTCAAACTCTGCTGAGTGTCAGGTCACAAGGGAATAAAAGGCAACGAAACTCGCTAGGAAAGGTTTCAGCGAAAGGTACGTAGGTGCCTAACATCTCTGCGAAATTCCCAAGTCGAAGATTAATTTTCTCTTAGATAAGTGGGAAAAATCGTAACACCTGCACTTTTGGAATAGCGTTCAAGGACTCCGACAATTGAAGAGATTCATGCGGCCTTAATATAATAGAGTTGATATCTACCTTTCGGGACACTGTAGTCTAAGATATCATTTTAACAAAGTTAACCTCTCGTCTGAAACCGAGTATCGACTCTGTCTAAAGGACGAGGAATTTGCAGAGCACATACTATGCGAGAGTGATGCCCTCTACTATCTTAGGAAGCTAATCCTCAGCTTCAGCTGAGCTCCTACGAGGGACATCCTCAACTCTAATAAGAAGGTAGAGGAACTACTCGTCTAATTGGCCAGCAGGCACAATAGATCTACACTGGTCGCAGTGCTCTATGCTATCTGTTAGCATTAGCCCCCAATTAAAAAAAAATCTACTTTCTAATAAGGAAACCACGTTGACCTCGCTTTAAATTTGAAAGATGTAATATACTTCTGGTTGAAGCTGAACCTAAATCAGACTGTCAGATGTCAAATGCGAGATGATGAGGTCTAGATCCATTTAGAGAGAGAGAGAGAGAGGGGCTGGTAAGACATCATCTTTGCCAGCTCTAAAGGGTTTTAATACACCGATTACCCGCTTAAGTTTATAAGTAACAAAGAGCTTATGAAAAAAAATTCACAGTACAATATTATCCATCGCTGGCGACTACTTTTCCCATCTTTCGGGCAGGATACAACCCACGAATCGCCCTTTTTTTATCCTCAATAAGTAGACTCTGACTCTGATATACCAGAAGTTATCGATCAGAACAGATAATTATCAGAAGCAGCAATGTCTGCGGAATACGGCAGGAGTGGGGAGTTCTTATTTGAGTGTTTCCAAGTATGCTTTGACAGAATTTTCAAAGTGCGGACTAGGATCGTGCTGTAAGATCACTTTGTCGTGCCTTTCGGAGCATTCCGGCCGTTTATTATTCAATGCAATGATGGTTGGCCGAGCTAAGCCCATTACTTTCGCAGCTTGGAATTGTCGTAATGAATCCACTTGGCATCATCGGTGCCAATTCGATGTAAAAGTCCCTACCACAGGAGGCACAAAAATACCTTTCCACGCCCCTTGGTTTCCATTTATAAGGGATGGAACTGTTTCCTTGTTTTTACATCATTCCCATGGCTTTAGGGCGTTGGCAACTCAGTTGAGTTGGAGTTGGAGTTGAGCTGGAGTTTTGATGTCACATTATAACTAGGTGGATTACAATGTCGTCTAACCTTGATATTAATCTGTACGCGATTAAATCGTTCGCACACGCTATATCATGGAATAGCAAAGAGAAACTATAAAATCGCTTAAGTAAGAGCTGGAGTTGGTTGATGAATCCAACGTGTAATCTCTTTCTAATTTAGTGGACAATTGAGGTTCGCATTTTCTACCTGTTAAATTGTAAAAGTTATATTTAGCCTAGTTTACTTATGCCCAGCCGGCTAAAGTTTGTAAAATCCTTCTCTTCTAGTACACTGGATAATATGCATTTTTGAAAAAAAATGGTGCCTGAGTACAGGATTGGATATTCCTTTGACTTTGGCGAATTTTTGTTTTTTAACGACTCGAACACCATCTGAAATTCCTTCGCCGACATGAAAATAGCCTCAGGGTTCCCTGATGAGTATTCGATATCATTTCGAAGGTAGAAGTAGTGAAGCAGGGTTCTGTCCTCAAGATCGTGGTTCGGGCCAGTGCTGTATTTATAATATCTTATATACTTATTGAAAGATAGCTTCTACTGTCATCGCTATTTCCTGAGAATCCAACGCGGCGCTCTTTTAGCCAAAGCTGTGATTAGTAAGAGGTGCTCTTTAAATTTTATTTAATTGCGGGAGCATATTTGGAATGTTGAATTTTACAGATACGAATCGGTTCAGATGGCAGTCTCAGTTCATTTGGGTGCTCGTTAGGCAGGTAGAGTCGGGCTGCAGCGCGATAAAAGGATGTACATGTTATACTTGACAATTACAGGAAAGGTTCCATTCCCATCTGAAGATTTGGTTCTGATATCTATCATGGATTAGTACTCAAATTATATCGTCCTGCGCTGTATATTCTTATGTACCCAGCAGACACCAAGTTCGTCAATGACCATATATACATACGAAGGTGGTCCGATAAGTACTTACCCTCACCACCAGATGGCGCCAGTATCGCAAGCGCAACTTACTATCGTGTAGTACATTCTAGCAGACGGCTACTGTACTATTTCAGCCGGATCGGCCTCGTAGTTTTGTTTTGACCGCGTGTGGAAGCGGGAGTGTCCGCGGATCGGTCGGTGATTCGATTCTTGTTTTTGGAAGGGAAATTGTGCAGCGAAATCAAAGAGCGTTTGGATGCTGTGTACGGTGATTCCTCTCCTTCGATGGCGACCATCAAAAATTGGTTTAACGAGTTTCAACGTGGTCGCACGTCGGTTTTTGATGAGACACGTCCAGGTGCCCCGAAAATGGCTACCACGGACATGAACGTGACAAAAATCCACGATCTCGTATTGGCTGACGTCCGATTGAAGGTGCGCGAGATAGCTGAGACAGTAGGCATTTCAAAAGATCGCGTGCGTCATATCCTGCATGAAATTTTGGGCATGAGAAAGCTGGGTGCCGCGTTTGCTCACTCCGGACAACAAGCGCAACCGTGAGACCACTTCAGAGCAGTGTTTGACGCTGTTTAAGCTCAACCCGAAGGAGTTTCTGCGTCATTTCGTGACAGTCGACGAAACATGGATCCACTGGTACACACCAGAGACCAAGGAACAGTCGAAAGAGTGGACTTCACCCGGCGAACGTGCTCCGAAGAAGGCGAAGACTGTCCCATCGGTCGGAAAAGTGATGGCCACCGTTTTCTGGGATTCAATAGGTGTGATTCACATCGACTACCTGGAGAAGGGCAAAACGGTCACAGGGCTGTACTATGCCAAATTATTGGGCCGATTCGACGGCTTGCCTTTACAACACCTTTTATAGCTTCTACCTGTCTTGCTTCGACGTTAGTTTCAATGCCATCCAGTAGGGTAAAACTGATTCATTTTGTCTTGGCACTCAACCTTTCGCGGAATGAACATTCGATGGGGTTGGTGTTATCGGGATCCGAACTCGCTCATCGTGCGCTCAGAGGCCGACATACTACCCACTGCGCCACGGCTTGTGTCTTTTATCCATCAGAAAATATCAATTTGGTTGCGCGTTACTCCATCCCTTGTAGTTTTCTAGATCATATTTTTTGAGCTTTCCTAAGACCTTAAGACTTATCTCAACGTTTGGTGAGATATGAAGGCTTTCTTCTCCTATTGTTCGCTTAATGAGTTTTTTTTTAGTGGTTTAGTTTTTAAACTGCAACACACTACAGATTGTCAATTTGACAGTTGGAAATAGATTTGTGTTAAGTACCTTTTGCCAGTTTATCATGAATAGATTAACGCCAGAACAACGCTCGCAAATTGTGCAAACTTAATTTGAAAAGCATGGTTTGATTTGCCAAACTTATCGTGCGCTACGTCCATTTTACGGTCGACATAATCGTCTATCTGAGCAAGTTATTCGGAACACGATAAATCGTTGCAGCAATTGGAGCCCAGAAGCCTTTGTCGAGACTCCTTTACAACCATTAAAACTCACTGTTTGGTGGAATTATCATTTTTTAAGGACGATGCCGGCCAGAATGTTACCACCAATGGAGAGCGCTATAGAAACATGATTTCTGACTCCTTCGTTCCTCACTTGAATAACATTACCGTGACAAAGCTTTGGTTTCAACAAGATCGCGCAACATGCCATACGTCGCGCAACACCACCAATTTATTATTTAAAACATTTCCTGAGTGTACATATAATGGACTTATGAATTGGCCTCCACGACCTTTAGATAACTTTCTTTGGGGATATGTGAGGTCACTACTCTATGCCGATAAACCAGAGACGTTAGACGATTTAAAAGTCAACATTCGCAGTGTTATTGCTGATATACGGCCGTCGAAAATTGGAGTTCACGATTGCGCTTTATTCGAGCTAACCGTGGCGCGCATATGCCCGAAATCATATTATGTCCTATTGACATAAAATTATCTATTATGATATTGACATTAGCATCAAGTGTTTTATTTCATATTTGTATACCTCTAAAAAAACACCCTTTATATATCGTTTCTCTTCCTATTTCCGCGTTGAAGTCCCCAAGTGTGATGTTCACATCGAAGGATAAGAAATTGTCATATATTTCATCCATTGTTTCGTAAAACGCGTCCATACCTCTTTATCCTTATCTTCCATAGGCCAGTTTACGTTCAGAAATATATAGTTATATCGAAGACCCCGGTTTTTGGCCTTCGACATTTGGTCGTTGTAAAGTACTTACGTCCATTACGTTTTGCACACATTTTTTTACTGATGAAGAATTCTGTTGTCAGATTGTGGGTACCGTCCTAAATGGTTGTTCCGTTTGAAAATCGAACTTCTTGTACCGCTGCGATGACCAGTTTATTCTTACTTATTTCGATGAGTACTGTTTGGAAGGCCGCGGTCTGTCAAGCTGCTTACGTTCCACGAGCCTATCCTTAATTTTTGTGAATTTCTTTTCATGGATTATCGCCCTTCATTCCGTCCTCTGGAATATTTTACATAAGGAAGACCAGCCATATTTAACACCACGCTGGGTTAAAAATGTTTGACATTATTTTGAGTGTGGGTACTGCAGAGTCATCAGCTTTGCGCCTACCTCTCTCATTTTAGTCATAGGGCAGAGATCCATTGGCACTCCGAGCCACGGGTATTTTCTATCCCCTGCCCCGCAGGAGGTGGCAACTCGGAAATATTGTGCATATCATGTATTCTAGACTACAGTTTGCCTTTGCTTGCCTTTATGCTCACCTCATTGCGATTTTTGCAACATTGACCTTGTGCAGCTATAAATTATATTTTTGACATCCGACCTTAACTCTAATTCCTCCACCGTTTGTTCTCTTTACAGATTAACAAATCGCCATATCATTGTGTGACTGACGAAATTCCTCGGGAAAAAATCACTCTTGGGTTCACCAAACCCCTACTCAATCGTCTACAAGACTTGCATTACTAACAACAACTCATCTACAATAACGCCTTTATACAGCTGATACTCTATCGATACCGATATCCTTATAATCTGCTGAACAACCGTCGAACAAGAAGCCGCTTATCGCGATAGTAATCATATCTCATGGAATCTTCATTTCTCATCTAATTGTCGTTCGTCATTAAGTCTGTTGAATGTCGCGTTACTGTTTAAATTGATGTGATTAAGTGATTTAAGAGAGTCTAACTCTGCCCGTGCTCTGTGTTTTTTTTTGCTTTTTTTTATCTTTTTTGTTTTGTGATTAGATCGTTACTCTAGTTTGCCGAAAGACCGTGAGAAGAAAGAGGAGAACAATTTATTTTTTTTAAATAATTTTGCACATTCCTCTTTGGAACCATTATTAAACATTTCTTTTTGTGATTTTTGCATGCTTGTGACGGGTTTTCTCTGTGACTCTCGCGAACAATAGTTGAGATTGTGATTTCAAGACTGAGATTAGTGTTTGGGACTCGGCTTCGAGCGGATTTTGATCTAAGTGGAATAATTGGAATTGAGTGTTAAGCTCTTCTAGTTATGCTCCTTACACGAAGGCGTAAATTTATCAAAAGGTGATAACAACAACTATTTTTCCTTTTTGCTTGTTTTGTTATGTCATTTAGTTTTATGTTCTTTATGTTATGATTTATGCCTTCTTTTGATAGTTCATCATATAACAAAAAAAACGCCACAAGAACTCTATACAGCGAAGAAAAGAGAGTGCGCTAAAGATTTTGCACTGCACACAATAAATCATAACACACTTGAGGCTCTCCGTAATGTTTTTTTTGTATGTTTTGTTCATCTAATTGTGTTCGCAAGTTATGAGTTTAGTAGCTCGGTTATAGCAATGAGAAGCTAGCGACTGTTCTTTAGTCTGTCAGCTGTGTGTATGAATAATCGTTTCATTCAGAGGTGACAAGGGGGTTTTAATAAGTAATAATACAGACGATAAGCGCACAGAAAAGAGCAGACGATAAAAAAAAACTATTGTAATTTATACTAAGTAAAAAGAGAGCAAATACAATAGATACATGTAAATGAACACGTTAGCTGACAGTAATCGTTGAGAGTAGCGTAAGAAGCTTGTTGATCGTGCGGCTAGTATGGTCTAAAACATACAGTACACACCAAACGGACGGTTCATTCAATATTCCTCATGACTTTTCAAAATTCATCATCATTTTCAGTTTCAGTTTTGTGTTTTGTTTGTTTCTAGCAGTTTCGATTATTATTGTAGTTTTCAAACAAAATGATTTTTTCTTATGATTTTACTCTGTTTTCACTGTTCAGCTTGGGGAGTGATTGACTTCGAATTGATTGTTTGTTTTCTGTTTGTTCAATATTCGATGTTTTGTGATTTTCAAAGAGATATTATAACCAATTGAATCGAAAACACTAAAAACTACACTAAAGTGAACGAAAGTTTGGAAAGAAACGAAAGCAAAACGTGCGCTTCTTAGCAAACATGTATGAAACATACAAGTTTTTTAATTTGCTATTTCGCGCAACAATCATTCCTGGAGTATTGATAATATCATGGCTAACTGGGTTGTAAGTATAGCTCAATTATGTTTATTTATTCCTTTTTTATTTTGCTATCTCATTTGCTGCTCGGCTGTTGTAATTTGTTATTTCTTTAGATATCGTAAATCCTTTCCTCGTACATTGTGTCTATTGTATATTAGTTCTGGGTGGAAATGGTGCTCCTTTTGTGTAGATGCCTGATGTACGCAGCTTTCTTAGTCGTTTTCTTTTGTGTGCATAAAATAATTCACGCAGATTGTGTTTTTCATTATCATTAGTCATTCAAATTCAATATCAATGTGTGTACGAGTAGATTACTTGATGTTAATGAACTTATGACGAATTTTTTGTTCACTTTTTTCTATGTGATTTACTAAGCTTTGTAGTTTCTGGTTTTTACGTTGGGTTATCAGTAGCAAGTCTTGAAGCAGACCATCTGAATATTTTGTTTTGTAGTTTGTAACATTAGATCGTAATCAGGGAAAAGTTAGTTTGTACTAACGATGAGGACTGCGCATAGTTTAGTTTGTGCTTGTGACTAAGTGGCGTTACCTTCAAAGGAACACAAAGCGATAGTATATGAAAGATGATGTGTAATGGAGGCAAGTTAATGAGCAAATGTCACGAACGTTGTGTATTTTGATACATAACCATAATAGCACATTCGGCTCGATTTTGTCCATCACCATTTGTGCACCATTTTTGGTGCAGTACATATGTATGTACTTTGTTGGATCATCGCTTTTAACATTATTCGAAGGCGTTAAATTTCTACAAACAATAAGAAAAAAGGAAGGGGCATCTTGCAAAAAAATAAAATTAAAACCATCAATTAGTGTAGACACATGACAGGAGATTGTTTCCTTTCTAGGATATAATTGCAAGTTTGTTCAGCTGTTTAGAGACTCTTTATTCTGTTCGTAGCGCACACCATCGTTAATAAGAGATTGACGGTCGCAATATGTATACATTCGATTCTAATTCCAATTTTATATATCAATTGATGACCCCAGCGAATCTGTGCACGTAATCTAAATGCATTGTTAGTTTGTACGCATTATCAGCCATATAACTTCAATATTGTTCCGGTTCCTTACCTATTGGTGACTTTCTGGGTCTAAGTCCTAGGAACTTTTGAAAGTCTCCTATCCACCTGAATTCTATTTATGCTTAAGCCGACGTAAGATGACTCATGCCGAGGACATTGCGTAGGACATTGCTCATATGATCTAGCAATCCTCTGTTATGTCTGATCATTTTTTTTATCTTAACATGTTGTTGGGAATATTTTCAGTGGGTTTCTTGTAGTAGTTTTTTGCCTATACGATGGCTGATTTTTGAATTTTTATTACTGGAATGGGTAGTGATTTACTTTCCCCATCGTATCGAGTGAGGCTTACATGTTATTAAGAATATCGAGACACTGTTTTCGATTGTTTTAATCTTCCAATCGATGTGGTTCCGTTTTCTTTGCCTATACTTACCAGGTTATTCAAGAGGTTTTTTCGTTCGATTTTTTGGTTGGAAATACATTTAATTATCCAGTATAATCTCCCTGAACTTCAATAAACTTGCTCCAGTGACCTTACTCTTCCACGGCGGCTATTACCTCTTCGTTCAATGAAAATCCTTTTCCACGCATTGATTTTTTGTGATATGAGACCAACTAAATGTCTGAGGGTGACAAGTCTGGCGAAATTGCGGATAGTGCAATAGTTCATACTTTAATTCACCGATTTTCGTGATGATTTTTTGAGCTGTGTTATAGGATGCGTTACCTTTAGGAAAAACTTAAATTTTGATTTTTACATCCAGTTGTTTCAAAAGGTTTATCGTTTTATCCACAAACAAAATTCCTTGTGCATCCCAGATGACTGATGCTGAAACCTTTGTGGCCGATTTGTAGATTCTAACTCGCTTTGAAGACGAATTACTGGGTTCACACCACTCCTTAACCTCTTGTTTTGATCCGGGATCATAGTGGCAGATCCAATTCTCATTGACAGTGATAAAACGGCACACAAAATCCTTTCTATCTTTTCCAAAGTGCTCAAAATGTTAATGAAAAGTTACATAAGATTTTTTTTGTTCTCTTTAATGACTGCGCCAAAGGATGTGTAATCTTAGAAAGATACCTGAAGCCCGGGCTACTGGTATGCACGATTCGCAAAGGCATACGCATACATATGTACTAAACTACACCCCGTGCACTTCGACCACTCTCCTCGCGGGTCTGACGTTAGGTATTACTTCGCGGGGCTGGTTAGCAACTAATGCTATGTGCTCTGTATCTGCCGTTTCAGCTCTTCTTAATCTTTCGAGTCTTCTTAGCTCGTTCTGCACGCTCGTTATGAAGGAGCAGATCTCCAGCCAGTAGTCCCCTGTGCTTATCATGTTGCTTACTAGAAGCTCCGGGATCAGCAGGTCCCGGTTCTTGTGTCTGCGAAGCGTTTGCAGTCGAAAATTGCGTGTTTTATAACTACCTTTTCTCCGGACATTCTGGGCAGAAGGGCGAGCTATCGTGTCCAAATCTGTGAAGATATTTCCGATAGCCACCGTGACCTGATAGGAATTGCGTAAGGTGGTAATTGTGTGTTCTTCTTCCCCAAAACGTCGATGTTAGGGATCAGCTTGTGGGTCTATCTGCACTTTGCCGTGTTATTTCACTTGGATCGCCGCAGTGCCGCAGATGTTGCCCTTTCTTCTGCTTTTATCCTCCGGATAACGCTGATCTCTTAATGTACGCCTAAGGCTAGCCTTGTGCATCTCGTCGGCGAGGAAATCGATAGGGACAATACCTGCTATAACACAGGCTGCTTCATTCGAGATTGTTCTTATTGTTTTCTTTTCTTTTTATTTTCTTCGTTGTAAGAGCTTCCGTCCAGACCGGCGCAGCGTACAGGAGTATTGAGCTCACCAATCTGGAAAGCAGAACCCTTCTTGCGTATCCCGGCGCCCACCGATGTTTGGCAGCCTTGTGGAAAGCGCTGTCTACATTTGTGACACCTTTTTACTGCAATATTCGACATGGGTCTTAAAGTGGATTCTGTTGTCAAATATCTAAGTATTTTAACGCCTTTTTAGGTCTGATTGATTGGCTCCCAACCCGGAAGTTTGCGTATTCCTCAGTTTATCGGCTGTTTATTAAGACCGTCTTGAGGTCAGCTAGTTCAAAGTTGGCGATCGCTTCATCCGTGGCGGGCTCTACCTCGGGGATGTGTTTCGCTTCATTAACTACGGATATGTCGTCAGCAAAACCAGTAATCTTGACTCCATGGGATAGCGTTAATCACAAAATTCCATGTTCCACAGAAGAAATCCAAGGACTTATCCCTGGGGGACTCCCGCGGAAACATTGTAGTATTTAAAGCCATCGTCTGTCTGGTACCCTGCTTCCTGTTAGTGGAGTAGTTAAGAATTATCTTCACAGGGTAATGTAGTCCATTCACTCTGGTCAGAGACCTCCTAATGCAGGACCATTTTGCGAAATGAAGGGCATTTTTAACGACCAGCGTTACTACTGCGCAATATTTATTGTGCTCGCACAAGGGTATGTTTTTGTTTTACAGTTAACGAAGGCGGCACTTATTTTGAGAGCTTTCTGCAACCCAAAACTTCACACTGCCTACACCCACCTTTTATACTCATGCCCTTTATTTCTGCACTTTTTAGACGCCTTTCACGTGGGACATTTTTAAGACTCTTATGACTATTGCACCATATTCAGATTTTGCATTGTACAAAACTACTGTGACACGTCAACTCTGAATGTTTGCAAATATGCGAAGAAGTTAACGAACCTACATTGAACGTCAACGTGTTTATGAGAAAGTAGTTCCATTTTAAAGAAAGTAAAACGATGATAATAATAACGTCTTATCGAACGACAAAACTTAATGAACAACCTAGAAAAATTAAAAAAGAGCTCTTTAAGAAAGCAAGGGCTTTCCTTCCATCATAAGACTGAATTATGATACTAGTGGGCTCCTGAACTTTTACGTTCCGATTAGGTAAGCTGCACTGCCTTTATAGAATAGATTCTTGTTAAATTTTAGGATTTTTTAATTTAAATTTAAGAAATTTGGTTCCAAAATAAGGGCCTGTAAGCCAAACTTATAGAGCACTTGCAACAAGATTCAAAATGAACCTTCATGGTAATAAAAAATTTACGCCAAGATCTTAGTTTGAAGGCTTACGAGAACCAGTTGCAAGAACTGAAGCGGAATGACTATCGTTTGTGTCGAAATTTCGGTGAACGAGGCAAAAATCAATTAGCATTAGATCTGCTGTCTGATAGAAAAATTGTGTTCAGTGATGAGGTTCATTTTTGGCTCAATGGGTATGAGAAGGTAATCCACATGAGATTATCAAAACGTCGTTACAGCCCGAAAAAACGTTTGGTATTTGGTAAGGTCTGTGGGCTGGTGAAGGTATTGAACCATATTTTTTTTAAAAAATAGGAGGTTAATCAACGTGTTATGGTCAACTGCATTCGCTAATGAAACAAAATTAATCACTTTTTCATTTCCCGATTTAATGGCATTAATGTAGGAGAGATATGGCTCCAGCAAAATGGCGATGTGTGCCGTCAATTTAATGAAGAAAACATTCGTTGAATGCTTAATTTCTCCTAATGGAGCTGTAAATTGGCCTCCAAGATCTTGGCGCCTCTTGATCATTTTCTTTCGGAATACTTAAAGTCTGCGCTGACAAACCAAAAACAATCCATGCGTTGAAAGCCAACATTATTCTTGTTATTGAGGACATACGGCAACAAAAGTTCAAAAAAATTGTTGAAAACTTGTCTCTCGGATGACATTCATCATATCCAGCCTTGGTGCAAGTAATCGCCCTCAGATATAATACATTTGTGCCACCACTTTTTCCAATCCTCGAAGCAGTTCTGATGTGCGCTTTTTGTCTGATGTGATCTTTATGTCCTCAATCGCGGCAAATCTCCGTCCCTTCATGGATCTTTTCAGTTTTGGGAAGAGAAAAAGTTCGCGGGGAACTAAATTTGGTAAATACGATGGTTGAGGCATGATCACAAAATTGTTTTGGCTGAAAAATTACCCACAAGCAACTGTGATGGTGGATCGTGATGCAACAGTCATGCATTTTTTCATGTATTTTCCTGAATGCACACAAAAATCAATTGAAGTCATGAGTTAGACTGAGAAAGTATCTTAATTAATTAAGAGTTTTGACTTCTGATTACTACATCTTTTATCTTTTTCGGATTTTGAAAGAAAAATCAATTACTTCCTTAAAAATAAATTTGTATTAATGGTTCGGATTACATGATATTGGGGATTATCAGAACTTTCGATAGGTTCTTGATAGATTTGCCCACGTTAATACTCAACTCAGGACCAATATAGAACTCTACTATATGTAGAAAGAAGAAAATCATATGCAATCTGTTCTAGTACTAAGAACTTCTTAGTAATGGCACACCTGACGTTTCTGTAAGGCAAGTAGCATCTTTACTTGACCCGTGATACAAAGACCTTGAGCATGAACATTTTCATGTAAGAGCTCCCAAATTAAAGATGCTCCTAATGAAAAGTGTTCCTTCGGACCATGCTATTGTAGAAAAAAATATGAACTAAACTGGTTCACCGCATACATATTTTCTTTAATTACACGTGTTATTCTAAATACACGTGTAATATTAAATGCACGGGTAAATATAAATACACGTGTTCCTACACGAACCTTTTAATTACACGTGTAACACGTGTACACGATTACACGTGTAATCGAGGGCTCTTAGTAAGAAGTATTAAACATTTTAGTTACCTTTTTAGTCTTCTGTGATGGGGTATATGGAAAATTGGGCCTTCTTACCATTTATTAAAAATCTTACATCGGTATTAGGTATGCAGCATTTAGCTTTGAATCACTTGCTCTTATGTGATCTTCCGGGCCCCTGTCTATAATGCGTTCCGACTACTTTCTGTGGAGTTTTTCTATTTTTATCGGTATAAGCCGTCGTTATTTTGACTTTGTTTTTTTTTTTTTCGAAAGTACCAGTATATGGACATCAATAGGTTTTTCGGAGCACCTGGTACTTGGATTGGATATAGTTTCTATAGTTTACGACGCGACTTTCTCCTTCAGTTGTGCTGTCAAGTACGCATGCTCTCTGTGTTCTTCTGGACCTATTCCGTATGGTTTATCGGCAAAAGTCACGGTTACGCTATCAATAGGAATTAATGTTGTTCCTAGAATTCCATCGCGCAATCCAGATTTGGCGATACAAATCACATTAAAACCAGCATTCCCTTCACACTTGCCAGATATGCAAATTTCAGACTTTCCCATTAGTCGATGTCAGAAAATGTCCGTGAAAAGTACGTATGTTTGTTCGTTTGGATAAAATGTGTACATGGCGATGGGACATACGGATCATTACCCGAACGTGGTGCGTAAACAACACTCTTTGGTTATTAACGTCTGTACATACATAATAAAATCAGAAAACGCTTATATGGCACATAACGATAAGTTTGTTTTGATTGTTTCTTTAAATCGTAGCTGGACGCTAGCGTTATTTGCGTGCATAGTATCTTATCTAGATAAATATTTGATGGCTAGTTAATCCCACGCTTGACAAATTGTGTTGTGATATATTTTACATAAACAGCGTGTTATCGGACGTATTTTAATTGCTGAATATTGTGGTGAACTAATTATTCGGCATTGAATAGGTGAGGTGAAATCGATGTCAGTTGTGCTCGTACATTGTTTATGTAAAGTTGGAAAATTGTGTTCTAGCGATTTGGCAATGTTGACTTTATTGTAAGTGAGTGTATTATGACACTGCAAAGTCGCATATTCAGGGCGGTAGTTGTAGATGTAATTAGTGCTAGCCTAACTATTGTTATAACGTCTAAATGCGTTATTATTCGAGTTTGGTGGAGAATTGAAAACATACCTTCGTTAACGGCGTCACATTAACCATTGAGCCATAATGGGATTTATTTCAGTTATGAGTTTAATAGTTTACTTGTCGTTTGACGTAAGAAAATGTTTGTTTCTTTCTATGAGAATGTTGAGTTATTGTATTATCTGACTGATAATTTCACTTAATTGCCATTGAAAACTGACGAGCAATGGGCCATTATTGGTAAGGGCCTCTTTTGTTGTTTTGTTGTACTACGCATAAAATAGTGTTTTATCAGTATTCATACTTAGTGCCGATCACTTTCTTTAATCGATAGTAGATAAAGAAATCATATAAAAAAGGGCAATAATAACAAGAAACTATGGAATGTGACTTCAAGATATTTACCCTAGTTAAGAACACCTGTTGGAATATCATAATCAGTACAATGGGGACTCAAGAGCCCGTCTACTAGGCACTAGTTGAAATGCGGGTCGGATACGGATAAGAAAGTGTGAGAAAATCGGTAAATTTATTTTACTGCAAACATTGCTTGTAGTTGAATTGACCCCTGATTGCTTCTTACCGGAACCCACTTTTCCATTATTTAACTTACTCGAAATAATTCCTCTAAATAAGTTAGTTTCGATAATTTGTTGTTAAACTAGGGAAAGGAACAATACTCACTAGATGGAATTGGTTTGTTCAAAAAATAAGATGACTTTTTTAATTTTGCCAGCTAAGCGGTATGGATTTTTGAATGTTTTTCTGTTATGTTGGTACACAGATCCCCTAACGTACATATGTTGACATTGGCAGTCATTTTGGATATTTAGTTTGAAAGTGTGAAAAATGAAGTGCTGTGACGTCTTCAATTGTTGACCGTGGAATCTGGTCAATCTGTTCTGACCAAAAAAATGATTGCAAATAGCACAAGCTCTTCACAGAAGGCCGAGAAGATGTTGATGGCGATATCCGCCCTGGACGCTCCAACACGTCAACAACGGATAATAACAGTGAAGACAATTGCTATTCAGAATAGTCAAATGACTATCAGAGAAGTTGTTGAGGATATTGTCATTTCGGTTGGCCCATGCATACGATTTGTTCGGATATTTGGGGAATGAAACCTGTGTTTGGATTGAAATTCCTAAATTTTGACGCTTGAGCATGGCTCGAGAACTGTTGAATGACGTAAATTACGATCCAGATTTGATGAAAAGAGTCATCACTGATGACGAAATATGGATGTATGGTTATAACGTCAATTATCCCCATGAAAGCGACCAGAAGAGCAAAGACTGAAAAGCAAGCCATGTGCGGTCAAATGTGTTAGTTTTGCCCACTCTTTCCTTCGATTACAATGGCGTCGTTCATCATGAACGCTTGCCGGTAGGTCGTACTGTCGGTAAGAAATGTTATCATAAAGTTATGCGCTGAGGGAGCCCCAAAATGTGGAGATACCTCATTTTTTGACTACCAGATTGTAAATTGAGATTGATCAGAAAATTTTCCTTAGACTGAACACCGTAGACATTTATTTCATCAGTTTTTCTCTAGCAGACTAGATTATATGGTCGAATCACGTTAAGATTTCATGTGATACGTATGAATGGGAAGTTATGCGCTGTCCGGATTTGTGGAAAAAAAATTCATGGCTGTTGCATCACGGTATAGGTGAATTATTCGTCATATATTGTAAGTTGCTTAGGAGTAGTTTTATGGCATGATTTACCATGATTGGCATGATAAAGATCGCGTCGTTAGTATAACTCAAAACCATGAAAGCTGGTGCAAGTGTGTTTTGTTTGAGAGGAATTATTTTGAAGAAAACAGAAAATATTGATGAATAAATAAATACTTTTCGATAAAAATAAAAAGTCACCTTCTTGAACAAACTTCGCAGGTCTTTAATTTCTTTCCAACATAGCTGTGCGCATTAACTACTCTTTAAAGACGGTTCATGTATTTTTAAACATTTAAGCTTTATCCTTTTTTACATTTTTTTTGATTTCTGTTTTAGATATCCCAATTTTTATGTTAATTTGCTTATTTTTGTATAAATCAAAGAACACATTTTACACGTTTGCTTTCGTTGTACAAAAAAAAACAAGTCAACCACTGTATCTATTGTATTCCTTTCTTTTTGCAGAACATCTATTCTCTTTTAGATGTACGTAAAAATGTTATTATGTAAAGTAATGTTTAGTTGATTGTTAATTATAATTCCAAAAAAAAATTGTTTATTAAAAGCAATTCAAATACTATCTCCACTGATTGTTCAAATTAATTTTCAAAGTATCAAGTTGAATACCTTCTCGATTAACATCAATTGTAGCTTTTACATGAGGTGAGCGGAAGATAAGTTTGATTTGCCTTTAATAGACATAAATGTTTACCAATTGCAATACATTATATTTGATTCATTTTTTTATTATATCATTAGCTGATTTTCAATTTCTTGTGCAGAAAAAATACACAAAGTAACGGGAATTAATATGATAAGCACGGAATGCACTGAGTGTGGAACGGTACAAAATGATACGATTAATTAGATGTGTGCGAGCAATGATTTGAATTATCAACTTTTTACAAAATTGTTCCATGAAACAAGATCTAATGACTGGTTGTGAGCAGGCTTGATAGATTTTTTTTCTTGCTTATTCCTCAATAATTTCTTCAGAAATTAACTTCTCTCCAAATATTTAACAATTTCCACAATAATTCTGCCTCCAAAGCAGGATTACAGTGATCGATCTTTGGGATAGGAAAATTTTCCTTCAATGATTCGTCTGTAATCAAATTTATTCTTGCGAAACGGCAGCCCTTTATGTTTTGGTTAAGAACAGAAAGTAAATCCAAATGGTGCCCCGCCTGGCCAATATATGTACATACATCTATTAGAGGCTGGGCTATCATGACAATTTTTTTTTTTTTGGTTAATTATTTACGAAGCATTACACAAGCACAGGGATATTATAGGATAACTTTACACTAGCATTTCTAGCTTGTATTCGAAAAACCTTCGCATTCGACGGAACTTGTTCAGTTTTTGTTGATCCAGAACCAGTCAGATAGTGACACAGTCGGCAACTTCCTCTCCTATCCGTTTTTTTTTTCTTCTCACCCATTTTATTCGATTTTTATAGCAAGCATTCTGAACCGAAAATTTGAGTCTTGCATGCGATTTATAAGTCAAATTACCAACTTCCCATTTGATACCCTTTTAAGCTTCCATATGATATCTTCATTTGTTTCCAAGATGCATTCAAGATAGGCATGGATGACAATACCAGAGATTTGAAAAAATCTAAAAATCATCGATCGTATCAAGCTACATGGGACCTTTTTGACGGATGACTGCAAACTAAGCAGGCGGCATGTTTCATCTGAAAAGACGGTGGCCAAGATACATCCAGCGTAGCAGCAGATAAGACATTTATTTAATATGTCACCACTTGAACCGTGTGCCAGTGCGCCTAGCACACACTCAGATGCCTATCCTCTAACTTTCGCTTGTAGTATAATTTGATTATGTTGTGTGTTATAGCTATATGGAACCGAAAAATTAGGTTAATGAGTGCTATTTGGCTACCCAAACTACCGACTTCCCGTTCTTGACTTGTACAGACGATGAACAGTTTACAACAACTTACAGTAGTTGTTTCGTTATAAAAACAAACCACCAATTCATTTATTAACAAACGTTATCAGGTATTTATTATGCAATTAAGTCTCGAATTATATTGGTTTGGGGTTGATATTATTACTTGTTCACGACATATGCGAGCCAAAAAACCGTTGAAAACCTAAAAAATTGTCTCACGTTAACCCAAATTTCTGACTACCAGTTCGTATACTGTGAAATTAAAAAAAAAAAGTTCATTAGACTGGTCTAAGACTCTAGAGACCGTGGACATTTTTTTTATCAGTTGTTTTTTTTTTAGTAGATTAGATCATGTGGTCATCACTAATTGCTGATTTACTACTGTTATTCAGAATAAGAGTTGCTGGTTCTGACTACATAGGCGATGTAAGTTTTCCCGCATAATACGAACTAGTAGCTTATTTATTTTCGTCATATAATGCCCGTAGGCCGCTATATTTTAACCTGGCCGAATCTGACAGAGCATGACAGAGCGAAAATAAAGCAATTCGAGATCTATGTATGTAGGTGTCAATGGTAGTCTTCTTTTCCACAATCTTTCTGCCTTTATACCTATTTTAAACAAAAAGAGCATATTCGAGTCACGTTGAGGTTTCATGTGATCCATATGAATGGGTAGTTCTGTGTGAGTGGAGGATCGGGAATATTCTTGACTGAATTTCTTAAAATCATTCTGTGCCACCGATCACTCAAACATCTTTTAAACTGAAGTGTTAGCGATTCGGGAAGCGTGCAAAACACTCGCCGTAATAACACGTCCACCCCCGAAATTAATCGATTTGGCGCTGTACTGATATCACGCTTCTTTGGGATCTAGGACACAAAAAACATAGAGGGGATGAGAAAGCGGTTGAATTAGCCAAGATCGGGGCTACCTCAAACTCACCTACTGAAACAGTGGGGCTGTCGCTGAACCTTCTCAAAGGCAACATTCTGCAACACTTTTTCAACATAGCCAGTCATAGGTGGGCTAAATCAACTAGATACAGGATATCAAAAATAACCTGGCCCCCTATTCAAAAAACAAAACAAAAGACTTCCGCAATAGACCCATATTAGCCTATAGGCACTCCCGCTGCCAGAATAGGCATCCGGTCTACCACCCACTGTCGTAGTTATCATAACACCCAGGAAGGGGAAACCCCGCACCATTGATTCTGCGAATGGTCAGCACAGGCAAGTCTCAGGCTCTGTACCTTTGGCAAATACTTCCTCGATGACCTCTTAGATAGGCTGGATTTAAATGAACATCCCCTTTCACATCCTTAGGTTTCGCAAGTTTTGTTGCATCAAATCAGCGCCTAAGCCCTAATTGTAACCTGGCGCGCATAGTCGTGTAGCCACCTCAACCTATGTACATACCTACCTGGGTGCGACCGCTCCGAAGCAGGCACTGCGATTTTAATGTTAGTAGTAAATGTACTCCTCCGCGTTTGAACAGCTTCAGTTCAGTTTTAGATGTGAAAGTGATGGGACAGGATAACCAACTAGAAGAGCATGAATGTTAATAAAAAGTGCTTACTTATTCTATAAGAGCTTAAAACTGCCCACAATGCCGTGTAGGAAGCCTAGTGCGTTTGGGCCTTGCGCCTTGCGTAGTAAACGAAAGAACCCTGCAGTTATGATTAGAAAAATTGAGATCGGAAACATGACTCTTGAAAGCGAGCTACGCGGAACGAAGTACCAGCCTTCTACAAAGATGAGCTGCACGCAGAGAAATTAGGTGTGCACTATTCGACTGTTTTCGTCACTTACAAGCGCTTGAAAAAGTCAAGAAACGCGCCAGACTTCGTGAGCTGACTGAGTATAACGTGATGGCTTGTGGTTTGAACTTCTCTTACGAGGGGTGATCCAAAAGTTGTGATAATTAAAATGAAACACATAGTTAAAAAAAATTATTTATTTCTCTACATGGTCTCCTTTCCATCCATCTTTTCTCTAAATCCAGGATTCCCTTAGAAAATAATTCTTTGTTTTGACTTTCCCAAAACGCTTAAACAGTGGCCATAATTATGCTATCGTCTTCAAATTTCTTGCTCCAGATGTGTTTCGAGGAAAGAGTTAGAAGTCACTGGAAGCTAGATCTGGCAAATAGAGCGGGTGTTCGAGCAGTTCGAATATCGTTTCTTGAATGGCAGCCATCGCAACTGCAGCTTGGTGAGCCGATGCGTTATCTTGGTCAAACAGCACTCCATCTCACAGTTTGCCGCGTCTTTTTTCCTAAATGGCCTTCCGCAATCTATTTATCTGCGTAGTAAGATCCCAAAAATCGAACTCCCTTTTTTAAATATTCCATCATAATTATTCCTTCAGCGTCCCAAAAATTGAATTTCTTTCCCGTCGGTGAGGAGGTTAGCTTCCAAGTCATTTACTGTTGTTTAGTTTCCGGATCAAAATGGTACATCCAGGTTTCGTTCATGGAAACGTAACAAAAACATTTCCTTATCTGCTTGGAACTTCTCAAGATTCACCCTGAATGAGGACTCGTTTTTCTTTTGCTCATCGGTTAAGATTCTCGGTATCCAATGCGCAGACATCTTTTTCATATGAAATTTGAACACTGCTGTATAAAATCTATTTGATCTCAGTTATATGCCTGATGGTCACTCTTCGATCTGCCAACACAACATTTTCTGAGGGACGTAGGTGGGCGTTCTTGCGATGTTCATCTGCAGTGGATGTTCTGCCCATTGCAAACTCCTTGGCCCAGCGTGCTACTGTGAAATACGGAGAAGCAGAGTTTCAGAATGTGTTCACCAAGGCGCTGTGTATGTCTTTGGTAGACAGCATTTCAAGCAAGGGTACTTGGTGACAACTCGAATTTCCGATTTCTATCATTATTTGTGTATAACCCCCGTATTTCCCGGCACTGAAAAAAATGCTTTTCTGCAGATGTCGCTGGCCCAGATGTCGTGATGGGAAGTTCTTCAAAATAAACGTCGCTAATCGGCACAATGGCTAGATGTTGATTCCCCAGAAGATATTATACATCATTTGTTTCTTCATCTTGCCTTCACAACTTATTGAATCCCATCGACTCGCCATTAACTCAATTGACCAAATAATTGATTTAAGAGATCCTCAGGATGAAATCCCTCTTTTCGGCGACTTCATACTTCCTCATCTTAAATGAGCTCAATCTGACGATCAAACATTTTATATTGCCACTAATCCCACTACTGCCAAAGAATGTCTCTTCTTGGACTGCCTAGCAGATTCAAACCTTATCTAAGTTAGTGACTAGATCTCATATTCACAACTGATCCCTTCAATTCTTATGTTTCACTTTGTCACCTTTTCAACCATTGATAACTTAAATCCTCCCTCTTTCTTTCCTTTTTTTCACGATTCTCCATTACAGAATAATCCTCCTACAGTTCTGGACTCTCACGATTTCCACAAAGCAAAATTTCACCAAATCTATGAATACCTTAAAAAAGCCCCTCTCAATTTTGACAACCGCACCGTAAATGACTATTCATATTCTACAGGGAAATATTTAACTCCCATTTCCCAACGTTAAACTTTCTCCACCTCCCCATCCTGGGCAGGCTCCGTTCTCTAAGAAACAAAAGAAATAAGCAGTGGACAATCTTTCTTCGTACTCAATTCTCTAATGACTCCCCCACTACATGGGTAGCTATTTCCACTTTACCGCACTTCACATTACCAACGTTATTTAATTGAAATCTTATAAGTGATCCTAAGTCCTTCTTTAAGTTTGTTAGCTACAAAAGATGGCTACTCTACTTCATTCTCCTTTCATGATCAACCCTAAAATAACCCCAATATTAACGCCAACCGTTTCGCCACCTTTTTTACATAATTTTTCCTTTGTTTCAAACTTCGCTTACTTCGATTATTATTTCTTCGATTACTTCGATTCGTATTTCTATGTTGATTTCGCTCCTGAACCTGGCGTCTCTCTGCCGTATTTCTAAAAAAGTGCTCCTCAACCCTCTTTCCCCCTCTCTCAAAAATCCTCAGTTTATACCTTCTCTAGGTGAGTTCCCCCAAAACTATACACAAAAAAGGTCCGAAAAACGATATTAACAACTATCGTCCAAACTCTTCGAGAGTATTTTGTACGAAATTCTAAGTATTCGCTGCAAGTCTTTAATCTCCCCTGGACAACACGGTTTCCTCAAATACAGATCTACAAGCACAAACCTTGTTGTCGACGTTATTTCAACCGATTTCAAACAAGATTTGATAAAATCTCCCACAGATTTCCAATACTTATTTCTCTGAAGCGGATGTCTTCTTACCTGAAAAATCGTTATTACAGTGTTCGCATCAGGTGTGCCTTTTCTAACCCTTTTTTTAGCTTCCTCCAGGGTCCCCTAAGGCAGCCACTTAGGTTCATTAGGTGATTAATCATTCCCACATCTCACTATATGCCGACGACACCAAGTTCTTCAAGACCATTTCCTCCCGTCATGAATCTTCCCTTATTCAGGTCTCAATAGTTTTTCCATTTGGTGTTCCAAAAAATTGCTTGGAGCTCATCATGCCAAATGCCAATCAATCACTTTTCACGTTAACGAATCAAACCTAACCCTCGTGTCTATTTCCTCAATAATCAACCTATCTCCGCCGTTCAGGCTATTTGCCTACTTGGAAGATTATGTGACCAGGAGCTAAATTTTCGCGCACATATCGACGAAATAATCCTTAAAGCTTATTCTGCACTCGGTTTCGTGAAGCGATACTCTAAAGAATTCTCCAACCTGTACATTACCCGATCTCTCTACATAACCTATGTCCCCTTCTTGAATACGTCTATCAAGTGTAGTCTTCTTACCAACAAATCCACATTTATAGAATTGAAAGCATCCGATGCCGGTTCCTACATTTCCCTCCTCGAGGTCTCCTATGGAACAATCCTTCCGTCTTAAACTAATCAACATGAACACGTTGGAAGAAGGAAGAACTGTATCTGACATTCTTTTCATCCATCGACTCCTTTCAGGTACCATTGACTACGTGACCCTCTACAACTCTGTCTCTATCAACACTAATCCGCGCAATGTTCGAAATCTCCGTCTCTTTAACTACCCACACCCATACCGTTAATGGTTCCTAGACGTAAGGCGACTCCATTAATAAGTTTTTAATCCTTGTTAGGCAAAAATATCTATCCCTTTCAGAGATTCCCAAACCTTACTTCATTTATTGATTTGTTTCTGATTTCCCTGGTGACGGTTTCATTCGAACTTGTACGAGTATAGTGTGCCTTGCATCTGGTAATAAGTATTTTTTGAAAAACCAAACTGTCAAGTCAACGATAAAAAAACCCTTTTCCGTTCCGAATCACCTTTCGTATTTCTGTTTTTAAATAATTGTTTTCCTATGGTTTCCGTCCAGGTTGTCGTAATCATGTTCACTTTTCTGTAAGTTCATTTTAATTCATTAGATCACAGAAACTGTTGTATAGAGCCTCAAACATAGGCTAACTGACATGGTATCATAAAATCATAGTTCTTGTGTCAACAATTATTCAATTGACTTTTGTAAAAGCCATGACATGTCCCATTCACCATGTCTTGTGAAAACTAAATATCAGATGTATGGATACAAAAGCATACTTCCCGAAAATCTATGTTAAAGCTCTAATCAACCAGTCAGTGCTTATCGTCAGAAGAATCTCTAATGTCCGATAAAGCAAGAAAATGATAAACAGCAAACACGACTTATGCGTCAACCCATTGACTAATGTCTTTCTCATTTTGTATTTATTTTTTTTCTGTGTATTCTAGGATATCCCTTATAACAGTACAACTGTTCCTACTCTCGTTTTTCGTATTATTTATAGTATTGCCAATTGTATTTAAATACTCATACACACTGCAGCGGGGAATACTATTCCTAACGTTCAGTAAGTATACGGCGAAAGCTATAAGCAGTTTTTATAAGATGACCTTGTCCTTGCAGTAACCTATCCAAAACACTTGGATCTCAGGGATCCGACAACAGTGAACCTCTGTGCGACACGGAATTTCTATTTACAAGTAAGCGATCCAGATGGGAAAAAGGATGGCATTCGAATCGGGGTGTGGCACGTTTTGCCAATTCATTTGGTTAAGCGATTTTCCAGACAGCTGAGACTCAACGAGGTATGTTAAGATATTTGATCAAATTCGAAGCCACTTGTAATACAATTGGTTATGGTTTTGCAGAAATTCAACGAAGAGATAGAGAATACAACTGATATCGTCGATCCGGATTTGGACAATATAGAATCCGTGATTAAAGCCGAATTCCCTCAAGTAACGAAAGAGAATGAGCAATCGTTCTACGAACAGATGCTTAAGCATCCAGGCACGATCGTCTTGTATTTGCATGGAAATACGGCATCACGTGGATCTGGACATCGAGTGGATATGTATAAAGTTTTACGGAACCTCGGCTATCACGTTCTGACATTTGACTATCGTGGATATGGTGATTCGGATCAGATTCCTCCTACGGAAGAGGGTGTAATTCGAGACGCAATGACGGTGTTCAATTATATCACGAATCATACTAACAATCCGGTCATAGTTTGGGGCCATTCCTTAGGCACGGGTGTTGGAACGCATTTGCTTGCACAATTGAATACTATGAATGTACCGGGTCCGCGGGGGTTAATCCTGGAGAGTCCGTTTACGAATATAAAAGAGGAAATTCGCCAACATCCATTCGCCAGGGTAAATAAAATTGAAAAATTATTTTTATTCCCTTATAACAATTGCTATTTTAGCCATTCAAGCATCTACCTTGGTTCGACTTAACCATAGCCAACCCGATGTACGCCAATTCGTTGCGTTTCGAATCCGATCAACACATTAGCGAGTTCTGTCAACCAATCTTGATACTGCATGCCGAAGACGACTACGTCGTGCCATTCCAGTTAGGCTACAAACTCTACCGCATTGCCTTAGACACCCGCGGAAAGTCCTGGGGCCCAGTCGAATTCCACCGCTTCGATGCTCATCTCAAGTTCGGACATAAATACTTGTGCAACGCACCAAACCTACCGGAGATAGTAAAGAAATTCGTGGACATATACAAGGACGCCACCTATTAATGAGAAACTGTCACCCGAAAGAGAGAGATTGTAGACGAAAAACAAAACCAAAACAAATGAGAAACAAGGATCTCTATTGCCATTGGATTTGATATTAAAAAACAAAAACGAAAACAAAAAAAGTGATACAAATAAAAATTGTGAATGTGAATCTGTGTTGTGTAAGCAATCTATGATCTAATCATAGCCCTAAGTTAAACAGTTTGGCTGTAGTGTTGCAGGCAACAAGAGGAAAGGCAAAAGATCTGTATTGTTTCTAAATTTTTCTTTAATTTTTAGTCACTAACCTCGAACACTGGCTAACTTGTTATAATTTAGTTTGTATTTTACTTTTATCTTAATTTTATGTTTTAATTCCAAAAGAGAAGAACAAGCAGAACGCTTGCGTTTGGGTGAAATTATTCCTTTAATCCGCTTATGTATTGTATTTAAGTAGAGGATACGTTAAGTATTCCGTTTTGCTGTGTTTGTATCGTAGCGTACAAGAGATTGACAATTTGTTGGAAAGCAATTGCCCTCCTTTATCAGACTGATCATGACAAACAGGAGTAAATACACAGAATTATTAAACAAGACTTTCGTGTTGAAATTTAATTTATTTAAGAGAACGCCAGCTATAAAATATCATAGACGATCGAAGAAGTTTTCTTTCATTTTCATTATTGCGAAGTACCTACAGGTAAAGAACGCGTTTTACGAAACAACGGGTGAAATATTTCTCATCCTTTAACGTGAAAATCATGCTCGGGAATCGGAAATCGAATCTCCATATCTCATCAAACGATATTGGTCTCAGGACAATAAGATTCGCCAACTCAAAAATATAATCGAATATTAAGACACAAGGCTACCTAGATGGTGTATTGCATAACCAAATTTATCCCTTTCTGATAGATAGAAGACACCATGCCAACGTTCTAGACGTTTAGCCAATGCTAAAAGATGAATCCAGATTCATAGAATTCAGTGCACACACCAGAACGAAAATAATAACCGGTTTGCCCTACCAGATGACACGGAAACTAACGACGAAGCAGGACAGATCGAAGCAGTAGTGTCAACACTTAAAAATATTGTAGATGAAGCGACGGAAAACAAACTAGTCTATTGCAAAGTTCCTAAAGTTTGACGAAGAATGCAAGGGGAAAGTAACAGCCCGTAATGTTCTAAGACTTCAAGCCCTGAAAATCACCTTTAACTTCTATCAGAGATGTGTCGATGTTTCGAGGTTACTCGATGGTTTCCTTTCAATCTTGTATCGACTCGATATCTGGGCTTTCTTTCTGAGCGGAAAGTTCAATTCTTACTACTTGGACAGGAACAAGTTCTTTCTCCTCCTTCCGCACACAATGCTTCCATGGTCGACGGGAATGTAGGTGCGCGTTAGAATGGAATTATTACTATGCTGTACTTCGAGCTCGGATATCTGCATGCTGCAACAAACATTTCCAAGTCACATGATCTTCTGTTCTGGCATGGAGCTGACTGAAAGAAGCCAGTACCCTCTTTTTTGATATTACTAGCATCTGCAGCCACAATAAATATTTTTTCCGGAGGCTAGTATTGGACCACATCATAGTCGTTGCCGAAAACTCTGTTCGCACGTACTTTTAATGTCAGGTTCTTTGCAATTCCGGCAAAATCCCTAACAAATCGTCTGAAATATTTGGCGAAATCAAGGAAGCCCTTTAGTTGGTTTTTGCCCTTAAGACCGATCTCAGTCCTCTGACAAGATGATGTGACCTAAGTACTTTATTTCTCGTCTAAAGATATTTCTTCGTTGAAGCTTCGGTGGGACGCTGCGTGGACGACTGAACACTTCCTTTGAGTTGCCTCGATATTCCGCAAACGTTTTTCTCACCACAATAACGTCGTCCAAGTATGCTAAAAAAGGTTGACGACCGCAATTCATTTTCTGCAGTGAAAAAGGTTTTCCATCGCATTTCAAATCGAGAGTGAAAAACAATTATGCCCTTAGAGAGTGTCCAGTGTGTCATCGATCTGGAGAAAGCATAACTATCCTTTTTGATAACATCATTCAGCCTCCAGTTATCCACACAACCGTTTACTGCCGTTTTCTCAGTGTAGCATGTGATGCCCATGGATCTGAAGCAAGCGCACCAAGTGGATTTGTTGCGGAGTTTTGCAACGAACAGTTAGCATCGATCCAGAGAGCGCCATCCTGGATGACGACTTTTTCGTGATTGAGGATCCTCAGGAGAAGGTGGCGACAGTGGGAGCTGTCTTCCAGGAATGTACAAGCGAATGATAGTATTCGCCCGAACCACGACCTGGAGAACAGAGCCCTGCTTCATCACTTCTACCTCAGGAATGATTTCGATTTTTGGCGATCCGAGAATCTTGGTTTTACCAGTTTCAATGAAGATTTCATGGCAAACAATGCCATCGCCAGTGAGGGGGCTAATACCCTGTTCATTTCGACGGAAAATCTCCAGATGATCTTTCAGTCATTGAAAAAGAAAAAATCCGCGGGTATCGACGGTATATCCAATGTTGTGCTTAAGCACCTTCCACCAGTGGCTGTAGAGAGGTACACCATTCTGTTCAACAATGCACTGAATAATGCATATTATCCAGTGTATTGGAAGACAGCGGTGGTGCAACCAATCTCTAAGAGGGGTAAAGACACCTCTAACCCGGCAAATCTCCGGTCGATAAGTATGAGCAAGGTCTTCGAGAAGGTGGTCCATAGAGTCCTGTCTAAATGGGTTGAGGACAATAAAATCATCCCGGATAACCAATTCGGTTTCAGAGCGGGGCATGACACTATACATGCCCCATCGAAACTCGTAATGGATATCCAATAAATGCAAGAACCAATGCACGGGTGCCTGTCTGATTGACTTGGAAAAAGCCTTCGACACCGTATGGCTAAAAGGTCTTTATTACAAGCTCAGTCGGCTGGGCATAAGTAAACCACTGCTATATATGATTTTTGACATATTAGCAGTTAGAAAGTTCGTTGTGAAAATTGCCAACGTAACTTCTACCCAAACATTTGAAATCAAAAATGGCCTGCAACAGGCCATCACCGATCCTTTTCAGCATTTACCTGAGTGATCTACTTGTTTCTCTTCACCACTAAATAGCGTATGCAGACGACCTAATCGCGTACAGATCAGGTCCAACGATCGACGTCACTGCATCGTGACTTCGAAAAAATTCAGCAGTATTGTGATGACTGGAAGTTGAAAATCAATTTCCAGAAATCAGAATCTATATTGCTCAGAACGCCTTTGTCTAGGGCATCTCGGGACACTAAAAAAAATTGGCGCAGGTTCTCTATCTTTGGGCCGGACAGGCGTCCACTGACGAGACAAAGTGTAGTTAGATACCTTGGGATCGTGCTGGATCAGTATCTATATTTTGACAAACATGTAGATGCTGTTCTGGCAAGGGCCCGGGGCGCTTTCACTCTGACAAAATGGCTGTTTCATAGCAGCCAACTTGATTCCAGAGTGAAGGTAATCTGCTTCATGGCTTTAATCAGGCCAATGGTTGCCTATGGATGTCCCGTCTGGGTCAATGTGAGAGCCAGCTTAATGGAAAGGATTCGGGTGTTTGAGAGACAATGTCTTTAGGACTTGTCTCGGGCTACATAGGACTCCTGAATCTGAGTACACGAAATTTTACCCGAACGAGGTCCTATACAATAGGGCCAGGATTGTACGGATAGATAATTTTCTGATCAGACTGATTCGAAGCCATGTTGCAAGAGCAATGACTTCGGTCAATAGCCTGATCTTCGGGGCTTACTACCCCAACGATTTATATCATGAGAGAGTGCGCCTTAACGGCTTTGTCCCGCCAGAAGCATTCCTCTATTTAGATAGATGTGGGCTGATCCAGGATAGATTGGCGGTACCGCTAATCTTCCACGTGGGTCGCAATTCCGTGGAACGGCGATTCCTCTACGGACCCGATGTCGCGCTCTGTGAGCCCGAGCGCCTGAGGTTCTGTAGATCGGTCTCACGCCGGGATCGAGGAGACGTAGTCCGTCAGCATCAACGTTTTTGGTGGCTGGAGAGAACTCCGTCAACGGACACCTTGATAGGAGCAGCCTCTCCAAGGCAAGGCCTGCCTAACACCAATGGCAGGCTTACATAGGTTAGGGTAGGGTAAGGTAGGGTAAGGTAGGTGGTAGTAGTGTGGTATAGGGGAAAAAATAATAATATAATATATTAAATATTAACAAAAAAAGATATATATATTAAATGTATATTATGTATACACTTTTATCTTCTTCTTCTTCTTTTCCTTTTTCCGGCGTTGTTATGGTCAGAAGTGTAGGACCATAACTTTCCCACTTAACTGCATTCCTACTGGTCCGCTTGTGGGGTCCGCCGGTTTGACCTCAGAAAGTAGCGGCAGGCTTCCCGGGTTGGGATTACTTCATCGCTGAGGCCAATCAAATGCTGGTGTTTTTGAATTTGTTTGCACCAATTGTTTTTCGGCCTGCCTTTTTATTTTTTTTGTGACACGGGCATGCTCCAGATTTTTTTGTTTGATCTTACTCTTACAACACCGGTGATCTCCAGTCGTGTCAACCCACTGATTTGCATGTACACTTGTGGGGCAGTTTAATGGTGGTATATGTGTCCCTAGGCTCACCTTGGTGTTTTCTAAATTGCCTAGATGTGATTTTTGTTTACCTTTGTTTTAGTCGCCTTTTACGACAAGCGAGAGGTATCGCTGCAGAGATATTCTTAACCCGTCCCTGCACGGAAATATGTATACACTTTTATATATTGTATATATGTATATTTTACATATATACAATATATATTTAGATAGTTAAGCTAGAATAAGTTAGGTTTATTAAGGTTAAGGTAGGCTTAAGTTTTGTATATAATACTAAAAAAATGATCATATGCTAAGTTTTTTAATATGACAAAAATATTTTTCTTAGCTTAAGTTAGTTATAACAATGGTAATGTAAGTTGATATTGATATAGTAGTCGAAAGACATAGATTTAAGTTGTTACGTTTATTTTAGAGTCTCCGTCTAGGGTCAATAAGATATCTAGATAGTTAAGCTAGTTTTTAAGCATTTTTGTCTAGGGTAAGATAGATCTAAGGAACTTTAAATAAAAATAAATTAATATGAATGAATGAAGGAAGAACCCAGAAGAGTGAAACATGTAAGGAATATATTCATGACAGGGAGGCTTGGCGAATGGTTGTCAACGCTGTTCTGAGCTTCCGAGTTCCAAATAGCCGTTAATACGGGTAATAATAATAATTGAGAAATGCCTGATTCGTTGAATGTTCGTGTGTCGAGTGGCTAGTCCAAATCCACATTATAATTTCAGAGCTTCACGCAATCACCCCCAACCAAAACCGTTCATCATCCCAGTTCTAACAAGCTCCTATATATTTCAACTTTGTTCCAGTGACAAGCTCTAAAGATCCTCAACGAAGAAATTTTGAAAACCTTTACTAACTTCCAATCAAAAAGCTTTATCAATCCATTATCAAAAAAGGTCAAAGACCCGCTACTAATAAGCTTCAATAGTCCTCTATCAACGAGTTTCAATAACCCTTCAAACAATAAGATTTAATACCATTCAACCAACAACTCCCAGCAACCTTCAATCAATGAGCTGTAACAGCTCATAACTAATAGACCTCAAACACATTTTTCACTGTATTATTCTGGGGACCTGTGGAGTCCTTGGGTGGTTTTTCTGTGGGATTTTTATTAAAAATTAACGAGTAGGTAGACACCTGGTCTGGATTACAACCTAAATTCAATTAGTAGAACGTACCACATCCTGCCCGACTGATTAGAAATTATAGATCCAAGTATTGCATTGATCCAAGTGGATCACTTACTATAATACAACTTAAAGCGGAAACGGTCGTGGTTGAATTACGACCGATATTGATGGTGGGAAAATTCGCCTCAGGAGAGGTTGTGAAATATGTTATATACGAGTATATTCAAATATATCTACATTTGCTCTATGAGATGTTATCCTTCCTTACATTATCTACCCATTTCTGGCCAAATTTGCTACAAAAACGACAAAAGTGTGTGAACAGTGGGCGCCAGCAAAGAATGGTTGTAAAATAAGATTTTTTATGGCACTACACATGTAAAGGGTCCGCCATCTAACGTTTTTTTTTCAAGTATTCAAGTAGTGCTTATTTCGTGAATGGTAACACTTAGCTCATGTCTGATTTGACAGATAATTAGTTTTATCCAGAAACCAGAATGAGACGTGCGTCTTTCGTACGTCTTCCCCCGTAACACCCTGAAATTTTGACGAGATTTTGACAGCGGTTCAGGTGCGTAGCGACAAAACCCGTTACAAACGAGCTTCTATCCGTGAATACGTGTGAGCTCATTTCATTTTACCGCAGTGTACTCCCGCCACACACACTCTTGGAATTATAACAATGTGCGCGATTGTTTACAAAATTTTGACAGCACTTGAGGTACCCACATGCTCTTTTGACAGCACTTGAGGTACCCACGTGCTCGCCCGAGCTTGTAGGCAAACGTCGGCGGCCATTTTGAGTGGGACGTCTCATTGGTGGTTTCTGGTTTTATCCTTCCGCTGAACGAATATGGTTGTGTATACGCTTGAACAACGCTTCGCTAAGTGGGCCTGCGATCGACTTATAGAAGATGCCGATTTTGCCAAAAAAATCATCTTTTCAGATGAAGCTCATTTTGATCTTGGCGGGTATGTAAACAAGCAAAATTGTCGCATTTGGGGCACAGAAAACCCGCACGCATACATTGAAAAGCCGGTGCACCCAAAACGAGCCACTGTTTGGTGCGGATTTTGGTCCAGAGGCATAATTGGGCCATTTTTCTTCGAAAATGAGCAAGGAGTGGCCGTTACAGTCAATTGCGATCGTTATCGGGCCATGTTGAACGAATTTTTGTTCACAAAAATTGAAGAGGAGGATATTGGCAACATTTGGTTTCAACAGAAAGGCGCTACGTGCCACACAGCCGAAGCTACACTCGATGTTTTTCGCCCTTTTTTTGAAGATCGCATTATCAGCCGCAGAGCTGATGTCGTTTGGCCACCTCGGAGCTGCGTTTTGACACCGTTGGACTATTATTTGTGGGGTGCCGTCAAAGATAAGTGTTACGCCGACAAGCCAGAGACAATTGACGCTTTAAAGGACAATATTCGTGAAGTCATTGGTGAAATACAGCTGCACAGTGCACACAATCGATAATGTGCTTAAAAATTGGACCGATCGTGTAGGCTACTGCATGGCCAGCCGAGGCAGCCATTTGAATGAAATTATTTTCCATTATTAGCCGGAAGGATTGTACTTTCCAATAAAAAAAGAAATTTGAGAAAATATTCAGTAGTTTTTTTTATAGCATTTTCAAAAAAAAAAAAAGTTATTTGGCGGACCCTATATAAAAGAAACTAAAAAAATTCATTGTTGCTTACTTGCTAACTGACCACAAATTCGCTATGACATAGTGATTCAAGACCAATATCTTCCTCGGTGTGGAATACCTGTTGAAAGAAAGGAGCACTTAGAAGTAATTTTGAGTTTAAATTTTAGGTGGTACACATTAATCATCCAATTTTGTTTTTTAATTACATTTTTACTTACAAAAAAATGAATTTGATTGATGGAAATCTTTATCTGGAGTCTTACAATTTTTTCTGTTAAGTGGAAAAGATGATAATCGTCAAGTGATGACTGCCGCCAGTGTTGATACACATTTATACCCGGTTTATCGCATTTTCCATGACTTCCCGGTGATAAGCCTTCGCATTCCTGTCGAATATTCTCCTTAAGGGCTGCGATTGTCTGAGGCTTGTTGACATAAACCCTCGACTTCCCGTAGCCTGAAAGAAAGAAGTCTGGGATTGTTTAATCGGGCGATCTTGGTGGTCATGCCAAATCGGCAAAATGGGAGATTATGCGACCAGGAAACGCTTCCTTCACGATATCCATTGTGGCTCGTGCTCTGTCTGCGGTGTCACCGTATTGTTGAAACCGCATGTGCACCAAACCCCGCTCATCCAATTCCGGCAGTAAGAAGTGGTTCATCATGGTCTTGTAGCGTTCGCCAGTAACCATTTTGCCGATGGCATCCTCAAAAAAATACAGCCCAATCACTCCTCCCGCGTGAACTCCGCACGACACAGTGGCTTTGGTTGGATGTGGAGTAGCTCTTCGTGCATCATACGCGGATTTTCAATGCCCTGAAACGAAGAATCCGCCTCGTCGCTCATAATGATTTTCGCCTAACAAATCGTCATCTTCGTTGTTAAGATTAAGGATGGCTTGACAGTAATTCACGCGTTACTGACGGTCAGCACGCATTAACTGATGTAGTGTTTGTAGTTTGTACTTACGGGAAGATGTGTAAGTCTTTCATTAAAATTCACTGTAGGGCCTGTCTGCTGATGCCCAATTGGATGGGATTATTGGTTAAAAAATCGACACAATTAATCCACGCTCTTGCGCTCCATTGCTTATCAGTAGTGCTAGGATTTCGGTGCATTTGCATATTTTTTTTGAGACACATTAGAAGCAATAGCACAAGTTAACTTTCCGATTCATGAATTTTCCTTCAAATTGGCATCCTATCGTTAGTGCATATTTGCATTTTACTATAAATGCATATTTTGCATATTCTTGCATATTTTTAATAATAAATGCATATTTTCGACAAAAAATTAGTTCAAAATTTGAAAAAAAGCAAAACCGTAGAAATGTACACGCACCATTAAACTTATATCGTTTTCCATTTTGAAAACCTAAATTAAATGTTAAAATAATGCTACTTTTGTTATTTAATTTTTTAAATGAAGATCTTTATCTTTCGTTAACCTTTTTATCTATTCAATTAACGTTATTGCTTTTTAGTTCTTAAAATAAAAAGAATGAATATTTTTAAAAACTGGATAGCATGTTTTTTGTTTTTCTTTATAAAAATGCAGCATTTAACTACAGTCCTGCAGTTTAACTGGTCACTATAGCTAACAGTCGTTTTACTTTCCACTTATAGAAAGATAGACTTTCCAAAAATAGAAAGATTACTTGTGCAAAAACCAACCACGTGGGGGGAAATTGGTCGTTAAAAGCGACTGGTCGTTGTCAACCACGTCGTTATAGGTGACTTCGCCATGGTTTTAAATGCTTATTTAAAGTGCATATTTCCCATTTTTAAGCGCATATTTTGGGTTTTTAAGTGCATGAAAATCCTAGCCCTACTTATCAGTTTGTATACTGCAGGTGTCTAGTTCGCAAATGTCAAATATGGTTGACGTACGACGCCATCTGCAAAAATTATATCATCTTCACATCTTAATTTTGCGCCACCTTGTACATATGAGCCTGTAACGCAGGATTATATTCAGAGTTGCCACTGTTATTTTAAAATCGCAAGAAAAAAGGATTCGTTTTTTATTTTTCAATTTTTAATTCATTTTTATTGTTCTTGTTCTATTCTTATTTACTACACAAAAAAGTAAATCTAACTCGAAAATATCTTAATATTTAATGTGTCTTACTGGCCCTGTGCCAGAAATCTAAGTCTAGCTATACTTCTTAATTACTAATGCCTTTCGACTTAAACTTATCAATTTTATTTACATATAATTATATTTAAAATTTGGTTTTCTATGAAAACAAACCTAGGTTCATTTTTGTTTTATATTAAAGCTTAATCTACCCAAAACTGTTTAACTCTAGTCTTAAATGTAATCAGGTGGGCTAGCAATCATATGCCCACTTGTATGCCCGAGACTTCACCAAGACTAACATGCCTTAGTCAGTTTTCAGGTTCATCTAAGCATGATGGTGCGCCGAGCTTTCGAAAGAACCACAAGCTAACCCTAATCTAACCCAAACGAAGGTCTGAAGAGGATCGCACCCACCGCTCTCAGAAGAGTGGCCACGTAGCGCATGATTTTGACTCTGTGGTTAAGGTGACTGCTGTGAAACAGCTTAAGCTTTTATAGCTTAAGCATAACAAGGGAAGCCTGCCGCTACTTTCTGAGGTCAAACCGGCGGACCCCACAAGCGGACCAGTAGGAATGCAGTTAAGTGGGAAGGTTATGGTCCTACACTTCTGACCATAACAACACCGGAAAAAGGAAAAGAAGAAGAAGAAGAAGAAGCTTAAGCATAACAAGCGCCTATATGTCTATTGAAATTTAGATACTGGTCAAGTCAGATACCAAGATATCTGCGTTTTTTTACAGCTAATGGTTATCCATGTTGCCCATGAAGCCCTGTATAACGGAGTCATAAACAGTATCGTTTCCGACTTTTGGAAGTTAGTTTTTAACTTTCAATCATCGCAATAACTCTTAATACGACCGAAGTCACACAGCAGTATTGCACTGATGACCTCAGGCTTAGGACCTGATCTGTACGCTACTAAATCACCTGAATACGCTATTGAGTGGCTGAGAATACTATAAGATCGCTTGTGTTGATGTTACCATTGATTGGTAATGACACGAAAATAACATTGTTTAGTATTAAAAATAGCAGGCACCTAAAACCTGTCGTAATCTTTTCTATTTAATATTACTACTTTAGGGAATGTCAATCTTATGTACTAGTGGCTGTGATTCAAATGGATCAAATTGCAACTAAAAGAGCCCCACGGCAACAAAGGTTGAAGTTCGTGGAGATGAATAGGTTGGTTTTTTCATGAACCACACATGCACAGTTTATGTGCAAAGATTCCATTAAAATGTATAAGAAATCACGATTTGCCCTAACTCAATTGAATTCGCTCCGCATTCTTCCAGTTTCAAAACGCATAACTATAAAGTACTGACTAAGTTTGGAATCAAAATTACGACCTTCTCTATTTATGCCTATCCTATAACTAAGTAATATCGCTGTCAGCCAGCATGATCCAATCACAACGGACGAAGATGCAAGAGAATTCCGTCCACCCGACCTGGATGAAATTAAGCTTGTACTATAATTTCGAAACTTAAAACTAATAAAGCCGTGGACGCAGACTTTATTGCTTAGCTATTTAAAGCGGCTGGAGATAAGTTGTTAAGGGGCATGCACCAGCTTATCTGTAAGATATGGTCGGAGGAAAGCATGCCCGACGAATGGAATCTCAGCATCGTTTTCCCAGCCCTTAAAAAAGGCGACCTTATAACTGCGCCAGCTATAGGGGAGTACGTATAAGTCTTCTTAAAATCGCAGTACTGTGCGAACGTCTGAAAGCTTCTGTGGATAATCTGATAGGTTCCTATCAGTGTGGTTTCAGGCCTAATAGACTGAATTTTCACACTGCGGCAAATCTTGGAACAGACCAAAGAATTCCAAATCGACACACACCAACTCTTTGTCGATTTTAAAGCCGCATATGACAATGCGCATAGGGACGACCTGTACGAACTCGTCAGATTCTGCAGGATGACAATGGAGAATTCTCGCTGCTCCATTAAGGTCGGTAGCAGACTAATTGAGGCCTTTGATGCTAAAAAAGGATTTGAACAAGGTGACGCACTGCCATGTAACTTTTTCAAAATCGTGCTTTATCATACGAGGCTCACTGGCCAACACAAGAAGTACGATCTATTTCAAGTCTGCGTAACTGCTTGAGTATGTACATGACATTGACGTAATTGGACAAACACACTGAGACGTCAATAAGGCGTTCGAAAGCCATGATGCAGAAAGGCTAAAAAGGGTCTTTCGGTAAATGAGGGACGAAGTACATGCTGTCATCGAAAAAAGATGCACAATTGGGACGTATTGTCCAAAACGTAACAGTGGGCAGCTACAAATTCGAAGTGGTTAAGGATTTCGTCTACCTTGGCTCACTACTAATCAACGATAACAACACCAGTGTTGAGATTAAACGCAGAATTACTCTTGCCAAGAGCTGCTTCTTTGGGCTCAAGTGGCAATTGAGAAGTAGAGTCCTCGCTCGAAAAACCAAGGTAGCACTTTATAAATCACTGATCATCTCGGCCTAACTTTACGGCGCATCTATGGTCCAGTTTGTATAAACAAAGAGTATAGGAGAAGACACAAAGAAGAACTGTGCAGCAACATCGGCTTATTATGACGTCTTCGGATCCAACGTCTAAGATATCTAGGCCATATAAAGCGAATGGTTAACACAGCTCCGGCCCGAAGAGTCTTTGAATCCAAACCCGAGGGACGAAGTAGCAGAGGGCAACCGAATCTTAGGTGGCGCACACAGGTGGAAGGGGATTGCGGCACGGAAAACAACTGGCGACGCTTGTTGGTTGAGGCCCAGGTTCACATCTGTGAACTGTAGCGCCATTACAAAATAAAAAGTCAGTAAGTAAGTAAGTAAAGGAAATTTAATTGAATCATTTTATAATCAAGAGATCATTAAGCGCAATGTAAAAATTATGGAAACAAAATAAAAGTTGTGTAAAATATAAGCAAATTAGATATAACAATAAAATCCCATATTCATTAAAATCAATGCTTAAACCTTACTCCACCTGTCAAAGATCACTTGCTCAACAGTGTAATCTGAGTCTACATTACTTCCCTAGTTAATCTAGAAAAGGGTTTTGCAACTCTCCCATTAGACTAAACATTTCACTCGAACTGTACACCGTCTGTTCGAACATATGACATCTCTTAATTTCCACTTCAGTTCATCCGGCATGCATGCATACACACCTTCAATTCACGCTCCGAATCCGAAATTTATTTGCAACTCCAACACCACTAAAGCCACCCGCGCTACAACTAAGCATCTCGCTCCAACACTGAAATAAACAATTTTTTAACCTGCATCGCATACACCGCACACACACCAATTAAACGAAACAAAACCCGGCATCTACCCATCTCAATCTATTCATCTCCCTCCAACACACCAGTAGAGCGGTTAAAATTCGAACTTCGAATTCATCAACAAAACTCACACCGTGACACAAAACACCGACCGCTGAGCAGCTCACCTAGCAAAAAAGTTCACATCACCATTCGTTGTTCACTCTTCATACCGCGTCGTTCTGAGCTGTCAACTGTTGTGTGTCTCTCTAATCCGAAACAGAGAAAAAAAGAAAACCCTTCAACCTCCCTTGTTGTTTTTGTTCTTCCTTTGACTGACGTTTTTTTGTTTATTTTTTTTTGTCATTCCCAACACATCAGTGTGTGGAGAAAACATAGAATAGGAAGGAAAAAGGAATAGAAACACCGCACACACTATACGAATCAAATATGGCTGACGGCGGTGTATGTGGATAGTGTTGTGAATTTCGGATCTCGCTTTCTTCCCATTCTCTCTGTTTTCGACCGTGTTTTCTCGCATTTAACTAAATTACATTCCCGTGAACAGAAATTCCCCATCAAACAAAAGTTCCTAGCTGCCCTGGTGGTCTCACAAAAAAACAAAAAAAAATAAAAGTTCGTAACGAAAAAGCAAAGTTTTGAAAAAAGAAGATCAAGTCTCCCTTTTTTTCGTTTCTCTTCACTACTTTGATTCTGTGATTCCCTTTAGTTCTTATATCCATTTCGGTTTTCCTTTTCGTTCTGATTACTTTTTTTTATATTTAATTTCCATCTCCTACTCTCTTCCTTTGAAGAAACCATCTACAAGAAGGGTGTGCGCTGCTACTGCTGCTGCTTTGTGCAACGAAGAATATAAGAAAAAAAAAGGGAAAATCCTCCGCGAAAAAAGGAAAAAACGAAGAAAAGTGAATGAAATTGTATTTGTTTATATTTTTTTCGGTTACGATAAATTCGACAAATTTGAAAAATTCATGGGAAATTATAGAAATCGAAGTGAAGTGATTTGAAAGATAGAAATTGTCATCAGTGAGATAGGAGTCGAGATTTTCGATCAGACCGTGGATTACCCCCTCGAAGCCGCCGTAGATATACAAGGTACATTGTGCCGAATCGGAAAGGAAGGGATCCTTAGTGAGGAGAGGAATAAGGTGAGTGAGTGATCGAGGTTTATGCGAGAAACCCTTCAATCCAAGACATTGTTTGTTTTTGTTTTTTTAATTGCATCCGACATCATCTGTGTCATTCAAAAAGATCCTTTGATGATCATCTAACAGGAACAAGAATAAAATCATTCGAATTTGTTATAGAAAAACCAGGAACAGGTCCCCGAAAGAGGGGTGCCAGGAACAGGAAGGACCGTAAACGGAAAAAATTTATCATCGTGATAGCAAAACCTATAAAGACGGGTGGGGTTGTGTTATGCGCTCTCTGTGTACCATCACGACTCACATAACGTCTGTCTGTCTCTTGCTCTCCGTGATTTTATTCCTGCTGCGCGGTGATGCTTCCAATATACTTTTTCCCATCATTTCGTACATTTTTTCCTGTTGTTCACTCCTAGTTTGGCAATGTGTGTACCCATTATCGTCGCACCGCGTTGCGCTGCACATTTCCTTTCACATTTTTATCACAACACTTTGGTCGGTGCAGATGCACCAGCAGCCCCAACCCGTTGTCATAGTCATAGTCGACAGTTCGGCTCATCCACATCCATCGATCCCATTTTTGGATTGGGAGTGATTGCAGAAACAGGAACGAAAAAATAGAACTGCAAATACAATGTGGAAAAGAGATAGAGAAAACGGACATGCAGGAAACATTCTCCCTCGCTGTATAGACTGTAGCTCCAGTTGTTTTCTGCCGCTTCGTACCTTTCCTTTCGGGCTGTTTTGGCATTTTATGGGTTTCCTTCTTAGTTCTTCTTGTTACCTTTTTTCCTTTCCTGGATTTCTAATAAACTTTGTTTGTTTGCTTTACTATAGGAGTAACTCCTGTGTCTTTAATTACTGCATTTCCTCTTCCTTTCTCTCGTGCCATTGTTGCGTTTTGCCAACGACATCTTTGCTGATGGACATGAGCCATTCCCTGGCTTGAACAACAACAAAAAAGAAGAGAAATGAAGAGAGACAAAGGGAATCACATGCAGACCGACCCGTTTTTGGATTCTGCACTGTTTGCCAGGAGGGTGAGACACCTGCAGCCGGTGTCGACACCTTTTTTGTTCGATATTCCTCCTGCTTACCTTATACCACGGCTACATATGGGGGAAACCTGTGTAAATTGTTTATCAACTCGTCGAGTGGGTTCGTGGTGATTGTTTACTAATGTAGACGGACAACTTGGTTGGTTTCCCGGTGAGTTTAAGTTTAAGCGTGTGTCAATCCGGAGTTTGGCTTTTAGATTTCTGGTGAGAAGGGAGGGTTTTGATTCCTTTGTAATTTATTGTGTGGGTGTGGGCTGTGTAGTTGTGGATTGAGGTTATTTGGAAATAGTGAAAGGAGGTGCGTTTGGATTACTGTTACAAACATTTTGGAGTAATTTGGCAACTAATTTCGTGCAGCGTGTCGCTTGATTTTGCCATGTGGTATGAGGAAAATTTAAGATTGCTCGAGAACATTAGTTTCAGTAGGAATTACCTCTGTCGGAGGTGTGCCAACAAAGTCTCACGAAATCACAATTGCTTCTCGGAATAATTTTCGGCTGATTATCTTATTGGATAATTTTTTCTGTCGATATTGAATGCCCTCTCGGTGGATACATAATACCAAGTAGAGTATGCGTGGTGCAACATTTGTCTAGGGTTTCCCGGACTTGTTGGACGATTACGACGATCGTAAAATAGACTTAGCCCACAACAAGTTTCGAAATGTGAACTAAGACTTTGAATTCAATTTTTATTTTCTTATAACCTCAGTCTATTCAAGTCCAAATAACAATAAAAGCTGTCACCTGTCAAATTTGGTGTTGCTGAACATATTTCCAATTAGAAAAAGAAATTCTTTCAAAGTGCTCCAATCACTCCATTTTACATGTTAATTCAAATTTGACATTTAAAGCTAACCGTTATGCAGCCATTTGTAAATATGTATCAATAACTATGTAGTTGTTTAAGATGGGTTTTTGCAATGATAGCTATTGTAATGGATCCGTTTGTCGAATACAAGTTTTGTTCAAAAAATAAGGTAACTTCTTGGATTTCGCGAACAAAGTAGATTTGATTTTCGATTTTTTTTCGTTGGTACTCATCTCCTAACAAATGTTGGCATTGTCAGCCATTTTGGATATTTAGTTAATTTTTCACAGATATAAAGGTTGAACGTGTTTTTGCGAGCTTGGTGATTTTTTGCCGTTGAAAAAAATGGAACAAAGAATTTGTTTTAATAAATTAAGTGCCCCGAAAACGAATCTCTGATACAAGCTCTACACAAAAGAGAAGATTTTAATGATGATTACCGCCTGGACGCCCCAGCACGTCAAAACCGATGGAAATGTTGAAGCAGTGAAGAAAATTATAATGGAGAATCGTCGAATCACTATCAGAGAGGCTGCTGAGGATACTGACATTTTGGTTGGCCATACCATGAAATATTTTTTCAGATATTTTGCGCGTAAAAATATCGTTGCAAGTGGTAAATATAATCCATAGGTAGAGGACTTATTTCAAGGGGACAAAATACATATTGATGAATAACTAAATATTTATCGAGGAAAATAAGGTCACCTTATTTCTTGAACAAATCTGGTGTCAACTGTGTTCATAATAAATAATAGAAGCGTATATAAAGATGTAAAATTTAAAAAACAATAGTTCAATATTTGGTTAATTTTGGTATACTTTCGATGGGATTCTAGTCAGAAGATTGTGTTGGCCACTCCAAAACGTCAATTCTTTGACACGAAGGCACTCTTTGGCCTTCTTACCGGTGTGTTGAGGGTCGTTACCATATGGAAACATCCATTCTAGAGGCATTTCATATTCGGCATAAGGATATATGTATGTATGTACATAGCAGGATAAGGGTTAGCTTCATCATCAATAAAAAAAGGATGCATGTCCATCATAAAATAATAAATATGCGCATTCACTTTTTATCTTTGTTTGTGCTATTTATGTGTCCATGGCTGTATGTATATATGTACATATGTACATATGTATAACTTCATCTAGTATTATAATGTAGAGATTTTGATCCATAATGCTATCTATCCAGTATATCGCACGACTTTAACCCCAGCATGTTTAAAGTTTTTTTTTTTTTGTGACAAGGATATTGCCACTTTATAGCAGGCTAATGGGGATGGTTTTTAGCAAATTGGATACGGGCCTGTAAGCTTCTTTGTCAAGAGGAGACCTTGAGTCGGCTCGAGCTAAGAGTTTGTTCTCTAATAGTCTTTTTCAAACAGTAACTTCACTAGTTGAAAGTTCCACGCATCTAGGATGACCTTAGAAGACGCATCTGGTTTGCTTTACGCTTTGGACTTTCGGACCCGTTCAAAGTTTAACGCATTTGTAACTGTGGAAACACCATATCGAAGAGTTTTTTTTTGTATTTCCTTGTTTCCTTTTTTATATTCCTTGATTTTCCCATTTAGTAGGCTTCTACTATCTGTTGGAGCACTCAAACGCAAATACAGCTGCATGGTACTACCAGCCAGACATATTTCTTTATTGCATTTTCCCTGTTGTCCTGAGAAAAGTGAGGAGGAGTTTCAGTAAGAGACTCGTCACACACTTCGCGCGAACGACGGCGGGACAGTCGCAGAGAAAGTGTTCTGCTGTGTCATCCTCCTCGCAACATGTAGTCTCACTGACACCAAGCACGCAGAGATGCTTAGCAAAAGTGTAAAGGCTCGTAATGACGCCCGCAGGTCTTCTATAATCAACTCTCCATAAGGATAAAAAGAATGTTGCGGATTTTTTTTTGCAGACATCAGTCATCCTGCATTTTGGATATTCCCTCCATCTACGATTGTGTGCATTAAAGACCCAATCGTTGATGTAAGAATCGACCATGGAAGCAGGTAGGCCTAAAGTGGGTTCAAGTCCTGAGAAACTCTTTTCTGAGCCCCTTCTAACGAATTCATCGGACAACTCATTTCCTGAGATCCCAGAGTGACTTGGAACCCATACAAGCATTAGTGAGTTTCAAGTTAGGAGAGTGTGGTGACCACTCTAAAACGTCAATCCTTTGACACGAAGGCACTTCCGACTTAATTGAAAAAGGTCTTATTAAAGGTTGGACATAGCTTTAAATGCAGCTTGACTGTCACTGCAGACACATATGCTTTTTCTCTTCACCTTGTGCTTCACAACATAGTGCATGGCCATCAGGATTGCGTATATCTCTGATTGAAAGATAGACGCATATTTTCTTTAATTCCTTACTTTGGCCAAATAATTTTGCTATCTTAAATGACTCCCATGTACTTAGCTTTCTTGGATATCGGGTTGGGAATGCCTTTTAGCTTACTTACTTACTTACTTATATGGCGCTACAGTCCGCGGGCCTTAACTAACAAGCGTTTCCAGCTGGCACGACCTTTCGCCAGCTGTTTCCAGCGCCGCACGCCCAGACGGTTGAGGTCCCCTTCCACCTGCGTGCGCCACCGAAGATTCGGCCGTCCCCTGCTGCGTCGTCCCTTCGGGTTGGATTCGAAGACTCTTCGGGCCGGAGCCGTGTTGTCCATCCGCTCTACATAGCCATCTTAGACGTTGGATCCGGAGACGCCGTACCAGGTCCATGTCGCTGTACAGCCCGTACAGTTCTTCTTTGTGTCTTCTCCTCCACTCTTTGTTTATACAAACTGGACCATAGATGCGCCGTAAAGTTAGGCCGAGATGATCAGTGATTTATAAAGTGCTACCTTAGTTTTTCGAGCGAGGACTCTACTTCTCAATTGCCTCTTGAGCCCAAAGAAGCAGCGGTTGGCAAGAGTTATTCTCCGTTTTATCTCAGCGCTGGTGTTGTTGTTTTTTCTTTCGTTCTTACTAATCGCAATTTATTCCATTATTCATAATCTTACTTACTAGACAAAATGCTTAAATCTAATTTAACATTATACTTCATTTTCTTACTGGCTCTTAACGAGCACTCTAAGCTTATCTGAATCTTAATTTTGACGTCTTTCGACTTCATTTTCATTTATTGCCGTCTAGCTTACATATGGCTTATTTCTAAGAAAATATTAGTAAAAAACTTAGATACTATAATTCATTTCTTAACTTTAAACTTAACCTACCTTAACTAGATAAATAAATAAACTTAACCTAAGCCTAAAATATTCTTAAACTATAATTAATGAGATGAACACATGTCCAGTGTGTAAGTCGCATCGGACATGTGTTCATCCCTTTAATTGCACCCTTTTAAGGTAAGGGTCGTTGTTGGCGCTATTATATACGTGCCGCCTATGGATTGATTTCTCTTCCATCTGTGGATTGTGAATGCAACCACCAGAACAAACTTTTTTGTCTGATCGCGTCTTCTTTATCCCGAATTGAAGCCGGGGTGCTGTACCGAAAGAATTCAGACCGAGCGACGACATCCGGGTCGTATAAGAGTCGCCTGTCCCTCGCATGGCGTCGGAAGTGGTATATCAGAGGGATACCATTATCATCCTGTATGTAGCCCTTAGTATCTAAATAGATAAATGCTTCGGGTAGAATAAAGCCAGACAGTTTTGTCTTCTCGTGGTATAACTGGTTGGGGTAATAAGCCCCAAAGATCAGGCTAAGATCTTAATAAGATAGTTATCAATTCTAATCAACCCAGCCTTATCGTACAGAACCTTGTTAGGATAGTATTTGACATACTGTAACTCTGGTGTTCGATATAAGCCCAGGCAACATCGAAGACATTGCCTTTCGTATAAGCGAAGCTTTTCCATATCAAATGGAGCCACATTGAACCACACAGGACAGCCATAGGCGACAATTGGCTTTATGAGAGCCGTGTAGCATCTGACTTTTACCCTAGAGTCAAGTAGACTGCTTTGAAACAATCTTCTCGTAAGAGCAAAAGCCTTCTTGGCTTTGTCAAGAACAACATCTATGTGTCTATTGAAATATAAATATTGATCAAGCCAAATTCCAAGATATCTCACTACATTTCGTGTCGCCAATGGCTGCCCTTGTTGTCCAATGATGGTCAATTTGCGCCAGTTTCGCCTAGTATCCCTAGAGGCCCTGTTCAATGGTGTTCTGAAAAGAATTGTTTCTGATTTTTGAAAATTGATTTTTAATTTGTTGTTGTTGTCGCTGGTCACAAGTGAGCCAAGGTAGACGAACTCCTTGACTACTTCGAAATTATAGCTGCCAAGCATGACGTTCTGGCCCAGATGTCGGTGTTGTGTGTCTTTTTTCGATGACAGCATATATTTGGTCTTACCCTCGTTAATGCTAAGACCCACTTTGGCCGCTTCCGTCTCATTGCTTATGAATGCCTAATTGACGTCTCGCTGCGATCACCCGATCACGTCAATGTCATCTGCTAACGCAAGCAGTTGGGAGGACTTGAAATAAATCGTACCTCTTGTGTTGGCCAGTGACTCTTGTACGATATTCTCAAGTATGATGTTAAAGAAATTGCATGACAGTGCGTCGCCTTGTCTAAATCCTTTTTTAACACCAAAGGTCTGGGTTAGCTCATTACCGACCTTAACGGAGCAGCGAGAATTCTCCATTGTCGACCTGCACAATCGGACGAGTTTGGCAGGGATGTTAAAACTAGACATGGCACCGTATAGCTCGTATGCACACTGTCATACACGGCTTTAAAATCGACGAAAAGGTGGTGCGTATCGATTTTTAATTCTTGGGTCTTCTCCAAGATCTGCCACAGTGTTAATATTCGGTCTATTGTGGATTTGCCTGGCCTGAAACCACAGATAGGAGCCGATCAGGTTATCCACAAAAGGCTTCAGGCGTTCACACAATACGGCAGAGAAGATTTTGTATGCGACGTTGAGGAGACTTATTCCCCTATAATTGGCGCAATTATAGAAGTCTCCTTTCTTGTGGACCGGGCAAACGATGCTGAGATTCCATTCGTCGGGCATGCTTTCCTCCGACCATATTTTACAGATAAGTTGGTGAATGCGCCTTACCAACACATCTCCAGCCGCCTTGAAAAGCTTACCAGACCGCGCCAGCGGCTTTATTAGACTTAAGTCTCGATATCGCTATTTTGACTTCGTCTATGTCGGGTGGACGGGATTCTCTTACGTCATCGTTTGTGGCGAATGGATCATTCTGCCTGACAGAATGTCTATCATCGCCGTTATACAGTCTGCAGAAGTGGTCCTGCCATATTCTCAGCATCGACTGTGATTCTACTACTAGATCGCCGTTTTCATCCCGGCAGGCTTCTGCTCTGGCTCTGTAGCCCTGGCATGTTCGTTTTACTTTTTGGTAAAACTTTCGAGCTTCATTCCTGTTATGACATCCCTCCATTTCCTCGATCTCACGCTTTTCGTGCTCTTTTTTTTTCTTTCTGAAAAGCGCATGTTCTTCCCTTCTTTTCTGCTTGTAGAGCTCGCAAGCAGCTCTCGTCCGTCTATGCAGCATGGCTTTGTATGCGTCTTGCTTTGCTGCATGGGCTCGTTCGCATTGGAGGTCAAACCAGGGGTTTCTAGGCCGTCTCGATTTGAAACCCAGCACATCAGAGGCAGCGTCTCTGATTGCGTTCTGGCAATGGTCCCATTGCTGGTCCGTGGATAGTGTCGTCGTTGTTGGGGTTTGAGAGAGCTTGAGGGAAATGCGATCGGCAAAGATTCTAGCGGTCTCTTGCGATTGTAGCTTTCCGACTTTCAAACTTGCGTTGTCCTTCTCGACTACGTAGCATTCTCGATATCCTCATTCGTACCCTGGCTACAACAAGGTAGTGATCTGAGTCGATGTTGGCTCCTCGAAAAGTTCGCACATCGAGAATGCTGGAATGCTGGAGGAGTGTCTGGCGTCGATCGCAATATGATCAATCTGGTTGGTAGTCGATTGATCAGGGGACCGCCAGGTTCCCTTTTGAATTTTGAAATGTGGGAATCGTGTACTTGCTACAATGAGATTATGCCCTGCTAGAAAATCAATTAGCCTGAGTCCATTATCGGACGTGGTGTTATGTAGGCTATGCTTTCCTATGGTTGACTCAAAGATGTCCTCTTTGCCCAGTTTTGCGTTAAAATCTCCTAGTACGATTTTGGTGTCGTAACTAGGGCATTGTGCGTACGTTCGGTCTAGGAGGTCGTAGAAATCATCTTTGAGTCGATCATCTTTTTCTTCCGTAGGGGCATGAACGCATATGAGGCTAATGTTGTTGAAAGTGCCTTTGATGCGGATTGTTATGAGGCGTTCGCTTACATGTCGAAAGCTTAAGACTTTTTGCCTGAGTCTACCTCGAATAACAAATCCGCATCCAAATAAGCGTTGCCTATTTTCCTTGTAGCAGTCACCGTAGTATATATCACAGTTTCTCATCCGCTTTTTGCCTGGTCCATCCCATCGCACTTCTTGGAGTGCCGTTAAATCTGCTTTATAGCAGTCGAGGGTTTTTTTCAGTTGTTGGCCTGCACCTGGTCTGTTAAGGGACCTTACATTCCAGGTGCAAACTCGTAGGTTGTCCTTTCGTTTATGGGGGTCGTCAACATGGTATCCGTCCGTATCCGAGGCTTTTGTTGGTTGCTTCGTAACAACTGGTTTTTTCCGTGATAGGGATCTTAGCCCTAAGCACAACCCCCAACCTGGAGGGCTAGGTTGCTTTTTCCCCAGGAACGTGGGGTCGGCATATGCCGTTCCTAACCGGACTGAGCTCCCAATATGTAGGAGTAGCCCGGTTTGGTGTTCATCAAGTAGTTTTACTCACTCGAACTGTGGGCGCCGCCGTTGATTCCATCCTGGGAATTCCTCCGCCGTCGCAATGTTGGAGGAGCCGAGCCTTGATGGTAGCTCAAGGCCTCCCCCCTTCTCTCGTTTGCTGCCCCCAACATCCTTACAAAGGGGATTCTAACTCCAATCTACAGTTGAGGTACTAGTCACCCGGGAGTCACCGCGGGTAGGTGGGAGTAGGAGTTGGTAGACAAAGGCAAAGCGTTGACGCTGGTGTCGACATATGTTCGCATGATCTACCCCTTTGGCACCCCAATGCCTTTTAGCACCAGCTGAGTAAGGCCAGTATTTTTCCTACTTCCTTGAAGAGAACGATATCAGTCTTAAGAGGATTAACCGACAGCCCATTACTCGTGTACCAATCATCGACCACATTTAGCGCCACCTGTGCTTTACGACAGACAGTCGCTAAACATCAGCCGACAGAGAGAACGGTAACATCATCCGCATTTTCTTGGGCATATATTCCAGAGGCCTATTTTTTACCATTTCTCGAGCAGGCTACCAAAATAAAGGACGCCTCGTCTTTATGGTAGATGCAACCCACGGTTCGACTCAATTTGTGGAATCATTACAATAATTTAGCTTCTGCTCGGTATGCCAATGACTCGTCAAATGGCACAACTGATAATAAGAAGAACATCTACAGAATATAGCGATGGGTAAGGAATTCCACCACTCTATTTCTATTTGAGCATTACGAAGTATGAAAACATACTTTTTGACCGGAACCGCGACTAGCATTGTCGTCTGCAAAATCACTTTCTCTTGTATTTCGGAGTTTTCTAGAATTTCTTTCAATTTACGAAAGCTCGTTCATTGCAGTGGTTAACGATTTGTGGTGTGGTTTCATTCGGTGTCAGCAACTCAAAGTAGAATACACTCTTCTGATTCCCCGAAACAATGGCAGGAGCTTGGATCCATCGGTGTGTTAATGGTTGGCCGAGTTTAACCCATGGTTTTCGGCACTTGGGATTGTTTGAATTTGAAATTTTAAAATTTTGATTATTTTATTTTCAAGCATGAGCTAACACGCTAGATTTGACTAAACAGGTTAAAAAGATAAGGAGACAAGAAGAATCAGATGCCCTTAAAAATATCCTAAAGCGATGTGCTAAACTGCTGCCTAAGTTGGCCCTTGAAGTTGCCGATGCTATAAGATCTTCTGGTGTTACTTGGGAGCGCCTTGGAGCGTAAATGAAAAACTGTTTTTCTGTCACTCTGTAACTAAAATTGGCCATAATCAGTGTTCCATTTCTCTCAGATGTAGTGAACCGAAGCCAAAATGGAGCTTTGCTCTGTTTGAGCCTAAAAAGGAAGATTAGTATCCTAAGCTTAAGGAATCTTTAAAAGTCAATGCCAAGCAGGGTTTTAGCGAATGACGAGATGTGATTCCCTGGCCGTAATATGAAACGCATTGTTCAATTGAATGAAGTTGCTAGCTTGTGTGGGCTGTGACTATCGAGATCGCAGAAGACTGGGAGCGCGTACGTTAAAATAGGGGTCGATGGCGCGCATTGATTTAATGCTAAGACAATTTTCAGAGTAGCATAATATACGCAAAATGTCTGTTAAGTTGGTGATTTGATCTAGGTGTTTACCAGTCTTTACCAGTCTTTACATACTCGAAGTTGCTTATGTTGGCTTGTATTGGTGGGAAGTTACTTAAGTATAAGATAGTACAATCTATTGCAATGACTGGGCTTTTGGTGAAGTTTAGCATAAATTTATTTTTATATAACCATCGTGTACGGCCTTGAGTTTCTCATTCAACTTTGCAGTAGCGTCTATCTTCAAATGAAATGGTCTGCTCATATATAATTGTACTTCGTCGGCCTACATACATATGTAGTTTACGTTACAGGGTTTGAGAATAGAATGTCGTTATTTAACAGCGAGAACAGTAAGGGCCGTAGGATGGAGCCTTGAGGGACTCCCGTTTTGGTTTTGACAACGGTTGAAAATTTACCATTAGCATATACAATTTGCAGGTCTACAAGACAATTCTTAATGAGTCTGGGCTCTGCGATATCAAAGTTGAGTTAATATTTATGTTTTAATCGTAATTTTCATCGCCAGTAACAATTTGATTTCGTTAAAGCAGCTGTCCACGGGTAAAAAAAAACTCCTTTAGACGTCCCTTGGTTTTAATTTGTAGGGAACTCAGTTTACTATCTTGGTTCTAAAGCGTTTTCCTACCTTTGACAAGTCTACTACCAATGTTTCAGATAATATTTTAAGTTTGCAGGGTTCTTTATCAAAATTTGTCTAGATCCTGTCTTCCAAGAGGGAATCAAAGTAGTGATACTGTTAGTTCCATTAGAGATCAACATAGACTTTTACTAAAATACGATGACTTTTGGTAGCATTCTATTAATACTTTTCGTAAAGCTTAGTGCTCTTGATTCCTTATGCCTTAAATGCCACAGAATTTTTCACAGCCAAGATTTCGAAATGTGATCGCCACTATTATGATATTAATTGGCTTTCCATCCCATTGATCCCATTATGATTGACGATGATCACCATTGACTTTGTATACTTTATAACAGCCATGAATACCCAACCAAAAAAGGGTAAATAGACTCATTTAATATACTTTCTGTCAAGCTTTCTCTTTCTGATTCAACAAATAAACCCCTTTTTCATGTGGATTTAGTAAACTTAGATAAGTTGTCATGAAAATTAATTCGACTCATAAGTTATCGTGGGATCTTGGCATTATTTTTTCAAGCCTTGTTGTTGATATCCAAATATCATCGTCCAAAAGTAAGAATGACTTCACTTATTTACGAGACCATTGCTGCATTTCCATCTAATATAATATTTACTTGTCCAATCGAAGTTGATAAGATAAGCTTTTTATATGAATCAAATGAGTGTAATGCGCTTCGAGTAACCGACAGTAGATAATAATAGTTTCGTGGAATTCAAGATTTTAAATTTAACTACTTCCGTTTTATGAATCTATTTTGAATGGACTGTTGTTCATTAAAACGGATGTGTAACGATGTTAGTCATATGTACTGACCTCTTTGTTTCGAGTGATTCAAATTGTTTCCAATTGTGACCAAGGAAACTTAGTTTCCTGTTGTTGAATAGTGCCTTAGTCACATATTGTTCACAAAATCCCACTTGACATGCTCAAGTGTCCAAGAGGTAACCAACTTCTGCTCACGACATATGCCCCCCTCTACGCCGTCGTAATCCGATTATAACCACCACAAACTTAATCGTCTAAGAAATCCTAAGTTTTATTTCTCTGCAAACTATTTGCTCACCTCCACATGAGCAGTTAATCAATCAGACGTAAAATAACTTTGTAGGCGACAACAGCTCCAGTAGAATATAGAAACATTCAAGGTCGTTTTTAGAGACAACAAAATAAAAAAGTCCCAATTTGGGAACAGCTGTCGAAAGTAAATTCATTAGTATTTTTGAAATAAACCTTGAACCGCATCATGGCTGTGCACTAGCATCTAGAAAAATTAGTAATCTTACTTTCATTTAATTGCATTCGGTTTAGACTGTGTGCGACAATTAAACCGACCAGTCGTGCAATTAAATTACTGTCAACTGAGTTAAGTGGTGTGGTGGAGAAGGGAAATGCAGAACGATTAAAATGAAGTTTTTTTCTGGTTGTAATCTGCAAATTCATGGGAATGTTTTCGCAGTGAGTCATGGATTTTGCGAGCGTATGCGGGTGAGGTGAAGATACTTGGGGGAATTTTGCGGCATCTTGTATGCTGGCGGAGGAATCAGGATGTAACGGTAATATGGTATGTGGAATGTGGATGAGTGGGACTTTTATGTTAATCCAGAAGGATGGTACAAGGAGAATGAGTTACGGTGGTTAATTAACATGCAGAAAGTATATGCCTTCAGGGAAGATTTGTCTTATGAGTCAGTGCTTTAAGAGCTGTCATAAAGTTGTGCCTGGTATAAGGATATGATGAGCCAAGATAGAAACGGTAAGGGGTTTGGCACTTATTAATAAACCGACCGATCAAGCCATAACGTGGTATTTTTCAGTGTTATAACAGATCTAATCTTAGAAAGGAATCCTTTTAAGCAGACTCTTTAAAACACCTATTTCTTCTGTTCATGGCAAATAGTTTCACTTGGAATTTCAAAATCCATTAAATTTGGTTTTAGATCCTGGTGCAGAGGTGCACTTTGTATAATTCATAGTCGCGGTCATAGCAAACATATTTAAAAATATGTAAAAAATACAGTATATCTCCATCATCGATCACTCACAATCTCTGAAAAGCTTTTTGGGCTGTGAATTATAAGCTGAGTGCAAGAAAAAAAACACGACATTTTTACTTTATCTTCGTGGGAAGAATCAAGCTATTTTACACTCGTGCGTCCGTAACTTGAGCCACGAGTTGTCTTTAAAAATATACGAGAATTTTTGAATTTCAAAAGAATTTCATTTATTCCCTATTAGATAGTATATAACTACTTAAGCCAGCACCTCTGACAATCCTCGAAGCATTCATGGAATTCGATTTATGGGATACAATTCAGCCCTTTCAGCGATGCGTTTTTAACTTATTTGTGCGTTGAAATGATGCCTCTTTAATCAGGTTCTTTTTATTTTTGGGATCAGAAAAAGTCACACGGAAGCGTGTCATATGGAGCCATCATTACAGTGCTTTTTTGAGCTAAATATTTACGTGGTGGTATTTTGTCACATATTTTTTTATTCGAATTTCTTTATGTAATTCTGTTCGATCGTTTAACCTTCTTTCAAAAATTCACACGCTGAAATAGAGCATACGATTTAGGTGCATTAGGCCGCCCTTATCAATTTTTTTCTGTTTTGGCGATATAGAATGCATATTGGGATGATTGAACCTCATTTTCGTAGTCATATCCCTAAACTCTTGTTTTCCACGTTTCGGTAGCTCTGCATTCTCTTTGACTTCTTTTAGCAGCCTGTCTTTTGTACAAAATCGAATAGTTTCGAACATATATTGCTGTACAATAGTGCGAGGATGCTTCAAAAATAAAGGTAACTCAATAAAACACGCTGACTATAGTTAAAAAAATTATTTAGTTTTCTACATACTCTGATAACAGGTCAATACATTTAGTCCATTTTGTTTTCTAAACCTTAAAGGATTTCCTTATCTTGATCCTCCCAAAACGCCTCAACAGCGGCTATAATTTCGCTATCGTCTTAAAATTTCTTGCCGCGAATGTTTCTTGAGCCGCAACTGCGGCTTTGTGATGTTTTCTTTTGTTTGTCGGTTAACATTAATTATACCCATCGGGCAGAGACATTTTTCATATGCAATTCGTTCGCAAGGATTCTTTGAACGCTTCCTTATGAGATCCCTGTGAACTCCATATGAGCCATATGCCAACACAACATTTTCGAGCTATCTTCAGTGAGGGACGTGGTTGGGAGTCCTTTGCGATGTTCATTTTCAGTGGATGGTCTGCCCAGTTTAAACTCCTTGTCCCGCCATGCTGCTGTGGAATATGGCCAAGTACAGCTCTAAAAAAAAAATGTCCTTACTAACCGTACAATCTTCCGGTAAGAACTCACGCCATTGTAATTGAAGAACAGTGAACAGTGAGCAAGCCTTTCATATTTTACCGAAGAGCGTGCTTTTTTCGATCTTGGCTCTTCTGTTCGCTTCTAGTGCTACAATTGTGAGTGAGTTACGGTCTCTACCAAATAACCGCCTCAGCTCATCATATAAATAGTCAGTCTTGTTGAGGATTTTTTCTGTAAAAATTACTAGAGCATTACAGCTCTATTTTCGGAACATAAATAGTTGCAAAAACCCTTATTTTTAACCTAACCTCAAAGGAAACGTTTCTGGAGTATTATATCGCACGATATCGATCGGCAATTGAAGCTCCATTTGGAAAGAGCTTGTCTAAGCTAAGTTGTCAGTCAACATTGGCCGAAAGTGCGTTCTTTTACTATACCATAGTTGCGGCGGACATAGACAGGCCTTTTTTGAAATCATTTTTCGGGTTTTTTCGGGCTTCGAACACCTTCTGATATGCCAAAACGTGCTTGTGGATAACCAAAGTAACTTTTGATATAAATTCCTCTTATGTACAATACTACGATTCGACATAATTTCGAGAATGAAAAAATATTAGTTTGGTGACTTAATCATCAACATCAACACCGAAGTATTGTAGAAGGGCTGCAGTGTTGAAGCTACCAGCATTTTTTAAAGGGCATCAATGAATTTTCATAAGAAGAATCCCAAAGCAGTAAAGTCCTACGAGCATTCAGTAGTACAAAACTTCCTCGGCTTTTCTAGTTCGTTCTAGTTCGTTTTTACTGTTTTTGATTCGATTCTATAGAACCTGCCCTGGATTCAAGTCTGACAAGAGGAAACAAACGCAATATTTTGCAAGCCATTGCCAGGATTTTGAAGATTTTTTTCCAATCTAGTGCAAAATGAATTATCCTTGGGATCAAATTCTGGTGGATATACTTGTTATTTTTCTTTCATAGTTATTCATAGTTATAACTTAGTCTCCCAGAATTGTATGAAAAACGTTGGGGCGCTAAAACTTATGACTTCCCAACACTAGTTCTGTCATCTCATCCAGATTACTACGCATTATTAAGGCATAAGATACTGTTGTATTCCTGAAAAGTGTTACATTGAGTCTAGCGATGCTCACGCGATGATTCTTTTGTCAAAATTTGCAATTTCGGAACAGCCTTTCTTTTTTTTCTATTATTTCTATTTTTCTATTTCTATTTTCTATTTGTTTCTCTTTATATACTTACAAATATAATATAAAAATATAAATCCACATAAAAAATTATAAAGTTAAGAATTGCAAAGTAAAACAAGAGAAATCTGGTGGCATTCCATATTTTCTACAAAGTGAGTTCGAATAGTGTTGAATGTCACTTCAAAAGGAAGAATACAATAAGATGGGGTGGGGTGATTAAACAAAAATAGAAAGACAATTTTCAGCAATTAAATTCATTTAATATGATATCAGTTAATTATTACTTCATACAGGATGCAACAATTTAGTAATCAATGTACTAACGTCAAATGTTCCAACAACAGTTAGATCAAAACATTAGAAGTAAGAGAGTCTAGGCTCCTCGTATAATAATCTCGAGAGAACAGCCAGTTTTTTACGCGCTTTAAAAAACATTCGGACATGTGAACACGTCTGATTTCTTCCGGGAGGACATTAAATAAACGATTACATACAATTGAATAAACATTTCTATATGCGGTGGTTCGTTTAGCACTTGTAGCAAATTAAGCGAGTTATTTGGCAGGTTATGGTTTGAGATTATTCGAAAATTTCGGTTACCAGACTTCATAAAGAAGGCTTTTAGCACCTTAGAACAGTATAAGTGACGAACAGGAATACCTAATTGACAAAACAAAGGAAAACTAGGATGCCTACCAGGTTTACGACAAATTTTTCGGACAACATTCTTTTGCAGGACTAGTAATGGCTGAACTTGTTCTGATAGCCTCCTCCCCAGAAATTTATACCGTATTGAAGCTTTGAATTAAAAAGTTCATAATAAATTGTGGTTAGGAGCTTAGTTGCGAAGGTAACTAGTAGAAATCACTACAATTGAAGGGTTGTAAGTCTAAAGGGTCTAAGTGCCAAAAAATCAAAAGTCAATATTTTTAGGAAAATACAATCTAAGTGCTAATAATATCCAAATGGATCCAAGTGTATTTTTCTTTTAAAATTTTACCCACACACAAATAAAGTTGTGGTAGGGTCTAGGTGCCAACGAACTTTCGCTCAAAAGGGTATGTCCCTGTGTGCGTTCAGGGCGAATTAGCGGGTGGTGGTGGCTGTTAGCATCTGTTTATGTTAGTTGACTAAATTACAGGGTACGAAATGGACGCTATAGCATCGAGTGATCAAAATATTCAGAGAAAACGTAATCCAGAAAATTTATTTTTATTATGTATTTTTTCGTATATCTCTTAATAATAAAATTGGCACTTAGACCCTTTAAACTTACAACCCTTCAATTGTCACTAGTTCAAAGTAAGTAATCAATAACAGTGGTAGCACATTTACATTGATGTAATTTAAATTTCTTGCAATTCGGTGCATGAAAATATACATCCGGTTTTGGACTAACGGACGAAGATAAATCAAAGAACATTAATTTAGTCCTAGGATTTATTACAAGTTTGTGTTTAGCAAACCATTGTCTTAAAGTATGTACATCACAATTTATGTCAGCGATAAGATCTAAGTAATTGTTGGTGCCATACGATAACCCAACATCGTCAGCGAATTCAGTAGATAAGCCTTTTAGATTGAGGTGACACAGTGAGTTGATATATATTAAAAAAAGAGTGTGACCCAGGACTGAACCTTGTGGTACCCCGAGCCTGATTAATTGCACATCATTTCTCGTCCCATCCTCGTCTCTGTGATCTACTATTCAGATATGAACTATTCGAACATGAAACCACGTACATCTGCATTTTCCAGTTTTGTTAACAAAATTGTATGGTCAACCATGTCAAATTCTTTGGTTATATCTATGAATAGCGCTGCTGTACATTTTTTTTGTCCAGGTTGCACATTATTTGAGAGCAAAACTCGAAAAGTGCGTCCTCGGTTGATTTGCCCTTTTGGAATCCAAATTGAGTAGGATGAAAGAACCTCACCTTGTCTAAAAAGTTTACTTCTAGTTTTTATAAGTTTTTCAAAAATGTTGCTTATGCTTGGCTTTCAGTTGGAGAGCCTTTTTTAAACAAAGGAATAACTTCTGCACACTTTAGACCGTCAGGAAAAATACTAGAAAAAACACTACGATTGAATAGATCAGCTAATACATCCACAATAAAACATGCAATATTTTTAAGCACAACATTAGAAATACCATCGACACCACATGAATTTGAGTTATTCAAACTACCAATCGTATTTAAAATCTCTAAAGGAGTTATAGGCGCAACAACAAAACTTCTACAGTGCACCGAGTTTGCATCACCAATAACAGAACATTGAGAACACAGATTCTGAGTTAGTCCATTATGTAATTTAAGCCCGATACTTGAAAAATGTCTTTTAAAAGCGTCAGTGAATCCTTCGCAGACACCCGTTCATGCATCTTCTCTGGTAGTGATTCGACGAGTCTCTATGACAATTTTTTTCACTAATTCAACGTTTTCATCTGTTGATGGCATACTGGAGCGTCCAGCCAGGCATCGTCATTAACATCTTTTCGGCCTTCTGTGAAGAAATTGTACCACTTATAAACATTTTTCGGAGTAGACTCACCAAATGGCGGCACAGTCAATATGTCAAGTATTTTGGAGCGGTTTATTTTTCACAGTCCAACACATCAAAATCGAATGTATTTGGTGGCAAAATTGAAAAAGTCACCGTATTTTTTGAACGAACCTTCTATTTGATTTCATAATCATTTCGTTCATTTGAGTTTTACATTTTCATTAATTGCTAGTACATTGAGCCGTCTGAGGCAGACGTCATTTGTAACACCTTCATATCCTCTTTGGAGATGCTCATAACAGAAATGTTAGGTTTTTTTTTACATTGTGTCAGTATACATATATATGTAACAACATTTTATACATATTCTCTGTTTGATTTTATAAATTCAAATGGCCTCTGTTTATCTCCGAGGGGTCCACTTTTGTATGACTTTTTTGCAAAGGCCGGACCGGATTTCATTAATTAAATTATGTTTGTCTCCAGTTGATCAATCGGTTTAAGGACATTAAATAGCATGTTCTTGGCGGCTATTTAACATCGCCTCTTCTGGAAATATCGGTTTCATTTTTCTTCATGTTTTTTCTCGCAAGGGCTTCAATGTAGCGTCCGACACATTTCGTTGAATTGCCCGATTGGTTGGACGATCATTTCGGCCAACAATGTTTCGTATCTTGCAAATAGTTTGTCACGGATTCTTAGAATAAGTCTCAACAATTTGCACTCGCTATTAACGGTGTGGCACTCCATGGTAAAATGGTAATTGTGATAAAACACAAACGTTAAAGAACGACAGCGTTTCCACTTGAAACTTCAACTGTCAAAATTCGAATCCTGTTAAAAGGCCTTTTATTATAATAAAAAAGCCTCGATAATTCCTAAGCAACAACATCGGTACTACGTCAAAATATCAAGATTTTAAATAGTTAGAAGTTGATATTCGATATTTCAAATGATATGTTCCACAAAAAAGATGTCCACCAATCTACGAAGGTACACACAATAACAGAAAGACATCCCTTAAACCATTGGGTTCAGGCTCTAGAAGCATTAAAACGTGGAGGTATGTAGAATGGTTAATTTGGAAGACCCGACTCATTACAATACCCCTTCAAAATAGGAAGTAAAAATTGTGACTTTTTGAACACAACTTGCACAGTAGAAAAATACCCGAAAGGGGCATCATTAACCGATGTCAATGTACAGATGGTGATTCAATTAGCAAGCAGTTCCTCGTCATGAATTGGTCTATATCAAGATTCTGACTCGATTGATTGGTTCAGCCTCAAGAACTGTATTTGTCATATTTCCAACATTGACTGTGATTTACTATCTTTATTTCTGCAGTAACTCGTCTTTAATTTTCCCATCTTGCACTTTGTACCTTTGCAAGTGGAAGGATTTCACAGAGCATACGTAGTGTACAAAAGACCCACTGAATGTGAAATTATTTCCTATGTAAAGTCATGCCATTCCACATAATCGTGATCTCGCTTGTCGTTAGGGAAATGATATCGGTCACATGTGGTAAATCAAGTTAGCAATTTATCGAACTGGTGACCGCCATGTCCTGACAATAAGGAGATTTCGTCGTGTCACAGATCCGCTTTTGGAGATGATGTTATGTGCTTTGGTGTCGTCATGCTTTTCCTCCCAAATATTCAGATTAGGCTAATGTTGTTAAATCAATCTTTGTTGCGAATTGTTATTAGCCGTTTACTAACAAAACAGAAGCTCAATGCCTTTTCGAGACAGACCCAGGTCTCGTATAACTTATCTGTCTACGAATAAGTATTTTCGCCAAGTAGTTTCAGTTTCACATCAATAGATAAGTCATCAGATTTTCATCTTCTCGTCGACCGGTACGGTAGGATCTATAATTTGTGCATAGTTAGCATTTATTTTAGAAGAATTCTCTTGTTGATTACGTCCCACATGCTGGAAAAGTATCTACGACCCTCCCGAATTCCTTGCAATACCCATAATAATCGTTCTCAGTTGTCATATTTAAACTATCGCCTTGACATGAACATCCCTCTTTATATTTTGTTTTTTCTCAACCCGATCTCGCACTATCTCCACTCGCGTCCATAAATCATTTCCAACAACAGATAAACAAAAACAACAAAGAGCAAAAATAAAAGCAATAAATCAATTGGCACCACCGATTTGTAAAAGTACAAAACGTCCGTAAAACCTGACCTACTCTGGTATGAAATACAGATTTTCACGCTTCGCCATCAGTCCATCGACTCGTATTAATGATTCCACGAAACAGATTGCACGAATTAATCCCCTCGGCCGTGTCCAGAATCAAAGGGCACAACTTATGTTACCTCGCAAAAGTGGTAATAAAATCTTTTAGTTGTTCTCCGGGTTCGTGTGAAAAGACAAATTATATTGTATGTTTACCGGATTATGATCCCGAAATTATTATCCGCAACGCAGAATTCGGATACATCTTTGGTTTATTAATTTTATTTTGTTGTTCTCTGTTTGTTGGTCTGCTCATGGATACTGATTGGGGTCACTAGAATACTTTTTTTAGTGAAAACCAGTCGAGTCGGATTTGTGTGGATGTAACAATAGTATATGTTGGCTAAGCTCATCTAAGTGTCAATTTATTTTAATTAAGGACAAAACGAACAAGCATTTTATCATTATTTACTCACTTTGCTTAGTTAGGCAACAAGACGTCCTTTTGTTGACATGTGTAGGTGTACTAAGTATAGAGGGCGAGTTTCTCTTGAGACAAATGACGGTTTTGGGCACGTGTAATCGATCTGAAACGACACAGGTATGATTGTGCTAATATTTTGCTTACTTATCGAAAACGTGAAGTTCACTTTTGACCTTTTCGCCGGTCGTATAAATATCTATCCTTAAACGTGATTCAGTTACTTTCATTTATCTCTGTTTTTAAAATGAAAATATTTTGCAGTGATATTTGAAATCTTTACAAAGTCCTCCTGTGAGTGGACTACTGTATTTGGAGCTAATCAAATCATTTCTAAAAAAAAAAGTCCTGAAATCTGTGCTAGTAAGTGGGATGATATAGTTAGTATACATGTGAGGGTGGTCAGAAAAGTTTCCAGTCTAACAAATATAAAAGACATTTTTTCTTCAAATTTATTTTTATTTTTCTACATAGTCTCCTTGTAACTCTGCACACTTCTCCCAGTGATTCTCCTATCTCTCTAACCCGTCCAAATAGTAGTCGACGTTTTTCTCTGCAAAATAACTGTTCACGAAGGTGATTGCCTCGTCATTTGACGAAAATCTCTGTCCTCCGAGCGCAATTTTTATTTAAGGGAACAAAAAGAGGTCTGGTGCTAGATCTGGTGAGTAAGGCGGATGGTCAAGCATTTCACACTGAGGTGTGAGACGGCTCGTTATCTTAGTGAAACAGGAAGATCTTTTTCTGCAAATGTGACCATTTTTCCGCAATTTCTGCCTTCAGTTGGTCAAATAATGATGCGTAGTATGCTCCTATAATGGTTTTTCCTTTTTGAAGATAATCGATTAAGATAACTCCATGACTATCCCAATAAAACAGTCGCCATCATTTTCCCAGCCGAAAAAAGAGTTTTTGTATTTTGTAGCCCTTTGCAGTCCACTGTTTTGACGTATTTTTGTTTCGGGCCCATAACGATGTATCCAAGCTTCATCGACAGTAATTAATCAGCGCCAAAACTCGGATTCATTGGGCCTAAACTGCGCCAACAGAGCGTTGGAAATGTTCATTCGAACACGTTTTTGGTGTAACGTGAGCAAACGCGGCACCCAATGCGCGGAGAGCTTTTTCATGCCTAAATCTTTATTAAATATATAATATATGTATATGTACATTCTACGGACATTTTCATAGCCTCTGCCATCTCTCTCATCCTTGATTTGCGTAGGCGTATTACCTTTCTATAACAAAAATTTAAAGACAGCTCGATACTCAATTTTGTCCATTTTCACAAAAACACTCACATCGACTGCCAAATAAAAACTACGCGTCCAAAATGGCTGAAATGTTGGTGAGTAACTGTCAAAAAAGGCACTAGCTTTTATTGACGAGTGTCGGTATCTTCACGTTGACGTCGAAAACTTTTCAGACCATCCTCGTAGAGCAAGCGACTTACCTGTTAAGTTGATGTATAAAGGCGACTCGAGATTTCGGTGTTTTCTAGTTTCAAAGTCATCGAATACGAACAATGATCCCTTGAGTTTATCATTCGTTTCCATATTGATGATAAGAACTCATGTTTAATGCCTAACGATACCCTTTGCTTGGTGCTGCCTGAGATTATATTTCTCCGATTAAATAATATGGCTCAGTGACGTATCATCATTTGAACTATTGCATGACCTAAAGAAGTTTTGAATTCAATGCACTGTGTTTACATTCGCCAGACGTAGGTATATACTATACAATGAATACAGACGAGTTTTAGGAATCAAAGATTCAAAGGAAAGAGTGGCTCTGCTTCATACATACATATGTAGATATATCCCTCAATGATTCATTGAATATAACCAATTCAAATCGACTCAAGACTTCTCAATTGCTGGGCACATCTTCGGGCTATTCGCTCATTCTCCTATTTTCATTTTCATGCTCTTCGCATGTTTTTTTCCGATGTTTGTTCCCACTCCACTGGTTATAGACTAGTCATCTTTTGGTTTTCTTATGGTTTTCTGTGCATGGGATTGTCGAAATAGATCAAATTGTCAGCGCCAGTAACAATTCTATGCAAAAAAAATCCTTTTCTTTTGTGCCAACCAAGCCAAATTTCTGAAATAGTTTTTCACCTTTCGACGTACTTGCCGAGTAGCTATGAGTATGAAACTAAGCTGTGTTTTAGAGTACTTGATTCTGAGATCATAGTAACCGGCTTTAGAATCCTAGCTACTGTAATTCCTGAGATCCATGTAAAATTTTGTAAAATTCAAGCTAGAAAACCTGGAATTGTAGCTTGGCTCTCGGCGAGCTGATCCCATCTTGTTTTCAACGGCTATGGATATTTTTTATGTTTGAATCGAGCCATCGTATAATAACGCATCTTCGAATTTTGTCTCTGTCACATCTTTGTTGTCGATATCACCACTTTTGAAACAATCAATTAAACTTTCATAAGTCATTTGAGTTGCAGCCTATGCAGTATAAACTTCAGCAATCAATCAACGACTTTCAACCGCGGTTTTTTTCCATGAAATGTTATAAAACTGCCCGCAAATGGTCCTTAACCTGGCACATCATTTAACATTTTCAAGGCGGCAAAAAAGTGGTGTTTATACTCGTATAGTCAAAAACTATAATGTACTGGATTTTGCTGACAGGAGAGGTGGTGGTAAAAACAATTACTATACGGAAAAATTGTGCAACAACATCAATTATGAATGAGAGATGATAAAAAAATTTGCTGAAGACACTCGCAGTATAAGATTACTTCAAAATTCATAGTCTGTGTGTGCATTTCCAATACAACACCCTGATGACATAGAAACAAAAAAAAGTTACTGTGAACTACAACCAACGCCACAAATTCAGTCGAATCTCTCGAATCCTATCTAGGACAACGAACCCCGGAGAATAGTGAACGAGCATCTTCGACACAAACCATCTGCACTTATGAATGACAATCGTTTACACCGGATTTTTTTTTTTTCATTTTCTGAATTTTCTGAAGTTACGATGAGGAGTTCTATAAAGCAGGTTTGATTTTCTTAATAGCATTGTCGAGTCTTTGGAAACTCAAAGGCTTCATGAAATGATTCTGTCTTGTCTTTCCGTCAAAACGAGCCTCCTCAGTTGTCCTTGAGCGTTAGTTCAAGCTAGGTCAAGTTTTTACTGGACTCCTGTCGAGTGACTCGGTGCAGGCTCAAAAAGCAACGCACGATTGAACAGCGATGCGCCATTAAATTTTGTATTGGATTGAATAATTTTGGTACGGAGAGGTTGGGTATGATTCGGTGTTCAAGGGCCGTAGCATGATATAGACTGCGGTTTTAAAGTGGCACAAGCTTTTCAAAGATGGCCGAGAGAGTGTAGAGGTGCTGAATCTAGCCAGACCGTTGGTTAAAATTGAAAAATGCGGCTCTTAGTGCCTTCGGAGAAGCTTTCACGCGTGCTGTTTAAGACCTTTGGAAATCTGAGTGTTGATACTCAAGCGATATATGTACTTTGAAGAATTTTTTTTTTGTGGTAAATTCTATTTGTCCGGTACAGAAATAAAAGTGAAAAGGCTCGCGCCAATCGGTTGAAAAAATAGTTCGATAAATACAACGGTGGTATATCATCTTTATCAGAGATGACGAATCCAGCATTTAAGCGTAAAAGTTCGAAACTAAACAACAGTCAGCTTGTTGAGACTTCCAAGTTGAGACAAACCCAACAAAAACTGTTTACTTCGAAGCAAACGATTATTGTGCCATTAAAGTAAGCTAGAAGGGTGAATTCTGAATAGTGCCCTGAAGTAATAGGTGAAATAAATTTCGAAGAATCATTTTTCGTCGTGACAATACGTCGTAGGCTAAGGCATAGGAATGTCCAAATTTTACATACGTGTTGTTTTTATTCTTTTTTTTCTATTTATTAGTGCAATTGCGTACAATTGAGTTGAACGTCTCGGTTCGCTTATTACCCTACTCGATAGAGCACCTTAAGATATCCATTCGACCAATCTGTCATTGTGTGAATATTTCAATTGTGGATTTTTCCTAGCCTGAAACCGGGTTGACTTGATTCTATTGGATGCATTACAGAGCCAATGTTCAAGAGACTTGAGACATGAGACATGTGGATCGGGCAACCGATGGTTATATTGTGTCCATCTTGCATAGTTTACACATATAATACCTTGCTGATGAACTGATGTCCCAACTAGGCCATATCATATTACTCAAGAATTCTCCACTGTCTTTGGCCTAAATGGATGAAAGTTCCTACAACTTTGAATGAGATCTGCATTAGTGACTTTCATCGTGATTTGGAAATTGTGAAATACCCATTCGTGACTTAAGGGACAAAAAGAAATGTAAAAACCGGCAAGTTGTTGGCGAAATGAAGTTCTTATGAAAACATTTCGAAGTCGATTATTTTGACAAAATCTACATAAAAACCCCTTTCTCTCCAGAAGTCAATGGACTTCAATGCCAGAACAAAAAAAAAACAAAACATAAACATAACAAAGAATGGAGAAAAATACCATTCCAGCTACAGTTCTTCTGATTCCATTTTATTTCTCTGAACACGTACAATAATAACAAAAAAGAAATAAGGAAAACTCATCCACCAATCGATTGGGACTGATGCCGAGATTGAACTGATAATCAATTTAACTGATTCTGACATAATGATCACGAAAGAAGCAACAAAATGTTCATCGAATAGAACGAAAGGAGGAAGAAACGGAAGAGGAGAACGCAATTAGAATAAAGTCAGCCACCAACTCGGTCCAATGAACCTCTTTGTTAGGCAAATAACATGATAGTGAGTGGATTATAAAAACCTAAAAAACCTATAGATATAAATCGTAAACAGGTTTCTCGAACAGCCGACGTGTGGTTGTCTGGGGAAGACCTTGAAATGTTTTTTTTTTTATTCGTTTTTGCTATCATGGCATGTTTTTATGTATTCCACCTTTGGGCTTGCATAAGTAATTAATTCAATTGAAGCAGCCAGTGGAGGATATGAAGATCGAGAAAGAGTGACAGACGAGCGTTAGCTCGTATCGTTGCCAATTGAATCGGCTCGATCTCGATATACATAGATGGAAAAGGCAATTTACGGTATATTACTTGGGCGACGTTTGATGCAAAAAATTTGAACTAGGTCATTCTGAGGTGAAGGGTATTAATATTTTTTTTTCCTACTCTCCTTTATTGGATGAATGACGAATGATCGAAATGGGGGTTTATCTTGAAATCTGTCATGGCCACGAGTTGAATTGTTTTGCATGTTTAGTATTTCATTAAATTTTTGATTTGCGTCAGTCGAACGTAAAACTTTTTTTTTTTTTACATGATAGTCAATATCTTGGCTATTCGTTGTGAAGTGTAACGAACCTATCGAATTTTTATTGAGTATATTCCTCAGTCATAAAATCATTTACTTTTAATTTTCGTAATATTTCTTCCAATGACCCGAAAATAGTTTTTCGCCCATTGCTTCAGCCAGTCTTTCACCGAATATGTCCTTTAAATCGATCATATCTACTTTTGTTATATGAAAGACTGCTCTCAAACGTCTCTAGCGTCTGTGAATATGCCTTATTCTACGAGGAAATACTTAACTTAAACGACGACTACTAGTCTGGTTCTGACTACCTCTCCGCCATAGTTTTAAAAAAATACTCCAACCATCTGCTCCGGCCTTGTTTCAAAATTCCAGTTCAGAGTGACTCTTGCCTTAGTTTTGAAAAAAATGTTTACATTATCCCAATCGACAAAAAAAAAGGACGAAAGAATCGCCCCACTGCTAAACTCTCTTGCATTTCCAAATTCTTTAAGAGTTTTCGTTTACGATATATATTTTTTAATGCAAGCCTATCTTCTCTCCAAATCAACGATGGTTCCTACAAGGTCGATCGATAATTATTAACCTAATTGGGTTTGTCGCACAATTGTTGTGTGCACTTGAGGATAGCAATACAGTTGCCACAGACCTCGACAAAATCTCGCATCAAATTATATTTCTTAAATTCATTGTTCTTGGTTTCTCCCCCCGGTTTTATGCTATGGAACAAAACCTGCCTCGAAGACCATCAGTACAGCCACCTCAGTTCACTGATATCTATCCTTATTAGGGCCATGTAGCATATCATTTTTACTCTGCGGCCAAGGTTAACGGCTGTGAAACAGATTTCTCGTCGTATCGAAGGCCTTCTTAGCTCCAACAAGACGAGCGTCTCTATGTCTATCGAAATATAGATACTGTTCAGTGCCAAATATTAAGATATCTAACCGCATTTCTCAACGCTAATGGTTGTTCCACAATGATCGCCTATTTCCTTCAGTTTATTTCTTGTATCCTTTGACGCCCTATATACAGAGTCATAAACAGTGTCGTTTCAAACTTTTTAAAGTTAATTTTTAACTTCCAATCATCAATATTTCTTGGTATGATTGAAGTCACACTGCAGCATTGCATAGATGACCTCCGTTTTTGCACATCATCTGAATGCGCTATTGAGTCGTTGAGCAAACCTATAAGATCGCTTGTCTAGATAGTGAACAGTATCGTATGTTATAAACCGTTTTTAATACCACTAACTTGGTGAGCTTTCAAAGTCGACCAGGCAAGCATCCTTACCAAACTGGCTATCCGTTATTATTTTCTCTTTCTTTATTTTCTTTTATCTAGAAAAGAGCTCTGTTTACTACTTTTTCAAAACTAACATTAGGAAGAAAACTTATTGATCGGAGATTAACAGAGTTCGTTTCATCTCTATCCGGTTTTGAAATAGGGTTTCCAGATTGTTGTTGAACAGTGTGGTAAGAATACCAGCTCCTTCAATTGGCAGGTGTTTTAAAGCTGCATTTGGGATACCGGCTATTCCCGATGATTTTATTATTTTTAAGTGATTCCAGGATGCACAAGGGTTTATTCCTTCCCACAAACAAATCGGTAGAAAGTCCGTCATTGGCGGCGATACCATTGGCAAGGTTTTAATCATGGCATACGTGAATGTTGGGTGACACCGTTATTCCCAGATCATCAATTCTCTATTTCTGCACGAACCTATGAACGGTTCACAAATACCGCATTTTCAAGGTCGTGATTTAGGTGAGCTGAGTTGTTCACCGTGACTTGAAAAAAGGGCCGATCGAATTGACTTTCTCCTGTGGATCCTCGACCACAAAAAAGCCATCCCTGCAGTCGACATTCTTCGGACTTATGCCACACGTTCCGTGTATCGCTGTACTGTCTGTCATCCAGGGGATTCGGACATAAGGAATATCGTTACGATCGTTTCTTCCTCGGCTTTGTGAAATGAAATTCTTATAAAGGGTGAGGGTGTTTTTTTAGAGTTATATAAATTCAATATACCAATAAAATAATTTTTTCTGTGATAACTTTAGTTCAAATAGAAGACACTTATGAAAAAAGTAATTTTTTTTTTTTAAATTGATTTCTGATAAAAATCGTGACCTCCAGGATGTACAAAAACTGCCTATCCGGGTGGCCACTTACAATATGCAGCAGCTGATATTTCCGGATTTTTTTCAAGAAAAAATGTTTGAACATTTAAGTAAATGTTCTTCAATATATCTATAAAATATTTTCAAAATCTCAATAAAGTATATTTACATATTCTTTATATGTTAAAAAATGCATGAAAATTACTCTAATTACCCATTCCTGTACCTGTTTCCTCCCTTAACTCACTTGATGAGTTAATACCTTGACTCGCTCACTGTAAAACCAATATTTCGTCAGTTTGTCCTGGAAATGACATGGTCTTTTGAAACTAAATTTGCAATGACATGCCTAATCAGATTTCGAACTTTCACATGTGTCACATCCCTTGTGCACATCCAGTCCAGTCTCTGATTCATCATCTTATTGCGTTGTGTTATATCTTGACTCATTTTTTTCAATGATTCACCGCCGATAAGTATCTTTTCTTCATTAACAAAATCATCACTTTACCGCCTATAAGGTCGACCATTACCATATGTATAGAAAAAAAATTAAATTATTTACCAATTAACACAGTAATTTACCTGATCAATGCGGTGCGTATTTGTAATCTCAATCAGCAAATTCGTCTCGAATACATGCTCTGTTTATAGCAAATCCAAATATTTCCCAATAGATCCAGATTCTTTTTTTAATTTTTTTTTTTCAATTTTCGCAAGAAAGTGCGTCAAACGATGGAGATTTTTCCACTTCATGGTGTTGTTGGGGATCTTCAGAGATAATAAATAGCAAAGCAGTAATAGTCTCACGAGATGGATCCGCTTATGTAGCCAAGCGCGATCGTCTTCTCTATTTATCGTATTTCTGTTGTCTGATCTCATTTGTTGCCCATTGCATGATCGAGTCCGGCTTGGTTATGATCAAGAGTTTTAAGTCCGTAAAGATGCACCTAGTTTCGTTTCGTCTGCATGCAGATAATACACCGCTGGTACTCGTATTGTATTCGATTTCATAGATGAGCATTGTGCATCCATGCGATGGCTTGGATTTCAGATCAACGACAGGGGCACTAAGTGATGGAGATAATGATAATCTTTTTAGATTCGCTAGATGTGCTGACGTTTGAATATATTTTTTTTCTTCTGTTCAAAGCGAGAATTGAAATCTTATAGGACCGACTTACTGGCTTTCTTTTTGAGTAAATGCATTTATTTCTAGACATGTGTATCTGTTTTCGTTTTAATTATAATGAAGGAAAGAGGAGATGAGGTGGTTTCATACATATATGTAATCCGAGTATTAAGAGCCCATGAAGGCGCAATTGGCTGCGATAAAGACATAGTACGTGATCATGATTTTCTTTTCGCTTGTTGTTTTGAATACTTTAAACACTTATGTACCAAAGTCACTGAATCTTTGTCCTGACAATTTGGGACGTCCAGTACTATTCATGTATTGTATTATATATCGACCTATAGTATTCAGAAAATAAGAAAAAGGGGTTACAGCCTTGAAATCTCTTATGCAAATCGCCGCCATGGCCATTTAAATATAACTCCACTGATTCGCATCCATTAAATCCAACTAGTTTTTGTAATTACGAGCATTTAATAATCTTGTGCAAAGCTATCATGGCACGCCCATTGTGAATGAAGCTCGTGCACACGAAGTGTCACCTGCTGTTTTAAATTTGCCACTAAAAGAAATTACGTGCAGAAAAGTTGTGGCAACGAAGCAAGAAAGGAAAAATAAAAAATATAAATCATAAATTAAATCGCTTGACGCGACGTAGGCGTTTAATTTTGCCAGTTTGGAAGGAAGACTTTAATGGTATGGAGGCGACTTGGAAGAAAAATATAATTAGAGTTTATGATATGAGAAAAAAAGTTGTGAGTAAGCCTTGATTTTGCCTCAATTTAGACGCTGGAGACCTTAATGCATTTGAATGGGTAAGTTATTCAATAAAGGGACTGCTCTGACAAGGCCGAAGACATTGTGGTTAGATGGAATCTATCTTGCCAGTCGCTTTGGAGGTAATGATGCAAGAAGTTTCTTGATAGCTTTTTCTGTAGATCTGGAAAAAAATAATTGTACTTGTTTCAAAAATAATGTGACTTTTATTTTCTTGGAAAAAATATTTATTCATTCAACAATATCTATTTGGGGACCAAAACACTCCCTTCAGTGTGCTTTTTCCAATCTTCGACGCATTTCTGGTCTTGAACTCTTCCAGCGATACGGTCTTTATCTTCTGAATCGTGACAAATATCGGTCCTCCCATGGTTCTTTTAAATATTTGGTATTGTTTTTGGCTCCAAATTACCCCCAAGCACTGATAAATGAGCAGGTGTTATCGTGATACAACAGCCATGATTTTTTTTCCACAAATTTAGACGTTTTTTCCTCCTAACTTCACCCAAACGACTGTGCTTTTTCCGCGTCTTGGTTCTTCGGATCACTTCACCTATGTCTCGTCAACAGTGATGATCCTTTTCAGCGAAGCAGAATCGTTTACGTTATTCAACAGCTCCCGAGTGCTACTCATACCACAATTCTTTTGGTCGAAATTTTGCATTAAATTTCGGAATAAACTTCGTTTCACACGTTTTATATCCTACGTATCTGAAAAAGTTCATGTCATGAGTCAGCCTATTTACCAATAATCTCTGCAACGTCTTTGGTAGTGATTCGACGATTCTGAACTTATCAAAAAAATCAAAAATCTTTTGAATAAATCTCATTTTCTACTTTGCTAACCTACGTATATGGATATATGTCAATATTCAGTTTAGATATCACGCTGATTACACACCACAAACAGGCCTGCTTGGTCAGCATTATTTATGCTGGACAACTCTACTTTGTCTTTGGGTGGAGGCCTCACCGTACCTTAAATACACATGTCCGGCTCTTCCTTAGTCCCTTTGCTCCCTTTGCATGAAATTTAATTCTTTTTTGATTCTTTTTTCTGATGTCCCCACAGCCTTGGCTATCTCACTCAACTTCACTTGCCCATAGTCCGACACGATATCATGTACATTTTGATGGTTTAGTGCGGTTTTTGGCGGTTCTTTACGACCACTTTAAAGAATAAGAGGAAACTTGTGATATCACACGAACTAATGACTAATGGAAACGCACAGTTTTGGTGATTGGAACGTCATCCCTGTCAGGCTGAGAACTTTCCAACTTAACCTCGTATATACTGTTAGAAAACAAATTTCCATGATAATTAAAACTTAAATGCCAAACATTTTAGAGCTGCCTGCTTAGTCGATATCGAAAAAGTCTTCAACATGATTTGGATTGATGAGATCGGGGGTGGTCGTGGTAAACATCACCGACTGTTGAGCCAAAGGTCTGTAGTTCAAGTCTGTCCATAGCCGACAACAATTCCTTTACGGAAAAACGGTGCAACAACATCAGTTGTGAATGAGAGATGATAAAAGAAAATATGCTGACGAAGGCATAACCCTCGCAGTATAAGATCACTTCAAAACTCATACTCTGTGTGTGCATTCCCAATATAATACCTTAATGACATACAAAAAAAGTTACTGTGAACTATAACAAACGCGATAAATTCAGTCAAGTCTCTCGAATTCTATCTAGGACAACAACCCATGGAGAGTAGTGTACGAACATCTTCCACACAAACCATCAGGTCCAGGTTGTGTGACAAACAACATAAGAGCGTAACTCTTGAATCTGCTGGTTGAATACGGGGGTTCAATTGGGACATAACAATTTCATATTTCAATAATGCATCTTGAATTTTCTTTTTTAAAGATCCGTTTACGAGTATGTTCAAACGTTAGAAGGTTTACATTTTCACTATGGTAAATATCATGAACGAGTAACGTTTTGGAAATTATCAAAAATAATTACCGAAATTCCGATGGTGAAGGTGTGGTGTGACCGTATTTTTTCATCGATGAAAATGATCGTCATGGTGATATATGGGTTACATGCCATACAGTTGGTTTAAACAATTGATCTATTGAAGGGGAAGTTCGGTAATTGTGTAATCTCGGGAAATGATCTGGCAGTTGAATTTCTTTCTATGGGGTTACGTTAAGTCGCTGCCAACCAACCAATAATGTTAGAGAAGCTCATCAACAAATTGGCTCATGAATAAGATCCGATACTGAGGAAGAGTGGTGGAAAATTGACTCCAAATATGCTCGCTGTGGTCATATGAACGAGACCGAATTTTGTACTTAAATTTACATACGTTTTACGACTGGAATAGTTAGTTCAGTCCGATATCTCAATTTTTCTGTGTTCTATTTAAATTTGAAATTGTTATGTCGAATAATTTCAGAAAAATCATTAAATCTACAAAAATGTCCCATTTTGCAAAGCTGATGGCGTCAAACAACACATCAAAACTATGAGCTTATGCTGTCTAATTCTCAAGGTCGATTAAGTACATCTCTTGATCGTGGGCTGTTTGGAAAGGGATGTAAAAGAAAAAGAATAATACCAAACAGGTATTAAGGGCCTTCAAAAGCAGCTTAGAGTCTTGCCATAGAATGAAGTTCGGAAGTTAGGATAACATTATCGAAATAATAGTTTAGCTGCAGCTCACCCAATCTAAAAAAAATCGATCGGAGGATGTATAAGACTGATAGTTGGTTTCCCAGTCCATTAAAAAGAAGACCCATTTAACCAATCGTCGCCTTGAAAACGTAACAAGCGAAATTTAAACCTCACAATCTTAAACACATACTTTAGGTCGCTGAGAGTTCATCTTACAAAAAAGGTTTCAATTTTTAACATATTGAGTGAGTCATCGCCACATGACAACGCCTCGAGGCAGCCACACAAATATGCACACGGGTATAACGTAGTCGGAAGCATCCTGAATTAGATCATAGTGTCTGTACCCAAAAGCCACCCATTACACACACACAGCCATACACCAGTCCACCTTGGGAAACTGACTCATTTTCTTCGCTAAATAATTCGCACAAATGAAAAGAAAACAAGGAGAGGCGAAAGGAAAACAGATAAAAATAATGAAAATATCGTTTCCCCATATTTTTCTGATACCATTCGTGGGAAAACAACTTCGAGGAGGACGGAAAGGGAAGCACAACTATGCATACCTATTCAAATCCATCACGTTGGTGGCGCTCTTTTTTTCGTGTATGCGTGTGTTATAACACCATCCACCGGCGACCAGCAACGAGATACATACGGATTTCTTTGTTTATACAGGTCGTTGGTCGTAGCTCTTTGGTCGGTGTTTGACGTTTAGTATTCGCTGTATACCGAACGCCAGCACCTACCATCCGCGTGAGTCTCGGTGAAAGATTTTTTATGCAAATTACTTTTGATCTCTTTGGGTGCAGAGTGTCTCTGTCATGCCTCATCGTACGATGCTCGTGGTTCGTAGTCGTACTCGTGTCCTCCTGGTCTCTTTCCACCACTGACACCTTTTTTATCAGGTTTCAGTCTTTTCTTCTCTTCGTATTACGGCGCTTTGTATTTATTTATGTAATGTAAATGAACACAAATTTTGTTCGGAAAGATACACACGTTCATTTAGATAGGTTGGACTCGTGTTTTCTACATACCATAGACCGTTCCTTTTGCTCTGATAAAGGGACCTGGAATGGTGGTCGTAGCTGGAGCTGTGAAGACATGTGTTGTTATATCTTGGCAAAACCAGGTGGTGGTTGTAAATAGTACAAATGGAATTGGACAATAAAATGTAGAATCCATTCACTGACAATATGGTTTGAGTAGGAAAGGTCTTTGAGACAATTCTACAAAGCTGTTGGATGCCTGTTTTAGGGATTGTTTTAATTTAGGGAAAGTTCACGTTGGGTTTTATGGGCCCTTGTTAGAGCGAGCTATTATCGATTTGTATTCTCGGAATTGCGAGGAAAAAGCCGCTCGTCTTATCATGGGTTTTTCTGACGCCGATGCGATCAAATTTGTCCCTATTTTGTAGGTTATTTTTACATAAACTGTGCCTAACGCTCTCACAATATTTTTATCAGCATTTTCAAGCATTAAGTTTCATAGATGATTTCATTAAGACAAGCATCAGCAGATGAAATCATATAGTTCTAGATAAGCGCTTAATGAGAAGGCTAAATTCTTGTGTTTTAAATTAATACCCTGTAAGTAAGCTAGTTTCCTGACATTTGGACTATCCACGCAGGTCTGCCTTTGTTTTAGATAAAAAGCAATAAATGTTACTTAGTCTCGGCACTCATTTTCGGGCAGAGAGCTCAATTGAACTTAATACCACAGAATGTCTGGTAATGATGATCTAAGGGCATAGTCTTTGCCTTGACGTGAATGACTGCAGAGGATTCTCGCTGGAAAGGAAGAAGGTTTGAGGAACTACGTTTTACAACCTTGACGAAAAAGAAGGGGATTGCAGCTTTTAATTGCAGGAAAGCATACAATTAGGGAAAGATATTAGGTCTTATACACAAACGGTATGGAGCTTAGTGTTTTTAAATGGTTTAGAATCGTATGATTTTCCTTCTACCTACCTTAAGAGTTTTTTTATAAAGTCTCTGCGATCAACGTATTTCTACCTGGCTTAGATAAAGGGCATTAATGCTATATTTCGTTGCAAAGCCCTCGTACTTTAATAAAGAACGAAATGTAACAGAATTTGGGACCTACTTTTTTATACAATATTCCCCTCGATTCTGTTAATTAAAAATCTAATAGCTAAGTTTGAGCTTTACTGATGATAGGTTACACGATAAGGACTGAAGTGAAAATCGTTTTTATTTTCACTTCAATCTCATGTCCGATTCGAAAGAATTTCACCGGCTATGGAATTCATGCTGATTTCCTCGCAACCAAATTCTCACAGGCCTCTAAGAATTCACCTTAACGAAGGCATGCTTAGCGTACATCAAATCGAACTTATGATCAAGACAAGCCCAGACCTCAGCGATAGTTGACCTTATATGGCAGAGCCAAGGTTCTTTTTATTTACTTTTGTTGTGTGCGATTTGTTTTTCACACAAGTCAACGGAACCTAAAGCTTAATGCCGACTCCGAACGGCGGGAGCCGAGAAGCATTTCCAAGGCAAATGTACAACGGGGGGTTTTGCCAGTATCCCGCCGAGTAGAGAAGCCGCGAAATAATCATTCGATGGGATCCGAACTCGATGGTGGTAATAGCAGCGTTGATATCCTTAGGCACCACATGCAACAGGCCATGTACTTGCCGTGACAGGGATCGCACTTGATTATTTGGTTGTACGAATTCTGTCACAGACCGAATCAACCATTTTCGTGCCGATAGTTGTTGGCGACACCTTCCTTACCGGTAATCAATTGTTCGGGATGGGACAACTTATAATAGGTACCGGTACGCACTTCATCGACTAAAGTTGGTTCCAGATCGACAAACCCGGCTGGGGCCCGCTGTTTGGTCATAGATGGCGTTAGTGAGCATATTGTTTCCATGGATATGCCATACTTTTTCTATGAGTTTGACATAGCTGTCAATATTTATTAGTGCACATCCTCAGCAATTTCATACAACATAATACTCGTACATTTGTTCTTTGGCAATCGTGTCTAGTTTTTTGCCAGAAAAAGTGAAGTTTTGTTTTCTTGCTTCAGTTTGAAGAAATCAGTTATGGTGACGGTGCTCTATAAAAAAACACGTGCAGAGGTTGGTTTTGTCGTTTCAAGGACTGTAATTTTGACCTGAACGACAAGAAGCATTAAATTGGCCCAGTTGAGGACCATCTTCATGCGTCTACATGCTATGGGGAAAGTCCGAAAGATCGGAAAATGGGAACCGCATGAATTAAAGGATAGGCAGATGGGGCGACACCAAAACACATACGAAATCTTGGTCGCTGAAAAAAAAAGTCGTTCGAAAATCCTAAATCTTCAACGTTAGCACCAACAACTGTTCAATCTGCGCTATGCTCTTTTGTTCCCATCAAAGTTATCCCCCTCAGATATGTACATATAATATACTTGCGCCTACGACTTTTCCAGTCGTTGAAGCACGTTTGTTATGCGCTTTTTGGTATAGCCTTAACTCTTCTAGCAGTGCGGTATTTATCTCTTCAGTCGTGGCAAATCTCCGTCCTTTCATGGGTTCTTTTTTTCAATTTTGGAAAGATAAAAAGTTTCACGGGAGTCCAGTCTGGTGAATACGATTACTAACACAAGCAACGATGAGTGAGTGGTTGCATTATCGTATACGCATACGACGTATGTATAACAGGTCAATATTCCTTATGATTGTACGACCTTCATTATGAACAATGCCATTGTAGTCAAAGCAAACAGTGAGACAAACTTGACTAGATTTGGCGAGCTTTTTTGAATTTGGCCTCGGGTCGTTTTCATTGGAATGATCGGGCTTTGGTTTCAACGTCATAACCGTACACCCTTGTTTCGTTACCAGGGATGACCTTTTTCAATAAATCGGGATGTTCGGTCCCATCATTCAACAGTTCCTTAGTTTTGCTCCTTGGACGGTTCTTTTGGTCAAAATTTAGTAGTTTCGTCGCAAACTTCGCTGACGTATCACTTTAATTCCTCTTTGACCATTGATTCAGTTTTTATTTATAAAAGTGGGGAACCTTAGAATCCGATGAGAAATTATTCGGTGAATTGGAAGGATCTTATAAATGATTCCGAATTATCGTATATTCAACCTCTCCTTCAAGAAGCACTTATTGCTTTATCCAATCGCGAATTCTATTTATTCATAACAAGGTAACCTTCCCGCCCATATTTGTTCCAATTTCATCTCTTTTGTTTCACATTTTCCAACCGCCCATAGTTGGGCTGCTATCCACAAATTGACCCACTTTTAAATGAATCGTACCAGTAGGGAGTATATCACCGAAATAAACGGTTGAGCCTACAAAATTTGAGTCATCCGAAGACGAAAAACAAGTAAATCACGACAAATTAGAAATGAAAACGGAATAGGGAGAAGGGAATCCGCATTGTGCTGCATGCAGCAATCTGGGACAACGGGCGTGGTGCAATCATTTAGAATCTTTTTTTGTTTTCGTGGAATTAACGTAATTTCCGTTTCTTGACCTTACCTTTCAAGCACAGCATAATTTCATGGTTAGGTCTCGAAATCTTTGTTGCAACTTTGTAGAATCTCAAATTCCAGCTCGCCATCGAGAAATACAAATCCATTCGAGTGGAACCCGATAGGAGTATGAACAGACTACTCGTACATAGTTAATCGGTTTTCTTCAATCACGCTTGGTTTGAAATGGAACAGACAGACGACATCGACATCGAATTTTCAAATTTTCAAGATTTCGGGTGACACCAACTCATCGACATGCGCTTGTCTGTCTGACTTCAAGTGTTTCCGGTCTCCGACGAAATTTCCTTTAATCACTATCCAACCAACATGCAACTTGTCCTATAGTCGTTGCTCAGTAGTGATATGAGCCCATCATTATGGGAAACGTGTATGGATCCATAAATGTACGGGAAGACCACTGCCCTCAGAGTGCGTAGGAGTAGGCACTATGTATATGTATAACGTACACGGCGATGATATGTGCGTTATGATAAGCTCAGAGTGGACGGATGGTGGTGATGATTGATCGCGTAATTGAATTTTAAGCACGTTCCAGACGGACGTTTATCAGCTTGATGTGTGGGGAATGGAAATGAAGAAATTATATTTACTCGAGCCATTTAGGTTGAGCATGAATTGGATTAATAACTGTGCGATTCTTTTTTTCTTCGTATTGATAATTTAGTGTCTTACGTGGCATTGGCCTAACCGAGGATAAAACGGTGCTTATCGGCGAGCGAAAGAGTTTACTTCACAAATGAATTGTAATTTATCAAGGGCTTTCGGTAAACTTTGAGGAGATGGGAAGGACGAGAGGTGTGGCTGGAATTGATTACACATTTTGAGAAAACGCAGACCCATTCTGTCCACTTGGAACTAGATTTTTCACATCGACTGATATTTGGTCCATGTAGTTTTCTTATTTTGAGTTTTTCTGTAAGAAGACATATTGGGTTGGTAAATTTCAGAACCGACGAGCTAACAGATTCATTAGATTAAGTCACTACATTGGAATAAAATAAATCATGCTTTCTAGATAGCCTGATAAGTGTACCTGAAGGTATTTAAGGACTGTTAGAATCCTTTTCCCATTTTCTTTCCAGGTTTTTGGCAAAACTTTTATTGGGTTCTGTACACGATAGTTTAATCAGCGTTTATCTTATTTAAAGTAATGTACTTATTTATTGATACTATAAGTAGCCACGGCTTTTGGGGGTCGTTCGAAGCTTAAGCTTTTGTAAGCCATGGTCTCATTACGCATTTGTAATGATGCCGATCTTGAACTCTTTTCTCTCTGCTCATTCATCTTCTTAAGGTTATTCGCAATCTTTCATTAAGTCTCGGGGCTGGTTTGTGGTTTTTAAGATCGTTAGCCTCTTAACCTTAGGGCCTGTTTTGCAAGAAGGACTTTTGTTTAAGATTTTCTCTGGAAATTAACTTAAGTTTTCTGATTTTCGAGAACGAATTTTGTAATTTCCTTTATATTAATGTATGTAATTGCCTTTAATATGTTTTAATTTTAGAGGTTTAGCGAGCAGATATTAGGTTAGGTTAGGTTAGATGGCTTCCCACTGTTCTCGGTGGGGATCACTTAGACTACTCGAGTCGGCTTGGTTAGCGCTACTCTTGGAACCATTTTGAGTGTTGGATAAAATTCGATAGTTTGTTGATCTCCGTTTCGGATAGATCCGTAAGTTCATTAAAGAAGTATTCTCCAGATGGGACGGAGATTCTTCCTCTTCCTCATCATGACACCTACTGTAGTAGTCGTTAATGACAGTTTTATCTTGCGGCATGTTTTCCTAAAGCGCAATGTCCCCCATCTGGTGCCCAAGGCTTTTTAGCGCAGTTGTTGCTTTTTTGATGTTTTCTTCCAATTTCCAGTTAAGTTTCCTGCCGAGTATCACGCCAAGGTATTTTAGCGTGGTCTGCGAATCGAAGGTAAGTCCCATTGAGTTGATGAGAAATCTGCCATTTTCTTGCGAACAAAACTAGCTCCGTTTTTAGGGATTCATTCCATGCCCACAGTTCTGTGCCCATTTGGCCTATTTCTATCAAATCTCTGTTTGTTGGGAGATGTTTTCTGCTAATTGCTAGTGCAATATCGTCTGCATACGTAATGATTTTGCACCCGCAGGTCTCCAAAGATAGGAGTACTTCGTTTACAACTAGCATCCACAATTGCGGCCTCCTCTTCCTCCTTGTGGTGTGCCACGCTTTATTACCCTTTTTGTGTGGTAGCAGCCGCATTTCGAATGAATCAACCTGCTTGAAAGCATTTGTTTGATCCAAAGTATTATATGTATTACCTCCAACTTGCTCAATGCATTGGTTTGGTTTAGATGGCTAGTGGTTTTATGTTGTTGAAAGCTCCTTCAACATCAAGGAAAGCAGTCATGGTTAATTCTTTGTTGGAAAGTGATTTTTCAACGGTTCCAATTATCGTGTGTAGAGCTGTATCTAATGAGTTTCCCTTACAGTAAGCATGTTCCGATTTTGAAAGCATCTTTTTTTGTAGGTTTTCGTGAATGTACTGGTCCACCAGCCTCTCTAGCGTCTCGAGAAAAAAGGAAGAATGATTGGTAGGTCTGTAGTCTCTGCAGCTGTGTAGGAGGTTTTTCCTGCCTTTGGTATAAATGTAACATTTATTTCCCTCCAGAGTAGTGGTATGTAGCCCCAGTCTAGACTGAATGAGAGTAATACCAAAGGCCACGGTTCGAGAATGCCGGAAGCACGTTGCACTTCTATCGAGTAGATTCCACCCGGATCTGCCGATTTGTATGGAAAAAAGATATTTATTGACTATTAAAGTTTCCTTTTGCTTACCAATTCCTTTGAAATGAACGGAGGACTCGGTATAAGTTGCTCAAAATTATAGTTATTAGCCTCTGCGTTTTGGGAAAATGTGTATTGAGCAAGAGTGACCTCCGTCAGTCACTGTTGCGGTTTGTTAATTATGGCGGGTATAGTGGGAGACAGTGTTTTCCTCACTCTACTTGCTTATACATATATCTGACCAGAAATAGGCGCCAGGATGTCCTTTGCGGTTCCAGCCCTCTTTCCCGTTTTGATTTTTTGCTTTGTTGAAAAGCCGTCTGCTTTTCTCTCTGAGGGTATCAAGATATGTAAACTACCATGTGTTTGTTTCCCTTTGCTGCTCTACTACTTGGTCAAGACTTTAGAAAGGATTTGATCATCAGACATTAAGGACGCCCTTATATTTCGGTCCCAAATGATTTTTAAAAGACTGATTTTCTTAAAAAGTTTATACTTGCGGCATTTACTTTTCGCTCTCTGACTCGCTTCATTTTGTGGTTGACACTAGCAACATTTTTTTCCATAATCCCACTAATTCCATTCCAATTTCCTTCGGTCATTAGGACAATATTTGTCTCACTCGGGTCTTTTCGTTGGCTCATTAGGATCCCACGTTTCAGTTGATCAATAGATAACATCTTTCTAATACATTCGTTACCTGATTGGTTAGAGTGGAGTACGAGTATATTAGGTTAAACAGGAACTTCCTTCTATAAAATTATAATTTCTCGCGATTTTCTTGCAGTTCCAAAGTGCGCCATAAATAACAGCAAAAACACGTGCCCTGCTAAGCGCACTGAACGAATTGTGGACAGTTATATGTTGTTCTTCCAGATAACCTGATACCTAATCAACAATCGACACCTTCAGAATCTTATGTGCGTCACAGGCAATCCCATCGTACATCCATATTCCTAATTTCTTCTCCTCATCAATATTATTACTTTATTACAAACATATAATATATAACTGTCAGTCCAAGAGGTCCGAGGTGTAAAATGGAACTCGATACCATCAACAAAACAAATATTTGTACTGTAAACAATCAGACAGAGCTGTTTTCGTTTTGGTGACGAATGTGTGTTTGTTGAGTTTTGATAGTGGCATTATGTGGTTACGATAAGGTAGCTTCTGTTTTTAGAAGTCGGGCGTATGAAAAATATCTAGCGAAAGGTAACAGGAAGTAGATGGAGTATAGGCTTTAGTTGGAGTTTCACATGTGAATCACGTTTCATCGATGAATAAACGGTCAGTAGCATTGCATCCGGAAGCAATTTTGGACCTTCGCCTATGCAACACAAGGCACACATGTTTCCATGGCGCGAATGGAATGCGAAAGGAGAAAATAACAATTCCAGTCGTGGCCTTCATAAATCCATAGTCTTTGTGCTGACCTTTAATAAGTCTCCACAGGGTCATCGTGTCCCACTTTGTATTCCCGGAGTCATTGAAAATGCATTTGGTTAACGTCGAATTCAATTGAATTAAATCGAAGGGCTCTCATGTTCTATACATGAATCCGGGAGATAGTAGCTCTCATTGCGACTACGACTTCTGACCTATCCTGCATTGATTGATTAGAGAATGCGACAGTGATGAAGGAAGAATATGTTGCCTGTGAGTGACTGCTTCTGCTTGCTCTGCTCATGATACCATCCATTTCGTTCATTAATCTAATTAAGTAGAATGCATGACAATGACTTGAGGAGGAGATGCGGATAGTAGAAAAGATACAAATGTACGTGCACATCACCAGGGCGGGAAGTTGTGAACGTAGTGACAGAATTGGCTATAATTGCCGCTGGTAGGGACGCGTTATATATGCAATTGAGTCGTTTAAAAATCGCTGTAATCATGTAATTAAAGCGCCATTTCATCTTGAAGTCGTTTCTAACGATTTCTTTGATTTTGACTTCTTCCGTTTTTAAAACAGATTTGCTTATTTCGTTGCTTTTTTCTTTTCATTACAGGTATGCTGAACGACATCCCAGAAACATAGATTTCCGGCATGCGGTAAGATACAATATTTTCCTGTTAAATATTTCTTTAATTCAACCTCACGTTTCTCGTTATAAAGTTATTTTCTTAACTTAATCGCGTAGAATTTAATTTTAATCCCATGCATCGGTTTGCATATTCAGTGGGTTGCCATTCATCACCCTCCGACTGATGTAAATACTTTGTAGAAGAAAATGCACCAAGCTTAAGAGGATTTAATGCTCTGTCATGCGAGAAGCACTACAAACCAACTTTAACCTCACAGCTTATAACTCATAACTCCTCATCTCTTGACGTGCAAGCTAATAATCCTTGAAAACTCATAACTACTCGTAGAATATACCGTGCCTTGTCGTGCTGATCGTTGTCATTATATATAAGAGCTTGTCCCTCTTCCCACAATGTATCCACGGTTTTATTGTCAATCCTTAGGGCTCTTACGAGTAACCAAAGTGGAAGGATGTGTGTAACGGGTATCTATGATCTAGAAGGCGAAGGAAAACTCCTTTATGTCGCACTCAACTCAAGGACAAACGTTGAAGCATGACAGAAGGCTTCTTCTATGGATAATGGATTCTCGTCTACCAACCGACACATCTGCTCCACGCAATCCCGACGTAATGTTGGTTGCGACAGATTTCCTTTGGCTAATAACAAAACTAAACAACACATCACCTTCGTCATCATCATCATCTTCATCAGCATCTTCCTCTCAGTAACTCATGTCTGCCTCTGTACTTCCGTGGATTATGTGGAGTTTAATGAGATTTTGTTGATGGTTTCTGTTTACTTCAAAGTTTCTTTTCAGTTTGGCCTAGTTTAACAGCCGACAGCGTCTTTTAGACCATATGGTTCGAGGGAAACATGTGTATTTCGCAACAGGAAAAAACAAATATACAACCGTATGTTGTAATAGGATACTGAGAGCTATTCTCATCGAAACTTTTCTTCGTCGTCGCTGCAACTGTAATTTGTTTCAATCCAAGAGATAACTTTTCGCTACCTGACAACCGAATCAATTAGATGGAGATAATTTCATTATGGCCAAGAGAAACCGCGAAGGTTTCATCTTTTCACGTTTACCTTCGTGGTACTAAATAGCGGCCCGTATGAGAATCTATCTTATACATTCCAAATATTACAAAGTAATTTTCCATTGCATTTTTTATTACTTACTTTCTCATAATTTTTTATCTTCGTGACAAGGTAATTAGGTATGATGCAACCATCCTACTCTTCGTCGGCGGACGTTTGAACAGTTTCACTGGATTACTTGGTTGGTTTTGTAAATTACCTTCACTCTTGGAAGTTGACGTTTAGACAAATGATTGTCAATTCAGTCATATAGCAAAGAGTAGTACTCGTCAAGTGAAATGTGTTTTTTTCCTTGACCTACTCAAGGTATGACACTACTGGCCAATCACTTTCAGGCATACTGCCTACTCTAAGCCCTTAAAGAAAAGAAACGATGTGTTCATGCGCTTAAGTGGAATATAAATTTTAATTAAGGGTTGAGACAAGAAGGAATACCAAACTTTACATAAATATCAGCTTACGAGAAAAGTTTTAGGCGACTGAGATAAGGCAACAAAAATTTATGAAAAAGTTCAAATGTCCAAATACCTATAATCTCCATTGACTTCAACACATTTGGTCCAGCGTTTCTCCAACATCAGTATTCCTTCCTGGAAGTGAGAGTCGGAAAGGCTATGAACATATTCAAGTTTGGGAATAGATAGATGGAAATCTGAGAGAGACCAATCAAGATAATAAAGGGGTTGGCCGAGCAAATCGGTCCTCAAATCCCACATTTTTCTCATCGTCAACGCACCCTTATGTACATAGTTAGGTGGTTGGCAGGTCACAAGAGGGCATATAAGGCAACGAAATCGCCAACCAACTCGCCAGGAAACATTCCAGCTAAAGGTGCGTACATATGTAGGTGCCTAACCTCTCTGCAGAATTCCCTAGTCGAAGATTAATTTTCTCTTAGACAAGTGGGGAGTTTTGGAACTATTCAGGAGTTGAAGAACTCCGACAATCGAAGAGATTCATACTCTCGTCCGAAATCGACTGTGGACCCTGCCTAGAGGACGAAAAAACTGCAGAACACATATGTAATATGCGAGTGTGCTGCCCTCTGCCATCTTAGGAAGCGTATTCTCCTCAAAGAAATCATGACTCCTGAGGGGATCAGCCCAGCACCTACGAGAGACATCCTCAACTTTAATAAGAAGGTAGAGGACCTCCTCATCTAATTGGCTAGCAGGCACAATAGACCTACATTGGTCGCAGTGCTCTATGCTATTTGTAAGCATTAGCCCTTATTAAAACAAATAATAATCCACTAGAGTGTACGTGGTGCGAAAACGATTCATCGTGTTCCGAATAACTTGCTCAGATGGACAATTAATCATCTATTCATCGTAAAATGGCAAAACATGCTAACCCCAAATCAACTTTCAACTATCAAATTGACAATCTGTAGTAACAGTGTTGCCAGTTAAAAACCAAATCTCTAAAAAACAAAACCCTTATTACAAATCAAACTGCTAATGCAAACTTTATCAGGTATTCATTATGCAATTATCCGTCGAATGGACTTTGTCCGAAATCGACATCTTTATTTATTTTTGTGATATACTAGGGGAAAACCAGCTCACGGCCATACGATCATTCGAGTGTATGTGCACACGCACACACAAACTTTTCTCTAAAAACGATGAATTCGAGTTCTATGGGCCTTAAAACGTGGAGATATGTCAACATTTCCAGTAAACCTCCTCTTGAAGAATGAAGCACACTCCTTGTTGTCGTGGCTATAGGTCAACTTCTTCTACCTTCGCATGCACATGTTTGTTGGGGTACATAAGTATGTAGGTATTTCAATGTTAAAATGCAAGTATTTTGACTGTCAGTGCTGCCAAGCTATTAAGTTGCAAAATATTAATAAAAATATCTTCCAAATTCTTCTTGCAAATACATGTATCCATTGTAGCAATAATTCTTACCATTCTTTTCCTTTATTGAATCTCAGTCACGTCGTGCGGTTGCTAACGAATTCAATTTCGTTTTCTGTCAATTTTCCACAACTCACAACCTTTTGTGCTACGTTTAACTTCTTGGAACGGAACGTGTAGCATAAGAGCAATGCATATAACGTGAATAATTCCTCTACCATAGTTACTGCCCCACCCACTGACCTTGTGTACAGGCCCTCGAGCGAGACTAAATCAAAATCGATTGCTCTCTCTCTACGATATTTGTGAAAATTGCACAATAACGTAATACCGCGCCCGCTTCAGGCGAGGAAAACGCAATTGTTTCGTTTTCCTTCAAGCATGACTAACTAACAACGATTGTGCCCTGCTGTTACTGTAAAGCGCAATCAGGGAAATCCATGCATCGATTTTTCTCCCCTCGTTGGACGACGTCCATACATGATATGATATTTGATAAAAAAAAAAAAGGATTTTTTTTTTATGCACAATGCACGACTTCCTTGTGCAAGAAGAGAAGAGAAACGGAAAAAGGAAAGGGGGCGATGAAGAAACATGACCATTTACAGAGTCCCCGGTTGCGGATGCTTCAATTTACTTTTGATATGACTGTTGACAACCACTGTTGGCAGGCGGAGGGTTAGGACATTTTTCTCAAATAATTGCTGTTCTACGCTTTACTTAGTTGTTACGAATACGTCCTGGATACCATAGTGACCCAGATACCCAGATTGTGTATCGTAGTTACGTAACAGTTTCTTAAAAATCGGATGTTGGGTTGCAAGCAATGTGTAACGAGCTAGAGTGACGTTTTCCGTTCGAAAGACGAGCCAGGATATAAGGATGCAACGTAATGGCATATACCATCGTGTATGCGAACGTGCTTGTCTAGATATTTAATGATAAGGCGAACATCCGACAATTAAGAAACAACATTTCTTCAAGCATTAATATCTCTACAGCATGGGATATCCATTTAAATTACTTACATGTAGGTCTTCAAAATAAAGATGAAATTACATCCAACAACTGTAATTGGATGACCTATAAACCTCAAGGGTGCAACTATAATTTCCTATATAAAGTCATTTACACCCAGTTTCCTCCCATCTTGTTGATAATTAGATTAACTCAACCATTACCTCTTATGCGTGATTCTTTAAAATCATTTTACACGATCTAGGCTTCTCAAAGACGTGATAAGGACATGAAAATCACACACTATGCGCGACATACGGGGACACTGCATGACACACTGTACAAATATTGAATAACAACTGAAACTAAAGTAGTTAGCCTCCACTGCTTCACTCACTGCCGGTGAAAGGCAGCTCGTTGTCCATAGATAGATAACAAGGAATAGTCACAAAGAGAAGGGTGGCCGGTTAGTATCTCGTGCACAGTCCAGTTTAAAGTCAACACCATCGTCAGCGACAGTCAAGGTAGCAGCAGCTGTTTAAATATTCACCTTTTTGAGGCGCTAATCTACGGTTTGTCCTTCTTGCTCCGTCATATTGCTCTTTTCGTCTATGGTCGTGCTATGGTAGTGGCTCCTCGAATTTCTCGGTATAGTGACAGCAGTATTCGTCACACCTGGATGCATATCCTACTTTGTTGTTTTTTCGACCGAAAGATGGTGTACATATGAGAAGAGGGAGCCACTGAGATGGAGAAAATTTCTTACATCTATTACTCTACCGCTCTCATGGTATGTATGAAAGATTAATTATTTAATTTCGTCGGCGATTGAAGGACGAAGAAGGAAGACTCGAAAATTGCCCCCAAGCGATAAGGTGCACATTTTGAAAGCTATTTTTTTCCTTGTGTCTCGGGAAATGAAAATGAGGTCACACGAGTTGACATTTTCCTTCATTCTTACTTGTATTGGTTTTTTTTTTTTCTGTTTCTGCACTGAAACCAATGGCGGTTGAGTTGATGCCGGTTTGTGTACCGGCAACCGGTTTCCATTATATCATCGCATCAGTGAATCATTTTTTTCCGTCGTCTTTTGTTGTTTTTGTAACTATTTCATGACATGTGACATGACATGGTAATTTTCATCTCAGATTATTGTTTTTTTTTTTTTTTTTTTTCTACCTTCTTTTTTTATTTTGATGAGATATTGTGTTTATAGAGCTATTCATGGGGTTCTAATTATTTTCTTAGTCGTGACGTGAGTATATAGATGCAAATAACATTTAATGCCGTGGCAGAGATGAATACGAAGTAAGAACGAGTTGGGAGCATTTTTTCTCTACCATTGCACGCTATTTCTGGTTTTTTCTGTTGGCCACTCTGCAGATGTAATTACGAACATTTTGGAATGTATGCCAATGCCACGTATACATATAAACATGTCCGAGTATACAGCCTGCACATAGAGGGGATTGGCTAAAAGAAAATTATTTCGTCCTTGCGTGAGGATGGAGCAAATGAGACATAGTGCGGTACGAGTATGCCCAGTGACTCCGAAAAAAGTGGTCGTTTTGTTAAGAGATTTGGAAGTTTATGACCAACTAATCCTGACTAATTGATAGATATCTCACAGAAGTTACGGCTTAGTCGTGTTGATGCTACGGTTACTCTGTAAGAAATCAATATGCCATGATCTCATGAAATCGATCATCCATTTAGGATAAATTCAATGACCTAAGAAAACACTTCGGTTTTTTTGTATGAGAAAAGTTGTCCTGCTAAATGATTTTTGCTGACATGCTGTCGCTTGAGGGGCTTGAAGTAATTTTATTAATTTTTTTCTTCTGCAAAAAATAAGTGAAAAGTAAGCTTGGAAGGGGTTTGATATCTTACATATCGTGTTGGCCCATGGGATAAAATGAATCACCTACAACATAGTTGGTTGACAGAAGTGTTAGCTTTAATAACAATAGAGACAAATCTTCAATATGCCTTAAAAGCACTTTCCAATAAGGAAAGTCTAAGGTCACTGTGGATTACGCTAATATAACAAATGAATTGGTTAACTTTAATTATGGAAATATTGTTTCTGTAAAAAGTTAATTGATCATCATGGTATATTCGTAGTTGCGAAGAATGACATATAAATAAATATGTACTCATATCAGGTCCAAGAGTGCTTCTTCGTCACTTTATCATCTTTCTCTCTATTTAAGCTTTTTGCCAGGCAATAAATACAAAAGCTGTCAGAACCTTGCTACCAGAATACTTGAAGCGTTTTGAGCTATCTGATGTAAATCGAGTACCGCAATCGATTGCGTATAGAAATATTTCTATTAAGATGCACTTCAGTTCTATGATATTTTAAATACAAAAAAAATTTAAGGCATTAGAAGTGTTACTTGGCCTTTATGTTTTATAACCTGGGCTATTCTTCTAGGTATTAAAGTTTCTGACATATATTCCAGGAGAGTGATTCCCAAGTTCTCCGCACTGACTACCACAATTTTTTTTTTGGTATGGGGGATTATGGTACCAACTACGATTTTAACGTTTTCCATAATATTTCTATCCGGTTTAGGTCCGGGATTGAGCAGGCCATACTCGAAAAATAGCGCTATTGGCGACACACCTTCTTCATCTTGGCGGTGTACTTCGGGTCGTTAACTTGTCAGAGCTTCATTTAAAGCCATTTCATCCTTGGCATGTGTTGTAAATAAAGCTATTTTATTTTATGATAGTGATGAGAGGCGAATGAATCTCGAATTGCCAGGACAGAAGTTCATCTCAAAATTGTAATGTCGGCAATGCGGTAGACGAGTGAAGAAGTTTCCATTATTTATTTCTGAAACGAAGGTAACGACATAAAGCATAACATATTGATCCAAAAACAGCCGTCATTTGTAAATAGGCATGAACCTATACTGCTGCTAGATAATGCAAAGTCATATACAGGACAGTCAACGCTACTGAAGCTGGCGCAGTTGGGATGAGAACTTTTGTCTCATCTGCTTTTCTCCGTAGACTTCCCGACCGATTACCGGGATTACGATTTTGATGGTACTATGCACAGTTTAGAAAATTTTCAGAACATTTTCTTAGCTGGACTCTTTTTTTTTAATTATTTAACTTTAATTATTTTAAGTTAAATATAGGCCGAAAGTCATAGTTTAAATTATTCTGTGCACTTTAGATTGTCCGTTTAGGGGCCAGTAACGTATTTTAAATTAGTTATGTTATTAAAGATAACTTTAAACAATTTTGTCCAGCGTAAGATAGCACTAAGGAAAAAATGAGCCGAACTATACGCCATACTGATGTGCGTCAACCCGAATTTCAAGACTGGCATAGGAGGTATAATAAACAGTATATTCTTAGACAGACAAGCAGCGCTCAAAGCGTTCGGCTAAAAACCGAAATGCCACGATACCCTGCAAGACCTAGCCAAAAGAAATAAATTCAAACTCTGGTGGGTGCCATGCCGACATAAAAGGCAACGAAATCGCCGACAAAAGCTGCTGGGAAAGGTTCCAGCGAAAGGTATATAGGTGCCGAATCTTCTGCGGAATTCCAAATTCGAAGATTAATTTTCTCTTAGACTAGTAGGAAAAATCACAACACCTGTACTTTTGGAACAGCGTTTAACCCTTAAATGCATGATTTTTTATTTTCTAAATTTCACTCTATTTCACAATTGTTGGCTATAGATCAACGAAATCAAAGAAACTACTGACAACGGGTCCATCATCCATTTTTTTTACTTTGATTTGGTTAAGGAAATATTGTTCTGTTGTATAATAAATACGGATTGTTGTTAATCAAAACAAAAACAATTTTAGAGCTAATAAAAAGTATTGTATCATTTTTGATACAAGATGCATTTAAGGGTTAAGGACTCCGACATTCGAAGAGATTCATACGGCCCCTGAACAACAAACACTCTATTAAAGTCCTTAAGTACAATATAATAGAGTCAATATCAGATAACTGGTCAGTTACATGTCGGGACACTCTAGTCTGAGATATCATATTAACAAAATTAATCTCTCGTCCGAAACCGAGTGTCGACTATGTCTAGAGGACGAGGAAACTGCAGAACATATTTTCTCTTGCTCGCTAAGGAAGCGTATCCTCCTCAGAGAAATCATGACTCTTGACGGGATCAGCTGAGCTTCTGCGAGGGATATCCTCATCCTTATTAAAAACGTCAAGGACCTCCTCGTCTAATTGGCTACAATGGTCGCAGTGCACTATTTGTTAGTACTAGCCCTCTATTTACAAAAAAAAAAATACATTTCGCCACGTGTTTGAAGATCTTTGTGATGTACCGTGGATTAAATTTTGTGTTAGCTCCTGTTCGATTCAAGTAACTAAGTTAAATTTGCAATCATCGCTCTAAAGTACAGGGTCATCTAAATTTTGCTTCCGAAAGTAAATCAAATTAAAACAAATTAATGATTTAAATTTTGATCGAGTTCTTATTTCAATATATTGTTTGGATCTTGCTGTTATAAAAGGAATATAGTATCATACAAATGTCCTCCACGGAAGTTTGACCAATATTGGCTTTGAAAGCGTCAGGAGTTTTTAGAATCATGTACACAGTCCCACAAGAAATACAATGGCGACAAATGATACGATCTTGACCAGTCCACACCATCAAAACGGTAAGTGACTCGTCCAGAAAATTCTTCTTGCAATAGAATCAATGCAATAGAATAGAATGTTGTTGAAATCATATGAGTGCCATATCTATATCTTTGATTGGAGGCAACAAACACCAATAAACATTTGCCTATGGCATGAAGTCGGTAGATTCTTCAACACCTTTACTAATATAGTCGTATTTTCTGCAGAGCATGCTTTTCAATAATGGATATGCCTCAAAACGTCTGTAACAGGGTCAGATTCTTCGAATTTTTTATTCCGTTTCGGCTACAGTCGAGCATAATCTGGTCTATAATGTGCGAAACGTACTTACTACAAAATCAATATATTTGTTGTTCTATTTCTATTTTTGTAAACCTTAATCTAAACATATACAGCTTCGGATGACAGTTCGGTTTGACTATGTGATTGAAACAGTAATGTTCCGAACCACTGAGGTTTTTTTTGGAAGAAATGGAGGATGTTTTTCTTTCTTTCTTGTTTTTTGTAACGTCTTCTATTTTCTTGCCATGGTTTGGTTTAAAATGAATTTCGCATCATTTTCAAGAAACAAGCAAAAACTTGTGTCATACCCCGATGGGAATAGTCTACGGTTTAAAATTTTCTAATTAATGGCCCCGACCAAAACTCAGGCATAATAAAGAAAAAATTAACGACTAGCCGTTAATTTGATCTAAAGATAAGTGGGTTTTGGGTGTTGCAAACAAATTTGGACATAATTCCAAAATTTGAAATTCAGTGTTCAATATCGTTGCAATGTATAGGTACAAGGTTTGTTAAAAAAATGTTGCGTGTTGGTACACACGTCCCTAACATACAGGCCGCGACTAAAAGATAGCACATCGCGATGAATATTCATTTACTTTGATTTTTCTGATCGCAAGTGTGGGTGTATTTTAAATTTTTCTAAAAAAAAAAGTTATTCGTTTGTCATGTCAATTCAAATTGAAGTTATTTGATTCAAATGGGTAGAGGAAAACGGCTGAGTGATAGTTAAATTCAAGTGGCCCTTAATCTTAATAAGCAGAATATGAAAATTAGTGATATAAGAAGACATTTATCTAGAAGCTGAAAAATTATAACTAATTTGATCAAAAATCCCGAAAGTTATGGAAGAAATCACAGTAGTGGACGATCGAGGTGCATAACGGACAGATAAAAATCATCTAATTCCGAACTTACTGCTAGAAAAATTGCGGATAATTCAGGTCCGTTGTCCAAACGAATGTCCACAACGTACAAAGGATTTTAAAAAGAAATTACAAAGAAAGCTTCCCCTAACGAAAAAAACATAAAGAAGAAAAACTCAAATTCGCCGAAAGACATATTAAATGGACAAAGAGATGGCGTCAGGTCCTTTTTACAGACGAAACATTTAATTTGGATGGTCCCGATGGATGGTCTTATTATTGTCATGACTTGCAGAAAGAACAGAAAATTCTAAGCCACCGCAAACATGGAGTTGGATCAGTAATGATATGGGCCGGAATTGAATACTACGGGAAAACTGAAATTAAATTTGTTCCGCCAAGAATGAACAGTGTTGGTTACTTGGGTATACTGTTAGTAATTTGGAGCAACATTATTCTAAACGTCCTATGATATTCCGAGAAGATAATGCAGCCGTTCACACCGCAAAGGTGGTTTAGAATTTTTTTCAAGAAAAATGAGTTTGTATTTTGGAATGGTCAGCACGCTCTGCTGATTTTAACATAATCGAAAATCGTTTGGGGTATCTTGTTCAAGAAGTTTACGCTGAAAACAGACAGTACGAATCCATTGAAGATCTTAAATGGAGTATTGTGGAGAAGTGGGAAGCAATTCCAATAGAATGTTTAAAAAAAAATTGCTTAAATCACTTCCACGGGTATGACGGAGGTTTTCAAAATTGAATATCAACGTAAATAATGAGGACGCGCTATCATTTGTCGCGGAGTGTATGTTAACGTTGTCGGCCATTTTTAATTTGTTATACACAGATGAATGGTAAAGGTATAACGTGTTTTGGTGTGCTTTGCGGGTTTTTGCTTCTGAAAGAAATGGACCAACGAATCTATGTTGAATGTTGTGTTAGGGGTGGTCGTGGTGCAATGGTAATCATCACCGACTGTTGTGCCGAAGGTCTGTAATTCAAGTCCGTAGTCAAGAACAATTTCTGTACGAAAAAAACTGTGCAAAAACATCAGCTGTAAATGAGAGATGATGAAAAAGTGCTGACGAAGGCATAACACTCGCAGCATAAGATCACTTATAAATTCATACTCTATTTGTGCATTTCCAATATAACACCTTATTGATATGGAAGCAAAAGAGTTACTGTGAACTAAAACCAATGCAAATTCAGTCGAATCTCTCAAATCCTATCTAGGATAACCACCCCCGGAGAGTAGTGAACGAATACCTTCGACACAAACCATCTGCACCCCGTCCAGGTTGTGTGACAAACACCATAAGAGTACATTCTTGAACCTGCACGAAATATAAAAAAAAATGTTGCGTGAAGAATAAAATTAAGTGCTCAAAGGTACCTGAACTGTTGTTGGTGTAGCAGTAGACTCGCCACTCTGAGCAAAAAACGTGGTACAAGCTCTTCACAAAAGCCCGAAGAGAAGGTAATGATGATGTCCACCCTAGACGATACAACACGTCAACAACGGACGAAAGTGTACAAAATAGTTATTTAAATCACTAACAGTATATCAGTTGACTCATACCATGATTTTTTTCTGATATTTGGGCCATGAAACGTGTGCCAGCGAAGTTTGTTCCGAAATTGCTAAATTTGAATGACAATCCAGGTTTGCTGAAAGGCATGATGACCTTATTAAAGCCTAATCATCCCAAGCCAAGCCCAAAAAAAAACACGCCAAGTTCGGTCAAATGTGGAATTTTCGCTCACTATTTTACGGTCAACAAGGAATATTACCTTGAAATTATGCGCCGTTTTCATGAAGCAGTATTAAGGAATCGTCTGGATTTGTGGGCGAAAATTAATTGCGATAATACATTTTCTCACTCGTGGAAAACGTGAGGAAAAACAAAACCATATTCATGACTGGGCCACCGTTGTTCCCACAAGACTTGGTTACTTGAGACTTTTTTCTCTTCCGAAAAATGAAAGGACGGAGCGAGAGTGTATTGATGAATAAGTAAATATTTTTTTGACAATAATAAAAGTCACCTTACCTTGTGTACAAACCTCGTATGTATAAGTGAATCTTAATAAATAGTAGGGATGGAGTAAACATTGACTGTCAATTGCTCGTATGGTTGATCTGATTGACAGATGTCAAGCTCAGTCCTTGTCAATTTTAGTCATGGTGTTCTTTACCATGCAAAAATAAATTTTTGTTTTTCAAACCTCTTACGAAAATGGGCCAACAGTAAAATTTACATTACGTAAAATTCACGAGTTTTACAGTCAATGAAGTCGCCCAAATCATTAAAGAATTCGTATGTATTTTAAAGGAACTGGGTGGGTATAAACATCACCGAAACCAGCTATGCTAAGCCGAAGTCAAGAGTTGGGCCAACGAAGAATTTTAAAGATTCGTCTTCACTTACATGCCTATAAAACCTAAATGACATAATAATTGGTCACTTCAAAATTCACACTCTGCGTGTGTATTTCCAATATAACACCTTAATGACATGGAAACAAAAGAGTTACTGTGAGCTACAACCCATGCGACAAATTCAGTCGAATCTCTCGAATCCTATCTGGGACAACAACCCCCGGAGAGTAGTGAACGGACATCGTCGGCACAAACCATCTGCACCCCGTCCAGGTTGTGTGACAAATACCATAAGAGCATAACTCTTGAACCTGCGTGAACCCTATAAAAAAAAAGATAATAATAATTGAAGCCTTTAGACCATCTATATCGGTCCAGTAAATCGATGTTGAGTCGCCAAGACAATCTGTCATCAAATTTAATCTTTTCCATGAATCACATTTTTGGATAGATGAGTACGTGAATAAAGTTTCCCTGTCTTGCGAAAGGAAAACCTATACAAGTTTCACGGAAAGTCAATGCATCTCAAAAAAAAGTCACCGTGTGGTGCGGATTATGATTTGGCGGCATTATTAGACTGCACTTTTTTGAAAAGAGGCTGGAGGAGCAGTTACAATACATGGAGGTCGTTATCGCAATATGTTGATCGACTATTTTTTTTCTAAAATAGAATTATTCATCAACATGTACTAAACTTGAGGATCGCATTATTACAGTTAGAGGAAAAGTTGATTGGCTTCCGAGGTAGATGGTTTTACACCCTGAGACTTGTTTCTGTGGCTTTATTTGAAGAGTAAGGTCTATACCAATAACCTAGTGACCTAAAGCAACATATAAAGGACATTTAGCTTCTTTTTTTTACAGAAAGTCATCGATATTTTGATCTTGCAATAATCCGATGATGTTATGTTCAGTTTATAATTGCCATAGACTGAGTTTCATTAACCAGTAAAGGTCAAATGTGTGTTTATTTTAACGAAAACTGCCGCACTGGCCATCCTATAGATGAAAGCAAAATTATCGACTTTCCTATCAAAAGCCATCAGACTGTCATGTATAGGTGTATTGCCCCCGCCAATGATTGCAGATAAATCGCCGATATAATTAGCCGGCCAACCGACCATACTAAATATACTAATTGTTAGCGGCAATGAGCAATATTTAACTGTAATCGTCGCCAATACTTCAAGCAGGGTAACTGTTAATAGTGGCGGTCAATTCATTTGTATCCCGTCGTCTACAAGTTGTTGGATTTCCATCCAAATTCATTAGGCATTTCTAATCCGTCCAACGCTGTTGTTCTTTCTTCCTTTTAACATGTACAAGCTGCTTAGCCCCAGACACGCCATTAGAAACACCTTAAAATTCCATGTAAAAATTCGCATTACACACTCGTTACGAAACAGTTAAGACCAAGAACCATTGTCCCTCTAAAACAAAACATCCCCCTTGATGACCGAAAACAATAGAACGAGTCGAAACAGGAAAATGAAAACAAACTCGGCACACTTCCGCCGCTGGTAATTTAACGAATCCATTCGGATATTAACTCGTGTCACACCAGTCATCGTCATCACCATCAACGTCGCGTCGTTGGGTTAATTATCCCTCTGTCGACCAATTCGCTCAACCGTCGATATGGCTTCCCTCCGCAGTAAACTTTAAACACAAGGCCTCGCCTTAAGTGTCCCTCACCCTAGCCATACTCACCACTCATTAAAAATATCCTAAAATCATACCCAAAACAATAAAGTCCTGGAATGGGACTCAAATAAAAATACCAATTTGAACGTGTGTCCCTTCGGCAACACGGACTGGCAAGTGTGGGATGCAGCATAAGCCAAATCCTGTAAACGAAGAATACAAAACAAATCTCATTAAGCCGATGAAATATTTTTATTGCAAATTGTACACACACGGCGGCCCGGGGTGTTGTTGGAATATTTTGCAAATACGTCGAGGACGCGAGCAAACATGGGGTGAACGGAAAAAAAAGAGTCAAAAAGGAAGAAACGCCGAGGTGACTAATACACGATGAGCTGATGGTGCGTCCATACGTCGCTTAAACCTACGAGTTTGCATACATCGTGCGATAACACGCGGACGACGGCAAGACCCAGCACAAGCAAGCCGAAAAAGAATGAAACTTGGAATGCGGGGAAGTTCCAATTTAGCTAAATGTGTCGTACGTGGATATGCGCGGCTCTATTCAATATTTTTTCCCTTTTTCTCCCCTTACTTTCGTTTTTCTGTTTTGCATTAGACCAAAGAGTCCTAAAGCACAACCGACGAAGGAGAAGAATACGAAATTAGAGCATGGAAAAATAAAAGAAAAATGTACATGGCTCGACTGGAACCGACGAGGAATACGAGTAGTGCATTGGATAGAATATCCGAAACGTCCGTCCCACCGAGGCGTATACTCCAGAGTATGCGTGGAGAACTGTGTACAATAAGAACCTATGGCTTCGTATAATCTTTCGTTTTCCCATCGGGAGTATGAATGTGCGAGTCTGCAAATAGGTCAGTGAGGATGGGGAGGATAGGAGCATATCTCTAGAGTGTCGAGTGGTATCCACCTACAATTTATGTGCGCTTGCTGCTGCCCATGAAATGTGATAAGAGCTGGTAGATTAAGAATATGGTTTTATTTTGTATTTGAACCCGGAACTTTGATATATCCGTCCGGAGTTGGTTAAATTGAAGTTTAGAACGGTTGGTTGAAAGTTTTGCAATACGGAACTGGAAATTTGCGATAAGCTTCGGATGGATTGGCATATGTAGTTGTGGTTTTTATTTGTTTATTTCCCGAGTGTGTCGCTTTGGAACAAAAGAAACCATCGATTTCACATTATATAATTAGATTTGCACTCTAAGGAGACGGAACTAAGTTTTGACTCGATTGGTGGCGCGGACCTATGTATATTCAGATTGCCAATTTAAACTCATTCTTGATTCAGCAGGGAACCTTTATGGAAATGGTTTTTTCAATAGGGACATGATAATTTTATATTTTAATACAATAATAATACAAACCCATCCTTGAACTTTTTTTATGATCTAATCTCAAAACGTCAATTAAAGTTTCCGTTTTAATGGTGGTGAAGTCCTTCTACAAATTATCACTCGTAATAATTATACCAGCAAATAGGCTGTGTGTGCTATATTTAATAAATTCAAGTCGACATATTCACTATTGCCATAAGTGCTTCGGTTCACAATTAGCCATATCAGTAGATTTTACGGAGCTCAGAGGAGTTGGGAATCTCTCACGAACTGAAGCCTCTTAAATATTTGAAGCGCCCAAAACTTATCTGATTGGGCTCTCCGAAAATTCGAAGAAATACCAGAATTTGATCGAAAAAATCATATTCGGCGATGAAGATCACTTTTGTGAGTCAAATGGCCGTGTGATGTGGACCGATGAAAGTAATTGCCATGTTACGGTCAATTGTCAGCCAGAGTTGGATAGCTGCATCAAAAATATGCGGTTTTATGCCATACAACCTGACAAATAGCTGATCTATTGAAGAGGAAGTGGGGTAATCGGTATCAGATATTTATGTGATTCTTATGTTAAGTTGGTTTATCCCAACAAGCCAATAACTCTAGAGTTGACTCATGGCTTGCCCCAAACATTTAGACATAAGTTTTTTCGTGGAACGTTAAAGGCTCAACATTTCGGGCATTGCGTTTCAACAGGTTGGTAGGAAGCAATACATAACAATTCCTCTTTCATCCAAGTTCGAATTCAGTTCCTGTTTGTGAGATACTTGGCAATATCGAACAATAGACTGGCAAGAAAGGGGCATTCTACTTCACAGATAACATTTAGTTTCTTGTACAGTTTTCTTTGGCTATGCGGTAATTTTTCAGCTGTTTTTGGTTATCACGGGAGTCCTGATCTTCCATGGGTTATAGCGCAAGCTTCAAACACAGCGAACGATTGAACAGCGGTACGCCATCAAATTTTGTGTTGGATTGGGAAAATCGGGTAGTTACGGAGAAATTGGGCATGATAGGCCAGATGTTCAAAAATAAATAATGTCGCTAACGGCAACACATATCTATTAATGAAAGACACCTCTGGGCTGAACAGCAGGAACTAACGACAATCTGTGCGTTAAATGCTGAATTCAGAGCGTACGTAAATGTTTTACCTAAAGTGGTAAGAAGATAGAAGAGAAGCGTCAACCGGGAGAAGCCAGCGATTGTCGAAAATTGGAAATTGCATGACGACAATGCACCCAGCCACACCTGCCCATTTACACTCGTAACCTTAAAACATCTTGCAGAGTCCGCTTGCCAAGGACACCTTCGAGTCGTGGAAAACTTGTATACCCAAAGTTTGTCAACGCCCAAGGGGTTTACCGTTAAGCATTTTAAGGCTTTATTGGCATATCTGAAATCAGATATACCGACAATTTTTATACAAACCCGGCGTATCGTATTCCAAATTATTCATCATTATTTTATTCATTTTGACTCCAATTCTAGAAACAGGATAGGAATCTATAAAGGATTTAGCACTACGAATATACATTTTCCTAATCCTAAACCGCGCATCTTTCGACTGAGTCAAATACATATAACCTTCTTTTGTTAACAGTACTGAACGTAACTTAGCTTTAAACTTTTGGTGACTATCGGAGTGTTCGTTTGAGTTAAACTGTCTTTTTAAGTGCTTGCCAAAGTATTACAGTACATTTGGCTGAACTCTTTCAATTGAGGATACAATTGTCAATTTTTGACGACTAAATCGAAAACAATTCAATATTGGCATAACCATCTAGGACGAACAACTGGTTCCTGTGTTTCACCTTAGATGCGGTCGAACTCTGTTGCGGCATCCCTTTCCCGGTTAGAGTCGAAGATTATTTGGACCAGTGCTAAAACATCCATTCGTTAATAGGTTTATGAATAAATTCTAGAAGGATTGTCATGAAAAAGTTGGGTTTACGTTGGTTTACGGTTAACTCATACAAAGTCAATTTTCATAAGATCTCTAAACCCACACTCTTGTCTAGTATTTGGTTCTGTGAAAATTAATTAGGCACAAACGCTTACGATCTTAGCAGTCTAAAATCGAATGAATTTTTTTTTTATTGTTATGGGCGCAGTAATGTCCGCATTAACTTGCTCCTTGCCTTTTCTTACTCTCTCAAATGTTCACCTAGGTCTATAGCCCATCATTTTCTAGCTTAATTATAATTCTTGTCTTGCCTTCTGGCTTGTCCCGCTAATCTTTCGAAATTTGTAAGATCCAATACAAGTAGTTAGCAGAAGCAGGTTCTTAAGTGACGCTTCTGCAAAGTCAGATCCTCCTTATTGTTTAAGTTAAGGGACACCAATATCAATACCTTATCTAGAAAGTTCTGACTGGAGTAATGTTGTCGAGGTTTCTGATAACTTTGAAAGATCGAAATCCCTTGGGCCAGTTTGACAATCAGTTACTACAACACTGGTATCCCTTCTGTTATAGCTTTTTATTGTGATCTAAACTTGTACAAGAGTGTCTTTTCTGCTGATATTTTTCACTGTAAGGAAACACCTTAAAAACCGTGTTGGCTCCATCTGCATTCCGAGCCTTGATTTGGTTTTAAAATTGGTACACTATTTCCGCTTTTTTTTTTAAGTCTTACCATAGAGAGTACAGAAGAAGTATAGCGAGTCAGTTCTCAGAGTGTGAGTTGCAGAATGTAATTTGTTTTGCAATCAGCATATTTTAGATGGAGCCTTCCACCTCCTTTTTTCTCTAGTAAAACGGTTCCCATATACACAACCGACGCGTGTTAGCATCGAACAACAAAACTGTAAGACAAACTTTAAATTTAGTTGAAAATATATTCCGAATGCAGTCATTGGTGTCCTTAAGTTGTTTGGGTAAGTGGCCGGGAATCGGTTTTGCCATTCGTAACATACAGAACCGAAGAGGAAGTTTCGCCTATAAACCTTGTTTTAACTACTCATGAACAGGGATGACATAAACATGGAATCAATGTCGCCTTCGATGAAGGGATGGGTTGCTTTGGTTTCTATATGGCTTGGTAATGGCAAGTGCATGGAACGTATATGATGGAGCGTCGGGTATGGCGTGAGAAATTGACTTTGTGCAGTGTACTTATTGAATTAATGAAATGTTTGCCTCATAAAATTGTCACAGGTCACAAATTAATTCCTTGAAATTAGTTTTACAGAAACGTTAACATTGGTTTATGCGCCAATATAAGGTAATTAAAGAAGCCTAGGTTGGGTTAAGTTCTTCGTCGAGTCTAGGAAGATACGAACAACTTTAACGAGTTGAAAAGTTTCTCAAATTTTTGATGGACCTATAGCACTCAATCATCAAAAAACGAAAAAGCGTTCCCCGATATAGAATATTGATCAACGTCTTAACACCTTATTCAGAAATGGATAATTTTATGCCATTAGTGTCTAAATATGATTTCGGGCATATGCACCCTATGGCTAGCAATCGTGAAGTCCAATTTTCGACAACACTATCGAGCAACTAAGGCCGTATATCACCAAGAACACGGCAAATGTTGACTTCCAAATCGTCCAACGTCTCTGGTTTATCGGCATAGACTAGTGACTTCACATGCCCCAAAGAAAGTAATCTAAAGGTGTCAGATCCCAGGATCGTGGAGAATCGAATCGGTTCATTCGGATTATCCTCAACACTGCGCTCCAGAACGGCAACAACTTCTTCTCTTCGCACTGTTTGTCGTCATTGGGGATGCGTATTACCACCTAGAGTATGCGTGGAGCGAAAACCATTCATCGTGTTCCCAATAACTTGTTCAGATGGACGATTATGTCGACCGTAAAATGGACATCCGAACCATGGTTTTCGAAATAAGTTTGCACAATTTGCATGCGTTTATCTGGCATTAGTCATCTATTCATCGTAAGATTGCAAAACGTTCTAACCACAAATCAACTCTCAACTGTCAAATTGACAATCTGTAGAAACAGTGTTGCCCATTTAAAAACCAAACCTCTAAAAAAGACACCCTTTATATAGGGTACCCTTTTCTATAAAAATATGGTATACACGTTATAAAACTTAAAACTTAAGTCACTTTATGTGCGCCTTGTTCTCAGAAATTATTGTAATGGGTCAAGTTTAATCAAATTGAAAATGTTGACCTACATCTTTACGCTTTAAGGTCCCTAGAACAAACGCACGCTTATATTTTTGTGAACATTTTTCGCCTCATGAGAATACAAAGATAATAACGACCCCGGAACCATTTGGTTTATTAATTCGTCTTTCTGAATAGACAGTTTCTGTTTTATAATCAAAAATGATGGTAATGGATAAATTTTGTTACAGTACTTTGGTAGACATGTCTGAAACATGCTGATAACCACGTGTCTGCACATTGCTACTCAAACCGATTGTTAAGTCTACTATCAGCTGTGAGATGTGTATTATCGGCGATATCTGGAATAAAATGTTTTTACATTTCTTCATGTTATGAGGCCTCTAGAGATATACATGTAGGATTTAATTTTCTCAAGAAAAGGGAGTAAAAGAAACAAAGCGCACTGTGGGTAAAAAAGTAAATGTATTTTTGTTCGGGGAAAATGGGTCGATTTGATAATTTTAAGACTTTATTTAACAAAATCAATTCCTCGCTTCTATTAATCCGTTCTTCGCCGTATCTACTTTTCGACTGCCCCCCTTCGCTTTTTTTTTGTAGCTTCACCACCTTACCTTGTCCCCTTTTCTTACTTGGCCCGCTTCTCTTCCTGATTCTCCTTATTCAGCTTAACTCTCTTATAGCGATGCACTTGTCGTGTTGCCATTATTGTTTTCGTTACCACCTACACGGCCATCCTGAAGCTCGGCTGCCTCGAAAGGTGCTTGTCATATTCCCTCTCATCGAGATCCTCCGAATCTGATTCCGAACACAGTATGTGCCACCGCTTCATCAAATCTGCTGCCGTCGAAGTTTGGTTGGGACCTTCGTGATTTCCGACTTTCTTGACAGTATATCGATCGTTTCTGTTTACCCTGGTTACTTCATAGGGGCCTAGATACTTCGGGTACAGCTTCTGGCCTGTTGCAAACTGTGTTTTCTGAATAGCGACCAGATCTCCCACACCGTAAGTAGTTGCCTTCTTTCTCCTCTTGTCGTAGGTATTTTTATTTTCCCTTTGAATCTCTTGAATCTGCCTCTTGGCCTCCGCCCTTATCTCGGAACGATCTTCCTCGAACATGGCCAGAATCTCCTGCTCTAGGAACTGCCTCAGTTGAATGTCATCTATCGTATTCAGCTTTACTCCAAACATCAATTCGAACGGTGTCCTTCCGGTACTTCGCGACGCCGTGGAATTGATCACGCACTGAACCTTCGGAACAAATTTAAACCATCTTAAAGGGTCTTCAATAGACAGACGAGTCAGCACTTGCACAATAGTTTTGTTCATCCTCTCCACCTGCCCGTTTCCTCTCGGAACTCCGGTTGTCACCGAATGGTGAGTGATGTTTCTGTCTGCGCAATACGCCTCAAAGTCATTGGATGTAAATGCTGCCCCTTTGTCCGATATCAAGCGCTGTGGATTACCAAAAACCTGAGCTTGAAGTTCTAGACGATTAATGACTTCGTCGGAAGTGGTACTCTTAACTGGGTATATCCACACGAATTTGGAGAACGCATCTACTGTCACAAAAAGATAGCGATAATTCTTCGCGGTGGAAGGTAGCGGCCCCAAATGGTCCAGGTGATAAGTGTGTAACGGCTGGTCGGGTTTGTCGATGGGATGCAGGAAACACTCCTCCTTGCCGGTCTTCTTGGCCGCAAGGATGCACACAATTCAGTTATTGATAACTTCATTGATTTTTTGATGCATCTGTGGGATAAAATAATCTTCTTGAATTATTTTATATAACTTACCGACACCAAAGTGCCCTCTCTCGTGAACCGTGCGTATGAGTTGTTTCTGCAAGGACTTCGGGACAACCAGGAGATAAGACCCATCTACGAATTTGTACAACGCATCACCTCTGCTTAAGTAGTTTTCGTACGAACCGGATATAGCAAGAATTGCGCGGATGGCAACGCAGAAATCATCCTTCAGTTGAGCTTGTTTAATTGCTTTTAAACATCCGTCCTCGATGGTATAGACTATAGACAGTAACCGGATGCCGACTGAGTGCATCGACATGCCGCATGGCCGTCCCAGATCGATGCTTAACTTCGCACTCAAATTCCTCTAGCTGTAGAGCCCAGTGGGCGATTCGGCTGTTTAGGGTCCTTTTGTCCATCGTAAGCTTGAACGCCCTACAATCTGTAAAAATCTCGAACCGCAAGCCCAGCAAATATACCCGAAGCCTCTTTAGCGCTCGGACTATTGCCAAGACCTCAAGGTCATAGCTTGGGTATCTTCGTTCAGCGTCAGTTGTCTTGAAGCTTAAGAAAATAGCGGGGTGATAGTGGTCGTCGTCATGCTTCTGCATTAAAACAGCTCCATAGCCCTCCTTGCTGGCGTCGGTGTGCAGCTGAGTTGGTAGTTGTGGATTGAATAGCTTCAATACAGGCTCTCGGCATAGTAAATCCTTTAGCACCCTGTAGGCTTCTTCTTCGCTGGGGCCCCAATTGAACTGGACATCCTTCCTAGTCAGGTCGGTCAATGGTTTTGCTATAATGGCGTATTTTGGGATGAATTTTCGAAAGTATCCCGTTAATCCCAGGAATTGCATAACGCACTTAATATTCTTCGGGGTGGGAAACCTTCTTATTGCCAAAGTTTTCTCCTCCGATGGTCTAATGCTACCATTCCTTATAATATGACCAAGAAATTTCACTTCTCGTTGGAGAAAAGCACACTTTCTCCAATTTATAATAAATCCATTTTTTTGGGCTACCTCAAGGACTTCTCTTAACTTCGTGATTCCCTCCTCCTCGGATTTCGAGGGTATTATCAAGTCGTCTATATAAGCGAGAACCAGCCCTCGACGCTTTAAATCCTGTAGTATGACGTTAACGTACCTTTAGAAAACGGCGGGCGAATTGCACAATCCAAACGGGACCTTGTTGAATTCAAAGTGGCCATCTGGAGTAACAAAGGCCGTATATTTTTTGCTTACCTCTTCAATGTCCACGTGGAAAAAACCGTTTTTGAGGTCTAGTATGGAAAAGACGTTAGCCGCATACAAATGCTCAAGCAACTCTTCGATTATTGGTAATGGATACCGGTCTCTCAGAACATGTCGATTTAGCTGCCTGTAGTCGACGCAAAGCCGTAAAGAGCCATCTTTTTTGCGTGCAAGAACTATGGGACTAGCGAAGTCTGAATCGCTATTGCGGATTACACCCTCACGTAGCCAGTCGGCGAGGTGCTGATCGACAACTTCTTTTTCAAGAGGAGCCAAACGACGTGGTCTTTGGTAAATAGGCTTTTCATCATCTAGAACGATCCTCATCTGTACACAGGTCTTTTCTGGACGTTTTGGGGAATACTGTTCGATTATCATTTTGATTTCTCTTCGCATTTTTAAGTCCTTGATCGTGTTCAAGTTTTCAGCTAATTCAGACTGGTTGTTAGAAATCAAGTTGATACGTGCTAGCTGATTATCATTGTGAATATTCCTCTTGTAGATTTGCGCCTGCCCATCTTCGATCGTCAAGCTTACTTCTGGCAATAAATTTTTTCCTAACAGAAATTCGTAAGATAACCAATCATCGGGCACAAAATGACGGATTAGATCGTAATACTCGCCTGAAATCTCTATTTTGATTGGTGAAGCGCCGAGAGTCTTGGTTGGTTGGCTGCCGAATGCTATGGCATCGGTACCTTCATATTGCATATCACCGATCCCCAAATGATTACGCAGGCTGTCTTTTGCCAACGTGAGGTCACTGGCTGTGTCGATCAAAGCCCGGAATTCTCGTCCATACACCTTCACTGGGGTTGTGACATCTGGTACCATCAGCTTGTTTACCCTTGCGTGCTGCGTTGAATACGTGTTCGAATTATTTTCGGGACAAATCCTGGCAATGTGCCCGAATTTGTTGCACTTAAAGCAACGACTGCCTCTTGCTTTATTTGGACAATCCTGGAAAGGATGAGAAAGTGCTCCACAATTTTTACACTGAGATTGTAGATGTTGACTGTCCCCTTTTGGCATAGACGCCGGAAATGATCTGGTCGTGGCAGCGCCTCTGTAACGTAACTGATCGGCCTTCAACTTTTCATAGGCTTTAAGTCCCTCCTTCAATTCGTCCATAGTTTTCGCTTGATACAGTATACTCTTACTTAGGACGTCATCCGGAATACCCGCGACGATGTATGACAGGAGGTGCTCCTCGTCTATTGTTCCTCTTGAAGCTATTTTTTTCATCCGGTAGAAATACTCTAGAAATTATTCTTCCTTAGTTTTACTCGTTTTCTCTAACATTTTGTGAACATTTTCTCGTCCAGGCTTGCCAAACTCTTTCAGAAGAAATAATTTTACCGACTCCCAGCTACAAATCGAAGTTTCGGATTCCAACGCTAACTTGGCTGCACCAAATAACAATCGTCTCGAAAACAAGAACTTCTGGACATCTCCCCAGCTGCAAACTGTAGACACTTTCTGGAAATCCGCAATCCAAGATTCAGCGCACTTCCCACTTTCCCCACTAAACTTTTCCAAGGCTTCTTCTACATCCTTGAATTGAAAGGCGTTTTGTACGGGAACGGTTCGTTCTTGGTGACCGGAAAATTCTGCCGTTATTTGCTCTTCTTTAGTTGGAGTTGACATATTTTCGGGATCCGCGGTGAGATCGTTGACAAATAACGGATCTACGGTGCTCGGTACAAGTAAGCCGGAACAATCACTTTCACTATTCGTCGCTCGACTGCGTCTTTTTCTGAAAGAGGTTATATTTTCTGGGTTTAGGATTCCTCGATCGTAAATGTTTCGAACGCGCACAACAAGATCTCTTTTCTGGTTGTATCGGATAGGTAAACCACTTTGCCTTAAGATCGTTTGCAACTCTTTTACAGTAAGCGCCTCGAGTTCACGCTCCTCCTGCATCGATCACACCACCCGATATTATCACGTGAAAATATAAAACACCGTTCTCTTTTCTTATATCGCTCTATCCCACTTCTGACACCATGTAGGATTTAATTTTCTCAAGAAAAGGGAGTAAAAGAAACAAAGCGCACTGTGGGTAAAAAAGTAAATGTATTTTTGTTCGGGGAAAATGGGTCGATTTGATAATTTTAACACTTTATTTAACAAAATCAATTCCTCGCTTCTATTAATCCGTTCTTCGCCGTATCTACTTTTCGACTGCCCCCCTTCGCTTCTTTTTTGTAGCTTCACCACCTTACCTTGTCCCCTTTTCTTACCTGGCCCGCTTCTCTTCCTGATTCTCCTTATTCAGCTTAACTCTCTTATAGCGATGCACTTGTCGTGTGGCCATTATTGTTTTCGTTACCACCTACATACATATGTATATCAGCGTTTCAGTGAATTTTTTTGTCACGTATATCTTGATATCAAATCCGGACACGTAATTGTGTTATGAAGAGATAATTAAAGTTTCATAAATTTTACTAAAAAAAAACTGTGCAAACTAAAGGTGTCAGGCGGTCTTAAGTGTTATGATCTTTAATCTTTAAGAAAGTATTGGAAGTTTGGTTAAACAAGTTTAACCCAAGAACCAATTTTTAGTTATTAAAATAAGAGGACAAATACATTATCAGTTAAAAAGTCTGACCTCCACTCGTGTCACATATTAGCAAAAGCAATAGTTTAGCTAAAAAAAAAAAATTTATTTATCTAGATATTGATGAATCCCCTTTGAAGAAATGCCGCTCAAATATGTGCTTTTTGGTATGGCCCTGAACCGATGCAGTCTTAATCTTCTCAATCATGACAAATCTCCGTCCTTTCGTGAGTCAGTCTTGGGAAGAGAGAAAAGTTGTCCGTTGATTGTGGTATTATTGTTATTATTGTATTGTTTCAGCAACAATAAGTGAGCAGATGCATTATGGTGATGCAACAGGCATGAATTTTTTTTTTCCGCAAATACGGATGTTTTCTTCGTATTGCTTTACACAAACAGGGTATAATTTCAATGTAATATACCTTCATGGACTGTACAACCTTACGGCAAGAACTCATGATGAAGCACGCCACTGTAATTGAAGAAACTTTCACATTTGATAGAACTTTGCGTGCTTTTTTGGATCTTACCTTTTCTGATCGCTTCCATTGGGACGATTGGGCTTTGGTTTCAACGCCATAACCATATACCTATGTTTCGTCAGCAGTCACCAGTCCTCTTAAGTAAATCGGGATTGTCATTCACGTCATTCAACGATCTCATGTGACGGTTCTTTTGGTCAAAATGTTGGAATTTCGAAACAAGCTTCGCTGCCGCTCATTTCGTGCCTCATGTATCTTAAAAAATTTCGTGTCACGAACCGATCTATATGTATACCAATATCCTCAGCAACTTCTCTGATACTGATCGGATTCAACGTTTTATACGTTGTCAACGTGCTGCGGCCAATATCGCCATTAACATCTTCTCTGTCTTCTGTGAAGAGCTTGTACCACTAGTAAACATTTTTTTGTCTTGCTCAGAGTAGACTCGCCAAATGCCGCAGTCAACATTTCAAGTACGTTCGAGCACTTAATTTTATTTATTTTTCACACAAATTTTTTTCAGATTCCTTGATCCATTTTTTTTAAATAGCAAAGAATCTCTAACACTAACCTTTATATATGTGTAAAACAAACTAAATGGTTGAAAATCCAACATATATGCAACATAGGAGACATGTGTACCAACATCATGAAAAAATTAAAAATCGAGAGTATTTAGCTTGCGTAATTCAAAGAGTCACCTTATTTTTTGAACAAACCTGGTGGGAATAAATAGTTATTTGTTTATTCTTAGTAGCTTTGGCTGTTGATCACTTGGCGATTGACGCAATTTTTGGCTACGATTCAACAGTCGTAGTCGTGCTCTCACTTTTGCCAACGATGTTGATGCATGCCGCCTCTTTGATTTCTTACTCTTTGGATTATCCTAATAAATCTACTTTTCATCGCCAGTCATAATACTATGCCGAAAATCCTTCCACTGGAGCAGCGGTTCGCTTGTGTAAAACGCAGTTCGACGTCTTCCACTGGCATGGCACCCAATTTTTTTTTGGTTTTGGACAATCCCCAAAACAGTTCGGAGTAACAGCCAATAATAGTGCAACTTGAAACATCCAATTCTGTGTCTTAAAGCTTTTTCACCGGTTTAGGATAAATAAAATGCTATATTTTATCGATGAACACTTACATATTTGAGAAGTTAGTGGCAAATGTCCAAATATACTACGTAACGTTTCTCATCTGACATTTTCGATCAACATATTCCATTAGCGCTATCTCTAAACAATTGAACTATACATGGTACCTACCTTTTATATTTTGGGTTGTTGAATGTGCCAATGAAAACGTATTGACCTTTAGTAATATCTAATCATTCATGCTTCACGGAAAAAAGGGGTGGACATAAACATTATTGAGGACCCCTACAATACTCCGTTCATTAGTGCAACAGTCGGATAAGTCAGTTTCTTGCCCTGCACAACCAAGTACACGGTGAGATAATCACCTCGTCTGTAAACACATCGACATCAAGTATACCAAACAGAGGAGGAAACAAAAACAAGAATGTGGAGGGAAATCTAGAAATCTCAATAAGTCAAGAATCTCACTACACCACGTCCTTGTGGTTGGTTTTCTTCTACCATTTGATTTCCTTTTTTGTTTTTGCTTTCCATATTTGTGGTCTAGTGGGTTAGGCTAGTGTCGCCCCTCTTCCGAGCTCTTTGCCTACGTCACCTTGCAAACTAGTAAACTGGTGGAATCTCTTTTGTGCTCTAAAAGCCATCAAGCACACAAGCCCGGCTGTAGTCGAGCAACAACTGTGCGAAACAAGTGAAAAGCAAAACTACAATAGCATACAACCCAACGACGAACAAAGTGAATGAGGTTAATGTCTTATGATAATAGACTAGCTTCGCCATTTTCCACTCACCATCCAACCAACATCGAGTTCTTCACATCCGAATGGGATTTTCAACGCCACCACATCTCATCGTTCGAATGGCAAACAAATTATATAATAAACTACATCCCGGGGGATGGGATGGATTGACGATCTGTAGCAGCAACAGCAATGGTAGTCGTAGTGTACCCTGGAAGAGACAGAAATCAGGTTATTGCCCCAAAACATTAACCCACCACCCTGCGACGATGACGAATTCATACATATGGGGAGCGATTGCCCTGCGAATGCCAATCGGAGTTTGGAATCGACGAGTGGATTTCTATCAGGGTTGATGACGATTTGGGGTGGGTGGGAGGCTGAGGGGCGTGAGGTTGTTTAAGGAAAAGAAGGATTTAGTGCTACATATACGCATACATGGATGTATGTTTATCGATTTTTTATTCATTATAGGGAGGAATCGGAAGTGGATTAGTGTTGGTGGGTCAGTCAATTGGGTACTCTTCCCGCACATTTGTTGCGATTTCCATTTAATTCCGGAAAAACGCTTTTTAATCTATTCGCCTTGCTTACCTATATAACATTCGTTTTCGACAAATGACTAATTAAGGAAATCAATACGGTAGATGGAAAAAAATCGAGGGCGAGGTGGGGTGTGTTTATGGACGAATCTGAGCGGGTGGATCGAATTTGTGTTTCTGCTCATTGACATAATGGCCCGGGCTATTTGACTGACGTTAATCGTAAACATTTTTCATTTAGGAAAGCATTTAACTAATTAGTTTGTGAATAATTGAATAAAAATAGGAAGACCGTCAGCAGTTGATGGTTAGCGTACCTGATTGATGTCATTAATGTTTAGATTTTAAACTGAGATTTTGTTTGTTTTTATCTTTTCAGGTCTCAAAATTTAATGCCTCATAGAAACATTGTCGATTGAAACTAATCGATGTAAGGGATTTTTGGAGTGAAGACTTGAATTCTGCAAACGCATTTCTTCAAAAACATTCAACGAATATCATCCGGCGTTTTGATATCAGTTTTTATACAAAATGGCGTAAGTATGCTTTATTAAAAGCTTTTAGCAAACTTTAGTGTAAGTTATTCCCTTTTCTCCTTTTGCCTCTAGTTCTATTGCCCCCGTTCTATGGGCAATATAATGCGAGTGGGCTAGACACGATTGCTTAGTTTTTTTTCTATTATATTTGACATGTCTGCAACTGACGGCTCCAGTTAACTACTGAGTTATTCGCAAAATTGTCTTCTTTGTTTTCGTCAAAGGGCAGATGTGAAAGAGTTCAACTACGCATTGAGCTGGCTTCCCAAGGGATAGGGTTGTTTTGTTTTAAACGTTACTCAATATTCTTTGAGCGACCCCCGCGAATTTGTTCTTATAATTATAATATTATAATTAAGAGGCTTATATACAGGGTGTCCCACGAGCAGTGTGCCAAAAAGCTAGAGCATGTAGGTCTGGTCAAGACAAGAAAAAAATCGTATCCCCGTTTAGCCGGGAGGGACAGTTTTCTAAAAAATTGACTTAATTTGGAAAAAAAAATATTAAAAATCAACAGTTACATCCACAATGCCGTGATATAGTGAAATATAGGAATATAGGAATAGTTTTTGAGAAATTAATGTTCAAACTCAAAATTTTGAAAAAAAAAATTTCCAACTATTTTTTTTCAAAATTGTATGTAATTAAGTACTAATGTTTTTCCAAAAATTCAATTCTCTTATTAGTTTTTAGTTAAAAACAGAAAACCGGATGCAAAAATGTCTTATAGATTTTGAGAAATTAAAAAAAACTCGAACCATTTTTTTCTAAGAAAAACCTTTTTTTGGTTTTAACGCGGCTGGACTTGTAGGAAAATTAATGTATGAAACATTGACCTCTTTTTTATTATTTTTAAAAACTTCGGAGTTTTATGAGGATACAATAAAGTGACACAGTATTGGAATAACCCTGGATTAATCCTTTTTTTTTCATTGATAACGCCTGAAAACTGACCTGCCAATTTCGTCTGGATGTGTTCTACCCGCTAGGACCTTAAAACAATAAAACCGCTATTTTTCTTTATTGAAAAACAAAATATTTGCAACCCAAATGTAAATAAAAGGCATCGCATTTTTAATAAAAAAACCATTTCCAAATTGGACTCATCAACACATTACGATGTCAAACTCATACTCTCGAGAAGAATTAACGGACATGCACTTCTGCTACGGTCGAGATCGTGAAGCCGAAAGACTCTACGCTGAAAGATATCCCAATCGGAGGTGTTCCAGTCGTAGCATGTTTTCAAGAATCCACCGACGTCTGCGAGAGCACGGAGTGCTAGAGCATCGAAGAAGCGAAAGATCAGTTACAGATGGATCAGGAATCTTAGATGAAAGACTTTTGGATTTGGTCCGACGTAATCCCTCCCTTAGTAACTACAAGGGGGATAGCTATTATGCTTGGAGTGCCAAAATCTAGAGTATGGAGAGTGCTTCATACCGAAAACTTACAACCGTACCATTTTAGGCCAGTTCAGGAACTCACCTCAAACGACAAATTTTTGAGAGCAGAATTTTGTCGATCATTACTGGTTCGAGATGAAACTGAACGAAACTATTTTGCAAGGATATTCTGGACGAATGAAGCACTGTTTACCAGAAATGGGGTTACTAACTTCCACAATTTGCATCATTGGAGTAGCACCAATCCACACAACAAAAAACAAAATAAATCACAACACCGCCTTAGCTGTAATGTTTGGCTTGGTATTGTTGGACAAACTGTAATCGGACCCCGGTTTTTGAATGCCATTATTAATGGAGAATCATACCTGCAGTTCCTACGAGACCTTTTGCCCGATTTGATGGACAACGTTCCTTTGGCCATAGCAGATAATTTAATCTACCAGCAAGATGGAGCACCAGCACACTACAGCTTACGGGTTAGAAACTGGCTGGATGATCATTTTAGTGACCGTTGGATCGGAAGAAGGGGGCCCACGGAATGGCCACCTAGATCACCAGATTTAACTCCTCTAGATTTTTATGTGTGGGGATTCATGAAGAATTATGTTTACGAAGTGGAAATAGTATCTTCGGAACAACTGAAAGAACGGATTGAAGTCGCTGGAGTCAAATTGCAGGAAAATTTGTCAAGCATAGACTTACATATGTGCAGCCATTAGAAGGGGATATAATCTTTGCCTTCTAAAAAATGGGGATCATATTGAAAATTTATTATAATAAAACTCCGATTTTGTTAAAAAATAATAAAAAAGAAAAAAAAATGTTTCATACATTAATTTGCCTACAAGTCCAGCCGCGTTAAAACCAAAAAAAAATGTTTTTCTTAGAAAAAAATGGTTCGGATTTTTTTTTAATTTCTCAAAAACTACAAGACATTTTTGCATCCGGTTTTCTGTTTTTAACTAAAAACTATTAAGAGAATTGAATTTTTGAAAAAAAATTAGTACTTAATTACATACAATTTTGAAAAAAAATAGTTCGAAATTTTATTTTCAAAATTTTGAGTTTGAAAATTAATTTCTCAAAAACTATTCCTTAAAACATCTTCGTTTAAAAACAAGATGAAAGAAGAGGTTTCTGGCTTTACAAAAAGGTATATCACGGCATTGTGGATGTAACTGCTGATTTTTAATATTTTTTTTTTCAAATTAAGTCAATTTTCTTAGAAAAGTGCCCCTCCCGGCTAAACGGGGGGAATAGCCGCTCCCCCCTCCCGTACTATTTTTTTCTTGCCTTGACCAGACCTACACGCTCTAGCTTTTTGGCACACTGCTCGTGGGACACCCTGTATATTTATGTCAGGGAGAACACTGCGGCTTGAAAGGTCTATTACTTTTGCCAAAGGAGATGACACAATTTGTCTGGAAAAGGCTTTCTAAAGTCCGATGCTGTGAATTTTCCAACTTTTTAAATTTTGGAATATCACGGATAGGTTCCACAACTATGTATTTATCAGAGTGACCCATTATGACTAAAAATCTGCAATTTCTTTGCCACTAATGCCTTTGTGTCGAAGCACCGACCAGAGTTTGATTTTGGTTTTCTTTATTATTGAAGGTCCTGCGGAGCATCATGGCTGGCAGTTAGTTGTCAATTTATTTTTATTATTCTTATTTAATTCTTATTCACTAGACAAAAATGTTTGAATCTAACTTTAAAATATTTTAATATTTAATATGTTTTAAGGGTGTTTTTTTGAAATTCTATATGAAATAGTAGCGCACGATAAGTTTGGCAAACCGAGCTATGGTTTTTAAAATAAGCTTACACAACTTGCATGGGTTGTTTTTTCTTATTCTATCCTAAGCAGCTTAATTATTGTCAGGTTGGTTGGCACTCGTGTCTTTCGTTTGGAGTGATCACCCTGATTGCATCTTTCAGCGACTGGGCTTCGCCACATCGCTCACTTTGCATGCCCGAAACTCCACCAAGGCTAGTCTAAGCATGATGACACGCCCAGCCTTCAAGAAATCCACTAGCTAACTATGATCTAACTTACGAACTAACCATAGTAACGCACCGTTCTGGGAAGCGTTTTCACCCGACAACCACCAATAATCCGCCTGAGATGTAGCAACATCGACGAGATCTCAGTTCGCCATTGCGGTGCTAAAACAAATAAGCTCATGAGCATTGTCAACGAACCCGTCGCCGTTTGTCCCTGGCGCCGCGGTAGTGGTGGTACATTACCGGTATATCATCTCTATTATGCACTAAGCTTTCGGAATCAATATGAGATACGCTCCTGGGAGAATAAAGTCCGAACGGAGTGTCCTCTTGTCGTGGTATGGATCGTAGAATTGAGGTAGTAAGCCGCGGAGATCAGGTTGTTGTTATGGGCTTTCGGGTCAATTACAGAAGAAAATTTTCGGTTCTATTTAGGTCTGCTCCGTCATACAGGTCTTTATACTTAATGAACTGGCCTTCTGTACATATGAAGACAGGTTCTCTAAGGCACTGCATCTCGAAGACACGAATAATTCGAATGACATACATTGAACCACACCAGAGAACCATAAGCGATGATGGCTCCTATAAGTCCCACGTAGCATACGATTTTTACCCTGCGGTTAAGTTGACTGCTATAAAACAGATTCCTTGTCATACCGAAGTGGTTCTTAGCTCCAGCAAGACAAGCGTCTCTATGTCTATTGAAACCGCTAACAACCGCTAATGGTTGTCCATGTTGTCTAATGATCGCGAATTTTCTCCAGTTCTTTATGGTATCCCGTCAAGCTACTAAATCATCTGCATACGCTATTGAATGCCTGAGAAAACCTTTAAGATCGCTTTTCAGATGTTAAAGAATTGACCGCTCCCTGTTGTAAATCGTATGTGATGTCAAAGATCCTGTTTGAAGTAACGTTGTCACATTTGAAAATGAACTTCTTTCCTATAGTCATTACGTACATCATGTATAGATTTGGCATGCCTAACCTGGTGAGCTTGTAAAACAGACCTTCTCTTTGAAGGTATTTTCAAAGTCGGCCAGACAAAGCTGTTTGGTTTTTTGCTTTATTCCACTGAATGCCAGAAACCAGTTTTGACGCAGCGTGAAAACCAATCTGGTTGTCCGGTGTTATTTTCTTTTTCTCAACCCATTTAATCAGAGCTCTGTTTACTACTTTTTCAAAACCCTTCTTAATACTTGGAAGCAAACTAAAATGTAGTTCGCCGTAATTCTTGCCAGTGTTTTACTACAGTCGTCTTTTATTCGATTTGGTCTCATACTGCCTACAGTCGATTAACGCAGTTCTTATGGTTTGTTTTCTTAGATTTTGTAATATTCTAAGATCGTCCAATGCGTTTTGATCGTTGGAACAAGGTGGGATTTACTCGCCTTCCGCGTGTAGGTCGCTGTTCTGTCTTCAAACCTGTACAAGCTTTAATGTTGAGGATTCATTATGTCTCTTAATGTTGCATTATGTTTCATAATTTCGGTATTACCTTGTAAAAGACAACGAAGGTGATCATTGACTGAATTGTAAACTTCCCAAGATCGTGGGGAACTATTGTACCTATGTATGTATATTATAGTTTGTCTTCTGGGACTAGCAAGTTATTCATTACATGCTAGTCTTGCATGCTAACCGTCTTCAGTATGGCAAAACTTTTAAAACGAGCAAAAACTCTTCCACACTAGGTAAAATAAATGAAATCTCAGATTTTGATTATCAGGAATAAAAAAAAACACAAGTTCGTCGTGAATGCTACTTGGTTATGCAAATTCGTACATTTATAGAACCAATTGTGATTAAGAGAAGGAAAAGAGTTTTGCGATAACAAGCAGTACTGAGGTCTAAAATTCAACTTGAATGTAACATTTCAGATAAGTGAAAGGATATAAATAGCTTCAGACCTGACTCACCGCGAATTGTTTGATATTAACTTTAGAAACAACATTCCAGTGTCCAAGAGTATGAATATCAAGTTATTTGTAATCGACATTATATGGTAAACCAGCAATACAACACTTACATGACTTAGTCGAGTCTCATGCACCCACCCCAGCTTCCAGCTTGTTTACTATTCCGTCCTGGACTATTTCGATTATGCCTGGTGCTTCAGCACCACTTGCATGCCTATTAAGCACACGGTCAGTTTGCCGATTTGTCAGTTCGTCAGCCATTCGTTCGGTTATCGTTCATTTTCGCTTTATCATATCTCATCACCGCATCTGATTGTAATGATACGATGGAATGCAGCGAAACCCGACGTGTAGAGTACGAGTATGGTGTATGGTGTTTACTGCGTTCACTCAATTAAGGCCGGCAAATTAGCATATTAATAATGCTGCACCACAATACACAATCACCACATACCCCCTTGGTTCGGTTCACTGCCAGATAGATAGATACTTGCCGCTAGAATGAAAGAAAACTGCATATATTGCACGTTTTAATCGGGTGAACATAAATCGCAGACAACGGCGACGACGACTTACACCCCATGCTGCCGTTTCCTTTTCTGATTGCTTTTCTCTATTTTTTTTATTGCTTTTTCGTCGGAATTTTGCAAAGAAAAATGTCTGAACCAGCAGAGAATAGCTTGGATCTTTTTGCATTCGTCTTAAATGGGAAGGAAATGTAGAGAAACAATTGCGCGGAGAGATTTAAAAGGTAGTTAGGTAGGAAAGATATCAAAGAATGTGTGGTATTGTGCTGTATACGAGTATATGTATGTATGTACTATAAATGTACTTGGTAGAACCGTTTGACTTGGTATTTGCCTTGGATTTTTAGAGCGGTTCCGTAGCGAAACTATAGAAGTTTTAGAGGGGCACATATTTTTAAGATAATAATAATATGGTAACAATTCTTCACGAACTAAGCTAGTTTGCCAGCATATATCATTAGTAGTGTAGTCAACTTCACACAGAGTTTTTCACGAGCAAACAACTGCTCAAGTGGACACTGAAATGGGACATCCTACTTCACTCTCCGTATTCTCTAGGCATCATCCCTTCCGAATGGCCTGGCTAAATAGCACTTTCGATCTTCCGAAGAGGCCAAAAATTGCGATTATTTGTGGATGGATGCCAGACATACATACATACATATGAGCAAAAGTTGTAACCAGCGATGGACAGTACTTCTAAGAATAAACATGAAACCATTTTGGACAATAAAAAGAAAAACCGAAGAATCACATTTAAATACCTAATAATATGCCCATCTAACCTGATGTTGATTATATCCCGTTTTCTTATTATTGCTCATTCATACATTTTAGCCTCCGTCAGCTTATACCCAGCAGAAACCTTTCAGCACCTTACTCTTTGTAGGCATCAAGGTATTATGTTCTATATCTTCTCCACGAATATCATCATACAATATTACCCACTAAACTTATGATATGTTGTACAGTATAGGCCTTAGTACTGACCCTAGTGGCACTCCTTCCTATGCGATATTGCCTAACACAGTCATTTATTTATTTTCGCAATAAAGGGTGTCCAGCGGGAGATTTTCTACATTAAATTTCGAATGTTCGAAAACCAATGGGGTGAGGTAAGTTCGGGGGGTATCGTTCGATGCGCATTTTTTGCGGATTTATTAATCGCGAGAAGTCGGGAGCACACCGCGTATTCGCAGTTGAGCAATGTTTGAAAACGGGTGAATCGTTGGTCCGTGCGTGTCGCAATTTTTTACTCACTTCAATTTACACATACTAAGTGATGGCCCGAGCACGCAACTTATCTGGTCGTGAGTGCAAAGGTTTAGAAAAGAAGGGATAATGGTGAACAGAACTCATTCGGGAACAGAATATCAACATCAGCTGCGACACCGGAACATGTCGCTCAGATTTGATTCGAAATTATGCCTATAGGTATGAAAAAATCAACTGTGCACATTATTTTGAAAAAAAAAAAATTAATGTTCCACCATGAAAAATCCAAATCGTGCGACGGTTACGTAAATAAACAGAACTTGCGTTACAACAAACAACCCAGACTACACCATCAAAAACGTTTACATTGCCCGAAAACGACGGTATGATGCCAATTCTGCCCGAGGGATAATTGGTCTTTACTTTTTTAACCAACAGACAAGAGACAGTCGCTGCTGAAGTGTATTGCCGAATGATGGACGAGTTTCTGTTGCCGCAACTGCAGCTGTTCCCTAAGAACAACAACAGAACGCAAGGCGTTGCTTCACCACACACGGCGAGGATCTTGGGAGGCTGAGGGCTATTTTCCCGAGCATATTGATCAGCAAGTATGGAGACATACTTTGGCCACCTCGCTCTCCGGACGTCACCCCATGTTTTTTCTTGTGGGAATACCTCAAGTCAATGCTTTACAATAACAACAACAGCTTTTAATTTAGGCCCTGCAAGAGTATATTCGCCGCGAAAGTGCCGCCATTGAACCAGCTCTTTGTTCACGCGATATTGCAAATGTGAGGGTCCGATTTACAATATTTCTCCTTGTTTCCATGCTTTCAGCTTCAGTATTGTGATTGTCAAATAAGAAAAAAAGCTGCTGCTACTGAAAGAGGTCTTTCCAGCATTGATCGGTTCAAGTTTACGGTTTTAAGGATGTCTTAAGCCCCAACTAGAGTAGAAAGTTTAGATTGTGTTTTAACTCTATTTTCAAAACTTTTCAGCTGCATGTGGTAATAATTTTTGCCCGAAAATCTTACCTATGTGATCACTTAAGGTTGAGCTATGTGCTTCCATTGTGGATAATTCATGTAGAGTTCTTGGTTAGAAGCATATTGTAGTACAACATAAGGTTTTTATGCCCCCCAAATTTTTTGTAGATGTCTCCCGAGTGATACTTTTATTGCGGATTTTTAACGTAGACTTTATACCAAGGCCAACTAAATCTTTAACATTTTCCACTTACGAAAAGGGTTTCGTATTTTAATTAATTACTATACATTAGCATTTACACTGGAACCTTTCTTCCGTGTTAATTGGATATCAATGGGCTGCGAGTACCCTTCGCGATTATCACTACCACGGGTATCTGTTCAAGTACGTTTCACTCAAATTAAAATCCGCTCCATTTACCTACTGTACTGCCAATAACTATTAATAGCAACCTATATTGCTAGCTTGGCATCTACTCCTGTGCCTACCCCTTTCGTTATCTACAATTCTTCCGCATTAACTTATCTATCTGTCGATATACCTCTGATATCATCCAAGTGAATTTCTCCTTGAATCCCATTCATTCGAATGCAAAACAGTGTTCACGAAAAAAGAGACCCCATCCCGTTCCGTGATACTTTTGAATTGCACTATCTGCCAGCAATTATATTTTCATGGCAGAGTGAGTGCCAGGAGTAGATAGAGTACCGACAGGGAATATTTAGCATTTTATATTGGAATTGTTATGAAATAATGGATAGAGGTAGGACGAATTGATGGTTTATCAATTGAAGTGGTTGAAGCTATTGAGTTGAATCACGGAATTTAAAATTAGAATTACTGTGAATGGAGGGGAGTAAGAGTATATAATTGGTGGCCTTGATGACCCAACTGCGAAAATTAATAAAGATCTGGGTGTGAGAGACTCCAGACTCGGTGGAGTCAGAAAAAATTAAGATAGGAATGATAATGGGGAACCAAGCCTCAATGAGACTGTATTAATATACATAAGTTCAAACCCAAATGAGGGGTCAAAAATGGAGCTAAGTTTGGGGTAAAAGTGTCAGATTTAGGATACTAAAGAAACCCTAACGGATCAATTGGGATAAATATGAGGCTAACCTCAAAGGCGCCCTTGGCCCCGCTTAATTAAGTAACACCAAGTCGCATGCAGACATTGAACATCTGGCGATTAAATTGCTGACCTTGGTACACGTAGAAAGGAAAGCAGACGGTTTTTCAACAAAGCAAAAAAAACAAAACAGAACAGAGGACGGGAACCGCTACAAGAACATCCTCAGACTATGTAAAAGTGAGATAAGAAAGGCGCAAAGGACATGCTGGCGCAATTTCTGCTCAGAAATAGAAGAGAATAATGAGGCCAGTAGAGAGAGAGGAAGATACTGTCAAAGGCTCCCACTATACCTCTAATTAACAAACCAGATGGTACCACAACGGTGATCAGCGAAGAGTCACTAGACCTCTTGCTCAGTACACACTTTCCCGGCAACGCAGAGGCTAGTAACTCATACCGAGTCCTCCATTTAATTCAAAGGAAGTAGTGAGCAAAAGGAAACTCCAATGAACAGTAAATAGCTTTCTTCCATACAAATCTGTAGGTCTGGATGGAATCTACCCCGTAGAGATCCAACATGCTTACGGCATTCTTGAACCGTGGCTTATGGTATTATTCTCATCCAGTCTAGACTGGGGCTATATACCACTTTCCTGGAGGGAAGCAAATGTTGCATTTATACCAAAAGCAGGAAAAACCTCCCACACAACTGCAAAAGACTACAAACCTATCAGAGAGACCTGTATATTCGCGAAAACCTACAAAAAGGCATGCTTTCAAAATGGCATGTGCTTATTGTAAGGGAAAATCTTAATCAGTTTCCAACAAACAATGCACCATGATTACTTTCCTCGATGTCGAAGGAGCTTTCAACAACATAAAACCACTTACCATCACCAATGCATTAAGCAAGCTAGAGGTTAATAGTAATATAATATTTTGGATCAAACAAATGCTTTCAAACAGGTTGGTTCATTGGAAATTCGGCAGTAAAACGTGGCACGCCATAAGGAGGAGTATTACGAGGGTGGGCCGATAAATACTTAGCCTCACCGCCAGATGGCGCCAGTATCGCAAGAGCAACTTACTATCGTGTAGGACATTCTAGTAGACGGCTACTACTACGGCTATTTCAGCCGGATCGGACTCGTAGTTTTGTTTTGACCGCGTGTGGAAGCGGGAGTGTCCGCGGATTTTAGAAAAATGGAAAAAGAGCAATATCGGTCGTTGATTCGATTCTTGTTTTTGGAAGGGAAATCGCGCAGCGAAATAAATGCTGTGTACGGTGACTCTTCTCCTTCGATGGCGACCATCAAAAATTGGTTTAACGAGTTTAAACGTGGTCGCACGTCGGTTTTTGATGAGCCACGTCCAGGTGCCCCGAAAACGGCTACCACGGAGGATAACGTGACAAAAATCCACGATCTCGTATTGGCAGATCGCCGATTGAAGGTGCACGAGATAGCTGAGACAGTAGGCATTTCAAAAGATTGCGTGGGTCATATCCTGCATGAAATTTTGGGCATGAGAAAGCTGTCGGCGCGATGGGTGCTGCGTTTGCTCACTCCGGACAACAAGCGCAACCTTCAGGGCAGTGTTTGACGCTGTTTAAGCGCAATCCGAATGAGTTTCTGCGTGACAGTCGACGAAACATGGATCCACTGGTACACACCAGAGACCAAGGAACAGTCAAAACAGTGGACTTCACCCGGCGAACGTGCTCCGAAGAAGGCGAAGTCCCATCGGCCGGAAAGGTGATGGCCACCGTTTTCTGGGATTCACAAGGTGTGATCCACATCGACTACCTGGAGAAGGGCAAAACGGTCACAGGGCTGTACTATGCCAAATTATTAGGCCGATTCGACGCCGAATTGAAGAAAAAACGGCCCCACTTGAGAAAGAAAAAAGTGCTCTTCCACCATGATTAGACACCGGCTCACACCTCTGCCCTCGTCGCGGCCAAATTGGTCGAATTGGGCTACGAACTGCTGCTCCATCCACCGTATTCTCCAGATTTGGCCCCGTACGACTTCTTTTTGTTTCCAAACTGGAAAAAGTCACTCGCCGGGCAGAAATTTCAGTCGAATGAGGTGGTCATCGCCGCCACGGAGGCCTACTTTGCAGACCTCGAAAAATCGTATTTTTCAGACGGGTTAAAGAAGTTGGAGCATCGCTGGGTCAAGTGTATCGAGCTAAAAGGAGACTGTATTGAAAAATAAATCGCCATTTCTCCAAAATTTTTGTTTTTTTTTGTAGGCTAAGTACTTATCGGACCACCCTCGTATCTCCGCAATTGTGGGTGCTAGTCCTATCCCTAGAGGGCAGCGGGTGCAAAATCATTGCGTATGCAGACGATATTGCACTAGCAATTAGCGGAAAACATCTCCCAACAATCAGGGATTTGATGGAAACAGGCCTAGGCTAACCGGCCAATTGGGCAGAGAACTGCGGGCTTGGAATAAATCCTTCCAAAACGGGCATAGTCTTCTTCACAAGAAAATGGCAGATTCCTCAAATCACTCCACCAAAACTCAATGGGACTTACCTTAGATTCGTAGACCACGCCAAATACCTTGGCGTGATACTCGACAGGAAGCTCAACTGGAAATTGAGTGCGGAAGAACGCATAAAGAAAGCAACAACTGCGCTATACACCTGTTAAAAAGCCTAGGGAACCAGATGGGGTATCAAACCCCATATTACCCACTGGCTGTATACCGCGGTTGTTAGACCTTTACTAATGTACAGATACTAATTTCTGGTTGCCGGCACTGTGCAGATCTAACTATTGCAAACTCCTATGCAGAGTTCAAAGTATGGCGTGCATCGCGATAACAGGGGCACTGCGAACAACTCCCCTTGGATCTCTTTGGCAAGCAAAAGCAAAGAACTCGGCGCTGCGAGTAGGCCACGCTGGTATTCTACGCCAAAGCAATGATATACTAAGTGAAGTCACGGACTACTTAATTCCGACCCTTGACTTCAAGATTCTCTACAAAACAACAATTTCCAACCGACCAATTCCCACAGCACTGGAAATATACACAGACGGGTCTAGGGTCTAGGTGTGTATGCACCGACCCTAAAAATCAGTCAATCCTTTAGACTACAGAACCACAACAGCATATTCCAATCTGAATTAATTCGTGGGGCCGCCGACTCCATGTCTGTGAGATCGATGAACAACAGAGACATCGTCATCTGCACAGGTAGCCAAGCTGGAATAAAAGCACTCGAATCACCAATAATAAGATCAAAATCGGTCAGGCACTGCCTGTCTCTAAATGAGGTATCGAGCAGATGCGCTGTAACGTTGTGTTGGGTGCCTGGACATAGCGAAATACCAGGTAACTGTAAAGCAGACGAACTAGTCAAAATATACACCACACTGGAGCTCTCGACTGTTAAAGGGGAAATTCACCCACCAGTCGGAACGCAAAAAAATAAAATCTTGAAAAATGCACTACAACAGGTAAATGAGAGATGGCGGGACCTTGAAACATGCAACTATGCGAGACAAACCTGGCCCAGGTATTGTCAACGCAAAACCACAAGCCTGCTAAAAACTACGCAGGCAGATTATAATAAGCCTAATCGGGGACCTAGCAGGACATTGCACTTTGGGAAAACATGCCGCAAGATTAGGACTGCCATACAACGACTACTCAGTAGCTGTTATGATGAGGAAGAAGAAGAATCTCCATCCCATCTCCTATGTAATTGCCCTGCCCTAGCCGCCTCAAGAAGACGATTTCTGGGAGAATATTTCTTCAACGACCTAACGGATCTATCCGATACGGAGATCTACAAAATATCGAATTTTATTCAGCACTCGAAATGGTTCCAAGAGTAACGGTGACCAAGCCGACGCAAGTGGTAGCACAATGGACCGTTCTTGATCTAAGTTTTTGATTCTAAGAGTTTGATCACATTTATGATATTTGATTTCTGAAATTGGCCCAGGTTTTGAATCTGGCATTTTTTTAAGGCTTTTATTACAAGCTGAGTTTCTTGCATTACTTTTATTGACAGTTCCACGACAGACTGCACTTTCCTCGGTTTCCTCCATCACAAACATAACCAGAGAACCCCTGTTTCAAGAAGAGAATAAACAATATGAAGAGTTGTGGATTACAGCCCAAAACCAAGTAAAGAAGGGAATGGTATTCTGAAGCGTTGATTCAAAACAAATCTGCGACAGAAACTCACCTTCGCATTCGGATAAACTGATATCCGAAAACGACGAATTTCGCATTCGCCTGATAACTGGTCCTCATGGAGCTTTGTAGCTCGACTAGTTTTAGTAGAGTTCTCTGTGGAGCTGGGAAATACTATACAAATTACTAGGCTTTCGGTGGAAGTTTTGAAATATTCCATGGCTCTTGAATTAATAAGGGCTAGCCTAGATAAGGTCAGTCGCCCTGAATCTGTGAAATGTGCGGCAACAAAATTTATTTCAAAATTATTCAAACAAAAATAGCCGCGACTGAAAGTTGCTGTGGTGTACCGCCTACACCAACGTGTAGTAATCCAAATGAAAAACGGCCGGGAAAATATAACGAATAGAGGCAGGTGAATCCTTTTATGATTCAAGAGACTGTGGTGTGCAGTCTGTCTTTAATGCGAATTAGTAGGTCTTTCCACTCTTTGACCATGAGGAATAAGACTGTAACCGAGTCCCAAGACTTGGTTCGATTGTCGAAAAAGACGTTGGTGATGCTGAATGTATTGGTAATATTCCACAGCATTTGATAAGGCCTTCTGAATGTCTGAAGAAGGCGACTATAAGCTTTTAATTTCCGATGAAACTTCCCGTCACATTCATGGCAGTCTAGGGAATTCTTAGACTATCTGAACGTAATCGGGTTGATTATTTTGGCTTTTGCCACGTATCTAATGTGAAAGTTTATTGATGGTAAGTAAGGATTGTACTAGACCCTAAAAGGGGTAAAAAAAGATTGTTTTTCGGCATTTGATGGTCCTTTTACCAAGTGATGCCTGTCCTATAAACAAGGGGTGTAGCCAACCAGATAATTGTAATATAGTAGATGACCACGAATATATCAATTTAACTTGCGAATGAAGTCCGAGACAAGATGTATGAGCTTGTCATCATGGAAGTACATCCAAAGCAATTTTTTTAGGCTTTAAGCTTTAACCCTGATCCATTATTTTAGTGGAGAAGAGAAGGTGCATGATTGTAGCAACTATTTGGAAGAATTTAACAGGTCGTAAGGTCATAAAGTCGCTCGAGATGACATGAATATGATATGTATTTAAATAATTAATTTGAAAGGCAATTAGACCACAAGCGCCTACTCCAATATCTCTCAGCTGAATCGAATGAGTTTCTCCAATCAGAGTTTATATATGTATAGAATATAGTTGCCTACTGTTCCCACGTCGCAGAATTGTGTTTCTGGGTCATATCAACATTTTGCTCCAATAAATCCCTTTTGCCTCAGAAGGAATGCTGCATTGATGCTCTAGACACTGAAGATGGGTGTGGTCTATTGGCAGATTTAAAGGAAAATGTCAACAACATCGCTACCTTTTCAAAGCGATGCAAAGAATGAATGGCGTAGGAGAGATGGAGTCTAAGTACGATGTTCTTCCAAAGTGATGGTGAAAAGTCGCAATTTCAAATAGAAAAGTAGAAGAAAAAATAACAGGAAAATAATGAAAATGCCCACATAGTTTACCTCCCTGGGCTACAGACATTATTCTTGGAAGCACTTTCGTAGCATTTTGTTTGTTTTTTTTCAAGATCTACTTGAGCAAGTGCAGACGTACACACATGATGGCTTTGACTTATTTGTCAGTCGTCTCATTAAGCGACGGGCCGACTTTCTTGGCCAGCACTTTTCGGTTGCCACCAAGTGGGTAGGTGATGCCACTGGCCTTACATGTACGGAAATCACACAGAGATGAATAGGACAACAACGAACAGGTTGTGACCCTCCCGCCTTAATGGGTACCTTGAGACTTTTGCTTAGTTTTCGGTTTGTTTTTTTCTTCGCTCCTGCTTTTTGTAATCGACCTCTTCAGGGCGGTTTCCTCTTGTCAGGTGGTTTTATGGTCCTTTTTTACTGGGCGTCGGCTTCATTACTGTTTTGAAATAAATTTTGTTTTTGGTTTCATTTCAGTTTTAGGCGGGGCTTTGGTTATGATATGATTTTTTCCTTCGTTTATTATTTTAATGGAATTAAAAGTCGTTTGCTGTGACAGTGTGGCGCGTGTTGGGACGTTCTTGTTTATCCATCTGCCGTGGTGAAAAATTGGGTCAAATGAATGGAAGTTGAATAAGATTTTATGGGGGCGTTTTGTCGGGTTTTACAAGGCCGTGTTTGAATGCCCCTGAAGAATGGACAGATAAACTTTTTCTGCTGCTGCCGAATTTTCAATAAATGAATTTAGTGTGGCTACAGTTTTTGCGGCGGATTAGAGTGGCAAAGTAAAACATTGCAGGAAGGACGGTGTAAGGTATATAGGGAGCTAGCTTTAAAAGCATCTCAGCCAAATAGATGCGTTTATTTATTATACAATTAATTCGAAACTTTTTGTTATCAGGCCCAAACTTATATATTATCACCTTCGGCGATTTCTCTGATTGTGATTTGGCGATTCCTAATTGTTTAATTTTTTTGTGATTTCAGTCGGTTGCGGATGTGCTAGGTTAATGTGCTCGTGGGTTTCAATGTCTTCACGGCGTTCTTGGAAACATTGATGGGTATATTGACAATGTCTTTACTTGTACTAAACTCACCTAAAACCAGTTTTACCCTTTCTAATTTTTTTTTTGTACTTGCGTTATTCTATTCCTCTAGAAAAATGTAATGCAAATTTTCTGATTCATTTTGCAAGAAACTAAGTATTTACCTAGAACTGCTCTAACAAAATACAACTTCGAGTTGAGGAAATCCAAGAAAACAGCACTGATATATGTAGTTAAATGGGCAATTGGCTCAGTTAAAAACTACAAAGCACTAGGTATAGACGGTGTCTTTCCTGCTATCCTCCAAACAGGCCTAGACATCATTCTAGAACCGTTGATACCTCTCTATGTCCTGTTTCAACTAATGATACGTTCCTCAAATATGGAGAGAAGTCAACCTTGTTTTCATCCCTAAGATCGAAAAAGCAAGTGAACAATCTTAATCCTATCTAACATCGAAGAACAATGGAAAAACCGATAGAGCTTCATAGTAGAAGTATATAAGTAAATCAAACACCTCTGCATCCAAATCAAAGAACGATCTACTGAGAATGCCCTTGGCAGCACATGTGGAAAATAGTTTCACACCCAAAGAGATCGCACTTTGCGCTTTCCTCCATATTGAAGAAGCATTTGATAATACTGACTACCACTCAATCACCACATCGGAGAGGCGATGCTTGAGAGCCGTATTATATCAGCTACATTCGGAGAGGTCTCTGTGACAATATCGGCAGCTAAAAGTGACTACAAGATGGAGTCCTTTCACCCCTTCTCTGGTCGATAGTCATCGACAACCTACTCTGCAAGTCGGTCGTGGTGCAATGGTAATCATCACCGACTGTTGAGCGGAAGGTCTGTAGTTCATTTTCCTATACGGAAAAACTATGCAACAACATCAGTTGTGGATAAGAGATGATCAAAGAAAATGCAGACCAAGACATAACACTCGCAGTATGAGCTATCTTCAAAATTCATACTCTGTGTGTGCATTTACAATACAACACCTTAATGATATGGAATCAAAAAAGTTACTGTGAATTACAACCAACGCGACAAATTTAGTCGAATATCTCGGATCCTATCTAGGACAAACACCCCAAACACCATAAGAGCGTAACTTTTGAACCTGCACGATTAAAAAAAATTCAACCTCGGTTATGAAGACATGCGATATGTGTTGGCGCTGACATCTTTGAACTCAATCGGAAAATATCGAAGGCCCTGGGAACTAGTTCTAGTGTCTTCCAAGCTGAACTATACGCCATCCTGACGTGCGTTAACCTAAACTTAGAGACTGGCATAAGGTATGACCAACAACACGAGTATACTATCAGACAATCAAGCAGCGCTCAAAGTTTTGGGCTCGTATAGTACGAACTCAAAATCCGTTTAACTTGCAGGACCTAGCCAAAAGAAATAAGGCCAAATTCTGGTGGCATAAAGGCATAAAAGTCAACGAAATCGCCGACCAACTCGCTAGGAAAGGTTCCATCGAAAGGTACATACATAGGTGCTGAACCTTTCTGCGGAATCTCCAAGTCGAAGATTAATTTTCTCTTAGTCAAGTGGGAAAAATCGCAACACCTGCACTTTGGAAAAGCGTTCAAGGACTCCGACAATCGAAGAGATTCAAAACAAAAACTCTATAATTATTCTCAAATATAAGAGAGTCGATATCAGAAGACTGGTTAGCTACCTTTCGGGACACTCATCTTAATAATTCTCGTCTGAAACCGAGTGTCGACTCTGTCTTGAGGACGAGAAAACTGCAGAGCACATATGTACTATGCAAGTGTGCTGCCCTCTGCCATCTTAGGAAGCGTATCCTCCGCAGAGAAATTATGAGTAGAAGAACTCCTCATCTAATTGACTAGCAGGTACAATAAACCTACACTGGTCGCAGTGCCCTATGCTATTTGTTAGCACCTATTACTATACTAAACAACTGTTTTAACTAGCAATCTGCAGACACTTGTTGAACATGATTACCAGCACTACAACGGAAAATTATATGAGTCATGATACGCAATTCCTGTTACTTTTTAAACACACCTCATAATAAACCCGATTCCAGACGGAATTAAATACATTCAGTTGACTTCCGTTAAACTAATCTCAATTTTCGTTCGTAGTCTGATTCATTTATGGGCCACGCGGGCTCGATTATTTCGGAACAACCTTGATTTTTAGGTCTGATTATGTCCCACAACCACGCATCGTTGACCTTATCACCCTTGACTTGAAGCCCAGAAGTGTCAATAAGTTCGGAACCTCTTGGTTATTATATAAAAATTCAGGGTGCTCTGTAAACTCATGGCCAAACGAATTAGCATCGTCGTTGCTCCCTTTCCCTTTTTTCCTTTGTATACGTTTTTTTTAGACAACAAGTAAGGTTTGAAGAAACCAATGAAACCACGATTTTATAGTTATTGGTTTTTCTCCGAATCGCGTGTAAAGTATTAGACCACCACCATAAGCCAATCCCTCTTCATCCCATTTTCGTAACATATCAGATCCATAAAACTTTACAAATCAAATCCACTTTTTCGTTCGGTTTCAATCGACCAAATCTGTCATAACATCAATTTCTCACACATAATTTGCGCCCGTTTAACCTCGGGATTAAAAAAACAGCGAAAGCGAAAGCCAATTAACCTTCATTCACCTTGATGTTGCGCTCTCCCAGTCGAGTAACCGTCGACGAAGCATGATACCTTGACGAATATACTCCTCCGCGACGTATTACACATTCGCTAGTAATTGAGCTGTAATTTTGAAATTTGTTAACTTTTATTGATTGCACGCGTGGGATGACATTGGCAACGGCGGCAACCTTGAGATTCTTGTCACATTTTCTCGGAGTTGTACTGCAAGTGTTTTTCCATGTTATTGCTTTGTGGGCCGTGTTGATGAGGAAAAAGTAATTTCGTACAGATGTTGATAAGGAAATGCTTCCTGTTTGTTGAGTGCTATCTGTAAGTTTCGATTGTGCCCAAGGTGGAATATCCGGGCGCGAAGACGGAAAGTTTTTGGGCTATTCTCTGGAATGAAAGAAAAGTTTTGAACTTCTAAGTAATCCATCACGGCTTATCATCGCATTAGTATGCATGAAAGATGGATTTTATTTATTTGCATCGGAACTGCCTGTAATAAGAGCCGTGAATTCTCTGCTAAGAGGTTAGCTATTATTGATTAAAATAAAAGATTTTTTAAGTACAAGAAGGAAAAATATTGAAAAAAAAATTTAAATGTTTGATATTGCTGCCTTTAGCGCGCGAACTTGAACCTTGAGTCGGTCAACAAACGAGTTGCATGATGCACAAGCGTGAGACTGCGCAATCTTCTTGCATTCTCGAAGAAGGATTTTCTTGACCACATTCACACTTTGGTATTTTTTAGTGCTTACCTTGTCCTTGGCCCCTACTTGAAAAAGTCAAGTGGGCTTTCATCTAAGGACGGTGGATGTCATTCTGTGGACGAAATGAAGCAAACAACTCTTGGATGACGCATTCTAGTGCAGAGTCTTATCGGAACATCCATTCTCTCTCACCATGTTTGGTTGTTCAAGGCTTCGGAGCCCACAACACTTTCGCGAAAAGCATTCGCACTCACGCCGATTCCATGTTTCAAAATACAAGGGGCGATCGTCCATCGGCCGACACTATTGCCCAACCTTGACAAACAATGGCCTTTGATGCCTGGTGGCCAATCGAAGGCTAGTTTTGTCTGTACACAAATTGTTGGACTGGTAACATTTTTTTTATCGATATTTGGTAACAGACCAAATTCTTGCAGCTGTTTTGCTATGTTGAATCTCTCTTTTTTTAGCCTCGGTAAGATTTTGTCCTTTTTGTAAGGTATCAAAGCCGTTTGAGCCCATTTTTCAATACCCATTACATGAATGCCTCTGAATTTCCGCCGAGAATTTCGTTCAATTCGTGCCGGCCATACCACAGCATTTTGTAATACTACCAGTATTGTAACGTACAATTGCTCGAGACGTGAAAGACTTATTGAAATAGAGATAGTGGCAGGTTTCCGTTGACTTTTCACCTAAACTTAGTGCTACCTCACTATTATGTTTCCATTTCATAACGAATAAAAAAATTCTATGAAACTGAGACGCAGATGTTTCTGAACGCTTGAAAACAAAGAAATCCAACTGCCCAAGACAAACATCGCAGCAGATCTACCGACTTCAGTTGGGCCACACGGTATATAGTGTCTTTATGCAGCTTGTAATTTGCGACCTTTTCAAACCTTATCTTCTTTGGAGTTTCATCTTTTGATTTTTTTATCAACAATTCCACTCGATATACAGTAATCCAAAAACTGTGCGGATGTCCCGTTAGCCATGAATTAAGTGATTGATCTATGAATAGATTGCAGTGGGGTCTTGTGGCAAAGCAACATCTAACTACATTTGATTTGTTCGTGGGTGCCAGGGTCCTATTAAGCTTCTCCAACTCTCAATACACTTTGCCAACGCCCAGCAGACCATCATGAACCATCGAGAACTTTAGAAAGGTGGAACAAAGGTTGGTCATAAATCCAAGATCTTCAATTAGGAAAAGATAGAAAATGATGGGCACATGATTACAGATTATTTTTTACCTAACTTGAAGGCTTATCCATCTTACTCATCACACACGTGGTTTCAACAAGATCGGAAGACTACCCATACCGCTATAGTCTCCTTGAAATTGTTTCGTGTACACTTCCAGGAAAACTAATCGACCGCTTTGAAGATGTTTAACCTCTTTATATATATTTTTATGGGAGTACCTCAAAAGCAAAAGCGGCGCTAATAACCTGCATTTATATTCCCGACAGTCAAATCGTTTAATAGGGCTACCTAAAACGAGAACTACCCTATTACCACAGATTTGAAAACATTTTGCGCGAGTAGTGCGATTCATATAGTCCAGTTTACTCGTACGTAGACGTTTGACGAGGTCCATTACCATCACCTCCAGTGCAGAGAGCGTCTTTGATCAACTGACGAACTTTCTTCTCGAAACGATCGAGAAAGTCTTAAATCCCGTGACAACCATATTAGGCGAGATTATTTTCGACTTTTAAGAAGCAATGAGCATACGCATACTCCATCGTTATTTTGCACAGCCGGGTAAATTTAGTCTGAAAGAGGTGTGGAATGTTAAGGTAATTTTTAAAGGCACCACTTTAAAATCGATTTTAAGCGAGTCTTTTTCAAGATCGGATCAATGGTAGACTTTCCAGGTTTGAAATCACATTGGCATGGATCAATCAATTTTTGAGGTTTACGAGGTTTGCTCAAAAAATAAGGTGACTTTTTGAATTTCGCGAGCTGTTTTTTTTCTGTTATGTTTATGTTAACATTGTCAGTCATTTTGGATATTTCAATATAAAGGTTAGATGTGGTTACCGATTTCCTGGTATTGATAAAAATCAAACTGTGTTTAATTTTGTTTGAAATATAAAATAAAGTGCCCTAACGTACTTGAATTGAATCTACTCTGAGCGAGGAGAAATAATAAGTGATACAAACTGTTCACAGAAGGCCGAGAAGATGTTAACATTGATGCCGCACTGGATGCCCCATCACGTCAACAACGGATGGAAATGTTGACGTATTGAAGCAGTGAAGAAAATCGTTATGGAGAATCGCCGAATCACTAACGGTGAAGTTGCTGAGAATATTGGCATATCGTTGGCTCATGGAATGAATATTTTTTTCAAATATTTTGGGCATGAAAGCTGTGTTAGCGAAGTTTTTTTACGAAATTGCTAAATTTTGAATTTTGAAGCATCGCATGAGCATCACTCAAAAACTTTGGATGACAGGAATGATGATCCAAATTTGCTGTAAATGCCCAGCACTGGTAACGACACATGGGTATATGGTTATGAAGTTTAAACCAAAGCCCAATCATCTCAATGGAAGCGACCAGAAGAGCCAAGACCTAGAAAAACACGTTAAGGTTCGTCAAATATGAAAGTTTTGCTCACTGTTTCTTTGAGTTTTTCTGGAAGTTCGTAAATTCAATAAGAAATATTACAGTGAAGCTATGCGCCTTTTGCATTAATGTGAACCTGTTCACTCATCGCTACTTGTCCATAATTTTTGTCCCCGTGACTTTTCTCTCTCCAAGACTGATAAAACCCATGAAAGGGTGGAAACTTGCTCCGATGGAGGAGATAAAGGCCCCACCGCTGGAAGAGCTCCAGCCTATTCCAAAAAGCTCATATCAGAAGTACTTTGATGATTTTTTTGAGGATTACTTTCGATATGACAAAATAGATACGAGTGTGGTCTGAAAAGTTTCCGACCTCAATCTTTTAACAGTTACTCACCAAAATTTCATTTTGGACGCGTAATTTTTATTTGACAGTCGTTTGAGTGATTCGATGGAAGTGTTTTTGTGAAAATGGACAAAATTGAGTAGCTGTCATTAAATTTTTGTTTTTGAAAGGCAATGCGCCTACACAAATCAAAGATGAGTTGGGCTCTGTGTATGAACACTCGCACCATAATTTACAACAGTGAAATTTTGGACAACTAAAATTAAACGTGACCGTGAGAGCTTGGGAGACGATGAACGTTCGGGACATCCAAAAACCAACTGACGATAACATCGCTAAAATTCACTGGATGGTGCTAGGCGACTGCCGAATTAAAGTGAAAGAGAGAGTAAAAGCTATGAAAATGTCCAAAGAACGTGTCTGTCACTAATTAAATCAAAATTTCGACATGAGAAAGCTGTCCGCACCTTGGGTGCCGTGTTTACTCGCGTTAGATCAAAAATGAATGGACATTTCCAACGCTCTGTTGGCTCAGTTTAGGCGCAATAAAGCCGAATTTTGGCTCCAATTAATTACTGTCGATGAAACTTGGATACTCCATTATGCGCCCGAAACAAAAATACAGTCAAAACAGTTCGTGAACAAATTTTTTGCAGAGAAAAACGCCGTGTACTATTTGGACGGCTTATAGAGATGGGAGCACGGCTGGGAGAAGTGTGTAGAGTTGCAAGGAGACTATGTAGAGAAAGAAAAATAAGTTTTAAAAAAAAATGTCCTGTATATTTGTTAGGTCGGAAACTTTTCGGACCACCCTCATATTAATGAATAAATAAATGATTTTTTTCCAGAAAAATTAAGTTACCTTATTTTTTTAACAAACCCCGTATGCACATATATCAACAATGTTAAGGTGAATAATTGGTGTATGTATGCCTGCTGCTGCTTTTTAAAACTAAAAATTCGCCACCCATGTATTAAGCTTGAAAGCTAGGCTAAATTTCTTTAAATGGCGAACCAATAGTCATGACTGACCAATAACCAATATTAAGCTTTATAACATATTCTGAGTTGAAATCGTTGGTTTATTTTCGGACAAAGTTTACATAATCATTTCAAAATCTGTCAAACCACTTTGTAATTGTCCTAAGAACAGGAACGCGACCTAGATATACGCTATGACTGAATATTTTTCGTTGCAGTTCTAACACACGCCTTTTTGAAATCCGTAAAGCATTATACACAAATTAATTTAAGACTCAAAGGGGTCTGGTGATAATATGCCTTTTGTTTCCACGATTTATACAATAGTATACGAGAAGCTCATAAACAAACTCTTACCGCAATCATACTGCAAACTTTCCACCACGTATGAAGGTCGTGCACAAACTTTTGTAATGATCCAATAGAATGATCTTTGAGAGAAACTAGTTTTATAAAGGTCCTAACAGATTGATGTGTACTTTTCAATTCTAGGCTTAGATGTTGTCGGAAAACTCTCTCTTTAAGCTCATTATAAAAAGAAATGTTATTTCCGCAATCCTCTAACGGAGAGTGTCGTGAAAACGTGTATATCGGACTTTTTTGCTGTGAATCATGTCATGCACATAGTCTTGAAATCGATATTACAAACAGCTGACTTAGTCATCAGTCAGTACAAGTGTTTCGGTAGTGCATTACAAGTTGAACCTACACCAAATTGAAGTTGAACATGTTTCGAAAAAAACACGACAAGGTTTTAGAAGGGTTACTTACACTCATGCTTAGATTGCGCAAAGCTATTATCACCCGACCACCCAAACATTTCAAAACAACCACAACTAGTTTCTCAGTCGGATTCTATAGCTCTATGCAAAGACGAAATAGGAAACAAAGTTGTAATCCTGAATTCTTGTGTAATCACCTCTAGCCGACCAATGTCAACGATATTCATGTGCGTAGCAAAGGGAAACGGCAGAAATGCAATCATTTTATTTTATCATTCGCCTTCTTTTCGAATTCTTTGCAGCAGCTTATGCTACCGCCCAATTTGATAAGAATACAAAACAAACAAAAGAACTGCAATGCATACCCTACTCTCATTCTTATTCAATAAAAGATGAAAAAGAAAGAAGGAAGGAGAGAAGAAAATAACAAATGTGTAAGCAAAAACTTAAATCTAAAGAAAGTCTTCATTTCAGTTCGGTTCCATTCGTCGATGTTTGCAATTGACTGAGTTCCGTACACCCATAAACCCCCCTAGTGGCTAGTATCTCAGTTGCCAGTTGTGTTTCTCAGTGACTAATGTACAATCGATAATACCTTATATCGAGTACAGTCGTCCTACAGTGGTTTAACTATTATAAATGGACAAGATCATTGTGTGGTGAATAAACAAAACTAGAGGCAACCCAAAAGAATAAGGGCAAAATCATGAAAAAATTCAACAGTAAAAAATCGAAAAACAAAGGAAAGCCATCATCGTTACCCACAACGAAAAGGGATATATCTTCGCATCTCGTCCCTTTAGCGTCGACGTCGTCAACAGTTGAGATAGTAACAGCATCAGTAAGTCCAGCCTCATCATCTGCGTCATCTTCCTCTTCATCCATTGCCAGTAACAATGCAATCACAACAACTAATTGCAAAACGAGTTCAGATAAAATAATAGATTCAATAGCAAACAAAGAGAAGAACGATGTCACTGTAGCTGATGATGACTGTTGCCTTCGTCGCAGCTCCTCGCTGGAAGACGAGCATCTTTACTGTTCCATTTCGGAGTTGGAAGCCAATATGCTGAATTCTACAACGCTGTCCAGTCAGTCATTGGCTCCTAACCAGAAGAAAACGCTAGACCCAATGACAAAGAAGGGAAAGAAATCGACAAGTATGGCAAGTACGAGCAATATTTGGTCAACGACCGTGAGCTGTGATGGTAATACTGGAGACGGTGATGTTGATGATGATGAGGTTTTTACCGATGCCTCTTCATCGTCGGCGCCTTCGATGAAGATGGCAACAGAGGAAATTGCCGCATTATACTCATTACCAGTTAAGATATCCATCCGACGTAGTACCTCGATTCTACGAAACACTACTGCCGGTGGAATGGTGATGAGAAATCATGAATCACAAAAACCATCAACGGAGGATAGTATTTACTGGCGAAGTGGCACAGCATCGAATCCACCGGCTGTTTTTAGACCAAAATCGTTTTTCGGCGGCACACGACCGGTTCGGCAGTTGGGTGAGGGCGCGGGAGCCCTGAGTGGAGATGGAGTGACTTTCAAGTGGTATTTTTTGATTGTCTCAGTTTTTTGTTTTCTTTGTTCCTAATCGAATCTGTTTATATTTATCTAACCAGTCGCGTAAATAGGTCATGCAATTAGGCAATAACAAGTGAGTGCCACGATCGGAATCACGTTATGGAGCACGAAGATAAATAACGGAGGTAGATGGGCGCTCTTACCCATTATGACGTACTTGTATATAGCGAACGGTGTAAACCTCGAGGCACGTAATGAAGAGAATCATTTCATTGTATATATGGCGTGAAGAGCTGCTGCGGTTTGTGTCACTTTCAAATATCTTTGGAAAGCCATCAAGTTGGTCTAGAAATACAAAAGGCAAAGCCGTCGCTCAAAAACAACGAACTTGAAACAAATCACATGTACCAGTCATTAGCGTCTGTTGCAATTTCCCCACCTAACAACAGCCTCTCAATAGATATTTTTTTCTCTAATTGTATTATCCTCTTAACAGCGACCACCGTTTCAGCAGACGCTCTTCCCATATCTTCCCTAATTAAAGAAGCCCAAGTTTTTTCAAAACTCCAATTGAGGCATGTTATATGATTGCATAAGGAAAGACTGTTACAAGCCGTCACAAGTGCCTCCTTATGGTTTCGTAATTCAAACCAAGTTGCTGCTGTTTTGCTCCCAAAGACAACAACGTGACCGGTATACATGGCTTATTGCCTGCGTTCAATTCTGACTCACTCACTATACGCGAAGCTTACTTTCGCCTTTCCAGCGAACAAAAGTGCGAGTGTGCACGTATATAGAACCGGTTTACGTGCTAAACACCTGAAGCTAAGGCATATGAATGCAATACAACAGGCATTATTCAGCGGGGACATATGTTTTCAACCAGCAGCTAATGGGCTGTTAAATGCAGTCGTTATAGTGTATTGTCGCCCATTTTGCTAATTAGAACATTCTCTCTCGCTTTCTTTCTCTTTTTTCCGGAATTAGGTTTTCAATTTAATTTCCCCAAGGCGCACACGCCTTGAGACCCTCCATATGATGCAATCACTAACCCATATTTTTCTATTTCTTTATTCTCCGCAGTGAACAAAGTATTATTGGGGCTCGTGCTTCGGTTATGGTTTACGATGATACCCAAAAGAAATGGGTACCGTCAGGTTCATCATCCGGTCTTAGCAAAGTTCAAATCTACCATCATCAACAGAATAATACATTTCGTGTAGTCGGACGTAAGCTACAGGATCACGAGGTGGTCATCAATTGTTCCATATTGAAGGGATTGAAATATAATCAGGCAACAGCGACATTTCATCAATGGCGAGATTCGAAATATGTTTATGGATTGAATTTCTCCAGTCAACAGGACGCCGAAGCGTTTGCACGTGCCATGCTGCATGCGCTCGATGTAATTACAACTTGGAGGTGCCCCCCAATCCCATTGAATCAAGCTTTCTCTTTCTTTTGTAGGTGCTAAGTGGACGTTTAGCAACGAATACACCGGCTCAGCCAGCTAATGGGAATGGTTACGAGGAAGATATGGGCTATCGGACGATGACACGTGAAGATGCTGCGATTTTACAGCAACAGCAACAGTTATCGGGTAATGTCACACCCTCGGCACAAACGCCCACGTCACAATCGAATCAGAACAATATACCACAGAGTCCACCGACGCCACAGGGTCACCACCGTACGAGCAGGTTAGTCCGATGCCATCTTATTTGGTTTTTATAATTTTTGTATCTCGATAGGGAATGAATTGGAATCATCTTCATACTTTTTTGTGTTTATTTTCATTTTGTTTTGTATTCAATTGATTTCCAAACTTGAACAGCTGTTTTTACGAGCTTTGAAGAGATTGTTACTAACTAACAGCAGTTAACAATAATTGAGAGCACTACGTCTGTGTTGCGCTCACAGAACTGTTTCATCGTTAAACCCTTTCATTGTGACTCCTTGTATATTATCGTTGTCCATTTCTAAAACTCAAATACTTGAGATTCCGACTGCTCTGCTACTGTAACTTCTTCCAAATCGCATGTACATAAGAGGTTCTGTAATCTAAACGAACTACTATTTAAGGCTTAAGACGAAACAAGAAGCACGAAAAAAACGGCACTCACCATTAGGTGCATGGCCATCGTCTACTGGTCTTTAAATCACAAATTCTACATTCTCCATAGGAACACTGGAGCGGAACTCTTATCACTCTAAGGAATAACTTAATTGGAAGTCATTCCATCGTCCGTCATTCCATCTTTCCTACGCCCATTGTTCATCCTTGCAACTACTTTTTTCCTTGTTTCAGGCAGTATATTATGTTGGAATGACGCCTCTTCCTTAGATGCCGACGGATCGAGCCACATTCTTGCAATCTCATAAGTATATTTCTGCTTGGTTAAGCCATGGATCATGGATTGGAAAAAGTAATAATCAGAAAGAAAAATTTCTAGAAAATCGGGCGAGTGGGGTATGCCGCATCTTTCATAGTTTGAGCAGTTCATTATAAAGCACAAAAACCACTCCCTATTGTGCCGTTGATGTAGCTATTTAGAGGTTAAAAAACGCCTTCCGACATGCTTCTGTTTCAATTCGTATGGGACCCAGTTTCCATGCTTTTGGATCATTACTTTGTCTTGGAGACATTTCCGACCTATTCACGAGTCAACTCCCAATGATTCAGAAAATGCTTGAAGTCTTTAACAAGCAGGCCGTCCAATTCTTAATCTTCGAACCTTTGCAGCTGTCCACGTTGTTCCTTGTCTTTTATGTCGAAATGTGCAATTTCTGTTAAAATGCTACGATTGATTCATGCCGCTAAGAGACAATCAAACTGATGTCAGCCTCTTAGTAGAGCTTTTTCTAAGAAGCATTTAACAAACTACATGACTTTGTGATTATAATCACAAGCAAATGTGAAATTAAAGCCCGCGACTGGTGTCTTAGAAAGGTTTTAACCATAAACCCAACCAAGATTATCCTGGGACCTTTCACTAGTAACATGAAATGTCACTTTGAATGGAGCCTTCCTGATTCTTTCTTTCGATAATCCCACAGCCTTAGCTCACTCACTTGCACCCGCATATAGTCCAATATCCGATATAATGCACTTTTTCGATGGTTTCCGGCTTGTCGCGGTTTTTGACCGTCCTTCACTTGGGTGATCTTTCAGAGATGGGCGACCACGCTCAAACTCAGCTGCCCACTTTTTAACGCTTAACACCGAAGGAGTCCCCGTAAACTTTTGGAAACTTCGGATAAATTTCCTGTCCATCCGAAACAAAAAAAAAAAAAAACCCGCAATCTGTGTCAGGGCGGGAACTTTTCATCTTACCTACGTATATAGTATAGCTGTAGTGAGACCTAACAGCACTAATGCCTTTGTAGTAAAAAAAGTCAGCTTACGGACCTAATCCTTAATCCTATTTAATACACACATAAATTAATACGCAATCCGGTAAGAGCTCTCCACTCGACATGCAAACTACCAGGTCATCTGTTTCTCGACATAGAAATGGTAACCGACATATAAATGGGTGTTTTTTTTTAGAGGTATACAAACTCAATATGAAATAAAACAATTGAAGCTAATGTTAATGTCTATGATATATGATATTCGACCGTGCAGGGACGGGTTAAGAATATCCCTGCAGCGATACCTCTCGCTTGTCGTAAAAGGCGACTAAAACAAAGGTAAACAAAAATCACATCTAGGCAATTTAGACAACACCAAGGTGAGCCTACGGACACATATACCACCATTAAACTGCCCCCCAAGTGTACATGCAAATCAGTGGGTTGACACGACTGGAGATCACCGGTATTGTAAAAGTAAGATCAAACAAAAAAATCTGGAGCATGCCCGTGTCACAAAAAAAAAAAAAAGGCAGGCCGAAAAACAATTGGTGCAAACAAATGCAAAAACACCAGCATTTGATTGGCCTCAGCGATGAACCGGGAAGCCTGCCGCTACTTTCTGAGGTCAAACCGGCGGACCCCACAAGCGGACCAGTAGGAATGCAGTTAAGTGGGAAGGTTATGGTCCTACACTTCTGACCATAACAACGCCGGAAAAAGGAAAAAAAGAAAAAGTTAATGTCTATGATATTATTAGAAGTTAATGTCTATGATATTAAATAATAGATAGTTTTATGCCATTTAAACATGACTTCGGGCATATGCGTGGCACGGTTAACTCAAGCAAAGCGCAATCGTAAAGTCAAATTTTCGATAAGTTAATCGAGCAACTAGGCCCGTATATTGTATCAGCAATAACATGGCGAATGTTGATTTCCAAATCGTCCAACGTCTTTGGTTTGCCAGCATAAACTCGTGACTTCACATATCCTCAATCTAAAGGGTCTCACCCTTAGATCACAGGATCGTGGAGACAGGTACATTACGCGAAATTATGGGCTTAGCGAACATTTCTCGCAATAAATTAATGGTGTCGCACGCCGTGTGGCTTGTTGAAATCAAAGCTCTGTCACGTCAATGCCATTCAACTGAGGAACGAAGAAGTCAGAATGTTTCTATAGCGCCCTCCATAAACATTCTGGCCAGTATCGTCCTTAAAAAAAATTGGGCAGATGATTCCATCAGCCCATAAAGCACACCAAACAGTGAGCTTTAATGGTTGGGCATCTTGACAAAGGCTTCTGGATTTTCTCGACTCCAAATTCGGCAATTTTGCTTGTTTACATATCCATTAAATCAAAAATGGGCCTAATCAGAGAGAAAAATTTTGCTTTGAAAATGAGGATCAAGCTGATTCTTGTTTTCGGCGCATTCACCGAACCTTCGATGCGTATAATGGTCACGCGGTTTTAACTCTTGCACAAGCTGGATCTTATAAGCTTTTAACCTGTAAGATTGCCATAAAATTTTCTACAAAGGGGATGGACATAGCTCCAATGCTTACGAGTGCGAAACGACTGGGCTCGGCAATAACATTTTGAGCGTTTAACCTGGGAGATTGGTAATCCCTTAAAAATGTCAAAGAGCATATGTAGATGACACAAATTTTTGAATGTCGGGCTGGAGCTGGTACTTTTGGCCCAGATTGCTAGGTTTCGAAGGTACAGCATTTTTCAAGCCGAGCTATACGCCATTTACATATGCACCAACATACATCCCGAGTCTGGTATCAGAGGTACTACTATATTTAATAAAGAGCTGCAATTGTGATCTACAGAACTTAACAAAGAAAAACAAAGTTAAACTTTGGTATGCACCTGGACGCAGAGGCAACGAAGACACACAGTTTTTAGCCATCCTTTAGCACGAAATAAAATTAAAGTGCTTTTCTGAATAGTTAAGCTACTAACTCCTTGTTTAACATTTGGGCTCTTGAGTATGTCTCGCGCGAAAATCAGCTGTTGATTAAATTTAAAAAATGTTTTTCTTTAATTTTTGAACACAATCCATATATATTCCACACACCGTAGTCTATAAGCAAATTCGTATTCAAAATTTTTCTTTAGAAGCACCGCTTCATCAACACGTTTACAAACGATTTTTGATTTGATTTTTTAATTTTTTTGTAATGATTTATTTTGTTGTTCTTTTTTCTCTTTCTCTCATCCTCCTGCACATTCCATTCAATTCATTTCCAAATATGTGATCCTTGTCTACTATTCCCGTCGTCCCATCAACAAATTATGAAACGAAACATAACGAATTAAAGAAATTCCCTTAGCGCACCACCGGCTCCACAACCACCTCCAATGTCGATGCCACAACAGATTTACGGTCAAAATCAAGTAACCGGCAATGGTATCTTACAACAAAATGGTGTTATCGGTGGCGGTGGCGGCGGTGGTGGTGTTGGTGGTGTTAGCGTTGGTATGATGCAACCGCCACAAGCGCCACCAGTTCCACAGGGTGGATGTATACCGCCACAGCAACAACAGCAGCAGCCGCAGCAACAGCAACAGCCGCAACAACAGCAACAAAGTCAATATCATGCTCCACAGCAATTATCACAACAACCGCATCAGCATCCCGTTTACTCATCACAGCCAATGATGAATTCATACCAGCAACAGAATCAGGTAAGAAACTCGTTTGTGTATTAAGCTATTTTTATTGTTCTGCAATAGTCTTTGTGAAGCGCCTTTTAGCACCAATTTCCGTTTCTCATTTCGTCTTTGATTGTTTTTTTTCTATTTACCTGAATCCCCTGCCGGATTAATCCTACACCTTGCCGACGCTATCATCATGTGCTTTCAACCCTCATTTATGCTTCTTCAGTATCAACAACCCATCTATGTGTCATCTAGTTCTAATCCCAATCTTACTCACCATCAATATCCACAACAGAACCTGGGCGGCGGTAGCTCAGGTGGACACTCAACATTACCCAATCAACAGTCACAGCAATCATTGCAAAATGGTCCCATCTATGTTTCGTCACAAAATCAAGGCATTCCATCATCAGCGAGTTCCAACAACGTCGTATACGCGAGCCAGCAACAACAGCAGCAGCAGCAACAACAACAACAACAACAACCACAACAACCAGTGCATCAGCAACAAATCCAACAGCCTCCACAACCGCCGCAACCACCACAGCAGCCACAGCTATCACAGACACAACAACCAACCTCTGGCGGAGGTCCACAATACGGTCAGGCGAATGGTCCGAGTATCGGATGTGCCGAGAATCTTTACAGTCAGATTCCTGCTGCACCGCCAATGATGCCATCATCAATGGCTGGTCCAAATAACGGTATTCCTATACCACCACCGATGTTAAATCGAGTCAATGCTTCGGGCGGCGGTGGAGCACCGGCTGCTCCCCCACCGCCACCAGCATTCGGTTCACAAATGTTCAATGGCGGTTCGGGTGGCACTACGTTATGCGGAGGACCGACTGCCGGTGGTGCACCAGCACCACCACAACCTCCGGCTGCTCCGCCAGCACCACCAATGATGTGCGGTAATAGCGGTGCGGCAGCGCCCCCACCGCCACCACCACCACCCATGTGCGGACTGATGCAAAAGAAAGACGATCCGGCAAGTGATTTGATGGGTTCCTTGGCAGCACAATTACAACAAGCTCGACTTAAAAAGAATAAGGTAATGACCAATTAGAAAGGTTAGTCCTCTGTTAACTGTTTTTATATAGACTGCATGTCTACCGGCTGAGAATAGTGGAAGTAGTACATCAAGCGGTGGAAGTGGAAACTATGGTACGATCGGGCGTAGCTCAAAAGGTATGGCTTCCATGATGGACGAGATGGCTAAAACGTTAGCACGTCGAAGAGCCCAAGCTGAAAGGAAGGAGGTAAGCATAAAATGTAGATAAAGGGTTTTTCAATAAGCGCGGGTAGATGTTGAAATGGAATAAAACAAGCTCTGTATTAGGTATTAACAAAATGTATGCTATTATGCATGGAATATGACATCGTTCAAATGCGCCCATCGGCTTATTACTGTGGCACGGACCCGAGTGGTCCAATTTTCAATGACTCTTCTGCATACATCCGGCTGATTTTGACCGATGGCCAGTGTCATGATCACTTTCGGTCGTTTGTTGCTTATTCGCATATACCTAGGACTTCAGGAAACCACATAAGAAAATGTCAAGTGGGGTCAAATCGCATGAACTTGGTGGCCTATTCACGTCACCTCTGCGAGAGAACCTTACCCTCAAACCGTTCGCGCAGAATATCAATCTAAAAAATTGGTTATCTTTGTTCTGTAGCGCTCGCTATTAACGGTGACTGCTTCACTAACACCGTTTTCGAAAAATGTACAGACCAGTGACGTCACCGGCCCAAAATCCACACCAAACGGTAACTGTTTGAGGATGCATTATCACGTCACGCGTCGTCCAATTCATCCAAAATTGAGTCTCGTCGCTAAAGATGATTTTTCGGTCGCTATTGGGGTCTTCTTTTAATTGGATCAGTTTAACCTTGTACAGGTGTAGGCCCAAGTCCCGAAGCAAAATTCGCCAAGCTAAAGTCTGCGAAAGACCGAATTATTTTGTATGGCAAGGAATCGATTGTCTCGGGTTCTGCTGTACACTTTCGCGGACCGCGGCGATGTTCTTGGCCAAACTAGCGTTCGTTTGATGTACCAATGTTGGCTTATGATAACAAAACCGGTTGCTACAAAACGTTGAAGAGTCGACTGTGCAACGCGCGTAAGGTTTTCACTAACGATCACGTGACAAATGAACATGGCCACGAGCGGACAAAATCTACCCGTGGCAATTGAAAAACCCTTTAAAAGAGATCAATGACTAATGGTGGTTTGAAATTCTCCTTGTAGCCGGATCCGATGGAAGAGATTCAACCGAATTGCAAACAACGACCTTGGGAGAAGTCCAACACATTGCCACACAAACTTGGTAATTCGAATAACAATTCGAATTCGAGTAATAACAACAGCGCGAATAGTGGTGGCGAATCACCTCGACCCATACGAAAACGCTTTGGCAGCGCTAGCGAGGAAACGATACTTAAGGTAGGGATAACCAGGGGTCTTGGAATGTAAAGTATCTAATTTGCTTTCTCTTTCGATCGTAGCAGGTGAATGGCGAAGGGCTCTCTCTAGCGTTGTCGGCTGATTTAGATAGTCTGAAGGCGGAACTTGTACGAGAAATGCGGTTAGAAATTCAAAAAGCAAAACAAGAAATCATAGAAGGTACTGAAGTACTTATCTATTTATTCAGCAACTAAGTGATCTCTCCCCTCTCTCCCTCTCTCTTCTCTCTCTTTAGCTATCAAATCTGAGTTTAATCGGAGGTAAAGAGTACCGATGGTCGATAAATGAAGCGAAAAACACACATATATACTAAAGAAACCTAAAATTACAAGTTTTTTATATAAATATAAATTTTAAGTTATACATAACATAAACAAAAAAAACAAAAAAAAAAAAAGAATAAAGTGAAAAAACACTCGAAACAATGAACTGAAATTATATTAATTCGCTATTAACAAAACAAATAAAACAAACAAGGAAAATGTATGTTATTAATCCAAGCAAAGCAGAAAGAGAAAAAGGAAAAACACAAAACAAAATTAATTAAAATCAACTGTAAGGAATACGAATATAAACGTGAATAATATTAAACAAAAAATCGTATATTAACTACTACACACTTAAGTTTTAATAAAACAAAAAAACATATAAAATAAATTAGACTTTCAAAAGACATCGGTAGTGTCAAAAAAATAGTAATTTATATCCATAAATATAAAATAATTTAAATATAAATATATAAATGAGAATTAGTGTAGAGAAAGGCATCGTATGTATTTATATATATAAAATGTTTCTTTGTTTTATTTTTGTATAATTTTATTTTCTACTATTTTATATAAAATATTTTTTTTTTGTTTCTTTTTTACTATTATATATATTGGATAACATGAGTTATTTTATAGATCATGTGTGTTTAAGAAAACAGACAAAAAATCAAAGCGACAAGTTCTTCTGGAAGACAGTCTATTTACCACTTTGTTGCTAATTATTAGAAAAAAACAAATAAAATCCGCTGGCAAATAAATATTAAATAAATACACAAAACAAAATACATTTTTACTAAACTACGAAAAGGAAGCGAACGGTAAAGAATAAATAATAAAAATACTTTTTTATAAATATAATACTATGAAAAACAGAAAAAAAATGCTTTTTAAATGTTACTATACACAACAAGTATTTAAGGGGATATTAAAATAAAATTGAAAAAATGTATTAATTAATATATAAATACGAATATATCTTCGAAGGAAAAACATTGGCCGAGTTTTTTTTTAATTTATATGTGTAAGGTAATAAAAGAAAAATAAAACGAAAGAAGACGAAAAGCAAGAGCAAGTTTACAATTTTTTGACGAATAAAACGAAAGTTCATTATTTAAATGCAAATAAACCAAAACGTACGACGGATTTTTGTTTTTATTCCCGGTTGAATGACGTGAGGTATATAGGTTTGTTAAAATATTTTTACTCAAACGACATTGTGAGACGATAACATTAATAAGGGTTGTCTTAGATCAAGCAAAAAATGTACGGTGTTTGTTCAAAAAGTAAGGTGACTTTTTAAATTTTGCTAGCTACATATGTACATTGGATTTTCGAATTTTAATATTTTGTTATGTTGGTACACACGTCCCCTAATATATGTTGATATTCTGAACCATTTTGGATATTTAATTTGTTTTTCACATACATAAGGATTAGACGTGTTTTGGGGCGCTTGGCAATTTTTTGCAATCAAAAAAATGGATCATGGAATCTATTAGATTTTGCGTAAAGAATAACATTAAGTGCTTCAAGAAGGTGTTAATGACGATACCCACCCCGGGAACACTGAAGAAAATTCCTACGAAGCTATACATTTAGTCCATCTTTTTGCTAAGCCCGGGAGTCCCCTAGAAAAACATGTTTGGCTTGAACCTCCCAAAACGAATCAGCAGCAGACAAAACTTGGCTTTCGTCTTCAAATTTCTTGACTCGGATGTGTTCCTTGAGCCGAGGAATGAGGCAGTAGTGACTGGGGGCTAGATCTGGCGAAAAGGGCGTGTGTTCGAGTAGTACGAATCCCGTTTCTTCAGTGGCAGTCATCGCAGCTTTGTGAGCCGGTGCATTGCCGTGAAATAGCACTCCAGCTTGTAGTTTGCCGCGTCTTTTTTCCTTAGTGACCTCCAGCAATCTTCTTATTTGGTCTGCGTAGTAAGAAACTGAAATAAAGGCTCCCTTTCCAAATATTCCACCATAATTATTTCTCTAGCATCCCAAAATAACGAATTTCATAACCTTTCTCGCCGAACTTACACTTTCAATGTCTTTGGTGTCGGTGGGGAGGTTCACTTCTAAGTCATCAACTGTTGTTTGATTTCAGGATCACAATAGTGCATCCAGATCCAGATCTCGTCCATTGTCTCAGAACATAATAAAAACATTTCCCGATTTGCTTATTATTTCTTACCTTCGAAATGTCGATTCGTTTTTCCTTTTGTTCGTCGGTGAACATTCTTGGTACACAATGCGCAGCGAGCTTTTTCATATGCAATTCGTTAGTAAGGATTCTTTGAACGCTGTCATATGAACTACCTATACGTCTCTTTGATTTGCCAACACAACATTTTTGACTTTTTTCACGTTATCTTCAGGAGGAACGTGTTCATTTCAGTGAATGTCCTTAAACTCGTTGGCCCAACATGACATTGTGGAATATGGAGGAACAAAGTCCCCTAATGTTTTCGCCAAGTCGCTGTGTATGTCTATTGGAGGACAGTTTTGTCAAGCAGAAATACTTGATGGCAGCTCCAATTTCGTTTTTCTCCATTTTGATGTTATCCCATATTCATTGGTATTTAAATGGTATTCGTGGTCTATTTATATGATTTCTTACGCTAACCGCGTGGGTATGTAAGCAAGAAAAAATGATTCTTGTGGGGACTGAATATTACCATTACTTTTGGATCACTTGGGCAATGGAAGCGACCGGGATGGCCAAACCCGAAAAAAAAAAACAATAAGGGCGATAAAATGTGAAAGTTTTACTCGTTTAAATCTATTACAAGGGCCTGACCTCATCTTAAATCCTTGCGGGAAGGTCGTATAATGAATAAGTAAAATTACGTTAAAGCTATGAAGCACCACGATTATGCACCTGCTCACTCATCGGTGCTTGTGCATAATTTTTTTTGGCCAAAAAATGGCCATGCTCCAGCTACCATATTCACCGAACTAGACCTTCTTCTTCTTTTCCTTTTTTTCCGGCGTTGTTATGGTCAGAAGTGTAGGACCATAACCTTCCCACTTAACTGTATTCCTACTGGTCCGCTTGTGGGGTTCGCCGGTTTGACCTCAGAAAGTAGCGGCAGGCTTCCCGGTTTGGAATTACTTCATCGCTGAGGCCAATCAAATGCTGGTGTTTTTGCATTTGTTTGCACCAATTGTTTTTCGGCCTGCCTTTTTTGCGTGTCGAAATTGGAACGTTGATTGATAACGCCTTTTGGACGGGGTTCGAAGGATCTCTCCTTTGAACATGGCAATACCAACTGAGTCGGTCGCGCTCTATATTTCTTGTGATGGTTTCTTTTACGTGGAGGCTTCCTCGGATCTTTGAACTTCTAATTCTGTCACGCTTTGTTACTCCCGCTGTCATGCGAAGCATCTTCATCTCAGCTGCCGTTAATTTGCTTTCATACTTTTTGTGCATTGTCCAGCATTGTGAACCGTATGTGAGCGCCGGACGTACAACTGAAGTGTAGAGCCTTCCTTTCAGCTTAGGGGGCATTTTTCGATCACAGAAGATGGCGGAGTTTTCCCGCCACTTCATCCACCCTACGCTTACGCGATGTTTGATGTCGTCATCACAAGTTGCTTCTTTATTAATCATAGATCCCAGATATTTAAACTTTTCACACTTGGGAAGCACTCGTCCATTCAAGTAAATGTCTGGAATAGGCTGATGAGGGTCAGAGAACGGGCAGCACAGATACTCTGTCTTCTTTGAACTAATACGATACCCGTGTCCCTCAAAAATGTCCACCCACACATCAAGTGCTCGTTGTAGGGACGCCTGATCATCACTTATAATGGCCCCATCGTCAGCAAAGAATAGCTGGTGCACATTGGGGTCCGTCACTTTTCCTTCAAGCAAGCAATCAAGGACTGCTATAAAAAGCAGTGGGCTGAGGACGCTCCCTTGGTGTACACCGACTTTGATTGCGAACTCTTCGGTGACTCCTGCGGTGCATCTTACTCTTGTCGTTGCTCTCTCGTACATGTCCATAATCACTCGCAGGTAGGTTTCTGGAACTCCTTTTTGTCTTAGCGCTACCCATAAAAGATCTCTTGGTTGCCGGTCAAAGGCCTTCTCGAAATCAACCAACACCATATGCAAGTCCTTTGAAGAATCACGATGCTTTTCCATCATGATCCTTATACTTTGGATTGCATCTGTTGTTGATTTACCCGAGACAAACCCGCACTGGTCATCAGATAGTCGTATTATTTTCCGCAGTCGGCTATCTAATACCCGTTCAACGATCTTCATGGTGTGCGACATCAGCTTGACAGAACGGTAGTTATCACAATTTCGCGTATCACCCTTTCCTTTGTGCAATGGAAGAAGATAGCTTTCCCTCCATTGATTAGGCATAGTGTCGCCTCTCATAAGTTTGGAGATAAGAACCATGAGCCATCTAGACCCGATGTCTCCCATCTTTTTCCAGAACTCAGAGGGTATCCCGTCCGGCCCAACAGCTTTTCTTTTCTTGGAATTTTTAACCGCGTACCGAACTTCTTCGACTGTGATGTCGGATATTTCGGCATGATTCGGGGCGGCTCTTGGAAAGTACACTCGGGGAAACTGTTCGTTCAGAAGTTCCTCGCAATACTGTCGCCATCTGTGGAGAATTTTTTCGTCTTCCACAAGGAGTTGGCCTTCAGCATTGTTAATAAACTTTGGGAAACGAATCTCCTGAGCATTTCTTCTTCTCTGGGCGGCTATCTTAAAGATATTTGCTCCTTTGTTCAAATTGTTTTGTCGAAGCTCCTGGGTAGCCTGGTTCCTGTCAGACGCGGAAGACGATATTTCTTCCAACTCCTGATAGAGACCTTCCATGCTTTTCGCTTTGAATTCGGCGCATTTTTTCTTCGCGATACCTTTGCAACATCTATATACCTTTTCACGGCGAGCTTTTTCCTCTCTATTAGTAGAAGAGCACTTTGACCAAACTTGGAAAGCCATTTTCTTTTCGTGTATCACTGCTTTGGCTTCGTCTGTCCACTACCAGGTTTCTTTTGCGTGTTGGCAGGGGCCTTTAGATGTTCCGAGCAGTGATTTGGCTTTCTCCAGGCCAGATTGTTGTAGGGAATCCCACATGTCTTGTGCTCTGCACTCCTCATTACCGACCTCATCGATAATGGAAGAGAGGTAGTTTTCCATGTTGGTGATAAAAGCTTCGCCTTTTCCTTTATCCAGCTTATACCACTTGATTCTCTCAGACACCTTCGTTTGCTGCTTTGACTTCTTTCTCGCATCCATAAAAAATTCAGTCAGGAGGAGACGGTGTTGAGGGGCGATCGCGTCTCCCAGGATCACTTTGCAATCTTTAGCTCGTGGCTTCATGAAACTGGATACCAAATGATAGTCTATTTGAGTTTCATTTCCGCCGCTGCTATAAGTGATCAGGTGCCGGCTTTGTTTGACGAACATGGTATTTAGCACTATAAGACCGTAAGACTTGCACATGTTTAGGATATCTTCACCTGAAGAGTTCCTGGTGCCGTATCCCAGCCCTCCGTGGTAGCCTTCATAGTCTTCGCTTGTCTTCCCGACATGTCCGTTTAAATCTCCCCCAACAAACAAAAGCTCTTCCTTTGGGATGATTTTGACAAGGTTGTGGAAATCTAGCCAGAATGCATCTTTTTCTTTTTGTTCGCATCCTACTTGAGGGGCATATGCGCTTACGATGTTCCACACCTCACCATGCATCACCAATTTGAGAGCCATCAAACGGTCACTGGACTTTAAAATGGTTAAGACGTTGCCAAGTAACTCTGCCGCAAGGATGATGGTGATTCCGTTTTTTCCTTGTTCCAATCCATAGTAAAACATCTTGTAGGCTTTTGTTTTAACGTCCAAGAAACGTGCCCGATTACCGGTGTTTCGCCATTTCGTCTCTTGTACGCACAGGATGTCTACTCGCCTTCTAACCATCATGGAAGCACTCTTCCATTCAAGTAAATGTCTGGAATAGGCTGATGAGGGTCAGAGAACGGGCAGCACAGATACTCTGTCTTCTTTGAACTAATACGATACCCGTGTCCCTCAAAAATGTCCACCCACACATCAAGTGCTCGTTGTAGGGTAGGTTAGGTTAGGTTAAAGAAGGGGAGTGTGATGGTTGGACATCACTTCCACTCGGAGGCCAAGAGGCCCATTGTGATTCCCTTCGTTTGTGTGGGTACACATAAAATTAACCTGTCCTATCACGTGGTGGCTGAAACCACCCCGTGCTCTTGATGAATCTTAGAAGATCCGATATATCTGCGTTAGCCACGTCCGCAATCTCTGTAAAGAATCTTTGGCCCAGCGACACTAGGCGTCGATTCTGGACAGCTGGACAGTGGCGTTGATGTTGGATCGTCTCAGTTTCTTCCTCATCGCCGCAGCTCCGGCAGAGATCGCTGGATCCCGAGTCCCATTTCCGGAGCATTGCTCCAATGGGACAGTGTCCTGTGATCACTCCGACGAGCATACGGATCGAGTTACGGTCCAGCGCCAGGAGCTTCTTTGTTTTTCCGACATTGAGCTCTGGCCACGATGATCTTGTCGTGTAGCTGTCGTTTCTTGAAAGCCAAGACGAGTTGGCCTCTTTGATGATTGTGTCGTTTATGATCCTGTATAATGGGCTGATCGGTGGTTGCAATGACGTGTCCGCTTCGCTGATGTCCAATTCAGAACCTTGCCTGGCCAGCTCGTCTGCTCTTTCGTTCCCTGCGATTGAACTGTGGCCCGGTACCCAGCAGAGTTTAACTTTATGGTGTCTGATGGACTTCAGTGAGTCGCGACATTTCTTGACAGCCTTTGATCTCGTTATACAGGATTCTATTGACTTCAGTGCAGCCTGGCTGTCTACGAAGATGGTGATATCAGATGGTGGCATATCGGCTACCTGTAGATGTTTGGCTGCTTTCTCTATTGCCAGGATTTCTGCTTGGAACACGCTACACATATCAGGGAGTCTGAATGATTCCTGTTTGTGTAGGGTATCAGAGTAAAACCCGGCCCCAGTGCCTGTGTCCATTTTCGATCCGTCGGTGAAGAGGGTGATCTCATGGTCGTTGATTACGGCGTTTGATAGCCACTCTTCTCTGTCGGGGAAAAGGATAGGTATACTGAGAGAGAAGTCATTTTGGGGGGGGGAATATAGTCGGTAGTAGCTGCGAGGCTACTAAAACCATGTTTCCTTCCCAGGTCGTCTATTATCTTAAGTATGGCCGCATGTCCATAGTTGGCTTGCATCCACAGAGAGGACTCTCTTAGTCTGAGAGCGCTCTTTGCAGCGTAGCCTTTTATGAATAGTTCCAGGGGGAGGAGATGAAGAATCATGTCCAACCCTGCTTGCGGCGTGCATCTCATGGCTCCCGTTGTACAAACAGCTGCTAACCTGTGTACTTTGTTGAGCATGTTCATATAGCTTTTTGTGCTGCTAGCAGTCCACCAGACTAGGGCCCCATAAGTTAAAATGGGTCTGATGATTGCTGTGTACATCCAATGAATGATGTACGGTTGCAAGACCCATCTTTTTCCGAAGGTCTTTTTGCATGCATAAAAAGCGTTCAATCCTTTTTTCATCCTTTCCTCCAGGTTCCTTTTCCAGGAGAGTTTGGAGTCAAGAATGATGCCTAAATATTTTGCTTCCGCTTTGAGTTTGAGTGGAGTACCCTCTAACTTTAGGGGAGCAAATATCGGAATTTCCCTTTTCCTGGTGAACAAGACCAGCTCGGTTTTCTGGGGGTTTATTCTCTGACCGTTCTGTCTTGCCCACGAGGAGAGTTCACTAAGCGCAGATTCCATTAGTTCACTAATAGTTGGTAGAAATTTACCTTTTATCAAAATAACCAGGTCATCCGCGTACGCTATGATCTTAGATAGATAGATAGATAGATATTTATTGTGGCAGAAATTGTACAATTTGCAAAATACAATGTTCGTTATACAGAGATTTGGTTTCATTACCTTACATCTAGAATATTTGTACAATTACTTAAATAATATCACAGAAATACTTTCAGTCAGAAGGAAAAGCCACTAAAAACCTTCTTTGCAAATAAGTGCTATGATCTTTGTGTCTTTTTCCATAAAGAATTTGAGGATCTTGTTGACTGTAAGAAGCCACAGTAGGGAACTCCTCCTTGTGGTGTGCCTCTAGTTGTCACCTTCCTTATAGAACTGTGTCCAATGTCTGCATTGATGATTCTGTTCTTCAACATATTCTCAATCCAGATTACAATGGATTTGTCTACTTTTATGTCCTCAAGAGCTGTTGTTATGGCCTCTGTGTTTACATTGTTGAAGGCCCCCTCTATGTCGAGGAAGGCTGTCATTGTAAACTCTTTTAAGTATAGCGAGCCCTCCATTTCACGGACAACACTATGCAGAGCACTCTCCACTGATCTGCCTTTGAGATAGGCGTGTTGAGTGTTGCATAAGTTGCGTGAATTTAAGAGTCCTCTGATGTATAGGTCAAGGAGTCTCTCCAAGGTTTTTAAAAGAAACGACGAGAGACTAATTGGCCTATAGTCCTTTGCGGCAGTATGAGATGGTTTACCTGCCTTAGGTATGAAAATGACCTTAATTTCTCTCCACTGTGTTGGGATGTACCCCGTTCGCAGGCAATTGGAAAAAATGCTTATGAGATGGGGTACAGTGTGGATCTGTGTTTTTTGAAACATCGATGGCAAGATATCGCCCGGGCCCGGAGATTTAAAGGGTTTGAACGAATTTATTGCCCATGATACTTTATCCGCTGTGATAATCTTGTTTATCACTTCTTCGGTTGTGTGAACCGTAGGAACCGTCGTCTCGAAGGAGACTGTGGTTTCAGGGGTTTTACAGCCTGAGAAGTGGGTTTCAGTCAGCAGTTCTAAAGATTCCCGACTGGATTCTGTCCAAGAACCATCTGGTTTAAGGATGAATCCCGGGACGCAGGGGTCCTTGGATAGGATCTTCCTGAGCCTTGCGGCTTCGCTGAGATCCTCTATTGATTCGCAGAACTCCCGCCAGGATTTAGATTTTGCTGCACTTGTTTTGCTCTTTTATTCGTTGAAGCTGGACTTGTACTTATCCCAGTCTTCGGTTCTGTTTGAGATCTTTGCTCTATTGAATAGAGTTCGGGTCCTGGTCCTGAGTTGCTTTAGCTCTGTGGTCCACCAGACTGCGCTGGTCTTCCTGCGAGCACGCTGCAAAGGACAGGATTTGTTGAAAGCCGCTTTCAGAATTCTCACAAGATTTTCGACTGAATTCTCAATGTAAGTTGGACCAGGATTAGTGGTGTCTTGTGGCGGTTCTAACCTGTTGGCAACTAGGTTTGAGAAAAGATTCAAGTCTGTCCTCTGAGGGTTTCTGAAAGGTTTCGGTTTTTCTTTAATGACGTTAAGGTTGAAGAGTATCCGGCTGTGGTCCGAAAAGGAACAGTTAGTGGACACTCTCCAATCCTCTACTCGGATGGAGTCGGACTCACTTAGGGTCAATTACCTCTTCCCTAACCCGATTGCGAAACGTGGGTGTATTACCTTTGTTGCAAATATTGAGGTTGGTGGAGATACCTAATGAAATCGAAAATGGACTCACCCCTTTTATTGATGTCGCTGCTTCCCTATTGAGTGTGGTGTCCATTGGCGTCGCAGCCTATCAATAGACGCAGTCCGCGTGACTTGGCGTATCGCACGAGTGTTCGGACTGCGTTTGAAGGTGGATCCTCCTGATCGTATGGTAAGTAAGCGGACGATAGGAGCAAAATTGATTTGTCCTGTTGTTCGTACGTTACCACCGTGAGGTCTCCGTTGCTGTACGTACCTAGGAGAAACATGTTTAAGTATCTCTTGGCGACTATACAGGTTCTTAGCTTACCTTCGGTATGTGGATAGTATAAATTATACTCTTTAGACCTTAATCCCTGAATTTTGTTCCTAAGGAGCCAAGATTCTTGGATTAAAGCTATATCCACATCTTCCTGCAGCATGTACATCATCAAGTCGTCGGTATCTGCTTTGCAGTGGTGTAAATTAATTTGCACCACTAGCAACCTCCTTTGACTTGCCGCGTTCATTGGGAAGCCTTACCTTCAGGGTTCCCAGCCCGAACTTGATGCTGCCAGATCTGCTGCGGATGTGGTCGAGTGACTTTTGGTCAATGGTAACCGTGAGGTCCTTTCCCACTCCGTTCTTGCTCTTGGCTGAAGAAATTATTCTCCAGCTGGGAGTATCAAGCTCTTTATTCTGCTTGTCAATTAGCTTCAAAATGGATTCGTCCTTTTCGGGAACCGGTGGAGGTATCCATATTGAAGCCAACGTGCGAAGCGGAAGCATCGAACGAGGGATAACCTCGAGTTTAGCGTTCTGCCAGATTTAGCCGCAATTGTCGATTGTGCGCTTTAAAAAGTCTAGGGACCTCTGATTGTCACAACCGACAACTTTGACTCCTTTCTGCCAGCCTGCCCCGTCGAAGTTAATCTCATCGCTGCTATCCGCGACATGCATCGCTTCCAATATTTTGGCTTCGACCGTTAGCCAATTGTCGGATGTAATCTTCCCATCCGGGTTGGAACGATCGACAATAGCCACTTGTAGACTCAAGGGAAGATTGAAGCTGGCTGATGTTTTTGCCTTTTTCGCTTCCCTAAGAGTTTCTTCTCCGGAGCGCCCCCTCTTGACGTTCTGCTTCGATCCTGAGGCAGTGTGCCCGGTTGCTGTGCGCTCTTTTCGACAGTGGCCGGTTGTGTTGGCAGTTGTCGAGTCAATTTTGGGACGTTGGGTTTGATAGGGGCCGGGTTCGATGGCTTCTTATCTCGCCCTGTGTCCTTTTTCGAAGCGTGAGTGGAGGTGGGAGCCGATTTCTTCTCGAATTTGGCTACCTCTTTCTTGTGCTTCTTGATCAGGACTTTTTCGCGCTCGGAGAGCATTGAGGGTTCTCTTGCGTTCATTTTCCTGATATACTGCACCGATCTCTTATAGCTACTCTTTGCTTTTTGGGCCGGTGTTTTTATCTTGCTCTTTTCTACAGGTTTGCCTGTGGCTTTAGGGGCGACCTTTTCTTCCAGCAGCTGGGCCTCGGTTTCAGAGTCCACTTGCATGGTGTTGCTTACCTGTGATGAAGCCAAGGATTCATCGTCGGTAGCGGTACCAATCTGTAGTCCCTGAAGGAGAGCCCCGGCTACGCTGTCTGCATCGATCGCGCCTTCGGCGGTGGCAACCTGTGCTGTTAGCCTCTTCAGAGGATGCATTTTTCTATTTTTGTTTTCAATGTTTTCTTCTTCCATGTGTGTTCCCACGAGTCGCGCAGGAATGGGTGGTCGACCTGTACAGTGCCTCGCAGTATACAGGCAAGGCTAATTGATCCAGGAGGGCGCCAGGTATTCTGGATACACCGTTAGCGACTGGGCTATTATTTGGACAGGGGATGGGAGGGGGGAATGGAGGGGATACCCGGGGAAGGGAGAAGGAGGTGATGGCTGCAGCTTAGCTTCATGTCTCGTCATAGAGAATTCATGCCCAACATGGAAAATGAATTCTCAAGAGTCATTGACAATTACTGAGCCTTCGCACCGCGACAAGGTGTGCAGCCACGCGAAGGAAGTGCTCGTTGTAGGGACGCCTGATAATCACTTATAATGGCTCCATCCTCAGCAAAGAAAAGCTGGTGCACATTGGGGTCCGTCCCTTTTCCTTCAAGCAAACAATCAAGGACTGCTATAAAGAGCAGTGGGCTGAGGACGCTCCCTTGGTGTACACCGACTTTGATTGCGAACTCTTCGGTGACTCCTGCGGTGCATCTTACTCTTGTCGTTGCTCTCTTGTACATGTCCATGATCACTCGCAGGTAGGTTTCTGGAACTCCTTTTTGTCTTAGCGCTACCCATAAAAGATCTCTTGGTTGCCGGTCAAAGGCCTTCTCGAAATCAACCAACACCATATGCAAGTCCTTTGAAGAATCACGATGCTTTACCATCATGATCCTTATACTTTGGATTGCATCTGTTGTTGATTTACCCGAGACAAACCCGCACTGTTCATCAGATAGTCGTATTATTTTCCGCAGTCGGCTATCTAATACCCGTTCAACGATCTTCATGGTGTGCGACATCAGCTTGACAGAACGGTAGTTATCAGAATTTCGCGTATCACCCTTTCCTTTGTGCAAAGGAAGAAGATAGCTTTCCCTCCATTGATTAGGCATAGTGTCGCCTCTCATAAGTTTGGAGATAAGAACCATGAGCCATCTAGACCCGATGTCTCCCATCTTTTTCCAGAAATCATCCCGTATATCCCGTATCCCGTCCGGCCCAACAGCTTTTCTTTTCTTGGAATTTTTAACCGCGTACCGAACTTCTTCGACTGTGATGTCGGATATTTCGGCATGATTCGGGGCGGCTCTTCGAAAGTACACTCGGGGAAACTGTTCGTTCAGAAGTTCCTCGCAATACTGTCGCCATCTGTGGAGAATTTTTTCGTCTTCCACAAGGAGTTGGCCTTCAGCATTGTTAATAAACTTTGGGAAACGAATCTCCTGAGCATTTCTTCTTCTCTGGGCGGCTATCTTAAAGATATTTGCTCCTTTGTTCAAATTGCTTTGTCGAAGCTCCTGGGTAGCCTGGTTCCTGTCAGACGCGGAAGACGATATTTCTTCCAACTCCTGATAGAGACCTTCCATGCTTTTCGCTTTGAATTCGGCGCACTTTTTCTTCGCCGAACTAGACCTCATGTGACTTTTTTCTTCTCCCAATTGAAAACACGGAGTTTTGCTACCATTGAGAAGGTTAAAGAAGCTGGAAGAGCTCAAGGTTATACCAAAAGGTGTATATCAGAATTGTCCCGAAGATTGAGAAAATCACTGGCGCACTATATCTGGGAGGAATTACAATACTTTGAAGCGGACAAAATAGTTACTGATGAATAAAAAAATATTTTTTCGAGAAAAATTAAAAAGTTACCTTATTTTTTATACAAACCTCTTAGATCGCAGTGGCAGCCTTCTTCAGTTGAAGTAATTTATCGCTAACCGCTTTTAATTCTGTACTCTAAATCGTTTAATATAGGTATTACTCTTATTGAATTGTCCTCGTGTTCTAGAACGGGCATGGTACCTTTTCGTTGCTCCTATTTATAACAGCTTTTCCGTCATCCTGTTTCAATTTCCTTTTTTCTGTTTGTGTCAATTTACTAATGGAATGGGTGAAGACAGTCTTTGACATCCTACGTCTACCTCATTATACAAAAAAATTCGTACGAAATGGAGTTACAACTCAAGCTCTTTATTGAGGCGAATTCAAATTTATTCAGAAGACTAAAAGTCATGCTTTAGTATTATTTTTTATCATAATTTTGCATTAAGTAATATTAGTTTCTTATAATTATAAAAATATCCTGACAGAAGCAAAGAACTTAGCAGATCCAACGGGTACAGCAGCTGAACGGATTGTCTGAGCAACCTAACTCCTAAGTTCTGACGTTGCTATCTCGTTCCAGGGAACGTTTATTCGATTACAGCAAACTTCCATTGTCCTTGCTTAGCTTTACCAAAGATTTGCAATTGTTATAATGAAAAAGCGGAACATCTGCATATATTCTGTGTGCCACCTTCTCCAGAGCATTCGTTGTTCCCAAATGATTGGAAAATCAGTAGGGCAAGATGATTCGAACGCGTTAGAAAAACTGATTGTACCCTAGCATGAAGTGAGAAAGTGTCAACGGAGCTGCATCTAAAGGATTACTCGAAACATATATATGTACATACGAGTATGTTAATGGTGGTGTGGAGGATTCACTATACTATCGGCTTCTGTGATAACTATCCCCCATTGTTCAAATGTTAACTTTGCCTTACCATTTACTTTGATTGTATTTTTTATGGAGCGGATAAATCGTTCCTAAAATCCACCCCACCACGGAGTTCATTCCACAATGAACCGCCATTTAATTCGTTTTTGCGTTAAGAAGTTTTGGAATCTGGCGTACCCTTGTCACATCCCTGATTGTATTGCACACAACTTGCGATCACTTCTTCTATTAGTTTCCTCAGTTTCGACAAGAGGATGTTGACTCCCCCGTAAAGAGTATTTCGATCAACAACTAGCTTCGTTATGTGTGAATTAAGATAATGGGAGGCTTAAATTCTTCTCACTGCTCAAGTAATTAAAGGCACCCCCTAGTCTAATGAATCCTTTCTCGTCAAGAAACAGTAACAGCTGTGCAATTTTCGACGACCCCACGGCATAAATATCGTTAGCATAGGCATTTAATCGAATATACCTGAGCCAATGGGTTTCTGCTAATTCAACCCCTTTTACAGACAAATGATAAAGTCGCAAATTCTCTTTCCGGTTTACTTTTAAGAAACGAATAACATAACCAGTAACATGCAGCAATCTATGCTAAGTGCCGAAGTGCGCAAAACAACGACAAACCATTTTGGAGGGTCAAGCTGTCTTTCACAGTCTGAACTCCATCACCCTTGCTCAATCCTCTATCATTCGCCCATACTGGTCTGCGAGCCTTTATCATACTGGAGGTCAGGACACTGAAGTCACTGATTAAAAATACGCTTCTGCAGCGTGACTTCGAAAAAATTCAGCAACTTCCAGAAATCAGAATCTATATTGTTCAGAACGCCTTTGTCTAGGGCCTCTCGGGACACTAGAAAAAATTGGCGCAGGTTCTCTATCCTTGGGCCGGACGGGCGTCCACTGGCGAGACAAAGTGTAGTCAGATACCTTGGGATCGTGCTGGACCAGTATCTACAATATATTTTGACAAACATGTAGATGCTGCTCTGGCGAGGGCCCGGGGCGTGTTCGCTCTGACAAGATGGCTGTTTCATAGCAGCCAACTTGATTCCAGGGTGAAGGTAATCTGCTACATGGCCTTAATCAGGCCCATGGTTGCCTATGGATGTCCCGTCTGGTTCAATGTGAGAGCCAGCTTAATGGAAAGGACTCGGGTGTTTGAGAGACAATGTCTTAGGACTTGTCTCGGGCTACATAGGACTCCCGAATCTGAGTACACGAAATTTTACCCGAACGAGGTCCTATACAATAGGGCCAGGATTGTACGGATAGATAATTTTCTGATCAAACTGATTCGAAGCCACGTTGCAAGAGCAATGACTTTGGTCAATAGCCTGATCTTCGGGGCTTACTACCCCAATGATCTATGTATATCATGAGAGAGTGCGCCTTAACGACTTTGTCCCGCCAGAAGCATTCCTCTATCTAGATAGATGTGGGCTGATTCAGGACAGATTGGCGTTACCGCTAATCTTCTACGTGGGTCGCAATTCCGTGGAGCGGCGATTCCTCTACGGACCCGATGTCGCGCTCCGTGAGCCCGAGCGCCTCAGGTTCTGTAGATCGGTCTCACGCCGGGATCGAGGAGACGTAGTCCGCCAGCATCAACGCTTTTGGTGGCTGGAGAGAACTCCGTCAACGGATACCTAGATAGGAGCAGCCTCTTCAAGGCAAGGCTTGCCCAATGGCAGGCTTACATAGGCTAGGGTAGGGTAATGTAGGGTATGGTAGGTTAGGGTAGGCTAGGGCAAAAACGACAAAAAAAAAATACAAAATGAAAAATCACAAAAAAAGAATAAAACTTAAAACAAAAAAAAAATTAAAAATAAAAACATAAAAAAAGATATATATATAAAATATATATAATGTATACATATATTTGTGTATATACATATATTTTAGTTAAGTTAGAATAAGATAGGTTTAGTTAGGTTTAATTAGTTTAAGGGAGGTTTAAGTTTTATATAAAATATTAAAAAAAAAAATGATCATATGCTAAGTTTTTTAATAAAAAAAAAAACATTTTTCTTAGCTTAAGTTAGTTATAATAATGTTAATAGTAAATTCATGTAGACGTCGAAAGACATATGTAAGTATGTTTCAATTATTCTGTTTGTTTTAGAGTGTCCGCCTAGGGCCAGTAAGATAGTTACATTTGTTAAGATAGTTAAGCTAGTTTTAAGCATTTTTGACTAGGGTAAGATAGCTATAAGTTAATATGAAATAAAAATGAATTGAATTGAATTGTATGATAAACATACTTTACTTCGATACAAATATTAATTAGCATTAAAAAAAGCCTTGGAGTAATAATTTTGACAGGTACTGTAGCAGAGTTACAGTGTCCAAGTATTTTTTGAATTACTGAGTCCAGATTCTCTTTGAGTGACACTGAGTTACCACATTCATTTGAGCAGAATGATGCCGCAACATTTTTGGTATAATATGAGAAGAGTCTACTATTACCATTCATGATCGCCTCGTGCTCGTACTTAACTTCATGGCGGCGTATGGTAGAAATTGTGTCTTCCCCAATAGTTCAGAGTTTGCCTCTCATTGTCATGCCATAACTTTTGCGAATTCCTCTGAGCGGGTATGTCGTCACGTGGTTATGAACGGTTAACATATCTCTTGTCAATTGTAACGCCATTTGTCAATATTTCGATGGAATTTGGGTTACAATAATAAATCTAAGAAGAAGTGGTTGGTTCGTTCAGTTATGTATTGTATCTTTCCGTATTAGTATCTACGAAGTAAAAAAAATGTGTCTCATCTTTCGGCACCCAAGGTCCAAATTATGTTTCTAGACTCGGGCGGGAAGAGACATTATTTTGATCTCCCTTAGGTTATGCTGCGGTAGGCTTTCTTCCTCGTCAACGTGTGAACACCATTAAGTAACGTGACAACGTGTGGGAGAATGGAAGAGGGATTTAAAGCATAGATAAAAATTTCTGCTTAAGTTGGGAGTCGAACCAAATACCAGCGGTCCTTGCGCACGGTCATTTGACCACGGCACTACTTACTCCAGCGGAATTCACGTGTTAAATATGGTATACAATAAAGAAAACCCCACACCATAATGAAACCTCACAAATGCTACAGAATTAATCTCTGGCGCTGTTTACTTAAATTGTGGTGCTTTCATGCATTTTACAATTGTACTAGATCGACGGAAATTTTTTTTTAAATAATTCGACAAGTAAAATCCGACATAGAAAATTGGCTGATACAGAAATTGAATTTATGAAAATAGCAGTTTGTTTTATTGTAGTATGCATTAATTAAAATTTTCCTTTTTTTGCTCCAATGACTTTGTAGCGCGATGGCTTTATATACCGAAAAAACTAGTCTGAACCGGCAATACATACACTGGGTGTTATATAGAGGTTTGAAATAATTACTAAATGCTGTTAAGCGCAATCCTCCGAACTCGCTCTATTGGTCTATTTGACTGAGCACATACATATTTGTATTAATATGTGTAGCTTAGTCAATGCTGTTTATGACACACGGTTCAGTCATTCACAAACAGAAACCACCAATGAGACGTACCACTTTAAATGGCCGCCGACGTTTGCCTACAAGCTGAGGCGAGCACGTGGGCGTCCGGGTTTTTGTAAAAATTATGACAACAATCACGCACATTGTTATAACTCCAAAAGTGTGGTAGCAGGAGTACACTGCGATGAAATGAAATGATCTCACACGTTGAGAACGATTCAAGTTTTATTGAATGCAGATCCATGTCAAATTCATGAAGAGTTTGCAAAACAGTTAGAAGTTACTCAAAGACATATCACTTCAACCGCATTTAATGGGAAAGATATAGAATAAAGGAAAATAGGTTTCCCATAAACTGACGGATGAAGATTAAAACCAACAAGTTGATTTTATTGGTACAAAAGAACGAGAACGATCATTACAGACGATGAAAAGTGAATTTTATACGGCAATCATAAACGCAGAAAAACATGGATTGATCGAGGCCACCCACCATCAGTTGCAAAATCAATCATTCATGCCAAGAAAGTGTTACCATGTGTCTGGTGGGATTTGAAAAGAATCACTCACTGTTGCAGGCCCAATTGTTTATATTGTTTAAATGAACGGGCATTGAATGCGGAAAATGGTATTGCTCCATGCTCCCAGAACTCATATTCTCCTTAGGTCGGGAAGTGGTTGTACATGCAAATTTGGCTTCAGAGTTAATACGTCCCTGTCTGGAGTATAATTCCCGGGCGTACCTCAATGGATGGTATTCTCATTAGGAATAATACAATAAAGACGTCTTCTCAGGAACTGGCCTCGGCCATAAAGCTAATATTAACTACAACTCTTTATCCATCTTATTATTTAGGCGCAACCCATGCATGGGTGCCTATTTGAATTTTTTGTAGTTACAATGTTTGTACATATTAAACCTATTTTTTTTGTTTGTTCAAAAAATAAGAGGAACTTTTTGAATTTTGCTAAGTATATTCGATTTTGGATTATTTTTGGTTAGTAAACATGTTTTTTTTTTTTTTTTTTTTTTAATTAATTTTTTTTATTCAGTATTATCTTATATCTATCTTACCCTAGTCAAAAATGTTTACAACTAGCTTAATTATCTTAACAAATCTAACTATCTTACTGGCCCTATACGGACACTCTAAAACAAACAGAACAATTGAAACATATGTCTTTCGACGACATAAATTCTATTAACATTATAATATCTAACTTAAGCTAAGAAAAATGGTTTTTATTAAGAAAAAACTTAGCATATGATCATTTTTATATACAATATTTTATATAAAACTTAAGCCTATCTAAAACTAATCAAATCTAACTAAACCTATCTTATTCTAACTTAACTAAAATATGTACATTATATATATTTTATATATGTATGTATATATCTTTTTTTTTTTTCTAATTTTACCTTATGCTAGGCATAGCCCTAAGCTATGCGAGCCAGCCACTGGTATTGTTGGCTGGCTGGTGTACCCTATTACTCAGTCGCCGACGGTGTCCCCTCCAGCCACCAAAAACGTTGGTGCTGCCGGACGACGTCTCGCCGATCGTGACTCGATACCGCCATACTAAACCGCTCCGGCTCGCGGAGCACAACCTCGCGCCCATAGAGCAGTCGCCGTTCCACAGCGTTACGGGCCACGTGGAAAATTACGGGCACCGCATCTCTATCCTGGATCAGCCCGTCCATATCGAATTGGAGGAACGCTTCGGGGGGAACAAAGCCTTTAAGACGCTCAAGCTCGAAATAGCGCTCGTTGGGGTAGAACGCCCCAGAGATCAGGTTGTTGGTCGAGGTCATGGCCCTCGCCATGTGCCTTCGAATTAACTTAATCAAAAAGTTATCTATTCGAATAATTTTGGCCCTGTTATATAGGACCTCATTGGAGTAGAATTTTATGTACTGAGATTCTGGTGTTCTGTGCAATCCAAGGCAGGACCTCAGACACTGCCTCTCAAACACCCGAATCCTTTCCATCAAGCCAGCACTCACATTAAACCACACGGGGCATCCGTAGGCGATCATGGGCCTGACTAAGGCTGTTGAAAAATAACAAGCTCTCAACACTGATCCCTTTATAGTTTCCTATCATTCTCCTTCCCTTTTTTGTTACCATAAACTGCTATAAATAAAACTACTACATTCTTTTGTGTGTGTACATCTGAAACTCGAAGCGACAACGTGTTTTTTCTTTCTTTTGCGTTCTTCATTAAATCGACATAAAAGATTTCTTACAAAGGCCATGTAGCAGATTACTTTTACCCTGCGGTCAAGATGGCTGCTGTGAAACAACCATTTTGCCAGAGCAAAAGCGACTCGAGCCCTGGCCAGAGCAGCATCCACATGTTTGTTAAAATATAGATACTGGTCCAGCCAGATCCCGAGGTACCTGACCACACTTCGATTCGCCAGCGGACGCCCGTGTGGTCCAATGATTAAGAACTGGCGCCAGTTCTTTCTAGTGTCCCTAGAGGCCCTAGACAACGCTGTTCTGAACAGAATGGTTTCCGATTTCTGAAAGTTGATTTTCAACTTCCAGTAAATGAAATGAAATGAAATGAAATGAAAAATGAAATGACTTTCGGACCAGATCTGTACGCAACCAGATCGTCTGCGTACGCTATTGAGTGGTGGAGCGAACCTAGCAGATCACTGAGGTAAATATTGAACAGGATCGGCGAGTTCACCGTGCCTTGTTGTAGTCCATTTTTAATGTCAAATATTTGGGTAGAAGTCACGTTGGCAATTTTCACAACGAACTTTCTACCTGTTAACATATTCAAAATCATATATAGCAGTGGTTTACTTATGCCCAGCCGGTTGAGCTTGTAGTAGAGCCCTTCCAACCGTACGGTATCGAAGGCCTTTTCCAAGTCAATCAGGCAGGCACATGTGCATTGGTTCTTGCATTTGTTCCATTGGATATCCGATACGCGTTTCGACGCAGCATGAATAGTGTCATGCCCCGCTTTGAAACCGAATTGGTTATCCAGGATGATATTGTTGTTCTCAACCCATTGAGTCAGGGCTCTATTGATCACCTTCTCGAAGACCTTGCTGATGCACGGCAGAAGACTTATCGACCGAAGATTCGCCGGGTTCGAGGTATCTTTACCTCTTTTAGGGATAGGTTGCACTACCGCTGTCTTCCAATGCGTCGGATAATAGGCATTATTCAGCGCATTGTTGAACAGGATAGTGTACCTCTCTACAGCGATTGGTGGGAGCTGTCTAAGCACGACATTGGGTACTTGGTCAACTCCTGCAGATTTCTTCTTCCTGAGTGAATCAAAAATCCCCTGGAGCTCCACCCTCGATACGAACAGGATGTTAGGCCTATCATTGGTGACGGTACCGTTTGCCGGAAAGTCGTCATTGAACCTGGTAAAACCAAGGTTCTCAGATCGCCAATGCTCATTGTCATATCGAAGGTAGAAGTGATGAAGTAGGACTCTATTTTCCAAGTCGTGGTTTGGGCAAATGCTTTCATTCACCTTATACACTTCCTGGAAAACGACTCCCACCGCCTCCACCCTCTCCTGAGGATCTTCGATCACGAAGAAGTTGTCGTCCAAGACGGCACCCTCTGGATCAATGTTCGCAGTCCGTAGGATGCGTTCATTATCTGGCGATCTGGGGATTTTCAACATCTGAATGTCATTGTGATTATTCCTCCGAAATATTTTATTTATTTGCGGGAACATGCTCGGGCTACTGGAATTTATAGCCCGAATCTTGTTGCTCCAATATAAATTTACAGATAGTCTGTAATTTTCCTTAATTAGATGTTGGAGGTTTCTAATCAATGACTTCAGCGTCCTGATTTCCGGATCTTGTCTTTCAGTAAACTGCCTGTACAAGAGTTTGAGTCTTGACAAGAGTCTACTTTTTTGTCTGTGGAGTGCGTTTCGGTAGACGTTGGTGGTATCGTTGTGCCGTTGGCGTGGTATCGTTCTGTCCATAGTCTGTTTGATTATACAGTCCATGTCCTTCTCTTCGTTTGACAGATTCCTATCGGATGGTGGGAAGGAGGCGCTCAAAGTGAGTGCTCTCGTCAGGGATCTGGTGAAATGCGGCCAGCGCACCCTACTATAGTTGTAGGTGGTGTGCGCCGGGACGAATTCCCCAAGTCCACAATTTCGTCGGGTAGTTTAACTACGGCACCAAGTCCGCAGTGGTCACTGTCGTATACGAAAGTCCGTAGACAGTTCGTAGACCATTCGTCTATGTTTGCCAGTCTGAGTCGAGTGTCTAGTAGCATAAGATCCAGATAGGAGCCGCTCCTAGGGAACGACGGACTATCTGTCGCAAGGATTTTGAGTTTGTACTCAATACCGTGTAGCCCCCACCAATCGCTTAGTAGGCTCCCTCTAGTGTTGGGTGTGATGTTACCCCAATCGCTATGTTTGGCGTTTAGATCTCCGGCCAAAAGGTAATAGTTTTCGGCTGAGGTCAATCGCAGAGATCGAAAAAGTGATTCGAGCTCTGTAATGAAAACTGTGGGTTGAGGTGCATCAGGTGCGTAAGCTGACACAATATACATCCGCTTTCCGTTTTGGAGAGGGATGCACACAATGCATGCCTCTAGCACCTGGAACCTCCGCACTTCACTGCTATATATGACTTTATGATTTAAATTTTTATTAATGAAGATCGCGACAACCCCGCCTTGAGTGGCGTTGGGTCGGTCTCTTCGTATAATACTGTATGAACTGTGCCGGATTTTGTGCCTCTGGTTTAGCTTAGTTTCGCTAGCCAGCAGCACATCTGGGCTTTCGTCCTCTAACAATTTAAAAAGCACGGCTCTCCGTTCGATCCTAATCAGTGAATTAACATTCACCGCCAGGATTTTTAAGGGTCTCTCTGCCAGCGTACCCATTATGGTTGATGTTGCGCCAGGCCAGGCAGGCACGTGTAGATATAGTCCACTCGAGCCGCATGGTCTTGGAGTTGCCATTGGACCTGATTCAGCTGCACTTGAATGGCGAGTAGAATCGATTTCAGGTCTACATCGGCCGCCGGTGCCTTAGAAACGGGCACTGGGGCTTTGGATGGCTGTTGTACCGTGCTGCTGCGACCTGTCGCCATTTGGGCGTAGGTTAGTTGCGCCGTTACGGCTGGTGTTTGGATGCGTTCGAGTGGACGCTTAACTATCGCCTTCTGCTGACGGGCCTGGTTAGTTTTCTTGAAGCTCTTGGAACTTAGGACAGCCCCGATAGTTTGCGGGGTGCCCCTTGCTCTTGCAAAGCACGCATTCGAGCTGCTCTCTTGGTGCGACATTGTCCCTCCCAAAATTGCACTCCTCGTTGCTGTGGCTCTTTGCGCATTTCACGCATCGAGGCTGCATTTCGCAATTCGACGCGGCATGTCCGAACCTTTGACAGCGGATGCATTGAAGCATGTTTCCGCGCCTTTTTAATGTTTCCCACTTTACAACCTGATAGTGTACGGCATTAATGGCGCGTAAACCATCAAGTTTGCTATTGGGGGACAGCTGAACCAGGAAGAAAGGCAATTGCCTGTTTTCCCGTCTGGACCGAGCTGTGGTAAATGGCTTGACGCCCCTGAACACGAGGTCGTCGCTCTCGAACTGTTTGAGCTCGGAGAGGAGTTCCTCCGGCTTCTTGGTTTGCGGATCGATGCCTTTCAGGAGCATCGTCTGCAGCCTCTCTGTCTTCGGAGTGTATGAAAAGAACTCCGTCGACGTCTTTTTTAAAAGCCTTGGAGTAATAATTTTGACAGTTACTGTAGCAGAGTTACAGTGTCCAAGTATTTTTTGAATTACTGAGTCCAGATTCTCTTTGAGTGACACTGAGTTACCACATTCATTTGAGCAGAATGATGCCGCAATATTGCCATTTTTGGTATAATGTGGGAAGAGTCTACTATTACCATTCATGATCGCCTGGTGCTCGTACTTAACTTCATGGCGGCGTATGGTAGAAATCTGGGGGCACAGCAGTGCCCCCGCCAAGTCGAGCAAAAAAGCGGCACGGCCGTACCATCCTTTTCTCGAAGCAGTTCGGGCCATTTTCCACCCCCTATAACTTCGTTGTGGATAAAACTAGAAGCCTGAATTTTCAGTAACCAAGCAGGCATCGCATAGACACGGTATATTTCAAATTTCATTAAATTTGAAACAGTAGTTTAAGAATTATAACTAGTCAAAATTTCTTAATTCTGTCACTCACTCACTGACCGATCATCAAAACTCTAGGGCACTTCTGGCAGACATAGAAGCTTGAAATTTAGAATACAATTAGTGTTTAGTGTATAAATCAAGGAAAAACTAAAATATTTTGCAATTTTGATCCAGTTTTCTAGATACACCAAATATTATTACTAATAGGATAGTGTCTGTATGTATCCTTTTTCAATTTATCTAGATGGCGATTAACTCCTAAAAATATGCAATGCAACAATCAATTGGCGGTTGGAGAATTGGGTTTAGTGTCATGTATTTGACGGAATATGAAATAAATATCTTTATTATGTACATATATTTAATAACCATTTGATGAACTTATAATTAAATCAATTTTAAAATAAATTGTATGTTCGGTGTCCGCCCACGGGTTTTCTAGTACATAGGATTACAAAGTTACATTTGCAGTGAATGAATCAGTGTACCTGTATATGTATAATATAAAAGAATAATGGTGTATAATAGATAGGTACCTAAACATAATTATGTTCAAAGGTAATTTGTAAAATGGTCAATCAACGGAATGAAAAAGCAATAATGGGACATGTCTTATGAAATTGTACCAAAATCCGGCAAACTATTAAGTAGACTAAATTGCCCGAAACTGCCATAAAATAAAGATCACTCAAAATCATAACCGCGGCCGCCGGAGGTGGCTTGCCCGCGGCGCGGCTTCCACGCTTCCTGTCCGTCACAGAAAGGCGACCACTTTCTTCCAGGCAAACACTTTGGGTCTTACTGCGATACACACAAACTACGTTTTATTTAACTTACGCAAATTGTATCAGTCAGTATGGGTATAATTTAAATAATCTTTATATAAATCTAATTCTATAGAAAAATAATGGGTTAAGTAATTTATTAATTTAAAAAAACGTTGAGTGCGGCAGGGAGTGCCGTACATTAGTTCAAGTTAATCCTCTATTAAGCTTGATGTTGTAATTTTCTCTTAGGTACATTGACAGTATTTATAGTGAATGAGAGATAACAATTTTACATAAGAATTAACTTTAACTGACGTTTGACGAGTGCGGCCCTAAATATTACTAACTAATGCAAAAAAAAAAAGTTATTTTAAAATAAAGAACACGACGCGGCCGCTCTCGTCTCGTATGATGACTGTTGCCATGCCACCCACGTACGTGCGTATTCATATGTGCGTAAGTAAGGTTGTAAATAACTGCGCTCGCGGTGTAAGCGAGATGAATGCCCCCGAGCGAGCGGCAGCCGCGCTAATACGCGCGAGTTACACATTGCCCAGCATCATACCAATAAAAGGATCCGGTCCAAGTTTATTATCATACGGTCTGATTAGGTTTTATTTGGGTTTCCCTAAACCCTGGTAACAAATGTTGGACCGTTCGACCATAGGAATATTTCCGAAAGAAAACGAGGAAGTAGGAACACTAATTTATGCAAAGACCCTTCGGTCGCTTTCTGTCATTAAACTAAGTTAGGATATTGGGAATTTTCTATAATAAAACATTTGTAACACAATATCCTTGCATTTTATAGCATATTTAAAGAGTAGTTGAAGAGGATCGGGGATCAGTCTCTTGATAATTTTTAAGAACGCAACTTCGAACCTCCTCGTGTTCGGTTTCTTTTAAAACAAAATATTATGAAATAGTGAAATAATAAAAAACTTTGACATTCGTTTCTTTTCATTTAAATTTAACACGTTCTACTTGAGAACATCAATCGCGAGTGTCCTCTAGCTGTTTGGATGTGCCTAGAATGCGATTTTCGTTTATAATTTCGGTTATTACTTTGTTTGACGATTAGAAGGCTTACTCCTTGGATTACCTTTATTATTTGCCAACAATTTGGACGTTGTTTGGATAATTTTGAGGTATGTATATTAATACGTTGTAATCGTACCTTAAATTTGCTGTTTGTTGTTTGGATAATTTTAAAATATATTAATACGTTTTAAGCATTTTAAAATCACGTTTATCTATTAATCGTATTCCTTCACAAAAAAAGTCTTGCGTACCAGTACTAGTAGTCGCAATGGATTCAGAAATACTGTATGTAAATTACCATCCTTGCCCACACAGGGTTGTCCCTATACCTGGCGATGGTTCGTGTTTATTTCATTCTTTGTCATTCTCTATGTATGGGAATATTGAGTCGTCGTATGAGATTAGACTTGCTATAGTCGAGTATGTGGTAGCGCATTGGGATGAGTTACAATTTTATACTTATGACGAGCGCGGAGATCCCTACGTTAACGCTGATTTGTACACGATGGCAATGGTAAAATCAACTACCTATGGTGCCACGTCTGAACTTATGGCGGCCGCCGCTTTGTATCCGTATGCTTTCGAGGTTTACGAAAACGGCCTTTTGAGAGGATCATTCGGTGGTGATTCTGGTAATCCGGTGAAACGTTTACGATTTTCTCGAAGTTTCTTAGGCGGCCATTATGAAGTGCTCCTTCCAGGAGTGCCTCCGAATCATGATAATGTGAATAAAAATAATAAAAACTTACCTAAAAAGGGCGGAAGACCTAAAAAGGTTAATAAAGGAAGACCTAAAACTTCGGCGCTATCCCGTTCTCAACAAATCAGAGAAGCAGCGGCTGGTTATCGCCAGAACAACCCCGAAAAACGTAAGGAGACATTAACTCGTTACAGTTCTTCATGTCCGGAAGTTCACAGAGCAGCTGTAGCGCGTTACACTGCGTCTCACCCCGAAGTTAACCGTGAAGCTGTGGCACGTTACACTGCTTTTCACCCCGAAGTTAACCGGGAAGCTGTGGCACGGTATAAAGATGTACACCCTGAGCTAAATCTTGAATCTGTCCAAAGGAAAAGATCAAAGGAAAAATTACAATTTCGACTAAAAAAAATAGAAAAAATTATTCAAGCGCTAACAAATAAAATTAAGAACAGATTAGAAGCGGAGAAACTAATTAAATGGGCAGTTCATAGCAGGCAGCAAACATTAGGAAACTTTAATAAAACTATTGATAAATTGAAAGATAAATTTAAAGTATCGTTAGAAAAACTAAGTTCGTGCCCTCCAGATAGTTCTTTAAATGACAAGTTAGAGTTTTTTCTTGGAAAATCAGAGCATAGAAGTAACCAGGAGCCATATTACGCAGAAGAAGCTTACAATTTATTTAAAAACGAGGACAAAGCCATCGAAATTGACGATACAGGAAAAGCGGTCTTTGGCAATGTAAAAAAGCATGGCCATAGTTTAGTTTGGTCTTGTAATGATCTGTGTGAACTAGATGAAAACGTAATCATACAATTAACGAACATTTTCGAAAGCTTGGTGAACAAAAGTGCAGCTCAGTATTATACATTAATTGAAAAAGAAAAAATATTAGAGTATTTAAATTATATTAACACTCTCAAAGCGCATTTTCCTCGACTAAGGACAATTTCAAGGGAAATATAGCAAGTACAGAGTATTTTTAACATTTTGAAAGATATTGATGAATCATTAGAAAAATCTGACGTAGAAAGAATAAAAGAACACGGAAAACAACAAAAAGTTGGCAGTATTGTTGTGGAAAGTGAAGAGTCACATGAAATTGTAGAGGATGAGGTCATAGATAAACACAAGGCTGCGTTTAAATCTTTAAAACTAAAGTGTCTTGATACTCCAAAGCTGGAGTGCATGTCGTGTATAAAACTTTGTTATTCAAGAGATATTTCATCTCTGAACAAATTAAGAAAAGCTATAGACACCAGTATTTGGAATAATCTTCTCAATTATTACAAAACCAACAATCTAGATCACAGCCCATATATTTGTCACTCGTGTTTACAAAAAATTAGAGCAAATCAGCTGCCAGCAGCCTGTGTTCTAAATGATCTACACGTTAGTGCTGTTCCACCACAGATAACCCAGTTAAATGACTATGAAAAGATATTAATTCAACGCGCCAAAGCATTTCAGGTAGTAATGCTAATGAATCCTGTTGCAAACAAACATTTACCTAATAGGCATATGGTGAAAAAAGTAAAAGGCAGAACTTTCCATCTTCCTTTACCTATTGAAGAAACTTTGAAAAAGCTGCCTAGACCACAACACCCGATTACTAACTCTGAAATGTATATTATAGTACGAGGTACGCCAACAAAATCAAAAATAGTGTGGGAGGATATTGTAGATGTCAATCTGGGGGCACGGCAGTGCCCCCGCCAAGTCGAGCAAAAAAGCGGCACGGCCGTACCATCCTTTTCTCGAAGCAGTTCGGGCCATTTTCGACCCCCTATAACTTCGTTGTGGATAAAACTAGAAGCCTGAATTTTCAGTAACCAAGCAGGCATCGCATAGACACGGTATATTTCAAATTTCATTAAATTTGAACCAGTAGTTTAAGAATTATAACTAGTCAAAGTTTCCTAATTCTGTCACTCACTCACTCACTCACTCACTCACTCACTCACTGACCGATCATCAAAACTCTAGGGCACTTCTAGCAGACATAGAAGCTTGAAATTTAGAATACAATTAGTGTTTAGTGTATAAATCAAGGAAAAACTAAAATATTTTGCAATTTTGGTCCAGTTTTCTAGATACATCAAATATTATTACTAATAGGATAGTGTCTGTATGTATCCTTCTTCAATTTATCTAGATGGCGATTGACCCCTAAAAATATGCAATGCAACAATCAATTCGCGGTTGGGGAATTGGGTTTTGTGGTCAATGTGGTTCATGTACATATTTGACGGAATATAAAATAAATAAATAAATATCTTTATTATGTACATATATTTAATAACCATTTGATGAACTTATAATTAAATCAATTTTAAAACAAATTGTATGTTCGGTGTCAGAGTTGGACACTACTAACTTGTACAGTTTCGCTCAAAATTACGATATTGTTAAAACACGCCCAGTCTCTTCTAAAGTCGAGTGCTACGAGATAAATGACGGTAAAAAGTTCCTCAAAAGAAGAGATAACCCATATTTGATCAATCACTATTTCTACGATGGAGAACAAGTACCAGAGAAATATTTCTTTTCTTTACTTCTTTTATTCAAGCCATGGCGTTCCTTAGATGAACTCAAAATGGGGTGTGATACTTACACTGAGGCCTTTAATTTGACGAAAGAAGATTTAAAAGAAGGAGTCGATTATGGTAATTCAATGATAGAGTCAAGATATAAGATACAAATAGCATGTGAAATGATAGAATCTAAAGTTGCTGAGATAAACGAAGAAAGGGAAATTGTTGATGATGACGATGGTCCTGAAAACCCTTTAGACTTTGAAGCTGTGGAAGCTGCAAACGCAATGGATGACTTTCACAGAATCAATCTGGTAGAAGAAGAGCAGACTGATCTTCAAAGTATGATCGCAAAACTTAATGCCGATCAAAAAAAAGTCTTCGATATGATCACACATAAAATGGACACAACTGATAATAACGCTGACGTTTTACGCTGTTTTGTGAGTGGAACTGGTGGCACTGGAAAGAGCTTTTTAATAAAAACTCTGAAAGTTTGGGTTAAGATGTATTTAAACAAAAAGTGGCAGTTAGTGATCCAACAGGCATAGCTGCATTCAATGTGAATGGATTGACTATACACAGACTATTGCAGCTGCCTGTGGAACACAAGCAAACACCGAGATACAAGCCACTTTCCGATGGAGTGCTCCAAGTTCTGAGATCAGATTTGAAAGAAGTAGTGTTGTTTATCATAGACCAAGTGTCGATGATATCCAATGTTACTTTAACATATAATCATTTACGCTTGTCTGAGATATTTGACACAAGCGATGATCAGAATGGGTGGTTTGGAAAAAAACATCTTGTACTTTTCGGGGATCTTTTACAGCTTCCGCCGGTAAGAGAAAAGTCACCTTTTGAAAAACTCTCAACTGCTGAAACTAACAAGTTGTTAGGTTCCCTCAGTATGCCGAATCTGTGGATTGAACTGTTCGTATACGATGAACTTACTATTAACATGCGACAGCTCAATGATTCTAACTTTGTTGAAATGCTAAATAGAATAAGATTAGGTGTGACTACACAAAAAGACCGCGACTTACTCTCGACTAGATTAACTCTAAAAACCAATTCAAATGAAAACAGATTGATTGAAATAATTGAACACCTCTCGAAACTTCCTGATGATACCGTTTGCTTATTACCTACAAAAAACATGTGTCAACAATTAAATACTGCAATGCTTAGATCTCTCCCACATCCCGAAATAAAACTTACAGCTGTAGATAGCATAGATTGCCCCAGATACCCAACAAAAAGAGCTCGTGAATGCATAAAAAATTATGAAGACGGTGCTTCTATGACTGCGGGCCTAGAAGAGAACATAATTATAAAAATAGGAGCAAGGGTCATGTTAAGGCGAAATATTGACGTGAGTCTTGGTTTAGTTAATGGTTCTATCGGTATAGTGCAAAGAGTAAAGGTTGATCCGGAAAATACACAAATAATTAAGAAAATATACATTACATTTGATAAAGAACAGGTTTACGAGCTTGGTCCGGTCAAAACTAAATTTGAAATTATTAATAGAGCTTATGTTCATCGCGAACAGTTTCCTATATGTATAGCCTATGCTATAACTATACACAAAAGTCAGGGCCTAAGTCTAAATAATGCGCTGATGGATATCGGTTCTGCAGTATTCACATCCGGTCAAGCTTACGTGGCACTTTCGAGAGTTACAAGTCTGGGCGGCTTACATCTAATTAATGTCGACTTTCGAAATATTAAAGCGCAGGAATCCTCAATTTGTGAATACAATAGATTAAGAAGCATTTACCGTCCAGACTTGACAAAAATTGTAACATCAAAGCCTCCGAGAAAAACCCATAGAGACAGGGAGTGGGCTTTGAGAAAAACTGCAGCTGAAGCTCAAGAAGTAGTACCGGAAAAGAAAAAGAGGAAGACAACCTACAAAAATAAGAAAAGCTCATAAGACACAGAGTGGGCTTTAAGAAAATCTGTTGTTGGTATTCAAAAAGTAGAAGGTACCGGAAAGGAAGAAAAGTAGGACTATCTACAAAAAGAAATGAGATGCCATCAAAAACATAACTTGTAAAAAAAACCAAGTCTCGCAACTCAGTTCTTCTACCGTAAAAAGTTGTGAGATCTATGTAATACCAAGTCGGTTAATTTATTCCGACATATTCATATAATATTAATATGGTCACTATAATATGTTGTTAGGTAATAACTTAAGACAGAAGGTCCCTTAAGTAGGGGCTGAATAAATTAACCGACTTGGTATTACATAGATCTCACAACTTTTTACGGTAGAAGAACTAAGTTGCGAGACTTGGTTTTTTTTACAAGTTATGTTTTTGATGGCATAGTGTCTTCCCCAATAGTTCAGAGTTTGCCTCTCATTGTCATGCCATAACTTTTGCGAATTCCTCTGAGCGGGTATGTCGTCACGTGGTTTGATGAACGGTTAACATATCTCTTGTCAATTGTAACGCAATTTGTCAATATTTCGATGGAATTTGGGTTACAATAATAAATCTAAGAAGAAGTGGTTGTCGTTCAGTATCGTTTGTATCTTTCCGTATTTATTACGAAGTAAAAAAAATGTGTCTCATCTTTCGGCACCCAAAGGTCCAATTATGTTAGATAGCTAGACTCGGGCTTCCATCCGAGACATTATTTTGATCTCCCTTAGATGGTAGGCTGTGGCAGGCCTTTCTTCCTCGGCAACGTGTGAACACCATTAAGTAACGTGACAACGTATGGCGGGAGGAAGAGGGATTAAAGCATAGATAAAAATTTCTGCTTAATTGGGAGTCGAACCAATTACCAGCGGTTCCTTGCGCACGGTCATTTGACCACGGCACTACTTACTCCAACGGTATTCATGTGTTAAATATGGTATACAATAAAGAAAACCCCACACCACAATGAAACCTCACAAATGCTACAGAATTAATCTCTGGCGGTGTTTACTTAAATTGTGGTGCTTTCATGCATTTTACAATTGTACTAGATCGATGGAATACAAACGGAAATTTTTTTTAAATAATTCGACAAGTAAAATTCGACAAGTAAAATTCGACAAGTAAAATTCGACAAGTAAAATTCGACAAGTAAAATTCGACAAGTAAAATTCGACAAGTAAAATGCGACATAGAAAATTGGCTGATACAGAAATTGAATTTATGAAAATAGCAGTTTGTTTTATTGTAGTATGCATTAATTAAAATTTTCCTTTTTTTGCTCCAATGACTTTGTAGCGCGATGGCTTTATATACCGAAAAAACTAGTCTGAACCGGCAATACATACACTGGGTGTTATATAGAGGTTTGAAATAATTACTAAATGCTGTTAAGCGCAATCCTCCGAACTCGCTCTATTGGTCTATTTGACTGAGCACATACATATTTGTATTAATATGTGTAGCTTAGTCAATGCTGTTTATGACACACGGTTCAGTCATTCACAAACAGAAACCACCAATGAGACGTACCACTTTAAATGGCCGCCGACGTTTGCCTACAAGCTGAGGCGAGCACGTGGGCGTCCGGGTTTTTGTAAAAATTATGACAACAATCACGCACATTGTTATAACTCCAAAAGTGTGGTAGCAGGAGTACACTGCGATGAAATGAAATGATCTCACACGTTGAGAACGATTCAAGTTTTATTGAATGCAGATCCATGTCAAATTCATGAAGAGTTTGCAAAACAGTTAGAAGTTACTCAAAGACATATCACTTCAACCGCATTTAATGGGAAAGATATAGAATAAAGGAAAATAGGTTTCCCATAAACTGACGGATGAAGATTAAAACCAACAAGTTGATTTTATTGGTACAAAAGAACGAGAACGATCATTACAGACGATGAAAAGTGAATTTTATACGGCAATCATAAACGCAGAAAAACATGGATTGATCGAGGCCACCCACCATCAGTTGCAAAATCAATCATTCATGCCAAGAAAGTGTTACCATGTGTCTGGTGGGATTTAAAAAGAATCACTCACTGTTGCAGGCCCAATTGTTTATATTTTTTAAATGAACGGGCATTGAATGCGGAAAATGGTATTGCTCCATGCTCCCAGAACTCATATTCTCCTTAGGTCGGGAAGTGGTTGTACATGCAAATTTGGCTTCAGAGTTAATACGTCCCTGTCTGGAGTATAATTCCCGGGCGTACCTCAATGGATGGTATTCTCATTAGGAATAATACAATAAAGACGTCTTCTCAGGAACTGGCCTCGGCCATAAAGCTAATATTAACTACAACTCTTTATCCATCTTATTATTTAGGCGCAACCCAAGCATGGGTGCCTATTTGAATTTTTTGTAGTTACAATGTTTGTACATATTAAACCTATTTTTTTTGTTTGTTCAAAAAATAAGAGGAACTTTTTGAATTTTGCTAAGTATATTCGATTTTGAATTATTTTTGGTTAGTAAACATGTTTTTTTTTTTTTTTTTTTTTAAATTAATTTTTTTTATTCAGTATTATCTTATATCTATCTTACCCTAGTCAAAAATGTTTACAACTAGCTTAATTATCTTAACAAATCTAACTATCTTACTGGCCCTATACGGACACTCTAAAACAAACAGAACAATTGAAACATATGTCTTTCGACGACATAAATTCTATTAACATTATAATATCTAACTTAAGCTAAGAAAAATGATTTTTATTAAGAAAAAACTTAGCATATGATCATTTTTATATACAATATTTTATATAAAACTTAAGCCTATTTAAAACTAATTAAATCTAACTAAACCTATCTTATTCTAACTTAACTAAAATATGTACATTATATATATTTTATATATGTATATATCTTTTTTTTATTTCTAATTTTACCTTATGCTAGGCATAGCCCTAAGCTATGCGAGCCAGCCACTGGTATTGTTGGCTGGCTGGTGTACCCTATTACTCAGTCGCCGACGGTGTCCCCTCCAGCCACCAAAAACGTTGGTGCTGCCGGACGACGTCTCGCCGATCGTGACTCGATACCGCCATACTAAACCGCAGTCGCTCCGGCTCGCGGAGCACAACCTCGCGCCCATAGAGCAGTCGCCGTTCCACAGCGTTACGGGCCACGTGGAAAATTACGGGCACCGCATCTCTATCCTGGATCAGCCCGTCCATATCGAATTGGAGGAACGCTTCGGGGGGAACAAAGCCTTTAAGACGCTCAAGCTCGAAATAGCGCTCGTTGGGGTAGAACGCCCCAGAGATCAGGTTGTTGGTCGAGGTCATGGCCCTCGCCATGTGCCTTCGAATTAACTTAATCAAAAAGTTATCTATTCGAATAATTTTGGCCCTGTTATATAGGACCTCATTGGAGTAGAATTTTATGTACTGAGATTCTGGTGTTCTGTGCAATCCAAGGCAGGACCTCAGACACTGCCTCTCAAACACCCGAATCCTTTCCATCAAGCCAGCACTCACATTAAACCACACGGGGCATCCGTAGGCGATCATGGGCCTGACTAAGGCCATGTAGCAGATTACTTTTACCCTGCGGTCAAGATGGCTGCTGTGAAACAACCATTTTGCCAGAGCAAAAGCGACTCGAACCCTGGCCAGAGCAGCATCCACATGTTTGTTAAAATATAGATACTGGTCCAGCCAGATCCCGAGGTACCTGACCACACTTCGATTCGCCAGCGGACGCCCGTGTGGTCCAATGATTAAGAACTGGCGCCAGTTCTTTCTAGTGTCCCTAGAGGCCCTAGACAACGCTGTTCTGAACAGAATGGTTTCCGATTTCTGAAAGTTGATTTTCAACTTCCAGTTATCGCAAAACCCTTGAATTTTTTCAAAGTCACACTGCAAGAGCGTCTTAATGACCTCGACTTTCGGACCAGATCTGTACGCAACCAGATCGTCTGCGTACGCTATTGAGTGGTGGAGCGAACCTAGCAGATCACTGAGGTAAATATTGAACAGGATCGGCGAGTTCACCGTGCCTTGTTGTAGTCCATTTTTAATGTCAAATATTTGGGTAGAAGTCACGTTGGCAATTTTCACAACGAACTTTCTACCTGTTAACATATTCAAAATCATATATAGCAGTGGTTTACTTATGCCCAGCCGGTTGAGCTTGTAGTAGAGCCCTTCCAACCGTACGTATTGTTGTCCTCAACCCATTGAGTCAGGGCTCTATTGTTCACCTTTTCGAAGACCTTGCTGATGCACGGCAGAAGACTTATCGACCGAAGATTCGCCGGGTTCGAGGTATCTTTACCTCTTTTAGGGATAGGTTGCACTACCGCTGTCTTCCAATGCGTCGGATAATAGGCATTATTCAGCGCATTGTTGAACAGGATAGTGTACCTCTCTACAGCGATTGGTGGGAGCTGTCTAAGCACGACATTGGGTATTTGGTGAACTCCTGCAGATTTCTTCTTCCTGAGTGAATCAAAAATCCCCTGGAGCTCCACCCTCGATACGAACAGGATGTTAGGCCTAGCATTGGTGACGGTACCGTTTGCCGGAAAGTCGTCATTGAACCTGGTAAAACCAAGGTTCTCAGATCGCCAATGCTCATTGTCATATCGAAGGTAGAAGTGATGAAGTAGGACTCTATTTTCCAAGTCGTGGTTTGGGCAAATGCTTTCATTCACCTTATACACTTCCTGGAAAACGACTCCCACCGCCTCCACCCTCTCCTGAGGATCTTCGATCACGAAGAAGTTGTCGTCCAAGACGGCACCCTCTGGATCAATGTTCGCAGTCCGTAGGATGCGTTCATTATCTGGCGATCTGGGGATTTTCAACATCTGAATGTCATTGTGATTATTCCTCCGAAATATTTTATTTATTTGCGGGAACATGCTCGGGCTACTGGAATTTATAGCCCGAATCTTGTTGCTCCAATGTAAATTTACAGATAGTCTGTAATTTTCCTTAATTAGATGTTGGAGGTTTCTAATCAATGACTTCAGCGTCCTGATTTCCGGATCTTGTCTTTCAGTAAACTGCCTGTACAAGAGTTTGAGTCTTGACAAGAGTCTACTTTTTTGTCTGTGGAGTGCGTTTCGGTAGACGTTGGTGGTATCGTTGTGCCGTTGGCGTGGTATCGTTCTGTCCATAGTCTGTTTGATTATACAGTCCATGTCCTTCTCTTCGTTTGACAGATTCCTATCGGATGGTGGGAAGGAGGCGCTCAAAGTGAGTGCTCTCGTCAGGGATCTGGTGAAATGCGGCCAGCGCACCCTACTATAGTTGTAGGTGGTGTGCGCCGGGACGAATTCCCCCAAGTCCACAATTTCGTCGGGTAGTTTAACTACGGCACCAAGTCCGCAGTGGTCACTGTCGTATACGAAAGTCCGTAGACAGTTCGTAGACCATTCGTCTATGTTTGCCAGTCTGAGTCGAGTGTCTAGTAGCATAAGATCCAGATAGGAGCCGCTCCTAGGGAACGACGGACTATCTGTCGCAAAGATTTTGAGTTTGTACTCAATACCGTGTAGCCCCCACCAATCGCTTAGTAGGCTCCCTCTAGTGTTGGGTGTGATGTTACCCCAATCGCTATGTTTGGCGTTTAGATCTCCGGCCAAAAGGTAATAGTTTTCGGCTGAGGTCAATCGCAGAGATCGAAAAAGTGATTCGAGCTCTGTAATGAAAACTGTGGGTTGAGGTGCATCAGGTGCGTAAGCTGACACAATATACATCCGCTTTCCGTTTTGGAGAGGGATGCACACAATGCATGCCTCTAGCACCTGGAACCTCCGCACTTCACTGCTATAAATGACTTTATGATTTAAATTTTTATTAATGAAGATCGCGACACCCCCGCCTTGAGTGGCGTAGGGTCGGTCTCTTCGTATAATACTGTATGAACTGTGCCGGATTTTGTGCCTCTGGTTTAGCTTAGTTTCGCTAGCCAGCAGCACATCTGGGCTTTCGTCCTCTAACAATTTAAAAAGCACGGCTCTCCGTTCGATCCTAATCAGTGAATTAACATTCACCGCCAGGATTTTTAAGGGTCTCTCTGCCAGCGTACCCATTATGGTTGATGTTGCGCCAGGCCAGGCAGGCACGTGTAGATATAGTCCACTCGAGCCGCATGGTCTTGGAGTTGCCGTTGGACCTGATTCAGCTGCACTTGAATGGCGAGTAGAATCGATTTCAGGTCTACATCGGCCGCCGGTGCCTTAGAAACGGGCACTGGGGCTTTGGATGGCTGTTGTACCGTGCTGCTGCGACCTGTCGCCATTTGGGCGTAGGTTAGTTGCGCCGTTACGGCTGGTGTTTGGATGCGTTCGAGTGGACGCTTAACTATCGCCTTCTGCTGACGGGCCTGGTTAGTTTTTTGAAGCTCTTGGAACTTAGGACAGCCCCGATAGTTTGCGGGGTGCCCCTTGCTCTTGCAAAGCACGCATTCGAGCTGCTCTCTTGGTGCGACATTGTCCCTCCCAAAATTGCACTCCTCGTTGCTGTGGCTCTTTGCGCATTTCACGCATCGAGGCTGCATTTCGCAGTTCGACGCGGCATGTCCGAACCTTTGACAGCGGATGCATTGAAGCATGTTTCCGCGCCTTTTTAATGTTTCCCACTTTACAACCTGATAGTGTACGGCATTAATGGCGCGTAAACCATCAAGTTTGCTATTGGGGGACAGCTGAACCAGGAAGAAAGGCAATTGCCTGTTTTCCCGTCTGGACCGAGCTGTGGTAAATGGCTTGACGCCCCTGAACACGAGGTCGTCGCTCTCGAACTGTTTGAGCTCGGAGAGGAGTTCCTCCGGCTTCTTGGTTTGCGGATCGATGCCTTTCAGGAGCATCGTCTGCAGCCTCTCTGTCTTCGGAGTGTATGAAAAGAACTCCGTCGACGTCTTTTTTAAAAGCCTTGGAGTAATAATTTTGACAGGTACTGTAGCAGAGTTACAGTGTCCAAGTATTTTTTGAATTACTGAGTCCAGATTCTCTTTGAGTGACACTGAGTTACCACATTCATTTGAGCAGAATGATGCCGCAATATTGCCATTTTTGGTATAATGTGGGAAGAGTCTACTATTACCATTCATGATCGCCTGGTGCTCGTACTTAACTTCATGGCGGCGTATGGTAGAAATAGTGTCTTCCCCAATAGTTCAGAGTTTGCCTCTCATTGTCATGCCATAACTTTTGCGAATTCCTCTGAGCGGGTATGTCGTCACGTGGTTTGATGAACGGTTAACATATCTCTTGTCAATTGTAACGCAATTTGTCAATATTTCGATGGAATTTGGGTTACAATAATAAATCTAAGAAGAAGTGGTTGTCGTTCAGTTATGTTTGTATCTTTCCGTATTTATTACGAAGTAAAAAAAATGTGTCTCATCTTTCGGCACCCAAAGGTCCAATTATTATGTTTCTAGACTCGGGCTTCCATCCGAGACATTTGATCTCCCTTTTCTTCCTCGGCAACGTGTGATCACCATTGAAAGTACGTGACAACGTGTGGCGGGATGGAAGAGGGATTTATAAAGCATAGATAAAAATTTCTGCTTGGGAGTCGAACCAATTACCAGCGGTCCTTGCGCACAGTCATTTGACCACGGCACTACTTACTCCAGCGGAATTGACGTGTTAAATATGGTATACAATAAAGAAAACCCTACACCATGAGGAAACCTCACAAATGCAACATAATGGTGTTGTTTACTTGGCGGTGTTTACTGAAATTGTGGTGCTTTCATGCATTTTACAATTGTACTAGATCGATGGAATACAAACGGAAAATTGTTTTAAATAATTCGACAAGTAAAATCCGACATAGAAAATTGGCTGATACAGAAATTGAATTTATGAAAATAGCAGTTTGTTGTAGTATGCTGTAGTATTTTCCTTTTTTTGCTCCGATGACTTTGTAGCGCGATGGCTTTATATACCGAAAAAACTAGTCTGAACCGGCAATACATACACTGTTGGGTGTTATATAGAGGTTTGAAATAATTACTAAATGCTGTTAACCCTTTAACTGTTTAATTTTGTTTCGGAAAACTTTTTCTGCCTGCTTAAATTTTCCAGTGAAGACGACTATACTCGACATAAGCAGAGTAAAATGTTTCTGCCTATAAAAGTAGGCAATTATGATTAAAAATCAAACGTTGCGTGCTGGTTTTTTAGAAAATATATATTTTTATTCGTTGTTACATAAACAGTTAAAGGGTTAAGCGCAATCCTCCGAACACGCTCTATTGGTCTATTTGACTGAGCACATACATATGTACATATTTGTATTAATATGTGTAGCTTAGTCAATGCTGTTTATGACACACGGTTCAGTCATTCACAAACAGAAACCACCAATGAGACGTACCACTTTAAATGGCCGCCGACGTTTGCCTACAAGCTGAGGCGAGCACGTGGGCGTCCGGGGTTTTGTAAAAATTATGTCAACAATCACGCATATTGTTATAGCTCCGAAAGTGTGGTAGAAGGAGTACACTGCGATGAAATGAAATTATCTCACACGTATAGAGCTCGTTTGTAACGGGTGTTGTCGTTACGAACCTGGACTTCATTCAAAATTTCAAAGTGTCGCGAAGAAAGACGCACGAGAGCCATAAGTCTCATTCTTTTTTTGTTTTGAAATGAAAAAGGTACTATGGAACTGACGAATTCAAATTTGGTGAATATCCTGTGGCTCATTAAACAGTAAAAAAGAGTTTTGTAAGATATCGTTACGACAATTATGACCTTGAGAACGATTCAAGTTTTATTGAATGCAGATCCATGTCAAATTCATGAAGAGTTTGCAAAACAGTTAGAAGGCATATTACTTCAACCGCATTTAATGGGAAAGATATAGAATAAAGGAAAATAGGTTTCCCATAAACTGACGGATGAAGACAAAAACCAACAAATTGACTTTATTGGTACAAAAGAACGAGAACGATCATTACAGACGATGAAAAGTGAATTTTATACGGCAATCATAAACGCAGAAAAACATGGATTGATCGAGGCCACCCACCATCAGTTGCAAAATCAATCATTCATGCCAAGAAAGTGTTACCATGTGTCTGGTGGGATTTGAAAAGAATCACTCACTGTTGCAGGCCCAATTGTTTATATTGTTTAAATGAACGGGCATTGAATGCGGAAAATGGTATTGCTCCATGGTAGCGCTTATCCATATCCAACAAAATCAACCCAGAACTCATATTCTCCTTAGGCCGGGAAGTGGTTGGACATGCAAATTTGGCTTTTTTTTAACTTTTTATTCGAATCGGAATTTCATTCGAGAATTTAAAGAACAGTTCGCGAAAGTTGAAGATTACGAAGTCACAAAATGACCAATGTGCTTCGAAACCATCAAGTTTCATCATCTGCCCGATTATTCGCAAAAGACCACAGATTGTAATGATCTTTATTATTAATATTAATCTTTGTAACAAGTGTCTTTCAATCAAGTTGTTTTGTACCAAAAAAAGCCAAATTTCTACTTGCACAACTTATTTTTAAATTGATGTGCTTCTTCTACTCAGAAAATCTTCCATTTCAAGGATAAATCTCGGGAACCTAGACGAAAGCTGGATAGACTATCAGATCAAAGTTAATACGTCCCTGTCTGGAGTATAATTCCCGGGCGTACCTCAATGGATGGTATTCTCATTAGGAATAATACAATAAAGACGTCTTCTCAGGAACTGGCCTCGGCCATAAAGGCGAAAATTAACTACATCTCTTTATCCATCTTATTATTTAGGCACAAGCCATGAATGGGTGCCTATTTGAATTTTTTGTAGTTACAATGTTGGTACATACAATATTATACCTATTTTTTTAGTTTGTTCAAAAAATAAGAGAAACTTTTTGAATTTCACTAAGTATATTCGATTTTGGATTATTTTTGGTTAGTAAACATGTCCCTAAGCATATATTGACATTCTCAGCCATTTCGGATATTTGGATATTTTTTGATACTTAGGATTTGGCCGAGGATATGTTAATGACGATGCTCGCTGTGACGCCCCAGTAGGTTAGGTGATGAAAACGTTGAAACATTAAAGAAAATTCACTTCTACTTCAGAGAGGATGTCGGACATATTTTGGATGTAGGACGTGTGTCAGCGAAATTTATTCTGAAATTGGTAAATTTTGGCCACAAGAATCGTCGCATGAACGACGTGGTTTTGGTTTTATGAAAAGGTTCATGACTATTGATGAAACATGGACTTGTGGCTATATATGGAAAATAACTAAAGCTAAAACCAAGACCGAAAAGGACACAACTAGTTCTGTCAAATGTGAGGTTTTGCTTACTGTTTTCTTCGATTACGATAGTGTGGTTCATAATGAGTTCTTGTCGGAGGGTTGAGGCCATTTGGCCAAAGAGTACGTCAAGTTATGCTCCGTTTGCGGAAAAAAAAATCGTAACATGCATGTGTATAATTTTTTTGCCAAAAAACAACACCGCAGTCATGCCTCAGCCACCGTATTCATCGGAACTGGCCTCCTGTCAACCCTAAAAAAAAACTCATAAAAGGACGTAGATTTGTCACGATTGATTGAAATAAAGGCCGCACCGCTGAAAGAGCTTAAGGCTATACCAAAAACCGTAGATCAGAAGAGCTTCGAGAATTGGACAATGTTAGTCATTAAACATGAATGAAAAAAGATAAAAGTTTATTTGTTTTATTTTGTAGTCTCCACTGTATTCCTTCAAATTAATATCAACTAAAGAGATGTTCCATGAAAAGCTCCCCACAACCAAGAAAAGTTCCATGAAAAGCTCCTCGAATTTAAGAGTTCCATTCCGTAAACTTGCATGACTGGTTCGCCTTCCTATCTCTTGTCAGTTTTATTGCTCCAATGTGGCGGTATCTGATATGTCACGCCAATTGTTTATACCACTCTAACCCACCGGGGTAAATCCTATCCCAGAGAGTGCCACACTCCCTTCAGCCACAAAATAAACACTTGCCGCGATACAGAGATACTTCTAGCTTTGTTACACGAAAAGTTTGCGTACTTCTCTCAGTCTTGCTTTTAATTTCATTCGATTGAGGTACGTGGCGGATGCGCAACAACGACCCATAGTTTTGCGAATTTGATATTTTACATATTCCACTTTAAAAAAGAATCGACAGTTTCTAACCGAATCTAGTATATTTTGTATATAACGAAACGAAATAGTTAAAAAAATTGATGTAAAGTAAAAAGATAGAAGACAAAAATCAAGCGAATAAAGAAAATACGAAACCTGCCTAGTTACTTGTTGGCTCAAACAAAATCCACAAATTGCCGTTGTTATGACCGAACTAGAGTAAATCATTAAAAATCATTTGGTGGCCAACAACGAGAAAATACACCCGTGGTACGGAACCCCCTATCGCGGCACAGGGGTGACGAGCAAAACAAAACGAAAACCGAGAAAATCGCTTTTGTAGTTTCCCTAACGAATGTATGTAGTGTGTGACAGGACTGTGCATAACCTATCGATTCAAGTATATTTTGTTTACGTTCTTTATTCCTTAACTCGAGCACGAGCGCGAGTTTTAGTCTTCACGAAGGAGAACATCGGAATTCTGATCAAGTGCGTAACCACAAAAAAAAAACAGAAACTGATAGGTTCCAGTGTAATCATCTAATTATTTTCCGTTTCTTTTTACTTTCGTTTTTTGATAATTTTTTTTTCAAAAGATTTTTACATCAATTTGAGTGTAAATATTTAGATTCAATTTTCGGGATGGCCTTCAACTGAGTACAACAAAGCAAAGAAAAAAAACCAAAAAATCTTGTTTTCTTTTTAAAAATTTCTTAGGGGAAATTACAAATTCAAAAAGAAAATATAGAACGAAAGATTATTTTTAAAAGAGGAAATCTAGAAATCGTGAAATCTTGAGATACTCGAGTGAGTTAAGTGGGAAAAGGATATTAAAAAAGAAGAATCTCGCACAGACTGTTTTCGATTTTTTGATTTTTTTATATTTTGTTTTTATCTTCCTTCGTTTTCGTCCTTATTTCTTTTATTTGCTTGATTTTTATTTTCTTCACACAAGTTTTTTTTTTTTTTTTTTTAAATATTTATTTACTGTAAATTAGAAAAAAAATGTATTTGTGTCACTTATATGTTTTATTTTAAAGGAAAATACAACAAAAGTTAAATTATTGCTTACTTGTGATGCACATAAATGCTCTGTGACTAAGTTTTTGTCAAAAATTAGAGAAAAGGAAAAAAAGAAAATTACTTACAATTAATTGTGTGTGAAATTGTTCAGGTTCTGCGAGAAAATAATTTTAAATTTCTTTTCTTTCTCTTTTTATCTTTTATTCAAAAAATAAATAAATAAATAAATACATGTGTAAAAACTAAACTCAACAACATTTGTTCGAAATTGTTTATGGATTTCATCGACGATTAACGGATATTGGATGGTGGCGTCTCGACAATGTGTAAATATGATATTTTGTTTTAACTTATGTAATTCCAGTACATATTTACAATTATTACTTTTACTTGTTTCTTTGTTTATGAGCTTCGATATACTGTCTCGATTATTATTATTTGATTACTCATACTTAGTCGCATATATTCTAGTAAAAGAGAGCTTGAATTTGATCACACATTCGCAATTACTGATACGGCCTCAATCTTGGTCTATTCTTGCATTGGATCCGCTTTGCCGAGGTACCGAAAGTATATCTAAAAAGCAAAACTAATTTAAAAAAAAAAATTGTTCGCCGATTATATTGTCTAAGGCAGATTTTCCCATCATCTTTAGGTACGCAATCTCCTTGTGACTCATGAGCATTTCTCCTAGTTTTTACATTTCACCGTGGCACCGTGCCTTTTGTCTTCAGAGTCTAATGGCACTTGATCGAATCCCGCAAATCGCGGTGTTTCTCCTCAGCGGGGTACTGACAAAATTCCTTATCTGGAAAGAGCTTCTCGAAATCCACAGATCAGAGTTGCTATAAAGCAGTAGCTTCCTCACCTATGTATATAACTTCAATAATCACCATAGTAAAAATGCAAATTTATTGTCCCCTTTTGGCCATCTTGTGAAAATCGTCGTTAGGTAAATTAGATCATACTTTTCCCATGAAATGCTGTCGATTTATGAAACGCGGTTTATCGATACTAGAGTTTGGAGTTAAGGGAAACACAAAATTACTATCGCTAACAGGAATGGAGTGATAACACGTATACAAATACATTTTGTGGACCAACGGTTTTGTCGCGGCAAACCTTTCTGACTCATAATATATAAAAAATTGGCGATTTTGCTTGGCAGCGAGATTTATCAAATTTAAGACCCCAAAAGGCGGCGAAATTAAGAAAACACCGAATAGTGGAAGTGCATATGTTTGAATAGTAATCAAAGCGGATATACATATATTTTCATTTCTGATGTCTCGAAGTTCGGTCTCCTTTGCCTTCTCGAACCAGGTGGATGGGATTCGAAGACTCTCTTTGCTGGAGCGCGGTCATTCATGCGCTCGATGTGGCCGAGCCAATGTAGTCGCCGGATTTTTGCCTTCCGGACTACGTCCACATGATTATACAGCTCGTAGAGCTCGTGGTTGTGTCTTCTCCTTCATTCGCCTTCCTCGCAGACAGGAGAATTTTTCTTTCAAAAGAGCCCAGATTCATCTCTGCTTTTTTGCTTATATTCCAATATTGGGATCGGTAAAGAAGGACTGGCAAGATCAATGTTCTGTAGAGAGTCATTATGGACTTCATTGTAAGGAGTTTGACCCTAGCTGTTTTTACATACCGAAGTAGCACCAGGTGATTCTCCACTAAGTTGTCATTTATGGAGTCAACAATTTTTCCGAGGTAGACAAAGTCCTTAACTATCTGTCCAAGGGAGTATTTGACGGAGCGGTTCTAAGTCCACAGCATATATTTTGTTTTTTTCTCGTTTACTTTTAAACCAACGCGGCCTGTCTTTTCTTCAATTGCCGCGAATGCCTCTACTCCGGCGCGCTGGGAGCTTGCAATGATGTTAATGTCCTTCGCGTATCCCAGCAGTGAAGATCTTGAAGAAGATATTGCCTTCCGTGTTAACACTTGCCTACCTCATTATCCTTTCAAGACAAATCACACGACAGTGCGTTTCCTTGCCGAAATCCGGTGCATGTTTGGAAAGGTTCGGAGGTATGGGATCCAAACTGCACATTGCATCGTGAGTCTTTCAGTATCCACACAATGGCCTAATGCACCACCTGACTTTTTAAGTGAGGCAGGGATCAATGCTATTGTGTTATCAAGGCTTAGCTAAAACATTTTTTGTAAATCAGACTATCATTTGTTCAAAACAATTGCCATATTAAAAACTAAACTTAAAAATCTACCTGTTACACATAAATCCTTGAATAAAGTCAATTATCACTGTTCCATGGAGGTTCAAAATCAATCCATCGTTGTGTGCTTAATCATATATGGATGTGGGTTGAAAAAGGACGCCAATTTAAACCCGACGTATATGTAAGTAAGTCAAGGCCACTATAGAACATGTTTTTCTAAGGCATCTTTGTCTGAAATTAAAAACAGGTTGTTTTGTAAGACCTATATCCGTCAAACTTCTTCAAACGTTCTCAATACATAGGGAAAATGTACAAGTTCGTATTTGAATGTATGGATCGTTTGACCAGTGATTATGCCATGAAAAGCTCGAAATGTTGAACTTTATATATCTACCATTTCATGATATGATAAGTTAACGTTTAAGATCAGTTTTATTGTCTGCCTCTCTTATCATATATCTTATTGCTCATATATCTCTTGTGTTGCAGTTGCAACAGTGAGAAGAGGCCCATAATTCTTCATAAACCTAACTTGTGTAATAAATGGTTCAACCACGTGATAAAGAAAATTGAAAAGAAACGAACTCAGCCAATTCCTAGTATCGCCATACCCTGAGGCACCTTATCCTCAGGCAGAACTCCTGCATTCAACTGACTGGTTTCAGTTTACTTGATCTGAAGTTAGATTTTTCTTGACTGCAATTAAGTCAGATCAAGCTTACTATAGATAGCCTTACCTCTCAGTAGTAATATTTTCAATAAGTTTGTTACATATTCGACTTTTTTAGCCGCATCCAAGCCAGTTCGAATTGACAGAACTTGACAAATTGAGGGATATGGAGTTGCAACAAAGCTATGAACCTGTAATTCTCTAGGTTGTTTCTCTATAGAATCGGCAATAATCTCATCTTACTGATGCACAAATAGAAAACAAAAAGGTTTAATAAACTGCAAAGTTCTGCAAGTGCATAATAATAATCCCCATCAAAAATGCTCACGAGAACATACTCGCATGTCCAATAATATTATGAGTCCGTGCCTCCACAGACGATAAATACAGCAGCACACTTCCTGCATAGCACCACGTCCGAAAACGAATTCATGTGTCCGTATTATAATCAACGTAATTTGTTGGAAGAATCCGTCAATGAACGTAGCAATTCCTTGACAAATCAATTGTCAACCAGGGTGATCATATTGCAAAGGCGACAGAGCCACCGGGGGGAAATCAAAACACGCCCTTCTCAACTTTCTCCGCCGGACTAAAAATAGAACATTTAAAAATGTGGTGATGTGCTACCTTTTAGTTCATCACCTTCGAGGCTTCGTCGTGATCTTAACAAAGTGTTGGCTTGAGAGACCATATATAACCACAACCATCTGGATGTTTATTCGTGTCATTCAACTGCTCCTGAGCGATCCTCATGCGACGGTTTTTTTGGTCAAAATTTAGCAATTTCGAAAAAAAAACTGACGCACGTTTCATGCCTATATCTGAGAAAATTAATGGCATGAACCAACTAATATGCCAATATCCTCAGCAACTTTTCTGCTAGTAGTTCGACGATTCCCTATTTTCTTCACTGCTTCAAAGTTGCCGTGCTGAGCATCATCACTAACACCTTTTCGGTATTCTGTAAAGAGCTTATATCATTTATAAACATTTTTTTTGGCCAGGGCAAACTTGTCAAATGCCACAATCAACATTTCACACCAAAACCTTTATATCTGTGAGCAATAAACTAGGGGACATGTAAACTACATCAACATAACGAAAAAAAAATTTAATTTATAATACTAGGCTCGTGAAATTCAAAAAATCACCTTATTTTTTGAACACACCTCGTACATGCCATATTAGAGTCAACTTTACTTTACTCAATCATTCGAAAGACACTAGTCCTTTTTTTTCAGTAAGTGGCGTTACCGATTAATTGTTGAAGCTAGGCTGAACAGTCCTAAAAGTTTCAGAAAACTATAAGTCATGGAGTTGGTTTGAAACTTTAAATTCTATTTTATAGAATCTTATTATGAAATCATCCGAAGGTTTCCTTAAGGATGGCACGTATTTAGCTTATCTATCAGTTTTCGATTGACACATTTTAGTATTCGTTCCATATTGTGACTCAGCTACACAATCACACTACAGTCAACTTTCCTTGACTGTTTGACCCCGTTTCCTCAAATTTGTTGATAGCTGTCTTTTGACACATTGACACTTTGTTTATACATTTTTGTTTGATGTTTGCCGAATGTACAACTAATAAGCTCATGATAATTGTTTTGTTGAAAACTTCGAATTTTTGCGAGCTTAAAGTAGCCGCCTGTTTAGAAGCTCCTCAGAGCAACACAATCATGATTTATCAATCACCAAGAATTGTTTCATATATGTTCATATACATATATATGTATGTACGATAGCGTCATGCACCAAAAATACAAACGTCTATCAGGAATTTTCACTTTAATCTACGCTGCGTCTACATCAGGCCAAGGTCTCTAGTAGAATTTTGAACTTAAATAAAAGTAAAGGTTTTTCTGTTGCTTATTTACTGATTGAAATGGAATTTGGTCCAGTTGATAAGGGACACTTGCGTTCTGAGCGAGGCTGTAACACTGAGATTTGTTGCTTGTCTGATGATCTATAGAATATGGAGATAGGTAGAATATATGAGTACTTCTTACATAAAGACGTGCTATTATGATAAGCGTTAGTAGGCATTTTATGAAATCTAAAAAGTGAGGAAGACACTATAGGCATGTTCAGAGATTCATAATAATTCGAGCAGGTTCAAGAGTGTACGCTTTTATGATGTTGGTGTTTGTCACACAACCTGGACGCGGTGCAGATGGTTTTCGAAGATGGAAGATGTTCGTTCACTACTCTCCAGGGGTGGTTATCCTAGATAGTATTTGAGAGATTCCACTGAATTTCCGTTGGTTGTAGTAACTCTTTGGTTTCCATGTCATTAAGGTGTTATATTGGAAATGCACAGAATATGAAATTAATTTGAAGTGATCTAATGCTGCGAATGGTGGAAAAAAACAATTTTTCCGTAGAGGAATTCCTCTTGACTATGGACGGGCTTGAACTACATTCCTTCGGCTCAACAGTCGGTAATGATTACCATTACACCACATCACGACTACAACTACGTGAAGTTTTATGGATTCCATATGGGCATATTGAAGCACTTTAAAGGAGTAAGGGGTATTTACCTCAGTGCTAACATATTTTCCCAAAAGCCCATAACAGAAAGACTGAGCCATTATCCTATTGCCCTTTTGTCTCTGCTATTAACAATTCTTAAAACCTCAAAATCCCAAAGTCACGCATCAGAGTCAGTAGAGAAAGAAAATGTAATAGAAAGGAAAGGTATGTTATAGCCTGTTTGTTTTGCACGCAAGCATTTAACAGTGCCTCAAAAAGGCAGTTGACATGCAGCTTTTCCCATTGATTATCACATTTCTTCATCCTACGGCTTGTGTTTCCTAACCTACTGCCATTCTTTCGGATATGTGCTTCATTCTGGCTTTGTCAAGAGGGACATGGTGCGGTAATATCCTCTGCGCAGGTTTTTAAAAGGGAAGGACTCTCTTTATTGTAACTGGGGAGATTCTCTTTGACACTTTGACACACCATGGTGATGACGTGTCACGTGAAAACCAAATACATATGGACATTGTCAGAATTTATTTTAATCCTGGTCATTGTACAACGGAGTATATGGACCATTTTAGTCACTGCTTTTTTTTAATTGTTGACACTTCATTTTTATTGATATTCCGACACATCCTTAGAAAGTACCCGAGTCAATTCGATATTTTAATAAACAAAAGTGAGACAATATTTCAAGGAATGTAAGCACAACCATATTCTCACAACATCGCTGCTAAATAGAGCTCGATTTCATGATTGAAGCGCCGTGGGAAACCAAAATCATTTGTATTATGACACCCATGACCACATATTTTTGTTCACTGATTAAAATGTCCAATCACTCTGTCTGATAGTGTTGATTTATTGAATGCTGGCTCCCTTGACCCCTATGAGCATAGCCTCATTCGCTTTATAAGACATCTGTCAATTTTCCTTGCGAGCTTTTCATCGCCCTTTTATTTGCTCATAGCATCTGTCATCGTCGATAAACGTTTTAAAAATAGTCAACGTAACCTCTACCTGACAATCAATAATACCAACAGCATTTCAGTGGTTTTACGGTTGAAGTCGATTCAAAACGGATGACGTCATTTTAAACAGTGAAATGAGTTCAAATTTTTATTCGAGCTTTCTGCAATTGTCATAATCTGTTTTCTTTTGCTTGCCATCTGGCTTTGTTGAATTACTGTAAAATTTCATTTTGTTTTCCTGGTAAGTTGGGTTTTTATGTCTTTACGGTATTGTTGTAAATAGTGAGGCGCGTAATTTACTTTAAAATTCAACATCCACTAAGAAATGGGGTTTGGACCGGGTGGAGGTAAAAAAGTATTTATATTTCCTTTAAATGATTCGAAAAACCAGTATTTTTATAGATTTCTTATAGAGTTACATACGTCGCGTCGGTGGCGTCCAATATGTTTGTAGCTTCAGACAAAATCTCTGATGTTATCATTTCTTCTATTTACACTATGTGTCATTCTAAGTGTCTTCGAAACGAATTCCGTTCCATGTGGTAGTGTGGTTTCTTGGATCACTTTCGGTAAAGAAATAATTGGTTTCCAAGAAAGCTTTTATTCAAACGCTCGCATTTGCATGCATTAAATTTCAAATCAAGTCCAAACGAATAATTCTAGCACCCAGTCTCACTTATGATAATGAGGGAATATGTTGGCAGAAAAAAAAACAGAATGAAATCATCGAGCGAGTGTAGGTCCTCGTAATCGGGGTTGGGTTTTCAATCAGAGAAAGTAGTTTAAGATTGATATTCGTTTTAAAAATAAATGTCACTTCTGTTTCGAATCAGAGAGAGGGCAAATTTAAATTTGTCTGTAAACAACTTTAAGCTCTAAGAACAAATACGAGTAAGAGACTTTTGGGTCGGCAGTGTTGGTCGGAATTGAATCAAATCAAAGTTGGATCAAAAATCTTCACTAAATTTGTCCCAACTACTTTTGGTGTTGCACTCGGAGAACTCGGAGAAGTCTAGTTTAAAACGTCAAATGATTTTTTTATGCTCATTGCCTCCTCACTTAGATAATTTCTTCGATTGACTTCTGATGATAAATTACAAGTCACCGTGGAGCTAAAGCAGACAAAGTCCATTGTTGCCTGGTACTGTGCATCGTTTCTTAAAGACCTGCTCTCACTTGTCTCCGAGTCCATTTTAACCGTTTTAACTTGATGAGAAGTTTTACAATATCATCGCTAAAATTTACAAACGGGGGTTGCACAAATGGTAGCCGACTCCTAGTTGGTATAATGGCAATGAAATACCCTTGCTAGACAGAAGAAACATTCACCCGTGAAAGCAATGGAAATACTTTTTTCTATTTACATGTATTTTTATTATTCCAAGTGTTTACCCTCTTTCAGCGGCAGAATTTTACTAGCATGCTCAATCAGTGAACTCAAGATATCACTGAAGTTAAGAAGCTTCGGTCAGTTTTGGGATCATCTTTGCATGATGATGCTTCCTGCCTCCATAAGATATCCTATCTAACCCATACCTAAGAATGATCTTACCGAAGCCGCCACCAAAAGTCTGCAGTATAATTCATCAATAAGTACTAGGTATGGGTTGTCTACTTTTAGTATGCACATAGGGCCTAGGCGATTTTAATAGGTTTACATAGTAAAGCTTGTATTAAGCATTTTTTCCTAGATTAATATAGATATAAGAATATAAAAACAAAAGTTAAGAACTAAATAAATAGGATGAACGCCTTTAAGCCTGTTTAAGTCTTCAATGCGGCTTATGTTGAAAATATATTTTTGATATATAATATGCTGCGTGGTTGGAAAGTTATTTTATTGTAAGTTATTTTATTGCCAAGCTCATTATTTTAGAAAACATGTTCAAAACCGACGTATTGCTCTTCAGCGAGTTACAAATGTTGACGAAGTCATCTTGAGCTTGCCCGTTAGATTAAAGAGAAGAAAACTGTTGAACGAATATAGCAATGGAACTTTATGGCGTTGATTTACGTGACTTGCCAGTTTATCCCGCTCCATGTCTCCATCTAAGAAGAAAAAAAGAGATGAATATACTTAGAATATTAGAGTCAACTTTACTTTGTTTTATACGATTTAAATTCAGTTGAATCAATCATTTGAAAGCTTCACTATTTACTTTACCTACTGAGTTGGCTGAAAAATCCTAAAAGCTATCAAGAAACTATAAGTAATAAAGTTGGTTTAATTCTATTAATTCTCCGTCAAAAATTGATATCATGTTACTGAGCCTCTTAGCAGGGAGATGCGGAATGAGATGGGAATGCGTTGGCGTGTATCGTTTAATCACCCTTCATGTTCCTTGGCTCAGCTAAGGTTTTCTATAAAGTTTAAAAATTTCAGGCCCTTAAATCGAAATATTTGGCTTAGCTTTTAAAAACATGTTTATTTTATTTTGATTTTGCCTGCAAAGATGTATTACATTCATAAACTGGCTGACCATTATCTTCAAGTCTTGTTTTTTCTTGTAAAAAAATGTTTTATCTAGTACCCTCTCCTCTTTTAGAGTTTCATACGCTTTGCAAAATTCTGTTTTAAGGGTCTGAACTTTCCTTTTTACTGTACTTGGCATTAGCAACTCCCAGTAGGTTAAGTTCTTCTCCTGCGTCGTCCGTCAGGGTTGGATTAGAAGACTCTTCGGGTCGGAGCTGTGTTGTCCATTCACATTGCATGGCCTAGCCATCTTAGACGTTGGATCCGGAGACGTCGTACTAAGCTTATGTCGCTGTACAGCTCGTACAGTTCATCGTTGTATCTTCTCCTCCACTCTCCGTTTTAACAACATGGACCTTAGATTGAACGCAGAATTTTCCTCTCGAAGCGTCTCGAAGCGACTAAGGGCACCCTCATCCGTTTCCGTTAAGGTCCATGCCTCTGCGCCGTAAAGGAGGACCAGGATGATCAGTGATTTATATATTGCTACCTTGATTCTTCGAAAGAGGGCTCTACTTCTCGGGCGGTTGGCAAGAGTAATTCTGCGTTTGATCTCGCTTTGCTCGGCCAATTAAGTCAATGTCGTCCGCGGACACAACCTGTTGCGCAAACTTGAAACAGATCGTACCTCTTGAGTTGGCCAGTGTGTCTCGTTTGATATTTTCAAGCACGATGTTGAAAAGTTACATGACAGTTTCGCTACAATTCGCTACCGATCTTAATGGAGCAATGAGAATTCTCTATTATCATTTGGCACAATCTGACGAGATTGGCAAGATGTTAAAACTAGACATAGCTCGGTAATGCTCGTCCTTATGCACACTCATATATGTACAGCTTTAAAACCTACAAAAAGATGGTGTGTGTCGATTTGGAATCCTTGGGTCTTTTCCAAGATATGCCGCTGTGTGAAAATACGGTCTACGAGGTATTGTCCGAGTCGATGTTGGCTCTTCAGAAGCTTCGTACATCTAGTATGCTGGAGGAGTGTCTGGGGTCGAACGCAACATGATCAATCTAATTGATAGTCGACTGATCTGGTGACGCCAGAGGTTCTTTTAGGTCTATGTATGTGAAAAATTGAAACAGTATATTTCAACGTTGATTAGGTATAATAGTTTATTAAATAATCCAAATGCATGCAGAAATAAAGTAAAATAATTTAAGTTTAATCCACGGCCACGCCGATCGGTCAGTGAAATCAGAGAGAGCGATGGTAAGCTGTTCTCTTCCTTTTATAGGTTTTTGGTGGTATAACACATAAGGTTGACATTGGAACAGAGTATGTTCCAAAACTCTATACCCCAATTGTATACGTTTAAAGGTCTCAAGAGTTCGAATCCGTCTTTTTTAACGAACAGAATAAGAGTGTGCATTTGGCAACTTGTTTTCGTGAGGCATATCGAAGGAATAAATTAATAAATACCAACATCGAATGCGATTAATTTGTCGCATAATTGCGGAATAAGAGCTGATTAAGCATTCATCAATTGTATACCAAAAAAATTGGTCGGTGTTGTACTGGCCCTAGTAGTTTGAGTAGTTTTAGAAAGTAGTAGAAATAGTTTTCTTATTTCATCTTCTACGTGTTGAAAAATCCTGGTACTTCAATCAAGCAAATGAGCATGTTTACCTATTCGATATATCATTGCTTACTATATGGGAGATTAATTAAAGAAAATGGAAACCCGTCCCATTCAAGGTCTTCAGTATATATTATTCTTTGCATAACGCTAAACAATCTCTTCCCTATATTTCCGCTTATTGTTATTGGACCATCTGTCCAACATTATCGAATTCAATTTTGTTCGATCAATAGTCGATTTACCTCGGACCACTTCTCGGGACTGGTGCCATAAATATTGTTATACTCTGAGCAGGAAATTAAATCTCCCAAAGGGACACAATTCAAGTGTATAGGGGCTAGGAAGTGTGACATACTCGTATATCTAGTTCGCGTTTTACGTGGTGTGAATAACTTAACCAACCATTTCAGGAAAAGAAAATACTCCCAATGACGAAATACGATATTTCATAGATGAAGGGACCCTTGCTCATATTTTGTACATACCCACGTCCTGGATGACGAACAATGAAAGGTGTTTTTATTCTCGTTTGATTTATATATGTAATTCTATAACCCAGACTAGCGAAGACGTGTAATACTAACTCTACTCTACTAAGTAACTAAAATTTATATATCACGTAACGCAAAGACATTTTTCATCTTACAAAGTTTATTTACAACTTGCAAATTTATTAAAAGCCTTAAATGCTTACTTTGTAGCAGAAATCACAATATACGTTAAGAGTGAGTGAGTTTTCAAATTCCCAGACATTCAGACGACGATGAATCGATTTAACAGACCACGGAGGATAAATCGCACAGTTGCAAAACAGTCAGTTTGTCTTGAGAAAGATAAAAACAAAATATCTTTTCAAACTTCTCAAGACCACATGGCGCCAATGTACACCTCGACCCACCCACTGCAGTAAACAAAATAAATTCTATATTAATTATATATAAAGAACAATTAAAAATATGAAAATAACTTGCATGTCAGTCGTAAATCTATCAAATCCTCGTGGCCCTTTACAATTATAAAAGTTATTCATTAGAAACATATTTTACATTCGCCCCAACCTTTGAAGATAAAGAAACAAATATTGCTGCACAGTTATGGGGATAGGGAAACGTGGCGAAAAGTAATTGTATTCCTTCGGAAGGTTGCTGGAGCCACAAACAACATGACGTCTATGTAAAGAAGTCTAAGTGGATTATATGGTATATGTCCTTGTGTGCATGGGCGGAGTAGCAAAATAGGTCAACCGAAATTATTGCTTTTATTTTCTAAAATTCGATCGATAGACGTACGAATGCCTGACGGGGAGTGGTCAGGTCAGAGTGAGGGCACTGCAGTAAATTTTCATTTTCGTGAAGTACACGTAAAGGTTATTCGGTTGAGAGAATGGACGAGAGAAAGTTTATATCCAGGTTTTGGAACAGACTTCAGTAGGTCTGTATTATGTTGTTTCCGCCGAGGTTATCATAAAGATTGAATCATGTGCTAGTGAAATTGGCATACCATATGCTTGTTTTGTGGGAAGCCTAAGCGGAAATTCACATTTTTGGATCGCGGTTTGTTTTTAGATGTGTCGAAAATATGATGTCTCCGCATCATTAAATTAATGAGATCAAAAACAATGCCCATATGTTCATCTGTGTGATAGTAATTTTTATTTCGAGAATCAAGAATAGATTGAAAAGCTTTTTGTTTTTATAAAAAGTTTCGTAAAATATACAAACTCATCATCGAGTGATTAACCATCCCAGTGTATAGGATTAAGTAGATATAATATCGCTCTTTCTCCTTCATAAAGCTAAGATAAAGTTGTATGAACGCTATGTTAGGTAGCGAATATTAGTCACACTAGTGTGTTTTACAACATGCTCGTGACCGCTCGTAAATCATAGTTCTGTTCAAAGCAGACACTTCAAAAGAATTATTTCATATTTCGTCAACTCAGCTTCACTTTATTCCAGTCTTGTTGCAACATTTAAAACAATCCGCTAACCAACAATGTAGCACTATTTTGAAAAAAAACTCATATTGCTTTCTGAATATTCGTCAAATATTGACCTCTTTTTCGACAGAGACCTCTTGATCCTAAGAAGCAGCGATTGGTAATAGTACTTGTGTAGTTGATCACTAGACTGATGTCGTGGCGGCGTTTGATTGTGGAACCGAGGTAAACAATATGTTTCGCCCCCATCTGCAGCCTCTGGAGCTTTGTCTGAGAGTTGGTTGTATCAAATTCAAGTTGATTGTATCAAATTCTTGACAGGCAGTCAGGAATAAATACGAAACGAAAGAATTCTTGCCGACGTTTACACCCTGTGAACTTTACGCATCGAGGTTAGGAGTAAAAACGTGTTCTTTTCTACTTCTTATTTTCTGTTAAATTGTCTTCTCGACCGGTCTAACTTCTCGACTATAGCTTTACTATGTAGCTTATATAAATTGTGGTTAGACATCATACCCTATTTTTTTTCAAAAACCTTTTTTTTTGCGTTGATGTCATTGCTGTTTGTAACGACGAACCCAAGTTAACGCAAATGACCGTAGTGTATCCGGCTTTTGCAATGATATCCATATCAAACAAGTTGGCAATTAATTGTGTGGGCCAGAGTTTAATGGCCGTTGACTAATTAAAGTCAGGAACTTATCATTAGAATCCAGTGTTGAAAAAAAAAAAAAAACACAACTTGGGTGTCACTCATGAAGAGACTTTAGAACTCCACTATGTTCGCTTGTGTTTAATGTTAGACAAAGTGGCTTAAAATGTGTCAGCCTACTAGGAGATGCTATAGTTTTAGCAGAATTTTTTGGATTGCACAAAGAGGTGCAAAATAAACATACATAAGCCATGGAATGCTATACTCCTCAATTTCATAGCCAGACTTCAAGTCTGACTTTTTAGTTAGAGGTTTTGGCGGAACATGATTTCCGCATTTAGACCCTAAGGCTTTTAGTCACTCGCTTCGAAGAGACTGGAACAACACGTTACAGAAGAGGCCAAAGGCCAAAGGCTTTGTAGCGGCGGCAGTCGCTGTGGCTGGAGATGTCGCGGATGAACTATCAATGTCGACCAGATGATTGTAATTGTTCCGTAATTATTACACGTTCATCTTTGCAGCGCATTTTGGTTTGATTTGAAGAAAAAAAGCAAATAGTCCATCAGCTACTGCCAAGGAAGGGACCGATTAACGACAGGAAACCCTTTGTTCATCCCCTTCTTGAATACGCATCTCAAGGGTAGTACCCTTATCAACAAACGCACATTTCTAGAATCGAGAACATCCAACGTCGGATGACGACTTTTTCGTGATTGAGGATCCTCAGGAGAAGGTGGCGACAGTGGGAGCTGTTTTCCAGGAAGTGTACAAGGTGAATGAAAATATTCGCCCGAACCATGACCTAGAGAACAGAGCCCTGCTTCATCACTTCTACATTAGAAATGATTTCGATCATTGGCGATCTGAGAATCTTGGTTTTACCAGGTTCAATGAAGATTTCATGGCAAGCAATGCCATCGCCAGTGAGGGGGCTAACACCCTGTTCATTTCGACGGAAGATCTCCAGATGATCTTTCAGTCATTGAAAAGGAAAAAATCCGCGGGTATCGACGGCATATCCAATGTTGTGCTTAGGCACCTTCCGCCAATGGCTGTAGAGAGGTACGCCATCCTGTTCAACAATGCACTGAATAATGCATATTATCCAGTGCATTGGAAGACAGCGGTGGTTCAACCAATCCCCAAGAAGGGTAAAGACACCTCTAACCCGGCAAATCTCCGGTCGATCAGTCTCCTTCCGAGTATCAGCAAGGTCTTCGAGAAGGTGATCCATAGAGCCCTGTCTAAATGGGTTGAGGACAATAAAATCATCCCGAATAACCAATTCGGTTTCAGAGCGGGGCGTGACACTATTCATGCCGCGTCGAAACTTGTATCGAAGTTGAAAATCAACTTCCAGAAATCAGAATCTATATTGTTCAGAACGCATTTGTCTAGGGCCTCCCGGGACACTAGAAAAAATTGGCGCAGGTTCTCTATCTTTGGGCCGGACGGGCGTCCACTGGCGAGACAAAGTGTAGTCAGATACTTTGGGATCGTGCTGGATCAGTATCTATATTTTGACAAACATGTAGATGCTGCTCTGGCGAGGGCCCGGGGCGCTTTCGCTCTGACAAGATGGCTGTTTCATAGCAGCCAACTTGATTCCAGGGTGAAGGTAATCTGCTACATGGCCTTAATCAGGCCCATGGTTGCCTATGGATGTCCCGTCTGGTTCAATGTGAGAGCCAGCTTAATGGAAAGGATTCGGGTGTTTGAGAGACAATGTCTTAGGACTTGTCTCGGGCTACATAGGACTCCCGAATCTGAGTACATGAAATTTTACCCGAACGAGGTCCTATACAATAGGGCCAGGATTCTACGGACAGATAATTTTCTGATCAAACTGATTCGAAGCCACGTTGCAAGAGCAATGACTTCGGTCAATAGCCTGATCTTCGGGGCTTACTACCCCAATGATCTACATCATGAGAGAGTGCGCCATAACGGTTCTGTCCCGCCAGAAGCATTCCTCTATCTAGATAGATGTGGGCTGATCCAGGATAGATTGGCGTTACCGCTAATCGTCCACGTGGGTCGCAATTCCGTGGAACGGCAATTCCTCTACGGACCCGATGTCGCGCTCCGTGAGCCCGAGCGCCTCAGGTTCTGTAGATCGGTCTCACGCCGGGATCGAGGAGACGTAGTCCGCCAGCATCGACGTTTTTGGTGGCTGAAGAGAACTCCGTCAATGAACCCTTCGTTAGCAGCAGCCTTAGGTTAGGGTAGTGTAAGGTAGGGTAGGGTAGGGTAGGGTAGGGTAGGGTAGGGTAGGGTAGGTTAGGGTAGGATAAAAAGGCAAAAAAAAAAAATAAAAATTTAAAACATAAAATGTAAAAAAAAAAGATATACATATATGTATGTATATAAAATATATAATAATGTATATATTTATTTGTGTATACATATTTTAGTTAAGTTAGAATAACATAGGTTTAGTTAGATTTAATTAGTTTTAGATAGGCTTATGTTTTATATAAAATATATAAAAATGAATAAAAACCTTTTTTCTTAGCTTAAGTTAGATATTATAATGTTAATAGAATTTATGTAGTCGTCGAAAGACATATGTTTCAATTGTTCTGTTTGTTTTAGAGTGTCCGAATAGGGCCAGTAAGATAGTTAGATTTGTTAAGATAGTTAAGCTAGTTTTAAACATTTTTGACTAGGGTAAGGTAGATATAAGATAATACTGAAGAAAAATGAATTAAAAAAAAACATCCTACGTCGGTTCCTAAGCTTTGCTCTTCGAGGTCTGCCCTGGAACAATCTTTTGTTCTTACCGCCCTATCAAGACCGCCTTAAACTAATCAATTGGAGTACGTTGGAGAAAAGACGAAGGGTATCTGACATCCCCTTCATTCATAGACTCCTAACAGGCACCATTGACTGCGCCAGCCTTTACAACTCCATATCTCTTCTATCTATAGCCCCCCACACCTCATACGGCTCCAATGAACCCATTTCCCGTATGCTGGAAAGTGTTACTTCGAATAATAACTTCGATTTCAACCTCAACTCCATGCTTAAAATTCCGTCTTCTCAATAGCCTTCTCTTCTCCCAATCATAGTTTTTAAGATAGATTAATTGCTTATACTACAGCTTGAACTAAGCTGAATAAAGTCCCTACTAAAATTCAAAAAAACTCCAAATTTAATATTTCTAAGCCACCCAGTTGTTTTCAGTTACGCAACAAAACAGCATATTTACCGGCCTTTTCTGATGTCGACTTGTATTTTTGCCATCATTTGTACCTGTTTTGACTGTCTCAGCTATGTCAGTTTTATATATAGTAAATTCTAATTTGACTGTGACAGGACATGGGTTAGCATAGTCGAAGCTCCTCTTAACCATCTATGTTGTGTGTGATTCATTTTCACCCATAGCTGAAAGAGACTTCCTGTTTGTTGCCAACTTTTTCTGTACCCTATTAAAAACGGACACCACGGAAATACGTTTTTGATGACTTCTCTGTTGTCGGATTCAAATCTTGTGTCATCGGCGCCAGATGCCAATATAGCAACTTCTGAGCCTCGCAGCTTTTCCGATATCTATCATTTCGTGAATTCATTGCTGACTTGAAATTTGTGTCGTCAACTTGCACAATAAGTTTAATGGGGGTTGAAAAACAGAACCTTGCTTTGAACATCTGTATAGGGTTAGGTTAGTTTAGGCTTCCCTCCGTAAAAGCGGTAGGGATCACTTAGACCAAGATCGGTCCATTGTGCTACCAAAGTATCGGGTTAAACTTTGGTTTGAAAATAATGTGACTCCTCGCAAGATGCTCGAATAATATCTGTGACTGTCAAATAAGAGTTACCCGTGCTGCATCCGCTTAATCTAGCTTTCATTGTATTCCCCGCAAGTAGAGTGCCGGCTTGTTGATAAATTAAACTGAGATAATGTCTTCAATTCTCTCTCAAAAAAAAACTCATTTAGGCTTAGTTACACGTGCGATTGAATTGTAATGATGCATTCCAAGATAAGTTTTTTCTTTTTGTGAGATAGCTCCTATCTTATCTAACTATTAAACCAATATATCGTGACTTCGAGGGCAGGGCGTACCTTATTTTGTATTATCCATCTTGAGTCCAGTTTTTGTTTTAAGTTTTTTTGTACATTCGCGTGGACAGTTGTTTAAATATTGTTTTGACCACAAATGCAACTACAAAGAAAGGAATGGATTACCTAATCGCATCCAAGACAAGACCAAAGATAAGTGGATAGACAAACCATCACACTTGTCGATGTTTCTCATTATCGTTGTCGTCATCCGCAATCCACATCAACGTACTTGTTCGTATCGTTCTGTAAAAACAGGTTTTTTGCTCACCATCTAAAGCCAAATCCATCTAAACTGAGAGCGCAATTTGCACATTTTCCATGGTTGCGATGAGGTAATCTCAACTCATTCACCACATACCATTTGGAGTAGTAACGATGCCGTCATCACTTTTTCAACGCCATCTGTCATCCCAGTGATTCTGGCAGTGACTTCATCATTATTTTCGATTAGTTGCGTATTGGAGCAGCTGACACCAAGTAGTTAGAACACCCGCTCCCAGTATTCAATTTGGCATAGTTCGTGATGGAATTACGAATGGCCTGCTAAGTGAGTGAGGCGGTGTTGGCTTACCTGAACGTATTTATATTCGTTTGTTTTTGCAAAAATTACTATGCTAATAAGCGTAGAGTTTTTACAAGATCCATTGTGCTCCAGGGCGCAATCGCGTATCTATTTCTGCCTTCTTATCTGGAAATTGTTTATTATGCGGCGGATGAAGCAAGGGTGGAGAGAAAAATAAACATATCAATCGATTTGTTTTTGAATTCACTAGTGCGCCAAGGAGCAAGTGATTATTTTGCGCATTTTGTTACACACATCGGCTAGAAAAATGGGTGGAAGGAGATAGGAGTTGTAAGAGGGCATTAATGTGTTGGGGACAATTTACGTAAGTAAGTAAGGGTAATGAAGGGTTTGATAATAGCACAGATTGCTAAGAGATGTCATTTGGTACATTATTGGTCCGGATTATCGGTATTTTATTAACGCTTAAGTATCGTCGTTGCCTACTGATAGTGTCAGCTACATTTTGAACATAAATTCTATATAAATTATAAGAGCAATTTGAATTCGAATATATGTATTATTTATCGATAGCCTCCTGATCTTAATTGTGAGATCGCCTTTAACCAGGGTGGGAACAAGTGGGTCACGTCTGAACTTCCTTTAGCTTATGCGACAAATCAACTTCACAAAATTCATCAGTCGCTTCTTTGAAACCACTTAATTTGGTTGCAGTATTTAGAGATGTATCGTTGGACTGGGAAGTTGTTTTTCTTCGTCACAAACTTAATGAGCTTGTATTCATTCCTAGGAACTATCGTGGTTCAGACATGTTGACAGACACTCCTTGTCAGATGTGTATTTGTGTACTCATGTGTGCTTCAACAAATTTTTTGTCAACATTCTCGCCCAAACAAACTATGCAAAATCGTCGATCGCATATATGTATGTAATATAAAATAATGGTAAAGCTACTCGAGGTTTGTTAAAAAAATCAGGTGAGTTTTAATTTTTCTCGAGGGGATTCCCCCAGATGTAATACACTTGCGGCAGCACTTTTTCGAATCTTCGAAGGGCTTCTGACATGCTCATTTGCATGCATTATTAAATGCTCATTAATTTTTCCAGTTTTGGAAAAAAAAATCACAGGGGGTCAAGTCCAGTAAAAACTGTGTTTGAGGTATGATAGTTATGATAGTTGAGGTATGATAGTACCATAATCTATGGTCATTCTGATCACCTGCATTTGGGATGATTGGGCTTTGATTTTGACCATATACCCATGTTTCCCAGGTATGACCCTTTTCAGCAAATCTGGATGGTTGTTTCGTTCAAAATTTAGCATTTTTGGAGCAAACTTCGTTGACACAAGTTACATGCCCAAAATATCTGAAAAAAATTCATGGCATGTGCCAACCGATATGTCAATATCTCCAGAAACTTTTCTGGTAGTGATTGGACGATTTTTCATTACTATTTTCTTCACTGCTTCAACGTTCTTCTTCTCCGGTGACGTGTGGGAGGTTCCAGGTCGGGCATCGCTATTCACATTTTCTAGTTCGCCTGTGAATAGATTGTACCACTTATAATCTTTTTTTTTCACTTCGAAGCGTTGGAGCATTTGATTTTATGTTTCACACAAAATTCGGTACAGATTCCTTGATCCGTTATTTTCCAACATCAGGAAATCGTCAAGCACACTAAACCACGTCTAACTCTTATATCTGTGGAAAATAAACTAAAGATCCAAAAGGGCTGACAATATCAACATATGTTAGGGGACATGTCTACCAACATTACAAAAAAAAATTGGATCTCGAAGGCACTTAGCTCGACAAATTAAAAAAGTCACCTTATTTTTTGAGCAAACCTCGTACTTTCTGCAAAAGGCCATGTCAGTGAAGTGGTACACTGTGGCATTGGATTTTGCAAATGTCAAAATAGAAAAGATTTGTTCCAATTTTTTTATGTTTTTTGCTAACGAGAATGTACATTCATATGATACCTCTCGCTTGTCGTAAAAGGCGACTAAAACAAAGGTAAACAAAAATCACATCTAGGCAATTTAGAAAACACCAAGGTGAGCCTAGGGACACATATACCTACCACCATTAAACTGCCCCACATGCAAAGTGTACATGCAAATCAGTGGGTTGACACGACTGGAGATCACCGGTGTTGTAAGAGTAAGATCAAACAAAAAAAATCTGGAGCATGCCCGTGTCACAAAAAAAAAAAAAAAAAGGCAGGCCGAAAAACAATTGGGCAAACAAATGCAAAAACACCAGCATTTGATTGGCCTCAGCGATGAAGTAATCCCAAACCAGGAAGCCTGCCGCTACTTTCTGAGGTCAAACCGGCGGACCCCACAAGCGGACCAGTAGGAATGCAGTCAAGTGGAAAGGTTATGGTCCTACACTTCTGACCATAACAACGCCGGAAAGAAGAAGAAGAAGAAGAAGATGAACAAAACGCGAAAAAAAGCTAAGCTCACAAGGCTGGATGTGGACTAAAACCATAATGCTACTATGGACAATACATTATTTGCATAAAATACGTGAACGCTTGCGCTGACTGCATTTCAATGCACTTCAGCTTTTAACTAATGTATTTACACTTCACTTTTCCGACAATTGTACCCAACTCTGTGCCGAGGGTCAAGTACGAATATAAACATCGAGAATTATCGTATAACAACAGCAAACAGCAAACAAAGATCCATTAGCTAAGCACAACAAATGCAATTTATTTAAAAATATGCTTCATAACCTCTACGTAACGCAAACATAGCATATTACTCTCTCGATATTGTGAAGTCATTCGCATATTTCTGTGAGTTGCGTCACCTAAAACTACTGTTTCGGATACGCATGGAAGTTCAAGGCAATGAAGAGCAATGAGGAGTATAAGTTTACTTTTTCTTCTCTACTTAGCCGCTTCGACCGCAAATCGATTCATCTCAGTAGGTCGATATCTTTTACAAGTCGAGCAAGTCGATTGTTTACGGTTTGTGGAGAACAAGTGCATTCAACTGATTTTTAACCTGTGCATATCGTGGAGAAACGATACGCTCTCGTTGGACTGGGTAGGTGTTTTTGTTTTGTTTTTTGTTTACCTAGCAATGGACTTGGGTGTGTGAGAAAAACGCGCTAAGCTTGTGGATTTGATGTAAAACTGATTCAGTGGCGAGTTTACGGTATGAAAATTGCAATGTCAGTTGAAGGGAGGGTGTTTATTGATTTTGAACTAATTGAGCGATGAAGCATAAGTGTCCATGACAATAACAAAGCTATAAGCAGCACCCAGCTCGCTAAATAAAATTCTAAATAAATAATAATAACATTCAATAAAATTTAGATTTTGTCTTGAAGCGTTTTGAATTTATCTGTTGGTATTTCAAGTGTCTCTTAAAGCCTTTTCCTCTTTACTCTCCTGACCTTTTGACATAGGGTCCGCTACATAGCATGTGAGGTAATATGTTTCGAATGATAGTGAAAGCAGTTAAAGGTTACATGTTACGGCGATAAAATTGAAAGGTGATTTTCCAGTTTAGGTTTTGCGAATAAATCGATTTAGCAAAAAATATCTATTTTTATAAGTTTGTAGTACTATTATTGACGCCTGTATCGAATTTCATACCATTATTTCCATAGTTTTAAGTTACACCTGTTTTTTTTTTAACAACTAAAACTGATTATGGAATTGCGTGTGTATCTGATTTTATTAAGCAAAGGATTGGCACCAAATTTTGTTTCCGGTATGACATTTGTTTTGCAGAGACGTTGTCGATATTGCAGAAGGTCTTCATTTGTTAGGCTTTGTCGAAAAAAAAAGGTTTATAAATGGCACAAACAACTCCAAGATGTATAAACATCGGCCAAAAAAGACGGTGCTACACCACAAATGGCGAGGATCTTAATGGAGAAGCTGAGGGCTATTTTCCCGAACAAATTGATCAGCAAGTATGGATAAATACCCTGGCCACCTCGCTTTCCGGACTTCACACCATGCAACTTTTTCATGCTTAAACACCTCAAATCAAGGTTTACAATAACAATCCTCGAACAATTCAGGCCCTTCCTGCAAGGGAATATTCGCTGCGAAACTGCCGCCATTGAACTGGCTCCTTGTTCACGCATTATTGCAATGTGAGGGTCCAGGTCCAAATTTTGTTTAATTAGGTTTAACCGACAATTTTCAGTTTTTATTCATTCTATTTCAAACTTGAAAATTTCCCACTGGACACCCTTCACAATATGAACGGGATCAATTTTTTTCAAATTCAAAATCTAAAGGTTTCCATTTTATCCAGAGCTTTATTTCGGAAAAATAGTTCCTTGTTTTTCCTGAAAGTTCATGAGCTCTTATGATGGTTTTGTTTGCAACAGCTTATAATATACTACATCGAGCTGATCGTGCTGGCCTCACCAAATACACAGATAAGCTTCGATTCAGAGATGTTTGGCTTGGACTTCACCCACTTCTCGTGAACACAATGCCTTCCAGAAACCCCGTCTTTTTTGCCACTGGCAGTTCCCTCACGAAAAAAATTAAATCCACGTCCTTCGTTTTAACTCATATGACACTATTTCATTGCTTTTGGATCGTTCCTAAATTCATTCAAATGATTCTGCAAGATATGTTACTTAAGATGTTGAAGAAAATGGGTTGATTCTTTTTTAACCTTGAAGGGTAGCTCGCTACCGGCATAAATGGACCAGCCTAAATTGTGTATTCTTATGCTGCGCAAACATTGACAAGAATATCAAAACTTGACATTGCTCTATTTAGTTTGTTTTACAGACAGGCAGGTTTGCTTAAAGTTTGGCAATGCCATACCTGGTTTTAGAGTCGGTAATACCATAGTGTATGTCGACCTGAAATTAATACTACTCTTACCCTCACGTAGTGGCTCTTTGAGTGGCTCACCTTGACTATAAATCGGGTAGTCCCCCGATGGTTTGAATGTAGCAAATGGGATTGAAGAGAGTACGAACGTTAGCGTTAGATAGGGAAGTGGTACCAATAACATCTAATATAAATCTTGATCCAGCAGGGTTTCCAAATCTGCGTCTTCAAATTTGTTCGCCGCTCTTCACCATTCGAGACATCTTCGGTCACTAATAAAAATCTCAACGGAAATTTCTATGATTTTAAACTGAAAGCATAAAAAAGCAAATTTTCCAGAAATACGTTTTTTTGCCTCAAAAAATATATGACGCCGATGAAAATTTATAAAATTTAATGATCAGGATTTATTAACAGAAGCCGAAGCCAACCATTTGTAGTTCCTGAATGACATTTCGACCTACATCTGGTAACTCCTTCATGACTTTTTGATTGGCCAAAGCCGGACGAATTTCTTTAACTTTATCATTGCCTTAGAAAGTAGCTCACAGTCATTTTTCAGCCAAGTGAAAGCAGATTAAAAAGATTATATCCTAAAATCCCTCCAAATAGTTTCTAGCTCCTGTTTTCGTTGTGTATTGGTGATTTGAATGAGGTTCGTGTTTATGGCATGTAAGCAGAGATATGGCCAAGGAGATGCTATTCAGTTTTTTTTTTTTACGTCAAAGAAAGCGTCGCCAAGGAATTGAGCTGAATTTGGAAGTGAGCACTTTTAATACCGCACGATGCCACGAGACCAGGGACAATATTTTGCGATGATCCGACATCGTAGGTATAAACTTGGATAATGAAGGTTGTTAAATTGGAAGTAGTGTAGCCATTGATTTACATGGAACAAATTTACATGGAACTAGTTCCTAGTGGTATTTTCCTATCTGCCTTTCTTCGATTTTTTAATGATTGAAGCCTTTGTGTTGTATTGAATTTCCCAGCTTAGAACAAGGAGGCTATTCGTACTTTAGTGTTAGTTAATAAAATATTCGTACGTTTTCGCTAGATGTGTACGTTATTGCTAGATATAAGTTCACTTCAGTAGGTACGTCTTTCGATCTTCCCCTACATACTCTACTGACATGGTGATGTGTGGATTTGGGTTTTATGCGCTGTCCTGTTGTGCTGGTACAATAAGATCCCGAGCTGTTGCATTCTATCATTTATTAACCTTGATGCACTTTTTTCGAACCTTGTCATTCTTGAATCAATAGTTAGTTATTAAGTTTTCTAATACCTTTTGACTGGGATGAAGAGAAACTCGGATTTAGTATCATCGAATCAGGACTACTTGCTATCGGCATGAGCCATCAATTAATTGACTATTGGTGAAGCTCCGGTTCAGATTGACGAAATATCGAATAGAAAATTCCCCCGTTCCAACGTTTATGTAGTAGCTTTAGTCGACAATCAGACATGTCATAGCATAGGTTGATCTTATGCATGTATGTACAAATGCATTGTGTAAAATCGACAAATTGATGAATTGCTAAAATGTTCAAAACTTTACATGCTGACAAAAGCCCTTTTATGTTATCGAGATCCGGAGAGTCTGATATGGTATTTTATTTTGCCTTGAGCCCTCTTTCTAGGGGATATCTGGCAGGCGTATATATCAATATTTCAAGTTTAGTGTCGATTGGGAAAGGGAGGTCGAGCGGGAGGGTTCCTATATTTAATATTCTACTTAGACCTTTGTATTCGAGACTATTGGTTATTATTTTTCCGCAATATATTAAAATTGTATAAAACGGGAGCTCGTAGAAAGGGATGAATTTATTTTTACTTGTATATTTTATTTTGTTGCCTTTGTCCATCTTGAATTGTCACTATTCACAGATTTTTTTCCGGTCTTGTTCATAATCAGTAAAGGCTTTATGCGCATAAAATGGATTTTAATTGAATGAAAATACAAGAAATCTAAAAACAGTCTGGAATGTTAATGAGATTTCGTCGGTTAGCTTTTCCTCTAACCGATAAACATAAGAATTTATTATATATCCATCTCGTAAATCATGATATCCACATCCTCACTATAATATCATCAATAACAACAGATGGTTGCTGGCTAATATTTCTCCTATATATTCAGCTACAGTATATTTGTTCATCTATTGATCCCACAGTAGACAATTTAATGAAAATATAATTTTTCAATGCAACTCTCCTACCGATCGAGTGTGTGGCATTTCTTTTCTTTTCCTCTTGTGTATCCCTCATCTTTCCAAAAATAATTTCCATCCGAGAATATACCTATACACACGATTGAGTTCATTCGGGGAAGGGAGACGCGTCTAAGCGATCATTCTCTCTCGTTCGAGCTATCTCTTTGGCAACTTTATTTTTAGATAGGAGCCACAAAATAATTGCCTCGTTGTTGGCCTTGTTTTTTTTTTTCTTTCGTGAATGGAGGAAAACTGGCGGTTCGCTGAAAAATATAAAGTATGGAAAACTAACGTGAGGGTATAATGACCTCACGATTCTCTGAAACGTTTTTTCGTGGCAAGTAGTAGTAGCAGTAGTTTGGCAAGATTTGAATAAAGGAAAGCCTGGCGAATCGGGTGCTGGTGATGCTAATCTGTGCTGGTGAAGCGGGAAGTTGGATGGAGTGAATGGAGTTTGGAAAGTGGGTCCGCTTATATATGTATGTACATACAAGTCTTTTACCATTTGAGAGAAGGGAAATTGTTAAATTTATTTATTTTTTTAGTTGGCACCCGTTTTCCATCGTTACTGTCGTTAAATTTTCCATCAATTTCTGAAGGTACATATACATACATATATGTATGACTGTATTGCCGAGTTCTTAAACTCATGATTTTAGAATAATCATATGTGGCAGAGTTCTTCTTTCTCCATGACATGATGTCATTAAAGCCAGTCTATCTGCTGTCATCTCGTTTATACATTCCCCGATGTTAGACCATTAGACGATGGATATAAATAGGATTAAAAAAATTCAACTCTTTCCCTTTATCCATTTATTCTTCTAAAGCTTGACGCTGTTGGCTTTGTGCCATTTTCCAAAAATGCCTCAATTAAAATTGACAAAAACCAATAAATAATCCACCACATCAACCCTTCGAGAGAATTTCGATCCTCTGTCCATACCCCAATTCGACCTCATTTTTGTTGCAGCTGTAGAACCCCTTGTCAATGCCCTCTCCCAAAGGCTCAATAATTAATGCAAACACTTAACCCGTATATGTAAAGCAATTCTCAATTGTCATGCAATGTGGAAGTGATGCAGGGCGCTCTGCGGAGCATTTCCGCCAAAAACGGACGACAATCCGATTACGGAGGATAGTTTGTTGTGCATTCTTCTACTGTTAGCTTCTGTCTATGTTCCGACACATGGTGGCATGGAATGAAAGGCTATATGGGTCAAATGCGTTAACGTAGACAAAACGGCTGAACTATTTAATTTTAATTTAGCTAATGGATGTGACGTGATACATGGGGACAGAACAGATAAACAGACGTGGCATGTGGCATGGACAAATAGGTGCTTGTTGGTTTGTTTAATTAAAAATAATGAAGTAAGGGTGAGTGGTTGGAATGCGAGTCACACCTATGTGGGTGGAAGCTACGCAACTGCCTTGAAGGCAAGGTAAATCTAGTTTGCCATCACTCATGTACAAATTCTAGATAAAAAAACCGTCACTTATTGTAAACATATTGTACGATAAAGAATAAACTCGGACGATGATATAAGTCAACTTTTTCGACTTTTTCAGCATGCCGCAGTTTGAGTCAGCATGTAAAAAACACTATTCTGTCAATTTCAAATCACAATTGATGTGAAAACTGACATTGCCCTATATCTAAAACTTGCGTGACTATGGCAATTGTCGATCATGTGCCGTAAAGTACCTTCATTAGTTTGAAATCCCGACTGAATGTACGTGTTAGGAAGATATGTGAACAGATAATTGCATGTCATTAACCTAGACGTGAGTCCGACTGCATGCGTACATTTCTGAATCTTAACCACATGCAGGAGACACCACCTCGTGAAGAATAATTATTTAAAAAAAATTAATACAATTAAATTGCAGTCACGCAAATTTCTATTTGTTTATCGAACGATTAATCATAAGTTTGATTCAACTTCGATAAAGAGGTTACCTAATCTGCCCAAAAGAATGCCGATTGCCGAATCGAAACTTATTGATATCTATTGTTTCCATAATATGAACCTACAACTGATTAAGAGTTGGGACCCAATATGTTATGCTAGCTCATTTCAAAAACTCCTTCAACAAAAGATGCAACAAGTCATCGATTAACATTTCATTCAATTTCGAAAATATTTTTGGAACATCAATTAGCGACCACGTACTTAACTGGAAATCAATTATCGCCATTTAATGTATCATAGGCTGGAATTAATTTCTGGAACGTGATTCAATGCTAATAATAATAAATGTAATTAAATTGTTATTTTTGGAGTTGGCATTGAGCGAATTCATATGGTTGTGTCATCGGTCTGGTTGCGTCAAGGCGATAGGGAGACAGAAGAATTGTTTACCAACAGATTGGAAAAAAAAAACAAGAATTGTGTTAAACGAATCTCTTTGTCTTTTTTTTATTTTTATTGAGGCCTCGAGTGTTGTCACAGTGGGTCAATGAGTTGATGATGGGAGGCATGATGTCATGGGATCCTAATCAAAAGTGACAATGATTTGTTGAACTTTTATCTTTGTTCTGTGTAAGTGTTATTAGTTCACACTCTTCAGGATGTGTAGGAGGTGTAGATTATTAGGATCTCAATTAATGCAATAATTTCTTATTTGCATTAAAAATGTATAGAAGTCCCACAATTGAGGAGAAATTAAACGATGCAAAGAAGGACCTGAGCTGGTACCGAATATTCGCTAGATCAACAGAAAATAAAATTGCAGAGTGAGGAATAATTCGCATTGGAGCTCATGAACTTGGGCGAGCACTAGCCCATGACTTCTGTCTCATGAATATATCTTCTGTAGCGACTTAGTTAGGCGGTCACCTATACATGACTTTAAGATAGACTCTGGCCGGATGCTGAAAGATATGTTTTCGTATATTCGCAGAAGGTTGAAAGCAAAGGTCTGGTGCTGAGGTCTTCGTGGAGCATGACATCGTTCGACTGCACTTTCTATTGGGCAAGTACGAGGTAGTTCAAAAAATAAGGTGACTTATTCTATTTTGTCCCCTTTGAAGTAATCCCCTTCACATATAATACACTTGCGCTAGCTCTTCTTCCAATATTCGAAGCACTCCTGATATGCGCCTTTCGGTATAGCCTTGAATTCTTCCAGCGATGCAGTCTTGATCTACTTAATCCATGGGTCTTTTCAATTTTGGGCAAATCTGATGAACAGTATGGCTAAAGCATGATTGCCCTATTGTTTTTGGCCAAAAATTACCCACAAGCAAAGATAAACGAGAAGGTGTATTACTATAATGCAATTTTCACCCAAATCCGGTCGTTTTCTTCATATTGCTTCACATAAACGCGCATACCGAAAAGTATGTGGAAGGAAATTTTCCTCATTGACCTAAGACCTTCCCGCAAGAACTCATGATGAATCACCACATTGTAATCGGAGAAAACAGTAAACAAAACATTCACATTTGACCGATTTTTTTTGGATTTCTTCAGGTTGCTTCCATTGGAGTGGTTGGGCTTAGGTTTGGACGTCATAACCATATACGATACGATACGTTTCATTTGGTCGGAATTTAGCAATTTCGGAACAAACTTCCCTGCACATGTTTCGTGCCCAAAATATTTGAAAAAAGTTTATGGCATGAGCTGACCGATATGCCAATAAGCTCAAAAATTTCCTTGATAGTAATTCCACGATTCAATTGTCTTCACTGCTTCAACGTTTCCATCTATTGTTGGTGTGCTGTGGCGGGCATTAACAACAACATTTACATTTTCAATACCATTTCTCGGTTTTCCGCAAAGAGCTTGTATGACCTATAAATATTTTTTTCTGCTCAGAGTAGACTCGCCAAATACCGCAGTCAACATTTCATACAAAATTTAATTGAGATTCTTTGATCTATTTATTTTTTAATTGCAAAGAAACGCCAAGCACACCAACACAGATTAAACCTTTATGTTTGTGAAAAATGAACCAAATATCAAAAATGGCTGACAATCCCAGCACATGTGAGGGGGCATGGGGACCAATATAACAAAAGTATAGTGTGCTCAACTCTACTAAAACTACCAAAATAGCATGTGAGTTTAAGATCTCTCTGAACAGTATCAGAAGACTAAGAATCACTGAGTTTAGTTAGGGTACCATTTCACTCTAAGATTCTGCAAAATGAGACCTCCGAAGAGTTGGCCAGAATATGCTAAGAGAAGTACTTTCCAGGACCTTAATCTGCATTAAATCTACCCACATACCTTGTAGTTTCCGACGAGTTTACGACGAAGCGTATGTGCCCTAATGTCTGTAAGAAATCTGCGGTCTTCCTTCACTACGAAAGAAAACATTTTAAATATCTATACGGGTACTTCACTTTTGCTAGGCTATTCAACGTGCTTAGAATTCATGAGATGAGTACCTGCGAAGCACGCAGTGATGAGGACGACACGGCGCGGCGGTACAACCTTAGCTCTGCATCACTGAAGCTTCCTATAGATTTGTGGAGAAAGTCTTTCTGTGATTAAGATGAATTTTTTTTTTAGGAAAAAAAAAACCAAATTTTAATTTATTCAGTTACACTAATGTGTAAAGTATTAGACCCCATTCGACAGGGTCTTGTCAATTTTATATTTAAATACAAAGGCAACCTTAAATAGTATTTATGATGAAAATATCCAAACGTCAGTCAAGGATAATATTTTTATCGTGGTGAAATCCACAAATTTCAAATCCACTTTTTCAAATTTTTGGTCTTAATAATCCCACCAGATAGACTGTGGATAGCTTCATGTTAACATATTCACCATTGAATGTTCATGGGCCAATGAGACCATGCGCCCGCACCGAAAATATCGCAGCCGATAGTGCCAAATCAGTCGAGTTCATGCCGTTCATTGAAATATGAATTTTTCAAGATGAAATCAACTCAAAAACTGAAGTCTCTTGATCATTTAAAGTGCCAACACTTCTCCGAGAAGGCTTTGTAACAATTTGGAGAAAATCCTGAAGCCCATCGAAAAGTCGCCTTCAGCTATGCAGCTCATTTCGGGCTTAATGGCTTTATCATTAAGCAAAATATGCGTCATTCAACGGCAAGAAATCCACATGTGCTTTAGGAGACCTCAATGTATCCATAAAAAGTGATCGTGTGGTGTGGAGTTCATGCTGGAGGTATGTATCGTATTTTCAAGTCGATGAAAATTATCGCCTTGTTACGGTCATCGCTATTGTGGCATATTGGAAAATTATTTTTGGCCAGAATTGGATGGACGTATCATCGGAGATATTTGGTTCAGCATGCCACACAAACAACTGATTTGGCACATTGGAAAGGAAGTTCAGTAATCGTGTAATCTCGAGAAATAGTCCGGTTGAATGGCCATCTTGCTTATAGAATTTGATGCTGTGGAATTGCTCGTTAGGATGTCACGAAGTCAGGAATATGTCTGAAAGTGTGGTGGGAAATTGGCTCCAAAAATTTATCGCTGCAAAATGTATGCGTTGGTCGAGATCAAATTCTGTACTTAAATTTAACATGTGTAACATACTACCCTGTGCTATATCCATAATATCGTAGTAATATTTTCTATGCATGGGAAACGACGATCCATTTAGGGTGCCCTTATTTGTCGCTGCTTTTGATTAAAAAGAGTTTCGGAATACATTTTTCATACCTAAAATAACCGAATAAGTTCCATGGTATGAGTCATATGATCATTTGATATCAACCTTTCCTCCAACGTCACTGACTGTTTTTCCGTGATCATTCATAATCATGGCATGCTTTTTTTCTTCATGTGTGATACTTGGGAGACCACGATTATGATCGCCTTCAATGTTTTTTTTAGGTTGTTTTTTGGAATCTTGTCTATTTTTACTCCGGGTACACTCATAAAAAAATATTTTTAAAACTCTTCTACGAGTACATTCCATTCCATTTAGTAGATAAATAACTTCAACTTCTTCTCCATATGTAACTTTTTTGGCAGCTGAATGTCATCAGTTGGGTAAGCAATTGCAAATAGATTTCAGATCTTGTAGAACTACGAAATTCCTCTAACTTTTTGAACATATACTAATGGGAATGTTTGTTGTAAACTTATAAATTTCCTTATAAGCTTGATTGATTACTGAAAACTCGTTTATAGCCGTTCATGTGTTACACAACATTGCTGTTGCAAGCAAGTGTGAGGTAGGTCAAGAACCCCCGCAAGCACACATTCGTTCCAAGATCCAACAACAGGGTCAGGAAACCACCTCTTTTGTTTACTTTTGTTGTTTTGTACAGCACCTGGTGGAAAAAAGAATAGTTAGTGGTTGTTGTTTGCATAATCCAACAACAGGGAACAGCGTCTGCTGCGCACAATCCCATCGTGATTGCGTGTAAGCGCTACGGAGCTACCATATGTACATACATACATACATACATATGTATCTCCGAAACACATGACCAACATGTGCAGCCTAGACATCTCCATATTCGTGGTGATTCTATTTTTTCTCTTCGTTTACCACATGGAACATATTCAATCGAATGGAAACCTCAGCTAAGTTAATATTCTGTCGATATTGCGTCAAGTGTGCTTGCATTCACTGTTCCCTAAGCTAACGCTGGATGATGACAGCCGCAGTCTCGGATTCATGGATACACATGAGTCGTATAGAAACAGGTCTCACGTGTCAATTAAAGTGGTGTCATGGTGGTTTTGTTTTATCTGCGGCTGAATGCGAAAAAGGGGCGAATGAACTGTGAACTGAACTGCGGCTGGTCATAACGGTGTTTATACATATACTTCCCAAGTTGCCCGGCTAAGTGTTTTATAGCCTCTATCGTAACTCGTACGTCTGTAGGCAGATGGAGGTGGGGGAAGTTACCATATTCAGTGTTTGGCGGAGGTAGAAGTTGTTTTTTTCTTGTTTGCTTCGTTTTGTTTTGGACACAAGAGAGCTTAGTAGCTGAAGACCAGTGGTTGCCATGGTTTCGTGATGGATTGTTTTGCTAAGTTGTGTTAGATGTGTTGCCCAAATAGCGTGTGGAAAGTCCGTTTATAGCTGCACAGTGAACTTTTGACTATTTGAGTTTATAAGCTATAGAAGGAGTGGACATGTGAGGTCAGTAATATCAGTGGTACTAGTTGCGTCACGGTGGGCAATTCCAGCTTGCAACTGATTGGTAAGTATTTACATGTACATATGTGGTACACAGACTTTTTTAAGAAAAAGAAAAAAAGTGTTGCATTATGACTTGCTACCCAAGCGTTAATGGGACGTTTTAAATTATCATCCCTTTTTTATGTAAGGCACTATACTAGCTTGGAACCGGCCTAATAGCTTTTGGCCAATAACACAACTGTGTAGATCTGAGCTAAGAAAGTGTAAGAGTAGTCCCAATTGAGTTTGAATGTACATCAAACAATTTATTCTGCCAAATAATGCCATTTTTCCAACGATTAAGAGATGTGCTGGTTTTAGCACTAGCTTGTCTCTCATCGAGGACTATCACGACGGTCGGTGGCTCTTCATTCATTAGATGCACTAATCTTCGGGGTATTTGTCTACAAGTATATCAAAAATAATAAAACGAAGAAAACAATTTATTTTAATTCGTTTGAGTGCATACTGCTCTCTTATTAATGAAACCAACGTCTTGAGACGTCTGCCACACAGCTTTCACTACTTCTTTCCTAAAGAAAAAATGCATAATAAAACCATGCAAAAAAGAAAAAAAATTAATGCAAGGCAAATAAATACAAAATATTTAAAATCCCATCCATTTGGCACCTTGTCAAATGGAAGCGAAAATTCAATTGTTCTTTACAAATGCGGCCTGCCACGAGTCAACGACAAGATTTTACCCCCATGTCCACGTCCTCGACCAACGTATCGCATTTGCGTCTACCCCAACGACATATATAAATAGTGGCGTGAAAATTCCATTTCATTTCTCTTACTCTCTGTCGTATGCGTATTTTCACGTCGAACTTATTGCGTTGCCAAGAAAAATAAAATGTTCCTTTTACTCGTGGATTACAATTACGTCATTTAAATAGCGTAATACTGAACAACAGCATCAGTGATGTCATACTCCAAACGAAAACAAGAGAAAAGTTATTGAGTATCTGTTCAATAGTTTTCAAGTAACTTCGCGTGCGCGCACCTATATTTTCTATTTTTGCCGCTCTGAATACTGAGTACCAAAAACCCCAAGAGAACAAGCGATAGAGTTAGATTCAACTTGCATCCAAAAATAAATCTAAACCAAATCGCGACGCACTGTGCCGCGCTATTTGCTCGTTCGTTTGTAGGTGTTTGTAGCGCAATTATACTCGTATCTTTCTATTCCTTAATTTTTACACTTCAATTTATATCTTTTCCTACTCACACGAGATGTGAATTTTCTTTTCGTTTCATTTCCTCGGTTTCCCTTTCTTTCCACAACTCATTTCGCATTATTAGTCTTTTCTCCATTAGTTTCGGGGCTTTTTTAATTTTTTCAATTTTCCGTTTGCCATTATTATTTTTATTTTATTTATTTTTAAAACTATTATACTTTTTTATGTTTCGTAGTATTATCATGTAAAAACATAGAACGAAATTTCTAAAAATAGTTATCTAGTGAAAGTTCGATCCCAAATGTTTTATGTCAGTTAAATGACTTTGACGGGAATAATTGCAATTTTTTCGAGAAACACAGCTTTTTAACAGTAGATTTAATAGTAAAGTTGTTGGATAGAAAAATCGTAAACACCGCGGATGGAGAAGAAAAACGTTGCATTGTTTACACGGTAATAGCGTGTTTCCTCTGTATATAGAGCTTTATAAGGCAATTCTATCGTTTACATATTATTCAATCTCAGAAATATGAAAATTCGCTGTATTCGAAAACCTGACAATTTATCTGCGCATGTGCACTAGGACTAAAGTACAGTGGAAACAGTTTTTTGAATTGGAAAAAAATGGTCTGAAGATGACCATCTTCAGGTTTATTCGGTTGTGCGTTGTTTATTTCTTTCAAATATTGCATAGACTAATGAAACAACAAAAATGAAGTCTACTTCCGCCAGCAAGCGAAAATAATTGCTCTTTATTAAATTTTTTTTCTTTTTGTGTACATACCTAAAACGCAAAGTGCTTTCGTTATTTTTGTGTGTTTTTCTTGAATTTCTGAAAACCAAGAAATTAAATGTTTTCTAAATACAGTGTTATTTCGGACCTTGCGCTACCCTAAGTAGTTTTAAAACAATTTCTTTACTGCAAGTGTTTTTTTTCTGCTTGAGCAAAACTAATTTATTAATTGCCATTCAATTTTGTGAACAAAAATAGTTTTAAGCGAAAAATGCCTGCAAATGTTTTCTATATTGTAGAATAAAACAAGAACTGCAAAAAAATATTTGCTGTGAAAAAAAAAACAATTCGTCTGGTACCGCCAATTTTATAAATAAAGAGAACTATTTACTTCAATGCTTAAACAAAAACAAACATCGAAAATATTTATTTTTATTGACCACTTTATGTTCTGCAGCCAGTCACCGTTCTCAGTCCTAGGGGTTTTAACACCATTTGTTATTGATTTTTAAGGAATACAAATATAAAGATATTATTATTATTACCAGCCATTTGGAACTGGGAAGTTCAGAGCCCTGTTGACCACCTTTCGCCAAGCCTTCCTGTCATGAGTCTGTTTCTACCATGTATCGCTTTTCTGTCCCATTTCTCCGGGTCCTGCCCATCTTACTGTTCACGATTTAATTACTTACAATACTCAAAGCTGAATACAGTTCATAGAGTTCCTGATTGTGTAGATTTCTCCAATCGCGTGTTTAGGATCTTATTTTCAAAGAATGGAAATTTATTTTCTTCCTTCTTTGTCAGATACCAGGTCTTACATCAGTAAAGTTGTTTGAAATATAAGGATATGGCTTAATAGTTCAATGAACTTACATTATTGGTTCTATTGGTTCTTTTGTAAATATTTTTTTGCAAAGTCGTCACGATTCTCTCATAAAGATCTCTCCGAATAGGTTATATGTTGATGAGAGATTGTTCCTGCTTGACTCGTCCACTGAGTTCACCTCTTTACTCACTTAGGATCACATAATTCTCTACAAGACTCTCTTTTGGTTTTCATGTAAATATTAAGACTATCTTAAGTAACAATGAGTTTGAGTTTTTGGAGTGTTCTGCTATCTGTTGGAGCACTCAGACACAAATACTGGTCCATTATACTGCCAGATAGATACCTTAGATGGCGGTAGAGCTCATGAAGAGTCAGAGCCAAGCTTCTTTTTATTCACTTATGTTGTGTGCGATTTTATTTTCACACAAGTGAACGGAACTTAAAGCTTAATGCGGATTCCGAACCGCGAGGGCCGATAAGGTTTTAAAAGCTGTGTGCAACGGGGGGTTCTGTCAGTACCCCGCCGAGGAGGGAAGCCACGAAATAATCATTTGATGGTGTTGATGTTATCGGGATCCGAACACGCTCATCTTGCGTCAGCGGCCGGCTGCGCCACTGCGTTCCCTTTGGGCATGTCCTTGATTTAGTTATTCTTGATACAGGATTGTTGGACCCTTGAACCCTGTTGCCTGTGAATTTGATTTATTTGGACAAACTAGACTAGACAAAAGAAATTTAGATCTACAAGTTGGGCTTGATATTCAACTTACAATAAAGAATGACAAATGGGCCCTATTCGTCACATAACTTTTCAGTGCGATTGTTTAAGAGTTGATAGCCCATTTGAAACTTGTTATTGGGCTTATTAGCTTGTTACTGACCCTAATAGAGAAGCAATAAATTGTCACAGTTTTCTGGCAGAATCAGATAAATTAGAAAAAAGGGGGATCGTTAAAAAAATCCTTCTCACATGTGACACTCAGAGTAGTTAGTAGCTTTTCAAACTTAAGAGTCATCACGGTCAGCTCAGATTTGTTCAATCTATTATCATTGAATTCGTAGCCTCTTACGCTATAACACAATATTTTCAGTAATGACTTTGGTTCTAACACTAGTCTTAATTTTCTACTCTTTTCTGGTTATTTTCGAATTATACCTTCATTTCCTTCTAACACTTTTCCATTTTACTGGCGAAATTGTCGGTTATTTTCTATAATTTTCGTTCATCCTATATCGGGACGATAATCATATAATGAAATTGATATTGTTTTTACGATACTTTTGTTTCTCGTAAATCATATCATCTTAAGGCTTAATTTTTTGCATCAAATCCTATTGGAACTATCTATTCCCTGATTTTATGTAATTACCGGACAGAAATTGTTCATATCTAGAAACATGTTTTCTAATTTATCACAAATTAGAACTTTCACAATTTAAACTGACAATAAACCATTTCCATACAATTATTATTATTGAAGTTTCCAGCTATCCTCGAGCTTTGGAAATAAACTGTAAACGATATCGTTTAGTTGGCTTAACAGAAAGAGTATCGTTTGAGAATTATATTTTACAAAGTCGGTATTCAAAATATGTACAAAATATATAGTTGGTACACTACCTTTTTTCACATACAGAATACTCGGAAATTAACTGTAACTTTACACGAAAATAATTTAGTATTTCTTCAGCTTTATTAGAATCATGGACGTTATAATTTCAATATACGAGGTTTATTTAAAAAGTAGGGTGGCTTTTAATTTTTCTCGAAAAATATTTATTTATTCATCAATGTCTATTTTGTCCCCTTGCGCCTGCGCTCTTTCCGAGGCACTTCTGATGGACACCTTTTGGTATAGCCTTGAGTTCTTCCAGCAATGCGGTCTTTATCTCCTTAATCATGGAAAATCTCCCTCCTTTCATGGGTCGTTTCAGTTTTGGGAAAAAAAAAAATTCTTATAGGTCAAGTCCGGTGAATAGTCAATACAGTGGTTGAGGCATTATTAAGGTATTGTTTTTACCTAAAAAAATTCACACAGGCAAAGATGAATGAGTAAGTGCATTATTGTGATGCAACAGGCAATTTTTCTCCACAAATCCGGACGTTTTCTTTGTATCATCTCACGCAAAAGGCGCATGACTTCAAGATAATATTCCTTATTGATTGTAGGACCTTCCAACAAAAACTCATGATGAACCATACCATTGTAATCGAAGAAAACTGTGAGCAAAACTTTCACATTTTACTGTTGGAGTACTTGTTTCGGTCTTGGCTCCTCTGGCCGTTTCCATTGGAATGATTGAGCTTTGGTTTCGACATCACACGTATAACTCATGTTTCGCCACAAGTAATGGCCCTTTTTATTTCTATTCACGTTATTCAACATCTGCTGAGCGATACTCATGCGATGGTTCTTTTGGTTAAAATTTTGTAGTTTCGAAACAAACTTCGCACGTATCATGCATAAAATATCTGAAAAATAGTCATAGCATGAGCCAATCGATGTTCCAATATCTTCAGCAGCTTCTCTGAAAGTGATTCGACCATACTCCATACCAATTTTTTTCATGGTTTCAATGTTTTCTTCCGTTATTGACGTGCTCGTTCGCTGCGCTCAGAGTAGACTCGCCAAATGAACAGTCAATACTTCCACTTAAGCACACAGTTTGTGAAAAAAAACAAATTCAATATCCGAAATGGCTGAAAATGGCAACGTATGTATGTGAGGGAATATGTGTACCAACATATACCTACAATGTATTTAGCTCCCGAAATTCAAAAAGTAAAGTTATTTATTAAACAAACCTCTTATGACCGGGCATTATTACCAAGACAACGCTTTTCCGATTTCGCCGTTTTATTTTAATTGCTTGGCTTAATCTTTTAATATGGTCGCATTACAATTGACAATTAACTATTCGATCATTCGAAAATATTTCATGAAGAACGAGTCGCCAGCTTCATTACACTCAAAGCATTTTCCATTCTACATTATGAATCCCGGCTTCACAAACACTTATCACAATTAACCCAACAGTCAGTTAACAGTTTTCGCTTGTTCCAATTGTCTTACATGATTAATTTTATAACCATTTATGACTCACTACATGAATGGCTCGAGTTGATTATGTTTTGCAGCTATTAACTTTACCCATCGTATACAATATATACTGAACTCATACATAGAGATCTCTTTGCTTCTTACCTAACTTCATGCCAAAATCGAAAGTGTTGATAATTTTCAAATGCAAAAACGATCCCGCACAATGTGTCAATGCAATTAACTTTTCTTTGATTAAACCCTATCTCTTGGCGAAATGAAACCAAATTTTCTCAGACCAATTAAAATCTGCAACAATCGCACAATGAGGGTCAGGAACTTAGATTTTACTCGGATTTTACTTTGGTTTTCGAGAATCTAATACTGTTTCATTGGCATTTGAGGGCAATACACTATATAGTCTTGCTAAGGTCCTTAGGAATAATTATATAAATTATTACGGTCATTCAGAACTCGGAAGTTCTGAGCCTCATTGACAATCATTCGCTAAGCCTATGTGTCATTAGTGTGCTCTGTTCATGTTTCACTGTTTTGTTCTATCTTTTCGAGGTCTAAGTCCTCCCATCTGCTGCGCGGCGTGCTCGGCGACCTTTTTCCTTTGGGTTTTCCACTCGTCATTCTTTTGACTGTTTGTCCACTGTCCACTGTTTGTTTTCTCTATTCGCCTGTTTTTTTCAGATTGTTTTCTATCGTAAATTCTCCTTAAGATCTTGTTTTCAAAGACCCGAACCTATTTTGCCTCTTTTTTATTCAGAGACGAAGCTTATCATCCGTAAAGTGTCACTGGCATTTAAAATCGCTTATGTAATATTATTAAAAAACAATTTTCTTATGTTGTTTTTTATTAAAAGATCACGCATCATAAGATATGTATCAATCTTAATTTGTATTATCAGTTGAGCTATAAAAATGATGTTGAGACTAATAATTACTAATATTGTAGACTGGTGTAGATTGTGGCGGCTTTGTTTAGTTCATAATATCATCCCTTTAAACAATTTTAGGACTGACGTTCCACCATGCGTTCAGGTTGGGTCCGAATAATGCCAGCTTGCTAAAACCTTCCCTTTGTTTACCTCTATTGAAAGGGCATAACAACAAGAAGACTGTAATATGCATTGGAACTTATTTCTTCTGGCCTATTTACATTCTATGCATACGTAATAGACTTTTGATACTTTTTTTTCGCTGAAGCATTCAGACCCAACTACTGGTCTATTCTACTGCCTGGATAATTTTTTTTTATTAAATGAGGATCAAAAATAATTAAAGAAATAATTGAACCCAGTTCGTTTTAATTATTTTCACTTCACAAAAAAAATTAATATTTTATTTAATTTATTTATTTTATTGTTTCTTTCTCACAGAAATGATTTCCACTGGTCTCCATTATGGACTTAGCTGATCAAATCGATGATTACATTTGTTCATTTGAAGGAATCGGTGATTTATCAATGGACTCGCTAGCAATGTTTATATTTATTTGGGCCGTATTGGCCCTATTCTTAGTATGGCTGTGTACATTTTTATATAATAAATATATGAATAAGCAAACACCAACAACATCCACTGCGACAATAACAAGTCGAAGTAGTAATGTTTTTACAACTGGTGCTAAAGCCAATGGTGATAAACTACGATTATCTGAACCCAAAGAGATTTTATCTAGTAAAGATGTTAAGGTGAGAAATTAATTTTATCTAACTCCTATGTTATATTGATGTGTGTTTGTTTAACTTACATTTAGGATTCTAAACCACTAAGTGCTGGACTTGGAGTCGGACGTGGTCGATCTGGTGTGATCGGTGGACCAAATGCTCCGCTACGAAAACGGGTCGTACGTCAGAGTTCGACCGGCCCCGAGACAAGAAAGAAACGAATCGTACCCCCGCCGGCAAATGTTGTTGGACCAGAAACGGTGGGTTTATCAGTAACAAACTATTCATGTATTCGAAATAGCATGGCATGTTTTCTCTTTTCATAGACTTCCGTAACGTGGACTAGTCAAGTATTTCGCTGGCTTTATAGTGATTTGGTGATTGTCAATGAACTTTTAAATTCATGGGTGGCTGCACTAAACGAAAATCTTAAGAAATGTGTTGAAGACGTAAGTACGATTGAATGAATGAATTTGTTTATAAATTTTATTCCTGAGAATGCATCAGTTGTTCGTAATATCATCATGTCTAATTAACTTTTTACTCGTATGAATGGAATAATTAATGAGATGAGACAAGATATCCTTGAATGGCCAACATGACATATGACTAGCGGCGATCGACCAATTTGAAAACAAAACGAAATATACATAAAAAACAAAATCCGCCGAATATGGTTAATCGGTTTCCTCCTCAACCACAATGAGGCCGGCCATTCAATGACTTTCTAAGGTGCGGTTTAGTTTTATTGCGTATACGTCAGAGTGTCTTAATATTTTATTTCGCATGAACGATTAAATTGGGGTAAAGTTCACCTTGAGTTTTTAATTGGGTTGATGGGACCCTAATTTATCTTCTTTATTACGTTTTTACTATAATGGGCTTAAAAAGTCGAATTCAGTTTTGGAAGTCTGGCGCGTACTATTCCAAACCCATTTGCCTCCTGTGCTGACATATGAGCTTCCTTTGTTTTAAACTTATTGGTCCCTACCCTTAAGTACCCTTCATTAAACGCCATAATGCCCTGGCCTGTTGAACACGTTTGTTGATTCAACCTATCCTAATCCTTATTGGTTGTTGTTTTTTTTTTGGTTTGGTATAAAGTTTTTTAATCACATACTGTACACGTGGGAAATAAATGTTCGTCACCCACACGAAAGTTGAATGATGATAGAACTATTTTTAAATGGGTAGAGATACCCCTTCGATATATTGTGCTTTTTACTTCTGTATGTTTAACAAGTTATGTTTACTTTAGGGTGTGGTGCTGGTCAGATTTTTTGTAGGCTCATACCTTTACATTGCTAACTTTTCCCAAGCAGACGATATAATGAATGTAATCCCCACAGTACATGGGTCAGTCCGGCTTATATTGCTCACCGGAATTTAAGCTCGTCACTCAGGTTAATTTTTCTTGTGAACAAAAGAAGCCTCATAAGACTCCACGCAAAAATTAAACGCCACAAGTTTCCTGTTGCTATAAGTACTTAGCGTATGAACCTTGAAGTCAGATTAAGGTCTTATTTTAACACTTACCTGAAAATTCTCTCAAGTGTGTATACAAGCAACACACTTTGATGTTGTCACAATACCACCAGAGAGGCTTCAACACATCTGCTTTCATAGCCATTTCTACGGAGTGACATACACTCATCCATTATCACATATCACCCAATCATCATACGAATCGTTAAGCACTGTCCATACCCAAAGCTCGTCTATAGTCGTTTTTTATTCGATAGAGTCACAAAGTTAATCTTTATTTGGTAACAACCAGATATTGGGATTGAAAAAGCCTATAAAGCAAACGAAACATGAAAAAAACATCATTTTGAACCCGGCCTGAAGGCCAAGGTCATACATCGTTTCGCTTAATTACCTTTATCGTTCGTATCGGAATTACGTAATACGAATTCGAAAAGAAAATGTACATGAGTTTGTGTTTATAAAACTATTTCCATAACCCGTCTTATGTCGTTTCGTTTAAACTTGATTTAACATTGATTTACACCGAGTAGATTGGTTCAGTTAGAATGGTGTGACGTGTTCTTCTGACCTTAGATTTAACCCTTTCAACACCGAGCAGTCAAGTAGACCTTTATCATTTCAAAACGAATTGTTCCTAGAAACAGAAGAATTACTGGTGGGTTGTTATGAAGTTGTTTTTTACATTCAAAATCAACATAAAAATATACAATTGGACATTGGTGGCACGGAAAGTAATACGTTCTCAATCCAGGTCACAGGTTAGGCTGTAAGCTTTGTAAACCTTGGCAAACATTAAGTATTATAAAATTAAATTTAGCGCATAGCGGTAATCAACTATAGTGTTGCAATGGATATTTGATACTTTGAATTGGATTGATTCCAATTATTTTGTAAACTGGTTGTCGTAATGCGAGTCGAAACGGGTTAGAGATAATATCGTTAATTACAAATCTAACGATACATAGAAAAACAAAAATTAGATTAATCTGTGAAACGAGCTTAGGCAATTGCTAATGGCTAAAGTGCGAGATATGTATAACCAGTTTGTTGCATAGGCAAATTTAGTTTAAGGCAATGATTGGAGTAGAGGTGATCGACGTACGTAATTGTTCTACTATAGATGTCAAAGTTGGACAGGGTTTCAGTTAGCTTGGATTAATTTTAGAAATTCAAACAAATATCTCCACTAGGTCATAATTAAAAGGTTATTTCTTCGAGAAAATAATATATCTAGGCCTCTAAGTTGTGTTGTGCCAGTGGTTTTGTGAGTGGCTTCCCACCGTCTAAAAATAAGCTACATAGATAAAGGGAACAATCCAAAGGCTAGGGACAAGCTGTTTGATGATACAACATGCAGCATTATCTGGCTAATTTGACCTAAGTTACAATTGGTAAATAATGTTGTAAATTCTCTATGAATGAAAAGAAGGAACCCCCCCTTTTCAAACAGGAGCAAAAACGCATATCCGAATGAACATATTGTCTGAAGTATTACATACTTAACCCCTAGGGTGCTTTAAAATAATGAATCCATTTGAAAGGTATTACAATGGGTCCGATTGTTCGAGTCGCAAATTCTGACATATTTTCTTATCTTAAATATAAATATGAATCATTAATTATTAATTGATCGTACATTCTTGAACCCTCGTACCCAACTTAATTAAATGATACTACAAGTTATTACTACTTTCTGGCTACTTGAAAAGGCACAAGATTTGAAAAGGTGAATTTAGTCCTATCTACTACCATGCTGTGAGTAAACTTGTGCTTACAAATAGTATAGGGCACTGCGACCAGTGTAGGGCTATTGTGCCTGCTAGCCAATTAGAAGAGGAGTTCCTTTACCTTCTTAATAAAGCTGAGCTTACCACCTGAGGATTCATGATTTCTCTGAGGTGGATATGCTACCTATTATAAAATGACAGAGGGTAGCACACTCGGATATTATGAATCTCTTCGATTGTCGGAGTCCATGAACGCTGCTCCAAAAGTACAGGTGTTCCGAATTTTCCCACTTGTCTAATTTTAAATTAATCTTCGACTTGGGGATTCCGCAGAAAGGTTCGGCGCCTATGTAGCTTTCGCTGTAACTTTTCCTAGCAAATCGATCAGCGATTTCCTTGCCTTTTATGTCATTATGCCCTAGCGCCCACCAGAGTTTGACCTTATTTCTTTTGCCTAATTCTTACAGGGCATTGTGGCATTTCTTGACGGATTTTGAGTTCGTACTATACGAGTCCAACGCTTTCAGCGCTGCCTGACTGTCTGAAAACGCCAACTTCTGTGAATCTGTGAAAAACAAATAATAAAAACATGAAAAACATAATAAAAAAAAAAACAAACTTCAAAAATCGAATGCACTTAGCTTGCGAAATTTAAAAAGTCACTTTATTTTTTTAACACTCCTCGTACAGTGCCTTTTTCATTTCTCCATAGGCGACAATTTAACGTATCCACTGAGTGCAAATTAGTGTACTGAGTGCATCGCTGGTCATCCAAACGTTAACATTCAAGCACTCAATCGGCGTTTGTTGTACATATTCCGTGGTCCCTTGTTAAGGCTGTGCAACAATTCTAAAAAAGGCTAATCTCAAAGGCTGTGCTCGCCGTGAAATCGATAGACTTAGACCTTCGTCAACACTTTCAATGATGGCAGGCATATTTTCCGATGAGCATGTCTTTCGATGATTGATAGTCCGTAAGACTTCTAATTTGGACCTTTCTGGATAAATAAACAAATATTATTAGGGCAAGTTTAATGACAATTAGATCAATGAAGCGTCCCAAAATAACAAAAGGCTGATAAGCTTTGTCGGTCAAGAACGTCAGATGTTCTGTCTGATAGGTGTAGTTCATCAGTAAATCTACTGATTCGCTTAAAGAAACAACGCACATGACTTAAGTATATTTTTTTTTTATTTTTTTTAGCATGGAGTGGCTGTGGAAATCGTCCGTGTGCTTCCGGATATTCCTCCGCCAGGACTGTCGAATATATTTTGCAATTGCGATGAAACTAATCCAGCTGATATGGTAGACTAACATCACATTTCACTTAATCTCTTGATTTTAACCAGATATCCATCTGCAAATAGGTCACTACGTTCGACGTCGACGCAGTACCAGTGCTGCAGGTTAAATCGTTCCGACAGAAGTCGGGTAAAGTCGATACGTCCCATTATAAGGTCACAGTATCACGATTCCGTGCTCGAATGTCAGCGTCTATGAATTACAACACCTTGAAAGGTGACATGCGTGTTGAAGGATATCCCGATGTAAGTATAATAATTGCCTCCAAGAGGTTAATTGATTGATAGGTCTATTTCACCCTTACAGATCCGAATCGCGATGAATAGCGTGGGAGCTATCAAAGCAGTTGACCAGGATGAACAGCAACTCCAGGATCTCATCAGGTAGCTGATATTTTGTATGATATGGGATTGTGATTTCTAATTCGCATTTATTTCAGTGAAATCCTTACGACAGCTTTCCGGGAAACTGTGTATCCCTGTGATTTCTCCATATACTCAACATGTCCTCGGGCTGAAATTGAAACACCAGAACTTCCTGTAATATTACCCATTCACTATGACTCCCTAGCGGTGAGATGAGATGAGAATATGACAACATGCATGATCCAAATCGTTAAATTCTATCAAATACTTTACTCAGTTTTGGTTTACAAAAATCATTTCATGTCTCTCTCTCACTCGCGTGGCTCTATACTTACACATGCGTACAGATTCAGAGTCAGTTTTGTATAGTAGACGAAAGGAACTCATGATAAGAAAACCGTCAAAGACGGGTGCTCAGAGTCATCCCATGTCATCACTCATGACATCGACGAAGAAGGATTGTTTGTGACGGAATGCTTTTTCTTTTCTGTTTCATTTCAGAGAATGCGAAAGTATTATTATTACAAGTAAATCGATGGACCCCACATCCATATCTACATATATTTCGAGTTCATTTACTTTGATTTCCTTAATAAAGTGACACGCAATTTAGTAATTTGAGGTTTTTTGAGGTTTTTTTATGCATTTTTGCATTCTATGCTATAATTTTGGCTTTTTTGATGTTTTCCATATTTGTCGAATCTGGAAAAAATCTACTTCCTTTCGTCTACATACTAAATTGATATTAATGAAAAAAAAAAAAATACCAAATTTAGAAAAACTCTTTACATAACCTAAATATCTTTTATTTTTACGAAAACCAAAAACTAAACTCGATTCACCAGCATAATATGGAAAACCTCGGTTCGGCATATTCGAATCAAGCTGGCAATTCTATGCAAGCAATGGTCTCCGGTAGACGTTTGTTGGTAAAAATCGTTAAAGGCGAAGGTCTAGCTGGTGCCCAGGATCCGTACGTTGTTGTAGAGATGGATGAACCGGCTCAGAAGAATCAAACCGGAGCTCGACAAGGAACGAATCCCTATTGGGATGAACATTTTCTATTGTGAGAACCTTCAATCCACGGTTGGCATCTTTATTGATAGCTTTCCCTCTTTTTTTTTAGTGAACTATCACCACAATCAGCAGAAATCCTCTTCGAAGTCTATGACCGTCCAGTGCATGCAAACGATCCGCCAAAGTTCCTTGGTCTCGGCTTGGTTGGCATCGATGAGTTGGCTGTTGGGCCAGCTTCATCGCAAACTCTCGCCCTACAACCACGACCCTATGAAACGCAAAAGGTCGCCGGTGCAATTATGGTTGATTTTGTGTTCATTGAAGGTGCGGAAATACCAGTCGGACCGAGACCGTATAAATTGAAAGAAGCTCTGAAAATCAATACACCGTTGATTAATGAGCATATGAGGAACGGAGCGGACTTGGCAGATGCGGCTGTCAGGGCTTTGCAAGATGGGGCGCTGACAACGAATGGAAATCCGAGCAAGAGTACACTTATTATTCATAGTGTTCATAGGGTGAGATGTGATTTCCCAACCCCAAATGTCCTTCTGCCCGTAAATATCCTTTTCCTAATCTTCAAGCACAGGCTTACCGGCCCATTGCCCGCCTTTTTTCGATTTTATTTCACTCAACATATTTATTTGTTTTTGGTTCTTTTATACGACATCCTTCATCGGTTGTTTTATTTTCTTTTCATGTTTTTCATGGTCCTGTTTCCCAAACACCGAAATCATTTTATTTAGAATAATAACAATCAAAACGCATACAAGGTAATTGCCATTCGATCATTTTAATTAGTTTATTTTCCTCGTTTTTTTTTCGTTAGTTTTTCATGTTTTTCTTTTCCTCCCATTCGATGACTTGAGTTGCAATTTACAAAATAAAATAATATAATCCTGTATCTAACAGTGTTTTTCATTTTAGTTCTGTTGTTCCTTTTATTTCAACTAATTGTTGTTTTTTTTATTATGTTTTATTTATTTGCGCTGCTACACTAACTTAAACCAACGCTCTAACCTAAAACAAAACCAATCGCTCCTAATCATACTTCAATATAAAACCAAAAAAAAAAGGTTGAAGTTAACAAAGAAGGACAAATCGAAGTTAAAGAAACCTCAGCTAATATTGAAAATCAAATACAAAATGATGACAATTCTGAACAGACACAGCAATCGACACCGACCGGTGTTCAGGGAGATGAATCCAATACGAATCAGGATACGTCAGTGACGACGGATATTACGGCAAGTCCCACTGATAGTTATCCGCCAAACGAGCCTGGTTTCTATACGGAAGAAACAGGTAATGATCAGGGAGCCAACGGATCGTTGGATGAGGTAAGTACCTGCAAAGCTTTTTGGTTTAAAATTTGATTTTCCTTAAAATATTATTTTTTGTTTTTGAGAATTCTGTGGAAGCGACCTAAACGCTTGGCCATTGTGTTTTTAGACTGTACATAAGACAACGGCATAACCCATGCTGAAGCTGCTTAAGCTTTTAGTTTAGGCAGATAATGTAATAAATAAAATTATTATTTTTTTTTATAAAAAAATACTCTTAGGAAAATGGTCTTTGACCCAATGTATGTATATACCATACCATTTCAGCAGAAAATAATTTTTAATCGATCCATGCGAGTAACATTTTACAATGAAGGTTCGAATAAGAGGTTCGCTACAAATCAAAAAATGTGATTTTGTTGTAGATTTCATACAGGACTGTTATGGTAAATATTATTGAGCGTAATATCTTCAAATATTTTATAGGTTCATAAGGTTTATTCACTTTGTGATCAGGTCATAAAATAAACCGATTTCAGACCATGAGAATTTTATTTGTCCTAAATTACAAACGCCTTGCTTATTTCAATTGAGGTGTAACATACAATAGAAAAGTGCTTTTAATTCTGCAAATACTTAAATTATTTTTATTAATTTTCTTTTTTAAATGTCGACAAAAAATTCCATTCGAAAAGATTCAATTAAATTTTCAATAGACCACCTTTGAGTAGGACCACAGTGTTCAACGCATTGCATAAGTCTCGAATGACACTCTAAGGAATTTTATTCCATTCGCGGACTAGTGCATGTTTTAAAGTTTTTACGTTTTCATATTTTTTGTTGCTACCCTTTCTCTCCAAAATGCCCCATATGGCAAAGTCCATCGGAATGTGGTCGGGTAAAGACGAAGGCTAATTTACCATTGGAAAGAAGTCAGGAACGTTTTTTCGAAGCCAAACCTGATTTGTCTTGGCTTTGTGATCGAGTGCAAATTCACGCTGGAAAATCCAGCGGCTTTTTTTTAAACGTTTGGCAGCCCACGGTTTGATATGAATTACAGCACAGTGAACACCTCATATTTTTCAGGTGATTGCGAACGCGCCTATTCTTCAGCGTCTTTGATCTTCGGAGCCGCATTGCTGTCTGAGCAACTGTAAGTTGTTGAATCGTTTGTATTTTGAACGGCTCATTGGCTTATTCCATAAAATGCATGCTTGCCACAGACATACCTTACTTTCTTGCCATTGCTGTGCCAGTATCCCGATATCTTTTTGTTGTACGGTAGATGAAAATACGATACGCCGCTGAATTTCTTTTTATGGGATAATATTACGTCATTAGTTTATGTCAACAACACCAGAACACGTTAAAATTCATTCAAAGATATGAGCAGAAGAGTTGTACAAAATTGGCTCCAAAGCATCGATCGCAAATTTATACTTGAATTTAAAATCTCCAATATACCCGGAATACATTTCAGCCCGAAAGAGCAGTTTTTCTGTTTTTGATTAAAATTGAAGACTATTATGTCCTTATTTTAAAACTCTGTACGAGTGTAGTAAGTCTCTTATAAATAACAAGACAACGTAAGATTAAGAGAAGCCTTTGCTCTGAGCCTTTGCGTTTCCGTTTCCGGATAATATACAAATAAATACAAATGTATACGGGGTATGTTCAGAGCATAAGGTGACTTTTTTATTTTTCCCCAAAAAATACTTTTCTACAAAAGAAAAACAACAATTTTGGAGAAATGGCGATTTATTTTTCAATGTAGTTTGGAAACAAAAAGAAGTCGCACGGGCCAAATCTGAAGAATACGGTGGATGGGGCAGCAGTTCGTAGCCCAATTCGACCAATTTGACATTGGCGAGGGCGGAGGTGTGAGCCGGTGCGTGGAAGGTGGAAGAGCACTTTTTTCTTCGCCAGGTGGGGCCGTTTTTTCTTCAATTCGGCGTCGAATCGGCCCAATAATTTGGCATAGTACAGCCCTGTGACCGTTTTGCCCTTCTTCAGGTAGTCGATGTGGATCACACCTTTTGAATCCCAGAAAACGGTGGCCATCACCTTTCCGACCGATGGAACAGTCTTCGCCTTCTTCGGAGCACGTTCGCCGGGTGAAGTCCACTCTTTCGACTGTTCCTTGGTCTCTGGTGTGTACCAATGGATCCATGTTTCGTCGACTGTCACGAAACGACGCAGAAACTCCTTCGGATTGCGCTTAAACAGCGTCAAACACTGCTCTGAAGTGGTCTCACGGTTGCGCTTGTTGTCCGGAGTGAGCAAACGCGGCACCCATCGCGCCGACAGCTTTCTCATGCCCAAAATTTCATGCAGGATATGACCCACGCGATCTTTTGAAATGTCTACTGTCTCAGCTATCTCGCTCACCTTCAATCGTCGGTCTGCCAATACGAGATCGTGGATTTTTGTCACGTTATCCTCCGTGGTAGCCGTTTTCGGGGCACCTGGACGTGGCTCATCAAAAACCGACGTGCGACCACGTTGAAACTCGTTAAACCAATTTTTGATGGTCGCCATCGAAGGAGAAGAGTCACCGTACACAGCATCCAAACGCTCTTTATTTCGCTGCGCGATTTCTTTTCCAAAAACAAGAATCGAATCAACGACCGATATTGCTCTTTTTCCATTTTTCTAAAATCCGCGGACACTCCCGCTTCCACACGCGGTCAAAACAAAATTACAAGTCCGATCCGGATGAAATTTCGACAGTAGCCGTCTACTAGAATGTACTACACGATAGTAAGTTGCTCTTGCGATACTGGCGGTGAGGCCACCCTCGTATATATTTGCTCATTAATATCTATTTTGTCCTCTTCAAGGACATAATACTTTACGCCAGCACTTTTTCCAATCCTCGAAGCACTATTGATATGCGCTCTTTGGCATAGCTTTCAGATCTTCCTGCGATTAGGTCTTTATAACCTCAATCGCACCAAATCTCCGCCGTTTCCATTTCAGTTTTTGAAAGAGAAAAAGTCGCCGAGGGCCAATGTTGATGACAGTATCGTTTTTGGTCAACAAATTACGCAGTAGCAAGACATATACAGAAACTGACGTCTAATGACAATTATCTGGTGGAAAAAATAGAATTAAGTAATTGATGAATAATGTAATACTCACGCCATCTCTGGTAAAATGATGCGAATCATTTCTAAGTTCAATACAATAACTACAAAATGCTTTGACTCTGCCCCCAACTTTGCGATAGAGCAAAGTTAAAGCTGAATAGGCCTGATCAGCTTTTGTTGGCACATCTGTGAAGATATGTATGCAATAATAGTCAGATGATAGTTCATCGCATGTCATGGCATAATTGAAACGCCCAGTCAACGAAAGTACGGCGTTTACTATGGTCTGCTAGTTTACTTTTTTGTGTTAACTGAACCTTATTAACGTTTCTAACGTTTATAAACGTTATTAACGTTTATCAGCGTTTCGAAACAGACATATCTAGGCTTTCCGTCGTACTTTTAGTAACAGCTTTGATATTTCCAGCAGAACTCCTTGGAAGAACAAAAGTGGAGACATCACTAATCTTATCTAATCTCTTACTAATCTGACAATCACTATAGCTGTTCGAGAACGGTTTCGATTATGATTAAAACAGTGCGAAACTTCAATTGAAATACTCTATAGAAATCCCACATTGTAATCTTTGCAAATGGGTAGTTGGTCTCTGATCGATGACACAGGGAACTAACCTCTGCAACAGCCGTGGTGTTATTTCTCAGCCACCCTGATACCCTATCATGATAAATTACTAAATTATAAGACTATCAGATGTTAGACTATCGAGAGGTCAGACTACAGACTATTGTGATATCACACTATCGAGATCCTAGATTATCAAGATGTCGGACTATCAGGTTATTGATGTGAAACTATTGCATTAAGATGCCTGACTATAGAATCGAGGCAACGTCATTTTTAAAATATATAGTAAGTCACAAACTACTAAGGACATAGTCAATACGGGAGTCAAATTATAGAGGCCTTAGGCTTTACGTTTTCAGACAATAGTATCATCCGACTAGTACAAATATTCTATATTCTTAGAAAATGGGTAAAGATGGATATCTTATTATAGCTTACTCCGGGGGGAATTAGTGTTAAAACTTCGTCTGTTTAGCATAGGATTCTTGATCTAGGTCTCATGTTAGTAGCGTCGGAAGCCACGTTGCTCTTTTGCAAGAGATCTCAGACTATACAGATTTGAACGGTTAGAGATCCTAGGTCTTAAAAATATCATACTACAGAGCTCGCAATTAAAACATTAACAAACTTGTGTCTGTTAAGTTTTCAGCCTAAAAAACTCTCAGATAATGGAACATTCTTTCTCTAGAGTCTATGACGGCTTGTTGTACAAGACAAGTTTAGTTTTATACAAGTTGTATTATCGAAAAAGTGCCTTCTTGAGAGGTAATGATATCAAGTTTGAAAATGTTGCTCAAGTTAAGTAGATATAACCACTGATGACGTATCATATAAGTAACGAACTCGTAGTAAAAAAGGAACAATAAAACCTATGGTGTAAGTTTTTGCGAGCAAGATTTGTAGTGGACACTAGGAGATCTGCCAGGCCCACATTTTATTTTTTTTTTTTACTATTTAGTAGCTCGTCACTGTATTTCTCTAGATTTCGAGTTGACTATTGAAGAATCAAGGATCTCTCCCGATCAAATTGAATTCTAGAAAAAAATTCTAAAAAACCTTACAATCACAGTTTAAAGTCAATCACTTTCCATTCCAGTTTGGTCGTCCAGGAGCTACCTCATCGCCCAATCAAATCAATCGCAATCTCAATGGTAATGGTGCCTACAACTCAAGCAATAACGCCTACAATAGTCTGCCACGCAGTCAAACACATCAAGGCACAATCGACATCACAGATGACTTGGATGATCGTGGACGAAGCAAGAAACGAAATTTCTTTGGCACGTTGAAGAAGCGCTTAGGACGATCAAAAACTCGTACACGATCGGCCGATCGAGCTGGCATGATACCATTTGATGCGAATAATTTAAATGGTGATTCTAGATCCTTGTCCGTTGATCGTGGTGTACTGTCGAAAAGCAATTCGCTTGGTAAATGCACATTAAACATTGAACTAAAAAAATTCATTACATACTCGTACAAGTAGTCAAATGTTATATTGGTGTCCTTCATCCATCCTGTTGGCGTTGTAGCAATGGGCGAAAGTTTTTGTTTTTTTGTATTGTATTGTAGTTTGGTTTTGTTGTCACTGCTTTGGTGTACGTTTTGTAAAATTGTTTGTAGAGTAAAGTATGTGTTGTTGGATACTTTTGCCCGTTGGGAACGTACCGCATTGGTGTAAAATCACTTTGTTTTTCATTTTACTGTAATTGTATTCATTTACATGGTACTTCATCACATTTAACTGATCCTAAAAACGAATTTAAGAAAAAAAACTTAAATTCAACCTGTATCTATAGTTTAAAGGACAAAATTTTACAGTCAATTCACTAGTATATTTGTATATGTAAATTTTACTTTCTCTTTCTTCTTCTTATCTTCTTTCCATGTGTAATATCGAACGTCCGTCTATAAATGGTCCTGTAATACATAATATACACAACCCCTTGACACTTCTATAAACACCACTACTTGTTCAATATTTTATTTTAATTTATTAATTTAATTTAATTTTTATCTTTTTTTCTCTCGCTTTTCTCTTTTCTTATAATATTTGGTAAACGTGTATATTTTACATTTATGGATGCTAAACATGTAAAACTACTTCTTAATGGCTTCAACACATATACACACCATTTAATTAAACAATAAACAATTCTATATGTAACTGAATGGGTTAAATGTTGCACGTAACAAAACAATGCATCTTCGTATGCGGGCCACGTATTATTCAATTTGTTTATGTTTAATGGCATATGACAAATAGGTCCGAAAGTAGTTGTCCCAACACTAGACCACTCAAGACGATCCTCAATTTCAGAATCTTCTGCTCTATCAGGTTTTTCATCAGCCAGCAATAAGACTTATGTGCATGAAGCTTCGACACTGGTTTTGGAGACCATCGAGAATGGTGTTAAAAGGTGAGTTTTTTGTTTTTTATAATTTTTAAATCCTATATTGCATATATCCTGCGTATATTTTCCCTTCTGACATTGTTACTATTATTATCATTACCCGCCAGTTGGAATTCGGAAGTTTAGAGCCTCGTTGACAACCCTTCGCCAAGCCTCCCTGCCAGGAGTGTGTTCCTTACATGTTTTGCTGTTTTTTTCCATGTCTTCTAGGTCCTTCCTTATATTGTCCTTTCATCTACGGCGTAGCTTCCGCTCATTATTCTTTTGACTAGTCGTCCACTGTCTATTCGTTCCAAGTGTCATGTCCATCCTACTCTTCATGATTTTATTACTCGGACATTGCTTGGCGCCGAAAAGAGTTACTCGAGTTTTTGATTGTGTAGCTTTCCCCATTTGCTGTTTCTTCATCCGGTTTTTCCCCATAGATTATAATTAAGATCTTTTCGAAGACCCGAAATCTGTTTTTCTCCTCCTTAGTCGGAAAGTAATTTTCACATCCGTAATAGCGGAATCAGAGAAATCTTTGAAGATGTTAACATATCAGTTGATTCATGCATACCCCAAGAATCATTCTTTTTCGTTTTGGGTATGAACCCCGCACAACAACAATTGATCTGTTAATCAGGAGTTAATAACTACGCCAAACTAGTGATTACTTATAATACGTGTTTACGTGACCTGATGTTAAAACTCAGGTTCAACCGTTCTCCGATAAAACTCGACAAAGCTGGACGAATGTAAAGTTCATAGGGCGCTATGAGTGCATGTCCCAATACCGAGTACTACCTTCAAGCGCCACTAGGTTAGGATAACCTTATTCTCAGACAGACAAGCGGTTCTTAAGGCGTTAAAGAGGTACACTTTCAACTCTAAGACTGTCTGGGAATGTCACAAAACACTAAACAAACTGGCAGTAAATATCAGACTAAAACTGATCGGGGTGCCAGGTCATGAAAACCATAAAGGCAATGTAAGGGCTGACATACAAGCCAAGAAGGGTGCCCAGATAATTTTTACGGGGCTTTGACGATTCGGACATAAACCTACATTCACATGAATGGATCAACAAAAGAACCAATTCTGGAACAGACAGCGGGTATTATACAATTAAGAACGTTCATGAAATAGAATCATAATCCCAAACGTGCCAAAAAGCTCTAGAACTCAAAGCCGACCTAAGAGTGCTATGTGAGGCACTAACAGGATACGGGGCATGCAACTTCCATCTTTATAAAATGGGTCTCAACAGCTAAGAAATTTATAGGCGATGTGGGCAGGCTAAGGAAACTACAGAACACATACTGACCGTCAACCCAAGCCTTGCCCGAGAAAGATTAAAAATGAGAAGCAAAACAACCATAACAATACTTCCATGAAATACTATCTAGAGAAGTTGTTAAATTCTTGAAAGCAGCACTCAAATCCTAGAGCAAAGAAGGTTGTACAATAGATCTTTATGGTCGCAGAACTCGTACTAGTGTCTTCATGTGACACACCCCGAGTTCTTCAATTCAATTCAATTCAATCTCTCTCATTCTGCATACCCGAGGACAAGGCTTGCATGCCTTAGTCAGTTCTCAGGTTTACCTAAGCATGATGAAGTTCTCAGCTTCCAAAAGATCACCTAGTTAAGCTTAATATAACTTATGAACTGAAATGTGAGAAGGATCTTTCCATAGTAACGCACTGTTCTGGGAAGATTTCTCACCCGATAACCACCGAAAATCGGCAGCTTGCTGTTTAGTAACACCGGGGAGATCCCAGTCCGAAGAATCCACATATAACGTACGAGCCCATGTTCACTGTTTACGTACCCGTCGCGGATAAACCATTTGTTCCCGGCGGCGGCGCGGTAGCGGTGGTGAATTACCGTAATACTATCGGGAATAAATCCCGATTGGAGCATGTTCTCGTAGTATCTATAACTAAGATAGTAAGCTCCGGAGATCAGGTTATTGTCGTTAATCATAGCCCTTGCTTTCGAGTCATTGCAACACTGTCGATTCCGTTTAGGTCTGCTCTGTCGTACAGAACCTTATTGCAATAATGCTTAATGAACTGGGACTTTGGCGTTCTGTACATTCTAAAACAGACCCCAAACTACTTCCTCGAACACACGAATCTTTTCCCTATACATAAACCACACCGGATAATCGTAGGCGATGATGGACCTCGTAAGGTCCGCGTAGCATATAATATATACCCTGCGGTCAAGTTGATTAGCTTTCTTAGCTCCAGTAAAAAACCTGTTGGAATATAGATACTGGTCAAACCAGATTCCAATATGTCTAACCGCGTTTTTCACCGCTTATGGTTGTCCAAAATTCCTCCAGTTCTTTCTCGCATCGCTTGAGGCCTTACGTAACAGAATCCTAAACAATATCGTTCTGACTTTTGGAAGTTAATTTTTAAAAGTCGGGTGAGCTTGTAGGACGGACCTTCTAACCATATGGTGTCGAATGCCCTTTCAAATGCGTTTTTTGCGGCGTTTATTCCAATGAATGTTGGAAGACAGTTTCGATGCATCTATTACCATCGACTTTATTTTTAAGTATGTCCAGAATGTATAGGAGTTTATCCTATTCAACAAACAAACTGGTTTTGATCAAATCGCAAATTCTCTATTCCGACATGAAGATGTAAGTGGTTCAAAAATTTCGCTGCCATTGATGCCACTGTATCCAGGATTCCATGAAGGTTTGATTTTTTTCTTTGCTAGGTCTTGCAGAGCATCATGACCTTCCTTTACGTTATTTGAACTTAGAGCTTTGAGTGCTTGTTGGCTATCGGTAAACATGTCTATAGTTATACATTTGATGTCAAACTCAAGATTTATAATTGGGCATGTATAAATGGGAGCCAGAAATTGGAACATTTGTCTTAGGAGACAATGCTCATTATATCAAGCTCTGGCAGTTCATGGAAAACGGGCATGTGACAGTTCGATAGTGTACACCTTGAGTTACTTTCCGAGCGATAGCGTCTTACTGGATTGGCTATAGTAGTTTTGTTTGTATGTGTATGTAAAAATTAGTAGATTCATTCAGTATTTATATTATCTAATGAGCATTATTCTATCGAAAGAGAAAAACAACAACTACAGGATTACCGCATTCCTCTTTAGATATTCATATAATAGTTTAAGAACATTTTCTAAAAAAATTGTCATAGTGTATTGTGTTCAAGTACTCGTATATGCATTAAAAAAAGGTCTTAATTCATAAAGACGTTTTGAAGAAAACAAAATCGCTCCTTCTTTTTTGTAACTTATACGTGATTGTCGCTTCACAGGCATTTTATAGTCCCCCTCGCAATAGCTCAAAGGCCTAAATGGCGCCGCAAGGGCACAAAACTTCACATCTACAATGATCACACATTTGTTGCCAAACATTTGAGTGGGTATGTTGTTTCTCTTTTTTTAGCTTTACCTTGTTTACATGTTTAGTTTTATTTTTTTAGAAGCCGCCTTATCTGTGCTATCTGTACAAAATCGATTCCACGACGGCCCGGAAAACAGGGTTACGAATGTCGTGACTGCCAAATGATATGTCACAAACAGTGTCACGTGCGTGTGCCACAAGCTTGTCCGAATCCAACAGTTCTCTCCATGGAATTGTAAGTACAACATCGAAATCTAAACTTTTTTGAACTTAACCTATCTTTTGATTTGAGAGTAATTTAATTTTTTTTTTCTTATTCTTTTTTTACTTCTTTTGACATAAACTACATACATTCAACAAACAAAAAACTAACACTTGAAAAATAGGTCTACATTACCGGTACTCTCAGAAAATGATTTAATATAAGTAGCAATAATTATGCTATCCTAATAAACCAAAATAAATAAATTCACTTTTTTCATAATTTTTTTTTCTGCTTATTATTAAAATCGATCCATAAGATATGGATATGGAAAAAATTGGAACTAAGTTTAATTTGCTTGATTTAAAACAATACTTTACAAGATTGTTGATCGTCATTCACATTTAATTTTATTTATTTATTTTTTTTTTGTTGTACTTAAATTGATTTTTATATTGTCGCTTGTATCTCGTTGTCTTTCTATATATTAATATTTACAAAACACTTCCTTATCAACATTTAACATTTCTCTCTTCCATGACACGATTTTTAAACCCAAAAAATTAAAGGACGCATAACTTCATATAATGGTCACAACTTTAAATGTTTACATTTTCGTCCATTAAATGTCTTAGAAAACAAAAAAAAAGCAATTTTGTAAATAAATATATTTCTACAATAAAAGTAAAAATTTAGGAACTTAAAAAATAAACGGCAAAACAACCGCGTCATAAGTGCTCCAAACAAAATATTTAATATTAAAGAAGTATTTTAATTCTATTTATTCACATTGCAAAAATCAAAAACAAAAAAAAATAAATTCATTGAAATTCTTCTACATCTGCTACTATTGTTAATATTATTTCGACTTTATACGCTGTTGTATAACTAAACCCAGAAACTATAACGAAAAATAATGAAAACTCGGGTAAGCAGCTTGTCTTCGTCCAGTTGTGTGATTTGTTTTGACATTTTGTTCTGTTTGCGTTTGAATATTAAGATAAAAACAAAGAAAATTTTCTATATTTCCTTGATCTAGTTTTGACCGATATTAAATTTAGAATGTTAATATTGCTAGTTAAAAAAAAAATCTAATGCTGTATCTAAGAATTTCCAACGCTATTGCATTTAACCTTGCTTTTTTTACTGCTACAAGCGCGCCTTTCCTTATGATATTTTTGATAAAAATTAACAAGTTCAAAATTCATCTACTAAATTTCCTGTTTGTCTTGTAACCTGGGAGAAATTACATCTTATGGTATTCCAACTCTAATTTTAATAGCTTTGCGCCGAAATGTGTGATAAACTGTGAACTTCTATCTCATTTCGGTATATTGCCTATTGTGAGAATTTTGGCCTACTTTACACCAAATAACCATTACCCAAACAAAACACCAAGATCGAAGCCTTCTTTACAAGTATGGCCAAACTACCTCTCGATGTTTTGGGAAGTACAAAAAAATATTATATTTCAACCTCGTCTCCTTTATCGTGATCAGAACTTTTAAATCACATACGAGGGGTGATCTAAAAGTTATGATAATGAAAATAAATCACGATGATTAGTTAAAAAAATGATTTATTTTTCTTTTAAACTCAGGATTCCCTTAGAAAAAAAAAATTGTTCTGCCCCACGCCCCAATAGCGGCCCTACCTTCATTATCGTCTTAAAATTTCTTGCCTCGGATATGTTCCTTGAGCTGAGAAAAGAGGTAGAAATCACTGGGTGCTAGATCTGGCGAATATGGCGGATGTTCGAGAAGTTCGGATCCCGTTTCTTAAATGGCCCCATTCCAGCTCGCTGTTTGCCGCTGCTTTTTTTTATGGACCTCCCGCAATCTTTTTATCTGGTCCTAGGAAGATCCCGAAATAGTGGTCTTCTTTTTTCCAAATATTAAACCCTAATTATTTCTTCAGTGTCCAAAAAAGGAACTTGACCCTTTGAATTTCTTTTACGTCAGCTCGGTGAGGAGGCTCGCTTCCACGTCATCGATTGTTGTTTAATTTCAGGATCAAAATGGTGGATCCAGGTCTCGTCCATGGTCCCGAAATGTAACAAAAATATTTCCTGATCTGTTTGGAACTTCTCAAGATTGACCCTCCAAATGTCGACTCGTTTTTTCTTTTGCTTGTCGGTTAACTTTCCCGGTACCCTATGCGTGCCATATGAGATCACCATGACCTCAGCTACATATACGAGTATACCCGATGGTTACTCTTCGATCTGCTAATACAATATTTTTTAATCTTCAGTAAGGATCGTGGATGGGCGTCCTTCGCGATGGTCATCTTCGGTGGATGTTCTGCTTAACTTATACTTCTTGGCCCAGCGTGCTACTGTGGAATATCGAGGAGCAGAATACCCAATACTTTCACAAAGTCGCTTTTCAGTTTTTTTTTAGAAAGAGTTACTTGATGACAGTTCTAATTTCGTTTTTCTCCATTTTGCTGGTATTCCTTCGACGATTCGTTTTCAAATAAATGTACCTCTTAGAATGCATGATCTATTTATATTATTTTTTCGCTATCATAATGGGTATATAAGCAAGCAAAAAAAAAACTGATTATCAGTTTACTTTTCATTCTTAACCAAGAGATCTACAACCAATTTAAATGTTAGCAACTGATCTGCCTGCTATTTTTTGACATGTTTTAACCAGGAGCCTGGAAATCTTTTCTAAGTCACTCAAGAACCAACCGAATCGAACTGTTGATTTTAAAGTCGTTAAAGTATTGCCATTCGATAGAAATTGTTGTTAATTTGTCAGTAAGTCAAAGACGCAACAACTGAAGATATTTGAATAAAGGCGTCTCGTTTTTATGCCTTTTTTTATATTATCCTTGTTAGCTTAAAAATTGTTGATTAAAACGCCTTGTCAACTTATCTATCCTATTTCAGTTTTAAATATGATAAGGATGTCAACAAAGTTCTCACAGACATTTATCAATTTCTAATGTCACGTTATAATTTACAATCCATACAGGGCCCTTCTATTGGCCACGTTGTATATGATTTTTCTTTGTAGCTCCAATATTTGTAGCCCACTATTATATTAGCAAAGACACCAATATTACCGAACAACAAGCAAGATGATACCAACAATAATTTGTTATCCCTTTCGCTTATAGCCTGGAAACCACGCATCCAAACTACGTAAGGTCCAACCTTAATAGACATTTATGGGTAAAACCTTATGTCAGAATCTAAGGAAAATCCCATTTAAGTCAGTAATAATTTGTATCCCTTTCGGTTATAGCCTGGAGACCACGTATCCAAACTACATAGGGCCCAACCTTAATAGACTTTTATGGGTAAAACTTATGACAAAACCTAACGAAAAGCCTATTTAAGTTATAAAGAAGAATCAAGTTACCCAAAATGCTGACGTTGCCTGCGATTTGTCTACGTTTTGTTCTTTATTTGAGCTGTCAAGATTTCGCAACAAGTGGCTCATTTCATTGGGACCTTTGTAAATCCAAATAACTTTAATTAACAAAAATGCAACGAAACCAAACACTACCCCATTATGATCATACCATAGATTGTGTATGTATTAGGACATTTCAGTAAGCTTGCGAGAGTTCTCTTAATTATATTATGTTTGGGGCTTTAGATCGAAAATATCTTAAAACAAAAAAAAAATACTTATTGGTCAATAAGTTTCGATAAGAAAACCACGATTTTATAGTTTGAAAAACATTTGATTATTCAATATAATCTCTCTAAACTTCAATACACTTGTTCTAGTGATCTGAAGTGAGACTCCGAGACTTCGAAAACCGTTGAAACACCATACCCCGGGGGCTATTACCTCTTTGTTTGATGAAAATTGTTTTCAACACATAAGACGATTTTAAGATGTGAGAACATTCAAGTCTGGTGAATCGGGTGGATGTTTATACTTTAATTCACTGATTTTCGCCGTGAATTCTTGAGCTGTGTGAGAGGTCGCGTTATCTTGATGATTTTTTTAAAATGTTGATTCCTACATTCAGTTGGTCTTCTTCTTCTTCTTAGATGGCGTTACAGCTCACGGAGAGCCAGAGCCAAGCTTCTCTCATTCACTTATGTTGTGTGCGATTTGTTTTTCACACAAGTGAACGGGACCTACAGTTTAATGCCGATTCCGAACGGCGAGCACCGAGAATCTTTTTCAAGGCAAGTGTACTACGGGAGGTTTTGCCAATGCCCCGCCGAGGAGAAAAACCGCGTAATGAACATTCGATGGCGTTGGTGTTATCGGGATCCGAACTCGCTCATTGTGCGTCAGAGGTCGACACACTACCCACTGCGCCACGGCGCTCTCATTCAGTTGGTCTATGGGTTAAAAAAAATTATCTGCTTTTATTCCTTTATCAGCGCAGAGGTAATTCACATAAAAACCTCATTTTGAATCCCTGACCTATTTTATGATTTTCGGACTCTAACTAGCTTTGGAGCCAAAGTATCGGGTTCACACCACTCCTTACGTTTCTGCTTTGATTCAGGATTATGGTGGTAGGCCCAAGTAATAAAATCTCACATAATCGTTTTTATCTTTTCTAAAACTCTCCAAATGTTGTTAAGGGTCGCATATGAGTGTATTTCTGTTCCATTGTCTGTTTCATTGTTAGCGAATGCGGCGGGTTAATTCTGTAACCCTAAACTACGGCCAAAATATTACCTACTCTGCCTAATTTGAAGCATAGGACGTCTACAAAATCGCTCTCGGTTAACTGGTGAACTCGCATAATGATATCCTGTTTCGTTTCTATATTTTGTGGTGTTTATGCAATTTTTAGACGTCTTTCACGAGACATATGTAAATAGATCATCTTCAAGACTTGTATCACCACTTTTAAATGCAGCAACCCCTCTTTTTACTGTTCGAACTGAAGGTGAAGAATACTTCCAAAAATAAGAATTACGACACGATATTCAAGTTTTTCGATTGTACGAAACTACGGGTGAAACGTCAACTTCTACTGGCTGCAAATATAAGACATCAAACGTGTTCATAATAAGTATGTACTACCATTTTTAGAAGAACAAAATAACGAACCTAATAGTGTCATATCTGGAAAACATAAAAACTTCAGCTTTTTGTGTGTGTGTTGTTTTTAAAGGCACCCCTTATAGTTATAAGCGTTATGTTTTTACTTATACAAATATAATAAGGCCTCAGATTTATTCCCAGGTCGGATTGGCATAATTGGACCGAATGAACTGGTTCCTAGTATCCAATCAGGAAAATCGTATACCTCTGTTCGACATTCTTTTTTCTATATGAGAGTAATATTTAGTTTTGTCACTTTCATTCGATTTGCTTAATATAATTCGTAGAAACTCTATCTCTTTTCAAAGAAAATGTATGTCTTAGATCTGTAAATTCGTGCTTTTGCTTACATAAGCTTTGTAGGATCCTTAGAAATTAATACATTTGTGCGCACCAAAAATAATTGCTTTCTTGCCATTTAATTTGTACGTCTCTGCTCTCTCTAAGCATTGTGTACGTCAAATTGCCTCTGCGTGTCTTGTTTTACAACTAAACTGCTTCCTCCTAGATTTCCTATGTATTTCACTAATGAGACCTTGCATTCCACTTTCAGATCGAAGATAAACATGGCAACAGCAGACGGAAGCATACGAAAACTGTGAAAAAATGACAAATATAAAAAAAATATATATTTATACATAAAAAAAGGAAAAAACAAATGTTTTAAATTTTATAAAACGATTATAAAAGAAATATTTATTTAAATCTAAAGAAAAATAAAAATCAATTTAATTTTTTTTATATAAAAGTGAAACGAAAAGCCTTGCAACAAATTAGAAAATATATGAAAAAAAATCTCGCACACTTACAAGGAATTTTCTTGTACAACTATGTTTTTCTACTACTATTCATTTGTTAAATAATTGCTTGTCTTCTGTTTATGTATGTACGTCCTTTCCACAAAACTGTAACATTTTTATAAATTTGGTTTTCGTTTTGTTTCTTTTTTACATAAACAAGAAAGTTTTTTTTATATATTGTAGTGAAGGTACATATATTTTAATTTGTTAATAATTTATGTTGTAATATTTATGTGGTGTTAAATTTGAATATTATATCTCGAAAAGTATATAGGATTTTAATAGACATAATAGGTTACAGGTTTTCTTACTTGCAATACAAACAAAGCAACAAAATGTTAAAACTCTCTTAAGAAGAAGAGAAAAAAAATAATACAACAATATATAAGCATGAAACAATTATTATTAAACAGAAACTAAAACAAAAAATGTGTTTTTACATTCTACGAGAAAAAATAAAAGAGCCTGGTTGGAATTCTTCCTATGCAATATTTATAATTATTTTTTAAACTGCATCTTCAAAGCCTTTTTCAATAAAAAAAAACAAATTGAAAAACATGCACACGTTGAAATATAAATATAAGAAAAATAAAAAAAGAATTAAATAAACATTTGTTTACCTGTTAAAAGGTATGAAATGAAAAATGGTTGTATGATTTTCATTACTTCAGCGCCTACAGAGTCTAGTGGATCACTGAGTAACATGGGCTCCTGACACCGATAATGTGACTTTGATTACGGTTAAAGATTAAACACGGTAGTTTTCTTTAGTGTTTAATCCTTAGGTAGTGGGCAGACATCAACATTATTATTATTATTATTACCGGCCATTGGGAACTCGGAAATTCAAAGCCCCGTTGACAAGCATTCGTCAAGCCCTTATGGCCTCTGTTCCACCTACGTCCATCTTTTAAGTCCTCCCATCTAAAGCGCGGCCTTCCTGGTGCTTTTTTCTACTCATTATTCGTTTGACTGCTCGTCCACTGTCCACTCGTTATACGTATCCATCTTAGTCTTCGCGATTTTATTACTCGGACAAAATGGGCTAAATGGAGGTCCTGGAATTGTTGATTGGGTAGTTTTCTTCATTCGCCTGTCTCTTCATTCTGTTTTCCAAAATGGATCCTCCTCAAGATCTTGTCTTCAAAGGCCCGAAATCTATTCCCTCCTTCTTAGTCAGAGACCAAATTTCACATCCGTGTCACTGGCATTATTATGGTTTTATAAATACGGGTTTTTTTAATGGTTCCTTCATCGCGAAGAAGTACGTGTTGCCCATATGCAGTTGGTTCTCAAATATTTCAACTCGTCCATCTTCTCAAAGCATTTATTGAGAAGTCAGGTGTGAAGATTGGATCGATCTAGGTTATTTATTTTCGTCGATTAAGTCATTTATTTTTATTATTTATTTCTAAGCCAACTTCTTTTCCTGCCAGCAGGGAGGCCCAGATCGTCAACGTAAGTTAGAACGGTTGTAATACAATTAAGGGTTTTTCCCCTCTCATTTTCCCTACAGGAATCCTCTACTTCCAGAGTCGAATTAAAAAGAAGTGATGTCAAGGCGTTTCTTTGTTTTAATCCTTCACTTATCTCTAATGTTTCAGATACTTTAGTCGTTTCCTACTTAAACAAATATGTATAAGCAAGTCTCTATACCCAAGGTTTTTGGTTTTTTATTAGCTAACAGAAGTCTCGAGCTGAATTTGTCTTTCTCAGACATTTTATGACTTAGTCGGCACAACAGAAAACAATCTTCTTGGATAAATTAAACCCTCTTTAAAGACTTCCGGCAAAGCCATATGTATCAAAGGTAGAAGTATTTTTGGCAGTGGTACATAAACTAACAATTGTATTGAGTGTCATCCAAATTCAAGCCATCCTAACTAGGGATGTAAGGCGATGCGCGGCTGATATTCACAGCGAACAATTTTTGTTTGAAGTCATCCGACTTCACATAATTTTCAAATTTCTTGATTTCACACTTAGCAAGTTTCAGTAAACCTTCTCCATCTAGTTTGTTACGAAGTAAACCAGCCATTTTTTTAAAATTTTTGTTTGACTTTTTTCTCGAGGTTGATACTCTTTCAAAGGTAATACTCGTATTGGTATATATTTCACAATTTCAGACATGTTTTCAAAACCTTTGTTTTTGTTTTTTGAAATCAGTGAAACATTTTAACACAAATTTGAAGCTTTTTTACTCATGTGATTTTTCGAGCAAATTTTGCAATGAATGATTGAAACATTAACTTTTGTCAAGAAAACCTTTATTCAAGTACATAAATGTTTACTTTTCAAATAAGTTTCACTAATTTTCACTTGCCTTCGCATGCAGCCGCGCAAGCTCAGGCTTCTTAATTGGCGACGCCGAGTTCTTGTTGATGCTTTTGAAGAGTCTGTCCTGACGAAATGCCGGATTAATCAAGAGTCCACTAACCGTTCGAACACGCGACAATGCTACGCATGTTGGCCCAAGTGCAAACTCTGTCAACGGTAATGCCTTGACTTTTTTGGACCGTAATTGCGTAATCCAACTAAAGGGGAAACTGTGTCAACGGTGCATGAGATGTTTCTTTTTTTGAATGGCGTTATCAGAACCAAGCCGTTGTAATCAGTTGGGCCTTAATAGTTGTCGAATTCTACTCGTACCATTCATAAGGGTTGTTATCAGGGTCTTGGTTTATAAACAATATCGACTACTTTGTCAAGAGATCCTTTACACAGACCTAGCTCTGTCCACAAATTGTGTTTGAACATTACTCGACAATTATGAGCTAGCAGTGACTGTTTTTGTGCATTGATCTAAGGATCGCGTGCTATAACATCACCAACGAATTTTTGATTGACATTGTTCAAGTGACCAGTAGCTAGTGTGCGTGAAAAAAAAAATTCCCATGTTAAGTCAATGAGAGCATTCTTCGGTGATTATTCCTCCGTGGTACAATTTTTCCAAAATTTTATTAGCCTATAACAACTACCACCTTAGACTCTAGCTATGTGAAAAATTTCATCTTGATCCGTCACTGCGCTCAGCTCAATTAATTAAGCTGAGCTAAGACAGCACCACTTGTTGAATTACCTAATGACTTAAAATAATGAATAGTTGTTCCTACGCTTAAGGAGTTTGATCAAATGTATGTATATAATAAATTAACGCCCCTTAGAATGATTCTGAGGGTTTGACATGACCACTCGTGTCCAACATTTCTAAATTATTTAGTGATGACATTTGAACAGCGAAGACGCAATGGCCAAATATGGCCTTATTTTCAGATTTACAGAAAACATTTAATATAATTAACAGAAATGGTTTAATATAAACGTTTTCAAAACATAGCCTCGGTAATGAACTTATTTTGTTTAAATCGTATTTGCTTGGTCAAAATAATATTATATAGGGATTATCTAGTGGCAGAAATACATGTATCAATGTACTACAAGGAACTATATTCGGCCTCTTATTATTTTCATTTTACATAAATGGTATTTAAAAATGTTAATTAATAATCAAGTGCCCTGTTCCCTGACGATATCATAACAAAATTGTAAAATTTTAAACGGCTTAAAAAATATATGGCTTAATAAAGGGTTTGAAAAAGGTAGGTATGCCTGCAACGAAATAATCTAAAAGTTAACTTAAGCCAAATCAAACGCATGGTTATAATTAAATATATATGAGAATAACGAACGTGTAGATTAACTGATTTTTATGTCGATGGAAACAATTCTTCGACGCAGCTATATACCTCTAGTAGGTAGACGAGGTAGTTAATATATTGTTAGAAATGGCTAAATGACAGGCAGCGTGTCATCTTCGGCAGCTATGTAGAGGTTCTAGAATTCAAAATATGCTTTTAAAATATGGCCTGTAATGATTCAATGAACTACCTTATGTAATAAATAATTGCAGCAACCTTTAAATAATTATTTGCTTTCCGCTATATTTTATATATATTTTTGTTATAAACGTAACAGAAAAAGAAAACAGGTAAAGAATACGTGCACAAACTCAGGAAGAATATAGGGCTTATAACACGAGAGCAATATACACTCTGTAGAAAAAGTAGTGCTAAAAACACATTAGTTTTAGCAAAAAAATAACATCTCAAATCTCAGAAATAAATTCCTTGAGTTGAACTACATCTTTTATTCCATTTTCACCAACTAATTCATAGTATAAATCAGGAAAAAATAGATAAAGTTAAAAAAGAAGAAAATATTAATGGAAAAGTCTGTGTACATTAAAGAAAAAAGAAAAATAGAAAATAATAACAATTAAATTAATAATTAGTGGGATAGCCCCTCCGTTTAATAACTTCCTTCTTAGCTTTTGCATCGAATTGACAAGGTTTGAGGTTCCTTCGGGGGTAGCAAATCGAGCAAATCCCACACAGCTCAATGAGATTTAAGTCCGGCGATTGAGGTGGTGAGTGCAACTGCTTGGGAACATTGTAAAGCAACCAGAGTTTAACAATCTGAGACGTATGTTTGGGGTCATTATTTGAGGTTTTGCTTTAAAATATCTAGATATCCATATTTGCCCATCGTAGATTAGACAAAGTCCATTTGTCCTACCCCAAAACTTCCTATACACCCCAAACCATTACTCCACCACCACCATGTTTAATTATTAATTTTCCTTTACTTTCCATTTTTATAAATCTTTACTCTCAGCCACGAAACTTAAAAAATAATAATTTATGTAGTTTGACTTAAGCCTTACTGCTGATCTATCAAGAAGATTATCAACTTATTTTTGCATTCAAACATTCAATAACCGACAGAAAATCTGACGCTATAGGCAAATGTACGCAAACTTTGATGATGGGGAACATTTTTCGAACAACGAAAGAGTTACAGGCCAGTGGAGGAGATATTTCGATAAACTGCTTAATGGAAAGCAAGCAGCATTGGAAAACGATGTTATTCACATAGCAGAGATCTAGGTAGAGTAATTAAGCTGGAAGAAATTTGCTTAACAGGAATTAACAGAGAATTTACATAGGCTCATGACAAGTAAATATATAAGGAAACTATCGCCGAGCTATGAAAGAATTCTGTCATCATTCTAGCATATAAAAGGTGAACACAACCGAGGAATGTCACTGATATCAAGTTGTTACGAGGTGTTATGAAATATGTACTCTCTTTAAGTGACTGACATCATATGCTAGGGAAATAATCGTAGATTACCAGAGTGGTTTCAGGAGGAGCCGCTCGGCGCGTGGTCAGATTTTTTTTATACAACAACTACTAGAAAAGAAATAAGAATTCCAAGAAACGGTCCACTAACCATTCGTAGATTTTCGATGGAGATCACGATGGAGAATCACGTGAATCACCACTTCTTTGTAATTTGATGCTGGAATATGTGATGAGATCCCTTCAGGAAATTGTTAGGGAATAACTCTTAATGGAATTCGTCCTGTTCTAGTTTACGCTTTCGATATAGATCCCCTAGGAGATAGTGGGGAAACAATTAACAGAAAGACAGAAATTCTTAAAATGGCAGAAAAGAAAGAAGGTTTAGAAGTAAATTAAGAAAAAAAACCTGGATCGATACAAACCTCAACCCTGATTGTACTCGATAAACGCTTTGAAGAAGTAGACGAGTTCAAATGCCTGGGTACCATACTAACTGCCAAAAACGACATAAAGACTAAAATAAATAAATGGATTCATATGGGCAATGCGCTCTTCTTCGCAATGAAGGAATTGTTCAAAACAGCTCTTTGTCCCATAATATCCAAATCCATATTTACGAGTATAAAGACATAATAATGGCAGTGACACTTTACCGATTTAAGGAGGATGGAAATAGGTTCCGTGACTTGGAAAATAAGAACTTTAAGCGAATCTTTTGTGGAAAACAGAACGAAGAAACAGGCGAATGGAAAAAAACCACACAATCAATAACTCTATTAGCCCCAAGCAGTGTCCGAGTAATAAAATCGCGGAGAATAAGATGGGCAGGATATGTAGAACGCATGGATAGTGGATGAACAGTTAAAGACAACTGGAAGGACAACTCAAAGGAACAAGTCTGCCAGGAAGGCTGCGCCAAAAAGGGTATAGACAGAGAAAAAATGGAACTGTTTTTCAAATCTTCACACACCATCCAGCCGTGATGTTCGTAAGCTATGGTGCTATATACATATAGAGTAAGCTATATACATATAGAGGCATTATGTATTCCCATTATGTAGGAGGACTGCTTTCATACTTCTTTTCGAAGAGTCAATAAACGATCTCCACTCGTTAGAATCGTATTTAATGCCGAACCTTTTCGTCAAGCCAGGAATATCTTTACAGTACACCAAATCTTGATCTTCAGCAAAGAATGGAAGAAAATCTTTTTCTCTGTGACGGTACCATGAAAATGAAGTACCAGGTGCAAGCATATTTCTTTCTTTTTATCATAATCTAAGGAGTTCAGCTGCATCTTTGGGGAGATTCAAATCTCTTGTCAAGTCGTTTAAATCTGACTGTGAAAATATATGACACTCGTAAGAATCTACTTGAAATACAGGATCAGGTTGGGATACATTCTGTTCATTTGTATCACTGGCAGAATCTTCAATTTGTATAGCTGGATACGGGGGCTGTATCATTTCTGAATCCCCGAAAACTGCAGGCCTAACTGATGACACATTTGGATAGCTTATGTCACTTTTTTTTTAGAATTGTATCCAGTTATGTCACAACAACAAAAGTAGCAATCTTCGACATGGTCGTTAGGCTCTCTTCATAGCATGGGCGAAACGATTTTGAGGCAATTTTTCTGTCCTTTTGACCACTTGCGAAGTTCTAGTAAACAAGTCGAACAAACTTTTTGAGGTGTCCAAGTTTTGTCTTGGTTACTTACAGCATGTCCAAAATAAATTTTGTACATATTTTCCACAAAGTCTGTAATGCTGTTTCGTTGTTATATTACCATAAATTTCCCGCAAATATAACAAAAACAAATTCGGAGAATTTAAATAACTTCGCGACGACATTTGAAAGTTTATGTTGCAAGATGCGCACTTCAACTGTTTATTTTCTAATTCAGTGTCGCTACTTATATAAATCTTTTTTATCTTCATTATACTCTTTTCTAAACATATTTACAACAATTAGGCAATATCACCTAATCATCGTGTATTAATGAGCTCATTACTAAATGAAGCCAAAATGACCCGTTTTCGATATGGTTAATGCGAATTACTTATGATTGTTATGTAGTAATTAACAAATTACTGATTTGCGTTAATTTCTATGTCCTCTTAAACTAATTAAATGCAATTAAAAATAATTTAAAGTTCAGGCGCTCAAACATTTTAAGTTAAACTTTTAAATATTCAATATCAAAGAATTCTGACATGTTGGAATTTTTTTATTATTTTTCTTGTAATCAGCACATCAGAAACTATAAAAAACGTTACTCAGATCCCAGAGAGGAAAACCATTGCAGATCTGTGTAATCAGAACGTGCAATGTTGGGGAAATATTGTAAATGAGGCCAAACTATAAAATTCTAATATTTTTTGAAGAGTTTGCGAAACTGTGTGAGGACTGACATTATCTTGACGCACTACAACGCCCACCCTATTGATTAATTCCGGACACTTTAAGCCGATTTCTGCCTTTAATTAATTCGACTGTAAACAGGTTTCAATTGATTCAGATTGTTTCGTTGTCTGCTAGAATCTTTGAGTTTATTTAAACCACTCAATATCCCATTAATGCAGAGTATAATCTTCTTTGATGTGGCTAATGCCGGTTCACCTTGCCCCACCATTTTTTCTGCACGACGTTGTTATTTCTTGTTACGATTCGTTCCAAAAATAGATCGTGTTTGTGTGGTAAATAACTTATGGAAATGCGATGAATAAATCGCCCAAGCCTCGAGCCATTTTATCCTTTGAAGGGTGCTTAAAAGTTCACATAGAGTGACTTGCAATGTTTATCCTCGCTGTGTCCTCCCAATCTGTGATTTGCCGTTCGTTATCAATAATACTGTTATTTGGTCGATATCGGTAATAACTGGCCGACCAGTAGATGGATTTTCTTCAATATTTATTTCCCCTGAACAACAGTTATCAAACCACTAACTGGTTCATGTGTTTGCATTCGAGCCTTTACGGAAACCAATATGTAAGCATAATGTTCCGAAAAACCACTTTATTTCCATAATCTTCAAACCGATATCAAGTATATTGCCTCATTTTATTAGATTAACAAATATCACCCAAAATGTATCAAAATGTCATTTATCAAAATGCTCACGTATCTGATAAAATGTAAAAAAAAAAACAAAACAAAAATAGAGAACAACAAAGCCTTAGAAAAATAAAACAGTATTCGTAGACATTGACCAATATGCTCTTCTCAGATGAGCCAAACACTCAAAAATGAGAACTTTGAATCATGGCGATGGTGGTGTTAAAGTAAGGGAGCTTCAGGTTTTCTTAATAGAGTCTTCATCGGCGAGAACATTAATAGGCTCTATTATCTTTTAATTCGTATTAAGGGCAGCTTGAAACAATGGTCTAATAAAATTTGAGAAGGTTACATTAAGTTATAAATATAAGAATGAAAGAATATCTATACATATATGTATTTCAATTCAATAGCTTTTATTCAACAAGATCAAGAAAGGAAAAATTATCCCGTATCGAAGTTTGACCATCGAATGAATTGAACGATCAAGGACTGTCCTGAAGTTGGCCGCGATACCCTATCATCCATATCAGTGTACAACATTGAGTTACAAAGGGCGCTCACCAAAGTGTATTCAGACAAACCAATAACTAATAGCTTACAGTGTGTACAATTTTGTCCAGCTCTATACTTCACTGTACTCCACTAGTTTGTTCAAAAAGTAACAGGAACTTGTAACATCACAGGTCGGATTAATCCGGTTAATCCGCATAATTGTCATCAAGTTGTGTAAGTGAACTTCATTGAGTAGTATTTGCACGTGCTAGTCAAATCGGTGTAATATGCTCTCACTTATCAAAGAAGTTTCATGGCATTGTAAAACGGATTATGGAATTTGCATTTAATTCTCTTGTAAGAATGTAGGAAAATGAATTCTTTCTTTTTGCCCTCCGATTTTGCAGCATAACGGGGCTACTGCCTCTCGGGTCCGTTGATTTGTTTGGAGACACGGTTTCTAGGAACATTCGGGTGTAACCTGTATTGAGGTCGAAGGGACGCCAGCAGCAAGATGGAGTAGGGTGTCTTTGGGCAGGATCTTATTCAATCTAGCGGTGTCTTTGAGTTTGTTGATGTACTGGCACACCTCACTCCCAGTTTAGGTTTTACCCTTTCCAACAGTCTTTTCTCTAACTCATGCCTATAGCAGGTGCTAAAAAGTTATTCTGGTAATTCTTCTAAATGTTGGTAGTTCCTCGTTCCACTAGGTTGTAAAGGCTTTGTTACTGTGTCTAATAGGACACACATTTTTGAAAGCTAGATTAAAACTAAATCTTTTCCTTGTGTAATCAATCTAGAGTCAATATCTGTACTCGCTTTAATAGCACTAAGTGTGGTGTGGTGTCTTCAACTGCTGAATAAGATTTTGTCGAATATTCTCCAGTTGCTTTGAGTACGCTTTATGCAGAGGCCTTTGAAGATTTTGAATATAATCCTTATGTGCTCCGAAAAGGATCATAAGTTCGCTGTCCAATTTTCCCCAACTTATTTTTAATTCGCTAAAAACGTCGACTTAATTGATTACAACATTGATGAACACACTCCCAGCATCCGCTCAGTGCCATCTATCAGAAAATCCTAACAATTCACTAAGTCTATCTTGTTAACTGTCAGTCCAAATCTCGTCCGTTTCGTTCACAATCCAACTGGAAAACGAGAAAAATGGCGTTTCTGTAATATCCACCGCAGTGTCAGCACCAACGGCACACAGACGCAACGGAACGAACCTCAGAACGTTGAGAAGTGTCAAAAAATCAAGTTGTGTTGTCGCGTCGAGCTCTGACTATTCCGTCGTTTTCCTGGCATCAACTATATTTTCTATTCGTAAGTCGTCCTACAACCGTGCGAAAGCTATTCAAAAGGAAATTACTCCAAAAAATAAACAAGAAATTAGGAAAAATGCAAAACTCCACCAGCAGTCACGGCGAGCAGTGAAAACAAAGATCCAAGAAGGAGAAGAAAATTACTTTTTTTCTTCTTTCGCCAGCGCCCAATTTCTTTTTTTCTTTTATTCCTCTGTTTCTATTTCTTGTATTCCTGTCGTTCATTCTTGCTTTTCTTGTCAGTTCGGTTCCGTGAAGTGGTTTGGTGTAATACACAAGAGTGTGTGTGATTGAGAGAAGCTAACCGGGGTGGTGTGCGTGCGAGAGAGTGCTGCCTTAGTTGTGTATCCAATTCCATTCACTTGATCTCGTTTCGTGTGAGCTCTTTTCCACTCTCTTTGACTACTGGCGGTTGTGTGTGCGGTATATGCGCGTCTCATCTCTTTCTCACTCATTTGGTGCGTTTACTTGCAGATGGTTTTGTGTATTTCCTGCGACAACGTCTACGAAAATGTAGAATAACAACAAAAAATAATTTCCCAGAATGAAAGAAATTCTCCGTCTCGTGTGAAAGAAAAACCTAAAGCAAAAACCAATCAACAAAAAAATTTGTTCATTCGTGCGATCAAGTGTGATAAATTATAAGGAAAATATAGAAAAAAAGCTACAAAGAAAATAAAACAAAACCTCGAGCAATTGTCTGGAATGTAAACTCGGTTTCCTCTACGCTGCGGGTCCTGCGTGTGTGAGTTTGTGTCTGAGAGACGTTCAATTTCAATTAAATTATCATTCAATTTCGTTCAATTTTCATCGAATAACCCTTTCGCTTGTCGTTTTATCGCGGAGGTGTTAGTGCGGGGGCGATCGCCACAGTGGAATAATTGATTTGCAGACAACAGCAAGAAGAGCGAATAGGTGACAATGGCACACCATAACGCGAACTTGCTTAGTTCGGATATATCCAGACGCAATCCGCAGGATGAGTATGAATTGATACAGAAAATCGGTTCCGGAACCTATGGCGATGTTTATAAGGTAAGTCGACCCGAGTGGTACCTACGATATTTTTGCAACTATTGTTGTTCCTTGCTTTGCCCCCACACATACACTTGCAGTCACATATAGAGTGGAGATTTGTATGTTGCACGCCTCACTTGAGTGAATACAAACAAAGAGGGGTGAAGGTGTTTTGCTAGTGTCCTTTCCGCCCAAACACTTGAACGGCAGGAATAACCGTGTGTGTGTGTGCTGCGAGAGGTGGTGCAATAGTGGGTGGGTCCTTTGACCTAATTTCTACGTCCTTTGGTAGCGATCCTTGCTGGCTGCCAAAATATATATCAAACCCAGTCCGAAAAAAAGAGACGACGAATAAGAAAGCGAGAAATAAGGCGGTGGTCTTCTTGAGAGGACACGAGCACTTGTGTTGTGAAGTCCTTGAAAAAAAAAAAAAACAAGATAAAATAAAGAACAAACGCTCTCTCGCTCTCATTTTTATGCAGAACCATAAATCCAAGGTGTTTGGTAAAGAGTACGGGTGGGGGAGTCAGCGAACTATGTTCGTAGGCGTAAATTAGCATTAAAGGATTGTTAAATTTTATGACAGGCCGAGGAGAGCTCCTTACGAGGCTACCGTACGTATTATGCTTTACAGCCTTGTGATGGGGTAGTAATTTGTTTGAATTAATATGAGTGTGGACCCAGGCTCGGAGCATAGGGTAAGCGATGGAATTCATATTGATTAAGTTGGAATAATTTTGATTGGTCAGTGGCAGTGATTATATTATCATGAATGGAACAACTAGGGTCTTGTTGGGATAGGGACGAGGAATATGTTGCCTTTATGAGGGTTGTGCTCTTCTGAACAGATTCTTGGGGTTTTTGAGAAATTTGAATGGGTTGCCAAGTTTGAATCCTTGTTTTTGCGGGTGATACTTGTGTAGTGTGCTTTTGGAATTTATGAGGGCTATTTGGTTCTGGTAGTAGTCAAGGTTGCAAAGATTACTACATTTTTATTTGGTACTTAGTTAGAAGAAATGAAAGCAAAGCAAACTATTCAATATCTGTTTCGATATTCTAATTACTCGGATAACGTGGATCTTAGGTCCTACTTTAAGATGCACGTTTATCATATTGAACTGAATGTTAACTTTAGTTAAGTAAAGGTTCAGTGCGTGGGTCTAATAACAGTGGCGCAAAGCTTATTATCATTCACATACATATGTATGTAGCTTCCTTCGAGCTAAAACCCAATATTTTTTTTTGATGTCCCTTCGCATACATATCAAACATATCAACGTGAATAATGGTTAATTCCAACCCTTCAAACAAAGCTAAGTGCCATGTGTCTTGACATGGGCACGTGAAGTCCCACTGACGTAATAGCACTTTTCCTTTCTGTCCTTAAAAAGTCACAAGACATTTGAGAATCTGCCAAAAAAAAACCTGCCACAGAAACAACAAAACTCATGGACAGAGCAATGGTAGTGCAACTCAAAAAGACCCATTCAAGACCTTAACTGACATACATACATAAGGAACCAAACCAAGATGTGTTAGTATAACGTCCAGACTTGTCCGCTACAACCTACAGCATCTAAATAAACTCTTCAATTTTGGAAAAATGTATTTTGAAGCGCCGACACCAAGTCCAATAGTCTGATGGCAAAATATTTGTCGCTCGAAAAGCCAAGAATTAATCAAAAATATACGATGAAAACGGTCAAACTCGGTGGGGAAACGTAATGGTGTGGGCAGCATTTACTCGCCATGGTGTTTGTCCTACAGCTGGAGTATCTGACAGGATGGATCAACATCAGTACAAAGATATATTGTAAAATCAAATGAAGCCCTAAGCTTCCGAAAATCTGCTCTTAGCTTGGAAGTTTGACCATGATAATGACCCGAGCTTGGTTTCGGTATATCGGAATTTAAGTTTAAGTTGGCCGCCACTGTTTTTTTTTTTTGTGTAATTTGCGAAAGATTGCAGCCCGGGCTACTGGTGTGCACGATTCGCAAACCCGAATACTTGATGCCAGGAATATGCCTACGTACTAAACCACACCCTGCGCACTTCAACCACTCACCCCGCGGGAGTGCCGTTAGGTACTACTTCGCGAGGCTGATTAGCAACTTGTGCTACCGTTTCAACTCTTCTTAATCTTCGTCCTCGTAGCTAGTTCTGCACGCTCGTTATAAAGGAGCGGATCTCCAGACAGTTGTCCCCTGAGCGTATCATGTGGCTTACTAGAAGCTCCGAGATCGGCAGGTCCATTCTTGCGTCTGCAGTCAAAAATTGCGTGCTATGCGTCTTCTTCTTCCTCTGGATATTCTGGGCAGAAAGGAGAGCTATCGTGTACAAATTTGTAAAGATATTTTCGCATACTGTTCTTATTCCGCAAAGCCTTTATGCAGACGAGGGTTTTCTTTTTATCTCCTTCGTTGTAAGAGGAGCTTCCGCCCAGACCGGCGCGGCGCATCGTACAGCAGCATTGAGTTCACCACTCTGGAAAGCAGAATCTTCCTCGCATATCCCGGTCCACCGTGTTTGGCTGCATTCTGCAAAGCGCTATCTGCATTTGTGACGCCTTTTTGCTGCAATGTTCGACATGGGTCTTAAAGTCAAGTCGGTTGTCGAGCATTACCCCCAAATATTTTAATGCCTCTTTAAAAGTGACTAATTGGCTTCCAACCCGGAAGTTTGCGTATTCAGCAGGATATTAAGACAGCCTCCGTCTTTTGGTCAGCTAGTTCAAGATCGGTAGACTCTAGCGAGTTTTTATACTGACGATTGTTTCATCCATGATTCGTCAGCAAAACCGGTAATCCTGACTCCTTGTGGCAGCGTTAATCGCAAAATTTCATCATACATTATGTTCCACAGAAGAGGTCAAAGGACTGATCCCTGTGGGACTCCCGCGATAACATTGTAGTGTTTCGTCCGTCTGGTACCTCAGCTTCCTGTTAGTGAAGTAGATATGAATTATTTTCACAAGGTAATGTGGTTCATCCACTCTGGTCATAGAGCTCCTAATGCAGGACCAGTTTGCAGAATTATAGGCGTTTTTAACGACCAGCAGCAGTATTTTTGCTGCTGTATCTTCTACCTCTTTTATGGCATCGACGTCAAAATTCCTCTATTCTCCGTCACGGCGATTAATCTTGAAGTTCTCCAAGTGGTTTGTTTCCCTTGTGTAGCAACACTTCCTATCTTCCTGCGTGCTTCATTTTTGTTTTTTTTTCAATAAAGTTGGGAAATCGATATATATTAAATGAAACTCCTAGCACAAATCGTTTATAATTCGGTGGAGAAGGTTCAAAACGGTCATGTTAAAGTGAAAATTCAAATCATTGAGACTCCGATACTCATTTTAATTAGTGTTTCATTTTTTAGTTTTTGGAGGACATGAAGATGTTCGTCTTTCCTGACCACTCTTTTGGTCATGTATTATACTTTTTTTTTTTTTGGTTTTTTGGTGGTTGTCCTAGATAGGATGAGAGATTCGACTGAATTTGTCGCATTTGTTGTAGTTCAAAGTAACTGTTTTTGTGTCCATGTCATTAAGGTGTTATATTGGAAATGCACACACAGAGTATGAATTTTGAAGTGATCTTATGCTGCGAGTGTTATGCCTTCAGCATTTTTTGATCATCTCTCGTTCACAACTGATGATGTATTCCATATAGGAAACGGCTATGGACTGATTCGAACTACCGACTTTCCGCTCAACAGTCGGTGATGATTACCATCGAACCGCGACCGTGGTGCGTTCATCCGTAGTTATTGACGCGATCTGTTCCATGCTAGTATCCCTCGCGACGGTACACGAAGTAGATGGCCTATGGGGAAATAGATGCTCACGACACGCTAACTCATGCATCGTATACACCTGTACACCTTACACCTGTACAACTCATCCAATTTACTGCTGGTTCCTGTTAATTCGTCTGTTGACTATTTCCCACAATTTTTTATTGATTTAAGGTCAGTGAACTGCGCAGGCCAAACCAGAACCTCGATTTTGCTGACATCAAGCCAGATTTTAAAAATTTTGTTTATTTTTTCACCTCAATTGATAGCAATTCTTTTTCGACGTATTAGGAAAGAGTGTAGATGTCTAAATATTTAATATGCTATTTATTTTCAAAATTGAATCGAAATAGTTAAGAGAAGCATCCCCAGACGAGCACATTTCTTACATTGAATTTGACTGTTGAGATACAATATTTCGAGTCCTTTCCTACCGGACTCCTTTCTCTGGTGATGCCATCTGAATTCCTTTTTTGTATTTGCATTCATTATAAAATAGGATGGTATTCCATTTTGCAACTGTCCTCTTGAAGACGCACAGTTATTTTGTTTAACATTTCACAATTATAATTGTAACCATTCTATTGTAAACTTGTGATTCACTGCACAAGCACCAGCCGATATCTAACTCGTAATTCGTTGATCTAATACAAGCAAGCATGTATGATCGTGATTGATAGTAATACATATCGTTTGTCATCCTGCTGCTGCTGAGTGAATTGCTTCTCACTTGTGAGCTGTTGGATTCACTGGACAAAGATAATTTATAACGATTGAATATTTGCATTTTCTTTTTTTGTGTCTATTATACATATTTCTTATTGACCCTAATTCAATTCCTTTGACTTCCATAAATCTACAACAGTCCAGTTAAGAAATTTAAGTTCAAACGCTAATCTTTTTTTGCGCTTCTTCTTGGAAATGACAGACTTTCGTGCTAGGTAATTGAATAACTCGGGCTGGGTTGCTCTTTTTCTTTGGTTCGAGGTAATTGTTGGATATTTAAGGATATTTACTCTTTATTGAGAGTCATTTTTTGCTTTCGTTTTCCGAGATCTCGCCTGGTTTCATACTACCGTATCAATTGTGAAATGGCAGATCTATATATTCCATATTTATTGCTCATCTTATACCTTGATATTCAGTCAATAATACTTTTTTCATTTTTGCTTTAAGACATTACACTTTCAGAAATAATTTCCCTCTTCATTGATCCCAAAAGTTCCTTCAAACTCTGACTTTACCAGTGCTTTCTTAAAATCCTGGCACTTTTTTATTTATTTATCATGTAAAATAGAATATTCTTTATTGTAAGTTGCAGAAGACCGATTAATTTTGTCCCTGGTTTTGTGCAGGCGAATTTTTAGCTTTTTAATTTTTTTCCATTTTTTTACGTGTAAAAAATAAGAAGAAAACATTTTTTTTCCGTCACTTGTCTCTGACGCACATTATAACGAAATTACAATATTTCACTCATGCGCTTCCTAGTTTTGTACAATCCTGTGTATGTGAATTGTCATTAAGTGCTGCATTATCGTAGTACAGAGGCTACATCCGATTTCTTCCACTTTTTGCTTTGGTTTCGGCGTTGCATTGGTAGGTAGTTCTCCCTATTGATGGTTTAATTTTGTTTCCGAAACTCATGTTCAGTTAAAATTGGGAAACGCAGAATCCGCGTCCGCATTTTATTTTTGATCTTGTCGATCCAAAATACCACCACAGAGGTCATTAAACTTTAGGTTCAATATCACATACCATGCACTCCCGTCTCATCTTCTGCTTGATAAGTTTTAACAGTTCTGCATCGTTATTGACTTCATTTAGCCACCATAACTTATTTACTCACTTACTTTGGTGGCTCTACATTCAGGTTTGAACCCGGTCCTCAACTAACAAGCGTCTCCACTTGGCATGATCTTTCGCCAGTTGTTTCCAGTGCCGCACTTCCAGTTGGTTAAGGTCACATTCCACCTGTGTGCGCCTTCAGGGTTGGATTCGAAGGCTCTTCGGGCAGGAGCCGTGTTGTCCATTAGCTCTACATGGCTCAACCACCTTAAACGTTGGATCCGAAGTCGTTGTACTAGGCCAATGTCACTGTACGGCCCGTACAGTTCGTCGTTGTATCTTCTCCCCTCTTCGTTTATAGAAACGGGACCATAGATTGAACGCAAAATTTTCCTTTCAAAACGACGAAGGGCATCCTCATCGGTTTTCGTTAAGGTCCAGGGGTCTGCGCCATAAAGTAAGACCGGGATGGTCAGTGATTTATATAGCGCTACCTTGATTTTTCCAGAGAGGGCTCAATTGCCTCTTGATTCCAAACAAGCAACGGTTGGCAAGAGTAATTCCGCGTTTGCTCTCAGCGCTGGTGTTGTCTTCGCTGGTTATTAGTGAGCCAAGGTAGACGAAGTCCTTAACTATTTCAAATTTTCAGTTGCCATTTGTGACGCTCTGGCCGTCGGTGTTGTGCGTCTCTTTGAATTACATATATTTGGTTTTACCCCCGTTCACCGAAAGATCCATTTTAGCCACTTCTGCATCAGTGTTTTGAATGCGTCATTAACGTGTTCTTTCAATTACGTCAGTGTCATCCGCGTACGCAGGCAATTGCACCGACTTGAAATAGATCGTACCAAGCACGATGTTGAAAAAGTTACATGACAGTGCGTCACCTTGCCTAACTCCTTTTTTAACATCAAAGGTCTCCGTTAATTTGCTACCGACCTAAATGGAGCAGCCAGAATTCTCCATTGTCATCCTGCAAAAGCTGACGAATTATACCTAGAGCTGTTAAACCTAGACATGGAGATGGTGTGTGTCGATTTGGAATTCTGGGTCTTTTCAACAATCTGCCGCAGTGTGAATATTTGGTCTATTGTGGATTTACCACATGACCACATGACTCAGAACATGACTCTTCCCTTATTCAATCGGACCTCAACAGCTTTTCCACCTGGTGCTCCAAGAACTGCCTCGACCTCAACATTTCCAAGTGTCAATCTATTACTTTCTCCCGCAAATGTAACAAACTTCTTCTCCGCCTCTACTTTCTCCATAATCAACCCCTTTCTACCGTTAAGGTGATCCGTGATCTTGGTGTATTATGCGACCAGGAACTCAATTTCCTTGCACATATCAGCGATAGTTATAATTTTTAAGGCCATTCTGCACTCGGCCTCGTGAAAGAGATTTGAAAGAGTTTTCAAATCCCTACGTCACTCGGTCTCTCTACATAACCTTTGTTCGCCCTATTCTCGAATACGCCTCTCAAGTGTGGTCTCCTTACTATCATTCACACATTTCCAGAATCGAAATTATCCAACGCCATTTTCTCCGTTTTGCTCTTCGTGGCTTACTCTGGGCCAATCCTCTGATCCTACCTGCCTATCAAGACCGTGTAAAACTTATTAATTTGAACTCGCTGGAAGAACGAAGAAAGATATCCGACATCCTTTTCATCCATCGACTCCTCTCAGGTACTCTATCTTTTTTAACTAACCCTCGTAATACACGGAATCCACGTCTCTTCTATGTACCCACCTCTCGTACCTCCTATGGCTCCAATCTCCCGTATGCTGCGGAATGTTAATGCGAAAAACTGTTTCGACTTTAACATCAGCACTCCTTGTCTCAATCGCCCTCTTTCTTAGTTTCCTAGATTGTAAGTTAAATTAAGTAACTATGTAGTTAGCTTGAATTAAGCGCAATAAATGGGGGTATAGCCCCCACCAAAATCAAATACCTGAAACCACACTGATACGAACCTATCAAATTATTCACAAAGGCTTTCAGGCATTCACACTGAAGATCATTCACAGAGAAGATATTGTATGCGATATTCGGGAGACTTATTCCTCTATAATTGGCGCAGTTATAGGGCTCCCCTTTCTAATGGACTGGGCAAACGATGCTGTGATTCCATTCGTCGGCCATACTTTACAGATGAGCTGGTGCATGCGCCCTACCAGCTCATCTCCAACCGCTTTAAATAACTGAGCAGACGGCCTGCGCCTGTGTCTTTTAAATGTCGATATTACATGCTTAGTTTCATCTAGGTCGGGTATACGCAATTCTCTTGTATCTTCATCTGCTGCGAATGATCATTCTGTCTGACAGCGCTGTCAGATCTATCCTCGCCGTTGTACAATCAACAGAGATAGTCTTTCCATATTCTCAGCATCAACTGTGACCCTCCTGCTGTCCGTCTTCATCCGTACAGGCTTCTTCTTTGGCTTTATTTTTCTGGCCTGTTAGTTTTACTTTTTAGTAAAGCTTCCGAGCGTCATTCCTGTGGTAGCATCTCTCTATCTCCCGGCTTTTCGTGCTCTCTTTTTTTCTTCCTGAAAAGCGTGCACTCCCCTCTCCTTTTCTGCACGTAGAGCTCACGAGCGGCTCTCTTCCGTCTGCATAGCATGGCTTTGTAGGCAATTTGCTTTTCTACATTGATTTGCTCACATTGCTCATAAAACAAGGGGTATTTAACTGGCGGCGGACGGAAGCCCAACACATCTAATTCACGTCACCTCTTCGTCAATCTTGGCGTCCACTGTGTGGCACTTAGCTCCGTCCTGCTGGAACCACATGTCGTCTAGGTCCATATGGTTCAAATTGGGACATAAGATATTGGTTATCATCGTTCTGTAACGCTCGCCATTGAAGGTGACCGCCTCACCACGTCGTTTACTAAAAAGTACGGATCAATAACGCCGCCGGCCCAAACCTTATGAAACCTAATAAAATGAAAAAGGAAAATGGAGAAATCCAAACCAAACGGTAATTTTGTGAGGATTCATTGTCACCTGGTAAACATCGCGTGGGTTGGTGTCGTCCCATATATGGCAGTTTTTCTTGTTAACACAACCATTCACCAAAAATATCTATGGTCATGAACTTTGGGCTCCGTGGTCAGTTGTATCTTATACGGATGTAGGTCGAAGTCCTGACGCGAAATTCGCCAAGTTAAAGTCTGCAAAAGGCCCAGATTTTGTGAACGACGGGAAATCGTACACTTTCATTGACCGCGGCGATGTTTTAGGCCGATCTTGCGTTCCTTTGACGTTCGAATTTTGGCTGATGGATTTTCTTAAAATCCACCAAACGTTGAAGAGTCGATTTATAAGGACCACCACGTCTAACGTAAAGTGGGCGCAACGCGCTCAGCGTTTGCACTAACGAACACTCTTTTCGATGATGAAGTTTTATAATTTAAACGTGCTGTTCAATCGTATGTTAACTTGCTATGGTGATTTGGTATCAGTAACTAAATATTAAACAACAGATTTGACCCGAGCATATTGAAAACTTCTTTACTTTGGTAAACAAATATATAATATAATCGCCGGTCAATCAATATCATATGTGATTGAGAGCTAATCAACCGGATATACAGACATTTTTCAGATATGTTTACCAACAAAATAGTGAAAAATCATACATAGGAATTGAACTAGTATGTTATAACCAGAGAAATTATAAAATACCAATTACTTTTTGAACAAACCTCGTATGTTGGTGCGTCGTTTTAACTAAAATGTTTATTTTTCAATGTTGTCATATTGGTTTATTTCTGTTATTGATTTGTGACTGGGATACAACCATATCCCCGAAACCAACACAGTCTAATCCCCAGCTGTTCAGGAAATAATTCGAATTATTGTTTTGGGAACGCCAAAAATGATTGGCTGCATATTCTGTACAACCAAATGGACCAATCGGACGTTATGCTTCGTTGGGATGATAGGGCAAATATTTGAATAATTCGTGACCTATATTCCTGTCCTCTCTTAATTAGGGAGCTTATGCGCTAGTCATTTTGCATCTGATGTTTATTTGATGAACGAATTTGGTTCGTTAGACGCTCTGGCGTACCCACTACTGTACAATATCCGGTCATCATTTCTAGGGTTCTTAAAAACAAAATATTATAAAAACAGCATCCCTATGCACAGCGCTGGCATAACTACAATATAACATATTCATAAAGGAATTTATTTCTCGAAAAATAAGCTGAGCAGCATGAGCACAATTCTTCATCATCACCAGCGTTACCCTTGTGACCAGCCTTCCCTGCTTTTTGTAAATCCAATAAAACAACCAGAGTAGTGTATATATGTAGGAGTGCATTTGTATGTGGGTGTACTCGTGCTTACAAGGTTCAAGGTAGCGCATATTTTCTTCGGCTAGCTCTGCGTTGCTTTGCGTTTTCTATGCACTTTCACCGGTTTTTTCACTCGGAATACTTTAGTGTTTCTGCTTTTTGTTTTATTTTTTGCTTCCATTCTGCTTTACTTCTTGGTTATGCCTCGTTATACACATTTCAATTATCCATTCCGGGTGTTGGGAACACACCTTACAACGTCTCGACAGTCGGTATATACGGCAGTACGATGGGTATCTCGTGTGTTCGAATCCTTTCTCGACGAGCAAATCGAAAATATTTCCATTTATTCCGCTCCATCGTCTTTCAATTAGTGAAAACATAATAGATTTGTCGCATTAATCTGCAGATGGATCTATGATATTGTGAACACAGAAATGCGAACGAGGATAGACTGAATAGTTAAGTAGATTTAAATGGAAGGCAAACCAAAAACAAATGTATCACACTCGAGCAAACGGTTGGGGAGGAGAGGGGATGGTATTATGGAGTGGAATATATGCGAGTACACGCATTTGGGCGGGTGGCAATTATTCAAGGTCGTGCCGTTGATGAAAAGTTCTTGCAGCATCCAGATTTTGAATAGTGTGGAACATACTGGTATACTTATTCTTATGGATATGAAGTGTTAAAATCTTTTTTGTTTTTTCATTCGTTATGGTTGTTGTTTTCCCTTATCAGAGGACCTATAAATCAAGCGAACATGAGAAGAAAAGAAATATCGTGAGGTTGTCGGGGGTATGAGTGGAAATTGCGTGTATGGGGTGGTGACAGGTGTCACGGTGAAGTGAACACTTGGAACAGTTCAACTTGATTTAGAGATCCTTTTAGTGGTTGAAAGTCTGTGTCTGAGGCAGGATGAACACTGTTATTTCCTTTTTGTTTTCCTATGGTGGATGTTGTGATAAGTAAGGACAGGCGACGTATAATGGCTTCGTGTTAGATGGAATGAATTAATAACAAATACGAAGCTTCATTGTAACAATTCAGAATTTAATTTTTCTTCAACACGAATATAATGTACGAAAATTATCTGTGAGTCGAGGCTTTGTGTGTAAGTTTATATGGCGCATAAACAAGAGTACTCCACCAGCAGTAATATTAATTATTATCAGCAAAAGACTGTTTTAATTTGTTGGACTATTAAACAGGGCAACTTCCATTCATTTAATATTTTTATCCAACCGAATGAATCTATAGGATCTGTCAAAAGTCGCGCCTTTATGTCAGTAGTTAATATTTTCTGAACGCCACCTTATTTTGATTTTCATTCATTTTTGATGGATAGTTGCACCGAACGTATTTTTTTTTTTTTTTTTTATATAATTCGTGCAGGTTCAAGAGTTACGCTCTTATGATGTTTGTCACACAACCTGGACGGGGTGCAGATGGTTTGTGTCGAAGATGTTCGTTCACTACTCTTCTTACTTTGCTTCCAATTGGAGAGCCCAAATTTCTTGATGTCCACGATAACTTGGTCTCTGGAGGTTCGGTCTCCCTTGCCTTCTCGAACCAGGTAGTTGGGATTCGAAGACCGCCTTTGCTGGATTTTTTCCACGAATTTTTGCCTGTGGACGTAGAGTTCGCGGTTATATCTTCTCCTCCATTCGCCTTCCTCGCAGACAGGACCAAATATCCGACGGAGAATTTTTCTTTCAAATGTGCCAAGAATAATCTCTGCTTTCTTATTTATCGTCCAACATTCAGCTCCGTAAAGCAGGACTGGCAGGATCAATGTTCTGTAAAGAGTAATTTTGGATTTCTTTGTTTAGAGTTTTGACCTTAGCTGTTTTGACAGACCGAAGTAGCACCGGTTAACCAGGGTGTCAGTTGTGGAGTTTACATTTGCCCCGAGGTAGACAAACTCCTTAACTACCCCAAAATTATATCTGTCGTTGGCTGCGTTCTGCGTTCTAAGACGGTGTTCAACGGAGCGGTTCCTAGTCCACAGCATTTTATTTTTTCTTTTAAACCAACGAGGCCTGCCCTTTCTGCGATTGGCGTGAATGCCTCTACTACGGCTTTAGTATGCGGCTTGTAAGTCGATAAAAATATGGTGAGTATCGACTTGGAACTCGTTGTTTTTTTCAGGATCTGGCGTAAAGTGAAGATCTGGACTATGTATAGTCGATTTGCCAGGCCGGAATCCATACTGGTGCATGTCTATTAGTGCAAAACGTTCACTTCTGCTTCGGAGTTGACGCAAGACAAAAGATCGCCTTTGCAAAGCTGGGTTATGGAAAACTTATGCAAAGGCTTTCCTGTCTGTCCGTCCGAATATCCGTACGCATATATCACACCAAACAAGTAGCTATGAGTCTGAAACTTGGCTGTGTTTTAGAGTATATGATACTGAATTCATATCGACCGGTTTTAGAACCCCAGCTAGGTTCCTGAGATCCAGGAAAAATTTCCAAAATTCAAAGTAGAAGAGCTGGTGTGCGTGCCAGTCTTCGGGCATGCTTTCATCCTTCCAAATTTGACGGATGATCTGGTGCATGAGCTCTACCAGAACATTACAGCCAGTTTTAAAGAGCTCAGCATGAAGACCATCTGACCAGCATTTTGTAAGATTTTAGTTTGTGTGACTTCTTCTAAACTGCGTGGGGGAATTATTTCTTCGGCTGGCGCTGCACTGAAAGTCCTGCTTAAACACATTCACTATTTCCTTGAACTTTGAGGGTGTGAAGAATCTTCTCTTTTTTCGTAGTAGTTTCTTTTGCTCTCTTCTGGCTCTGTACTCTTCGCGCTACTCATTTTTTTTTTCCGTCGCACCGCCTTCGAGTGTGCTTCATTCGTTGTTCGCTTCCTTTCTGCACATTCGCTATCGTCGGGGGTGGTCGGTAGCCTAGGGTGGGGTTAGCTTGAGGCATATGGGAGAGTTTTTCGCTCAGCTGCTCTCTGTAGTCTCTGGCTATTTCCGGTGCGTGCAGGGGTCCAATGTCTAACCTCCGACTTGTTGGTAGGTGCAGCTTATTATGAAAATCTTAAAAAAACTATTACACAATTCTTGAGTTTTTGTGCTGAATATCCGTCCAAATAAGTCAACAATTCAAAAGCTTAATGAAAAAATTGGTAAAACGAGTTCTGAAGATCGAAAAAAGTCTGGCAGACCAAAAAAGTCGACGGTCTACCTAGAAAATTGCAGCTCTAGCACAATGGCACTGAAAAACCTTTAACATCGGTATAATGAAGATGCAAATAAAAGAGATGTGACAGTCACATGAAAAGCAAAATCAAAGGATGGACGATTTGTGTGTGGCTTCAGCTTTTAGAAATAGTCGAAGATAATTGTTATTTTCAACAGAATGAAAGTCACGCACACCTCAATACCTTGTCCTAAAGGGCTAAGTGACAAACTGGCACAGTTAAATTACTTTCTTAGGTGTTTTTTTGAAAAGTAAAGTCTATGTGGTTAAGCTAATAGCAATTTTAATAGTTAGCTGAAAAACAAAATTCGAACCGAAATCGATTAACTTATAACAATAAAGTGTAAGCGAGTCCTTGAAAATGTTGATGTTCGTAAGGTAGCCTGTAAACGTCCTCGTAAATTTTGTTGTTTTCCGCATATGATTTTTAAGAGCCATATTTGCATAAACATAAAACAGCAAATGTTTTTCTAAAAACAAATTCTTGGTGTGTGGTGATCGTAACAATAAGAAAAACCTTTACTGGTCTTCTTTGACCCTCTGGATGATATCAATAAGCTAAAAGACCTTAATATCAGTCGACATGGTGTGGCAGGACCATTGGATTCTTGTTTAGAATAAATTCTTTGAAGAATAAATTCATGAAGAAGGGTATTGATTTAGACGAGTCAAGTGTGAATGTACATTATAAGGTTGCAACAAATGCATTGCGCGTATTTTCGAGGATGATTTACCAATTGCCATAAAATGTAGAAAATTAATTTAATACTGAAACCATTATTGAAATTATTATTTGGGATACATTACTCCTTCAGTCTGCCAATTCCATTGTGTTAACATCATTGTGAGCATTTTTAACTGAATTTTGAAATGGATTTATCGAAAGATCATATTCCACGTATTTTATTTCCCGAAAAATCAGAATTGAAGTGAAGCAACGGAAGAAATCCAAAATGTGTATGGAGAGGGTGTTCCTACCGAGTCCAAGTGTCGGCATAGCTTAGAAATAATACTTTTGGCCTAAAAGATGAATCTCGTTTGGGTAGGCCAGAAGAGCTAGGCGATGAGTTTCTGCAGTCCACCGACGAAAAAAATCCCCCAAAGACAGTTTTTAAACCGGAACGTTACCGGAGATGAGAAATGGGTTCTTTACAATAACATTAAACGTCGCTACCAATGGCTTAGTCCAGAAGACCTACTAGCACGACACCCAAGAGATGGACTTCCTCACTCAAGTTTTTACTGAATGTATAGTGGGATGCTGTGGGAATATTTCTTTTTGAGCTGTTGCCTCATGACCAGACTATCACCGCAGAAGTCTGTTGTCAACAGCTGTACAGATTAAGGTCAGCACTAGAGTAGAACGGGCCAGGCCTATTTAATCACCCTCATATGGTTGGAATCACCTGCACAAATTTATAGAAGATGGCTTGCGAAAAATAGGTAAATCTTCCTCATTTGTTCACTTCAGATTTCCACTTGTCCACGACATCCGACTCTGTTCGGGATCTACAATGTACTATTCTACGAAACTCAAGCAAAAAGGAAAGAGGACAGCTTTGTATTTTGTCTTCATTCGGTCGGTCGTGTGTGTATGCTTTCTGTCTGGGTGATTTTTTATTGTTTGGTTTGTTAGTGTTATATTTTTGACAACTCACGTGTGATTCGTGACATGTGTCAAAGTCATACATGCTCAGTTAGCATGTCGTTTGGAGAAACTTACAGCGGAATAACGCTTACGAGTTATTGAATTTTATTATCAAACTTCGTGCTCTGTAAAAAATGTTTTTCGTAGTGTGTGACCAATTTACGGTTATCATAATCGACCTACTGAGCAAACAATTCAAACCACAGTGATAAAATTTCGCACCAATTTCTTACTTTTGGACATCAAGCCACCTACCCGTGAGCGAGTTCGTAGAGAGTAAAATATTGCTAGTGCAGTGCCCCCCAGTTTTAATGATGACTTTCAATTCCTCTTGGTCTAAAATACAGCTTGTGCAAAAATTGAATTCGAACGACTTATTTGCTGAGTGGGCCGTGGGAAAGCTGCCGGAAGGCCTGTTTTCTCAACGAAAAATTGTCTACAGTGTCGAAGGTCATTTCTGATTGAATGGGTATGTTAATAAACAAAACTGCCGTAGTTACTTGATCCGATGAGCAGCGTCAGGCACTACATGAGCTGCCAATGCAACCAGAAAAATGTACTGTTTGGCTGCCTAGAATGTGCGATTTAAAGCCTTAAGAATATTTTTTATAGGAATATGTCAAATCACTCACATGCCGATGAGGCAGCATCAATTTCAGACTTGGAAGACATCATCATATATTTTCTTAACGAGATATACATAAGCCGATGTGTTGGAAAAAGTGACTCAAAATTGAACTCTATGCATGGACCTCTTAAAAAGTAACCGTGGTCAACATTTATACGGAATAATCTCTAAAAATTGGCAAGCATTGATTTATCGACTCAAATAAAAATTGTATTGTTTGATCACAAAAATCAAACACTTAAAAAATCGGCTTATTATCAAAAGAACGTCGGTATCGAATGTTCTAACGCTACAAAAGTAGTGATTTCGACATGGAAGACATGGGGCATCCCGGATTAATGAAAATTTGAAGGCATTACTGACCGTAACTCAACAAGCCATTTTCCATAGTTTAGAATGCCTTGAGAATGGTCCAACGGCATTAATAATACAATAGATGCTATACGGATTGAAAGCGAGAAAAGTCGAGCGAATTGCTGGCCTGGCGGTAAGAAGTAATGAGTTTATTACATCGTATTGTGACTGGCGATGAAAAATGGACCATTGCGATAATCCATAGCTCGGCTTGGTACGACGAGAAAAGACACGACAAAGTGATTTAAGATCTACCAAGAAGCATTGAAATGTGCCGTTCACCCGTTGTATTCTCGGACCGATGACCGATGACCTGACCGACCCCGATTTTTCAAAGAAACGAAAAATTTTCAGGTTTTCCAATGCCGAATTCATATGCTACACAAAATGATGGGTATAAGTTGTAACTACCATGGCCAATACCTTCAAGAATAAACATGTAACCATTTTTCTGCAGTAAAACTCCATTCAATTCCCATTTGTAAAGCTGAAAAAAAATGTTTCTTTTTCTATTTTCACCAGTTTTTAAATTCTTCTCCTGTCGACCATGTCATTGAAATAAATCTATCGCCGGTTTTCGTTATCAAACCTCCTTCAGTAAGAAAACACATTCGACAGTACTTCTTCCGTTCAAATTGCCTCTCCCTAGCATTGTTCAACGGTGCGCTACCGCATCGTACCCACATAATACGTAAAATACATAACTAGCTCAGCCTATCCTTAAGAGGTTTCATCCCAGAAATTCCTTTCCGGCACATAAAGTTGACCGTAAAACTCGAAAAATAAAACAGACTAAGACTCATGTACATATTGATTATAGCAACCAACAACATACGTAGCGCGACTCTTTTGCCTAACAACACCGACTATAAACGACGATTGCGGTAATAGAAAAGCAAAAAAGAAAGGTTTGTTTTCCAATTTCAATTGCCTCCACTTTTCATATTCATCATCAATTTGCGATAAAAAAAAACAGCAAAAAAAAAAGTGAAGATAAAGTACGCTTTTCCTCGGTTAGTTTGTTTTATTGGTCCCCTCTCTTGCATTTGATTCTGCTTTTATCGATTTATGCTATGCTTGGACGTAGTTGTCGTTACCTGGTCGATCTGGTTTGCTCCCTTTGAACCAGCGCGTGGGTCTAATGCAATTTTTTTCATTTCGTAAATCACATTCATAGCGCAAGGCTATATACTACATACTTCTACCCTACTCAGATGTAACCGCATCAGATGAAACATGTGACTCCCTTAAAATTGAATGTAAAAAAGCTAGAGGGTGAAAAAACAACCCTTTATCCTTCTTTGAGCTAGCTGCGTTTGAGTGACGATTAAGTATACGTCGTCTACCCACTCGAGATGCTCTTGGATGGAGCAGTTTGGAATTAATTACTTTTGCATTAAGTCCTCCAGTTGGTTTGACTGCCGCTTGGAGACCTGTTCTAGAGTGTTCTCTTGGTTGGAACCGTAAATTACTTCTAAATTGATTCATTTAAATGAAGTTTTTGGGAAAAAAGTGCTATTTGCTCAATCCGTGAATAGTATTAAAAAAAGTTGAAAACCACTTTGCACAAGTGCATTAAAGCATCGTGATTTCAATGACAGTGAGGAGAGTGAAAAATATCGCCTGCAAAAGTGTACTTTTCATCATAGAACGAAATTGACGTAACTCAGGAGACCGCTTCGGGTCCGAACTTTTTATTCCCATTTAAAAACAACAGCAAAATGGAACGCAGATACTCGGATCGAATTCACCCGTTGAACTCACTACTATACACGGCAACCTTTTGAACCCCCACTTTACAGTGATCAACCTATGGAGGACTAACATAAGTTTAAGACGACGTTGCGGTAGATGGAGAAACTTTATTTAATTTCTCTTGAAAGAAACTTCATTTGTACTAAACGTGTTGTTCATGCTTCGGCAGAATTTATACTAAAATCGGAGAACATTAAAATGTTTCGATTCATATTCGACAGACCCTTGTAACGGTTCGCTCCGTTGATCAATTTTCTGTGCACTGCCATTGCTTTGACTCAATAGAAAGTTAGTCAAGTGTAAATTAAGTCCTTTCTAACAAACACAAATATCGCTTTCGGGGGATTTCCCTTGCTGGTAAGCACCATGTCAAGTCGTCCCAGTTTGCCAATATGTCATGAACGAAGTCACGTTTAGAGATACGACGTTAATGAAAATATAACATTCTTTGATGCCGTGATTAGAGGAGGAACATTCAAAAGTTGTCGATGATTTTGAGTGTGTAGTCTAGATGCCCTATTTTTCTTTATTTCAGATGATTATTAACAAGATAGTTAGGTAGACAACGATGGGTGTGAGGTGCCATAAACGCTAAGGCGCCATCCCTAATTTTTGTTAAATAGTTAGTTCATTTTGTTCTAAATACACTAGTTGCTACCTTTCACTCGTCATTCGTTATACATAGCAATATACCAAACATGTACCTATACATAATTGATGTATTCTTTTGCTTATGTTACTGATCGTATGTAAAGTAAATTCTTATTCCCTTTTGTTAAGTCAAGAGAGTCAGACGTGTTTTTGATTTGGTCCAAAGTTGAGAGAGTTTGAGAAAGTCTCGGAACTATCATTGTAAATCAGGAGCTGGTAATTTGAAATCAGAATACAGGCCTTCTGCCATATTCTTTCTTGAACAGGAAGCGCCATTGCGCTGTACTGCTAAATAATGGGGTAAAATATTTCGTTGGAATCGGTAGAGGTCTAAGGAATAAGGCTTTGCCGAAGGCGCATCACTTAACCAGCCAGCCATATGTGAGGGTTGGAGGCACAACGTCTGTGTACATCTACAGAGTCAGTCACTACTGATAATTATACTGCAGCTGCAGCTATCGTAGCTTCTATAACCCGGTTTTAAAGGCTAAACTTCCAGCTGAGCGAGTCTGAGCTGACGACCAAATGTATGACATTAAAAACTAGCGGATAGGGATAGAGTCTTTTTAGCTGTAGACATGGCTGTAAACGTCGGTTTCTTGTTATTTTTATCTTTTGTTTTTAGGTTTAAGGGCTATATTTCCACATGAATTATTCATTTACGATGTTTTACTTTCAAAGCAAAGTGCTTATCTGCAGATGGTTTAATTGCATTCAGCTTTGAAGTGATTTTAAATTACAAGATTGTAGTTAACCGTGATTAATAGCTAAAGCTTAAGATTGTTTCAGTGAAATTCATATTCACAAATTTAAAACTCTAATATACAGAATGAGATTAAATTAAGTGTTTTTTTCTTTCAATTCTGTCTTACTTTTTAAAAGATGTGAAATAACTTCAAACTGCGGCAACGAATTTATTAAAATATGGATAGTAAATCGTAGTTCTTGATCTCCGCAACAGTCCTAACTACTGGTACTTTAAGCATCCTTTGGAACCGTTTTCTTGTATTTAGCTTGGGGTTTATGGGTTGCTGAAACCGTTGACCATTCATATAGTGTACTAATATTGTCTTCTGGATGATTATTTTAACATCTAAAACTTTGAAATTGTAGTTATTAGGTTAGATATTTTAGCCAGGTGGGATTTGACTGCATTTCCCCAGAGCAGAATCTCATATCTAATGCCCGACTTGCCAACGTGTATTACACCTGCTTGCGTACCTCTCGATGTTAGTATCTTAAGTTGAAGACGCAGGACATTTATGTGCCCATGCCAAAGAAAATATTCGGTAGCTCCGAGGTAACTATTTAATGATTTAATACTTTTGACTATCTCAATCACCAGCGGATACTGTTGAAAAAGTTGAGAATTGTTCGTTTGCTTGGATAGGATCCGAATGTGCATCACTTTCATTTTGGTAGCATTTATGACCGGAAAGTTATCATTCAGATACAGCATTGAATTCGTCTTGTAGTATTTTCACAGGGAAATGCAAATTACGCAAGGCAATTACACAATTCTAGGTCAAGGGACCTAATTCGGAACCTTGCGGCACATCACAGTTACTAGCTTTTTCTTTGCTCAAGGTGTCAGACACCTTGACTTGAATTATCAATCAGAAATCCTGCGAGCCAGTTTACCAGGACTCCTCTCAATCCCTTTCTACTGACATTTTTTACAAGCTTTTCAAATGTCAGAATATTGAACGCTTTGCTAAAATTGATAAATAGTACAACTACATGACGGTTTTGGTTTAGGCCTGCATTAACCGCATTGGTAAACTTCCTCAATAATGCTTGGCTGGTCTTGCGTTTTTAAAAGCCCTATTGGTCTGGGTGTACCACTTTGTGTTTCGAAATGAAAAAGAAAAACGAATAAACAAGTACAAAAATTCAAATTGGGTTAGTAACCATAAAACTTGAAAATTGTCCTTGTTTATGGACTGGGTGAGAAGACTATTTGTCAGTTTTCCCTGCCGTTTTTTTTTTATCATTAACAAAACATGTTTCTCTATCCGACGTGTGGTATTGTTTGTCACTTTATACCGACAATGATTCGTTAGGCTCAGATCAGCTTTTATATATGGTACATGTTACGTATTGTATTTGAGGACATATTGAAATTAAAGCTAATTTCTTTATATTTTTTCACGAAATATATTATATTTCCATGGAATTTTTTATACAACATTGATTACAAAATTATTAAATAATAATACCAGTAATTAAAATATAATTATTAAATAATAAAACGCCAGTGACAATAACCTGTTCAACACTGAGCCGGAAACGACTACATGCCAAATCTCCTTATTCCTACTGACCGTGCTGGCAGTTATAGCATCCCGCCCTCAAGAAATGCTGTTGTGATGATATAATAATCCTGAAGTTTAAGGTCTCGGGAACTAGTAGGCTATACGTTGGAGGTAATGTGGTTATGGACATTTCCGGCCATCCAATTTTATGTGACTATCGCTTTGTGTGATGGAACAGAATCCATATGTATGCAGAGATTATGTATGGTCTGTTCCTGCGTACACTATCAATGCAAGGTTTCACTACGTTTTCCAAAATCTCGATATAAGGACAGTTTTAACCCGATGCCCTTAAGGAAAGAAATGAGGTGACACACAACTCCTAAAACCATGACAGTAGATGGAAATTTTGTATATACAACATGGGGAATCTTTGTAGGATCTGAACATAGCCACCTATAATTTTTGCAGTTGGTTTTTTAGTCTTGATCAACACCTTTTTTTTTTTTTTTTTTTTTGAGAAAAACCACAACATTCTTAGGTGCTTAAGATTGCTCAAAAACTCTTTGCACGGATAGTTCTTTTTTCCCGACTTTGTGCCGTCATAAACTGTCGCTGTAAGATTTATAGCGAAGGTCTTTGTGGACAAGTCGACGGATTGGGCCCTACGAAACTCTTAATGTTCTTAAGGTATTCATTGATTTCGAAGAGTTTTCGTTAAGAATCGCTTGTACTTGTTGAAGAAATTGTGTAGTTAGTTCTAATAATGCTTGAACGTTCATCATTTTTTTTTACGCCTTGCATCAGATTCTTTATCATAAGCTGATGCTTTAAGCCGAGCTAATAAGAAAGAAAAACAAAAAAAAATTACCTCGAGAATGTTCTCAAATACAACACGCAATCTGTATAGTTACACGTATTTTCCCATTCTCAAGTCAGAGATAGTTGTTAGTGGGGTTTCTTAAAGTACAATCGTCTCTTTCCTGGCTTAAAAGGGATAAAGGGATTACATTTAAAAGGAAGCACTACGTTTCCTCAGGTTCGCGTTAGAAACACATATTTAATGTTTTATTTTGTATTGTGAAAAAGAGGGAGTTTTCTCTTTTGCACAATCGTCCAAATCAACTCGGTCATTGTTGCTTTCCATTTGGGATTATTATTATTAAATTAAGTGCTCTTCAATGGCACTTACCTTAGAATGAAATGGTTAAAACTTCAAATATTATTTTATCTCAATCTCGGCATTCGAAGTTTCTTTTTCCACCGAGAACCTCTTCATTAGATCACCAAGGTTTTTCGAATTTCAGTTAATTGCTTTTACATACTCTGTCTCATCTTCATGAATTGTATCGAATGGTATTGGCAAAAGGTTTCATTAACACTCAATTGCTTTCCACTGAACAAAGCTCTGACCGGGCTTTAAACCACAATGGGCCACAACCATGCATTTATCTATCTTTCCTAAGCTTTGGCACCGCGAAAACGAAGCCCCAAAAAAAAAAAAAAAACACTAAACCAATTAAATTGAATTTTAACTCAGCTGTAGTCCTTTGTTCTTCGGTTCTGCTCCTGAAAGCCGATTAGCAAAAGTTTTCGGAATACTGAATGCGAAAATCAATTTTCAATATTGTTCGTTTGGCGAGTGAGTTTTTGACGCCAGCTAGCAGGATGTACACGTACATCGTTCGTTTTTAATGGGTTTATGGTATTTCAATTGAATTTCGGTTGTTTGATTTTTATTTCTTGTTTTGTGCCGGTCGAGTTGTTCTGGAATATCACTTTTTCGTAAAGATGTTGAATGCTGAAAAGGCGTTATTGATTCTTGTGGCAACTTGTGAAATATTCGGTATATTGTTTGTTATTTGGTTTTCCAAGCGTTCGCTGCCGACGGAATTAGACTTTTGTGGGGGACTACTTACGAGTAGGTGCTGCTTTAAGGGCAATGTGATTTCATTATAAAGAAAATTTCAATCAACATAAATATTTATTTGTTTTGTGAAAACATTCCCGATGCGTTTAACCCAGGTACCCGGCACTCATAGGTGTTAGTCTTGCGCAGGCTGCGGGACCCAGCCTTCGTCCTCACTATCGTAATCATTTACTTAGGAAATTTTATTCTAGATACTTTTTCTCACCTCACTTTAAAAATGACAAACATGTCTAAATCGACTAAACTCAAACTATACTGAACTACATTTCCATAGTATTACATTTAATACGCTGCAGAAACGACAGAAATCGGCCTTGACATTCCTGTCGATGTAGGGAGGGTGAAAAACCGCACATTAGGATGTTTCGAAGAAGACATGCGTCTTAACCGAAAACTTGGTCTCGTTGCTTTGGTACTCAGTTGCTTTTTTAATTTAAAGAAAACGCAACTGATAAGGGTAACTCTGTGCCTAATATTCTCGCTGATATCGCCGCAGATTGTAACTTAGCCAAGATATGAATTATAGATGAAATTCTTTTTACCTCAAATTATAAAGGGTGTTTTGTTTAGAGGTATACAAATTCAATATAAAATACTTGAAGCTGGCGTTAATGTCTATGATATTAGCTTTATTTATTGTTTAAAAATGACTTCAGACATATTTGCGTTCGGCTAGCTCGAATGAAGCGCAATCATGAACTCAAATTTTCGACAAATTTATCGAGCAACTGGGGCCGTCTATCAGCAATAACACGGCAAATGTTGACGTCTCTGGTATATCGGCATAGTAACTTTACAAAACTTTACAAACGCGCCGTGTGGTATGTTGCGCCATCTTATTAAAACCAAAGCTCTGTCACATCAATACCAACTGAAAAACGAGGGTCAGAAATCATGTTTCTATAGCGCTCTCCATCAACGATAACATTCTGACCTGCATATTCTCAAATGAAATATGGACCGATGATTCTACCAGCCCATAAAGCACACCAAACAGTGAGATTTAATGGTTGTAAGGGTGACTTGACAAAGGCTTCTGGGTTTTCTCCACTCCAAATTTGCAATTTTTTTTTGTTTAACTATATATCCATTTAACCAAAAAGGGCTTCTTCGGAGAATAAAATTTTGCTCTGATAATGAGGATCAAGCTGAATCATGTTTTCGGCCCATTCACCGAAACTACGATCTGAATAATGGTTACGCGGTTTCAACTCTTGCATACGCTTTTAAACCCAGATTTTTCCCTAAAATCTTCCACAAAGATGTTGCACAGTTTTTTCATATAAGAATTGTTCTTGACTATGGACAGACTTGAATTACAGACTAACTATTGCACCACGACCACCCCCCTTATGCTCGCAAATGCTTCATTATTGTCTCTCTGCGTTCATCGAATTGCGTTAATATCGTTTCTTTATTGAACAATTGTATTCAAGTTGGATTTTGAAATATGAAATTAATTTATTCGGTTCCAACTAAGATCTGTTACATTGTGACCATATCCATTGAAATGTTTTAACCACAATAGGTGTATTTTCTGTTTGTGTCTTTCACTTTTTATACATATCACCTTGCTAGATTGGGTTAAATTATATCTTAGCTGCTCAAATGGATTTTAACAAAGTCAGATGTTTTAGACAACTTGCATCTTTCTTTAAATCCCTTTAATCTTGTTTATGATTATAACTTCTAAATTTTTTTCTAACACTTTCGAAAATTCTATCCTAATCACCTCTTCATTTGGGCATTTGTTCGCGTGTCTTATCATTATGCTGCTCATGGTCAAGTGGTTCCATTCAAAATATCTAACAAGCATACTAACTACTTCTCATAGTAGCGCTAACGACCAACAAAGATAATAATAGAAATAAATATTCGCCATTGACACTGCTTAACCAAGCTTGCGCAAGTAATCCTTTCACGCCATCCCAATTCTCAATGTGATCCAGATATAGAGATAGTTAAATGAATATCAAACAATTCATTGTACTGAACAACTCTATTCAAATACTTTTTCTGTCGTCTTCCTATCCCCTTCAATCGTCGCTCTCATTTCTTTTGCATCCTCCAATGAATTAACTCCGGTTTCGGTTAAGATTTCAAATACACAGCTATGTAGATGTGCGAGTATACATATCTACTAAAAGAGAAACAAAGCCTAATGTGATCAAAAAGACAACGACACAGAAAATGGAGAAGAACAAACGACGAATGAATTAGCTTCGAAGATCTCGACATCGACGAGACTAAAGAACAAAAGAGCAAAAGAAAAGAATTTGATTATCCAGAGTTGGAGCCGACAACAACGACGACGACGAAGTGGAGGACGCCAACGATGCTAATGATAATGGTAATCATTTCGATGCCTGTGACGACAATGTCGTTGTCAGCGTCAACAGCGACGAATATGAGGAGCGAACCCTGATGAAAAATCAGCTGGAGTTAATTTCACAAGCAATTTAGTCATATGTTGTGCGCCTACATATATCATATCCCACACATACGCTTGTCAGTGGTAAGAATAAAGGAAACCAGCAGTAGGATGCAGGCACAGACTATGTACTCTGCTACCAGCGCATAGGGCGGCTTCAATAAGCAGCCGCAAAAGCTACCAAAGGATAATGAACTTTTGTGTTATAATTTCGTTTGAATTGTTTGTTTGTTTATTTGTTTATACCCACAATGATGTAGGTAGGTAGTTAGGGCGATTAAACGAAGTTACTTTGTAGATGGTGCGTCGCAATGTGGTGCTCAGTCGGGCGTAGTGACTTTTGTGCTCCATAGAAACTTGAGTACGAGCTGAAGAAGGGATTGACTGTAATTTATGTTCTTGGCTTTTTGTCTTTTCCGCGCTGTTGATGGGGAAGGTCGAGGGCCTTTACGAACGACTTAATTGATTGCTGTTATTTGTTTTATTTCTTTGTAGAGGATTCAAGGGTATGAAAAGGAACATGTATTTTCCGGATAGAATTGTATGTACTCGTTATAAATGGCTTATCAGGTGAACTTTTTCCTAAAGGATAGAAGATTTGTAGTTCATCTAAAAAGCAGGTAAGTTGGAGTTGGGGGTACATGTAGTAGCCGAAGTGTTAGAATTGTTGTTATTTGGTTTCATTTATAAGCATCAAAATAAATGCGGTTCTTGGGAAGAGATACATTTTGACTGAACTTAACTACCTGTAGCCTTCTGAGTAGTCGACGTGGTCTTTTTTGCCAAAGCTTATTCGTAATAAGTGCGAATAAAAGCAATTTCTTATTTAATCCACTGTTGACGGCATAGCCTTTTGTTATTTATGTGGGTTCTAAAACGATGAATACGAAATTGTCGAACTATTTAAAAGACAGTCAAACAGCTGTCAGCTCTCTCAGGGTCGTTTCAAAACCTAGTTTTGTGACGGTATACGGCGAAGTAGTATCTTGGGTTTCCAGAGAACTAAAAGTATGTAGACTAGTCGAAAACCTAGTTGTTCGTGTTGAATAGTACATAATTTGTATAAATATGGATTAGGACGATTATTTTCACTACGAGTGATAAATTGATCGCAAATTCCTGAAATTTATCGTGCACAACATAAATAAACGAGATAATGATTGAAAATGGAACGATAGGCATCTGAATTTGTACTAGGCACGGTTCGAGGGGTGGAGGGCATGTTACCTATATGTATTCCACTGCACTAGATGTAATCTTGGCGTGGTGCTGTGTTTTTCTTGTAATGACAATCAGAGCATTTCGGGGAGCTTAGTGATAATGAATGGTAATATAGTGCAAACGAGAAAAGCCTGGCAACTATTCCAATATTTAAGTGATAAGGGTGGAGGCAATGGACAGCAGAGACAAGTACCAATTCGTTACGACCTTCTAAGAAAAGGATTCATGTTGCATTAGACTTTTTAAGCTAAACTCTGTAGGTCTTTTCAAGAAGAAACGGGAATTGGATAATTTGTCTGCTTTTTGGTGAACTCATCTAATCTGGAATTTCCGAGGTCAGTACAAAATGTTTTGTTGAGCTGAAAATATTGAAAGACTGTGGTTACTTCTTTATTTATTTTTTACAAAGTAGATCTTTAGCTGTTAGGTTATAACAGTTTGCTTACCGATTTGGCTCGGTGACAAGGTGCAGTTATTTAAAATGTGCTTGTCAGTATATGAATTATTCTGGTTGCAAAAACTCCCTTATTATATATTTTTGAGCATTCACAGTTTTATTAACAAAGGGCAAAAGGGGCAGAGCGTAAAAAGAAAATCATCACCAAACCATTTGGCTTGAGGAAACCTCATTCTGTTAACTCTACGCTCATCCTTAAACCTTTCACCTGCTGATCGTCGAATGTATTGCAAATTGTCGGCACACAACAAATTAAATATATTTTTGTCGGACCATGCCGCACATCTCCAATCATCCTGCATCCAATTTTCATACATTTTTATCCATGCCAATTCGGCTGTTTTGATTTTTTGGCTAAGAGAGGCTTTGGCACACACCACGTCGGCCCCAAGGGTGCGCGAGCGAAGGCGGGACAGTCGCCGAGAAAGTGTTCTGCTGTCTCATCCTGCTTGCAACACACAGCACATGTCGTTTCACTGATGCCAAACGGAGAAGAGATGCTTAGCAAAAGGCCCATAATGCACTCACAAATCTTCTGCAATCAATTCTCCTTAAGGATAGCGCTTAGTTATTTGCATCCTGGATATTCCCTCCATCTACCATTGGCCCATTCGTTGGGTCGTCGCATTAAAGACACAATCGTTGATGTAGGATTTGATCGTGAAAGCTGGTAGACTTAAAGCGAATTCAGGTCCTGAGAAACTCTCCTCTAACCTCATTCTAGCGAGATCATCACAGATCTCATTTCCTGAAATCTGGGACCCATACAAGCCTTAGTCAATTGTTGCAAAAGGTCTTAAGTTCATGAAATAATTTGGAGCTGGTTAGAGGGTTGGAGACTGAAGCTGAAAACGCATGCCAGGCGGCTGAAAATGGGAATAGTGTTTATGACACTAATACTTTATCAGCCAATTACGTCCAGTTTTGTTTTTGTCGATTTCATGCCGATAACTTCAATGTCAAAGATCGATGTCACGCTTTAGAAAGCCAATTTCGAAAATGTCGATAAAATCATAAATTTCGTCGAATCTGATCGTCATGTAAGCACTGTTTCGATTGCTAAGGAGCTAAGCATTGAACAAAACGCCGTAGCTCGATGTATGGGTGCCACACAAGTTATAGTAAAACAGTCTCAAGGACCGAATTTGGATCTTCGAATTGCTGTTGAAAAGCAACAAAATTGACTCATTTCTGAAGGGGATAGTGAGTGGTGGATCACTTACGACAATTTCAAGCGAAAAAGATTGTGATCGAAGCTTGCTGAGCTGACCCAAAGGCCACCAAGTTAGAATTGACGGCCAGGGGGATAATTTATTATGAGCTGCTCTCCTGCGGCAAAACTCTTAATCCGGACTTGTACTGTCAACAATTGGATCGTCTGAATCGCTTTGGTCAATAGGAGTTGAATTGTGTTCCGTCACAACAGTACCAGAAGTTGGTTTCTAGGTTTTTATGCCTCTCCTTATATTCCAGATCTTGCACCAATTGATTACCATCTGTTTCTGTCCATGGCGAACGATGTTGCTAGTGAAAAATTTGTCTCAAGAGCTCAAAAGAGTCTTGAGAATAACAATTGTCCCTTTTTTGCCAACAGGACGAAGGCTTCTATGAGAGAAACACAATAGAATTACCTTCAAAATGGCAAAAGCTTCCGAATCATTCTTACTTTGCTATATAAAACCTACAATTCCATGCAAAAATAATAGAACGTGTTTTATTCAACGAGTAACTGCTTAATAAAGGATTTGATAACATTTTAAACTGGAACGTGGAACTGCCAAGGTGTCGTAAGTGCACTGGTCTCTTATTATCAATGGTAAAAGACTTTGTAATTTTGAGTGGAAAAAATCTCAAATGTATATTTACACACACACGCAGGCAACTTAAAAAAAAAACGATGAATTGTGGTTCTATATGCCTTTAAATGTAAAGATATGTCACTATTTTCAATTTGTAAAATCAGAATCACTACAATGGGAAATTAATAAAACCTTAAAGGACTTAAGCAAATAAGATTAAAAGTTAAATACAATTCCAAAAGCGGAATTCTAAAAGTCTTCCAGGGGATAGGAAGAAATAATGACATAGTTGTTGTGCCAATTAATTGTAAACCCACATATTATGTCCCTAAGGTTCAAAAAGTATCAAAAAATTCACCCGAAACAAGTCACAGGGGTAATTTCCAGTCACATGGTTTAGGGCCGTTGCATCAAGTAATCCCAAAGATGCTTAGTTAACTGCTACGTGAAGCCTTTAATTTTGCTTCACAAATGTCACAGGAGTTTCGGAATTCATGGCTAGCTTCAAAGTACAATGTGCCGCAAAATTAATCACCCTATCGGAAGATGTTATCATTTTTGCGTTGTAATTGGCGTCGTACGTCAATCATATTTGACATTTGTGAACTAGACACCAGTATACAAACAGACAAGCAATGGAGCGCTATACTCCGCAAGAGCGTGGAATAATTGTGTCGATGTTTTTTTACCAATAATCGGTCGGTGGCGCACCAAGAATTTCGACGTCGATTTCCTAATCGTGTCACGCCAACTTGGCAATTATTCAGGTGCTTAGCTGCTCGTCTCAAATAGACTGGAACCACAGGAGACCATGCAGGGCGTGGCCGCCATCGGATTGGTTGTTCGGCCCAGAATATCATGGGTGTGGCTGTCGATGTCGCTGAGAACGAAGAAACATCAACCAGACGACGGGTCACGCAATTTGGCATCACCAGACGGAACTACAGCGAATTATATGAAAGACTTACACATGTTCCCGTACGAAGTGCAAACAGTGCATTAGTCAATGCCTGCTGACAGTCAGTCGCGAGTGAAGTCAAGCCATCCTTAAACTCAACAACGAAGAGGACGATTTTGTGTCGAAAATCATCATGAGCGACCAAGCCCATTACTAGTTTAGCGGTTACGTCAATAGGCAAAATCTTCGTTTCTGGGACACTGAAAACGAGCTATTGGGTCACCCTTTTTTTGAGGACACTATGGACAATATGGTCACTGTTACTTGCAAAGGCTACTGGGCCGTGATAAACGACTTCTTACTACCGGTATTGGATGAGCGGAGCTTGGTGAACATGTGGTTTCAACTAGACGGTGGAACCTCGCACATAGCACGAGCCGCAATTGATATTGTGAACGAACCGTTTCCTGGTCGCGTAATCTCCCGGTTTGGCGGTTTGGCATGGCCGACAAGATCGCCCGATTGAACCATCCCAGACTTCTATCTTTGGGGCTACTTGAAGTCACGGGTTTATGCCAACGAGCCTCATGCAATCACAGCCCTTAAGGGGAATTTTCGACAGGAATGCAAATAGGTATCACCGGAATTCTTGCGGAAAGTCATGGCAAATACGATAAAACGGGTACAAATGCTTATCAAAACTGGCGGCAGCTACTTGACGGATATAATCTTTTCCACTTAATAGAAATGTAATGTAATGTAAAGGTCCAAATAAAGATTTCCATCACTCAAAATCATTTTTTTTTTATTTAGTAAAAAAATAATTCAAAAACAAAATTGATTGATTGTTTGATGATTAATTTTGCGCCACCTTGTATTAGTAATGGAATAAGTCATGTAGCCTTTAACTTTCCAGAGTAATCTCAACTTGTGATTATATCGATAGGCTCCAAACACGGTTAACTGAGTTCAATGTTGGTAGATTGTCTTAAAACGGAGTTCTTAATACGTTTGGAATCTTGAAGCTTTTATATTTGAAGGAGATATATGTATCAGAGCACTTTCATTTAAAGAAAGACACCTTCATTTAGACTGTACTTAAATTGTACAATTTAATTTAAACCTCTTTACAAAAACTTTCATCATACAACAATCGTACAATCAATTGAGCATCATCAGATTAAATGACTTAATGTGGACAATCGACTTTTATAGTTAATAAAATACATATCAAGTGACAATAAGCAGCTAAATAGATGTTGTGTATTGTTCTAGCCCACATGGTTTTCCTATCTGCCATTTACATTTACGCCGTAATTGTGCTTCATTGCGACACACTACATGGCATTTAGTCTAGTTTACATAACAACGGGTTTTTTTCAAGATTATAATAACATCGCGGGTGGATAGATAAGCTTAAAACGTTCTCACAATATAACGTTATAGCTAAGATAAGTGCGTTAAAATCGTTTAGGTACCTATTTCACGTCAGTAGCATAAATTATCCCTTGTGTCCCCGGAAGAACCTTAATCACAATCAACTAAGACGGTTTGGCATTCTTTAATGTAATTAAAAACTCCGAGCAATCCCGGAAATAAAAAAAACAATCACCATCACTCTCGCATCCTAATTTATCGGTAATTTAACAAATGCAATCTACAAATAGCCACCATGAAATGGATGGGCTTCCTTTTTTGAAAAATCGGTGTAAGAGGTTCTATGGACCTGGATAGCTATGATCCGAAGGTAACTAGGTTTTTTCTTGTCATTGACTTTTATTTCCATACCTAATGCTATTCTGAATCCCCTAAATTGCTTTATTACCAATGGGGATGGGTCTCGTTCTTATTTAGTTTTTCTTTATAGCATAATCAATATACGTTGTCCCCAACATTAGATACACATCAGATACTCATAGGGTTGACGCTTTTCTTTCTTTTACGAAAATGGGGAAATATACGTACCTACGGCAAGAGTGGATATAAGATATTAGTATTTCCATGACGACAGATAATCCACTTAAAATGCATTGCCATTTAATAATTATTGCAAGAACGCGTCATTACTGACAGGTGATTCGATGGCATCGAATTGTCACCATCGGCCGGATGTTTTTGTTTTCATTATTGTCTCGGCTCGTGCCACGTTTCTTTGTTTATTTTTCGTATTTGAGTAAGACATTAATGGAAATGACACTAAGCCCGGGGGTGTAGTGACAACAAAAAAAAACAGTTGTCAAGCTGTGACCTACTAAAGTGCACCGCAAATTATTAAACGAACATAGGGAACATACGAAGGAATTTCTCTTATTTTTCATTGTTTACATGCTACACGCTGCATACCACGCGTCTGAACTTGAGGGTGACATTCGTTTAGTGAACACCATCGTCAACAGTTGATAGACACGGAACAGATTCTTGATGGCGAAGCTATCATTTGATTTGGTTTTTTTTACTGCTTAATGAATATCGACCACGTGGAACCAGTCAAAACAAGATAAAAATGTCACTTTTCGCTCTTCATTGAACATTAGCTGTTTTTTTTTACACTTGTGTTGTTTGGTATGCACAGTAGAAGCCGACAATGAATGTTCTTTCTAGTGAGACAGTAAGTGTGGATTTCATTACAAATATCCACAATATAAATTGCATCTATGCGTCGCTGAATACTTAGGGGCAACCTATATTGTGTATCTGATTAATCACTCTTTCTTGTTTTACTTTTTCGCTCTCCATTCCGTTGTTATAAAAGTTGCATAACTGCCTGTTCAAATACGAGTAGAATGTGTGGTATGCAAGCATAAGAAGATTCACGTGTGACCTAGATCGCAGCTGGATACTATAGATACAAGCATTTTGATAAAGTAATTAATTTTAAAGCTTTATGGTTGAATTTATACAGAATGGGATTAGACGGTGCGTTTGTAGAGAAGAAGGGAGTGAACCGCATCGGATCTGAGTCTAAAAATGAAAAAAAAAAATATAAACAAAACCAAAAGCTCATTTACTTTGATCTAAGAATAAAGTACTATTGTTGTGCTCTAATCCTTCACACTATCGAAGTAGACCAAGCACGTATGTGTTCATGGGTATAACCACAAGGACCACACATCCTACATCTAGAGAGGATTTAACAAACAGAATGTGCTATAAAGCGAAAGAATTAACTAAGCAAAATCGTATATAAATGAGTTTATTAAGCTTCAGGTGATGTTCGACAGAATCGGGATAAACATGGGTTCATATCTATGTATATTGTACCTATCCGGCAGAGGCTCTTTATGTTTATACGTCACCTGCCGTTAATTTCTTTTCATATAAAATCTGCGTCATTGCTTACACGTTCGCATGATGCGTGGGAGCTGATAGAGTGAAGGAACTTTATTGCTGACGATTATGTTTAACAAATGAGTTGTGAGAATAAAGATAATTCGGCGAATGCTGGTGGAGATTCAGAGTTAATTTTAGTTCTTTGTATTGGAAAATAATAGTCTTCAATGAAAAAGCTGATAGTGGAGGTGGTGATAAAAAGTCTATTAAATTGTACAATATCACCGTAATGAAGATCATAATTAATTCCAGCGAAAAACGATATATTGGGCTGGTGATCGAGTTTAACTTTGAGTTCGTAGAATCGTCTTTCTATACTCATTCTCGATAATGCCACACATGCATATCCACAAACTGCATTTAGTGTTTTTTATGTTTTTATTTTATTTTGAAAATGAAATGTATGAGATGAGTTACCAAAATACCTGGAGCTTCCAAATCACTTATAATATAATAATAATTTCGTCCATGCTACCAAACCAATGGCCTTAAACTTTATTTTCTGGGAACAAAAGGGGGCATAACTGAAACATCATTACAGAGTTACTTTTCACTAAAGAAGTATTTCTTCCTATCCAAAGAGCCATGATGCACTATGCCGGAAAAAAAAAACAAAATCAGCTTAATCTTCACATTCGACTGCACACCCAAGTCACTCAAATGTTACCATATTTCGTGGCGTTTCTCAAGAGTACTGAAAATGGCCCTGTATGGCTTGTCTGAGAACAGACCGAAATTTTGCCGTTCGAGGGTGGTAGTAGTGCAATTGTAATTATCACCGATTGTTGAGCGGAAGGTCTGTAGTTCAAGTCTGACCATAGCCAAGAACAATTCCTATACGGAAAAAGAAACTGTGCAACAACACCAGTTGTGAATGAGAGACGATCAAAAAATGGTGACGAAGGCATAACACTCGCAGTATAAGATCACTTCAAAATTCATACTCTGTGTGTACATTTCCAATATAACATCTTAATGGCATGGAATAAAAAAAAATACTGTAAAACTACAAACAACGCTACAAATTCAGTCGAATCACTCGAATCCCAAAACAACTACATCCGGAGAGTAGTGAACCAACATCTTCGACACAAACCATCTGCACCCCTTCCAGGTTGTGTGACAAGCGTAACTCTTGAACCTGCATGAATTATAAAAAAAAAAAAAAAAAAAAAAAAGAAGTCTGCAATACTACTGATTATCTTTCACATAAAGAAAACAAATATGGATTCATATATTTTGCGAGCAGATTACATTACGAAGAGAAACGACACATAGGCCAACAGTAGGAGCAGAAAATCTCTATGTCTGATCAAACGATAATGGTCTTAGTACAATAAGTTTCGCCAGCAAAAAAATATGATCGTGAAAACTACAACGTTCAAAAACAAGAGAATACACAAGGGTAGATAGATATCACAGGATGGAGTAACGTGCAATCAAATTGATAATTTTTTGATAGATAGAAGACACCATACAAGTACTAGACGTTAAAGCATATAGAGGAGTGGAAGAGGAGAGGAGCCAAAATTAAAAGTCGAATCAGGAAGCAACAGTAATGTATAAAAAATAACAAAATTGGAAAATAAAAGGACCTTCGTATGCGGAATCAATGCCAGGACGAAATTAATAACCGGTTCGCTCTACTAGTTGGTATAGTAACTAACGACTAAATAAGACAGGTAGAAACAGTACGGTCAACAATAAAAAGTGTAAAGGAGGCAGCGGAAAGCAAACTTAGATATTGCAAAGCCTCCAAAATAAAGCCTTGGACGAAGAATGCGAGGAAGTAATAAAAGCCTGTAAGCCTCGCCATCTCCTTCGGGATAAAAACAAGATGGGATCAGCTCGCTGGGAGGCAAGTATAAATTCCAGGTCTTCTACCTTAAATTTTGCTAACTTTTACATGGATCTCAGGAACCACAATAGCTAGGATCGCTGTGATCTCAGAATCATGTACTCTATAACACAGCCAAGTTTTAGACTAATAGCTACTCGGCAAATCTAGTTTGATATATGCGTACGGACGGATGGACGGACAGGAAAGCCTTTGCATAAGTCTTCCCTACTCCAGCGTCGCTAGTAGAAGACTAAAACCACAATGGCAAAGGAAAAAAAATGCTAAAATACAGCGAGAATGTGCTGCTAAAAACATGATACTAATGCAGGGATAAACGCTGTATGAAAAGGATGCCAGGCCAGGTTTTATTCACAACGATAATGGGGAGCTTGTCCCGGAGAACGAAAGAGTTGTAGCACAATGGGCAAGATATTTCGATAAACTGCTGAAAATACATGAAGATCCAGCAGCAATAGGAAACGGTGTTATCCACACAGCAGAGGTTTAGGTAAAAATGCCAACCATTAAAAAGAAGCAACCGTCGGCTTAAGAATAACAAGGCCGCAAGAACCGACCTAAAACAATAGGAAATAATAAAATATATAGGAGAAAATTTAACAGAGAAGTTACATGGACTCATCATAGCTATATGGATCAATGAAACTATCCCCGAGGAACCGGAAAGCTCGGTCATCATTCCCGTACTTAAAAAGGGAGACCGAACATCATGCAACAATTACCAAGGAATATCTTTGCTACCAAGTTGTAACAAGGTGCTGTCAAATATTCTCTTAAAGAGACTGACACGTAGAACGAATAGTCAAATCAATAATTAGTTCAAAATCCGAGGGAAAAAGACTGCCGCATCATAGCTGGGAGAACAATATAAGGCTGAACCTAGTAGAGATGGCGAAACATGGAAAGATCGGAAGGTTTGACGAAGGATTGTCAACAAGGCTCTAAACTTCCGAGTTCCAAATAGCCGGTAATAATAATAAAAAACAACAGATTACTGTCAAAATTTAATAGCTCATGTGCTATTGTCAAGCTATTATCCAGGCGCGCGGTGTTTCCTCAAAGTACTTATCATTATGTTATCCCCCAATTGATTTTTTTTTTGCTCGGTGATCCTCTTCAAAGCTGAGATCACTAGTGACTGGAAACGGGCCATTGAACCGTTTCAATATACCACAATAATTTGCCTAAACCGCAGTCCCATATCATAAAACGCATAGAAGATGTATGTCTTGTTAAAACGTGGTCTTTCTTTTCTGGTGCTCTTCAGGCATCCGTCTTACAAACTTAGTATAGCAAGATGAATTGAGGTTACGGTCCACTTTCGATCAATTTTACAAAGAAGGCAACCTTACAGGTTTCTTTTTTGAGGGCGGCTTTTTCTTGTGCTCCTGGCAACCAATCCGGACTGTTAGCTTCTCTTCTTAAAATTGTAAAGTAATTTTTTGGCTGATTCTCTTCGATTACTACAAGACGGCTTAAAATTATTTTTCCCGTCGTCTTCTTAGCTCCACCAGTTTTCCTAGTTTCGTACACTTACGCTTTTTTTTTTAAAGACTTTTTAAACTGTCTCGTGGATGCATCCAATTCTCTCAGAAATAGCCCTGGCTGAAAGCCCTTCTATATTCAAGAACTCAATTTCATCTTTTTGTTCACTGAAAAGCTATTTATCCATTTTTATTACACTGCACTAAAAACGTAACTGAACTGAAAATTTGGAATGGAAATTTATGCGGATGTGGGTCACAATGAGGATAAATTGGAGATTTACTGTGCTTTATTCCATTCTTTTTACTTTTTCTTCTACGAGTATTTCTTATTTATTTTCGAAACAAAAAAATAATCGCCGATCGTACCAAAGCGCATATAACATGTTTAAGCCGGGATAGATGCCTCGAGGTCAATTTGATCTCATTCAACGTTAGTGGCGAAATAAATTTATTAAAATCGTTTCAAACGGAACTCTATACTTAATCTATCGTTAGCTTAAGGCTTTTTTTTCTCGCTACGCTCTCTCTCGGCCAAGAGATATACGATTTGACGCCCCCGTAAAGGCCCTTTATTGAATTACGGTAAGCCTTAATAAAGCATTCATAAACTTCCGATAGTTATTGTTGCTATTAATGTATCGCTAGAGCTTTGACTTCCATGACAGAGTTCGTCTCACGATCAAACCTTTCATTGATTTGAATTAAAAGAAAGTAAAAAATGCGGAATTTCTGTTTTTTGTTTGAAAACTGAAGTTGATGTTGATAATAACTTTTTGGAGGCGATCTTTCTAAGACTATTTGAAAACCTTTATAGGAAGAAACATCAGTTTCGAGAAGAATATTGAGAATGCTACCTTAGATAAATGCATTTTATTTTCGAGCACATTTCATGAATATCAATATTTTTATCTTTATCAATATTGATACAGCCCGAAAGGGACTAGAGTCGTAGCTGATCTTAATTACCTACGTTGTGTTTGATTAATGTTTTCCTATAGGCGAAAGGAATCTACCGTACCGAATAGCGATTCTGAACTGAATTTCAGGAAGATTTTTCCAGTCAAGTATATTTCAGAGGGTTTTATTGTATCAGCACCCCGCAGAGGTAAGACACCGTGAAGTACAAATTGAATGACTTAGCTTTTGTGCGATTCGTACCTGTGCTTTCAGAGTTAAAAGTCAATGCAAGAACGTCTGAGTGTCCAAAGTAGTCTTTTCAAGTAATATTGTCTTTGCAATGTACCCGTGTGCAGGTACCAAGATTTTAATGGCATTTGTTTTATACTTCTTAAGACCCCTGTATTATGCAGGAACAAATTTATGCCCAATAGCTTAATACAGTATTTAGTATTCCGGACGTATACTTTTTTCTTGCTATAAATTGCAGTACCAGCAATGTCATTATCTTTCATGTCATCTCTTAAAAAAACTTATTTTCATGACCAGACAATTTCTAATGCTTATCATCGGAAGCATTTTCCATCACTTAGCTTCGCCAAACGATTCAAACAATGTTTTCAACATTCTTCCTCCTCAAGGAGAGCATTAAACTGAAACAATTACTGGAAATGAAAAAAAAAAAATACAAATAAAAGAAAATCGAAAGAAAACTAAAAAAATCGGTAAAAAATGCGGAAAAAGTAACGAGAAAAAATGAGCAGCATTACGAATGAATTAGACTCAACGAGTAATTTATGTACAACAGGATACCATTTAAGCTATAGCTCATGAATAAATCGTTTGTTTTTTTATTTTTATAAAAAAAATGCTTTCTGGTTTCATTCTAGTTCGGTTCAGTAAGCGTGGGATTGAAGAGAGGTTTTTGTTTCTTTTTGTTGTTGAAATGAAATAGACTAAAAATCAAAGTTTGCAAAATGAAGATGTAATTTTATGATAGAACGAATAATTTAGTGATATTAGCCATGTTTGGGTGTAAGATGGATTCTTTATCTAGTCTTGGATACAGAAAAATGTACGCACACATGCTATTTAGAAGTCTTAAAGTCTGTTTCTCCACAGTAGTATAAATATCTCTTAAAATATTGTAATATGCCGTTCGGCGTTGGTGATTCAAAGAAGTGCCAGCTCTGAATCTCCCTGGGCTGACGCTCTAGTAATATGGAAATATGTGTGCTATATGAAGGGAAATTGGGACAATGTTTTCTACTATTGATGGACCTAACGCCGGTTTTAAACTAAAATAAAGATAGGACATCTAACATATTTAGTGGTCCTGCTACTGGTCCACAGTGGTTAAATTGTTAGCTTGTGGCGCCGATGACACCGAGTTCGCATTTGCTGCAGATTTTGGGTCTCGAAATCATCAGCAATCCCCTCGACGGTTCAGCCAACATGACTCCTTCGTTACAGCTTTCATTCTTAATTCTGGACAATCGATCCAATCACGGTAGATTCTGCAATAACTAAAACAAATTCATTAGGATAAGATAAAACGGTCAAGTAATGGCATCTTACCATATAATTCTTCACTGTCGTACACATTCAAGACCTTCGATTTGCGAACAAATAAATATTTCGTTCACATCATGGTTTTGGAGACTTTAGTGGTTCTCCAGTTATTCCACCAGTCCATCGCTAGCTATGACTTTTTTCCCATCTTTCTGGCAATTCATGAATTTCGACCCAAGAAATTCCTCACTTACTGAGCCCAAGAATAAATTTTTGATATCTTCGACTGAAGTGAAGCGTGTTTCAGAAAGGGCCTTCTGCATGGATCGAAACAAGTGGAAACCGGTACCAGTTGACTATTTGGAAGGTGGGGCAAAACATCCCATCCGATATTTTCCAATTAAGTTTTAACGGTTGCACAATATGTGGTCGAGTTTTGTCATGAAGGAAAATCAAATTCTCATGCCTAGTCTCCCATTCTGGCCGATTTTTCTTTATTGCTGGTTGAAACGCATCAAATTGTTGTCCATCGATTTTTTGACCACTTCTCAATAGTTCATAATGGACCACTCCTTTCCATGGCCGTATGCATATTCGGCCTTGCAGTTAATTCAATTCCCTTGCTTTTGAGTCATTCCCAATGCGTTCAGTCGTCTGGAAATTGTTGCTTGGTGAAATTTTAATGATTTTGTAAGTTCTTCTTGCGTCCGATACGACACGTTGCGTCCGATCACCACTTTTAAAGTGACGAAACCAGTAGTTACATGTCGCAATCCATGGAATATGCCCACCATACCATAAGTTTCCAATAACAACCGATGACTTTCAGTAGCATTACACTTTCCTTCGTATTAAAGAAGTACAGTAAAACTTTCCACAAATGCTCTTTCGTTGTTTACACATTGACAAATGGATACATACTACGAATACAAGCTGAAGTTAGATGACGTAGCTTTAATAGGACGCAGTTACAGTATTGTCCAATACGTATAGTACTAGAAGCCCTATCCCTTATAAATCTATTAAATTTATGCATACACCTATCATATATAGAGATTTGGTTTATTCAGCTTATTTTCCTACTTTGAAAAGAATTTTCATTGCTTGCCTTAGCACTTGCCTATATAGTTACATACGGGCTGCTGAAGTAGGCGTGGGCGAGCGACGGTCGTGAGCAATACGATATGGCAGTGCATTCCATTCAGTTAAAAGATCACCCGTGGATGCTTGGTCTGTTTGCTCACGGCTAGAGCTGTGTGTAGAAGTCTCATTGTCTTTTCCCAGTAGTCAGTCTGTCCTGGTTCGGCAACCTAAAAACAACCTGTTTTACTATATACATACCTATTCCTTGGCGAGCGATGAAAGTGGTCTTTATTCCCAAAATAGAGAAAGAAGATTACTCACTAAACAAGAGCTTTAGACCAATCGGTCTATCAACCTGAGACTAGTAGAGTTGTACGTTCCCAAAGTTGCCCCTCGAATGCACCCTCTTTCAGAGATGCAACATGCTTATCAGCGCGGAAAATCCTGCAAGACTGCGCTTCGAATGCTTACTCGAAAGGGAGGAGTACGTGCTGGGCATTTTCTTCAACATTGATGAAGCTTTTGATAACACAGCATGTGTATCGCTGTTAGACGGCATGGCGTAGATGAAGCGCTGGTTTTGTGGATCAAAGCAATGTTGGTGCACAGAACATTGATCTCTGATGCAGGCCTCGAAAAATGTGTCAAATCTGGCTTAAACAGGGGCTGCCAGCAAGGTGGGGTCCTGTCTCTGCTGTTATGGTGCATGGTGGTAAATTCTCCCAATGCTTGTGGAATCTATGCCTAGATCTATGCGGATGATGTTGCCATTCTCTCTGTCGGCTTATGTGTAGCGACTCTGTCTCAAAGGTCAGGTGATAGATGATTGGTGCACGAGTAATGGGCTGTCGGTTAATTCCCTTAAAACTGATTTCGTTCTCTCCACGAAAAGGAGGAAAACTACTGATGCATGATTCAGTTAGTGCGAGCAAGTTGAGAGTCTAATTCCCGCAGGAGCCGTAGGTACAAAATAGTCCAAAAATACAAAACTACTCGTTTTTCGGCGCGAATGCATAAAAGCATTGAGCTTATCGAATGTTCCTGTTGGCCGTTTTGTATCGTATTGGTAAAATCACTGCTCTTCCACTTTCAATCGGAGAGAGAACCTCGAAGCTTTGAATGCACTGTTCAGCTTGTCAACTTTTTGGAAAAGGATTCATAAGGAATTCATAAGGCAGAGCACCGTGGCGCAGTGGGTAGTGTGTCGGTCTCTGACGGGCGATGAGCAAGTTTGGCTCCCGATAACACCAACGCCATCGAATGTTTATTTCGCGGCTGGCAAAACTTCCCGTAGTATACTGTTTTGAAAAAAATAGCTGTGATTCACTGGACTTTTTCGTTGTTGTTATGATTTTTTGCAATTTTTTTCTGGTATTGGAATCACTCTTTTGGAGAGACGCCTAGGTTTGTGTGTTCGTACGTTCGTAACTTTTTTTTGTGAAACACGGCCACATTGCCTAACGTGAGAGAGAGATTTATTTTATGACAAAAAACTGTTCACGGAAGCTGTTTGGGCTCCATAAGTACATGTGTTGGTACCAAATGAATACTAGTTGTTTTGTAGATTGGGTTTGTCTTTGCACCAAAGAAGTTTCATGTACTCGAGGTTGAGAAGTCTATAAGTAAGAGAAAATTACAATATCTTTCTTTGTGTCTTTCACTATCAAAATTCATCGACTAAGAGTTTCGCAACGGGGGAAATAAAGAAAAACCCAGTCTTAGCCAGCATCTTAACCTTAACATTTTATGGCGTGGTTTCATTTTAAAATATCTACATATATGTACATACATATATAATAACAAAAATGCATAAGCTCCTCTTATTTACCTCTATCTCGTCCATAAAAGATAGCAATGGTGTCCAATTGATCCATTCCATCGTTCATTATCAATTCTACTCCACCGATTTATCATGAATGTACATATATTTCGACCCAAATCTGTTTAAGAATTTAATTAATTGGTCATTTATAATGTTCTAACACCTGTTTATTATTCTCATCTTATTTTAGGTATGTTTTTCAACAAGTACTACTCAACGAATGCCGTAAGTCTTTTAACGTTCATTCATCTTATTACTGTTTTCGTCTGACCTTTGAAAGCACCTTAATCTTTTCATTACGACATAAGTTAATTTTAAATTTGACCTTTTTTTCTTTCTTGGAAATTATTCTATTTTTACTTTTTGCTTAATTATTTGACACCCAGTTTTTAACTCCCTTCAAATTTTTGTTTTTATCATGAATATTGAAAATGCTCCTGAATGATTCCACTCGCATTACTCTTAGCTATTCTCATGGGAGGATACGGATGGTTAATTCCGTTGAATGACTTCTGCGAATTTGCACTATTTCCAGCAACATTCAATCATAATCCTTCCGGCGGTAGACACGATATAGCTATTCCGTTTTAGTTATGTGTCTTTCTATCTATATTTTTCTCTGACTCTGTATATGGCTTTTATATAAATTTCCTGTCTCTGCGGATGAGAGTATCTAGGAGAGAACAACAAGAAAACGAAAAAAAAGTATATTGTCTAAGTGGTAGTCTGTTGCCGGTAACGGCGCGTGCTTAGGTCGCGGAAGACGAGACGAGTGCGGGCTTTATAGTGCTCTAGAATCATAGAGTTCCAGAGTAGAATACAAAAAAGGGAAGATGCCGTGATTTACCACGCCTTTTAGTTGGTGCTTCGTCTTAAGATCAAAAAACTTGGCTTATGAGGGGGTATGCCAAAACCAGTGGTTAAGTCATCATTACTAATGAATCATCAAATGGCGAGTGTGCTTTGACACAAGATATTTTCTTTGTTAGCATTTGGTGGTGAGTATTTGCATTTTTTTTCGTTTCTCTATTCCACAGTGCGCTCGTGGGAATGTGGTAATGATTGGCGGAGCAAAGGAGTCGGCAAGTGGTGTAAATTGTTTGTAATAGTATTTATTTAAGCTCGTGCCAAGGTTTGCATTAGAATAATATTTATTTGGATATGAAACATTTTCGGTTTCGATGGTGGGACAACAAATGCTGAAATGTAATTGCGAATGCAACTAATTAGCTTGTCCGAGTGTTTTATTTCATATGTTTGAATAAATTTGTGGCTGGTCAATGCGGTTTCATGGTTTCGTGCATTCAACAATGCAATTTATTTGTAATTTGAATCGGGAAATTGTATTAATAGTTCTTCCTAGGTGACAACTTTGTGTCAATACATGCTTAGACTACTTGTAATTTTACCAGTTTTAGGTTTGGTGATTTAGCTCATTTATTTAGTTTTCATAATTCATCTCCCTTTCTAACTTGTCCTACTACTAGCTCGGTCATGGCATCTGCATATATTTGTATTATATCATTGCACATTGTTAGTTAGACAAGTATTTTGCTCTAGAGAAAAAACTCTAGTGCTTGCAATTCATCTTAGGTAATTCCATTCCAAAAAAAATTATAGAAAATGCCGGTCGCAATCTTCAATTTAGCATGCTTATTTCGTTGGTTCCCATTCCACTTGTGTGCGTTTTCTTAAATGTTATCCTCTGCTGCGTCTACGTAATAGTTGGGCTCGAACAATTCTGGGATCTAAGCGGTAACCAAAGTTCAACATAGCCCAGTCCCCTCAAGCGTTGAACCCGCAGAAGGAGAAGGTCCTCACTCCTTCCGAATCTTATTACTTCACGAATGGAATTGAAAAACGCAGAACCTCGAGTCATCAAAGGCTTCTTCATCTGTTTTTGACATATGCAAAGCTCAAAAAGATATCCACCAATACATTCCTTTCCCCAAGCGTTAGTGATGTGATTCCTTTGTTGATGTTGCCCTTATTTGTCGTTGGTTCCTTTTAAGTTGCTCCAATTTCAATGCTCACAAACGATTTCATTTACTCGTATACCATGTGGCTTGGCAAGCAATAGAACGGACTTGAAGTATTCGCGCTTCTTACGATATTTATAAGATATTTTTAACTGCTTAGTTAAAGAAGTTATAGGATAACATGTCTCCTTCTTTCTGGCCTTTTTTTGTTTACATAACGTCTAATTCTTATGGCGCATGGATCATTAAACGTCATCCGGCCAAAGCAGAGGGGCTTAGCAGGTACATTAAATCTAAATTCGATATCGTATGCGGCCTTAAAGTCTACAAATAGGTCTGGAGTTTGCTAAATGATACTGAAAATCCATTCATCTGACATGTTTTCCTTTGAACATAATCTACAAACGATGTGGTGCATACTCCCCACCAGGTCATATCCAGCTGCTTGAAGAGCTATGTATCTACCTATACAGTTTTGTTGGACTTCGTTACGATTTTGCAATACTGATTTCGTCCAAGTGAACGGAACGGAATTCTCTATTGTTTGAGACCATTCTAGTAGCTATTTTCATCCCTGCACAATCTAAGATTTTTAAATCCCTGAAATGTTTGCTTTATTTTGCGATCAAACTTTCGAGATTCTTTCCTGTAGACGTATCTTCCAAATTCTTATTCTCTTTCTTCTTAAGATTATGTTTATCCCTTCTCCTTTACTCGTAGAGCTTTATCTTTTATAGTGATTTAATAAAAGGTTGTGGATCGGCGCTGGTCCCCATCAGTGGCCCAATCAGCATCGAAATAGTCTTAACGTCGTGCCTGCGAGTTATTTTATGTTATCTTCCAGATAGCCGCGCCCCTAAGGTAATGTATGATGCGAATGGAATGGAAATTCCAAATATGCTTTTGCAGAATCTCGACGATCGAATTTTCCCATATCGATTCACTAAGCCCCGACCTGTGTCTTTCAAGGTCACATAACTCCGTAATTAATAACGCCGATTCGACTGTTTGAGTCCGTAAATTGACTTGATCAATTTACAACAATGATTCGTTAAATCCAGCAGTTAACAGCTGCAATTGACAAATGTTCAAGTCTTATTTAGCTACGGTTATCGTATTTTTATTTTAAATACTGAACTCGACTAGTTTCCACGTTTGAGTTTCATCTAATAAGCCATACTCCATGGCAATACTATGGCTTTATCATAAGCCATACTCTGCTTCGATGGCAAACTAGGCGTTTGTGAATCTCATATTGATTGTAGATTGTAGAGGAAGCATCGAAGATCAGAGGAATCTTATCCCTTGTGGTTCGGAATCACCGCCTTAGCCATCTTTTTAATATTCCAAAAAGATTTATTTCATTATCAATTTCACCAACCATGTAGCAACCTGACTCCGTTTCTTGTACAGCTTCTTTGCATGACATCTGAAGCATATCCGATTGAAATGTACTCGATTTACATGTTATCCAACTTTTCACGTTCCATGGCTGGCACATTAATAAACGCTCGGCATTGAACAATTTTGAAGATTGACAAATCAGGTCTCCGACTTGACCAAATTTCTTCTGGTGATTTTCATCCAGTATCTTTGCATGATATTGTATTTATTACGAGGGTGGTTCGATAAGTACTTAGCCTCACCGCCAGATGGCGCCAGTATCGCAAGAGCAACTTAATATCGTGTAGTTCTAGTAGGCGGCTACTGTCGAAATCGGACTCGTAGTTTAGTTTTGACCGCGTGTGGAAGCGGGGAGGGAATGGAAAAAGAGCAATATCGGTCGGTGATTCGATTCTTGTTTTTGGAAGGGAAATCGCGCAGCAAAATCAAAAAGCGTTTGGATGCTGTGTACGGTGACCCTTCTCCTTCGATGGCGACCATCAAAAATTGGTTTAACGAGTTTCAACGTGGTCGCACGTCGGTTTTTGATGAGCCACGTCCAGGTGCCCCGAAAACGGCTACCACGGAGGATAACGTGACAAAAATCCACGATCTCGTATTGGCAGACCGCCGATTGAAGGTGCACGAGATAGCTGAGACAGTAGGCATTTCAAAAGATCGCGTGGGTCATATCCTGCATGAAATTTTGGGCATGAGAAAGCTGTCGGCACGATGAGACCAGAAGAAAAAAGTGCTCTTCCACCATGATAACGCACCGGCTCACACCTCCGCCCTCGCCACGGACAATTGGTCTTTTTTTCTTTTTTAAGCTAAGTACTTATCGGACCACCCTCGTATGTAAGTTATCATCATAACATGCAGCCCATTTTATCCGTTATCTGCTCAAGTATTTTGTTGTGAACCATAAAATGCGGATTTTTGATTTACGGCACCATTCTTTTCAAAAAGTCCCTCTAAGTTTCCGTTGCAGTTTGTACCATTATTACTTCTGAACAAACTTTATTTTGTGTCCTCTTTTTTTAGCCCTAGCTTTGAATTTACAAAAACAATTTATTTATTACACCCATAGATAAAGACTTTCTCGTATAGTCGTCGATGAATGATACAGAGCCACGAAAACAGCTCATGGATAATTAATTCATGTCGGAATGTAGTGTAATCAAAACTAGAATTTCCAGAATTACGATACCATTATATGGTTCGTATGTGACAGCCTTAGCTGAAAAATTACATCCCAATCCGGTTCGAATATCTTACAGCCGTCTTTTGAAAACAATACTGAGTCGCCAGTTTAAACTATTTGGCTCACCGATGAAATATCCTCGCAAATATGCGGCACCAATGGATGTCGCTTATTGAGATCTCGTTTTGTTTACCATTGTGTAGCACACATTGCCTCCTGCTGTAAGCACAATCGATTGAAATTTTATTGGTGTTTGTTATACCTACTTATGGTATAAGGTTCATGGATATTTTCAATGATTGACTTGTGTTGTACATGTGCAGTACATCCAATAACATACCAATCCCATGGCAATTCATTGGTTAAACTGACAAAGATGAGCATAGCATGACTTTACTTCTGTCATTTTCTCATTTGTTGTTTTGTTTATTCTTACCTTTGGGGCAGTTTTTGATAAAATGTTGAATATAACCATGACCAAAACTACGCTTGGAGCTTTTATTTTCTGATTTTTGTTATACTACGTAAATACTCAATCCTGAAGCAACATATCTTTGACATAAGCAAATGCAATTTCCTTTGAAGAGTTGTCTACCGCAGGTATAATTGGTTTATATCCCACAGGCAAATCCACTGACAAATGAGCTAGCTACTTGTTCATCTATATTCGTCTATATTCCCTCACTCAGTGAACTAATTTTCTTTAATTTAGTTTACTATATTTTCCTTTCAAGATTCCTTGTTACAAAAAAGGAATCTGCGAAGCCCAACTGGGCTCAAGTACGTTCAAATTCGAAAAGTTGTGTTACATTTAACAGGCCAAGTCTGCTTGTTGAATTATACATATTTATTTACAAGTGACGGCTCCGTAAGTTGTTGTGTTTCCACACGCTAATATTCCATACATCAATATCGACTCCACCAATGATAAATAGATTTGTTTAAGAAGCAGCTCATTTGAATAAGCAGTCCATTCCTACACCAAGGTATTTTAGGGGGTGTACGTCTCCAAAAAATACACTACTGCTTATATCAAGGCTTGCCTATTCCGCGTTATGAGACACGACATGGCACTTTATTTAAATCTTGATTTTGAATACATTTGTTGACTTTAATGTGCATTATGTTAGTTTTTCGACGTTAATTTTAAGTCCAAAATCGTGACACCACCGTTCTACCGAATCACACTCGATCGCGAAAGCGATCTGAGTACTGTCTTTCAAAACAGCTAGTGTTTAATTTGCTTATATAATATAATGTAAAGCAAAAGTCTTAATATAAAACCTTGTGGAACGCCATATTTAAATTGTGTGTTTGACTGAGATTTTTACTTTCATATCTCTTATTTTCAGCTAGCTCCAGACCACTCCAAAATACCAATGAACTTTAATTTTCTCCAATATATTGTACAATTTGCCATGGCTTAAGGCTGATTCGAAGCTGTAATCAAGTACTTCTGTTTGAAAACATTGTCTACCAAGGACATACACAGCGATTTGATGAAAACATTGGGGGACTCTGCTCCTTCATATTCATACTAGCATGCTGGGCCAATGAGTTTAAGAACATCCACTGAAGATGAATATCGTGAAGGACAGCCATCCACGTTTCTCACTGGAGATAACGTGCAAAATGTCAAAAATGTTGTGTTGGCAGATCGAAGAGTGATCATCAGGCATATAATTAAGGTCACTGGGATCTTATATGGCAGCGTTCAAAGAATCTTTACGATTGATGAAAAAGGTGTCTGCACCTTGGGTATCGAGAATGTTAACTGACAAGGAAAAGGCAAAAAACAGGTCGACATTTCGAGGGTGAATCTCGGGAAGATTCAAGCAGATCAAGGTGAGACCAAGGGCCACCATTTTGATCGTGAAACTAAGTGCGAAGAGTATAAAGATCCCTCCGAAGGAGTCAAAAGATTTAGTAGCACCCATTGCAAGAAAACAGTCAGATTTGGGAGGAATATAATGGTTTGGGGATGTTTAGTTGAGTCGCACCTATTCATTACAAAGAAGATATGGATGGTACAATGTATATAAATATTTTAGCGAATATCGTGCTGCCTTATGCTGAGTGAGCCGTTAAGTTGGACTTTCCAACAAGACAATGACCTAAAACACATTTCAAAAGCAACAGAGCAATGGTTCAGAAACAACAAGATCAGGTCAGGCAGATATATCGGTTTCAACTACTGTCATCCGACCTATTCTTGTTTTACTTCCTTATTTACTTATTTGACATAATCTTCCATTAATAAAAAGTCAGAATATCATCAAAAGCCGCCGTTTCTGAGCACGTGCTTGCTCGTTCTATTTGATTATAAATACACGGCTAGATTAGTAAGGTTTTCCTATTGTTCTCTATATCATTTTTTTCTTTGATTGTTATTTGCGTAATTCCCTAATACTCTCGCGCAATGTTCTCACAAAAAGTTGTGATGATGATACGAGCTCCTACGCCGACTTTCCATTCAGAATAATTTTCTCTGCCTATCAGACCAAAATGGTAGTTCTTCTGTCCAACCTTGAGCAAACATTTTGGATTGACTATCAAATTCTTGTGTTGAATTCCGTACTTCAGGATACAATTTACGCAATTTAATATCTTTGATTTTATCGACCATGTGATAAATACGAATTGTACACAGAAACGTACAAAAAATTCTGAGGCTGATGATGACCCATAACCTGATAAATTTTATTTGTTGGCAGTGAATTTATCCACGAATCAGAGATAAAGTAAAACACGTCCGTCTTGTTTGATGGCATAGAAGAAGTAGTTATTACTGGAAGGTTGTAATAGATGAATGTCAATTTACTTTCCTATAATATCTATATAAAGGTGGCAAGCCCCCTCTAAATTTATTTATGAGGTTATTACTCGTATATATTATGCAATATTTTGCCAACGCAGCAATACAGTACAGTTATTGGCCAGCAATATATGAAGGAATGAAGGGTGAGCAGAAGTCATTATTTCGCCACAAATTCGGTTATTATTTTTGCTTGACGCAAAATGCCTTGCATTTGTAAATAGTATTTTTTATTGAGAGTTTGTCCTTGTGTCATGGACCCAGTATGAAATCTGGCTTTAAAATCGAAAAGCAAGGTGAGTGCGTACTCGATTTTGCGAGTTATTGTTATTCCTAATTAATTCACTTTCTTAGTCTTCTACCTTGCAAAGCTGGGGTAGGGAAGACTTATGCAAAGGCTTTCCTATTTGTCCGTGCGTACTCATATATAATATTAAATCAAACTTCCCGAGTAGCTATGAATTTTGCAACTTGGCTGTGTTTTAGAGTACATGATTCTGAGCTCATAGCGAACGGTTTTAGAACCTTAGATACTATGGTTTCTGAGATCCAGGTAAAAGTTTACAAAATTCAAGGTATAATACCTGGAATTGTGGATGTCGGCGAGCTGATACCATCTTGTCTACATTTTCATTGGTTATTGTTGCGTGGTAGTGTACAACCCGTGCATCTTCTTCAATGGTTTCTTAGAAAACTTGCCAGCACTTTATTATATTTTCTGTAACCAAATTTAATGAAAATTTTCTGAACCATTTCATAGCCAAATAAATAATCCCCGCTCGCACCAATAGATATGTAATCTTTTGACAGCTAACAGCAACCCAACCAACTTGTTTGATAATGTGCATATACTTTACAGACACATTTTTAACATATTTCTTATGCTTAGATGACGTTAGACCTCATGAAGAGCCAGAGCCAAGCTTCTCTCTTTCACTTATGTTGTGTTCGATTTCATTTTCACACAAGTGAACGGGACCTACAGTTTTAATACCGATTCCGAACGGCAAGAGCCGCGAAGCTTTTCCAAGGCAAATGTACTACGGTAGTGTCGACACACTACCCATAGTGCCACGGCGGCGTTCTTTTTTTTCAACTTAGAAACTAAAAATAATGCGAATTTGACTATTTTAGGGTATTTCTTTATATCTCCTTAAACAATTTTGGAGACACAACGAATCCATTTGTTCACTCGACGAATCATTCACGCGATCTTGTGAGGGTCACATGTCTTCCATTTTATTTTTTCTTTCGCCTAACTTCTAAAAAATTCGGGTGGTATATCTTGGTAGCGTTAACTTTTAAGCCATTTACCTAGATATGATGTGTCAGATTAAACAATTTTTCATTAGGGGCACAACAATTGTGTATTTTTTTGCAAATGCTTCTTTTTATGATCTGGAAACGTTTTTTTTTTTCAAGGTTTACACTTCTTAAGGGTATTTCAATAAGGGCGGATAGATGTGAAAATTGAATAAAACAGCTGTGTGTGAGGTATTAACAATTTTTTTTTATTTGAAAATCCCATGTATATCTTGACGTCGTACAAATGCCCGTGGTGGCATGGATCCTAATGGTCGAATTTTCAATGTCTCTTCCGAATATATACGACTGAATTTGAGCGATGGTCTATGTTATGTTCACCTTAAGGACATCCGTCGATTGCGGTTTACTCGAATAGACCTGCGACTTCAGGAAACCCCACAAGAAAAAGTCTAGTCTGTGAGAGATAACCTCACTTTCAATTCGTTCATATAGAATGTCAGTCGTGGCGTCGGCTGTGTTTCACGCAGCGCCGTCCTGCTGCAATCACATTTCGTCTAGGACCATATGGTTCAATTTGGGCCATAAAAAAATGGATTACATCGTTCTGTAGTGCTCGCCTTTGACGGTGACCGAGTCACCAACGTCGTTTCAAAAAAAAAAAAAACAGACCAATGACGCCGCGCCGGTCCAAAATCCACACCAAACGGTAACTTTTTGAAGATGCATTGTCACCTCATGTGGGTTGGTAAATCAGACGACAATTTTACTTATTAACAGAGCCATTCCTCCACAAATGCGCCACGTCTCTAAAGATGATTTTTCGACCAAAATTGGGGTCCTTTTCCAAATGCTCCGAAGCCCAGTGAGCAAACAAACGGCGTTATCTATGGTCCTGAACTTTGAGCTCCTGGGTCAAACGCAAAATTCGCCCAATTGACGTCTACTAAAGCCCGAGTTCTTGTGTATGGAAAGGAATCGACTGCCTCGCGGTCTGCTGTACATTTTCACGGATCGCGACGATGTTTCCGCCTAACCTTGCATTTTTTAGACGCACAAATATTGGATAAATAATTACCGAACTGGTCGTCTCAAATGTTGGCCACCAAACGTTAAAGAGTCGTAAAAGGCCTCCACGTCTACCGTAAAATGGGTGAAACGATTGCATTAACGAACACTCATTTTAATAGCAAAGTGTTATCTTTTGGTCATGCTGTTCAATCGTGTAGCTTGTCATGGTGATTTGGCATCAGTGACTGAATAATATGTAACAGATTTGATGGATTTCACCAAAACAACATAGATAGATAGATAGATAAATTTTATTCTTATAAATTAATTGAAGAAATACAAACAACAGGCTTGAAATACATGGTGACGAAATATAAGAATAGGCAGTGACATTCAGTATTTAAATACAAGTGTAAAAATAGTGTAGAAAGCCACTTCAATTATCTGAAACTATACTAAATATGTTAAAAATGGGTGGGGTGATCATAAAAATTAAAAATAAATAAATAATCTCTAAGCATTATAAGAAACAAGAACCAAAATTAACTATTACAAACGAAACTATAAATAAAGATAATTACAAAAAAAAAAAAAAAAAGAGACAAGGCATTGAGTGAGACATAAACAAATTAAACCAAGACATTAGCTATAAGAGATTCTAAGGCCACATAATCAAAACTAAAGAGCCATATCTTTATGCGCTTAAAGAACATTCCAGGTATTGTTAGTGTCCTAATAGACTGAGGCAGTATTAAATAGTCGAAAAGAAAGAACAGAGAAAAAGTTACGATATGCAGTGGTACGGAAATTGGGTACGGAAAAAGTGTTAGACAGCTTACCACGTAGATTATAACAAGAAATTAAACGAAAATTACGATTACCAGACTTCATAAAGAATATTTTTAGCACCTTAAAACAATACAAGTGACGAACAGGATGAATTTTGAGTTCATGGAACAGGGGAAAGCTGGAATGTCTACCAGATTTACGACAAATTTTTCTAAGGACACTTTTCTGCAAAATCAACAGTGGTTTAATTCTGTTTCGACACACGCCTCCCCAACAAGCGATTCCATACTGTAACTTGGAATGGAAAATACCATAATAAATCATTTTTAAAAGCTTAGTAGAACATAAGTTACGTATATAATAAAAATGTCGAAGGGTGCATCGAAAATACTTTTTCAGAGTATTAACGTGATTCGCAAAACTCATCCTAGATTCAAGGATAAGCTCCAGATACCTAAATTCATCTACTCTCTCAACTTTAAAACAGTAATCACTACAGACCATATTTTCACAAAAAGAGGGAGATGAAGAACCAGACGCACAATGACAATTATACATTTTATATCTAAGACACTCAGGTGCATGAAAATATATATTAGCATCCAAGAAGTCCGAGGAAGATAAGCTAAAAAACATTATCTTAGTTTTAGGGCTTATTACTAAAAGATGTTCCGCAAACCAGTGCCTCAATAAAAATAGATCGCAATTGATATCAGGGACTAGGTCCAGAGGACTGTTAGAGCCATAAGTAAAGCCAATGTCATCCGCAAAAGCAGTTGGAGAACCCTTGAAATTAAGAGCAGATATAGACCAAAAACAGAATCGGACCCAAGACCGAGCCTTGTGGTACACCTACGTTGGAGAGCTTTATTTCACTTCTAATATCATCTATTTTCACTTGTTGCGCCCTATTTTTAAGATATGACTTGAACCAATTGAGTATAAATCCACGAAATCCAGCTTTTTCCAGTTTACTTAACAAGATGTTGCGGTTGACCATGTCGAATGCTTTGGTGATGTCAATAAATAAACCAGCAGTACATTTTTTCCCATCGAGGTGTGACATTATAAGAGAGCAAAACTGTAAAAGTGCATCTTCTGTCGATTTGCCTCTCAAAAACCCAAATTGATTGGGATTGAAAAACTTGGTTTTGTCTAAAAAACTCAATAATCTTTTTTTCATTAGTTTTTCAAAAATTTTGCTGAACACTGAAAGAAGTAAGATGGGCCTATAGTTACCGATATCTTCTGGGGAACCTTTTTTAAATAACGGAATGACATCTGCACATTTAAGACATTCGGGAAAAAACTCCTTCAAACACGCAACGATTATACAATTTTTCCAGGACATCCACTGTGAAACATGCAATTTTTTTAAGCAGATAGTTAGAGATTCCATCAGCTCCACACGTAGACGAATTAGGTAAGTTACCAATAATTTTCAAAATTTCAAGAGCAGTTATGGGTTGAAAAACAAAACCATTACTATGCAACGGTTCACCACATCCACGAATGTAAAGACAAGTACAATTAATCGATTGGACTGTACTGGATTGTAGGCTGCAGCCAACATTAGCAAAATAACAATTAAAAGCGTTAGAAATAGCAACTTTGTCATAAATTAAAGAATTTTCAACACGAATACAAGTGGGTTTTTTATAGGCAGTTGATTTATTCAATAAACTATTTACTACTCGCCATTCGTTTTTTAAATTTCCCTGTGCAGAGCTGAATTTAGTACGGTAATAGTTATCGCGGCAAATTGGTATCTCTTTCTTAAGATCAACACATAGTTTCTTATATCTTCTTTTTAGACCCTGGTTAGCAGGATACTTATTGCACTTAATTCTGAGTTTATTTTTATATACAACTTTTCTAAGTAAAAGATTAGATATCCAAGGTTTAAGTCTTTTAGCGGATTTTATTGAGGGCTGAACAGAGGAGCAAGATAGAATATGCTTCCTAAGAGAGTCAATGAAGACTGTAAAAGCGGTAGATGGATCTCTACAATTAAAAACATCAATCCAAGACTGAAAGCATAAACAATTTTTCAATCTGTTAAAGTCAACTCGCATTTTTCTATGGTGGGGATTAGGAGTTCGTGAACTACTGGTTTTAGAGATAGTTATTAATAGTCCGGTCATGCAGTGATCAGTAACTTTAAAATCAAAGACACATTTTTTACACTCTATGGGCGCTACGTTACTGAAACGCCCATAAATGTGATCTAAACAGCTTCCCGAAGTAGGTCTAGTGGGTTCATTGATAAAGAAAGCTAGACCATGCGAAGAAAGTAATGACAGGTAGCTAGAGACAGTTTCATTATCTTCCAATGTATTAATATTAAAATCTCCTACTATAATTAGATTTTTTGATTTTTCTCTAATTAAAAGATCAGAAAATTCGTTTAAAAAAGTCACAACATTAAACAAATGCAGTCTATAGACACAAAAAAACACAAACGTAACTTGGTTAATTTCAATAGAAACTTTTAAAACATCAGCACTTGAAATATCAACGCGCAAGACATCGAGAATTGGGTGAACATCTTTGATAAAACAACCCACCCCACCTGCAGCGTAACTTTCATTTGTTTTAGAGACAAACCTGAACCCGGGAATATAATAATCATCATTCTCACAGTCATATATCCATATTTCAGACACAAAGACAATATCTGGAACGCAAGCAAAAGAATCAAGATGAGTGACAAGAGATGTAAAATTTTCTCTCATATTTCTAATATTCTGGTGAACAATAAAAACTTTATCATTGCAGAACGTACAATTATTAAAAACTATATCACAGTTGGAATTACTTAAATTGGGGGAAGAGAAGTCATCAAGAAAATCCGTATTAAAATACATAATTTAAAGCATAAAATCGAGCGCACTAAATGCGAGCAAGATCATTGAAAGATTTAATCGAAATGACTTTTCCCCCCTCAACCTTTCTCATAAGAATTTGATGGCTACAGGCCGCGTACCAATTGAAAACCCCCTTATTTGGTGAAGTTCACGATTGAACAACGGTTGGTAAATACATAAATTACTACCAACATTCGGAGTCGGTGGTCGCAAGTTTAAGAACGCTTACTCCATTTTTCGGTCGTAATAATCGTACTTCCAAACATGTGGATAAATTCAAATGAAAGGCCATAAGTCCTCGAAATGAGCCGAATCAGTCTCTCAATCAACATTGTGTCGAATTTACGTAAAGTTCTTGGTCTACGAGGGTGGTCCGATAAGTACTTAGCCTACAAAAGAAAAACAAAAATTTTGGAGAAATGGCGATTTATTTTTCAATATAGTCTCCTTTTAGCTCGATTCACTTGACCCAGCTATGCTCCAACTTCTTTAACCCGTCTGAAAAATACGTTTTCTCGAGGTCTGCAAAGTAGGCCTCCATCGCAGCGATGACCCCCTCATTCAACTGAAATTTCTGCCCGGCGAGTGACTTTTTCAAGTTTGGAAACAAAAAAAAGTCGCACGGGGTCAAATCTGGAGAATACGGTGGATGGGGCAGCAGTTCGAAGCCCAATTCGACCAATTTGTCCGTGGCGAGGGCGGAGGTATGAGCCGGTGCGTTAGCATGGTGGAAGAGCACTTTTTTCTTCGCCAAGCGGAGCCGTTTTTTCTTCAATTCGGCGTCAATAATTTAGCATAGTGCAGCCATGTGACCGATCTGCCCTTCTCCAGGTAGTCGATGTGGATCACACCTTGTGAATGCTGATGGGACAGTCTTCGCCTTCTTCGGAACACGTTCGCCGGGTGAAGTCCACTGTTTCGGCTGTTCCTTGGTCTCTGGTGTGTACCAGTGGATCCATGTTTCGTCGACTGTCACGAAGCGACGCAGAAACTCCTTCGGATTGCGCTTAAACAGCGTCAAACACTGCTCTGAAGTGGTCTCACGGTTGCGCTTGTTGTCTGGAGTGAGCAAACGCAGCACCCATTGCGCCGACAGCTTTCTCATGCCCACAATTTCATGCAGGATATGACCCACGCGATCTTTTGAAATGCCTACTGTATCAGCTATCTCGCTCACCTTCAATCGGCGGTCTGCCAATACGAGATCATGGATTTTTGTCACGTTATCCTCCGTGGTAGCCGTTTTCGGGGCACCTGGACGTGGCTCATCAAAAAACGACGTGCGACTACGTTGAAACTCGTTAAACCAATTTTTGATGGTCGCCATCGAAGGAGAAGAGTCACCGTATGCAGCATCCAAACGCTCTTTGATTTCGCTGCGCGATTTCCCTTCCAAAAACAAGAATCGAATCGTCGACTGTATTGCCCTTTTTCCATTTTTCTAAAATCCGTGGTCAAAACAAAACTACGAGTCCGATCCGGCTGAAATTTCGACAGTAGCCGTCTACTAGAATGTACTACAAGAAAGTAAGCTAAGTACATCCCTATAAGGTCAAGTTGAGAAACTGAAGCCTCTTGATCATTTAAAGCATCGAATCATATTCGATTCTGTTCTCATTAAAAGGTTGACGAAAACCGTGAAAAAAGTTCGCTAATCGTGTAATCTTGAGAAACGGGACGGTCAAAAGGCCATATCACTTATACGATTTAACGCCGCTGGATTTCTTTTTATGGGATTTATGGTCAGTTTGAAGCTGTTATTGTTGGCTGAAAAGTAAGGGGCGCACTGTTTTAACAAACTTAAAGCTTGAAGGCAAATACAAAGGGATAGAGTACTTAACCAAGAAACTTTTACCGCAATAGATACATACGTGTATTTTACGTGAATAGGCGTGCTGTATCTACAAAACCGCACACATATTTGGTTTATCGTCTGTTCCCACAGTTAATTTAATATTCAAATTAGCGAAATTCCAATTTATATTTGACCGTATATAATTAGAATTCAGCTCAGATACACTGTTAAGGGGTGCAATAAAAAAATAGATATCCAACAAATACGAATACATTCCGGTTAAGCAAGGTTTGGTTTCCTTTTCAGGCTTAACCTTGAATGGAATAGCGTTTATATCATTGCGTATTTGTTTTGTCCGACGATTAACTCAGTGATTCCCCTTCCACCAACCCTATCAATGCAACTCTCTGCCTAGACACCTGTCGGAAAACAATTTTGAATCATTTTCTATAAAGTATTTGAATGTAGTTCGTTAATTTCACGAAAAATGTCGCGATGTGTGGCTATAGATGGTTATTTACTGCCTATCCGAACGAACGGAAATACAAGAAACCCTGCAGTGCATCGGAGACCACCGAACGCAGAGGACTTAATTCTTGACATATACTTGCAACATTATATAGCCCGACCGTTGTTGAAGACATGGATGATGCTATTTTTGCACACGAAGATGGGAACCGTTTCGAGGAAAGGGAGAAAGTATGTGTAAACAGCAGAAGCACTGGTAGCGTACTAGCCCCAGCCGGGAGCTTAGAGTCAGCTGCCGGCATTTTATGTCATATCATCGCTGCCATTATTTTTTTTAGACTTTTTTTTTGTATTAGTTCGCTCCATATGAGTGCGCCACAAAAATGTATAATAAGAGTCTGCAGCAGTTTTGTTTAATACGAAATGGTTTATGCACAGAGAGAAGCGATATTGTTTGTAGACAGAAGTGAATGCGGGCCATTGTGTTTGGAGACGCCATGATGACTGTGAGATGTACACATATAGTGTGACTGTAGCCTGCTGGGCTATGTGCGCCTGTTTAGTCGTTTTGTATGCTTGGTCTATGGGTTGATCGTTGTCTTTATGATTTTTAATTTGAGAAATTGCACATTCCTTTGAATGGGTGACGACGAACAGGGTAGTCGGTGCAAATGGGGGCTATGGAATTAGGTACAAAGTTGATAAACAGCAGTTTTGTTCGGCTAGTTTCGGCGACTCTTGCATCTGACAACTGGTTGAGAGTATGTTTGAAAATGAAACGAGGGAATTGAATGTGGTAGCCCAAATGATGGACTGCACGCTATATTATAATTAAGCTTAGGTTTTCGAGGTTAGTTTCAATACGAATTGTTATGAGTCTTTCGTCAAATGCCGAAGCTTCAAACTTTTTTTGCCAGAGTCGAATAACAAATCTACATTAAAATACAAGTAGATGTGAGGGATGAGCGATAAAAAAGCATGACCGAGTTTTTATTGCCGCAAACCGTCGGGACAGGACGGTGTAACCGGAAACAACTCGCGCAACGATAGACACTTTCAAGAATGCGTTTCCGAGGCTCCTTATGTCTTATTTCGGCGATTTGTGCAAATCGGCAATATCGCCCGATTTGATTACTCCAGACTTTTAGTTTTGGAGTTTTTTGAGTCACAGGTTTATCAGAACAAGCCGCAGATTGTAAAAACCTTCAAAGAGAGTATTCGATAGGATATTTCAATCAGCGAAGAAATAAAAAACGTAAAAAAAGCCTAAATAGTCACAAACAATTGCGACGCCCACTTGACCGATTCTATCTTCAGAAAAATGGCAAAAAAAAATTAAAGTGAAATAAGACTTAAAAAATAGGTGTTCCGATAAGTACTTAGACTCACCGCCAGATGGCGCCAGTATCGCAAGAGCAACTTACTATCGTGTAGTACATTCTACTGTCAAAATTTCAGCCAGATCGGACTCGTAGTTTTGTTTTGACCGCGTGTGGGAGCGGGAGTGTCCGCGGATTTTAGAAAAATGGAAAAAGAGCAATATCGGTCGGTGATTCGATTCTTGTTTTTGGAAGGGAAATCGCGCAGCGAAATCAAAGAACGTTTGGATGCTGTGTACGGTGACTCTTCTCCTTCGATGGCGACCATCAAAAATTGGTTTAACGAGTTTCAACGTGGTCGCACGTCGGTTTTTGATGAGCCACGTCCAGGTGCCCCGAAAACGGCTACCACGGAGGATAACGTGACAAAAATCCACGATCTCGTATTGGCAGACCGCCGATTGAATGTGCGCGAGATAGCTGAGACAGTAGACATTTCAAAAGATCGCGTGGGTCATATCCTGCATGAGAAAGCTGTCGGCGCGATGGGTGCCGCGTTTGCTCACTCCGGACAACAAGCGCAACCGTGAGACCACTTCAGAGCAGTGTTTGACGCTGTTTAAGCGCAATCAGAAGGAGTTTCTGCGTCGTTGTGTGACAGTCGACGAAACATGGATCCACTGGTACACACCAGAGACCAAGCAACAGTCGAAACAGTGGACTTCACCCGGCGAACTTGCTCCGAATAAGGCGAAGACTGTCCCATCGGCCGGAAAGGTGATGGCCACCGTTTTCTGTCTGGGATTCACAAGGTGTGATTCACATCGACTCCCTGGAGAAGGGCAAAACGGTCACAGGGCTGTACTATGCCTAATTATTGGGCCAATTTGACGCCGATTTGAAGAAAAAACGACCCCACTTGGCGAAGAAAAAAGTGCTCTTCGACCATGATAACTCACACCTCCGCCCTTGCCACGGCCAAATTGGTCGAATTGGGCTACGAACTGCTGCCCCATCCACCGTATTCTCCAGATTAGGCCCCGTGCGACTTCTTTTTGTTTCCCGCCGGGCAGAAATTTCAGTCGAATGAAGAGGTCATCGCCGCTACGGAGGCCTACTTTGCAGACCTCTAGAAAACGTATTTTTCAGACGGGTTAAAGAAGTTGGAGCATCGCTGGGTCAAGTGTATCGAGCTAAAAGGAGACTATATTGAAAAAAAAAAGCGCCATTTCTCCAAAATATTTGTTTTTCTTTTGTAGGCTAAATACTTATCGGACCACCCTCGTATTATGTCGTCTCATTTTGAAGATATAGCAAAATAACTTCGTGTGAGTGTTTTTTGGCCATCCTGTAGACTGCAATTGGTCGGATATCTATTCTCCTTGCTCCATCCATTTTTGAACTTCACTTTCTCATAATTTTCAAGTATTTATGAGCGCAATAGCCCAACTGTTTTATTATCCACGACCTTCTACATAATGTAATACTCACATGCGTTTGAGTGCCAACAAAGTTGTTTAAAACTTAAATTAGCCCATAAAAAGCTTCTATGGATCACAACATGGAATACAAAATTCGAAGATAAAACAAATCAAGAACAAGATGGACTAAAATAGAAGTGAAGGAAAAAAATGTATAAATTCGCCCACGAAAGCAGAAATCGAAGCAAAGAAACGAAAACAGCCTGACTTGTTGGCGGGAGCCTGCAGATGAAGTATAATAAGTCATTCATGCATAACAGAGTAATTCCGAAAAATCAGTGCGCAATAACCCAAAAGCTTTTTGTTTTCTCATTCTCTCAATAATTTTTTTTTATTCCTTCTTTGGAGTAGACGTTGCCATTATTTTTGGGAAATTAGCTACCGAATACCGCTATATTGTTGTGTAATTTCCAGTTTGTGTTTTGTGATAACATAAAAGTCAATAAAGTGGGCATAAGTTTCTCAATCATTGGTCACATTTAAAAAGTTCCCCTCTGCTCATATCCAGTCCAGGTACTTGACTCTTTCGCTTTATCGGATTCTTTCGTTCCTCTCTGCAGAGGTTTATGATTTTTCAGTTGTTTCAACCTTATGAGAGGGAAATAGAATAAAAGAAAAAAAAATGCTAAAGAAAATAGCTTTTGATAATGATAAGCTCGAGGCGTTCATGTAGATACGTTGCATTCGAATCAGCGGACGGGGATGTGTCCCAGGGGATGTGGCAATTTAAATCTATTGCTAGTAATTGATGTAATCATGAGTGGAAATATGAATCCATTTACATTGATGTGAGAAGATAGTAACAGTGTGGAGCCATGGAAAAGCTGGTTAGTGTCGAGGATATTTCAAGGATTTTTCTTCAGGTAAGGACAAATTGTTCTAGACTCAATGAACGTTGAATACATTTTGGTAATGTTTTCAATTCAAATTTGGAAAACATAAGAAGAGATCAGTAAAAAACAATTGGTGCAAACAAATGCAAAAACACCAGCATTTGATTGGCCTCAGCGATGAAGTAATCCCAAACCGGGAAGCCTGCCGCTACTTTCTGAGGTCAAACCGGCGGACCCCACAAGCGGACCAGTAGGAATGCAGTTAAGTGGGAAGGTTATGGTCCTACACTTCTGACCATAACGACGCCGGGATAAAAAGGAAAAGAAGAGAAGAAGAGATCAGTATTCCATACAAAAGATGGTAAAGACACTGCCTACATATTACCTAAACACTGACTTTCGTACGATTCCAAGTTAATATTCAAACCGATAGTGTACTCAATAAAATTTCCGTGCAGGGACGGGTTAAGAATATCCCTGAGGCGATACCTTTCGCTTGTCGTAAAAGGTGACTAAAACAAAGGTAAACAAAAATCACATCTAGACAATTTGGAAAACACCAAAATGAGCCATATACCATATATAGGGGACACATATACCGCCATTAAACTGCCCCACAAGTGTACATGCAAATCAGTGGGTTGACACGACTGGAGATCACCGGTGTTGTAAGAGTAAGATCAAACAAAAAAATCTGGAGCATGCCCGTGTCAGAAAAAAACAAAAAAAAAGGCAGGCCGAAAAACAATTGGTGCAAACAAATGCAAAGACACCAGCATTTGATTGTTCTCAGCGATGAAGTAATCCCAAACCGGGAAGCCTGCCGCTACTTGCTGAGGTCAAAGCGGCGGACCCCACAAGCAGACCAGGAGGAATGCAGTTAAGTAGGAAGGTTATGGTCTTACACTTCTGACCATAACGACGTCGGAAAAAAGGAAAAGAAGAAGTGTACTCAATAAAATCATAGAAAATTATCTTTGGATAAGAGGTAGAAAATCAATACTTCTTCCTAATCTATCCTAAAGCTACCCGCATCAATAATTGCAGAATAATTCTCTACTCTTATGGCGGTGTTCTTAACTTTTTTAAATTTATTTTTCAACTTCAGGTCCACACAGGTTCAAGAGTTACGCTCTTATTGTGTTTGTCATGCAACCTGGAAAGGATGCAGATGGTTTATTTCGAAGATGTTCATTCACTACTCTCCGGGGGGTGGTTGTCCTAGATAGGATTCAAGAGATTCTACTGAATTTGCCGCGTTGGTTGTAGTTCACAGTAACTTTTTGTGTTTCCATGTCATTAAGGTGTTTTATTCGAAATGCTCGCACAGGATATGAATTTAGAAGAGAGTTTCTAGTTTTCTTAACTTAAAAGGTGTACAAAAGGGAATCCGCCGTTTTCGAACGGATGGCACTAGCGGTCCTGGTTGATCAGAACTGTCACATAGTAATGCAGCTGTCAGCAATTAATAAAAAAAACGATGGCTGAGGTGCTCTAATGATTAAAGCATGTTTTTTATTTAACACGTCTTAACGTTTAAACCCAACAAAAAGACTCTGTATGAGTAAAGGTGATATCATTGTTATGGCCTTCGTGGTTTTGTTTATATGGCTTCATCCGATGAATCCAATTCTGAATGAATCTATTCTATAAGTCTGGTTGGATTTCACCAATGCCTTGATATCCTTCTTCAGTTGTCAATTTTTACTGGTTTGTCACATGAAACAAGTAACTCAAAAAAGCCACAGAGAAGAACGTCTTAGAGCGTTACATAACACGATCTTGGCAGTTATTCCTATACATGCGAAATGTTTCCACATTTTACGATTGAGCACCATATCGTTCATCACTCCGACTTGTCCGTCTCCACACGTCGTCCAATTGAGGCCACAAAAAATCATTTACCATGGCCTGATATCGTTCGTCATTGACAGTCATCGTTAGACCATTCTCTTTTTGGATATATATGGCCCGATGACTTATCCTGCCCGAAATCCATACAACAGAGGAAGTTTCTCTTGATACGATGTAGACTTTTAATACTACTGAAGCTACTCTCTCCCCAAAGGTAACAATTTTACTTGTTTATGAAGCCATTCAACCAAAAATGTGTTCCATCATTGAATATGATTTGGATCTGTTGGGAAGTGCTAAGAGTCTAAGCAGCGAGCATACGATCTTGGCTTCAGTTCTTTCGGAACTTATACGGATGCATGCGAAATTGTTTTCACAAAATTCAAGTCAAGTTGAAGTCGATGAAAGATCAAGGGCTAGTGCTAAGATACAGCATCTATTGTGCTTGCTAGCCGGTCAAACGAAGATTTCCTCTACTTTCTTATTAAAGTTAATGATGTCCCTCATAGGAGTTGAGTCATAATTTCTCTGAGAAGGATACGCTTTCTAAGATGGTACAGGGAAGCATATTCACATAGTATGTGCTCTGCAGTTTCCTCGTCCTCAAGATAGAGTCGACAGTCGGTTTCAGACCAGAGGTTAATTTTTTTGAGGCGATATCAGCTGTCCTTTGATATTGCCTCTATTATATTTCAGGATATTAATAGAGTATTTGCTCAAGGGTCGTATGAATCTCTTCGATTGTCGATTGTCCTTGAACGCTGTGTTTTTTTTTCCACTAATACAATTCGCAGAAAGGCACCTACATATTTACCTTTCGCTGGAACCGTTGGTCGGCGATTTCGTTGCCCTTTATGCCCTTGTACTCTGCCACCCACCAAAGTGTGATCTTGCTTCTTTTAGCTAGGTAATTTCGACCAGTGCCGTTGGGCAGGTTGGAATGTCGCCTGTAATGCCGAGACATGCTAGTTTCTGAAGGCGTTTAAGTTTAACCATTGTAGTTTTTTGCTCCACTTTTCTCCACCACTTTTGGATGTATAGTCAAACTTTCAGCAACACGAGCAATATTCTCGCTCCATCGCACGTTTCGTCGTCTAAAAGGGACTGTTTGATCAGCAACTGAACAGCTTCCCTCAGATTTCGCGATGATTCTTTATGGCCAGTAATTTTACGGCTCAAGAAAAGTTAGGTGAACAGAACACGAATTATGTATATGCTGAAATGGTGAATACACTAGAACACGAGCATCAAAGAATAAAGGCAGTGCTAATTGAAACGTGACAACATTGAACTGTCAAAGTTCGGATGTAGCTATTGAAAACCCTTTAGGAACTTATGTTGAGTAATTTAATCTATTACTAAAAGCACGGATCACATATGATTTCAACGATACAAAAGCGGTGATTTAGGCGTGGAAGATAAGGAGAATCCCGGTGAGAAGTTTGTATGGTGAGAAAATTGTAAAACGCGGAATTGGAGACATTGCTGGATCAATATCTTTCTCAAACGCAGTAAGAACTTTCAGATTCATTCGCATTAACACAACAAATTTTTTTTCCCGTAGTTTGAAAGCCTTGAGAATGGTCCAAAAGCAAATAAATCGGGCGCATTTCGGGTTGAAGCCCAGAGACTTCGGACTGCATTTTTTTCAGGACCGAACGCTGCTCCAACGACAAGGAAGGAAGCTATTTCTGCATCTTATTATGATTGGCGATAAAAAGTAGATCCATTACGATAATTTAAAGCGAAAGAAATCATTGTGGCGCCCCGGTCAAGTATCAACCAATAGGAATTCGCTTCCGAGCACAATTAAAATGGAGACAAGACACAACAAAGTGACTTTGCAGAACGACAACGCTCGGCCACATGTTGCACAAGTCGTCAAAACCTATTAAAAAAACTGAAACGGCTGTTCCGAACGATGGCGCAAGGCCTTGCTGGGCAGCACTTTTGATCTTTCTAAGAAGCCAAAAATTGGATCGATTCGTGCGGCGCCATAAAAGACATGCAATATTTCCAACGCGAAATTCGTATGCTGCCAGCTAATATATTGTTACATGGTAACTGAATTTGTTGGTTCGTGAAACGTCAGCACCTACCAAAGCATTATCGGATTGACGCATGAAATACAATCAATGCTCATTCTGTTACTTAGTTTTCCACCGAAACTTTCACTTCGGAAAACTCACTGAGCCACGAAAATACAATAAAAATGAGTTTTCTTTTCTTCCATGAATACATAGTTGTATTTCCAACTTAATTGATTCCGCTAGCAACCGCGCTTTCTTAAAACCCAAAACAACTGTCAAAATGTAAGTAGATCATGACAACTGTTTTAATTAATTTATTTCCCACCTGCCATAAGAAGATCCTGAGGAATTAATTTCTTTCTACAATGATGGAGAAAAATAATCAAACAACAAAAGAACTGGCATGGACCTTTTTTCTTGCTTGTGGCTACTTTCGACCCGATGGGTAGCGATATCATGCGAAGTTTGTTTCCCACTTAAGTCGGTGTGCTGTCAAGTTTGTGTCATTGAACTTGCCACGAAGGTCGGGCTATACGATCTCTCTTTGTTTAACTTAGTTTTGTAAATATGAAATATTATATGTACACAACGAGCCCCAAAGAGCAGAGACTTATATGGGGAAAAAGTTTCAAAGTCGGTTTGTTTGATTCCACCCTGTGCGACTAAATCTCACAATTAATTTCCTGAGTTTGCTCGATTCATGATGGTGGCGGCGATGACGTTGGATACATCCGGCTATGCGCAAATGTGGGGGGGTAGTTCAGGAGTAGAAATCAACGAGTTGGTTGCTGGCTAATTTATATGCATGGTCTATGGCATGGTGGCCTTAATATTATTTTTGTCGGGTAACTCTATTGCATAACGGCTAGAGTAGTTCGGCAGCGTTGTGATGGTAGGCGTTCATTCTGTCACCGGAGGAAAAGCAAATGTCGATAGCAGATGCAAACTATTTCATTTGGTTACAGCGGTGTAATGCCTGTAATTGGCTTGCTTGAGGTATTTTATTTTTCCTTAGTGACATCGAATTGAATTTCGGGAATGAAATGTATGATTACATATATCCCTTTATGAGGATAGGACATCTGCTTTGCCTTTGGGAAATAACAGTGTCGTGGATGTACATAATATGTAGATGTATAAAATTAATGTGGATGTATAATATTAAATGTTGGGAACAAATTTCATTTTGTTGCAACAAGTAATAGCCATGTGTCATATGTCGGGCGGCGATAGGAAAGAAATTAAAACGAGGAGTTGAAGGGTTTTTTCGCTACACTGAGTTCCTACTGTTTAGAGTTGTGAATTGGGTCTTCTCAAACCTGAAAGCACGGCTTGCAGAAATCTGCTTTCATTATGGAATTTCGAGTTATACGAGGTTTTTACAAAAAGTGAAACAGAAACGAACAAGTTCGAAATAAAATGTTTTATTGCTTTTCGAAATATTCGCCCTTAAGGTCTATACGTTTTTGCATACGCTCAAACCAATTCCGGAAACATTTTTTCTACTCTGAAGCTGATATCGTAGAACAACTTTAGTGGGCTTGGGTTCATCGTTAAACAGCCAAACAGAAGACTGTTGTTTGCTTTCACGATCATACGAATATATCCAAGTTTCGTGTCCTGTAACAATGTTGTATACGGATTTTGAACGTCCTCGGTCGAATTTTTTCAACATTTCCTGACACCAATCAACACGCTTTTTTTGCGCTTCAAATTATGCGGAATCCATCTGGAACATATCTATCTCACATCTAAATGTTCATGCAAGATCGATTGTATTGCAGTCTGCGATATCCTCAGAGACGCCTCTATCTGTCTGTAAGTCACATGCCGCTCTTCTTCAATCATGTTGCGCACAGCATCGATGTTTCTCGGAATGACAACCGATTTTGGCCGACCTTCTCGACATTCATCACTGACGGACGCACGACCAATACGAAATTCTGCAAACCAATTGTAAACAGTCTTCTCTGATGGTGCTTCATTACCAAAGGTTACACGAAGCGATTCTATGCATTGTTGTTGAGTAAGGCCTTTTTTAAAATCATAAAAAATCATCCAACGTAAGCCTTCACGGGTGATTTCAATTTTTGCACAAACTTGCTTCTTTTAAACGTTCACTATCAACAACTTACTTAGTCAATTTCTAAATTGCCATTGGCTTCGCAATAACAAACGTCAATGCTCACAAATACAGTTGTGCCACAGCTCATTAACGCCACCTATTGTTCGATTGTAAAAACTTAAAAAGCAACCCTTGTATTTCCTTAAATCCAACATTTTTTCAAAGTAAAACTTAGTGCAAAAAAAATATATATAAGGGTTCTTAGATTTAGCAAAAGTTGAATGTGTCAGATGAAAGTATTAACCGGCTACAAGGTACATATATATTTTTGAAAATTAAGAAAACGGAAAAAAATGCCAGAAAATTAATTAGGTAATTCCAAAATGGAGTTCGGTATGCATTACTCGTATAAGTTGATTAAAAGAAATTAGTCAATTGCAATATTCTCTACATGATCTATCAGTTGGAGCATTGCCACCGTAAACTTCCGTTTCAGCTGCACTTTTAGTCCAATTGACCCAAATAATTAAAACTTAAATGTTGTTTAGTTAACAAAAATTTGTCAATATTGACACAATAAAAAGAAAACGCTATTTTTTATGAAAACTTTTTTTTTGATATAAACTGAATGTTATTGAAAATTGTCTACCCTGTCCGAAACCACTTAGATCGGCGCTAAGATAGGATCATTTATCATCATTGATTTAAAATAATGCCTAAATATCTAAAGTTGATATATTCAACTTAGCATTATACCCAAGCCATTATTAAGATCCAAAATAGTGTCGTCAACCTGCGTGATTTTGTCCTTGATGTGTTGAATAAATAATGGATTAACATAGCATTGAAAGAGATTGGGACTCAAACTTGAACCCTGTGGAACAAATTTCTGCGAACTACCAAAGTTTTTAAACTTTATCATTTGCTTTAAATTTTTAAGTACGAAACAAACCACTCATAAATAAAATTCCTGAAACCAGCTTGACAAATCTTATTTAGTAGAAAAGTGTGATTTGTCATATCAAAAGTTTTGCTGATATGTAGGAATAAGGTAGGAGAGAATAAAAAATATTTACACATATTTAACAATTTAAGCAAAGCCCTTTCCGCAGATCTACCGTACCGAAAACCAAATTAACAATTATAAAAAAAATCATTCTGCCTAAAAAGGATAGAGTTTTTGACTTTATAGAATTTTCGATTTTTTTTCAAAACACAGACAGAGGGTATACATACATATATGGCGATAGTTTAATACTGTGATGTCACATTTTCTTGTGAAGTGAAAAGGTTATTTTTTTGGTGTTTGGTTTTTCAGTGGTTTTTTTTTATAGCTCACGCGTAATTTGTTACATGTGTCAAATTCAAACATGCTCAGTTAGCATTGCCATCTCATCATGAAAAGATTTATACCCGAACAACGCTTACAATTTACATGGTTTTATAATCAATATTCGTGCTCTGTTTTTCAACAATTTAACGGTCGTCATAATCAACCTACTGACTAAGCAATTTAAGCAGTAGTGATGAACGAGTTCGGATCCCGATAACACCAACGCCATCGAATGATTATTTCGCGACTCCTCTCCTCAGCGGGGTACTGGCAAAGCCCCTCGTTGTAAACTTGTTTTGAAAAAGCCTGTTGGCTCTCGCCGTTCAGAACCGGCATTAAGCTTTAGGTTGCGTTCACTTGTGTGAAAAACAAATCGCACACAACATAAGTGAATAAAAGAAGTTTGGCTCTAGTATTATCGAATATTAGACCAGTATTTGTGTCTGAGTACTCAAAAAAAAAAAAAAACAATTACCCATAATGACAAAATTTCTTATCAATTTCATACTATTGGGTATTTTTTCCTCAAAGCGCGTTCAGATGAAAATGTTGTTGTTCTGTCCGCCAGTGTTAAAGACTGGGATTGTGTTATTTGACTATGTGGAAGACTTAACGCAGGGATCTTGATGTAAGACTTTACAAAATACGGCCGAACGACCTGCCAGTTCGGTGAGCAATTTATCTTTCCTTTAGACTATTTTTTTATGGACAGATTAAATCTCTTGTCTGTGTGGGTAAGTCAGCGTCAATTGCAACCTCGAAAGACAACATTTCCCATGTTATTAGTGAGAATCTAGCCATGTTTGACAAAGTGACTTAAAAGTCTCCCTATGGACTACTCAAAACATAATCGTATTAAATATTTCCACGGGATAAACTAAATGGCAACTATTAATTTACAACTTAAATAACTTTTACAGTTTCTCTGCATTTTTTTTACGATTAAAAACCAAACGCTTAAAATATAAATATAATAAAAATATACATATAAACACCACAACTGCTGCTTCATTGCTTCTGGAGGAATACCCGACTTAACCCATAAATTAAAAATTATGAATATTCAATGTATTTACTATTTGAAAAGATATTTGTTTTAAGACGTACTTAAAAATCTAGTGAAAAATAAATAAATTACTTGATTCAAGAGACATGACAATTCGATATATTATTTTGATGAGTTTAAGTGCCTTAGGATCGTAGGATTGAGTTTGAAAACATGTTTCTCTTAAAAAAATACTGAAATGAGAAAAAGAAAACATGTTTTCAACTTTGTAGCAACATCATCATTTATGCCATCACTCCGTAATGGCATAAGCATCAAGTCGCAATCTTCTCAACTTGATGGATCCATTGACTTAAAATACCCTGATGTAATGATACCTCTTTGGTAGCATGCCATCAAGTGCGATTAATACTAGTCGCGAAATTACTCTGGTAAACTTAATGCATATCTCTGTCAAAGTAGAAATGCACAACGCTTCATCTTTTAGGTAGATCTGTGTGCCATACAATAATCGCAATTTCTTAAGTGATCAACGTTCCTATTTGCTAAACACCTTAACAGTCTAAATGATCATTTCATAAAATGCATCAACGTAAGAGAGTGTCACTTATCTGGTGCTTGACTCCGGTAAGTGGACTAAACAGCAGACTCGAACGCAGCTCTTTCTCATAGTTCACACTTCGGTGACATGCGATCATATCATCAAATCATTCATATTCAACTAGCTACAAACACTCCACTTTCGAGTGTCTTGAATCATGAAATCCCCATCGCACCACATAGAGCAAAAATTGCATTCGAAATGCCAACTCCTCACTAATCATCAACTAGTCTAATTTTTCCCGACAGCCTATCATTCAAATAGCAGTATACTACGCGTTTCTTTGACTATCTAATTCGTTTCATATAAGTATGTAATTCAATTAAGAACGTCGAGGGAAAAAATTCAACCCAACTATGGCACGTCGAGTACGTCACGAGTTCGTTTATTTTTTCCGCCTCAACAGTCAAATGTCAACAATTTAATGTGGTGCCCGATAATTTATCATTCACACACTTGTAGTATATTTAGATTGTATCTACACAACGAGGGATATCTTTTATCTTTTTTTTTGTGAATTTTCATAATTTTAACCCGTCAGGAAAGCTTTCGTATGTATATGTAGGCTCTTCGATAAGATATCTGAAAATAAACCTATTATAAATAGTGTCGCGGAAGACAGATGTGAGTCTCGTATCCATGCGATTGCAGTTTTTGTTTGGTAGCGATCGATTTAATTTTTTGATTATGCAATATTGTTCAGCTTGACTAGTTCAATACTGTGAGAAGGCTTGTAATTTAATTACAATCATAGCCAAATGCCTATCATCCATGGGCCATCGGCCAATGCCCTTGTGATTATTGGTGACACTAATTTCCATTGGAAATTGCCAATCATCTTGTATCGGTTATTTGATTGCGTTTTAATTAATTTCCTTTTAGGGATCACTCTAGCTTTTGGTGATGTGCCATGTGGATGGTGAATAATCCACTTGGCGAGGAAATTAAATAAGGAATTGAGTGACGGGTTCAATGTGGTAGTAAATTATTCACTTGCCAATTTGAAGGATAGGCTCATGACTGTAGGATTTCCAAGGGGATAAAAGTTTATTGGAATTCTAGTGAAGTTCTATGCCAAGGGCATTATTATAGGTTTTGGGTTACGTTTATATTTTGATTAATTTAGTTTGGGAAAAGTTTTAGTATCAATAGCAATTGATTTTTTTTTTCGCTTGTTTCTGTCCTTAAGTCAGAAAAATCGAACCCCCAATTTAATATTGGGTCTAAAACCAATAAGTAACTACCAAATTATGTTTGGAGTAGGAGTCCAAAATGAAGACTAAATTGTGTTTAACTGCATAATGACATAAAAATTAACCTAGAAGGCAATAAAAAAGTCATGAATCGTATTTTTTAGTTAAGTGCAACTTTCACTGCTCAATAACAGAAAATAACTTCAAGTTGAAAGGCATAAGAGTACAAAGATGCTGGGTAACTATAGGTACATTAAAAATCAATTATCTTCTGATGAAACCAAATCGATCGGTGCGTGGTGTTTAGAGGAGCAAATTTTAACGGGCCGCTGCTTGATGGCAATAAGATTATTTAATTAATTGAAGCTATGAAGTTATTACTTCTGGCATCGGTAATGAACAGTGACTCAACGCCGTTTTTCAATCAATTAAAATTCTATTGTATGTACGAGTATGTGCATACATATGAAGAAAATTGAATAATCATAACGTATCTAACATAACTCACGCCTTCTGTATAAATTGAATAAGTAAAATGTTATGAAAACATAGATTAAATTTGATGGTCCATCACTTGCCGGAGCCAACAATGAAACTAATACCATGGAGGTGATTTTTTTTTCGAAAGCATAGTTTGCCTAAGTAGGAATGCCTTATGATCGGATTGACAACTTTCCAGATTTTATCTTAGCGATATATACGATGGGTGATCCAAAAATAATAATAATGTGTTATTTTCAGTCCGCATAAAAATCCAAAAATTGTTCTTTCTGCATGTTTATATATAAAAAGTCATATAAATAACCCACGATTCCCAAGAGGTACATTCGTTTGCATACGAACCGTCGATGGAGTAAATGTATTGACTTGTTACCAGACTACAAGTTTGATATATCCAAATGCTTCTTAGACCAATCACTTTAATTTTTCAGTGCATCTAAGAGAGTCAGTATTTACATATTTTTCTTCATCTAAATGAACGACAAAGAATAAGTTGTTGAGAATGACGTCGAATCCATTTTGGACCTTTTTGAGCACTCTCTTCTTACGCGTCGCAAAGAAAGTATGCGAAAACGGTCTATAATACGGCAATTAGCAGTCTCAGATGGCCGATTATGTTGGCTGAATGCTGAATATGTTTGGAGCATAGAACCATTTGACAGCCTATGGCATTCCCATAAAGACTACTGATTAAAAATAGCACCGACATGACAGTTCGAAATACCTGACTGTCAGATCTGGCTTCAAAAACACCCTTAAAAGCTACACACTAGTTATGGACGCAAAAGTACTTCTTTTTAAATATAAACGTGCGTCATATGACGAGTTTTTATTGCCATTACTGAACATGGTTGAGTCTTCAACTTAAGGTTCAAATGATGTTCAAAATCTAAAGTAGATTTTAAAAAAAGTCAATCTCGTGAGCTTAATTGGGAAAAGCAATTTTGCGTACGAGTATGTACATATATACAATGTGGCTCAAAATCTACCCTATCGGAAGATGTTATAATTTTTACAAATGGCGTCGTACGTCAATTATATTTGACATTTGTGAACAAGACAGATGCAGCAATGGAGCGCTGTACTCCGCAAGACCGTGGAATAATTGCGTCCATTTTTTGGACTAATAATCCCTCGGTAGTGATAGCGCAGCTATAATTCCGACGTCGATTTCCTAATCGTGTCGCACCAATTGGGCAAACATTCCGCCGCTTAGCTACTCAACGGTCAAGGTTACTGGCGAACGCTACAGGGCCATGGTAAACGAATTTTAACTGCCCGAATTGGATGTGCGGGGCTTGGTGATCATTTGGTTTCAACAAGATGCTGAAACTGCACACACAACACGAGCCACAATGGATATTGTGAAGGAAACGTTTCCTGGTTGCGTAATCTCCCGTTTTGGCGATGTTAAAGATCGCATTGTAATATTGTAAATTTGTAATATGATTTCGCTTTGTTATTGTAATTTAATTTAAATGAATTAATTGAATTATTGAAGTGTTAACGTAAATTTGTACTGGTACCCTATGGGATTCTTTGAATTTGTTTTTCGCTCTCATACATTAAGCAACATTATCGCTCTTTCCAATATTTTTTTTCTTCATACAATAGACACACCCACGATCGCTGCTACTTGACCAAGGAAAGCAAAGGAAGACAAGTGCAATGGGTCAAGTAGAGAGCGAACCGGTTCATGTCGATGAGTAATCTTCGCGACAGATGAATGCGCTCTTTGATCTAGCAACCACCATCTGGTGCACATCGTTTTAGTCTTGGTTGGAATAAATTGGAATAAAGTTTTATTTTGAAGTCGAAGCGGATTATTTCTTAATCAGGCGATTTGGCATGGGCAGCAAGATAGCCCGATTCAACCATCCCAGACTTCTTTGGGCCTACTTGAAGTTGCGGGCTTATGCCAACAAGCCTCAGACAATCGCAGCCCTTAAGGAGAATATTTGGCAGGAATGCGAACAGTTGTCACCAGAAATTTTACGGAAAGTCATGAAAAGTGCGGTAAAACGGGTAAAAATTTGTATCGACACTGGCTGCAGCCACTTGACCAATATCATATTTTCCACTTAACAGGAAAAAATGTAAAGGTCTAGATAAAGGTTTACATCACTCAAAATGTTTTTTTTTTTTCATTTAGTAGAAAAGTAATTCAAAAACAAAATTGGATGATTAACTTTGCGCTACCTTGAACATTTTGAAGCTGATGGCACGAAGCTCGAATCCCGAAACAGCCAATTCAGCGAAATCTTATTTCGTAGTCTTTTTTCCTAAACTGAGAAAACCGCCCATAGTATTGCTCCTATTCCATTACAAATACTCTTCTGAAGTATATTTTATAGCTATACATGCCTTTCAGTTCTGAAATGACTACTATATATCGAGACCAAATTTACGTCACGCGTAAAAATCCAAAAAATAGAATTCTAGATATTCAAAGTAATTGGGTTTGTCGCAAATATTTATATTATTTAAGGGGTGTAGTTAGAAATATTTACGAATTTCCATGTTATCGTCCACATTATCCTTATCTTCGAAAACGTTATATTGATCCATCGCGTCATCAGGTTACAGATCAACACTTCCTCTTGATAATCAACCTGTATTTTTTTTCTATATGATTTAAAATAAAATATAAATTATGCAGTTTCAATCGATTTAAAATCTACCTGCCTTATCAAAGGCTATCGTGTGTACCATATAGTTATCAAGTGACGGATAGAAATGGGTAACAGCATTCAGTTTGAACTCGCTGGCAATGAGCATAGATAATTTTAATTTCTTTTCCCTACAATATTCAAAACAGCCGCCAAAAGAATAGTTTGAAACAGTGTCATAATCCAGTGTCTCATAAATTTTCATTTAATTTTCTAACACAGATTTACTTACCCCTTGCCCGTAGAGTATACGATACAATTAATGATGGAGGAGAGAAACATGAGAAGAGAAAGGTACCAGAACTACGGCATGAAACAGTTAAGGCCTTTAATTGATTTCAATGAGCTCAAAGACCTTAGCGACTCTTAATTTCCTTAATGTGCCGTTTATTTTCTTTTTATTTTTTTCGTGAGTTTTCTAGCAAACATGTTGTTTCCATCGTTCGCTTAATTCAGTGTTATAGATTTTATTCTTTGTTTCTTTCTTATCTAATTTTCCTCCTCCATTGGTGGATTTTTATCATGTTTGTTGCCTTCTTTCTTGTAATGCGAAAAGCCCCTTTTCATAGTCTAGGTTTCACCGGACAATCGCCTGATCTTTTTTCCTCTTGCTGATGACTAATACCTTACATAGATGCAAGAAGTTACTGAAGCCAGAAGTAAACGAAATAAAGTAGGAAGGGAGAATGGAAGAAGAAAAAATAATAATTGTTTTATTGCATGCACTGCAAATAATAATATGCGGAGAAGTAAACGAATTTGGAGGCACTTAATTGTGTGGGAAAACAGTAGATGTGAGATGAATTCAAACGAATTGGTATTCCTCGAAACAATTTTTTCAATACGGTCAACATGATAACTCCGATGATTGGCATAACATGTAGAACGAATGGACAGGGGACAAACAGTTAAAATAATAAGGAATGGAAAAAACACTGGAAAGAAAAACTTTTTTATATACTCACTAGGTTGTCGTAAAAAACCAGGATTCCCAGGAGGTACATTCATTTGAATACGAACCGTCGAATGGATAGCATCAAAGCGGAGAATAACGAAATTTGAGCTGTGATTAAGTACCTCTGCTTAAAAAATTGTCTACCAAAGACATTCGCAGCGACTTGGAGGAAACATTGGGGGACTCTGCTCCTCCATATTCCACTTGCATGCTGGGTCCCTCCCTAAAGACAATGTGAAAAAAGAAAATGTTGTCTTGGCAGGCCGAAGAATGATCATCAGGCATATACGAGTATGTATCTGAGGACACAGGGAGTCAAAAAAAATTTCCAAGCAGATCAAGAAATGTTTTTATTACGTTTCATGACCACCGACGAAACCTGAATCCGTCATTTTGATCCTGAAACCAAACAGCGAGCCTCTTCACTGACGCCAAAGAAATTCAAAGTGTCACATTCGACGGGAAAGGTTATGGCATCAGTTTTTTGGAACACTGAAGGAAAAGGGAGACACTATTTCGCGATATTACTACGTAGACCAAATAAGAAGATTGGAAAGTCATAAAAGCAAATAGACGCGACCAACTGCGAGCTGGAGGGCTGTTTTGCTATGCACCGCCTCACAGATGCCTTTCAAAAAATGGGATTCGAACTGCTCGAACACCCAGCCTATTCATCAGATCTATCTTCTAATGGCTTGAACCACTTTCCTCGGTTCAAACAACACATCCGAGGTAAGCAATTTAAAGACGATAACGAGTTTATGGCCGCTGTTGAGGTGTTTAGGGAGGGTTAGGACAAAGTATTTTTTTCTAAGGAAATCCTGGGTTTAGAATAAATATGATCTAAAAGTATTGAGTTATTAGGAGAATATGTAGAAAAAAACATTTTTTTTAATATGTATATGTTTTCTTAGAGGTATACCAATTCAATATGAAATAAACCACTTGAAGCGAATGTCAATGTCTACGACATTAGCTTTATGTAATAGATAATTTTATGCCATTAAATATTTAAACATGATTTCGGGCATATGCGCGCCACGGCTAGCTCGAATGAAGTCCAATTTTCCATAACACTATCGAGCAACTGGATCCGTGTATCAGCATTAACACGGCGAATGCTGACTTCCAAATCGCCAACGTCTCTGGTTTATCGGCATAACTAGTGACTTCACATACCCCCAAAGAAAGTAAAGGTGTGAGATCACAGGATCGTGGAGGCCAGTTCACAGGTCCATTACGCGAAATTATGCGCTCAGCAAATGTTTCCCACAATATATTGATGGTGTCACGCGTCGTGTGGAGCGTTGGCTCAACCAAAATTCTGTCACGTCAAGGGCTATTCAACTTAGGAACGGACAAGTCAGGATTCATGTTTCTATAGCCCTCTCCATTGGCGGTAGCATTCTGGCCGCCATCGTCATTAAAGAAATATGGGGCGATGATTCCATCAGCCCATAAAGCACACCAAACAGTGAGTTTTAATGCTTGTAAGGGCGTCTCGATAAAGGCTTCTGGGTTTTCTCCACTCCAAATTCGACAATTTTGCTTCTTTACATTTCCATTTAACCAAAAATGAGTCTCAGGGGAGAAAAAAAATTACATTGATAATGAGGATCAAGCTGAATCATGTTTTCGGCCCATTCACCGAACCTACGACGCGAATAATGGTTACGCGGTTTCAACTCTTGCAAACGCTTTTAAATCCAGATCTTTTCTTAAAATCTTCCACAAAGTGAATGAGCATAGTTCCAATTACTGCGCACGATGGTGAATCGACTCATTCGTATTCTCGTCAACACTGCGCTCCTCAACGGCAATACTCTTCTCTCTCTCTCTCCGCACTGTTTGTCGTCTTTGAGGATGCACATTATCCACTAGAATGTACGTGGTGCGAAAGCGATTCATCGTGTTCCGAATAACTTGCTCAGATGGATGATTATGTAAAATGTACGTAGCGCACATTATATTTGCCAACCGAACCATGGTTTTCAAAATAAGTTTACACAGCTTGCATTCGTTGTTCCAGCGTTAATCTATTTAAAATAGCAAACCATGAATCAGCTTCAACTGTCAAATTGACAATCTGTAGTAGCAGTGTTCCGAGTTTAAAAACCAAACCTCTAAAAAAAATACCCTTTATAATCACCGTGTTTTATTTTCACTATCATTACTTTTGGATTATACCTCGTTTTTTCTTTGGAAACGAATTAGCTGTGTAAAAGACGCTTAGATGAGTATTATGGTTTAACAATTCTCATGATATCAATGTAGATTTTTTATAGGATCGTAATATTCAATTTTGCCCACGGGAAATCAACAACATGCTGTACTTTGGACAACCTTATCTCCTCAATGGTGGAACCAAATCGACCCAATGATTTAAGATGTTTTCGAAAACATACCACTTATTTCCTTATGTTATGCCTGCGCTGTCAAGCAATAATGCATTACTGTCAATTTTCTAACATCAATCCCAGTCTTGAGTATTTAAACACAACTATCGACCTTTACAAAATAATTGAAGTTCAAACTCTGAAATACGAAAAGTTTATCGAATGATTTCTCTGGTGCCAGAATGTACCATATCATTAGTTAGTATTTCTGTTTTGAACCGCTTGAGTAATCTCTTTTGAACGGAATTCCTGGTTGAACTGGATTCAAGTTTCATTCTGCAATGTGATGCGAAAAGAAAGTTTTCGGAACCCATCGGCATCGTTGAAACAAAACTTTTTGAAATTACCTGTAAGTCTTGCTTTATTTTTGTTCTTGAATAAAGTTAATTCCATTCGTATAAAATGCCAGTTATTCGTCCTACCCTTAAACGAGGTTTCCATTAAAGGCAATCAACATTTAATGAGTATTTGGGTTTGTAATTTAGGTATCCATGGAATGCTGCCACCACAAGATTATTATCTTAATTATCCATAACATAACAGAAGATAAATGAATGCACAAGCTATGTGACACGCTCTACCTACAATCAGCGCATCAGTGACACTTTAGATTAAATAACATCTTACATACGCAAAAAAAAAATGATTTGTTTCGGCCTTTGCCATCGATCTTCTTCTTCTTCTTTTCCTTTTTTCCGGCGTCGTTATGGTTAGAACTGTAGGACCATAACCTTCCCACTTAACTGCATTCCTACTGGTCCGCCGGTTTGACCTCAGAAAGTAGCGGCAGGCTTCCCGGTTTGGGATTACTTCATCGCTGAGGCCAATCAAATGCTGATGTTTTTGCATTTGTTTGCACCAATTGTTTTTCGGCCTGCCTTTTTTGCGTGTTGAAATTGGAACGTTGATTGATATTGCCTTTTGGACGGGGTTCAAAGGATCTCTCCTTTGAACATGGCAATACCAACTGAGTCGGTCGCGCTCTATCTTTCTTGTGATGGTTTCTATTACGTGGAGGCTTCCTCGGATCTTTGAACTTCTAATTCTGTCACGCTTTGTTACTCCCGCTGTCATGCGAAGCATCTTCATCTCAACTGCCGTTAATTTGCTCTCATACTTTTTGTGCATTGTCCAGCATTGTGAACCGCGCCGGACGTACAACTGAAGTGCAGAGCCTTCCTTTCAGCTAAGGGGGCATTTTTCGATCACAGAAGATGGCGGAGTTTTCCCGCCACTTCATCCACCCTACGCTTACGCGATGGTTGATGTCGTCATCACAAGTTGCTTCTTTATTAATCATAGATCCCAGATATTTAAACTTTTCACACTTGGGAAGCACTCTTCCATTCAAGTAAATGTCTGGAATAGGCTGATGATGGTCAGAGAATGGGCAGCATAGATACTCTGTCTTCTTTGAACTAATACGACACCCGTGTCCCTCAAAAATGTCCACCCACACATCTAGTGCTCGTTGTAGGGACGCCTGATCATCACTTATAATGGCTCCATCGTCAGCAAAGAATAGCTGGTGCACATTGGGGTCCGTCACTTTTCCTTCAAGCAAGCAATCAAGGACTGCTATAAAGAGCAGTGGGCTGAGGACGCTCCCTTGGTGTACACCGACTTTGATTGCGAACTCTTCGGTGACTCCTGCGGTGCATCTTACTCTTGTCGTTGCACTATTGTACATGTCCATGATCACTCGCACGTAGGTTTCTGGAACTCCTTTTTGTCTTAGCGCAACCCATAAAAGATCTCTTGGTTGCCGGTCAAAGGCCTTCTCGAAATCAACCAACACCATATGCAAGTCCTTTGACGAATCACGATGCTTTTCCATCATGACCCTTATACTTTGGATTGAGTCTGTTGTTGATTTACCCGAGACAAACCCGTACTGGTCATCAGATAGTCGTATTATTTTCCGCAGTCGGCTATCTAATACCCGTTCAACGATCTTCATGGTGTGCGACATCAGCTTTACAAAACGGTAGTTATCACAGTTTCGCGTATCACCCTTTCCTTTGTGCAAAGGAAGAAGATAGCTTTCCCTCCATTGATTAGGCATAGTGTCGCCTCTCATAAGTTTGGAGATAAGAACCATGAGCCATCTAGACCCGATGTCTCCCATCTTTTTCCAGAACTCAGAGGGTATCCCGTCCGGCCCAACAGCTTTTCTTTTCTTGGAGTTTTTAACCGCGTACACATCTACGACTGTGATGTCGGATATTTCGGCATGATTCGGGGCGGCTCTTGTTCCTCGAATAGTTCCGAGTGAAGTTCCTCGCAATACTGTCGCCATCTGTGGAGAATTTTTTCGTCTTCTACAAGGAGTTGGCCTTCAGCATTGTTAATAAAATTTGGGAAACGAATTTCCTGAGCATTTCTTCTTCTCTGGGCGGCTATCTTAAAGATATTTGCTCCTTTGTTCAAATTGCTCTGTCGAAGCTCCTGGGTAGCCTGGTTCCTGTCAGACGCGGAAGACGATATTTCTTCCAACTCCTGATATAGGCCTTCCATGCTTTTCGCTTTGAATTCGGCGCACTTTTTCTTCGCGATACCTTTGCAATATCTATATACCTTCTCACGGCGAGCGTTATTTCTCTATTAGTAGAAGAGCACTTTGACCAAGCCTGGAAAGCCATTTTCTTTTCGTGTATCACTGCTTTGGCTTCGTCTGTCCACCACCAGGTTTCTTTTGCGTGTTGGCAGGGGCCTTTAGATGTTCCGAGCAGTGATTTGGCTTTCTCCAGGCCAGATTGTTGTAAGGAATCCCACATGTCTTGTGCTCTGCGCTCCTCATTACCGACCTCATCGATAATGGAAAAGAGGTAGTTTTTCATGCTGGTAATAAAAGCTTCGCCTTTTCTTTTATCCAGCTTATACCACTTGATTCTCTCAGACACCTTGCACGTTTGCTGCTTTGACTTCTTACTCGCCTCCATAAAAAATTCAGTCAGGAGGAGACGGTGTTGAGGGGCGATCGCGTTTCCCAGGATCACTTTGCAATCTTTAACTCTTGGCCTCATGAAACTGGATACCAAATGATAGTCTATTTGAGTTTCATTTCCGCCGCTGCTATAAGTGATCAGGTGCCGGCTTTGTTTGACGAACATGGTATTTAGCACTTAAGACCGTACGACTTGCACATGTTTAGGATTCTTCACCTGAAGAGTTCCTGGTGCCGTATCCCAGCCCTCCGTGGTAGCCTTCATAGTCTTCGCTTGTCTTCCCGACATGTCCGTTTAAATCTCCCCCAACAAACAAAAGCTCTTCCTTTGGGATGATTTTGACAAGGTTGTGGAAATCTAGCCAGAATGCATCTTTTTCTTTTTGTTCGCATCCTACTTGAGGGGCATATGCGCTTACGATGTTCCACACCTCACCATGCATCACCAATTTGAGAGCCATCAAACGGTCACTGGACTTTGAAATGGTTAAGACGTTGCCAAGTAGCTCTGCCGCAAGGATGATGGCGATTCCGTTTTTTTCCTTGTTCCATAGTAAAACATCTTGTAGGCTTTTGTTTTAACGTCCAAGAAACGTGCCCGATTACCGGTGTTTCGCCATTTCGTCTCTTGTACGCACAGGATGTCTACTCGCCTTCTAACCATCATTTCTTCAAGCTCATAGCTGCGACCACTCATGCTTCCAACGTTCCAACTCGCGACTCTAAAGTGTGGCTTACGCAGTTGCATTACTTTGCTATCCCCCGGAAATCCTATAGCTCTGACCCGAGCATTGCTGCTCGTCCCAGGATCACGATCATTAGTAGTGCCTGGTGGGGTAGTGCTTTTCCTTTTAGCGTTCTTTTCCATAATGCTATGGTTTGACCGTTTTCTTTCTTCTCCTCCTTTTTTTGACACGGGCATGCTCCACATTTTTTTTTTTTTGTTTGATCTTACTCTTACAACACCGGTGATCTCCAGTCGTGTCAACCCACTGATTTGCATGCACACTTGTGGGGCAGTTATGTGTCCCTAGGCTCACCTTGGTGTTCTCTAAATTGCCTAGATGTGATTTTTGTTTACCTTTGTTTTAGTCGCCTTTTACGACAAGCGGGAGGTATCGCTGCAGGGATATTCTTAACCCGTTCCTGCACAGATAGGCCTTTGCCATCGATATTATAATTAATTACATTTTGCCCGCATTAATATAAATCTATTTTTAAATTTTCTACTACTTACAGAAGTATGTAAGTACTGCTCATTACTAATCGCCAATATACCATTACAAAAGAAAATACCACTCATTACTATGCAAGTATTCCTCCAAAGCCATTCCATCATGACTCCAAGCACGAAGTGCTGATCTAAACATCACGGAAAAAAAAAAATCAAATAACGCGTTTTCACGAAAAGGGAGATGATTGCTTCATGGGCATGTCGGCAAAATGTATGAAGCCGTTTGCCTACGTAGCATTGAGAGTAGGCTGGCTTCAACAACGATAGTGTTAGTGCATTACTCATCCATATATTCGTTGTATTGAGTAATATTCACAAAGGAATTCAAATCAGTTGAGTGGATATAATGGACATGTGCGCGCTCGGGAAAATTGTCATAAAAGGTTGTAAATGAGCATTTCAGAACCAGGATTTTATGAAATGAAATTGGGTGAATATCTGGAGCTGATAAGACTCGTTGATCAAAACCATTTAATTATGAGTTCATGTTTGGAAATCATCTCACCGCCATCAAGTATAGAAGATACTAGCTTTACCTTTCAGGCGTGTAAAAGCTTGGTACATGTGCAGCTGTTTAGAAGAGGTATATAAGGGAGCCACATCCATAGGCATCACTAAATTGGTTCGTAGGATGGCATATACACCCATAGACAAAAATCGATAGACGTAACGTGCATTATTCGGATGACCAAAGGAAGTTAATAAAAAAATTAAAAACGAAAAGATATTCGTATCGTTCAATCTCAAGAACGGAACGGTGTTCTTTGGGAGTGATGCAAAATGCATTTGAAGAGAAACCAGCGCGAAAAAACAGGGGGCAACCACGGAAAACAACCCAAACGCAGGATCGTTTAAATATACTAGGGGCATAAAGAGATTATTTTATATGGTCACGCATTGAACAGGAAAACAATTTGAAGATTAGTTCAAGGACTGTCCGAAGGCGATTGGTAGAGTCTCACCTTCCATCAAAATCACCAAGGAAAGTGCCACTACTCAGTAAAAAAAAATTAAACATGGCACACAGAAGAGGGCACCAAAAAATATCCTTTGGAGTGATGAATCGAAGTTCAATTTATTCGGATCGGTTAACAGACACAATATGAGATGTCCACCTAACACTGAACTGCATTTAGAGTACGCCAAAAAAACTATCAAGCATGGTGGTGCTAGCATCATGGTATGGGCATGTTTCTCTTGGTGTATAAAGGTTTTTCACTTGGTGCGGGTAGATTTTGGCGGTCATGTTGTTTTGGTGACATCTGTCAAATCTATTGTTTATTTTTCAGTTTTCGAGTCACCATGGCAAGTTACACGATTTAACAGCATGTTGAAATGATATAACTTTATTATCAATGTTCGTGCTCGTTAGAATAAACTTTGCGCGCGTTGCACTGATTTTATGGTAGACGTGGTGGCTCTTCTCCGTCGACTCTTCAACGTTTAATGGCTAAATTTGAGACAACCGGTTGGGAAATCAATGAGCTAATATTGTTACGTCAAAGGAACAATAACATCGCCGCAGTCCGTAAAAGTGTGCAACACAACCCGAAACAATCGATTCCTAGCCGTGCAAAGCTCAAAGTTCATGACCATAGACAACTCAGTTTGTTCGTTGACTGGGCTTCGGATCATCTGGAAGAGGACCCCAATTTCGATGAATGGCTGTATTAAGAGCAAAATTGCCGTATATGGGACGACATCAACCCACAGGAGGTTCAACATTTTGGAGATTCGACTGAATTTGCGTTGGTTGTAGTTCACAGTAACTCCTTTGTTTCCATGTCATTAAGGTGTTATATTGGAAATGCACACACAGAGTATGAATTTTGAAGTGATCTTATGCTGCGAGTGTTATGCCTTCGTCACCATTTTTTGATCGTCTCTCATTCACAACTAATGTTGTTGCACAGTTTTTCCGTGTAGGAATTGTTCTTGACTATGGACGAACTTGAACTACTGACCTTTGGGTCAACAGTCGATGATGATTACCATTGCACCACGACCACCACTCGTAGAATTGACGTTAGACTTTTTATTTTTGTCTGAAGTTGCAGGTATAATGGCGAATAAGCCATAATCGGCCGATGTCCTTAAGATGAAAATAACACTCGAAATTCGCTCAAATTCGGTCGGATCTATGCGAAAAAGTTATTGAAAATTGAACGCATTTGAACGATGTCATATTCCATACATAATGGCATACATGGACCTTTCAAATAAAAAAAGAATTTTATTAATACCTCACATACTTCTTTTATTTCATTTCAACATACAGGAAAATACTTGAAACTGTAATGCTACCATATGCTGATGATAAAATGCCTTTGGTGTGGACGTTTCAACAAAATAATGATCCGAAACACATCGCCAAGTTTACAAAGGACTGGTTTACTGCAAATAGGTTTGGCCTTTTGGAGTGGCCTACTAGAAACTCTATGAAACAAAAACGAACTTTGGCAAACAAGGTAAACGGCATGAAAGTCTATACCTGTCGAGACATACAATAAATTTGTTGATTCTATTCCGAGAAAGGTAGCACAAATCATACAAAATGAAGTCCAAGCGACAACAGTCCAATGACTTTAACTGTATTTATTTTTTTATCCATAGCTGTAGGTGACGCCACTATCGATAAATTCAAATGACTTTGAGTCATCAACGATATCAAATTTATGACAATCTGACTAACGTTCACAAGTTATCGTGGTTTTACTGATGCTATTTTTGTAATTTCCAGATCAACGGAAAAATCTGAATTTTGTGTGGTGATAAAGAATTGCTTTTCAGTAGGAAGAAAATTCTAATATAACATTTTAATAACATGGAAACAAAAAAGGTACTGTGAATTACAACCAACGCGACAAATTTAGTCGAATTTTTCGAATCCTATCTAGAATAACCACTCCCGGAGATTAGTGAGCGAACATCTTCGACACAAACCATCTGCACCCCCAGATTGTGTGACAAACACCATAAGAGCTTAACTCTTGAACCTGTGCGAACCCTATAAATAAAAAGTACCTTTCTAACCACGTGATCGTACGAACACAGATGATGCGATCGCTCGGGTCGCCCAATCGACCAGTGTTCTAGAGGCCACGAAATCCTTTTGACCGACCGTAAATTGAAATTGCGTGAATTATCTGATGCTTTGAAGATAAAGGAATTCAGTGCATTTGCCATTCTACACGAACATGTGATCATGAGAAGGCTCTGTTCGAAATACGTACTGTGTTTACTCACAATCGATTAACCTGTGTTTGCAGATCTAATAAGAATGCTCCAGGAAATTAAATTTTGCTGCTCGAAAGCAACGCGATAATGGTTCATTTATGTATATCATAATTAGTGATATTGATGCTAGTACGGAAGAGTAGACGATATCGGTTATTTGTAGGATGAGCATGACATTTTATCAGACTTAAAAGAGGCGGGCAATCAATTCGAGATGTTAGAATGTCTCGTATTAACATTAATGAAAAATATCTACAAGGTATATGAAGGGGGACAACAGGAAATAAAAGACACTTGGTTCTGTAAGATAGTGTTTCTATATTCAAGTTTGAAGAACAAGTATTAGTATCCTTTCAACAGCATTTGTGTAGGGATTCAAAACAATACAACAATATTCCAAAGAAAATCTAACTGCTCAAAGGAAAGGCCTCTCAGTGCAAAAGTGTTAGAAAACCCCTTTGTGTTCCTCTTAATAAATCCAAACATCAAATTAGCTTTTGATGTCACATAATCAATGTGAGCAATAAAGCTCAATTTCGAATCTAACATAATACATACCTAGATCTTTAATTTGAGAGACTTTTGTCAACTGAAGGTCAAGGTATAATTGTGACCGCGTCCGAGAAAAGGGACCTAGTGTGTCAAAAAAGGTGTTTTGAGTTAAAAGTGGATTCTGGTACCTAAAAGTGTGTAGAATAACATGAAATGGGTTAGATTCATGACAAACATTTATATATATACTGCATCGCTTCTCTCAATTGAAAGAACATTCACACTAAGAACGCGTTGCGAAACTTTAAACGCGTTTATCTTGGAACTACGTTTTCGCACACTAGGTCCCTTTTCTCGGACGTGGTCACTATAGAAATTGTACAATATTTCTTATTCTCTAACAAGAAAAGTGTACACATTTCGAGAAATATAAGTGCAGCGAGTGTAGTAACAAACGGATAATGTCGTCTTGCAGTTTAATACAATCAGTTAACGATGCAATTCGTTTTATAAATTTTATGATCATCTGCATAAAGAAGGCATTTTGAAAAAAAGGAACATCGAGTGAATATCACTAATAAAAAAAAATAATAATGGCCCTGATGGAACAGAAATGTTATCTGATCCGCAATTATTAATTTTTACTCTTTGAGTTCGTTTCAAAAGCCAAGAATGAAACCCTAAATGAAAGTGTTTTAAAAGTGAGGTACTATGGTTTACCCTATCAAATGCTTTGGCAAAATCAGTTTGACAATTTTCCTCAAGGTTTGAATTCAAATAATTAACAAAAACTGAGAGATTTGTGGCAGTAGACCTACCGGAAGCAAACCTATATTGAGAAGGTGATATACATATGCCTCGAATTTTTAAAATATAATCTATGTCTATAATTTCTCAAAGATTTTAGGTGTGAAAACTTACAGATAGGCCTGCAATTTTCGATTTTCAGTTTGGATCGCGATTTAAAAATCGGTGTTAGAAACGATAATATTCATTCGTCCAAGAAATTACCAGTCATTAGAGATTAAATATATATGTTAAGAGCTCAGCTTACGATGCTGCACAGACAGGAAGAGGAGACAAATCCATCAGGACCGGTTGGAGTTGCAGTGTCAGTTTGAACCAAAGCTTTAAAAACTTCGACTTAGGAGTTCCATTAGACTGAATAAGTATATACTCTCAATACATACGATACAGGAAACGATTAAGGCAATCGAATTCTTTCTGCCGCTTCATATATAAAAGCCAAAGTTCAGGATCATTAGGTTTCTTTATAAATCTCTTGGAAGCTTTTTTTTATTTTTTTTTGGTTTTGAAGATGATAGTTATAGCCTTTTATTGAACGAACCATTGAAGACTCGACTGTCGAAGCTGAGGAAATGTGGAACCTATCATGAATCGAATCTGGACTAGCGAAAGATTAAAAGAATATTGTCATGATGGATGCTTTATTTTAATATTATTAATTTCCTATTCATTTCCCGAATTTAAATTGCCGTCATATCTGCACGTTTCAAACTCTCTAAATCTCGAATCCATCACCCGTAGAACAGTCGTATCCTTTGGACCCAGTTTTTCCGTATGTATTGCACATGGGTTAACATTTCGATTAAGGCGATAATTGCCACCACGAGCGATTAATAGTGTGTGTTAGGTGTTTGGGTCGAAGGGGAACATGTTCAATTAATATTGTCCTGCTACGCTACTACGCTGGATGTAACCCTTTTTTTGTATGACAATTATAAAGAATTTGGTAGAGCGAGTTGTAATGGATAGCCACGTATGGTAGGTGACGAAAAGTGTGAGAAGTTGGCAAGTGAGTGATAAGGGTGGACATGGTGAGCGATAAAGACAAGAATCATTTAGTTTTCTTTTCTTAGGGCTTGTGTTTAGCTTCGACTTTCTAAGAAGAAGGAAGAACTGTACCTTTTGTCTTTTATAATGTTTTTAGGGCTGAACTGACCTTTTGGCCCATACCTTTCTTTAGAAAGCGCCCAAAAAGGAATGGTAATCGTATGAGTAATTAGTTTCATCCTCGAGCGATGAGAACGGATTAAATATTTGCGTCTGAAATATACAGGGTTACACAGGCCAATTTCGAAGGAAACTTTATGGTCTGGATCCTTACGTAATGGACATTGATGAATCTATTCAAACTCAACATTTTAAAGAGGCTATTTCCTGTGGGGCAAAACACAAGTGCACTGGTATGGTCTCGGTGACAGTATGTCAACAAGTGGCGTGTCTTAACGAAGCCGTATAAAACGTCCACCTATTGTTTCAGTTATATCCTAATGATAGGATAGATGCCTTTCTTTCAAGGGAATTTTTTATTTTCTTCTTGCCTTCCGGATATGGCATTATCTAAGCGTATCGAAAAGGAAAGCCTAGTGCCAATTACTTTCTGGTTTCAACGCGAAACTTTTTAGTGCATTTCGTCTTGGTCTTTTCATTACCTGCAGATCATCCGACAGCATTTCATCATTTGGTTATATTACTCGTATTTCTAACAAATTTAATTAATTGCAATTAATTATTAGACATGTTAGATAAATGTCAATTAGAATTGCAAAGGATGACTGTAGATTACAATATCAATAAAGCAAAGAGGCATTTAGAAATAAGGAATATTTAAATTCACATCCAAGAAATGAATATTCACCATTCTAAAATTCATAAGTGACTAGAGATCAATAATCCTTCATATACCACCTTGCATATGCGGGGTTTGTTTCTCGAAAAATATTTATTTATTCATCAAAATCTATTTTGTCCCCTTCAAAGTAATCCCCCCAGATGTAATACACCTGCACCAGCGCTTTTTCTATTCCTCGAAGCACTTTTGGTATAGCCTTGAGTTCTTCGAGCGATGCAGTCTTTATCTCCTCAATCGTGGCAAATCTCCATCCTTTCATAGATCTTTTTATTTTTGGAGAAAGAAAAAAGTCCCTGGGAGTCAAGTCCGGTGAATATGGTGACTGAGTCATAATTACCGTATTGTTTTTGGTCAAAGAATTAGGCACAGCCACCGATGAGTGAGCAGGTATTATCGTGATACAACAGCCACTATTCTTTTCCTCCTAATCCGGACGGTTTCTCGTATTGCTTTACAAAATCCTTAACAAAACAGTAAGGAAACTTTCACATTTGAACGAACTTGCGATGCTTCGGTCTTGGCTTTTCTGGTCCCTTCTGGTGGTTTCTATAGGGATGATTGGGTTTTGGTTTGGACGTCAGCAAATCTGGGTCGTTATTCAGGCCAGTAAACAGCTCATGAACGATGCTAATGCGGCGGAACAAACCGCGATACACATTTCATGCCGATTCTCAGCAGTCCGTTGCAGCGCTTAATTTTTTCTTTTCCCCATAATTTCAGAATCTTTGATCTATAATATTTTCTTTTTCTTCCAATAGCAAAAGTTCGCCAAGTTCACCGATCTTACCTTTATATCTGTGTAAAACAATGTTATGTGTACCAACATAACAAAAAGAAAATCGAAAAAAGACAACTTGACTAAATTGGAAGTTTTAAAATCAGCTTATTTTTTGAACAAACCTCGTATTTATCTTAAATATATTGTATTTTTGTGGGATACAGTGCAAAGTGCGAAATAAGATAAAATTGAACAAGTGAATTTAAATTATGTCAATGACTGATGATAAATAAGTTCCACTTCCTCGGTGGTAAGACCCATTGTAATTTCTGCATCTGTAATTTATTGGAAAGAATCTGGGAATAAGAACTATTTTTAAATACTGGTAACCAACACAGCAAAACGGCTTCCACCTCCCATTAGGTTAAGAAGATATACTCGTATTTGAGCATCTAGCATAAATCACACAAAAAGACATTCAAAACCATTCCGAGCTTCCCTTAAGAAGCAAACATTTAGAAATTAATAGTCACATATGTACATAAGTGTGATCAGTTGATCACAGACCAGCGTGGTAGAAGGTACTGTTTCAGCTTCTTCATAAAAGAAAACAAAACAAAGAACAAAAAGTAGTAGTGCGCGCTTGGGCGAAGTACTCCTAAATCGAATAGTAGCATGGTGGTAAAGCGCCGGACTGATAATCCGGAGATCGGCAGTCCAAGTCCCCATTCGGGAAAACTTGTTTTTCGTGTTTTTTTCGTGTTTTTTTCGTGTTCTTTCTGCTACTAATAGTAGTAGCAGCAGTAGCGTGAAGACATGTCGGGAGACGGCGGGGGAAGATCCGTTCGTCAGAAGGAGTCGGAATCGGATGATTTATCATCCGATTTCGCAACATCGGCCGCCGTCATCAAAAGGCGCAGAAGGATCAACCCGAGGCCCAATTTAATAAAGCGCCCCTCCTTCACTACTTCGACCGAAAAGCTGTTGGTCTAAGCGAGGAAAGGGGCGCCGTCACCATCACCATCGACGTCCGAAGCAGCCGGACAACAACAACAACAATCAAAAGAATTTATCCCCGTGGAAGCGGATGTTACCTACCTCTCCGATGGTAGGGAAGGTTGCTACACGGGGGACAACACCCCTTCGCCGCCCTCTCAAGTTCGGCTGCGGAAGAGGAGCGTAGCGAACTTGAGGAGAACGAACGCTTCTTACGCGCCCAGCTGCAGGCCGTAGTCGGAAAGCTGAAAGTTATTAAAAAGAAAGAGGCAGAGAAGGCATCAGCCGCAGCTCAACAAAAGCAGCAACAGAAGAAGCAGCAGCAACAACAAGAGTCACAGCAGCAGAAACACCAACAACTGCAGCAGCAGAAACAGCAACAACAACCGCAACAGCAGAAGCAACAACAACGTTCTAAAAAGGAGAAAGTGCCACCCATCTTCACCTATACCACGGCCTTACGAGAGACCATCGACCTCTGTAAGTATGCTATTGGTGTAGGTAATTTTCAATTTAAATGTTTAGGCCAGAAACGCTATGCTATTCAGTGCAAGACACTGGAGCAGCATAAGCGTATAATAAGCTTATTGAAGGAGTCCACAACGGAGTTCTTCTCCTTCACACCAAAGGCCGAGAGGTTGCAGACGATGCTCCTCAAAGGCGTGGAGTCGGTTACAGACCCCGAGGAAATGCTCTCAGAGCTCAAAGAGTTCGAGAGTGACGACCTCAAATTTGTGGGGGTTAAGCCATTCTCCACTCTCTTTGTCCTCTCTTTGTTTTTCTGCCTCTTTACGCTATGTGCTTGAAGAATTGGCTCGGTCACTACACACGTTCACCTAGATCACCCAATAATAAGTGCACTCTCGTCCTATTGATCGGGATCATACATGCACACGAGACAACCAGAGAGATGATGTGCGAGAGTGGAACTGCATTATGTACCAACTGTTCTCCCACGCCAAGCTCGCTGTGTTACTAATATGCTAAAGTTCTCGTTCTTTTATGTGAACGGAATATTATTATTACTAACACTATTCAAACATTTTTTATACACAATCTTACCTACCCTGCTACAATTTCAAACTTGGACCACCTGGGAGCACAACTCAAAAGTAAATGAGAAACTAAGCGTGAAAACAAGTTTCTAATCAACACCACCCGGCCTCATCCTATTACCGAAACTAATTACCAACTTATATCACCCGACAAAGCAGCCTCTAAAAAACTATTTTAATTTAAACGGCTAAAAAAATTCCCTCACTATACCGCCAGCATACGATTCTCAAATACTATCACGTTAAACTTTAATTGACAAACTTTACTGCAAATTAAACTCGAATAGCTTCCTATAAACCTACCTCCTGGCGCACATTTCCCTAACGCAGGTTCAAGTGGGTTGTGTACTCAATTCACTGAACATAATCCACAAGCATTTTCAGATACATATGAATTCAAGTATATACACATGGAAGGAAAAATACCAAACTTGTATGAAAGAAAGTCTGGGAAAAAAGGAAAAACACGTTATTTCTTTTCTCTCAAACAGGAAATCAGATCCTGATAATGATGGCGCGGTTTTGAATGTGACTGAAAATTATTCGGTCTGGAATTCCCTTCTCAGGACTTTTATCTCATTTGAGGCTATGCTATATACTCCATTTGATCCATAGGGAAGAAAGACTTGAAATAATGCCAAGCTCAAGGATTTGAGAGAGGGATATATAGAAAGCCACTCGTGATGGAAAAAAAAAATATGCAAGCTTACAAAAACCATGTTTCCACGAACCATATTCGTTTTTTTTTTTTTTATGCAAGGGTAGGTAACAACGTAATCTTTCCCAAGAGACAGCAGTGTTCCCGTAATCCTTTTTCTTTTAATAGGATCCTTTTCAGCACTTTGTTCTCTTTTTTTCAGCCATAAATTTTATACTCCACATCAACCACAGCGGTAATGGTGACGTGGGTGGGAAATCAGCAGGATGTTTGGTGGTAACGATGCTTGTACATAGCTTCAAATGGCTGTTCTTTCAGTTTTGTCAAATGCATTCGTCATTAAAGATGAATGTAATTTTGTTTTCATTCAGGTGTTCTGGGAACGCAGCTTCGTCGCAACCGTTCCCGTCTGATGGGGAAAATGTAATTTTCAAAAAATAATAAATTATTTCTTGAGGACAAGAACTCGGGATAAGAACTCGAAAGAGTTCGAAAACGTCATGAGAGTTCGGTTGGCTCCTTTTCCGGCGAGGGAGAGATTTACATATATTTTGTCACAATGGGATTGAGATTTATGTCGAAAGTTCTTTGAAAGGACATTTGTCGTTTATTCGCTGATGTTGTAATACGTGAAGGGGCTACAGGATTTTCCTTTAATTAAATTACCATACTGTTTGGATGTCACAACAAACATTCTGAGAAAGGGGTGTGACGACGATAGTCATGGTGTTTAGGGACATTTTGGGTAAAACAACGTTGTGTTTAAGGTAATATCTTTTCTTTTATCGCCTGGAGATTGCCGTCCTATAATTAAGGAACAACCGTTGATTTGGAAAGGTTAAAAGTTGCATCGCCTTTGGGTGACGGCATCGGCAATTAAGTTAACGTGATTAGGGATATTGGTCTAAAATTTGTTCTTTGACAGGTTTTAATTTAACTACAATTCCAAGAACTTAGAGCAAAATACGAAACATGTAACATATATGGTCGTGTCTGAATACAGCTTACAACATAGACGACTTATTTTTTTAAGAGATTTTTGTAATAAAATAAAAGTCAACAAAATAGCTTTAAAGACGAAAACGGAAACAGGTTGTTTAGTACGATTTGTGCTGTTTCTTTACAGAATAGATCGATATATGTATTAGGTTGTCGAAAAAGTCTTTTCGTATTTTGTCAACAGATGTCGTTGGAGTCGTCTATCTCCAAGGCTACCAATCACATTGTGTCATACCATATGGTGTTGGAAAGGTGACATTTTAAACTTCATTTAAGCAAAAACAAAATTCGGAGAAGTTGAAAAAAAAGTTACAGCTGTTCCAAAATGAGTGAAAATAATGAAGAAATTCGCTATATTTTGAAATTTTTGTATAAAAAAGGGAAGAATGCCACGCAAGCCACCAATGAAATTTGTGAAGTTTACGGAGACGATGCTGTATCAGTTCGTGTAGCACAACAATGGTTCGCCCGCTTCCGTTCTGGAAATTTCGATGTGAAAGATGCACCTCGCTCTGGTCGACCTATCGTTGAAAAAGTCGATGAAATTATGGAAAAGATTGACCAGGACCGTCACATAAGCAGCCATGACATCGCCAGGGAACTAAACATTCATCATCAAACGGTTTTGAACAACAGAACTGATCAACAGAAAGGGTGTCGTCTTCCATCACGACAACGCTAGACCACACACATCTTTGATGACTTCGCAAAAACTGGGAGAGCTTGGCTGGGAAGTTTTGATGCATCCACCATATAGCCCTGACCTTGCACCATCGGACTACCATTTGTTTTGGTCAATACAGAACTCCCTTAATGGAGTAAAGTTGGCTTCAAGAGAAGCCTGTGAAAATTACTTGTCGCAGTTTTTCACCGAGAAACAACAAAAGTTTTACACTGATGGAATAATGTCTCTAGCGGAAAAATGGCAAAAGGTGGTCGACCAAAATGGTACATATTTGGTTCAATAAAGTTCATTATAAATATAAAAAAATGAGTTGAAGTTTGATTAGAAATACGAAAAGACTTTTTCGACAACCTAATATTATATTTGCATTAAATTATTAATCTTTAAAGACTTAAATAAAGTGGTACAAAATGTTAGCCAAATAAAATACTCGCTTTTGAATGAAACTAGGGTTTGATAGCGTGCCCAACCAATTGTCATTTGGTTGAGCTATTTAAGTTTTTTATTTGCATTCAGCCACTGCACAGATCTTTAATGGCTGTTATACAAAATTCACTTTTCATCATATGTTATTATACGGTGCAAATTTTTGTGCCTTAAGCTCAGCGATGCTTACAGTTCCAAGCAGTGTAGCTCGCTTACTGCTCCATACAGTTTATGGAGAACTCGAAGCTAAGATCTTTGGGAAATTAGCCGATTAGCCTCCAAAAAGGAAGATAATCCGATCTGAACCATCAACAGCATGATGAACAATTCCTAGAAAAAGGAAAACACATACAACTTTGTAGTGGATATTCACTCGAGAGCTCCTTATTGAGAACTAAGTGAAACTCTTACATTTCATATACACTCCCCGACCTATGTAAGGGTAATCCCTCACATAAAATTTCTACCTTAATCATAAAGCGGGGGTAATATTTCTTCAGACCCATTGTTAAAATTTTTATTCTCACTAACTCTCTGCTACTTGATGACAAGTTTGTAAAAATTTAAGGAAGTAAAATAAGAGAATCGCCATTTTTCTTGAACCTGTAACAATAACTACAAGGTCATACGATAGTACAGTATCTTGTGATACTGGCGCCATCTGGCAGTGAGGCTAAGTACTTATCGGACCACCTTCGTAGTATTCGTATCCTTATGGGAAAAAGTAGTGACTGGCGATGGACAACACTTTGAATAATATGGTCAACGCATCAATTTCCAATACTCGTATACATATATCAGAAAAAGTCTAGCCAAGAGGTCAACAATGCCCCCGTGTCCATCAAAGTTTGATTTTTATGTAGATCATCGCGATAGTTCTGCATGGCTGTCAGTACGTATATTTATAGTTGACTCGAGATTTATGTTGGCCCGTATGTAACTGGCGTACAATTTAGCTTGAGGGAAACTGGAGGTTGCGCCAAAAACTCCAGCGCCAACCCCTGATTCCATTTTCGATCCATATGTATGTACAATATCCAAAGCATTTCACATTTTTCAGGTTTTCAAACTCTCCCAGCGACAAAAGTGTGACAAGAGTTTCAGAAACATTTTTTTGTATTTTTTACCTATGTACCTCTCTTCCCCAAACAACCAGAAAGAGGACAATAAAATAATAAACGAATAGAAACATAACTCCACATGACGCCAAACAGCGCAATGTTAACAAAAACATAAACTCACGACTTTCTACGTACAACTTCCTGCCACTTCCATCTGCACCATACGGAGCAAGTCGATGTGCCGTTACCTCGCGGTTCGTTGATGAATTTAGTTCACAAAAAAAATTACACTTGGAACCGAAATCGAAAAATAACCCTATAATAGGCACAAAAAATGTTCAGCAGGATAACTGCAGTCCGTCTTGTTTCCAATCCAATTTAGAAACAAGAAAGGAAAGGAAAACATTTTTCCTAAAACTTTTTTTTGGTTTTAGGTTTCCGAAAAAAAGTAATGCCATCCTAGAGATATACATAGATATAGAGATATACCAAACAGGATCAAAAAAGGAAACTAAATGGAATACATACTCGATAAAGGCAAATCGTTCAGGAATATGGTCGTAGTTGAGTGGAAGGACCGAAATGAATATTTAAGATAGATTCCCCTCAATCAAATTAAACTTGTTTTTGATCTGTTTCCAAGGATCTCAGACCCTTTTGAAACCATTGAAACGAATCGAAATAGAATAACGTTACTTAATTGGATAAGGCGATCCTAAATTTGTCTCTCCTTGTAATGTGCAATTCAATTTAAGTCATCAGCATTTAAATATTTATTAACACTCGTATCTTCGAATTACTTTACCATTACCTAGCTCTCCTCCTATTACATGGTCGTACTACACTCTCAATAAGCACTCTGTGGCGTCGTTTCACTAATTTTTCTATCTTTTGCAGGCAAAACGTCTCCAAAGCAGTGAATTGGCTGCGATAAAAGTCATTAAACTGGAACCCACCGACGACATACAGATTATCCAGCAGGAGATAATCATGATGCGCGATTGTCGTCATCCGAACATCATTGCTTACTACGGTTCATACTTGCGACGCGACAAGCTATGGATATGCATGGAATATTGTGGCGGTGGAAGCCTTCAGGATATCTACCAAGTGACGGGGCCACTAACTGAACAACAGATCGCCTACATGTGTAGGGAGACGTTAAAAGGACTTGAGTACCTGCATCAAATGGGTAAAATGCATCGTGATATCAAGGGAGCGAATATACTGCTCACCGAGTATGGTGATGTCAAATTGGCCGATTTTGGTGTGTCAGCACAAATTACTGCAACGATAAACAAGAGAAAGAGCTTTATAGGTAAGTGGTATGGTGTTCTTCTCATTCTGTTGTGTTTTCAAAATAATGATAAAAAAAATATAAAACCGTGTCCATGCTCTGTTTGCTAAAGGCACAGGAGGTGCTAGAGATGTCGGTAGCGTTGGAGATTTCTATGACAATGATAAAGGTGCCGGGAACGAGATGAAGGACATGCGATCTTTTTATTCTGTCGTAGCAAAACAGGAAGTGGGTTGAGTGAACCTTGAAGTTGGCTTCTATATTGGGTAGTTTACCCCTTACGTGGTTGGCTTAATGATAGCAGGAAAAGTAGTTTTGGCAAATGTTCTCTTGTGCTGTCTGACGGAGATAAGTACGATGCGGGTTGTAACACTTGAATCTGGCAAATGTGTTACGGAAGACAGTCACTGGGAGTAGTTTTTCGTTTTTGTATTAGATGGTAGTTGTTTTCGTTTGTTGACTTTTCTCAAACTCTTAGGTTAGCTAATGGAGGATGCTTCTATTGACTCGTCCTTCCCAAAGCACTTGAGTGGGTTTCACTTCCCTTCTTTGTCATGAACTGGGATTTTGTTTGTTAACATGGGGTGGTTAATAGGAATTCAACTTTATTGCTTTTTAAAGGACAATAGACTCGCTATAAAGGAAACAGTTTAAATAAAATAACCTCTGTCAATACAGTGACTTTAATAGGCTGATAGAGATTTCAAATTTCATAAAAAAATAAATCTCGAACCTTTTCTTCGGCTTTCGTAGAATTTGGTTAAGGGGTAGTAATGAATGTTATATGGCTATAGATTTTCGACTGAATTTGGCATACATATGGATGAAACGGCCTTATTCAATGACTCCGCTGTTATCAAACTACCAAAAGTTCATGGCTGGCGAGTATTGCCCCTTGTGGCGAAGTGATGGGTGCGCGATCTCATATGGGTCGATTTAAATTTGGAATAACTTCAACAATTCTCAACCGATTTTGGAATTTCAAAAACTTTTATTCAATTTAGACCTTTACACTTTATTTTGATTAATTTTTGAAAACAATACCTACCGGAAAATAGGTAGGACGAAAAGATAGAACATGCCGATTATTTTGAGTTAATTTTTCGTTCGCTCGGATGTATTGAAGTAAACATTGATGAGAATAGTTTCGCTCTTGTTTTATTATCATTGTATGTAAAATTTGTTAAACTTCTTTAAAAAAGAAATAATATGGGACGCCAAAAAATATTAAATTCAGCTGAGATACAGACAATTTTGAAATTTAGGAATGAAGGTTGGAGTATTGCAAAAATAGCAAAGTCAGTGAAGAGAAGTCGAACAGTAGTGAGAAAAATAATAAACAATCCCGAAAATTATGGCAAAAGAAAGTCTCCTGGAAGACCATCAGCATTAACTCCAAGAGAAAACGTGGAATTTTGCGGGAAGCTTCAAATTCTTCTTTAACGGCTCGTCAGATTGCAGCTAAAGGGAAGTTGAAACAAACATTATAAATGTGAGGAGAGTTTTACAACAATGCGAACATCTCCAAAGGCGAAAACTGCTCCGGAAAAACATGTTGCTTAGAGTTTGCTCGCAATCATTGCCATTGGAAGAAAAAGTGAGAGAAAGTCGTATTCACGGATGAAAAGAAATTTTATTTTGATGCAGCTGGTATTTACTATTTTTACGACCTGCGTAATGAGCAACGAATTTTAAGTCGCCGTCAAATGGGAGGAGGTTCTGAAATGGTATGGGCTGGAGTTGGCTACAACAGGAGGACCGAAATAAATTTGTCAGTGGCAGAATCAACAGCACAAGATATAATGAAGTAATTAGCGAACAAAATAGCCGCGGGAAACTTTATTGTTCAACAGGATAATGCGGCAATCCATACTGCCCGCCAAGTTTAGGAGTACTTTAACTCAAAAAACATATCCCTACGTAACTGGCCAGCAAAACCACCTGACTTGAGTATAATTGAAAACGCATGAGGAGAGCTCACCCGAGCAATTTATGCAGGAGGAAGGCAGTACAACAACATTGCGGAATTAAAAGAGTCCATTAGCACAGAATGGATCAAAAATATGTAGAAAAATTGTTTAGAATTATGCCTAAGCGAATGTTAAATAAAGTCATAGAAAATAAAGGAGGTAGCATACATTACTAGTAAAATAAAATATTAAAATTTGCCTGTTGTTATTTAACTTAAAAATTCACATGTTCCATCTTTTTGTCCTACCTACTTTCCCAAAAAAAAAAAAATTAAGCTATTTTTTTAACATTATTTTATGGCAGGGCGCTCTAAATGCGTCCTAACTTCATCCTTCTGTTAATAATATTTCAATGAAGTCATATGTCGGAGTTCTATTTCTATAAAGACGAAATGTGATTGCTTCGAAGTGCTGCCTAAACAAAGAAACGGAGCAGTCTCACCGATAAAGCTTTAATGATTATCTGAGATACTCAGTCTGTTCCACTTACCTTAAGAAGGAGATGTTTTGCACCATAAAGTTTTCATCATATTTATTGAAAATAATCTCCTTTCGAGTCAATACGACGATCATAAAACATGTCTGAAAATCGAGAGCCCGAATAGTCTTGGGGATATTATAAGCTTTTGTGCGGAATCTTAGTAGGAATCTTGTTGTAAGTTTTCCTCTTCAACGCTGATTTGAGTTAAGGAGACAGCCTTAAGATCAAGCGAGCGATATTATGGTTTTTAGTCAAAAGTCGTGTACAACTAAGGCTTTGTGTGAGAGCGCATTAACAAAAACCAACTACCAACTTCCTTGTACCTTAGAACACAATCAATCCCATAGTCTCCCCAGAACTTCCAATAATATTGAGCGTTCACAGTCTGACCTTGTCGGATAAATTCCTTATGGATAATGCCCTCGGAATCGAAAAACGCGGTATACATCGTCTTGATTCGACTCTTGTGTATCTGCTCATCTGGTGATTTCCATGTTGAAACACCATGTCACATCGATAGATGAGATGACTGGAGGGTCTTTTTTGGTGGATTTCATGTCTTTGCAACAACTCTCTCTACTGTCTTTCTGCTTCGAGAATGTCAAACAAATCTCTTTTTCTTTCTCAAATTTTTGGGAATAATGCGATAAACTACATTTTTAGGAATGCTAGTCATATCCATAAACGGTATTCATCGATTTGAATATTACTTTAGCAGTTTTGCCCAACTTAATGTAAAACTTGCTATTCTCTCTCTACCCCTATTTGCTGTAATTTAAACCTGTCTCAGATTTATTTCCGATATTTATCTGTTTGTAATTCCGATTTTAACTATTATTTAATGAACAATACAACAAGTAAGATTGAAATTGGTTCATTGGAATTAGTTCTCATGAAACCTAATCCTCGTCTAACTCTGTGAATGTCATACCGGCTCTTGACTAAGAAATTAGTCAAAATTAGTTTTTATCTAAAGAAATATAGTCTAAAGTTCAGCATGACTTAGTATTCGTCAACCACTGCCAATTTGGACCTTTTTTTTTTCTTCTTATGTCTTCAAATTGAGAAAAAAAGTCTAGTTGATGCGATCTTCACCGATTTCGGGTTTTGAAACTTGAATCTATTGGATCTCACGTCACTATTGGATCACTCTAAATCGATAAATTCTTGCGTCTCCCAAGGAAGCCATTTAGGCCCTTTGCTTTTTATTATCTTTCTTAATGATATTTCATCAGTAATACAATTCTGCAAACACTTTTTTCGCATTATCTCAGTAAATGGCCTGGAGGACTGCCTTCTTATTAGATCTAGACCATTACTTGTGTTGATGTAAATCTAGTGGACTTAACCTAAGATTTATCTTTTAAAATATTCTCCGGAATTTTTTCCCGTCTTATAAATCAAAAGGTTTTTTTTTTTTTTTCTTTGGGAATCCAATCTTTAAAACTAAGGTTATGCTTCCACAGTGGTGAATGTCCTGGTCAGCCTGCCTTGATATCATTATATACCTATTAGACCATAGAAATCGATTGATTTCCTATTTCAACAACTTGGCAGGACAAATTACAGCCTTGACGAGCTGATGTCTAAAGTAAATATCCTTTACGAAAGCTTGTAGCAATATACAGGGTGGCTAACATGGAATGTTACTAATACCAAATGTTAGCTTAAGTGCGTCCGTTGTTGGGAATTTTTTGGTGCCGTAGTCATTTTTAATGTGCTCACGCTTTATAGAAAGGTGCAGAGTCCTGTTGGAATATCCACCCTCCAATGTCTGTGATGTCTTCATGCCCACTGTTTCAACATAGCTTGCAAGAGAGTTTCACGGTAAACGCCACTGCCATAAAATACGAGCCAGACCACTGCGGCCCAAATTATCAAAAATGGTGACGCTTGCTTCATGGTGGCCATTCTTTAATCGAAATTATCGTATGACCTCTCTGGCAAGTAAACTCGATCATTTTGCTTGTGACATGTTATTCAATTTCAAATAATGCTTCATCAGAGAAGACAATGTTTGGGGATGTGCCACTTGCGGGCAAGCGGATCAACTCCTTTATTCCTTTAACTTTTTGGCCCAGTGAGAGACCGTACACTTTTTTGGACTTTGAGTTCGAACTCATTTTTCAAAATGCATCCGTTCTCTTAATATGTTTAGCTCAGAAGTAATTTTTCTTCCGCTAGTACATTAAATAAATAAATTAAATAATAAAAAAATATGTACTCCCCTGAGGATGGGAAATATTCCCTTTAGGATTATTTCCTTAATAGCCCTGCAATCCGATAAAGCTGGAGATTGTGCTTGTTTTATTTGAGTATGCCCTCCAAAAACAAATAAATATCTCTAATGACAAAGGACAATGTAAAATTCTGACTAAAACAATTCAACACTCGATAATATCTCAGTTAAAACCTTCTGCCTCGAGGGGCTCCTTAAGTCCATGTCCTTTTCTCCGACAGGGGGATACCTTCCTCGCAAACTTTCCATTCGAACAGAAGTCATGTTTATTGGACTGAGTCTACAGAAAATAGGTGTTAAAGAAGAAAGAAATTACAAAAGGGACAACTGTTTACTTTCATAATTGTTAGCCCAGTGCTAGGAATAGAGCCATATTCCGATAACTAAAGGCCATGAGCAAAAGTCAGTAGTATCTGGTGAATAGGATGAGTTTCCCCTGCTAAGAAAAGGGTCTCATTAAAATGCAAGAAAAGTCATCATCCCTATCGTCTTCTATGAAAAGTGAAAATGGACCGATAACCATAGAACGGTAAAGCATTTCGGAGGCGAAATTAAATTTTCAATTTCCCTGCATTAACTTTCCTTTCGTTCCTTCATTTTTCCCCTTTCCATTAAACAAAAAACCAAAACTTGAAACAATGGAATAACTTGAAGACATTTAAAACAATAAATTCGTGTCAAGGATATGGCGTAAAGAACAACTTTTATAGGTTATTTCCCTCATTTTTCTCTCTTGTATAGGAGCGCTTCCTTCTCTGAGGCGTTGGGGGATAAAGTATGTATTCATTTTTGTTTTCTTTACGAAAAAAAAAACTTAACAACGAGTGGGAAATTAAAATGGTGGCTAGGGAGAATAGATGCAAGAGAGAAGCCTGGTTTCCCATGAAGAGTTCATTTAAATTCATTCAAGTGAACTCGAATTCCGGGATCTTCAGTGGTATCAGTGAATTTGCGTGCTCGGTGAAACCTATTTTCCAACTTTCAAAGTAGTGAAAGGATTTTTAATCGGATTGACAAAAAGTACTTTCAAAGTTTCGACAATCACTTATTAGAGCTCGAATAAGCCACTTTGAATTTTAGTAGAACAGACGGAGGCTCATTTTTAAAACGCTGAGACATGAATGAGTTTATCATTATCTACTCACAATCACTTGGCTAGCTAATCAGGGTTGCGATATTGCCACTTGAAGAAACGTTATTACCGTATTCCAGACAAGAAATCATATGCTTCGTGATTGCCTCTTGAACCCCGCATATGTAACCTGTTATTTGAGCTTCGCGATAAGACTGCGAACTCTTCTTTTCCTTTTTTCCGGCGTCGTTATGGTCAGAAGTGTAGGACCATAACCTTCCCACTTAACTGCATTCCTACTGTGGGGTCCGCCGGTTTGACCTCAGAAAGTAGTGGCAGGCTGCCCGGTTTGGGATTACTTCATCGCTGAGGCCAATTAAATGCTTGTGTTTTTGCATTTGTTTGCACCAATTGTTTTTCGGCCTGCTTTTTTTTTTTTTTTTTTAAGTGACTTTTGGTCGAAGAATGATGAAGCATTGTCGAGTCATTATCAGAGAAGTTACTGGGGATACATCGCATTAGCATCGCTCAGGAATTGTTGACTGACGTGAATGACGATCCAGATTTCTTGAAAACGGAGATCACTGGGAATGAAACATGGGTCCAATCATCCACATCCAAGCGACCAGAAGAGCTAGGAAAAAAGCTCCCCAAGTTCCGTAAATTGTATATGTTTTGTTCGTTTTCTTGATTACATTGACATCATGAGCTCTTGCCGGAAGATTGTGGGGTTAATAGACAATACTGTTATACTGTTATGCACCTTTTGCGTGAAGCAATACGAAGAAAACGTTCAGATTTGTGGGGGAAATTTTGTCAAGATATTTCACCTATTCACTCTGAGTTGTTTGTGCATAATTTAGCCAAAAACAAAACCCTGGTCATGCCTCAGCCACCGTATCCACCGGACTTGGCCCCCTGTGACTGTTTTCTCTTCCTAAAACTTGAAAAAACGGTTGAGGAAATAAAAACCGCATTTCTGGAGGAAAAAATAACGCTGGTGCAATTCTATTACCACCTACCTGAGGAGGACTATTTTGAAGGGGACGAAATTAAAATTCACCTTATTTTTTGAACAGAACTCGCATTTGCCTGGCCGGCCAATTGGCCCACTATAATTGCACTCATCCCATTGTGGGCATTATCAGCGATAGCTGCTGATGATGTTCTGTCGCCTGTCCTCCCAGCTATGGCTCCCTACTGGGTACCCATAGTCGCCTGGCCGACCAGATTTAGCTGTCTACTGGTCACCTATGATCTCCTGGCTGGTCAGCTAGAGCTGCCAGCGGCGCGTGATTCTGTCGCCTACTGGGTACTTATAATCGCCTAGCCGATCAGATGTAGCTAGCTGGCTGATCAGCCAGATGCTGACGTGTTCTGTAGCTTGCCCGGCCAGCCGTGCTGCCTACTATCCGCCTATGTCGCTTAGCCGGTACACTGTATCTAAAGTTCCACGGGTCCAATCACTGTATGTGAAAACAACGGAGAATTCCCCTTACCCGCGTTAGATGAAATCATGGTAACCGAATTCAAGAAGAGAGTGAAGTCTGATGGATTGCGTTGCAAAGTAGAATAAGTGGCACATAAAAATGTCCACTTTTTCAAATTCCTAAGTTTTTCCAAAATGTCTATAACCCCGTGACTTCATGTCTAAGGTTAATAAGTAGTTAACCAAACGACATCACTAAAGGCTGATTTATGTCTTTAATAGACCTACAATTACCGTAAATTCTTCGTTTAATTTAAAGATCCGGGTGTAATTTAAATGATTAATGATCCTGTATCCCTCATCTTGCGCCACATTACACTCGTATTTTAAAACCGCCTCTCAACGCCATCCAAGTGCTTCCTTAATTTGGAACAAGCCCTCTTCCCCTTAGTTGTCTCCACATCCTCTGTTGATTCATGCAAAACGGTTTCTCTGTGACATCGTATCACCTCGCTTTTAATTCCATTGATTAATTCAGCGCTGTCACTTCACACATCCGAAAGCGTCGTACCATTATATAAGGGGAACTATAGCAAACTCGTTGCGCGATATTCCTTGGCAACTTTGCCTTGAACTCAACATATCCTATCTCACTCCGTCATTTTCTCAGTAGAATTTCGATTGCCAGGACATAAGCAATTCTGTTTTCGGTAAAGCGGTTGTTACTCAGTCCTATACCAGGATACTAACACGTTGGTGTTTAAGCACACCCATTGGCAATATCGCAAGGAGTTGTTGGTTCCAGTGGATCGATGACTAGTTTTAAGCCGCAAAGTAACACTTTTCGAATCGTTGGGTAATGTTGTAACGAATGCCTGGAATGGATGTGTGGGCGGCTTCATTGCGACTGTATTTACTGTTACATGAAATAGGAAAATTAGGCAAACATCAATTTCACTTTCAAATTGTGGTTTCATCGTTTGCACCAGAGTACGTTGGGAAAACATGAGAAAAGGGGTAACACAAGGGATAAATGCTGTGTTGGAGTAATGGATTAGAAACCACCACAAACGCCATGTGCTATGGTTTCGGTAATTTATCGGTTGCCTAAGCTGACGTGATGGTTCTGCTATGTAGAGGGACGACGACTATTCATTTTCCCCCATTTTGCAGTTGACATTTTAAAGCTTTCAAGTTATTTGTACGTTCCGATAGAGTCGAAGTCAGCACGAATGAATGTACATAAGTCTGTTCTTGGCGCGCACTTAGGACGCCCCGGATCTTGATATCATATTTTTCGATCAAAACAAGTATAGAAATGGCAAAAGGGCTTGCGGCGGATAGTGGCAAAGACAAACGATGGAGGCCGTTGTCGTATCTGCAGTGTTTCATAATACGAAAGGATATGTTTTGATTAGTTTATCGCAGCTTTTAAGAAGATCTACTCCACTTTACTAACTAGGACGTAGCATTTCGCTTTGGCACTATTTTCCTGCCTCCTTGTCATTTTCTCAATTGATCCCGTTCAAGGAGTACATAAGCAGTAAGAAGGCACTTGGCAGAGAGCTGTTGTTCGGTTTAATTAACGCCACGAGAGGTGTGCTTGGATCAATCATAGCTAGTGCGCTACGTGGCTTTTCTTTCGTTCAATCTGTCTCAAGGTGAGATGGAAAAGATTGTTTACTAGAAAGGAATAATACATTTCCTTTTTATCGTCCTGCTTGTCGAATAAATTAGGCTTTTTAAATTAATATTCAAACGTTCTTGGTCGTCTTCATGCCTACGCTCAAGATGGTTTCGAGATAGCGTGCTTTATGAACGCACTTGAGAGTTTGGATAGAGAGTGCTTAATTCAGACGGGAGAGTGTCGTTCTTATTTCTTCTTGGTTTTCTACTATTTACTCGTGGGTGAAGAGGTAATCACATCGCGCCACGCTACTATTCGTACTTCCTTAACTTGGGTGTTACATAAATTATCGCACAGGGTGACACAAGTCGTTTTTGGTCTGGTTAGGTAGAACTTTTTTTAGTCTGCAAAAATATTTGAAAAAAGACGGTAGATAGTGCGATATACAAGTATACATATGTACATATATGATAATACGATAAACAGAATTAGAAAAAATCATGTAGAAGTTGACGACATTTTCGGAACGATTTTTGCCGACGCAGGTAAAATCAGTCATTACCTCGGTCGCACTCGCACTTCAACACATCACATCTCCTTATAAGGAGATCATTGTTGGTTGGTTGTATCGTTGTTTAGCTTGCTCGGTACGACAATCGGTTGTAGTATCGACATTTTGTTTGTGTTGGGTGTTTACTTCTTGCTCATTTTTTAAGAATGTTTTTCTTATTTTATATCAAACTAGCTGACCTGGCGAACTTCGTACCGCCTCAGAATCAATTCAGTTTTTTACTAATAGTACTGAAAATTAAATAAGTTCAATAATAGTTAAAAATCAAAATCATATACCCTTCTAACGGGTCCCGGCGTGTTTCGCTAAGCATGAATATTAACATTGAATCAAATTCATTGGTTTCTTTTATTTTTTTTATTTGAAAAAAACGAAAAAAAAAATTAATCAGTTAATACAATAGTGTATACAACGTTTTTTGCTTGATTGTGTGGTGCATTAATAAATTTCTGGAACATGCTATGTATAGTTGTCAGTGAGAAAAGCACGGTTTCTCCGAATTCACTCCATACTTGAAACGTTTGTCCTAGAGTTTTATTAACAGTCATAGCAAAGGATAAATGCACGGAAAATGAAGACGTTTGAAATGAAATGGCATGTCTGATGGTATTAATGTGATCAGTAGAATTTTTCCTTTTGCTTTCCCGGTGAGAACTGTTGCTTCGATCAAATTGGGCATTAATTTTTTCACGGAAGGTCTCGTTCCATTACAAAGTTTTGGTGAATTGGGATTTCGAAGAAGTATGATCGATCGAAAGATTTCAAAAATTCAATCGCATAATTTACCGCGTCTTCCTTATTCGTAGCGGTATAAATGGATTTGTATAATACCAAGTCACCTTGCAATTTCTGTTGAATCTGAAAATTGATGTCATTAACATTTGCATTTTTTGGTGCTAAAATTCCGAGTTCTCTTAACCAAACATGGTTTTAACCCTCCGATGAGCGTATGGGTCTGGCCAGACCAAATCGGTTTTGAAATGTGCTCAAGTTTTCTTCTTGGTATTTCTGAGTAGCAGCAGTCCATGACTTCTTCAAATATGTTGAGGTGAACACAATGGAACGGTAAACAATACGGTTAGATATATTTATTAGTGGAAAAATTTAATTTTAAACGACTTTCGTGAATCATGCACACATGGGTCTGAGTAGACCCATAGTCGATACGTAGGATTCATAGTGCGAACATCAAAAGTAAATTTTCTGGTGATTTGATATTTGATTTTTTTTAAGTACTGTTTAGTTTTCTATAGACAAAATTGCAGGTTAGTGATATTGGTTCACTGAATTTTATCTTTGGATCACTTGTTTTATGATTATTTTGGGAGATATTTTGCTGCCGCTTGTGAATAGTATTTGGCAACGAGAGCGACTTGAGACGCAAATTGGACAAATTATGGGTCCGAAATCCGACCCATTCGAATCATGTGATGACTTGGACGATGAAGACTACGTGCCAGAAGAAGATAGAAATGTGGATGAGGCGTTTGATATTGAACAAGAGATTGAGTTATAGATCGTTGGAGATGATAACGATGATGATAATGCTGAGGAATTGTATAAAGAAGCACCAACCGCAAATCCATCATCCAGTGTTGTTGCTGTTCAATAAGAGGCTTACCGTTCGAAAGATGGCAAGATATGGAATGCGAATCCACCACCATCTGGAAGACCACGTTCGCATAATGTGCCAACGATTAGCCACAAAGGGCCATTACGAGGAACACCGAGCCATCTTCAAATCGTTGTTGTCCCCCGAAATCGTGAATATTATCGTGCGGGAAACTAATCGAAAAGCTTCCGAATCTTTTCGAGTAGGGAACGATGCACATCCCAATAAAAAACAGAGAGTTTGGATGATGACCAACGAGGTCGAAATGTATGCCTTCTTTGGGATGTTGCGGTTTGCTGGTGTGTTCCACGCCAATTCGCAGCCAGCAAAAGAATTGTGGGCGAGTTACAATATGCCCATCTACAAAGCCACCATGTCCTTCAACCGGTTCAAGCACTTGGCCACATACATCCGCTTCGATAACGGTAACACTCGTGCGGAGAGGCTTCAACAAAGCAAATCTGCAGTCGTAGATGATATATGGCTCATGCTGATGACTAATTTAGAGAAAGCATACACCCCGGGTTGCCAAGTAACCGTCGATGACCAATTATTTCCGTATCGCGGACGAACTAGGTTTACTCAATATATTCCGAGTAAACCCGCGAAGTACGGGATAAAGGTTTGGTGGATTTGCGATTCCGTTTCAAATTATCCCCTGAAACCAATAATTTATACGGGAAAAACACCAGGTGGCCAACGGGAGACGAACCAAGGTGAGCGGGTTGTTATGAAATTGATGACGAAATATGTATATGGCCAGCGGTAGAACAGTTTACGCTGACAACTTCTTTTCGACATATAATTTGGCAGAGATGTTGATGGATCGAAATGTGGCGTATGTGGGCATCGTTAGAAAAAACAAGACCTTCATCCCTCCTCAATTGCTGAACACAAAACGTGCATTGAATAGTACCATATTTTGCTTTCACAATAATAATGTCGCCTTTGTTCCTATATGGCAAAGTCAAAGAAGCCAGTAGTCATATTGTCTACCGTTCGTTACCGATGTGACACCGATCCATTGAAAGCATCAAAGCCGAATAAAATATTGGACTACAATCAATTCAAAGCAGGCGTGGACACAATGGATCAGATGTTGACTGGATATTCTTCTAAGCGTTCGACGAATCGGTAGCCGTTGGCAATGTTTTACAACATGCTTGATGTCGCCGGCTTAGCCTCATCTATGACGAGTTGAATCCAGCAAAACACAGCGACAAACGCCGCTCTTTTGTCATTGAATTGGCGCGGCAGCTTGTAATGCCACATATTATTACTCGAAATGTATGTACATGAAACATAATAAACCATATATTAATATATATGTATGTCGGTATTTTCAGGTGCCGGACTCCCGCCCATCGGCATTAGCCGCAGCTCAACCACAGCCATATGCTGAGGTAGCCTCCACACGTTCGTCATGCTAACTTTGCACGTCTTCTTCAAAAACGCGACGTAAAACTCGATATCATTGCTCCATATGCAATCGTCCTATATGCCTCAACGAGCATTCTATGCAATTGTATAAGTGCAAACCGGTATGTATGTACATACATATATACATACTAGCCCCATTACTAACACACAACCACACATTTAGTAAATTTCTGGTCATCTTCCGTTCCCAGTCCTAAAATATACGTTTTTAATATGTATGGGTCTGGGCAGACCCTTTACGCTCCACTTACCGCCTAATATGCCACCGCTCATCGGAGGGTTAATATGTAGTTTTGAACAATGTTTGGAAAAACGCCATCAATTAATTCTTCTTTTGATGTTAAAATTGTGCATAAGTTATTTGGTAACGTGACAAAGCCATTCAAATCACTTGCAATTTCGTCATCGCTAATCTACAGCAATTGTTTTGAAAACTCACGCGCTGATGGATCATTTTGAAGACGCACACACAATTTATGTCAAGCGATAACTTCTGTACATTTCTCCAAAGAAACGAACATTTCACCAAAGCTGGGGTTGATCTGGGAATGATGGGCAACATTTGCCGAAAATCACCAGATGCCAATATATGTACATATATTGAAGTCTGGGCGAAATGTGTGCGAAGTGGGTGCCGCATTTCCTCTAGAAAGAACTAATGAAGAGACGTGTGAGATTTGGGCATATCATATCTTACAATAGGAAAGTCATCCACGTGGAAGCATGTTGATTTTCCGCGCACAACGAAAGTTCGTCAGTCAAAGTCAGCTGGGAAGGTGATGATTATTGTGTTCTTCGATTGTCGTGACCTTGTATACCAGCACCAGTTGCCTCATAAAACTATTGTAAATGCCAATTATTACATCAAAGTACTGAAACAGCTTCGCCGTCGCGTGGTGAATAATGCAACATCGTCACGGGATTCCAGCTATGCCGCACCCTCACTACTCGCATTATTTGGCTCCTTGTGATTTTTCGCTATTTCCTGCGCTGAAAAGATGCCTTCAAGGCCGTCGTTTTACCCAAAACTCCGCGGTTTTAAAAGCTATGGAGACGATTTTCAAGCAACTCGAAAGCGATTTTTTTTCAAACGCATTCGCGAAGTGTCAGACACGCTGGGATTCGTGCCTAAAGTCGAAGGGAAAGTCTGTAATTTTTTTTTTTCCAATATGTAAATGCGTTTTCAATTTTTCCTGATTTTGTTGACAGTTGTTTTTGAATGACCCTCGTACATTGCTTTTCAAACCCGTTATTTCAAATTATAACTTTTCTATTGTACATGCCTTAGAGAGATGAATGTGTGGTAAACTGTTTTCCATGAGGTATGATCTTAGCAACAAATTAAAATATCAACTTCGGACGCGTTATATTATAATGAAAAGCTTATTAAATTCTCATTAATTGTGTGGCAAAAAAGCTATACTCAGGGACTCTTCAAAGGTTCCAAATGGGAAGTTGGTAATTTTGGTAAGCCAATCGCACCCAAGAATTCATATACATACTATGCTCAGACACACACTCAGATGACTATCCTATCACTTTTACTCGTAAAATTATTTAATAACAAGTATGTTACATATACCCCAGATTTCAAGACTTCGTTAGGCTAATAATCGCCTTAACATAGTATTGTAATATAAACTATATGCTTTTTACAATTGAAAAACTAGGTTCGTGGGTGCGGCTTGTCTACCCAAATTACTAAATTTCCATGATTTGCTCCCACGATATGCAAGATGAGGAACATTTTCTCTTCAAATGAACACTACATAAGTTCACTCCGCATTCATGCGTCGAATAAAATTGGTCCATAATCGATATCATCATTTTTCGCGAGATATACAGGACGAAAAAAAGGTTCATGAAGGTACGCACATACAAACAACCTTCCAAAATGCGGTAGTCGAGTTTCAAGGATATTGAAACGTGGAGATATGCCAAATTACATTAACTTCCAAAAAGGGATTAATTACAGGAATTTATTCCAGATTCCTGGAATTGACGAAGCAATTAATTTTTTTTACAGCACGACAATACGCCTGCTCGTATTACATTGCATTTCCGTAAATATTTGGTATCCAAAATCAAGAATGTAATATTCATCAAACCATGTGAATTTAATATTCTCCCAAAAATAAAGAGCAGAAGTGCTTAGGGATTATCTAAAACCGAAAATTCTTTTTATTTTTTGAACATACCTTGTATGCAATCACACCTTTTATTTTTCCAAGCCAAAAATGTCAGCCGCAAGTCTCAGGAACGACAATCAACCAAGAATGACTGACACAACTAAAATTCCCGCATGCCATAGTTAGGGAAATTCGTACGAAAATCTTCGGCGACAATGAGAATGGACTATCAGTAGGCCAGCAAAGGTTGCACAATGCCGAGTTTGTTGAAGGCAAGCTATTTCTGACCGTAGTAGAAGATTGGAGTTGGCCCGCAAATAAAGCCAGTGGTTCGTCTCACAATGAAACAGTTTTCTATTTAGCGATGAAACAAAATTTAATAAAATATCATTTGACAGTGAAACCATTGTACGCTGCTCAAGCCAAACGAATTTAACCCTGAAGTTACCCGTCAACAGTTAAACATGGCGAAGGTAGTATTTTAGTTTGAAGTGCAATGTCTTGCCGTGACATGAAGGGCGGATGGACAAATTCCAGTATTGCGGCATATTACAGAATGCCAGTTGCCATATCCGGAATATAATGTTTCAATAGGACAATAATCCTAAGCACATTACGGCAGACACTAAAAAGTGATAATGTAATAAGTAACCTTAAAACTAATAGCACTAGCTACTAGCCTTATGGCTGGGATCTTAATTTTATAATTTAAGTATAATGAAACAATAAGCGCAAAGCTACAAGGGGAGCGTTCGAGGATATCAAGGGGGTAAGCTTATTGTCGTCACTCTCTTGACATACTCGAGCGATTCCCTATCGTGAAAAGATGGGTAAAATTTAATTACATTTTTTGAGCATAGAGTTGAGAGAACACTGATAAAATTAGCTTTACATAAGAATTCACAGATTTGGTAGTAATAGTTAGTAAATAACTTATTTGACAAAGGTGGCATGCGGTTTGGGGTTCGTTCCTTAATAAGTACCTATGAGTTAACCAGGTCGAAGTCGTAGGAAACAATTGTTCATTCTGGCCGTGGTATAAAAATAAAATTGTCAAAGTGCCAAGAACTAATAAAGTCAGTACTCCAGAAATTGCAAGCTATACTTAAGAATCGTGGCTAAGCTACTAAATGAAATGTTGACTTGCCCGGGTTTCAGTCAATATAAAAAAAAAGGATTGGAATAAGCGCTGGTGCCAGTGTATCTGAGAAGGATTGCTTTGAAGGGTATAAAATAGGTATTGATGAATTATTAAATATTTTCCGAGGAAAAATATAAAAGTCACCTTATTTTTTGAAAATAAAATTTTAAAAAATATTGGAAGATAGTCGATTCGCGTGCATTCTTCACCAAAATCGTTAGATTGTAAAATTGCAATTAGTGAGAGTATCTCAAAGAGATTTCAGATGCGAGAACAACGAAATGTACTCACTTTTTAAACGTCTTGTGCTGAAATTCGTAGCATGGGGAAATTTCTTACTCTCTCGGGACCATATACCGCGGTTGTTAGACCTATACTAATGTACGGCTGCTTAGTCTGGTGGCAGGCACTGTGCAAAGTTCAACGGATGTCGTGCATCGCTATAACAGGGGCTCTGCGAAAAACTCCCGCTGCAACCCGCAAAATCTTAAATATTTTTGGCAAGGAAAAGGCAAAATAATTGGCGTTGCGACTTAAAGAATCGGCTCATTGCAAGTTCTCCGAAATAGAGCACGCTGGTATTCTACACCAAAGCAATGATCTAAGATTCTAAGTGAAGTCAGGGACTACTTAATCCCGACCCTGGACTTCAAAATTCTTTATAAAACAACAATTCCCAACCGACGTGGGTGCCAGTGTCTATGCACCGACCCTAAAAATTGGCCAATCCTTTAGACTACAAAATCACTGTAGCCAAGCTGACATTTCGAGACATCGTCGTGCAGATGCGCTGTAACGATGTGTTGGGTACCTGGACATAGTTACATATATACCAGATAATTGTAAAGCAGACGAATTAGCCAAAATAAGTACCACACTGGAGCTCTCGCCTGATAAAGGGGAAATCTACCCACCAATGGAAACGTAAAATTATAAAATCTCGAAAAATGCAACAGACAAATGAGATATGGCGTGACCTTGAAACATGCAACTACAAGCCTGCTATAAATACGCAAACAGTTTACAAGCAATCCAATCGTAAGACTCCGACATTGGATATTGTGATTTAGGAAAACATGCCGCAAGATTAGGACCGCCATATAACGACTACCGGAATAGGTGTCATGATGAGGAAGAGTGAGAATCTCATTCCCATATCCTATGTAATTGCCTTGTCCTAACCTCCTCAACAAATCGATGTCTTAGAGAATATTTCTTTAAAGAACTAACGGTTCTATCCGAAACGGAATTCTACAAAATATTTTATTCAGCACTCAAAATGGTTCCAAGAGTAGCGGTGACCAAGTGGTAGCACAATATACCGATCTTGGTCTAAGTGATCCCCAGCGCTTTTTACGGAGGGAAGCCACCTAACTTACTCTCTGGGGAACTCTCTTATTTTACGAAAAACTACGAAATTCGTGAGTACTCAACAGGGCTTTGTAAATTTTCTTATAGATTCATAGAAATCTTGTTTTGGGAGGGTAATGCTTTTTATCATATATCGAGCAACACTTATCAAATTGGCGGGCTTGAAAGGTGACATTTCGATCTACAATTTTCATGAAGACCGTTTTGTCTTTCTTAAATCGGGTCAAAAGTTATATAAACAAAAAAAAAAGTTATATAAACAAAACAAAAAAAAAGATAAAATTTCTTTAGTGTTTACGGTAAAAATGCTTTATCAAATACCACAGCATATAGGAGGAAAATGTTGACGAACTGTTGTGATAATTCCATATAGATTGTCATATAAGCACTCGTGGTATTGCTATAGTATCAAACATTGACCGAACTCGACCCTGATAAAATATGACAAAACAAAGTGTATGGAAATATAGGTACTCCAGAATGGCATTTCGAATTAAATGACAAAAACTAAAAATCTATTTTTCTTTCGTCGCTGACGCGGCTGTTGCCATCTACTCTGTTAGATCACCTTATCGCGTTCAACAATAACTAGAAATGAAGGATGAGACCAAAAAAAATTCTGAAAAAACTGCAAAAGATTGGTTTAAAAATTGGTTGTATGAGTCAAATGCATAAATCATCGCTTGTCAAGCTTTCAAGATAGTGTCACATTTCATATTTAGTGACTAACGACGACCACAAGAAATTCAGGGATAAATTAAGAACAGAAAGTCGTGCCGCCTTGAGCAAACCCATACCTTAATGCATTACGATAAAAAATTAGGCCTTTGCCTTGGGTGCGTGCACGAATTGATGCACTAATCCGTGTGTGTCAGTTTTTTCTTTTTTATAATTTTATCCCACCCTGTACTTTCATTCGCGTGCTCGTTGTCAAGCACCTACTATGTCTATGTTCAAATCTTTACCAAGTTAGTTTGTAAATGAAACGCATAAGTAGAAACTAAGTACGTTGAAAGTAGTGTATGCTCTGCGGCATGAAAGGGAATTTAAATTATTCAGAAAGGAAAAAAAAAAAGAGATAAAGAAAGAAACGAAATCGCCTTCTTCCTCGGTAGATGTGAAAGTTCACTGAATCCTCAAGAGGTCCTTTCTATTCGGAGGAGGAGAGTTATAGTTCTAAGTAGACTTAGAGCGCCCGGTGAAGAGAGAAGACAATGAATCCTTAAAGCATACTCTTGATGAGAGAAATCCACTAAAATCTTTCTTTTGTTTTCATTTCATATACAGGAACACCTTATTGGATGGCGCCAGAGGTAGCAGCTGTCGAGCGAAAGGGTGGCTACAATCAATTATGTGATATATGGGCGTGCGGTATTACGGCAATAGGTATGTCTTACTCTTTTGTTGTTTTCTAACACAGGTTTCCTTTTGTCTGGAATTAAGCTGTGGAATGAGATTGCTTCTGAATAGGAATCACAAATGAGTACGAGAAAATTAAATCCGTTTCCATCCGGAGGAACATCAAACAACCTGTCGACATTACCATATCTTTTTCCTCCCGGTGAATGTGATTTACAGAAAAGTTGGATCTTCCGAAAACCAATACCAATAAGGGAATATGGCTTCGTGTGTAGGTAACCACTTCTCCCAGCATTTGGAGGATAATCTATTATCTGCTTCAAGCTAGCACTCGAGAGGAAAGAAATCCATTGTGCATCCCCGAAATGAACACACATGCCATGTTCGATGGCATCGACATCATCGTCTGAGCGAGGAAATGAAGAGAATGGTTTTACTAGGTTTCCGAAAGAATCTATGTATGTATATTATTGATGCGACGAGCGGTACACGAACATATATCCTGTGATTTGAAGTGGGTTGATTTTGTGTTTCCTGTCATTTCGCCACGCATGTCCTTAACGGTCCACCTCCGGTGATAGATAACGACTATTTCAACACGATGACATAATAGTGCGCACACTGTGCCCACGTTTCTCTTCGTCAGCTCAACTTCAGATGGAGATTAAACAAATAAAAAAATTCTTGTTCGTTTTACAAACAACTATGTACATATCTCACGTCGGACCGCGTTTCTTTCTTTACAGAACTTGCTGAACTGCAACCGCCAATGTTTGATCTTCATCCGATGCGTGCGTTGTTCCTAATGTCGAAAAGTGGCTTCAAGCCACCGGCACTTAAAGACAAAGACAAATGGAGTCCAACATTTCACAACTTCATAAAGATAGCATTAACAAAGAATCCAAAGAAGCGTCCTACGGCGGAACGTCTACTGCAGCATCCGTTCGTGCAAAGTGAAATGTCCGTTCGTGTCGCCAAGGAATTGCTACAGAAGTATCTTAGCCCGAATCAATTTTATTTCTATCTGGATGGCGACGATGAGGTGAGTATTTCCTTTTCTTCCCTCTTTTCTTATTCCCTTTGTTTGATAATTCTAAAATCAATGATGAACGTTAGCATTGGGAGCGCGGAGCTAGGGTTTTTCTGCGAATATTCACAAGTTGCTTGACGTGTTTGCCGGCGCCATTCATGTTGTTGCCATTAGCCATGCCCGCATACTCACATGTACTGCAAGAGGCAAGTAATTTGATATCATACTCCTAGGAAAAATGAATTTAATAGAAACGATTCGAGGAAATCAGCAAGTCGGGGCTTGGGCAAGTAGAATTTTGTTTGTTCACGAGTAGGAGTAGGTTCGTTGAAATATTACTTTTCACGGTCCTTGGTCCTTCCGACTGAAGGAAAATAGTCCGACAACAACCTTCTAGAAACTGAGCAAAATAACAACAGACGGCGATGGACTACTGAGGATTGGTGAATGGATTTCTTTAGAGCTCGAGGCACAAGTCATTAGGGAGAATACAATGTAATTAATGAAAGAGCGTTTTGTTTTGTTTTGTTTCGAAGGAGGTAAGGGGTGTTAGGAGGGGATTGCCATGAAAGAAGTGTCCTGTATTTTATGGGTTTTCATCCATAAGCTTAGTTAAGTAAAGGCAAACATCAACTTTGCTGTACCAGTTCAGCAATATGATTTTCCTATAATCCTACATTTCTGGATTACCATTCACTATGTTTCGAGTTTTGTTATTTATCTACATATGTACATATGTTTTACGACCTTGGAGCACAATTACTTAGAGACTTTAGCGTAGACTGATAGGAACAAATCCGTAGACGTTTTGGCAAGGCGAAAGCCGGTCTTGAAATAACAATAGACGGGGCGAGAGGAAAACTGTCTTTTCGAATTTCCATAATACAAGGTTGCGCAAAATTAATTACCATATCGGGAGATATTATTAATTTTTGCAAATGGCGTCGTACGTCAATTATATTTGACACTTGTGAAATAGACAGCTGCAGTATACAAACAAACAAGTAAATGAGCGCTATACTTCGCAATAACGTGGAAAAATTGTGTCGACTTTTTGACCGACGTCGATGGTGCTAGCACTGCGTGAATTTCAACGTCGATTTCCTAATGGTGTCGCGCCGTCTGGGCAAATATCCCGGCGCTTAGCTACTTGACTGGAACAGACTGGAACCACAGGAGACCATGCAGAGCGTGGTCGTCACTGGACTGGTCGTTCGGCCAAGAATATCGCGGCTGTGGCTGCCGATGTCGCTGAGAACGAAGAAACATCAATCAGACGATGGACAGCGCAATTGGACATCACCAGACGGACCCTACACCGAATTTCAATGAAAAACTTACACATGTTCCCGTACGAAGTGCATCAGTCAATGCCTGCTGACAGTCACGAGGGAAGTCAAGCCATCCTTAATCTCAACAACGAAGAGGACGATTTTGTGTTGAAAATCATCGTGGGCAACCAGGCCCATTTCTACTTTCGTGGTTACATCAATAGGCAAAATCTTCGTTTCTGGGACACTGAAAATCCGCGTGTGATGCACGACGAGCTATTGGGTCGTCCTTTTTTTGAGGACACTATCGACAATATGGTCATTGTTACTTGCAAATTTTTAATTTAATTTTCGTGGGGGCGAACGCCCCCATTTATTGGGCTTAATTCAAGCTAGCTTAATCTAATCTTAACCTAATCTCACTTACTAGCTAGGGAAAACGGGAGAGAGGGGAGGGTGGTTAAAAAGGCGGATTTTTAGGCATCGAGTGCTGAGGTTGAAATCGAAGTAAGGATTCGAATTAACACTTCCCAGCATACGAGAAATAGGTTAATTGGAGCCATAGGCAGTACGGGGGGTGGGTAGATAGAAGAGACGGGGATTTCGTACATTGCGGGGGTTAGTGTTGATAGAGACGGAGTTATAGAGGGTCGCGCAGTCAATGGTACCGCAATGGTACCTGAAAGGAGCCGATGGATGAAAAGAATGTCAGATACAATTCTTCTTTCTTCCAACGTGTTCATGTTGATTAGTTTAAGACGGTCTTGGTAGGGTGGTAAAATCAAAGAATTTCCCCAGGGGAGACCTCGAAGAGCAAAACGTAGGAATCGGCGTTGGATGCTCTCAATTCTAGAAATGTGGGTTTGTTGGTAAGAAGACCAAACTTGAGAGGCGTATTCAAGAACGGAGCGAACGAAGATTACGGATCGAGCCACAAAGGGGTTAGAGAATTCCTTAGACCATCGTTTCACGAAACCAGCTTTATAAATGGTATTATGTCACCGATAGGGTTATGGAAAATGGAAAAGGGCGCGCCCTTCCTTCTCATCCTTGCCAGGGTCTAAAAGGTAAAGGTCATACATATATTTTATAAGGTTTGCGGATGTCTAAGGGATATTCAAGATCCGTATTTGAAGCTTCAGACTTCATGCAAAATATTTTCCAAAAGTTTATGTATACCAGTATGTCAGAGTTTGACAATGGGGCGGTGATTGTTAGCATTGCTCTTCGGAGCGTCTCGGAGTTACAATATAAGAAAAGTTTTCTACAAGTGTAAGGTCAAAGTTCTCGCCCTGACGCAGGGATGACAATACGCAAAAAGGGAAGTAGGGATCCGGTCGATTTGTAAGTCGATGGCATCTGACAGAAAGGCCATGGCCAGCGTTTTTTGGGCTGCGAGAGATATCATGTTAGTTGGTTACCTTGCAAAAGGCAGAACAGATGAATATTACTCCAACCTTCTTGATCAGCTGGATACAAAAATTAGGGAGAAGATGCCTGGTCTGAAGAATAAAAAATACTATCCTGGTTTTGCCCTTCTAACTTTCATCTGTTCCCAAACTTAATGATATTTATTTCTGAGAAGCGCTTCGCATTCAGTAAAGAAACTTAGAAACATAGATAAATGTTTTCACGGTCTTCCAGGCTCTCACTTCCGGAAAGGGCTATGTTGGAGAAACACTGGACCGAGTGAATTGAAGTCAAGGGAGATTATGTAGCTGAAAATCGGAGTCCTTCAATGTCAAGCCGAGAACTTTTCATCTTACCGTCGTATGTTTGAGGGAATCCTCCTAAAGTAAGGGGTAAACTGAGGATTTATGAGAGATTTCAAAAATATGGGAGGGAGATCATCGGGGCCAGAAATGAATTCATCATTAAGCTGGTTTGCAACATGCTACGTGCTTTTAACTGAGTATTGATGTCATAAAATCATCGCACCATGCCATAATCACCATATTCTAAGGAACATATTATGATGAAACTCCTATTTTTAAAACTTCTACAGCATCTTGGGGACCTACCTTCTTGATCGAATGTGTGGAACCAACCATTTTGGGGTGGTTCTGACAATGGCAGGTGGGAGATTGTGGAAAAACAGTGCAACTTTTATGTTTAATATTTGACTTTTTAACTTTTTGAAAAATGTGCACCCGTCGATTCTTGGGAAAATATGTCTGATGTGCTTCTCGCTCACAGAATAAAATGAAAACAGCAACGGAAACAATCCCCTGATCAATTAGGTCGATTAAGATTGACAACATTTAATGTCGATAATCTGCTATCGCCTATCACATCAGTCACAAGCCTGCCATAATCTGCCTGCATGTCATAGGCTTCTTCTTAGATGGCGTTACAGCTTACGGAAAGCCAGAGCCAAGCCTCTCTCATTCACTTATGTTGTGTGCGATTTGTCTCTCACACAAGTGACCGGGACCTACAGTTTAATGCCGATTCCTAACCGACCGCGCCTAAGTTGACATCCGATGGTGGAAAGATACTTCAACCATCTTGATTAAAGTAGAGCACAGTTAGGTGGAAAACTTGTTGGTTTATCCCGGATTGAAGCACCACCTAAGGTGAAAAGGTTTAAGTTTTGATGGTGATTTAATTAATCAACACCACCAGTCGCAGGATGTCACGATCGATGTCAGGATGCTCGATCTCATTACTACGTTTACGTTTAACTTATTGTTAGATCTATTGACTTTAATCTTCCATTTGATGATCGCAAGCTAACTCAAAGCTGTCATGCCTTATATGACCGGAAAGTCGCACAGTGCATTTTAAAGTCGATTCTTTCGTAGAAATGCTCTATATAATACGGTGAAGTAGAATAGTGGCAACCGATGTATTTGACCCAGATTTTATGCGTACGCTGAAACTCTTAATGCAACAAAAAGAAAACCTCACTTTCAAATGAAAAAGTTGAATTAAAAACCTGAGCTGCAGCTTCAACATACCTTACTTCCATTATATTATCAATACGAGTATGTTGTTCGATGTTGATGGTGGACGGTTAAATCCTATTTCCATTCACCTTTCCTGTACCCTATGAAGTATAATCACCACCCGCACCTATTCGTTATCAAAACAACGTTCATTACCCAACAAACCAGACATCATTCATCATATGTTGCGTGTGTACAAGTGTACAACAGATTAAAACACACTTGCTCCCCGATACGAGGAAAATTACTCATTCGCCCCCTCTTCGTTGCCCTGCTGCGTTTCCATGGAAGTCGTCGGCAAGTAATGAAAATTGTTTTCGATCCTACCCATCTTCGAGATCCAATCAGTTGATTGGTTCTCCTTATGCATCGCTAACTGAGTATGAATGGTTGTCATGTTCTTTACAGATTTTGATCTGAAAACATTTTTTTTTGATGAATTACTAAATATTTTGAATTTGATTGTTTGTTCTCCTTTATTGCAGACTGTTGCCGGGGTACCACAGCGGATAGCTAGTAAAATGACTTCAAGGCCGAATGGTATTTCGCCACAGAATCATACACTGAAGACAGGTAAATATGAAATGCCGACTGAGGAGGGTGACAAAAAATGGGGGATGAATAGTGAAAACTGGGGGGGTGAAAACATGCTTGTTTTACTCATTATTTTTGTTCCTTTGTGTTTAGGTCTAGAATTAAATATGAGTTCATACCTATTTAATTACCTCGGTTTTACTTATTGAAGAAAGGGGAAAGGTTTTACGATAGAGTTGGTCATGCAAATTTTTCCTTTTTTTAGCTTTATGATTGGCGAATTAACTTAAGGCAATTGCCTTCCATTGAGGAGAAATCGTAGATCATATTATATATTTTTTTTTTATTATGCTATGTCGTGACTGGTGTTATTAACTCGAAGACATTTGGTATTGGCTGTAAGTGTTTAATGCTTTAAACTCCTAAAGTCTTCCACTTGGTACTCACAAAAGTTTAAAGCTTCAAAGCCCCCCACGTTTTGTTTATTTCAATATCGACCTTGATGTACGAGGTGTGTTAAAAAATTAACGGAAATTTTGTTGTACATCTACATCATACATACATAAACGTATGTATATACATATCTAACGATACAGCATGTGGAGATTTTTTCCCACAGGGAATACTTACCTAACTTTTATTAACGGCTCCGAACAGCAAATTTTAAGAAGTAAACAAACAAATGTACTACTGTCGATGTCTGGTATCCCACTGATGAAAAACACAGCCAAAAACTATTTATGGCGACATTGGGATTTGAATCACATGTCATCGTCGTCATCCCGATGGCAATGTTATCCTCTTCAAAATATTAGGTCTTTTAAAGTAATTCATTATTTCTGCATAAAATTGAAGGCTTTTTTAAGGTAGTTACAATGATCCGATTTAGTCCTAATAAGAGCCCTTGTTCGATAACTTGTTGCCAGCAATTTCATTATGCCCTTCTCATAGAAACACTCTTTCCTATTGGCAAAAAACTGGAACAATCGTTTTCCCAACACTAAAACTGGTACAGACGTTCAAATCGTTTCGACAAGCCTCTTTTGAGTCGAATTTTTACCAGCAAAATCATTCGCCATGGACAGGATAGGTGGTAATCATTTGGTGTCATCATTTTTTTTTATTAACAAGTTTCCAATAAGCAGTGCAATCAGACTCCTTCGCTCAGAAACATACATATCATCTATGTAGGCCATTGATTCCATTTCCATCCTGCAACACCACATACGTTCACTTTTGACAAGAGATTTGAGACACTGATCCCAAACCGCACAGCTTGCGAAAGCGGCGATCCTTTACTAAATGTCAAAGGCCAGGTGGTACTCAGATGGCTTCAAGATGGATTTCGGAAACAAATTGGAAAATCTCGAGGTTCTAGGAATGATTCCTAGTCTCATCTAGGCCGAATCATACGCCATCCTGTAGTGCGTACACGTCATATACTCTCAGACAGTCAAGCTGGGCGCTGGGCTCGTATAGCACGGACTCAAGGAATGCCAATATTTCTGCAGGACCTAGATAAAGACGAAAAGGTAAAAATCTGGTGGGTGTCAGAGCACGAGGACATTAAGGGCAACAAACCCGCCGACCAACTCACTAGACAAGGTTCCAGCTATAGATACATATGTAAATGCTGAACCGAAATTTATTTGTGGACAATTAATTTTTTCTTAGAAAAGTGGGAAAAATCGCAACACCTGCACTTTTGGAACAGCGTTCAAGGACTCCGACGATCGAAAAGATTTATTCGGCCCCTTAACAAACACTTTATTATTATCCTTAAATATAATAGGTAGAATAAAGGTCGGCTACCTTTCAGGACACTGTAGTCTGAGATATTATCTTCACAAAATTAGCCTTTCATCTGAAACCGAGTGTCGACTCTGTCTCAAGGGCGATTAAACTGCAGAGCATATACTACGTGAGTGTGTTGCCATCTGCCACCTTAGGAAACGTATCCTCCTCAGAGAAATTATGACAACTGAGGGGATCATCTCAGCTCCTACGAGAGACATCCTTAACTATGCCAGCCTATAAGGCGGAGTCACTATCCATGTGTTTCGCGTTGGTCTGACCGATCTCTCTCCTATTAGCCAAATCTAGCCGCTTTTTTTACGATTATATCTTTCAGACGGTTCAATTGTTGAGTGTACAGGTCCTAATCAAGAGTTTTGCCGTAGAGGAGCATCTCATAATCAGTGATTTCCTGCTAGTCCCCCCAAACACACTGAAAAATGTTCGTGGCTTGGCCAGTATTTACGGCGGTCATCGCATATGATCTACTTTTTTTCAAAAGTCGCAATCCGCTTTAGAAATCTATCGATTTTGATGCGAGTCCACAACGACTCGCGTATAAAAATTCGGTTCCTTAGGACGTTGCCTTAACTCATGTGGCATTCATCGAGCTTCTTTTTTTTATCCAGTCTTATTTTAACGGTTCCAAACGGTTCTTTGTGCAATGTTTAAATCCTGGGCGAATCCTGGCAATGTTTAAATCACATAACGATTAGACTCAACGATTTCCGTGATTTTATCGACATTTTTGATAACGAATTTCCAGAGTGTAGTTCATTTTTAACAAAGAAATTACTGAAACGGAATCAATTAAACCAATACCCACCAGTACCATAATCAATCAATTAAACCAAAACCAACCAGTACCATAAACACTATTCACAATTTCCTTTTTGACCTAATAAAACGACTTCTGAAAAACTCCCACTCATCGCTGATTTTATTCCAAATTCAAAAATTTTGAGCATTGTGCTGCCACACATTTCTTTGCTTGAGTAATTTGATATTTTAACACCTTCAGCGTTGTCCCAGGCTTTCTTTCCCCTTTTTTACGGTCGCTTTTTAATCGTTTATACTGCTTTAAATCCTAGCTTTACATATAAATGACTTACCAAAAGCAATATATATCTTTGAGGCATTTCATCTTATCCTAGACAAAAATGCTTAAAACTAGCTTAACTATCCTTACAAATTTAGGAATCTTACTCTAAAACAAACAGTATAATTATAACATATGTATGCCTTTCGACTACTAAACCCAGCGACGAAAAAACTACGCAATACATTTTTTTAAGTACAAAACTGATTTTCTTAAAGATTTAATAGTTGAATTTTATTTATCTTTTTTCTTTTCATAATTTGATATACATATATACTATACAAAAACAGTAGACTTTACATTTTTAACTAAAATATATTTCAAGTACAATATTAACAAAAAGCAAAAAAATGGCGATTTCAACATTATAAAAAATTGTTTTTTACTGAAAATAATTAAAAATTAAATTTTTTAGGAACTCAAAAATCACATTTTTTATAAATATATGTAAGGCACGGTATCATAACTGTTATATTTTGACAACAAAAGCGAATGTTGTTGATGACGTCACGAATTCGGTTTGGCATTGAATTAAACAATTTTTTTAAATAATTTTCGTCTAGTTCCTCATACCAAACTTCTTCTTTCATCTCAGAGATCGTTCTTGATAGCTTTTCTCTGATCTTTTTCCCCATAATTTGCCAACAGTTCTCAATTGGATTCAAGTCCGGACTGTTTCCTGGCCATGGCAGAGAGGATATACCCAACAGATCTTTATGATTTTTTACCTGAACGTAGAGAAAACATTAACGTAAATATAAAAACCCAAATTAAAACTTTAGCTCAAAGTTAAAGTTACCGTTTTGGCTCGGTGACATGGGGCTGAGTCATCTTGAAAAATTAAGTTTTCCGAATACTCAGAACATTGCTCCAAAGTTGTCAAAACACCTTCGTTGATGATCTCAATGTACTTTGCAGCATTAACGGTTCCTTCCAACATCAGAATAGCACCAACACCAAACATTCTAATGGCACCCCATACCATTACATACGGGGAATGTTTCACGGTAGATAAAGTGCATTCCTCGGAATACCTCTCCTTTTTTGCGGCGGACTAGCACATTGCCATCGGGGCCAAACAAATTGAATTTAGACTCATCGGAAAAAACAACTTGTCCCCAATTTTCATAATGTTTCGCACATTGCAACCGTTGCTGCTTCATTCTGTTGGTAAGCAGGGGCCTTTTTGCAGGTCGCCGTGCTCTTAAACCCATATTATTCAGCTGTCTTTGCATGGTTCGGCTACTGATTTGTTTTCCAGTTTGAACCCGAAAGCCCTTATTGATGTCTCCAGCATGCTAAAATCCATTGGACACTGACATTCGATGAATAAGCCGTGCTTCTATTTCAGTTATTGACCTTGGCTTGCCGCCTCCAACTTTCCGTTCAATTGAACCTTCGGACTGGTAATTCTTAATGACATTGCGCACACTCCACTCGTTAATGCCAACCCGCCAAGCTATTTTTTGTTTGGAAACATTTTCCTTATGCAAAGCAATGATTTGGGCCTTTTCCAGTAAAGACAGTACCATAGCGAAAGATACAAAATTTTGACTTAAAATACTTTTTCTACTAAAAAAATCGATCTGAACGCGATCACTTCACTTTTTCTACTGTGAGTAGGTAGAAAAAATGTTTAAATAATAAGAGAAGGGTGCAGAATTCGTAAAAGGGTTCAGAATTGTAAAATTTATATATATGTAAATATATATACATATATAACATATATATTTATTTGTATATACAGGGTGTCCCACGAGCAGTGTGCCAAAAAGCTAGAGCGTGTAGGTCTGGTCAAGACAAGAAAAAAATCGTATGGGAGGGGGAATCTATTCCCCCCCGTTTAGCCGGGTGGGGCAATTTTCTAAAAAATTGACTTAATTGGGAAAAAAAATTATTAAAAATCAACAGTTACATCCACAATGCCGTGATATACTTTTTTGTAAAGCCAGGAACCTCTTCTTTCATCTTGTTTTTAAACGAAGCTGTTTTAAGGAACAGTTTTTCAGAAATTAATTTTCAAACTCAAAATTTTGAAAAAAAAATTAAAAAAAAAAATTTCGAACTATTTTTTTTCAAAATTGTATGTAATTAAGTACTAATTTTTTTTCAAAAATTAAATTCTCTTATTAGTTTTTAGTTAAATACAGAAAACCGGATGCAAAAATGTCTTGTAGTTTTTGAGAAATTAAAAAAAAACCCAAACCATTATTTTCTAAGAAAAACCTTTTTTTTTTTGGTTTTAACGCGGCTGGACTTGTGGCAAATTAATGTATGAGACATTGACCTCTTTTTTATTATTTTTAAAAAATTTGGAGTTTTATTATAATAAATTTTCAATATGATCCCCATTTTTTAGAAGGCAAAGATTATATCTCCTTCTAATGGCTGCACATAAGTCTATGCTTGACAAATTTTCCTGCAATTTGACTTCAGCGACTTCAATCCGTTCTTTCAGTTGTTCCAAAGATACTATTTCCACTTCGTAAACATAATTCTTCATGAATACCCACACATAAAAATCTAGAGGAGTTAAATCTGGTGATCTAGGTGGCCGTTCCGTGGGGCCCCTTCTTCCGATCCAACGGTCACTAAAATGATTATCCAGCCAGTTTCTAACCCATAAGCTCTAGTGTGCTGGTGCTCCATCTTGCTGGTAGATTAAATTATCTGCTATGGCCAAAGGAACGTTGTCCATCAAATCGGGCAAAAGGTCTCGTAGGAACTGCAGGTATGATAATAACGGCATTCAAAAACCGGGGCCCGATCACAGTTTGTCCAACAATACCAAGCCAAACATTACAGCTAAAGCGGTGTTGTGATTTATTTAGTTGATACCCTACCCTACCCTAGCCTATGTAAGCCTGCCATTATCGTTAGACAAGCCCTGCCTTGAAGAGGCTGAAGCTATTGAAGTGTCACATTTCATATCATTCCTAGAGTAAAAGTTAACGAAAATCCTTTGGTCCATTTTGCATAAAAATAAATAATCGATTTGATAGCTGACAATGGATTTAGTTAGCAATGAACAAATCCTTTTAAGTTCGTTTTACCAATACTGTCTTTCATTCCTGTGTTGTTCGAATAGGATGTTATTTTTTGAACAATCTTGTATAAATAATACCTAGTAACCCACAAGAACCAGCGTCCTGCAGATGTGTTTTTATCCAGATAATCCTCATCCTTCTTGAAAAGACTTCCATTGACTTAAACTCATCGTCAGTTGTACGGTCTTCGTCCAGCGTGACGACAACGGAATTATCTCTATTATTACTGTTATGGTGTCTTCGAAAGCACTCGGCGTTCGATCTTTCGAACTTTCGAAACTTTGTGGAAAAGCAAGGAACACACTTTCCCAAAATAACTTCTAATGGACATCTTTATATGTACATAAATATTACACAATATATTCATTTTCAAGGCGACGTTTTACTTGATTCCTATCAAGGTTAAAGTCAATTATGTCACTGGCTGTAAAGAGCATCGTGAGATAGCTTCATTTTGAGCATGGTTTGTTCTAACGAATTGAATTTGAAATAACGGGTGCTCTCTTAAAAATCTTTCAGGCGCATAGATGTTACAAAAGAGAGGATTTCAGGGCAGTGTATTCTAGAAGTGAGAATATCTTGCACGAACAAGATTCCTTGGATCTTTCGTCGATGGCATTATAAGATGGCATGAAGTGTCAATTAAGTTTCCTTACAACGAATCTTGTAAACGACTTTTGCGTTTAGGGTTACCGTACAGCAGGCGATGTTTATATGATTTTTGACATGTTAACGGGTAGAAAGTTCGTTATGAAAATTCCCAACGTGACTTCTACCCAAACATTTTATATTAACAACGGACTGCAACAGGGTACGGTGAACTCGCCGATCCTTTTTAACATTTACTTCAGTTATTTGATAGCTTCTCTTCACTATTCAATAGTGTATGCGGACAGATTAATCGGGTACAGATCAGGTTAACGATTCTCTTGTAGCGAGACTTCGAAAAAATTCAGCAGTATTGTGATTACTGGAAATTGAAAATCAACTATTTCGTTCAGAACACCTTTGTCTAGGGCCTGTCGGGACACTAGAAAAAATTCGCGCAGGTTCTCTATTTTTGAACCGGACGCGCGTCCACTGGCAAAACAAAGTGTAGTCAGATACCTTGAAGTCTGGCTAGATCAGTATCTGTATTTTGACAAACATACATATATGTAGATGCTGCTCTGGCGAGGGCCCCGGACGCTTTCGCTCTGACAAAGTGACTGTTTCATTGCAGTCCACTTGATTCCAGAGTGAAGGTAATCTGCTACATGACCTTAATCAGGCCCATAATTGCCTATGGATGTCCCGTGTGGTTTAATGTGAGAGTCAGCTTAATGGAAAGGATTCGGGTGTTTGAGAGACAATGTCTCAGAGCTTGTCTCGGATTACATAGAACACCCGAATCTGAAAATTTACCCGAACGAAGTCATATACAATAGAGCCAGGATTGTATGGATAGATAAGTTTCTGGTTAAGCTGATACGAGATCACGTTGCGGGAGCAATGATTTCGGTCAATAACCTTATCTCCGGGGCTTACTATCCAAATAACATGTACCACGAGGGAATGCGCCTTAGCGGCTTTGTCCTCCCAGAAGCATTCCTCTATTTGGAAGTTCAAGAACTTCTTGTAGACGCATTATCATCTTAAATCTCAAGCACGTACATAGTTCTGGTAACGCTGATGAGGCGTTTGAATGAAAAATGTCAACGCAATTGACATGTTTGTAAGTCTAAATGCGTCAGTCAAAGACATTCAAGCCATTGTTATACCACATGTACTTCTTTGCCATGTTCGAAGTTTGTGACTATCCCACTCCCATACAAAAACCATTTGTCTATCGTTTTGAATCTTCTCCAAAGTAGCCACATACTCAAAACTGCAGCTTTATTTTTTTTTCTATGATTCCCATTCTCATTCCTCGTGTTCTCGTCATCAAATTAATTCGATTTTATTCTTCTCTCTATTTTTAGCAATGCAAACATCCCAATGGAACGAACGATCATCTAGTCCAGAAACTCTACCAAGCGACATGTAAGTGCACCGCTAATCATATCTTTGTTGTTTTTTTTGTTGTCTTGTAAATCCCCCAACATTCGAATACATATGAACGCATTTCAGCTATGCGCCCGAATACTTCCGCGCAAAGTATCACCGCATTTAACGTTTTTTTTCCTTATTTTCCTTCACATTTTCATTTTCATTCATTTGATTTCTTTTCACACTCAGACATGTCGAAAAAAGGAAAATATTAAAAAAAAAATTATCGAGGGCCTAGAAAAACGAATGAAAATTGGCTTGCCGCATCCAATTCAACCAGCGACGCATTCATGTACTCATACATCTTTCTATCTCGAAAACTCCATTTTTCAATTTTGTTTTTCGCTCATTTTCCTCTGCCTCGCTCTCCTTCTCTCCTGTGCTGCGTTCGTACTTTATTTATCCTTTTCGTATGTCATTTTTATTTATTTATTTTCTTATACATTTTAGCAATAAATCAGTGACTCCCGCGTCGAGAGTTAGCGGAACAATGCTTTTCAATATGTCCTTAAGGTTAGAGATGTGTTTTCGCAACGCACAGACAAGCCAATTAAGCGCCAAAGCTTATTAACCATAACTTAACAGACAGCAGAAAAAATAAAGAAAAGAAAAAGAGTCTTAAGCGGTGCGATACAGTCTCCGCAAAGTAATAATTTCGAACATTTCAGCTATTTCGTTGTCTGTGTTGTTGTGTGAACGGTTTGACCCACCAATCCCCTTCTGTTTAAGTCTAGAATATGTGTTCGTATGCATTTCCCACTAATAGACCCCTTCGAAGAGAGATAAGGCTTCCGTGTAAATAATCGCTTACAATAGACAACTGAAACGCGAGATAGGGAGTAGTAGTAAACTCCTGGCTGTATCGTCCTTGTTGTTTTCCCTTTGATCAAGACCAAGTATATAACACCATAGGCAGCCGTCATCAGAGTCGTCCCCATCATCGGTCTTGTCGTCGCAGTCGGATTGTGGTATACAATTGAAATTCTACTAAGCACCCGCGTATAGGGAGTACCATATAATGTAATGAAAAAAGAAATTTATCTTTCACTAGACGATATACTCGTGCTGTCTGCATATATTCGCAATCCAAAAAGGATGTAGTCAGACGTTTGGCAACAGAGTAAAATAAGGGATGAGTGCCGGGTGTGAAAGGCAACATGCACCAGTGCAGACTTAAAGAGTGGAAAGGTCGTTTGCCTTTAATGCTATTCGTTGTCTTTAGGGATGGGTACTTCTGTTTTCCACTGTGCATTCATCGTTCCTTATAGGAATTTAATGAATTTGTAATCCTTTTTAATTTAAGGGGATGCTTCGCAGTTAAAGTTGGATGTGAACGGGGATTTGTCGCGTACTTTAATTTGTGTTTAGATCTTCAAGATATTCATCAGTGAGCTTTAATTTGTTTTTAGGTAATTAATGTAATGCGATGAGGTTCTGTATGTTTCGTTTTAGTCTAATTACTAAAATGATAATCACCGCTAAAACGACGTCATATCAAACCACTCCATCAATGTCGTGGCGTCCTTGATGTCCTCTTTTTGCAGATTATCGACTTCTGAATTTAGTAGCGAAGATATAGAAACCTCGCTCACATAGCTTAAATAGATAAAGGGATGATCGATTCGACGTCGATATGTCGACAAAGCGAAAGTCATTTGCGACTTATAAGAGCATTGATATGTATGTGTGGTACATATATACTAGCATATTCTAGCTAATTGTATAAATTAAACTATTTTACGTTTATATTTCTTAAAAAAATATATTTATTCTAACCGAATGCCTTCACGGCTGACTTAAAACTGAACTAACAATTCGAATATAAACTTAAACTAGGTGCATGCCCGATGCAGCCAGACGCCTCGTCAGCAGCGGATGTTCGGCGATAGCTCAGGTGTCTTGCAGGTATGTTGCGTCCGTTGCCTCAAATGTCCGGCAGGAATTTGACCTGATGTAATCACGACTGTTGTGGATGTTCTTGGTCGTGGGAAAGGTATCATGCGTTGTTTGCATGATCCAATGTTTCTGGCGTTAACTCCTCCGCCCTTAAAATCGCACGTCCTCGTGAGATGTTGTTGCTGTCACGAGATGGGGGATGTCTTGGAATCCTATAGTCTGTGGTGGCTTACTGATGTTAGGACATTTCTCCTTAAGCGTACCACGATTTCTATCTCTTGATATTTTGTATGCGAAGATAGCTATAGCCACGACGGTAACCATTAACATGATGTTGGCGTATAAGTTGATGTTGTGTTTGGTTTCCAGCAGCTCGATTTCTTCAGTGCGATTGACGTAGAGTTCCTTGATCATTTCGAGAGACAATACCTCTTCTATCTTATCAGGTTTGTATGATGGTTGTAGTATTGCCGGTAGGGGTTGGTGACTTGTGGCTTCTCTGGACATAACAGTTTTTCCTTGGACTTCAATGGTGGTGTTGAAATGCTTGATGATGAATGTGCCATTGAGGATAACGGTCTCGTTGTTGATGTTAACTGGGCCATTAAACTGGTTCAGCAGCAAGATCCCTGGTGAAACTTCCTCTACCTCTGGTACGTGTTCGTTGTTAATGACGGTACATGATGCCTTTTGGCTTTTAATGAGCTTTGGGATGCACGTTGAATTTCTTAGGTTAACAATATTTTGATTATTACATATTGAAAGGCTATTTGATGTTTTACATTTAGTTGAAATACCGTAAATGTCTTTATTACATTCTAATATTGAATTATAGCTAATTTTATTAATTATTTTATTCCTTTTAACAGATCTCAATAGAAATTGATTACATGTTTCTTTTGTTGTCATTGGAATACTTAAGATGTATACTAAATTTTTGTCATTTGAGGCGATTCTTACTTCGGCAAATTCTAATGCCTCGTCTACATTAATATATGGAATATTTTCGTTCTTTAAAATGGTTTCAGTAATATTTACTTCCGTATTTGATAAAATAAAAGAATTTACTATATTTACCTTTGCCCAATGAATGGCGTAGGCTACATTAATTATCTCTTCCTTAATTATATCTAATTTGTATTTAATCTTCATAATTATTTCGTTATTATTATTTTCGTTTTCCTTAAATACCTTGATAATCTTATTTGTAATATTTGTAAGTTCGTTAATCTTATCTACTGACATCTTATTGATTATAGTTTGACTATTACTATTTTTTAAAACGTTATTCATTTTATCTGTTAAAATTTCATAATCATGGTGGTCGGGGTTTCCCGCGATCCATTTCCATGCGGAGCCTATAAAATCTAATGATCTCTTATTTCTATTATTAATTTTAAGTCTGGCTATATGTGTTCTTATACGGGATATCTCATAGGAAAGGAGAGGATTCAGGATGTGGTTGTTAGTAACGGATGATCTTAACGTAGCCTCCAAGTCATTTAGCGTTGTCTCGTAAATGTCCATGTCAATTAGGTGAACGATCTTGAATGATCCACTTTGTAGCTTTGCACGGCCGATGCCGATTTTTATTAGCTGGGAATTCGAATAGTCCAGAATTTGTGCATCGCCGTTGCACATCGGAAGCAGTGTCCTATTGGGAAATTTAGTTTTTTATAAGGCTTTTGTGAATGGTTCTATTTGACTGGGTTATAACTGTGGAATTTTTATCTTGAGCTACTATTTCCTTTTTATATCTGGGATTCAATTTGTTGCCTATTCTTTTATTAGTTCTGACATATATAATTTGGCCAACAGAGTATGTTTTTGGAGGGGTTTTCTTTGTATTATGGTATTTTAGATCTGCCTGCTGTTTGTCGCGTAATTTATTTACGTTTTCCTGTCTTACTCGTTCAAGTTGTTCTGGTTCGTTAAGTAATTGTCTGCCGAAAAATGTGTCTATGGGTTTTTTGCCTGTAGTGGAGTGAATCGATCGGTTATATTCGTATAGAGATCTGTCTAGTAATTCTGAGAATGTACTATGGATGTTATCTGTCTTAAGGCAACGGATTAGTTCCGAAAGTGTGGAGTGAAATCTTTCCACTTGGCCGTTCACAGAACTTGTATAGGGAGGTGCCTTGAAAACTTGGATATTGAACATGTTCTCCAGCATGAATGATATAGAATTCGAAGCTAAGGATTTTTCATTATCCATAACTATTGTTTGGGGTACTCCAAAAGCTAGTACCAATTCCCTAAGAGGTTGTTTAATATCCTCTGAGGCTCTTGATTTAATTACTTTGGCTAAGGCATATTTGGAGAATTTGTCTATCGCGGTTAGGATTATTTTCTTGTCAGTGAAATAAATGTCAACGTGAATTATTTGTCCGGGATATTCGGGAATGGGGGTAGGTTGTAATTCCGGTTTGTTCGGGTGCCTATCGTACTTATGTTCCTTACAAATTTTGCACTGCTTTGTTATTTTTTCTATTTTAGATTTCATTTGGGGAAAATAAAAATTTTGAATAATTTGTATCTTGTTCTCTCGAGAATTTCGGTGAGCTCGGTTATGTTCTTTTATAATTTCCTCGTCTTGTCGGTTTGTGTCAGTTAGGTCGGTGACTAATTTCCTTGCAAAACGGACCTTATACTGTCTAAAGTGTGTTCGATATACTTCCTGTACTATACCTAGAACTCTCTCCTCCGTTTTAAGTCCATTTGTAACTGAAGGATTTAGATATTGTTTAAAAATTTCTATTAATTTCTCTGAGGAATATACTGGTTCTACAATAGTATGTCTGTGATAAGTGGGAAAGATAATCTGAAAGTCATGTGAAGGGGTGTCTCCAACGAGAAGAATAATCTGATTTTTATACACATTTAATGGTACGTCTACAATTTGTATGAGATCTTGGCCAGAACTTTCGTCGCTATGTTGGGTTGGTGTAAGGGAGTTTATTTGACTGTTTTTAGGTGGTCTTGATAATGCGTCGGCAACAACGTTGGACTTCCCAGGCTTATAACTTAGTTCGTAGTTATACTCCTCGAGTATTGCCTTCCAACGTTTCAGTTTGTTATTCGTATTTCTGTTGCTCAAGGCATACGTTAAGGGTTGATGGTCAGTGAATATTTTTAGTTTGGTAGGACCGTACAGATAATTCCTTAATGAGTTGAGAGCCCACACTATCGCCAACATCTCTTTCTCATTAGCAGCGTAGTGCTCCTTGAATAAACCGGATCTTCGGTCATCGTGCGAATTCTGCCCTTAACTTTGGTGGTAACCGTAAGTTTCTCATTTGGTTCGCCAAAAAGATTTGCGTATTTTATAGTCAATGAATTTAGTTTGTCTCGCTGTTCCTGTGTCATGTGTTGAGTTCTAACGTTAACGTTATGAATTGATTCAGAGATTTGCTGTTTCAATCTGATTTTTATGCTATTCTTTATAGTCATGTAATTTTCTTTCGTATATATTACGGCTGACAATTCCTTGAGACTGTCGTTCCCAAGAATTGCGTGAAATGATCGGAGGGATGGGAGAAGGAAGAATTTAATATTAGTATCGGGGTCGAAAAGATTTATCATGGTATGGTGGGTGATTTCTATATTACCACAGACTGAGTTTGCGTGGAATTTTTTCTGGTTAGGGATGGGATTTTGAACTAGGTTTGGTTGAATGTAATTCTTGTTAGAGCCAGTGTCTATCAAGAATTTGAGAATTTGTTTGTCTCTCGTCCTACACTCAAAGTATGGTAGCGACGAGTTCGTTAATCTAAAAAATGTACGTCAACGAAGTCAGTAAATGGTTCTGTCGGTTCTTCGTCGATTTGTTGGTCTATATAATCGTTAAGGTTTTGATCGTGTCCAGTCTGATTGGTCATTGTCGAAATCATGGCATTGTAGTTATTAACCTCTTGACAATCTGCCGATGTATATTTCTGGGGATCCATTCCGGAAGTTTCCAGATGGAAATTTCTTTGGATCTTATTGGGGTTTGGATATTGTTGTACAGGAGGTAAAGGTCGTTTTGGAGCCGGTGGCCAATTTTTCGTCACTGGCCTATTCATATAGTTAACGTTATTCGTACGGATGGTGCTAACCTCCATGGGTTCGGTCCTCTGAACAGGTTGGTTTGGCAAGACATTATTGGGTTGTTGGGTATTTCTTTGGGATTGGTATGGGTTTGTTTGGAAATTATATCGTTGAGTGAATTGATGATTTGGAGGGTGAGGTTGAAATGATTGTCGTTGAGTGGTTGGAAATTGATTAAAGTAGGGACGCGGTGGAGGACGAGGTGGGAGATACGATGATTGGGGTACATATGCCAATTGTGGGTAGAATAGGTGTTGGTCTAGGCCTTTTCGTGAAGGAATTGGTGGAGTTGGTGGAGGTTTCCTAACCTGGCTAGTATTATGTTGAGCGTAGGTGGCTCGAAATTGCTGGTTCTCGAGCTTTAAACAGAGATTAAGAGCTGTAGGGAGGTCCGCCGGTTCCCTTATACCTAGGAGCCTAGGCAGGTCACCTCTAAGGCCTCTAATGAATGTGTCTAGTGCCTTATCCCTGTAGGATGACGTTAGATGGTGCAACGCTTCAGGTGGCAGTTCCATGCTCGAGATTTTATTTAGGATCAATGATAGGTGGTTGTACACTGCCTGGTAATAGCTCTCCACGGTGTTGTTACCCTGTACTAACGTGGTCATCTGGTACTCTAAAGTTCCCAGATCACGTCTATCTGCATAGTGAAGTGTTAAACACTTCGATATGCACTCCCAGTTTAGGGGTGTGTTGTAGGATTCTAAGATTGCGTCCGCGTTACCTGTGATTTTATTACGTATGATGGTAAGTATGCCAAAGTATTTTGGCGTTCCCTTATATTGGTTATAGATATTAAGGATCCTGTCTACACTCTTACGCCATGAACTAAACTCGCCAGGAGTTCCGGAGAACTCCCTTAAACACCTCACGACATCTGGCACTTTGTCCAGATCACTAAGGTTAGCGCGTAAGTGTTCATGGATGGTCTCGTCAGTTCCCCTATGGAACTGATTTTCAGGATGTAACATGGATTGCACCGCGTTCCTGCATTCGTTAACACATACGCGAGCTGCAATACCAGCAATTAGGGCTTCCAACTCTGGGGTGGCGTTCACATTTACGTTCGTATTCGAAGTGGAAGGTGTTATGATCGGATTCTCGGTATTCAATACCGGTGGACGTAAAATTGGGTCGGTCATAGTGGCGGTACGTTTAGACATGAGGATAAGGAGTCAGAGAAGGGGCTAAGAAAGTGGTTAGAGAATGCGGTAGCAATGTTATCTAAAATATCTTGACACTAACACTATTGATATTAACTATTAACTGAGGTTATTATTACCGAAGATATCCTGCATATATTTTTTCACAATAATTATTACTATTTAATTTTATCACTAATATAATTTTGTTTCTACTATGTTATTCTACTATAATTATTACTAACTTATTCGGATTTAATGTATTTTGTTCTTACTATGTACGTATTTTTAATTTAAATGAAAAGATTCCTTAAGACTATCTTACATTAAGAAAATTAACATGTCCAACGCTGGTGAAGAGGCAAATTCCTTTTCGTCTTTGGTGATGAGGTTACTGGGGCACCTTCCTTCACTCTCCCTCGTTGGTTGCAAGGTCAATCGACTTTTGCTTTGGATTCGGAGCCCAGATGAACAAAACACAGCACTTTGTCTCTTTGTCACTACACACGCGGCGAGCTTCTTTAGGTCGTTTTGCTTAGTGTATTGACGCGAACTACTTTAGGTCGACTGAGACGGGTTAAAGTACACGAACTACTTAAGGTCGATTATCGCACTTTAATCTAACTGCACTGTGAGTAAATTGTTCTTTTCTGGGCCCCACGTTGGGCGCCAATTAAACTATTTTACGTTTATATTTCTTAAAAAAATATATTTATTCTAACCGAATGCCTTCACGGCTGACTTAAAACTGAACTAACAATTCGAATATAAACTTAAACTAGGTGCATGCCCGATGCAGCCAGACGCCTCGTCAGCAGCGGATGTTCGGCGATAGCTCAGGTGTCTTGCAGGTATGTTGCGTCCGTTGCCTCAAATGTCCGGCAGGAATTTGACCTGATGTAATCACGACTGTTGTGGATGTTCTTGGTCGTGGGAAAGGTATCATGCGTTGTTTGCATGATCCAATGTTTCTGGCGTTAACTTATATGTCATTAGGCACATGCCATAGTTGCCTGTCTGGCTATAGCCATTTATGTGAAAATAATTAGGTTCACAAATGGAGATCCCCCATTTCCAAATAGATGGAGCCAGGGTTACAGACGCCTTCAGGGATATGAGAGAATTTTATTCGCGGTAATGTTAATATTGATAACGCCCTTTTTGAATTTTGATGTTCAACATAGAGGAAATGTGGCGAAAGAGCTTCTCACTTTCACATATTGAAAATCTTCAACATCAGGAACATACGGAGCTGACAACATTGCTCCGTTTTTGTAATACTGAAAATATCGCAGGGTGTGTTAGGCTTGATTCATCTACTCTTGGATAGATCTGTGGCGTGTAAGACGGCCAACAAAGCTTACGTGTTTTTACATACCAGTTTGATTACGGGTTATACCCTAATCCCGACATAATTTCGCAATCATAAGGAAAGCTAGCTATCAATTCTAACAGTTTAGGAACGGCTATTGATGGAATATTTTAAACTCAATTCTCAGTAGTCATTAGTTTGTGTCGTCACACTTTCCGGTTTGTAAGTGTAATATATCAAATGGAGAAGAGCTTAAAGGTACCCAGATCTGTTATATTTATTTCTCTAAGAGTATAGGCTTGTCAGCAGTTTTCCAATTCGAAAGATTTCTGTCTCAAATATTTTATTTTGGGAATGTAATTTAAACTATGCAAAACGTCTGCGTTTAATCCTCATTGGCCTCTGGCCTGTGAAATGCCATTGCAGACCTTTTGATATTTTTCTTGACTGTTCGAAATCCTCCTATGGAGTATGTGTGACCAATTTTCTGTCAAGTGAAATCGACAGCTCATCACATATACAATATCGGACAAAACATTTGCAACTCGAACAGAAACTGGGAAATTTTATAAAATTCATAATTTTTTTTATTCGAAATCATAACAATCTTCACATATTTTTGAAAACTCTATATTTAAGGAAAATAAAAACATTTGATTCATAAAAATCCAATAAATATTTCTTAAGTTATGATGAATTATGATAACGTACTTACAATTTTCTCGCGACAAAACAATTGCAACTTCATATTCAAATGAAAAAAAATAAAAAATATTCAATAATTCGTGGCAAATCCTTTATTTTCAATCACTGTCGTGCATCGTAGTGGCATGGTTTCAATTAAATTCTTTAAATATTCAAGGGAATTTCAAAATATGTGAAGACTGTTATGATTACGAATAAAAAAAGTATGAATTTTATGAAATTTCCCAGTTTCTGTTCGAGTTGCAAATGTTTTGCCCGATACTGTACATTCTAGACTATGTCAACAATACTCTTGTAGAAATAGTGACTTTGCTTGTTTTAAAAGACTATCTGTCGATTCTTGTGTGAGGTTTGTTAAAAAAATAAGGTGAGCTAAGTACCATTGATTTTCGAATATTTTTTGTTATCTTAATACAACGTACTTGAAATATAGACTGCGGCGTTTATAAGGGGCTCAAGCTCTTGGACGCCCCAGCACATCAACATCGGATGAAAACGTCGAAGCAGTGAAGAAAATTGTTATGGGAAATCACTAGCAGAGAAGTTCCGAGGACCATGAGATATCGGTTGGCCCAGGTCATGACATTTTTTCAGGTATTTTGGGCATGAAACGTCAACAAAGTTTGTTCTGAAATACCGAATTTTGTCCAGACGAACCGTCGCATGAGTATCGCTCAGAAGCAGTTAAATGAAGTGTGTGACGATCCAGAATTGATGAAAAAGTACATCATTGGTGACGAAAAATGGGTGGGCACATGGGTAGACGTCGAAACTAAAGCCCAATCATCCCAATGGAAACGACCAGAAGAGCCAAGACAGAAAAAAGGAAATTCGGCCAAATATGAAAGCTTAGCTTAGTTTAGTGTTCTTTGATTACATTGGCATGATTCATCTTGAGTTATTGCTGAAAGGTCATACGGTCGATAAGGAATATTATCTAAAAATTATTATTCACTGGAGCAGCGTTAACAAAACGTCTGGATTTGTGGAAAAAAAATAATGATAATGCATCTGCTCGCTCATCACTACTTTTGCGTCCTTTTTTCGCTAAATCATGCCTCAGCCACCGTATTCAACGGACTTGGCCCTCTTGTTTTCTTTTCGCACAACTGAGAAGACCCATAAAAGGACATAGATTTTGAAGCGACGATTGAAGAGATAAAGACCGCATTGGTGGAAGAGTTCATGGGTATACCAAAAGAACGCATATCAGACGTACTTGGAGAATTGGAAAAAGCGTTGCCGCGAATATTTCATGCATGAGAGGGATTACTATTCCCAATATTAAATAGGTATTTCCAATAACACTTTGTATGCCCAAAAATTGCTTAGAATTTATACGATGAATAGAGTATTTGCCGCCGCAGCGAAAAATGAATACGCAAATTCGAAGATAAAAGTTTACTCGCAGATATGTTGCTAGAAAATGATACTGTTCTTCATATTCCGGCGTTTCCGAAAACTTAAAAAAATCGTAAAAAGTCCTTAAAACACAGGTGTTGTGGAGAGCGAATAGCCAAGAGAGCTAAGTGCTATCCCAGAAATTGAGTTTCAAAAGTATTCCGGAAATTTCAAAAATCAAAACATCAAAATAACAGTCATCATCGCGTTGGGCACTGCTTGCATTTTCGCCAGGCAAGGTTATTATCACTTTGGATTTGTTTTAGTTGTCTAGACTATATTTTTTTTTAAATGCACAAAACGCTTTCTTCTGAAAACTAAGAGGGTGCCCACATTAGATCTCGATAGTCTGGAATTTGAAGCTTTGAAATTGGTTATACCTAATAAAAACTTATCGGTAATCACTGATATTTGCAGAAAATTACCATTTCAAAAAGGCAAAAGAGGTAGTTATTTCTTACAGGCAAAGAAGGAAAGTTGATATTTCAACCACAAATTAATTATCTGTAATTGAACCAAGAATACTTTAAACACGTAAACCGCTAACGACTCTATAGGGGTACTTTTCATTTGCTCTTTAATTTTTTCGTGAAAAATCTAGAGGAGAATTCAATGGTGGTCATTTTAGTGTAAATATAATTAACTGTTTTGTTTGCTGGTTTCTTTAAATGACTTTCTGTTTAACTCAAACGGTTTTTTTTAACACGAAATTGTGTGATTTGGTTTGACATCATCCCATTAACATCCGACCGAAAGTCCAAAATCCTGCTTATCCCCGTTTCTAGGATTCTAATCCCCATCCCAGGTTTGGATTGGCAATATTTATGTTCAAAACGAACCACAAAAGGGTTTTAAGCAATTTTAATTTCCTTTTTTTTAATGATTGTTTCCTGAAATTGTATTTTTTACGTCCCCCCTCCAACATCAACTTGCTTCTTCTTCGTTCTTGTTATTCCTACACACACTTATTCTTATTATTTTTTACGAATAATATTTTAATTGTAGGAGCCTTTTACAATATATTGATGAGGAGCTCAAGCTCAGGTAATTATCAGTTTCTTAACAAAAAAAAAAAAAAAAAAAAAAACTCTCCTTTCTCTCTTTTTCTCTCTCATACTCTCACCGCATAAACAAACAATTTTAAATCATTTTCATCATCCATAAAACAACTTAACATCCATATACATAAAAACAAACCATATCACTAGGTAGATAAGACATTTAGTAATTAAATTTGAGTTTAGTGTGTTTGAACTTAAAACAAAATAATTCTACAAATAAACAAATGGGCAAATGGTGTATACAGAGCACGAAACATTCATTCGGTTTTATTGGCTTGTTATCATTTACCACGATTACACTTAATTGTTTTTATTTTACTTGCAGTTAGTGTTGATTTTGAGTTTGGGTTTTGGTTTTGGTTTGTATTTCAATTGTATCTGTTTTAGAGGATTTTTTTTTCTTTCTCGAGACAATGTGGAGTAACGGGAATCTAACGATCGTTAAATATTGTGCAATCTGTGAATTACGCCAAATGTTTGAATTCTATCAATTGGGTCGGAATTTTGGTACCAATTAGTGGAAAAAAATAAAAAAGTAATAAAACACCAACGAAATACCTAGGTACAACGGTTTTCTTATTCAAAATAGCCTTTCTCTGTTGGTCTCTGGCGCAAATGTCATCGAAAATTCAAAATAATTTTGCCATGTTTTTCCTAAATAAAGTGTTGCTGTAACACCACCCAGATGATTCCGGTGGAGCAACGTGACTTCAGTTTTATCACGATGGCATTTATAACTGTTTTGTAGAAGTTTGGCTTTTATTCTTACACTGAAGAAGAAAGTTGGAGGAGTATGGAGAAAAAAAATGGAAAAAATGTTGCCTTAGAGCTTCAGAATAATACTTAAAACTTCGAAGTTTATGTAATGGGCCTGGTTTTGTAAATAAAACATGATGACACACCTCCGTTTCAAGGTTCCTAGAGTGCGACTCCATCTGTTTTAGAAATATGTCTGCAGCTATAAGCTTCTTTTAAATCGCTTATCTCGAGAACAAATAATAATATATCGATTCATTCCATTAATACTGAGTTTTTCAAAAAGAGCATAAATGCGAGATTAAATAAAATTCAAAACATTTGAGATATCGACCTTAAATGTATTCCAGGTGTGGTACACATATTAAATTTAATTACCGAATACGATCTTATTCATGATCGATTTTTAGAGCAATTTCCTCCACTCTTCCGTAACTATCGGCAGAAACGTTGGCAATTTCGCGTTCGATATTGGTCCTGAGCTCCTCTGACTTTGTATAGCCACATAATAATTACAACGCCTTTAACTCGCATGAACGAGGATGGGCATTCGACCGGACCATTTCTCGAGTTTACACGATTTCCGAATTTCTCCTTCAATGGATTGTTTGACCAGCTGTGTGAGATGTGACACCATCTTTTTGGAACCACATATCGCTGGTGTCAAGTGCGTCCAATTATAACTAAAAATAGTCTTCCAACATGACACGATAGCGAACTGCTTTGACATTGCGTTAATTTTCATCGACGGTCGGAATCCACACGACACGGTCACTTTTTGTGGATGCAATGGTGTTACTTGAAGCACATACGAGGGGTAATCGAAAGGTAATGATCTTCTTCTTCTTCTTTTCCTTTTTATCCCGGCGTCGTTATGGTCAGAAGTGTAGGACCATAACCTTCCCACTTAACTGCATTCCTACTGGTCCGATTGTGGGGTCCGCCAATCGAAAGGTAATGATAGTGATAATAAAGCACGGTGATTATAGTTAAAAGATTATTAATTTTTCTACACAGTCTCCTAACCAATCATCACATTTAGTCCATATTTTTTCTAAACCCACGATTTCCTTAGAAAAAAATGATTTGACCTGACCCTCCAATAACTTGGATATCGTCTTCAAATTTCTTGCCTCGGATGTGTTCCTTGAGCCAAGGCAAGAAGTAGAAGTCACTGGGAGCTAGATATGATGAATAGGGTGGGTGTTCGAATCCAGTTTCTTAAATGGCAGCCATCCCAACTGCGGCTTTGTGAACCGATGCTTTGTCTTCATTAAACAGCATTCCAGCCCACAGTTTGTCGTGTCTTTTTTCATTAATGACCTCCCACAATCTTCTTATTTAGTCTACTTAGTAAGATACCGAAATAGTGGTTACCTTGCACCATAACTATTCCTTCAGCGTCCGGAAACCATAACCTTTCCCACCGAACTTGACACGATGAGGGGGCTCGCTTCTAAGTCCTCAACTGTTTCAGGATCAAAATGGTGGAACCAGGTCTCGTTAATTGTCACGAAAGGGAGCAAAAACATTTCTTTTGCTCGTTAACTAACATTTTCGGTACCCAAGGCGCAGAGACCTTTTTAAAATACCTGACCTCTGCTATATACCTGATAGTTACCCTTCAATCTACCAAAACAACTTTTTCATACTAATGTGGAATATGGAGGAGCAGAGTTCCCCAATGTTTTCACCAAGTCTCTGTTATGTCTTTGGTAGGCACTTTTTTTCCTCCTTTTTGATGTTCGTATTCAAATGAATCGTGATCTATTTCGCTGACACCTGTGAACGAGGTGAAGACATCTAATTGGCTACTGTCTTGTCCTATGAAATTTTGAAACATTATCGAATATACAGCAATATTGCCATTAGTCTAACGACATAGACCTTTACATCAATAACTACATTATCTAAATGGTGCTTCAATGCGCTGCATGTTCACATTGGTGTAATTATGGTAAATTTTTCGAAAGAGAGGGAACACGAAGGATTGCTTGCACCGAAAATTCATGTTCAAACTGAATTCGCGGGTGAAGCAAACCATTTCTCCCCATTTCTCATATACTTATTCTTCATTTGTAGGCAACCTTGAAAGCGTAAGAATGGTACACTTCAGCATGTGCTTATCTACACCCTCTGCAAGCTGGTAAAGAATGAAAATGGTCCGCTCCACTTGTTAAAAATTATATGCTTCTCCCAATGTGAACGCTCACTCTTATCCTTTCCATGCAAATGTAAACAGGCACTAATAAATGCCCGTTAAAAGAAAGCAACAATAACGTGAAATGATACCTTTAAATGAAAGGTCCTGTAGCTTGTGGATATAGTGAGAAACACTGGATACATTTTGTATAATTATACGTTTTCCAGGTATAAGGCAGAGCGATATGTCATGAAACGTACAATTTCTTGATAATGAAAAGTAAATCGATCGCCTTGTACTATTGTGTGTCACATCTCCGGGTTTAAAAAGTCGTCTTCGTGGTGGATGGAGCACTTTTCGTAATATAAAAAAAAAATATGATTGTGACTGTCCACCTTGGTTGATTGACTTAAGCTATCGCTTACTAGGATAATTTATAAAATGGAGAGGGTCCTTGTTAGGAAGCAATATTACTGTTTATTAATCCTAAAGATAATACCAATAGCCTAGTGATAGCAGCTTGTAGATTTAATATATTTTAGGCATTGGCTGTATGGATAAAAACTGTTTTACTCCGAGTTTAATTTCAGTTCAAAAGTTTAAAAAAAAATATTTTTCTACATAATCTCGCTTGACTTCAACACATTTGGTCTTGACTGGCTGTCTGATAATATTCATTTACAGCTCTCTTGACTTCTTTGTTGGATGCGAAGCTCTTCCCCAAAACAACTTTTTTCAAGTTTGGGAACAGATGGAAATCTGAGGATGCCACATCATGAGAATAGGAAGGATGGCCGAGCAAACTTACCCCAAATCCCGCAGTTTTCCCATTGCCAACGCACCCTTGTACACAGATGATTGACTTTTCCTTATTCAAACCAGGCTTCTTTTCGCGAATTATGACTTTCAGCTGGTCAAGGAAGCTGGAGTAATATTCACCTGTAATTGTTCTCCCATTTGCAAGGTAATCAACATGATGCCTTTCGCATCCCAAAACACGCTGTCTATTACACAGCAGATGTGAGCGACTTCGTATTCATTGACGCTGAGCCATCGGCTGGGTGGATGGTCTAATTAGTGGCTGAACTATGCCTCATCTATGGTGACAAATCGCCGCAAAAAAATCGGTTGAATCCCTATTGGTTTTCGCATTTGCTTTTGATCCGCATTCATCAAATGTGGCACCCATTTTGCACATAGCTTTCGCATCCCTAGTTTTTTGTTCAAGGTGTTTCGCACCTTTTCTTCTGATATCCCCACAGCCTCAGCAATCTCACTCACCTTCCCTCGGATATCATGGAACACGCCTAGCATCATGCACTTTTTCGATAGTTCCCAGTGTGCTTGCGGTTGTTGACCGTCTTTTACCTTTGTCATCTTCGAGGGATGGGCGACCACGTTTAAATTCACCAGCCCACTATTTACTGCTTGATATTTAAGGAGCAGAGTCCCGCTAAACTTTTATCAATTTTGGATGAATTTGCTTAAAGCTAAACGAAGAATTTTATGACCGGATGGCAGCAGTTCGTAGCCCAATTTGGCCGTGACGAGGGCGAAGGTGTGAGCCGGTGCGTTATCAAAGTGGAAGAGCACTTTTTCTTTGCCAAGTGGGGCCGTTTTTTCTTCAATTCGGCGTCAAATCGGCCCAATAATTTTTCATAGAACAGCCCTGTGACCGTTTTGCCCTTCTCCAAGTAGTCGATGTGGATCACACCTTGTGAATCCCATCATCTTTCCGGCCGATAGGACAGTCTTCGCCTTCTTCAGAGCACGTTCGCCGGATGAAGTCCACTGTTTCGGCTGTCCCTTGGTCTCTGGTGTGTACCAGTGGATCCATGTTTCGTCGACTGTCATGAAACGACGCAGAAACTCCTTCGGATTGCGCTTAAACAGCGTTAAACACTGCTCTGAAGTGGTCTCACGGTTGCGCTTGTTGTCCGGAGTGAGCAAACACGACACCCATCGCGCCGACAGCTTTCTTATGCCCAAAATTTCATGCAGGATATGACCCACGCGATCTTTTGAAATGCCTACTGTCTCAGCTATCACGGCACCTTCAATCGTCGGCCTGCCAATACGAGATCGTGGATTTTTGTCACGTTATCCTCCGTGGTAGCCGTTTTCGGGGCACCTGGACGTGGCTCATCAAAAACCGACGTGCGACCACGTTGAAACTCGTTAAACCAATTTTTGATGGTCGCCATCGAAGGAGAAGAGTTACCGTACACAGCATTCAAACTCTCTTTGATTTCGCTGCGCGATTTTCCTTCCAATTTCCTTTTCCATTTTTCTAAAATACACGGAAACTCCCGCTTCCACACGTGGTCAAAACAAAACTACGAGTCCGATCCAGCTGAAATTTCGACAGTAGCCGTCTACTAGAATGTACTACACGATAGTAGTAGGTCTTTGCGATGGATCAAACGTCAAATAAATTGCCATGTCTTTTCTTCACTTTTCTATTCACACACTGTCTCCACAGGAAGAAAAAAATGACAAACCTCTTGTTGCCCTTATGAGATTCCATCCTATTTCCCAGTTGATCAAGATGTACATAAAACACATTTCACCCACGCTACATACTTACCATCGCGGCTTTCACATGATTTAAAATTTGTTTCTGGCTGTTGCATGTACGATAGATGAATATTTACTTTACTGAAATGCAGCCTAAAAACTGTAGATGTGACTCAAAGGCCTAATCAGGACAGAGGGAAAAGTATACAATCGGGTGGACACGTTTTATTCAGTTTAACTTTTTATTTTTCGTTTTAGTTCCTTAGTTTAGTTGTATTGTTTAAAAGAAAATGTAAATACAATTTGTCTTACCGGAAGCTGACATTGTAGATTGAAATGTCTAATGGTCTCGTTGAAATCCTTTCAGAGCGACATTACCACTCACCGATAATACCAAAGATATACTCAGTCCCGATTGCATGTGTCCCCACTCGACCGTAAATGGCATCGGATCAAATGATGGTAGCGGCGCTGGTGGTGGCAGTAGTAGTAGCTGCAATAATGGTCCACCATCGACAAGCATGGTTAGTAATCTACGAACAACAGCCGTGGACGTTATGTTGCCATCGACAAACATCAGTAGCCATCACAGCAGCAACAATAGTAGTAATAATAGTAGCAATACGACAACCAACGGTCAAGTGGTGTTGCGGGAGCATAGTAACAGCAATAGTAGCAGCACCGGCTATGGATCTGGCTCAACTCAGGCTATCTATGCTAATTTGGAGAGTATGTATGCGAGCGTGTCGGTGACCTCGTCGTCGTCATCATCCTCAGCGGTAGCAGCTAGTAGTTCGAGGGCGGCAATGAATAATTTGTCGAATAGCAATAGCAATAATCATATGAATAATAGTAACGATGCGGATAACAGCCATAACTGTGATTTTAGGAATGAAAGTAATCAGGTAAGTGAAACATGTGATAGAAGTTTTGTTCCTGGAATCATAATCCCTGTTGGCAGAATGGAGTTGAAGATTCTCCACGTAGACATAGCTCGATGGACCAATTGATGGGATTACTCAATGAAATGGGTAAATCGTCAAGGACGAGAAGCCTTAGTGATAGTGGAACCCAAGAAGAAGGTATGCCTGTCACGAAAATATTCTTCGACTGTATTGTGGATTTATTAATGGCTTTTCAGAAAAAGAAAGAGATACCCAACCCGACCTACTCAACAATACACCTCCTGTGCCTCCAAAACGTTCCCATCGAAGACGACACACCCCGCCGCGTCCCATTTCGAATGGCTTACCGCCCACTCCCAAGGTCCATATGGGGGCGTGCTTCTCAAAAATATTCAATGGCTGTCCATTACGCATTCACTGTACCGCTTCGTGGATTCATCCCGAGACCCGTGATCAGCATTTGCTAATCGGCGCCGAAGAAGGTATTTTCAATTTGAACATGAACGAGCTACACGACGCTGCCATAGATCAATTATTTCCGCGACGAACAACTTGGCTGTATGTGATCAAAGATGTTTTGATGAGTTTGTCCGGTAAGTAAATATCCCACTCGCATGCAAGAAGACGACAGAATGATAATGATGATTATAGGAAAATCCTGTCAGCTTTATCGACACGATCTAATCGCTTTACACTCCAAGCAAACGCATCGTTTCTCCTTGCACATGAACAAGTTCCCCGAAAGACTGGTACCACGCAAATTTGCCCTCACAACGAAAGTTCCCGACACCAAAGGCTGTACTCAGTGCTGTGTCACAAGAAATCCATACAACGGCTATAAGTATTTATGCGGTGCCACGCCATCGGGTATTTTTCTTATGCAATGGTACGATCCCCTTAACAAGTTCATGTTGCTCAAGCAATGCGAATGGCCATCGAATTCCGGTGTGATTGGCGGTCATATCGTTCAGAATGGCGGTCAAACACCGGTCTTTGAAATGATCATCACGCCCGAGTTGGAATATCCGATTGTATGCACCGGAGTCCGAAAAGGCATCAACGGTTGTCTGAAGCTGGAATTAATCAATATGAACAGTGGTATTGACTTTAAACTATGAAAAGACAATCAAGCTAAGGTTGAGGCTGTTCTTTGTGTTACAGGTGCGGGCTGGTTTCATTTGGATGATTTGGAATTTGATGGAACTGCTACAATGGTTCCTAGGAGGGAATTCATTAAAGTGGTCAAGGTGCATCAGGTGGAGAAGGATGCGATTCTGGTGTGTTATGGAAACATTGTGCAGATTGTGACACTACAGGGTAATCCGAAGCAGCACAAGAAGATGGTCTCGCAATTAAGTTTCGATTTCACTATCGAGAGTATAGGTATGGTTTGAAGAGTTCAGACTGCCTTAATGGGTTGATGTATATGATATTGTTCTTTGTAGTCTGTCTTCCGGATAGTATTTTGGCATTCCATAAGCACGGCATGCAGGGCAAGTCGCTCAGGAATGGCGAGATAACGCAGGAAATCAAAGATATGTGTCGAACATATCGATTACTAGGATGTGATAAGTAAGTTGGACCACACCATATTCTATAAGAAGCAACTAACTTTTTTTGTTTTCGTTCACAGAGTCGTAGCCCTCGAAAGTCAACTCTACAGAACTGGTTCACTCGGTAGTGATGAAGGACACGACCTCTATATACTAGCAGGGCACGAAGCCAGTTACTAATTATTATTAAAAGTAAATCAGATCGAACGCAGAACCCTTCTAAAACAAAATTCATTCAACAAACAATTATATTAACATCTGTACTAAATTAGTCGTATATGCTTACATATATTATTACTTTTGCCCAATACACTTTGTTTCCCTTTTCTATACCTATAAGCCCGCCCCATAGGCAACTACTACGTAAACGAAATATATTTATTTAAACAAATTATACATAATTTATTTAATTCCTAAGTTAACTGCATTGAGAACGTCAATATCGTATTAAACATTCGCCTTTTTTTACATAAACCAATTATTTTAACTGGACTAGGATTAGGTTTTTAACACAAACTAAGAAATAAGTCTAACCAGCTGAGTAAACTTTCCAAAAACATGTTAATTCCGACTAAGCAAAAAAAAAGGAAAACAATTAAGTGGAAGCAAGTATTTATAAATAAAAATAGATCCAAAATAAAACAGAAGAGAATGAAAAAAAAAGTGGAAAAGTATATTTTTAATATTAGAACGAACAAAAAAATAATTTTATAATAATAAACTACGTACAGGACATGTATACATAATGTAAAATAAATTTAACTAAAAATAATTTGAAATCTGTAACTAATAGAAGCAAAAAAACAAAATATTTCTGCATAGTGTTGGCAATTAGATATATAAATTACTATACGAAGAACAAGATAAGAGGATATAAAACAAACAAAAATTAAATGAAAAACTTTTAAGGATAAATGTTAAATTTTATTGAAATAAAATAAGAAACTCTAATGCATACGTTGATGTATAGAATCCTACTTCCGAGACGTGAAGTGATCAGATAATATAATTGTTTAATTTTATTAACATGAACAAATGAGCTTTTCGGTTTTTTATTTGATTTTCTTCTATCTATCACGATTTTGGTTTACAATTGTGTGCAGGTTTTAATGTTTTTTCATTCGAATTTAAGTTTTAAAGCTTTATTTAACCCGAATTTGAGTTTAACACGTTGCAAATCAGTGGGAATTATTTATTTCCTTAGTTTTTAGAATAAACCTACTCAAACGATACTCAAATTTTGACGCGCTGCCACTCAATTTTTTTTTTCAATTTGCATTATCCATTCTACGAGATCAAAATCAGATACAATTATCAACAACAATTTAAACGAGTGATCAGCATTTATTTCTTTCCAATGGATGATATTCATGTGAAACACACTTTCTTATGCGAAGAGGTTTGGCGTATTCCACACTAAAAATCCAACTTTCCTTTCGTTTATGGATCTAAAAGTGATGGCCTATCGATAACTTACTTTACAATTTTAATTTTCTTTACGTGTAAAGTGCGATCCTCAAATCCCAAACCGTTCATCCTCTGATAGCAATCAATTTGAAACCTACAGGAAAAAACAACGGAAGCATATGGTTACGAACTAATTAAGGTAATGATTTGGCTTAAGGAATATATTTCTTATGCATATAGCCATCACTCAAAAAAATTATGATGACAAACAAAACAACAACTTTTAGACAAAATTCGATTTACTTATTATCACAGTCAATTCATAACATTTCGATGCCTTTTTGGGAAACTATTTATTTTTGGCCTTCAGTTTCGACAATCACTTCATCTATTCAATCTCTATTACTAGGAGACAGATCTGGCAAATGATGGTGGTGGACGCGGAGACAATTTAAGATGCAGGTTGTACAATTTTGCCATTGTTTCTCGAGGTAATCAACGAATACCGTGCGCTTACCAAAATGCCATGGCTAAAATCTTACCAGTGTGCTTTTGTTCGCTTTTGACATCTATCAACTCAGCTGACTGCCGATTTGACTCTGGCTTTAGTGATCCATGTTTTATCCATTGTCACATACCGCATTTTATTACTCTGATACAGCGCATTTCAGAATGAGAAAATGTAGTACCAATTTCCAACAAAGCTTTTTCATTCTCAAATAATTATGTTTAATGGTAAACACGATGCCTTCTAATATTAAATAGTGGCAGATACGACGGTAAGGTGAAAAGTCCTCGTCCTGACAGCGAAAAGCTGCGATTTTCAGTTAAAAAATCATTTTACTTTTCTACATCATCTCCCTTGATTTTAAGAGGGTTTCTCTAACATCCTTATAACTTCCCGGAAGTGAGAATCTGGAAGGCCGTGAAAATATTCATCTACGACCCTCTCATAGTCTTCATTGGAAGCGAAGCGCCTTCCAGAAACCAATTTCTCCAAGTTAGGAAACTGATGGAAATCTGAGGGTGCCAAATCAGGATAATAGAGCAATTGCCGAGCAAATCGTTCTAAATTCCGCATTTTTCCCATCTCCAACACACAATTTGTTTCTAACCAATACCTGGACCTATGTTTCATTCATGGTGACAAATCGTCCAAACATTGCTGCGAAAATCGTTTGCGCATTTGTGTTTAATCGGCATTCAGCAAATGCGGCACCCATCTTATGCGCACAGTAAGATGTTTTGCACCCCTTTTCCCCACAACTATCTCACTCACTTTCACTCACCTATCGTCGAACACGATGTCATGCACTCATTCGATGTTTTCGGTGTGGTTGTGGTTTTTGGCCGTCCCCCACGTGGGTCATCTTCGAAGGGTTGACGTCGAAGAAGTAGAGTCCATCCAAAGGGATGATAGTGGCGCCATCTACATGTCATCCAACGAACTTATTGAGTGGTCTGTTAAACATCTAAAAAAAAATTGTTTGGAACAGTTAATCACTCGTACCTATGATGTAAGTGCCGACACGCAAGCAGCTTTGAAATACGTACAATACGTACACGTGTTTGATTGGATAGGCATGTAGGGACATATTTAACATGCTCTTTCGAGCATGTCTTTTAAGGGGATTAAAGTGTCGGAGTAATCAATAATCAAAAGGGGCAAGATCCGGGGAAAACGGGGTGTGCGGTAGAACATCTAACTTGAGCGTTTCCAGTTGTAGTCTATACCAATAAGGATTCGCCAGGTTATAGCGGCTCATAGTACACAACACCCTTTCGGTTCCACCAGAAACACAGGATTACCTTCGAACTCAAATCTTACTTGATGGCGTTGATGACGACTTCGTTTTAAAGATTCACCAATCTTAGCATTGTATTTTTTCTTCTTAGGATTCTCGTAGAATATCCACTTCTCATCCCTAGTCACAATCCGATATGAGAAAAAACCGTTTTTTTTTGCCTTGGAATCAGCAGCTCGCAAGTGAAGAATCGCCTTTCAACATCTCTCAGCTTCAATTCATGGATCGCAAATTTTAGTCGTACAGAAACTGCTTGCTGACTTACCTCCAATGACTTCAAGCTCCATTTGCTTTTGATTCAGATCTTCATCGAGTAATACCTCCAATTCTTTGCTTTCAAATGTTTTTGGCTATCCTGAGCGAGGCTTATCTTCATCATCAATTTTAAAACATGGAAACCATTCCCTATATGATTTATCAGTTGGGAGCTTGTCATCATAAATTTCCACAAGCATTCGATGCACTTTAGTCCCAATTAAAGCAGAAAATCAAAACCTCCCACAAATGTTGCTAAGTTAACACAAAATTTTACATCTTCAACACAATAAAAAAACATTTATTTTTTTTACTCAGAGCTCAGAGTGATATAAGTTGAATGTTGTCGACAGAGTTCTAACCTCTGTAAAACCATCTTGACCAGGTGGTCACTATGAAATGCTGAAAACAGCCAGAGCTGCCTTTTGGAAACGTAGATACTGAATCGATTTGTACTCCCCGTACTCTGATAGGATTACCTTAAATCATAATTTTGTTATAACAACTTCCAAACATAGTCAATTATTCTTTGTAGGGAGCATAACACTTTTAACTGTTGACTAATGAAAAGGACATTCTCTCACTTATCTTGATTTCTATTTCAAACTTTTTACTTATTTCTTTAATTGATTAACACAGATAAGAACACAACATGAACAATGCGAAGAATATGAGCTTGTACTACACAAATAGTAGGTTAATTGAGGAGTAAACAACCGTCCCCCACGTTAGTCAAAATTTCGTTCGATTCGAAAAAACTGTGAACGCAATTAATTTCAACCGAATGCGAGAGAAGCATTTAAATTGCCTAAGGATGGAATTAAACATAGACGTCAACGATTTGTTAAAACTCTTCTGCACCCATCCTTCCGCCACACCATGACAAATTATTTCAAGCTATCTCCCTAGTTCTTTTTTTCCTGGTATACCCATAGCATTGGTTGATAAGTCAGTCCCAGTTACATTTCCATTGGTGATTATGAAATTCTAGATAATAACTAATTCGCTTTTCTAAATGTAGATTGACACGTATATCCTATCCCTCATTTGTAACTTTAGCCTGAAATTTATATGTACGTAATCCTGATTCGTATAATTGTGCATGAATCAAATTGATGGGTGGCCTCGGCGACGCAAATTAAGTCAACCATCTGTGTCTCACACAAAGCTATCTATTCCGCAACTGCTAAGTCATTAACCGGATACCCCTCGTCAATTTGCTGAAATCCAATGTTGTTTAATCATATGTACACTGCATCAAAAAATTGCAAATGCAGCAGGTGAATGGGCGAATAAAGACGTTTATTTTCAAAAAATATACAAAAAACAAAAAATTAATCAATATTACTACTATTTCTATTTCTGTGTACAGCACAGAAAAGTGGTTAGCTTTAAAAGTGATAAGCTTATTTGTACTTCTAAATTTGAGTAAAAAATTAACGAAAAATACATATTCACCAAAATACACCAAAAAATTGAGCACACAGTACATATGTATGTACATTTCAGAGTCTCACTAGGCGATAATTTGGCTCACTTCTTTAGAATAACCAGCTGTTTCCTCCTAATAATATTATGCTGACCTACTTTGCGTTCCAAAAAGTCCCACAATTGCTCAGCTGGATTGAGATCGGGGTATTGAAGAGTTGTGGAAGAGTTGACTTGCAATTGTAGATCAACCAGGTTCGAATGTATTCGGGGTTGTGCTTGAGATCATTATATGGCACTTCGTCTCGTCTCCTGACCTTACGTTTTGTGCACTGTTTTAAGATTATCTTTTTAAATCGACAAATATTAAAATCCATCCATGTGCATTCAACAGTTTCCAGTGCCCTGCCATACCACCCCAAACTATGACTATACTACCGCCGTTTTTACGGGTAAACACAATTTTATTTCTTATCCATGGATGCGTTGAGCCACACAAACGACCGACCATCTGAACCAAATATATAATATCTGCTTTTAAGAACAAAAATTACTTACTTCCAAAACTCATCTGGTTTGTAAACATACTCCTTAACGTAGTCTACCCTACTTCTTCTTCTTCTTTTCCTTTTTCCGGCGTTGTTATGGTCATAAGTGTAGGACCATAACCTTCCCACTTAACTGCATTCCTACTGGTCCGCTTGTGGGGTCCGCCGGTTTGACCTCAGAAAGTAGCGGCAGGCTTCCCGGTTTGGGATTACTTCATCGCTGAGGCCAATCAAATGCTGGTGTTTTTGCATTTTGCACCAATTGTTTTTCGGCCTGCTTTTTTTTTTGTGACACGGGCATGCTCCATATTTTTTTGTTTGATCTTACTCTTACAACACCGGTGATCTCCAGTCGTGTCAGCCCACTGATTTGCATGTACACTTGTGGGACAGTTTAATGGTGGTATATGTGTCCCTAGGCTCACCTTGGTGTTTTCTAAATTGCCTAGATGTGATTTTTGTTTACCTTTGTTTTAGTCGCCTTTTACGACAAGCGAGAGGTATCGCTGCAGGGATATTCTTAACCCGTCCCTGCACGGAATAACGTAGTCTACCCTACTATCGAATCCTATGTATGAGGTACATAGCCTTTATAACCCTTGGAGTGTAATAATTTCTGAATAATTTGAGGTATTACTATTAGCCACCTAGATTCCTGGAAGTTGGCAGGTATTTAAGGTGCTTCAACTTTCGAAAATCTTTTTATCCCGCGTAGTTAAGATTCTTTCCCGCTTCTGCCTGTCATTATTCATTTATTCTGTTTATATCTGTGCAACTTTTTCTCTCATTTTTTTCACATCTGCAGCTTGTAGGCAAGCATCCGCGGCCATTTTAAGTGCTACGTTTCATTGGTGGTTTCTGACTGAATCAAACTTCATCACTAAATGTCTCTTGTTTCTATTAAAAACAAACAACAACGAAAGCCCTTACCGTTATGCGTCTATTCACCGGGAAGACACAGGGTTTACGGGTGCAAATGCACTTTTTGGCTGTTTTTCAAAGATACTTTTTAAACTATTTTTAGGAATCTTGAAATCTTGTAATCTCGCTTAAATTTTCATAATATTTTGGAAAAAATAAGGTCTCATTTGGAAATCAGTTGGTACGGCATAAGTACAAAAATGTCGATTCTTCAGAAAACACAATTAAATTTTTTTCCACTTTTTTTCATTAAAAAAAAAAACAAATAATTATTTCTGTTTTAGTGGAACAGAAAATGCTGTTAAAAAAGGCTCATAGCAGCTTGGAACAATATTTTTCTTAAGCAGGCTTAATATGTCTGCCGTTTTCTTTGGTGCCAAAAGTATTTTAGATGAGAATACGGGTTTTAAATGTATAGGTATTTTGCAACTCCTTTGTCGAAGAAGACCGCCGGTTTACCGTTTTAAATTGAACTTGTTCCCAGCTTGTGTCTTTATAGCTTGTTTTGTAAAAGTACACATTACTGCTTTTACCAAAAAATAAGAGTTTCATTTCTGACATTTTAAGAGTTAACCGTTCATATTTTTTGAGTTGTTTAAGCAAATTTCCTTACAGAGTAACTTTAAATCGAAAAAATTCTTGAATCTAAATTCATTCACAATAAAAGCATTTCCCTCTTTTTTAGCAGTTCTTATGAGGGAAACATATTGGTGCGGCACGTACATATATTGGTCCCGATTTTTTTTTTGTTTTCTTAAATTATTTTTCATTGGCACTACAGAGATTTTCTCCAGCATACAAATACATTCCAATTATGAATCTGAAATTAAAGTCTCGTTAAACCTTTACTCTCTTACCAAGTTTAAGTTGTCTTTTAACCTATTATTCTTCTGACCACCACAAATGACGGTGTAAAACACAATGTCTGCACCTGGGTGAGTGACTGATAGCTCTTGAAGAAACATTAGTACACATGATCCTATCTTGTTTGAACCTCTATTCCCTAATGCCTCGTTCCAGAAATAACACACTGTGTGATCATTTTTCGCTTCCGATATCTTTAATTTAAAATCAAAGAAAATTTAGCATCATTGGGCTAGGGCAAACCAAGTTTTCACTTATATTACTTACAGTCTAGCCTCGATTTATAAAATAAGGCGGATGTCTGCCTAATTGGAGCTGGAGGAACAGGTTGTAAATCATATGTTGCTAATACAATGTTTGATTTATTTTCTTTGTCTTTAGTCTTTTCATCACGACACAGATTTTTTTCTTCTTGGTGCAGTTCGTAAGAGTTTTTAAGCGTTCCTTTTCCTCTTCTATTGCAGTTTTGTAGGCTTCACAAACATCGCACTGATCCTTTTTTGGTACGTAGGTACATATATTAAACTCATTATTGAATATTCTTGCGTATAAATTATAACTCGCTGCGATTTTTTGAAGAATAGTTCGTTGCATTTTGTCTGTCTGTCTGTCTATACATTTCGGCAATAGACGGCGCCCCATCTATAAATTCTCTTGAAAATTTAGCTCTCAAATAAAGGCTTTCTATCCATGGAATGGAATTTATATGTATCTACCCTTATAGAATCTAGTATTTCGCTGTCGATGCTGTTGGATGCTTGTCTTTCCTGTTAATAGTTTCACCTAAAGCCTTACTCCGAATCACTCTTTTAGAAATTGCAAGAGTGCTTATCAAGAATTGCAACATTCTGCTTCTAATTTTCTGGGTTTCAAGGTCTTTTTTTTTTTTCTTTCTCTATAGGTAAGTTGACCAAACTCAAGGTTTCTAGTTCTCGATCAGTAGTTTCCTTGATTGAAACATTCGATGAGCCACTGCCCGAATAACCTTCTGGACCTTTTGTAGAAGAGTAAGCACGTTCATCCGCAGAAAAATCTTCGTTTTCCGAATGGGTGATTTCACTGAAGGTTTTTTTGGGAAAATCTTCTCAAATTCATTTTGGTTGCGCTAGTTCATGTCGAAGTGAAAAAGTATTGATCATTATCGTGCTTGATTGAGTTATTTATCATTTTTTTGTATTCTGCCATTGACTGCATGGTTGAAAGACGTGAAGACGTGGTTGAAGAAATTTTAGAATAAAATCGTCCTAATATTTGGTTGAATAATGGCTTACATCGCTAAAACAGAACATTTTTCTCTCAAACAATGACACAACCCGCACTACTTACATCGGTGTCTCACTAAATTTGTGAAATATTAAATATAAATATTTCAACATTTCAAGATAAAACTGGCATAAAGAGCACTTACATACGTCTTTGTTCGACCAAAAATTAAGTAAAATCAAACAAAAAGCATCGGAATTCACAGTTAAGTCGTTGACAAACCGATGTAGTGCTCCTTGGGAATTTGTAACACAACTGACAGATAAGGCAACGTATTCCCGAAATATTAATTTTCAAACAATGTAACGGTCGAAAAACATATCTGTCCCCTGGAGACAAATAGAATATTTTCAATTGGGTTTTTGTTTTATCGAAAAGGATTAACTTTTTGGAGAATTTTGGCATACTTAATTCAGAAAATGTAATATTTGCACTTACATACGTCGTTGTACCACCAGAGGTGCGATATGTGCAATTTTTTTGGTACAATTTACTTATGTATGTCCTATCAAGTCAGGTTAGTATAATTGGGTTTCGAGTGTTGATCATGGTGTACGTTTCTGTTTTCATTCTCTAAAAGGAAACTCTAACATTTCCTTAAATAAATCACTCGCACACATCCAAATGAGGCTTTGAATTCTTTACATGATTGTGCACTTAAATGATTTAAATTTAAATGAATTATATTTGTCTTTTAACGTGATAGTTTATAACGATAACCTTCCACCTGACTGCAAGTGGATACACATTCCGAGTTGAATGTGAAATTTTGGAACCTTAACTACATAAGCTGCTCTGAAGAACTAAAGCGATGGTTAAGCCTTTTCTCTATTCTCAGTAGTTTTACTGCCTATACATAGTAAGTAAGGATGGTTTACAAATCGATTTTGGTTCAGATCGCATGGTCTTCTCTGAACATTCGACATCCATTAATCTTCTTCATATTTCTCTATCAGCTTCGCACCCATGTTAGTTGTTTGGGGGCTCTTATCAGCTACTCTTTATCATCTCTTGACAAAAACGAGAGATTCTCTCAAGGCTGACAGATGAATCGGATCTCCTCTTCATCTTAGCTTCATTTACGATTGGCACGAAAATCTGGGATCCATAACCATTCACGTAACTCGGTGAAGTTTTTTTTTCCCCAAAATATGAGTATACTTGTCGTACCCTAGCCGAAATGCGCATATTGCATAGACACTTATAGGACATATACAATGGATTAGTAATAGCGCAAGGCCACGGGACTTTAGGAATATTTTTTTCCGATTATTTTATTTACAGACTATATGGAGCGGTCGAGTAGCCCTCTCCGTGAATCGTGGTTAATTTGTATTTGTATTTTGCATTTTCGCCTTAAAGAAAATTTGTTTTGCTTCATCTTAATTAATATATTATATTTTAGGTTGTCACATTTTTTTTTTTTAAATTTAAATTTAAAAATAATTTCACACGTTTCTTAACAACAATATTCTGCTTGTACTGAACTGAGTAACAACTATAAGCAATAACATGTCCAACTATATGCGATTACATAGAAGTAGGCTATACAATCACTACTAAGTTTAAGTAATCACCTACACTGGAGTTTACATCTAAGACAAGAAATAAATAAATAAAACCAATCATCAATCATGAAGAGGACACTGATCCTATATTTCACCTGAACAGAATATAACACAATCAACACTCATCCACACCGGCACTCACCTCAATCATCTCACCTCACTCTGAATCAATCGTTTTAAGATTAAGGACCTACCGTTAAATAAAAACAATTTATTTCAAAAAGTTTATCGACAAGAAAACATAATTAAATTATGAAATATAGTAAGTCTTAAGGCAAAGTATTACTACCGTTAGTTTTGAAATAACTGCATGCAACTACTATTAAGAAGAATACTATAAGAACCCTTAAAAAGTATCGGATAAATAACATAACGAAAAAATAATAATTAAAATGGTTGATTTCTATAAACAAATTAAAATATTTTCACGTAATCCATCAGACTTTCTCGATAAATCCTTACAGACAAAAATGTATTTCACTGTAAATAAAAAATATATAATTCAACCCTGAACGCCCGAGGCAATTTAAGTTTTCATGATAAGGACATGAATGGAATTAATTAATTGTTATTAGAAGGTAGTGTAACGCACACTTAAAATGCCATCATATGTTGAAAAGCTGAGAATAGAAGTGACAAGGGAGCTGCTAATTAAATTAATTTAATTAGAAATTACGTTTATGTATGATTAAGATATGAAAAATTAAAGATTAAGGATAATATATAGTATATATGAGGGAAGAGAGAATATGATGATGGACGCTGTTTCGTATAGGAATTTGGAATTATTAGGAATAAAAATAAATAAATTTGATTTATTTAAAAAAAAGTAGAGAAATCTTGTTCTAGTTTTAATTTTTTTTAATTTGTTTGGACTAGAAGGCAGGAAGGCTTGAAACATCCATTAAGTTGGGCGACGTATTGCTTTTTAATGAGAAACTCTATAATAATAAAAAATTAAAGAAGTTCTGGTATTGGAATTATACAGGATGCGTTTGGTAATGACGCAAGAAATGAAAAGACATGCAAAACACACCATACATACACACACATTTGGAAATATCCAATTTTCTTAATTGCGTCCGATTATTTGTACATGGTTCGCCTTGAATCGAAAGCATCAACGTATGATATTATAGAATATGTTGCAAAAAGCGTAAAAATTTGAAGAACGTACAGGCAATATTAGAACTACACAATTTAATCAACAAGTACAAGCGATCGTTGGTAAAATGCTTCGAAGTCAATGGAAGCTATTGCGAGGGACCTTAAAGTTTTTTTTTGTTATTATGGACGCGTCCACAAAGGGTTATGACTACTCTTACATTTTAATTTTCGTGGGGCAAACGCTCTCATTTATTGAGCTCAATTCAAGTTAACTTAATCTAATTTAACTTACTTAATATTAGACGCGGGGATTTCGTATATTGCGAGGATTAGTGTTGATAGAGACAGAGTTGCTGTAGGACTCGATGGATGAAAATAATGTCAGATACAGTTCTTTTTTCCTCCAACGTGTTCATGTTGATTATTCTAATTGTAAGACGGTCTTGATAGGGTGGTAAAAGCAAAGGATTGTTCCAGGGCAGCCCTCGAAAGGCAAACCGTAAGAACCGGCATTGGATGCTCTCGACTCGCTAGAGAGGCGTATTCTAGAAGGGGCCGGACAAAGGTTATGTAGAGAGATCGGGTAACGTACGGGTTGGAGAATTCTTCAGACCATCGCTTTACGAAACTGAGTGCAGAATTAGCTTTAAGGATTATCTCATATTTGTGTGCGCGAAAATTTAACTCCTGTTCACATAATATGCAAAGATCGTGAATGGCCTGAATGATGGGGATGGGTTGATTATTGAGGAAGTAGAGACGAGGAGAAGGTTTGATTCGATTTCGTGAAAAAGTGATTGATTGGCATTTGGAAATGTTAAGCTCCAAGCAATTTTTGGAACACCAGATGGAAAAACTATTCAGATCTGATTGAAAAATAGAAGTGTCATGACTGAAATGGTGATCTTGAAGAACTTGGTGTTGTCGGCATATAGTGAGATGCGGGAGTGTTTGATCACCATTTGAATATCGGTTAAATTGGTTAGAAAAGGCAGATCTGAAACGAACACTGTAATAGCGATTATCCAGGTAGGAAGATATTCACTTCAAGGAAAGCTTTACTGAAATCGGTTGAAATAACGTCGACTTCTTTGCCATTCTCTAAAGTTGATAAGGTAAATGACAAATTCAACAAGGTTGGTGGTTGTAGAAAGACTTGCAGTGAGAACTTAGAATTTCGTACAAAACACTCTCGAAGAGTTTGGGTATATGTAACGGGTTGGTAATGGGACGATAGTTGTTAACATCGTTCTTCGGACCTTTTTTGCTTATAGGGGTTATAAATGAGGTTTTCCATAAGCGGGGGAATTCACCTGGATATAGGGGGGTTACGAAGCATTTTTTGAGAAATATGGCAGGAAGACCGCCAGGTCCAAGAGTGAATTCATCATTAAATATATTTAATTTGTTTTCGATGTCATGGTGATTGATTGTACAAGGAAGAAATGTGCCAAGGGAGAAATTCGATAAATAAGTAAGCGGAGTCCGGAACAAAGGATTCGATGGCGAAAGATTGTTTAAAAAAGCTGGCAAAAAAAATTGGCGATAATGTTCGGGTAGCTTGAGGTTTGATTATGGAAGGAGAGTGAGGTAGGGTAGCCATCAGAATTTCTAACTTCTTCTTTTCCTTTTTCCGGCGTTGTTATGGTCAGAAGTGTAGGACCATAACCTTCCCACTTTACTGCATTCCTACTGGTCCGCTTGTGGGGTCCGCCGGTTTGACTTCAGAAAGTAGCGGGAGGCTTCCCGGTTTTACTTCATCGCTGAGGCCAATCAAATGCTGGTGTTTTTGCATTTGTTTGCACCAATTGTTTTTCGGCTTTTTTTTTTTTTTTTTTTTTTTTTTTTTGTGACACGGGCATGCTCCAAATTTTTTTGTTTGATCTTACTCTTACAACACCGGTGATCTCCAGTCGTGTCAACCCACTGATGTACACTTGTGGGGCAGTTTAATGGTGGTATATGTGTCCCTAGGCTCACCTTGATGTTTTCTAAATTGCCTAGATGTGATTTTTGCTTACCTTTGTTTTAGTCGCCTTTTACGACAAGCGAGAGGTATCGCTGCAGGGATATTCTTAACCCGTCCCTGCACGGAAGATCAGAATTTCTAACTACAAAAGAAAACTTAAAGAAGGACTTAGGATCACTTAGATTGGCTTGCGCTTCAGTTAAATAGCCTTGATAGAGGGAGTTGTGAAGTTAGAAAAGGAGATTTAGTACTTCTTTTGTTTCTTAGAGAACGGAGCCTGCGATCATACCAGCGGGGACAAAGTTTTGCGTTGTGAAATGGGAACGTAAAGAGGGATAGAATTAAATATTTCCCTATAGAATATGGATATTGCATCACTTAAGGTTAGGTTATCAAAATGAGGCGAGCTTTTTTAAGTTATTCATTGATTAGATGAAATTTTGCCTTGTGGAAATCGTGGGAGGCCAGAACTGTAGGAGGACTGTTCTGTAATGGAGAATCTTGAAAAAAGAAAAGAAAGAGGAGAGGATGGAAGTTATCGATGGTTGAAAGGGAAAGGGGACAAAATGAAACAGAAGAGTTGAGGGGAGTTGTGACTATGAGGTCTGGTTGTCTGCCCATGTAGTTTAACCGTTTTAGTGCTAAGCAATTTTTGTAAATATGTATGAAAATTGCTATGCCTATTTTGATTATTTTAAAGGAAAAAATAATGGTGTCAAATAAAACACTCTAATTCAGACAAATATGAATTAATTATTATAATTCTGAGTTCGTCATCGCGATAAACATTAAAATTTGATAGGAACAGTTCGAAGTTATTTATGCTGGAGATCAGATTTGTTTCGGTCAGAGCAAATATGTCAAAGGGTAGAGTATGTCACTGGTGGAAAACAGCTTGGGTTTTAGAGCGAAGAACACTTACATTCTGATAATAAAAGGTAAGAGGGTAAGAGGTAAAGGTGTAGAGTGAGGGGTTTGTAGGAAGAGAGAGACAATTAGGGACGAAAAACTAGTCGTGGTCACCTCTACGTGGTGGGATATTCGTTTTGAATGAATGTATTGGCGGAAGGTATCAAGATCCTTTGGTACTTTTTGGGGCACAATATTGAAGAATTCATGGTATTTGATGAAGAGACTCTTGAGATTAGCCAAATCCGTAGAGAGACCTTTCTGTTGAATGGAGACCATGACGCTTGTGTTTCATTTACCTTCATAACAAATCGAGTCTGATTTATCGTGGAGGTAAGCTAAAAGGAGACGAGTGGTTTCATACGTCTTTTTATCTCTTAGTCGAGAGAGAGCGTAGCGACTTTGGGTCAGCAGTTAGCTGAGTAAGTTTAACTGTAGGGGGCAAAAGACGATCAACGACAGATTGAGGGGCGGCAAAGGAGTAGATAAATGGGTCATAAGTTGTTGTTATTGGGACTGATGAAGAGTTGGGTGAAGGGGTGGGATTTGGGTTAGAGATGTTGGGAGGATAGGATTGTGAGGGTTTAACAATATGGGGGCTACGGAAATTAGGATACTTGGCTCCGGAGGCAAGGTCAAAGTTAGGAAATGAACTCGGGACAGGTGTTTGGGATAGAGGCATGGTGATAGTTGTTGGAGTTAAATTAAACGAAACACGTTGACGTTGGGGTTTTGGCGGAGCTGTGGAAGACGGATGTAGGTGAGAAATGGATGGGTAAAAGTTGGAAAAGGATTTTTTTTTAAAACTCAAATTTTGGTGGGATTTGGGAAGAATGTCAACAAGTCAAGACACAGCACGGGTCCAAAGTATAGAGGGAGAGAGGGAAAGAGGTATCGATGCACATTGGAATTGGCTGTGCGTCCGAAGACAGGCTTAAGGGTGAACTGATGAGCATTCCGGGTGAAATGTGTACTGCGGTTGAATTCCTGAAAGGGAGTAATGCAATTGGCTAGCTCACTTGAGCATTGTTTATTAAAATAACTAGAGAGAGAGAGGAGACATTACGTCGATGTTCGAGTGAGTCGATCAACTTCGCGATATTGTTATCTCCTATGAGTTTTACAGACAGGTCTTAGAAGCACCAGACCAGATATGAGCGTTGTATTCAACAGTCCGTCCACTTGCTCATGAGAACTTCACTATACATAGTTCTAACGTCATGCGCAGAAGGCAGTTTTTATTGGCACAAACTCGAAAACAGAGAACTATCCAGATGTTTCCCATGTTATGCAACCAAATTTGCGTTGTGAGCAACGAAGGACATGTTATGTCACCTCATTTCTTTTCTAAAGGATTTCGAAGAAATGCTTACATCACACGCAGAGACAGAACATACATATTCCAGCAAGCGTCGATATCGCAGGATTGGATTTCCCATGACCACATCACCCCGAACTTTAGGCTTCCTATCTCCCCATAGATCTCTGCACGGTTTTGTAAAGGCTCTTGGGGATTTTTGTTCGTCAAAGCCAACAGGGCTGGAAAGCTTTCGATCAGGGAAATTACAGACACGTTAAATTTTTGCATTTAATGCAAATTATTTAACATTAAATAGACATTCAAAAATTGTTCAATACTTATGTTGCAACCGGATATACAGTCCTATATACAAAATATCGTACTTAAATCAGAGTTGAATACGCAAGGTCATCTTCTTCAGTTCTATGTGCTGATTAATGGAACAACTGAGTATAAAAATTACACTCTTTAGTGCTCATAAGGTAACCTGTTCCAGATGCCCGAAGCCATCGTGAAATAAAAAAAAAATCAATCCTCCATAACCAGATTCAATTTCGTCAAACTCAGAGATGGAGAAGGTCTTTCCGAAAAGGTTTAAATAACTAGCGTGGCAAAGGCTTAAACGGTTTTTATAACTGAAGCAAAGATTTCACGAAGATAAAACATTAGTTGAAGAGCCAGTTAGTCCATGAAATAGATTTTGATGTTTAGGAAGAGAAGAAATTGGTGCGCTTTTTCTTCTTCTAGCAATAACATGGATCGCGGAAGTTAACTTTTAAAGTTTAGGCCGCTTCAGCTATACATTTTGCCTTAGTTTGAGCGATACATACAATACGTTTTGGATTATAAAAGAAATACGTTCCTTGAAGGCTCTTGATTTGACCATCGTTCCTCGTCAGTTATTCTACAATGTATAGTTTATTTGGGTATAAAGCTGCAAGGAAATCCAACTTGAATTACGTAGGCAAGGTGAAAAGTTATCGGCCTGGCACAACACTGCGTTCCAATCAGCAAAAATGTATGTTTCTGCGTGCACCTATCATAAGTTCGTATGACAAATTTCAAATCGGACTCTCAGGTAGTTTGTTTACACCAACTTATGCAGTAGACGTCCTGCGTGTTTTTTTTTTTAATTGATGAACTCGAAGATCGTGCGGTCATAAAATTCTTCGTCTTGGATGGATTAACTTCTAAGGAAATTCATCCGAAGTGGATAGAAGTTTACGACGACTCTGCTCCTTCGACGTCAACTGTTAAAAGGTAAGCAGGATGTGTCTGGTCACACATTCCTCCAAGATGCCCCACGTGAAAGACGGCCAAAAACCGCAACCACACCGGAAACCATCGAAAAAGTGCATGATATCGTGTTGAACTATATGCGAGTGAAGGTGAATTAAGTAGTTGTAGCGGTGGGGATATAGGAAGAAAAGGTACGAAACACCTTGTACAAAAAATCAGGGGTGCGAAAGCTTTTCACAAAATGTAGTAATCTTTGAATCGATTCAATAGGGATAAAAACGATTTTCTGCGGTGATTTGTCATGGATGAAACATAGGCCCACCACTATACGCCAGAAAAAGCAGTCCAAGCAGTGGGTGGAAGGCGGCGATTCAGCGCCAAAGAAAGTAAAGTCGATCGTAGCTCCCAGAAAGATCATAGCCAGTGTGTTTTGGGATGCGAAAGGGATTCTGCTAATTGATTGCCTTGCAAAAGGCAAAACAGGCTAATATTAATCCAATTTTCTTGATCATCTGGATGCCAAAATTGGTGAGAAGAGGTGTGGCTTGAAGAAGAAAACAATCATTTTTCATCAAGACCACGCACCTGTGTACAAGGGTGCATTGGTGATGGGAAAACTGCAATATTTGAGATACGATTTGTTCGGCCATACCCCTTTTTCTCCTGATTTGGCGCTCTCAGACCTCCATCTGTAAGTAAAACTTGTTTTTGGTAAGCATTTCGCACCCAATGAAGAAAAGGGGACCGTATGAATGTTTTCATCACATTCAAACTTGTCAATTTCGGTAAGGAACACTAATGTTGAAAAAACGCTTGAAACGTTTTCTAAAAGATAGTCGTACTCGAAAGGTCTCAAAGGACGAAATTCTATACTTGGTTATATTGCCGCGACCTATACCACTTAAGGGCGGGAAAGTCCCGATAGCGCAGACAAGACAAGTTTCATTCTGAAATTCGAATTGCATTGTTGAGGGGTGATCAATAAGTACCCGTGTTGGAAATGAAAATGCAAGTTTAAAAAAAAAATTATTTTTCAACGTAATCTCCTTTTAGGTGAGTACACTTTTTCCAACGTTTTTCTCGCTTCTTTAACCCCTCCAAACTTTTCAAACTTATTAAAATCAGCCTCTGTTTCGGTGATAGCCTCCTCGTTTGAGCGAAATTTTTTTTCTCGCGAGCCAATTTTTCATGTTGGAAAAAAAAAGATATCGCAAAGTGCCAGATCAGGAGGGTGCGGTGGTTGTGTCAGCAATTGAAAGCGCAATTCATTTATAATAATTTCGCAGCAAGAATTTTTGATGAATATGCTGGTGCGTTATCTTGATGAAACAGCACTTTTTTCTTAGCCAAATGGGGAGATATTTCCTTCCATTTTTTGTTGAACCGGTCCAATAATTCACTGTAGTTCTTCCTTTTTCCAAAAAGCTTAAAAGTTTTCCCTTCCAGTCCCAAGAAATTGTGGCCATGACTTTTTCGGCCGATGGGACCGTCTTTGCCTTCTTTGGAGCAGATTCACCATCAATAATCCATTGTTTGGGCTGTCCTTTGGTCTCTGGCGTATAATAATGTATCCAGGTTTTACGGTAGCGACTCGTCAACAATACTCCCGAAAATCTCGATTAAACAGGTCCAAACACTGCTACGACATTGCCAGTCTTATCCGCTTGTTGTCCGTTGTCAGCAATCGCGTAACAACTTTGTTACGTATAATTTGTCACCTGAAATATTGATTGCCGTTCCCCACGACACGCCTACGGGCTCTGCTACTTCACACACTTTTGTTTGTCGATCAGCGAGAATGATGAACAGCCCCGTTTAAATTCGTTAAACCAATATTTAACGGTTGTCAATTATGGTGAAAGGTCTCCATGGATAGCATCCATTTCTTCACACTTTTTTCCATTCGAAAATAAAAAGCGAATCACGAATCGATAGTGCCCTTTTTCCATTTTATCGAAAAAGCCAAAAGGAGTGTGATAAAATTTGCCGCCAAAAAAAAAATAGATCAGTTTAAAATAATGTGTGATGTCGTTTGACACATAACGGTACAAGACTGTCATGCCAAATTCCCTCAGCTACGCCATCTGTTTTCCAACACAAGTACTTATTGATCGGCCCTTGTACTTTCTATTATTATTATCATGGAACTGGGAAGCTCAGAGCTTCGTTGACCACCTTTCGCCAAGCCTCCCTGTCATGAGTCTGTTCCTTCCATGTTTCTTTGTGCTGTCACATCTATTCTAGAGATCCTGAAGATCTTATTTTCAAAGAACCGAAATCTATTTTCCTTCTTTTTGGTCAGAGTTCAGATTTCACATTCGTAAAGTGTCTCTGGCACTATAATGGTTTTATAAATGTCTCGATATTATCTAATTTTGCTTGAATCGGAGATTTGAACATATATTTTTTCCATGTTACTGTTTTTTTTTTCTCAATTTTCGATGTGGCCCGACTATTAGCCGAGTGCATACGAGCATTAATTATACGTCACATACGTAACGAACTGTCATTCGTGTACCAATTCATTTCATTTCATTCCTATTGCTAATAGGTGGTTAACCATCATCAATTCCATTTATTGAATCATCAACTCGCGTTTACGTTACATGACGTCCTCAACGAAACACATCGAATCGAACAACGCATACACGCGAATCAGTCAACCTCTTGAGGAGTAGTTGTGCTCTAGCTCCGCGACGGCTGAATCGCAATAGGAAATTCATCTTTCGACGAACCTGCAACCACTCGGATAAGTCGACAAAACAAACAAAGCAAAAGGCAAGAAGAGAAAAAAACAACAAATGTATTCCGATTCCGTCTGTCAAATACGTGTAGTGAAATTTGCTCTAAAAGTGACTTGCTTCGGAAATCTGTACCATTCGGTCAATTCACTGGAATTTCGCACTTCGGCAGTACCGCACTGCGAATATTAGTGAAAAGCAAACGAAGAACGAGGAAAAGTGACGTCATTTGTGTCAAAAATGTTTTCAATTAATATTCGACGTCTGTTTTGAAAAACAGGCCCGACCAGCGCCTCAACCCCGATCTATCCGACCCTTAGTGCGAAAAGAGTAAGAAAAAAAAATCATGTGCCATCAGTGAAGTGTGCGTGTAATAAAAAAACAGAATCAAAGCACACAAATAGTGAAAAACAAAAAACACCAAAACGAATTTGGTGGGGTTTCGTAAAAGGAGAAAAACATCCGAAACGTCTTTGTTGCACTATTAGTCGTCGTCGGTCTCAAGGTTAACGTTGAGAAGTCTTCGCCGTTCCTCGTCCTCCTGGTTATTTGGATATTCTTTGCAAAAAATGAGAAAATAAGTCGAAAGCAAACCCAACAAATCCAATTAATAAGGAAGACACGCAACAAAACAAGAAAATATAAATAGCTTGGCGAAATTCGATTTTGTTTTTCTCGATTTTCGGTTTTTTTTTATTTTTTTCTTTTTCCTTTTCCAATTTCTGATATTTTCTTTTAGATTTTCATCATTGTCTCCCCCTTCCGTAGTGATTGTTTCTTTGTGATAAAAATATTTGGTTCTCCTTTTGCTCATTTCTCCGATTTTGTTTTTCAGTTAGAATTGCTACGCGAAAACGACGAGAAGTCCTTTGAAAATAAAAAAAAAAAAGAAACAAAAATAAAAGTTTCCCAAAATTTCGAGTAGTGAAGCAGTGAAAGTGTGAAAATTATTTGTGCAATTCATTATCAACATCCCGAGTCGTATCCACGCGTTGAGTGTTTGTGTAGTTTGTTCCTAATTGGGCATTTCAAACGCCTAGCTGGTGCCCGTTGGTTGGAAAATCCTTGGCGTATACACACAATAGTAGGTGTGCTCGTCGTCCTAGTTGGCTAATCAATTAGGTTATCACCGGGCAGGCAACTAAAACAGGGAGAAAAAAAAACAGCAAAGAAGAGGACAGGAAACGCCAGTGACCTTCGCCCTCCCAACCACCCATTATAGTCATGGGGAGTGTTTGGAAGCGTCTGCAACGTGTGAACAAACGTGCGGCAAAGTTCCAGTTTACCTCATCGTATCATGAGCTGCGAGTGGAGACCACCGCTAAATGGTAAGTTACAATTTATCTTTCTCATGTTTTTTTTTGCCTTCCCTTCATCCTGGCATCTGTCGGAGGTTGCCTTGTTGATTGTTTTTTTGCGCATTGTAGGGAAGAGTGGGATCAGGTGCAGTAGGAGTTGCAGCTGCTGTCGTTTGGATAGAGATGCGACAGCATGGAGAGGCTCCTCTTTGAGAAGTATTCTTCGGCTTTGGATTGTGTTTGCTTATTTTTAGATTCTTACGATGCTTATACTCGCTCCACTGTCTACCACAGTTGATGATGCCACTCTTGCCTGGTATCTTCCTTCTGCTGATGATGATAATGGCAGAGGATGTTAATTATGTGTATTTGTGTTTGTTAGTGCGTCCAGTGGAGGATAAACATAAAGAAAGTCGTCGTGATGGGAATGGGAGCAGGTTGCTTCTTTGTTAACTTCTTGGCATGTTCCTCCAGAAGTCGCTTCCACTGTCTGCACAGGATTGATAAATAATCTTGCGTTCTTTATCCTACTATGTTTTCCATTGTTATATTGCTACCAGGGGACCCTTCGTAGGTTGTTGCACCCAAGGCGACATGCTCTTTTCATTTCCCAATTTTCTTCTCAAGTCATGTTTCCCCATTAAATCCATGTTGTGCCAGGCATGGCATAATATTTTCATGCTGAAGTGGCTCATTGAATATTCTTTTTGACATTCTCGAAGCGACTGGCTGTCTGTCAGAATTCGAAACAAATGCGGGCAAACAGATATTCATTCGGAGGTATGGAAAATAATGAGTGTGTACGGATTTGGTATTCTACACGATCACGTGGGTCGAATCAAATATTCATCGTCCTACACTGGCCAGATGGAGAACTCGATTCAATGTCAGGTTGGTTATTAGTTTTACAAGTTGATTTGTCAGCTCGGCAGATAGTTCCACTTTGTCACTTCGAAGTGATGCCGTATTGATGAGTAAGTTGGTTAAAATGGAGTACATTTTAGCCGCATGTTTATATACATAAATGGTATTTTCCTGATTCACTCCAACAGGGGCTGAATAAGGTGAAGTGTTTTGAAGCTAGACAAACAGACGGCGAAATTATCAATTCGTGGGTGTGTGACTCACACATTATTTTTAGTTATCCAGTTTTGTCCACATAGGTATGGAAAATAATGTTTGTTTACCTCAAATGAAGACAAAATATTTATTATAAGGGAAGTAATGTCTTCGCGGGTTCAATAGAGAGGGAAGCAAAACTCATTTTTAGTTTTCCTGATTCAATATCCATGGATTCGGGCATACATAAATGTCATTCAATGGAATCTATTTTCTGCAATCGCGGAGGAGCTGCGATCTTCATAAGAAAAAGTCTCAACTATGAAACTATATACAGCGGTAAAGTAAAGAGGATCTAGAGATCTGCATTGTGTACTTCTCTTTTTAAATTGGAGAGGGTCTTTAAAGTGTTTCCACCTTAAGCACCTCAGCCCTATGTTTTTATCGTTCGGGACACACGCCAGTCATAGTAATTGAGAAAATAACCAAGGGGGAGCCTAAAGAGCGATTTGTAGGCGCCTCACAACATAGGGTACAAAGTTAAGTTACTCACAACGCATAGTTCGTGTTATCCAAGTAGGGGCTCCTATCTGGATCGTATGCAGTTTGACTCTAGACCGACACCGCCAGAGACGATCAAATGGTCTACGAACTGTTTTCGCATATGACAATGATCATTGTGAACTTGGTGCCGCAATCACAGTACCAGACAAATTTGCGGAGATGGGTCTAAATGCCCTCCTACGATTAGGACGCGTTGGCCATATTTTACCAAAGCCATGATGAGGTCGCTCATTTTCGACCGCCTTTCCCTACCATTCAATAGGAACCCATTAAACGATTGGATTGACAGCTCTCTTAAAGAAATGGAAAAACTAGTTAAATAGACAATGGAAAAAACGATACCACACCAATGGCACCATGACACTACGGACGTGTACCTCAACGCTTCAATCGACGCAGCACACAGAGAGTAAACTAGACTCCTGTCAAGACTACAGCTCTTGCACAACCAAATCACTGGCAGGCAAAATTCGGAGGTCACGACACTGATTAAAAATATCCAACACTCATTAGGGAAAATTGCAGAATATCTGTGCGTTTGCCTTCGAACAACAGAATTCGTGCTATAAAATCCAATAGCGCGAGTATAAAAAAAAAACTTCAAGGAAACAATCAGGAAGTCAGACAGTGAACATCTATTGCGAACTGTTAGTATTGATCCGGAGGGTGTCGTCATGAATGATGATTTCTTCGTGATCGAGATTCCTCAGGTGAGAAGGTAGTAATGCCAGAAACCAAAATGAGACCTTTGACTTTCGTAAGTCTTTCTCCGCGATACATATTTGTTTATACTGCTGTCCAGGTTCCTAGAGACAAAATCCTTTACAAAAAAGCTTATATCCATGAATACGTATGAGTTCATTCAATTTTGACGTAGCGAGTTCATTTGTATGTACTGCCGCCACACACTCGAGGAGTTATAACAATGTACATGATTGTTGATATAATTTTAACAAACCGAGTGCCCACGTGCTTTTCACAGCTTGTGGTCAAACGTCAGCGGCAATTTAAAGAAGAAAGTCTCATTGTGGTTTCTGGTGGGAGCTCCCAGGCAGTGTGTAACGTGACTGATAGCCTTCGCCTGAACGGCAACTTGGAGAACAGAGCCCTATTTCATCACTTCCACTTTCGAAGTGATGTCGAACACTGGCGATCTGAGTGACGATCTTATGGCAAACAACGTAGTCGCCTATAAAGTGGTTAGTACTCTGTTCATATCATCAGAACGCCAGATCTTCGAGTCGCTGAAGAAAAAGAAAGAGATATACACCAACTTGATCTTGTTGCAGTGGTGCAACAAATTCCCAAGAGAGATAAAGCCCCCTCCAACCCGGCAAATCTTCGGCCGATAAGTCTCTTTCTGAGTATTAGCAAGGTCTTCGTACTATCCGAATGACGCGCGATTTCTATAAAATTTAGCAGTATTGTGATCACTGGTAGTTGAAAATCTACTTCCAGAAATCAGCAATAATTTTACTCAGAACGCCTTTGTTTAGGGCCCGTCAGGACACTAGAAAAAATTGTCCCAGATTCTCACTTTTTGGACCGGACGGACCTCTGCTGGCTAAACAAGTAGTCAAATACAATGGGGTCTAGCCAGATCAGTACTATATTTTGACAAACATATAGATGCTGCTCTGATAAGGGCCCGGAGCAATTTAGCTACGACAAGTGAAGGTAATCTGCTTCAGGGCCTTTATTACGCTCATGTTATCAATGTGATTGCCAACTTAATACAAAGGATTTGGGTGTTTGAGAGACAATGCCTTAGGACATCATGGAATATCCGGATCTGAGTGCAAGAAGTTGTACCCTAACGAGGTCTAGGTCGAGGACGAGGGCTAGGATTTTAAGGGTGGACAATTTTCTGATAAAGCTGATTGAATGCCATGTTGCAAGAGCAATGACTTTAGTCATTAAGTGCTTACTACAATATGTTTATAATCCGTATTGGAAAATAAGCATTGTTATTGGTTTAGGTATCATTTTTTGTAGGGTTCGCGCAGGTTTAAGAGTTTCGCTCTTACGGTGTTTGTCACACAATCTGGACGGGGTGCAGATGGTGTGTGTCGAAGATGTTAGTTTACTACTCTCCGGGGGTGGTTTTCATAGATAGGATTCGGCTGTTGTTGTACTTCACAGTAACTTTCTTGTTTACATGTCATGCACACATAGAATATGAATTTTGAAGTATCTTATACTGCGAGCGTTACGCCTTCGTCAGCATTTTTTGATCATCTCTCATTCACAACTGATGTTGCACAGTATTTCGGTTTAGGAATTGTTGAACTACAAACCTTCTGCCCAACAGTCGGTGATGATTACTATAGGCATTGCACCATGACCACCCCCGAGAGAGAAAGATTTCTCACGAGAAAAGTAAACAAGAGGGGGTTATTCATAATGAAGAAGTTGCAACAGCTATTGGAGGAAATCCAGCTACGACTTTTCTTAGCCTTGCCGTAACGTCTCGGTTGTAACCATAAATCGTCACCTTTCAGCCATCAGAAGTGTAAAATGAAAGTCGAGTGAAATGACTGTTTTATCCCCAGGAGAGTAATCAAATGCATAAGACCTCCTCGATCAAGCACGTATAATTAAAGCCATGACCCAGCTACTGAAACAGATTTTAGGTGAAATAGGATTGAACTTTAAAAGGAGTGGATACATTACAATATCGAATCCATGTCCTTTGGTGTGCTATCACAAAATAATAGTTATTTTCCACAAAAAACTTGTTTTAATCTTTTTGATAAAAAAATGTTGTCTTGTACCGATGGCGTAGTCAAGTAGGATGCATGGTTACAGCACGTTGAGAAAATCCTTTAAAATCAAATATTCAGTCCATTTGCTAACCGTTTGGAAATCTTGTGCTTTCCTTATACATATGTATGTAGGTAGGTAAATAACAGTAGCTACCTGGTATAATTTGCGCTAAAGCGTCGTTTTAATGCCATACTACCTTTGACCTGGGTAAAAGTAGTTGGGATGCTGGAAACTAGCCTGAAGAGTTCAGGAAGTTAGTTATATTGACCAGGCTGAAGAAGAAAAAGTGCTTACCAAATACGCGAAAACCTCGTGCTGCAAGTATCGGGCAATTACAGAGGATAAGGTGCGGATTGTCTCCACCTCTATGAGCTGGGTGTGGCTGCAAGTTATCTCGTACCTTATTTTTATTTTTATTTTGTACAATACTTTACTGTTTACTTAGGCAGTACGACAAGACTACTAGCCTATCTAGCGCTTATTTACGTTTTCATACTTTTTCAATTCCTTTTTGGGTAATACATATTGACTCTTTATTAATTTGACCATGTCTATTCGGTTTTGTTGCTTTATGTACAATATATGTGCTGTTATAAATAAGTGCCAAGAGGTCTCCAATGAGCTGTGAATTATGTTCAAATATAACCAACCCTTTTATCAGTCTAAAAAAATGTAACGTTCTTATCGGAAAGAAAAAAATCTGCTCACCATGTTCGTTATCAAAAAAAAATCCCAAAATACTACACTCTGATAACAACCCGAAACCATAAAAACAACAAAACGTCACGATGAACCATAACAAAATAAAAAAAAAACACAAAGAAACCCAACCTTCCCTTACAACGTGACGATAAGCGTTGAAAACATAAGATTACGATTTCCTTCGCCATCACATGGACATAGGGCCAAGCAACTACCCATATGGAATGTGTGAACAAATATGCACTTGCATAGTATCGTAATATGCACGCTTCGTCTTTCAATTAGCAGACTAACAGCCTAACATCAACAAATGAATAAGCATTAGAGCAATTTGTGAGCTTTCCTTAAGTAGTCATTCTTGCAGTTTATAGTTGTCCGTTTCGAAAATCAAAAGCAAAAGCAAAATGAAAATATTGTAATGCAATAGTTCTGGGTATCTTGAATGGATTGATAAACAACGTCGCACAGTAATAGCATAGCGGTCGAGAATGAACTATGACTATTGATCGTAGCATGTTCGTGAAGCCATAGTAATACGCAACGACAAATAAATTTCCATTGAAGTGTAGTAAGCGCCTTGAGCGCCTCACTGTAATGCCATTCGAAGGAGATCGTTTTTTTTTTCTAACTCTCTTCCGCACTGGATAGTTACTAGGAGGAGAAGTAACTATGTAGATGAATAGCTGATATTGATGGAGGTATTGGGGTAGTGGAACAGCGTAGCAAAGTGAAAAGATGTGATGTGTTCGGTCTAAAAATAGACGTTAACACTCAGTCAGTCTTTAGCTATGGTGTGTTGTGCTTGATGAACACATTCATATTATTGAAGGCCGGAAGAATGGCTGTTTTGTAAACAAACGATAAGCGGAGTTTATTGGAAAAAGAGATTGACAGCGAACTGTTATTGCCACTATCAACACTCAAGCTTTTCAATGAATTGCTGATTTAATTCTATCTGGTGACAAGTTATGAGATATTTGAAGTGATTTGAATGTCAATGTCGCACGTAGTAACTATGCAATTATCCACGGAAGGCTCGACTCGATAGATAATGAAGGGAAAATTGGGAAAGACCTCTCAAACATGAAAAGATTCACAGAGATCGTCCAACTGGAAAATACATGCCTTCCTTCTTCGTTTCTCATCAGATTACATAATCTAATTCGATATTAAATAGAAATGTTGGGCCTTGTTGCGATAATGGAGCCGAATATAGTCATGTTAATTAAGGCCTTTCAGGTGATTAAGGCGCTTGGCAATTGCCATTTAAGTTGCTGTTTTCGAGGATATTGAGTATTCGGGATTACCATGGTTTTCTCGTGTTACTAAAACTTATACATGGCACTTATACATAAAACTATAGATGGCGACAGTATTGCGAGGAACTTCTGAACGAACAGTTTCCCCGAGTGTACTTTCCAAGAGCCGCCCCGAATCATGCCGAAATATCCGACATCACAGTCGAAGAAGTTCGGTACGCGGTTAAAAACTCCAAGAAAAGAAAAGCTGTTGGGCCGGACGGGATACCCTCTGAGTTCTGGAAAAAGATGGGAGACATCGGGTCTAGATGGCTCATGGTTCTTATCTCCAAACTTATGAGAGGCGACACTATGCCTAATCAATGGAGGGAAAGATATCTTCTTCCATTGCACAAAGGAAAGGGTGATACGCGAAATTGTGATAACTACCGTTCTGTCAAGCTGATGTCGCACACCATGAAGATCGTTGAACGGGTATTAGATAGCCGACTGCGGAAAATAATACGACTATCTGATGACCAGTGCGGGTTTGTCTCGGGTAAATCAACAACAGATGCAATCCAAAGTATAAGGATCATGATGGAAAAGCATCGTGATTCTTCAAAGGACTTGCATATGGTGTTGGTTGATTTCGAGAAGGCCTTTGACCGGCAACCAAGAGATCTTTTATGGGTAGCGCTAAGACAAAAAGGAGTTCCAGAAACCTACGTGCGAGTGATTATGGACATGTACGAGAGAGCAACGACAAGAGTAAGATGCACCGCAGGAGTCACCGAAGAGTTCGCAATCAAAGCCCACTGCTTTTTATAGCAGTCCTTGATTGCTTGCTTGAAGGAAAAGTGACGGACCCCAATGTGCACCAGCTATTCTTTGCTGACGATGGGGCCATTATAAGTGATGATCAGGCGTCCCTACAACGAGCACTTGATGTGTGGGTGGACATTTTTGAGGGACACGGGTATCGTATTAGTTCAAAGAAGACAGAGTATCTGTGCTGCCCGTTCTCTGACCCTCATCAGCCAATTCCAGACATTTACTTGAATGGAAGAGTGCTTCCCAAGTGTGAAAAGTTTAAATATCTGGGATCTATGATTAATAGAGAAGCAACTTGTGATGACGACATCAAACATCGCGTAAGCGTAGGGTGGATGAAGTGGCGGGAAAACTCCGCCATCTTCTGTGATCGAAAAATGCCCCCTAAGCTGAAAGGAAGGCTCTACACTTCAGTTGTACGTCCGGCGCTCACATACGGTTCACAATGCTGGACAATGCACAAAAAGTATGAGAGCAAATTAACGGCAACTGAGATGAAGATGCTTCGCATGACAGCGGGAGTAACAAAGCGTGACAGAATTAGAAGTTCAAAGATCCGAGGAAGCCTCCACGTAAAAGAAACCATCACAAGAAATATAGAGCGCGACCGACTCAGTTGGTATTGCCATGTTCAAAGGAGAGATCCTTTGAACCCCGTCCAAAAGGCGTTATCAATCAATATTCCAATTTCAACACGCAAAAAAGGCAGGCCGAAAAACAATTGGTGCAAACAAATGCAAAAACACCAGCATTTGATTGGCCTCAGCGATGAAGTAATCCCAAACCGGGAAGCCTGCCGCTACTTTCTGAGGTCAAACCGGCGGACCCCACAAGCGGACCAGTAGGAATGCAGTTAAGTGGGAAGGTTATGGTCCTACACTTCTGACCATAACGACGCCGGGATAAAAAGGAAAAGAAGAAGACTAAAACTTATACAGGATGGCGCAAAATTCATTACTCTATCGGAAGATGTTATAATTTTTGCAAAAGGCATCGTATTTTCATTCATATATCATTTCATTCACACGGGAGGAGTGACTGGGCCGCATTCTTTTGAGAATGCCATCGGCCATACGGTCACTGTTACAGGCTAACGCTACAGGGCCATGATTCTACCAAAAAGTTAACCAAACATGTCAAGACTATAAAGCCCGAGTTGAAGCCTACAGGGATAAATATGGATAACTTGTCCGGTCGATGCTGAGAATATGGAATAACTAGTTAAATCTGAAAACTACAACGGCAATGATAGTCAATATACCGCTTTTAGCCAGAACGAGTAATTTGCAGTGGACAAAGGCGGGAGCGAATTCCGTCCACCTAACGTAGATAGGTTAAGAAACCGAGCAGTTGGAAATTAGATGATTGGGAGCACGCATGATTCCTAAAAGTGCGCCAGTGGTAAGGGAACAAGTCTCCTGTTGTCCTCCTGCTGTCGTCCTGTGTGAACGTCTTTGATGTTAAATAGGGATTCAGGGGGAGTGACGCAATGCCTTGTGATTTCTTCATTATTCCTAAAAAAAAATTTGCGAGACTCTCTAACCGACACAGAGGCATGATCTATTTCAAAATTGCACAATTGCGTACAATACGCAGATGTGATTGGACGGATAGAGTCAGATGTCAATGAAGCCTTTGCCAGTATTGAAGCAGAGCCGGCTGAAGTCCGTCTGAGGGTAAATGAGTCTTTCTAAAACAAGGTGGATCTTTAGAAAACATTAATCATCACGGTCCTCCCCTGTGGCAAGGAAACTTGAACATTATCGAAAGTGGATGAAGAGGTCCTTGAATGATTCAGGAGCAAAATCTGCGTCCAAACTTTGGTTCCGTGTATGTTACCGCAGAGTCAAGAAGAAGATGCGACCGAGAATGGTACGGATAGCATCAGTTTAAATAATGCTGCCTCGGCTCGAAGATTTTTCGATTCCAAACCCGAGGAACGACGTAGCAGAGGACGACCGCATACATCTGGAAAGGAAGCTCAACCAACTGGGCGTACGTCACTAGAAGCAACTGGCTGAATAGCATACCAGATGCAGAATCTTGATGGTTGCGGCCCATGTTCATCCCAAACTGTTACGCGATCTAGGTAAGAATTTAAGTAATGTTGTTTCACTGGTAAAATTTCTCCGACTTAATGCAAGTACCTGAAGTACGCTCACCTCTAAATCTAGCTATTGTATGAACATATCTAGTAGGCATGACGTAACAGTCTATTCGCATCGTAGATCAGTCACACTACATCCATTTCTCCCCGAAACAACCATGAGTGGTTAGCCTTCAAAAAGAATTAATCGCTCGTTTCAATTCAACTTTCCATCTATGATGACGTCCAGGTCAACATGCGCCAATTGAATGAATATTTACGACATCATCAGCGTCGTGAAAACGCAATATCGTTTTCAAAAAATTGAACATTTGCAATTGAAATTGGCGTAAACAAGCAATCAAACAATTAAGCTCACATGTGATAGAGAAATAAGCGTTTGCTTGCGCTCCTAAGAATTCCTCGGCGTTGATAAGAAAACTTCTCTAAAGTCTTGTACACCGTTGATTGCATAATATTAGCAAGGAAACAAACTCTTACGGGAAAGACAAGGAGCGGGCAATGGAGGGGACAGAGTCGTGCCCCAAGTCGTCGACAAGCGTATTTGCGCTTGATTTCGATCGAAAATGCTTTAGATATAGAGCGCACTGTCGTGGATGAAGAATCAGCAACCAATAGTCAATATGTACATAGGTACATTCATCCAAACATATCGAATTGCACTAACAGTGCGAATGACAAACGACATCACTGTCAGCGATATATTGGGTGCAGAAAAACTTGCAAGATACTCGTACATACGAATAATACACAAATGTACATACACATGTGTATCTGTGAATTACTTCTGCATAGATACTTTTGTGGTTTAATTTACCGAAACCCCTTCGATGTTTCTCTTTTTCTTATTCGCTCTTCTCCATCGTTTGAGACTCCGAATCGGTATTATGAATCACCTTTCCCCCATGCGGCTCTTGATGTTTGTTTACTCAATAACCCTCTGATAAGCCGCAAACTGAAAGCAAGCATCCACACCCGTATGAAGCAGGGCAGATTGGTGCTTTTCGTTTGCATCAGAATTGACTTGATTTTTTTCCGTTAATCAAGTCGAAGCACAGTTCGTTATTCTTTCTTTTTTTTATCTGGGGCATTATTTCGTCATGGCATAGTATCTCATTGAGGAGTTTAATGCAATTTGCTCATGTTGTTACGGGTTTATCAATCATTCGTTTGGAGCTCTCAATGGGGCGAGATATTCGACATTTCTCGCTCTGCCAAAGAAAACAGACAAGCAAATCGATTCCAGTACGAGTTAATTTCGAACTGTTCAAGGCCGGTAATTAGTCTCAGAGGATTTTCGAATCGCGGAAGGATTTTCACACAGAAACTTAATTATTCATGGTCCGTCGAGGTGGTAATTCAGAGCTTGATCCAATGAATACGAAAAAGAAAGCGAAATGAAATGGAATATAATGGAACCGGAAATTGGATGCTTGCTTCTTTATTTCCGCTCTTTCCCTTCTTGAATATTGAAGAAGCATTTGCTCAGACCGAAATATTTTATATTAAGCCATAACTCTTCCGCTTGGAAATTGTGTAAAGCATTCTTATTGCCTTAACCAGGTAAAGATAATGATTTCTACTCTATTAAAGAGCATAGGTTTAACATTATGAAAGTTTCGCTAAATGTCACTCTTAAAATGTATAATTAGTTATACAGATTCATCTAATTTGTGGTTACGAAAGTACATAAAACGCATTTAACTACTATTTAGATTACGATCAAATTTTTATATTAAAATTCTTGCCATTCTGAATGGAATATTATATCATTCCAATGGTGTCCATGTGAGTTCTTGCAAGACTCGATTCTGTCACGGTAATTTTCGATGTCCTTTCGACAGAGTTATCGAGCAATAACACTTGACGAATTTTCGTTTGTGAAGAAGAAGAACAGTTTGTGAAGCCGTACAAAAACAAATACAACGGTGACAAATCACACTATCTTTGTGGCCAGTTCATACCATCAAAACTCGTAGGATATTTTACTGGCAGTAAAGTCAAAACGGGTCATATCGTGTGTAATGAGATGTGGTAACGCCTTGTGGAATCCACATACCTTCCACAACCATATCTTCGATTTCAGGCCAAAAAAGCTGTAGCTTGGAATCGATAGATTTTGATATAACCAAACTCTTTCACTAACGGGCATTTTTTTCAAAAAAGCGTGCACTTCGAAGATGGATAGGCCTTTAGACTTTGTAATAAAGCCAGTCTTTTCTAATTATTTCTTACAATTTGGCCTTCAGTACCCTCAAATGGACGATTATATCAACTATATCCTGTTCGTAATGTGTGAAACGTACCTAATACTGAATCACTATTTCTCTACTAATTTTCACAATTTGAACAGGTTCAACGGTTGTTAAACGATCCATATTGTAAAATGGCAACCCTTTAACTAAAAATATACAGTCTCAGATGACATTTCGGTTTGACGTATGTATGTTTATTGTTAAAACAGGGGTACAACATCCGGAATACGAATTGTATGACCCTTTAGCTATCCCCCCTTCACAGTGTTTTATAAGTTTAGCTTATGTGAGCACTGTTTTGGTCAGTCTAAGACTGTCATCTGTGAAATGAAGAGCTAAAGAGGCTAGCCAAAATTGTCCTAACATGTTTGTGCGGTCATTGAACGATATAATTCATACAGACGAGAGGTATTCAAAAAGTAGAAAGAATTTTTTCCTTTCGCGGATTGTATAAATAAGTCTTTTTTAACATTTCTTTAATCAATAGGTTGCGAAAATCCATTGGAAATTCTGTGAGCACCATAGGAATTGCTACGTTAAAAGTACTTAGGTCATAGCGTCTGCTGCATCTGTATCCTGTAGGAGTTGTTGTTGTCGAAGTTGGCCAGGATTTCCAGATTGTATATTTGGGAGATGTTAAACAATCGTGTTGTTCGGTTTTTTTTCGTATCATCGTTGGTTGTAACATCAATCTATGACTCTTTTGAAATTTAATTGCATATGTATGTCGTGCAGCCTTACCTCTTATGTCTAACGTCGATCGCTTCTCCGCACTATTACTTTGAGTTGTCAGTAGATCGTTGAGGTATATGATAAAAGAAGGTGACCTAGCGGGACATCATACTTAAACTTTTCTTCATTAATTATATGCTCACCAATTGTCCCCTAGAATGATCTACTGCTAAGGTAGCTTCTAAACCATGCTAAAATGTGACCGCGTACTACAATTTTTCCTGCCGTCTGAAGATTAGTTTTTAGCTCAGAGTGTCGAAAGCCTTCTTGAGTCGATGAATGAACTGTGATTAACATTTTTTTTACAAATCATCCAATCAGTCTAATTATTATACTTTTGCCTTTGCAGAAGCCGAACTTAAACATTTTAAAAAGAAAGTGAACTCAACACATAAACTTTTTAAGCAAGTTTGATTGAAATACGACCAAGCAATTTACCTTTATGTAAGAAAGTACGTACATCTCGGCGACGCGGTGATTAATATAATATTTTGTGTGACCACCGTGGGCCTTGATTAACGTAAGTTGACCGATATCCGACCACCTTCCTAATTCCGACCACTTTTTATTTTTGTTAATAATTATTTTTTGGAACATACAATTACTCTAAGGTTTATCAGAACATATTTTGGAAGTGTTTATGCTCAACTATTCGAAGTAGCGATTAGCTAACTTTCAAATGTTGAATTTATAATAAATGATTAATAACGAAAACTCAGTTCACTGTAGAAAATCATCTGAAAATCCTTAAATTTGGAGTATCGATTTTTACTGTTTTTAAAATAGTTTTCAAGATTTGAGGTGAAAAAGTTTAACTTTTACGTTAGTATGCATCTTTAACTTTAACAAGATACGATAATGATTAATCATTACCTCACTTTATTAAAACAAAACAAGAAAATATTGTGGTCGGAAATGCAACAACGGAAAAATGCACTTGACCATATTTCCGACCACTGGTCGGTAGTAGGCAAATGACGGGATTTAGGCTATTGACCTATTTCCGACCGGCTTAGGTAGTAGTATGCGAGTCTTTAAGTATTTTTGAAATATCCGTGTACTTATTATTTTGTTAAAGGAATTATCGGCAAAAAATTCTATAAGATATGACGCCACCAATATTTTCTCGTCGGAGAATAATAAAAATTGGAATAGCTCTAGCCAAGTGAGATTTCCATGAGATACGACGGCGCCAACATTTTTGGGGCTATTGTTAGCCTAATGATCGGTTATTTTTCTATAAAAAACCAAATAATAAATAATTTTAATATCCAATTATTGGAGTCCGTCAATAAATTAGTGGAATATAGGTATATAACGTGACACTCCATTTAAAAATGGAATACCAGGCCACAAATGGTATAAAGGATTTCTTACCAGGCATCCTGAGATATGTATCTCCACGTGTACCTCAAGGTTTAACCATGCCTAGAGCTGCAGTGACCGAGAAAAACATAAAGTGTTGGTTTTCTAAAGTGAGTGATTATTTGGTAAAGAACAATTATTCAGAGGTTGTGAAGGACGCCAGTCGGATTTTCAACAGTGATGAAAGTGGTTTTTATTTATCACCTAAGGATAAACAAGTTTTAGTGAAGGAACGATCGAAGAAAGTTTATTCAAGAAATGTTAATGATGAAAAGAAGAGTGTTTGACTGTTTTAATCACAGTAAGTGCTGACTCATGGATATACCCTCTGACGCAATGACACCTGCCATCCTACTGCGCTGTAACTACACAGTCACATTTCCTTGGCGTCAGGACTGGCTTTGGCCAGACACTGAACCTGGAATAGAATGTCTTCGCATCTTCACAGATGGCTCCAGGACTGGTCAGGGATCCGGCGCTGGAGTTTTCTTCGAGCGCGAAAACATTCGACTGCACTTCTCGTTAGGAAAATATGCGTCTGTCTCTAAATCGGATATTTACGCAATCCTAATGGCCATGCACTATGTTGTGAAACACAGGTGGAGGGGAAAAAGCATATGCGTCTGCAGTGACAGCTAACCTGCACTCAAAGCTGTGTCCAACCCTCTATCCAACTTCAAATTAGTGCATGAACTCAAGACCTTCTTGAACAAAGTCGGAAGACTAAATTCACTTAGGCTTGTATGGGTCCCAGGACACTCTGGAATCCCAGGAAAGAGATCTCCGATGAACTCGCTTGAAGGGGCTCAGAGGAGAGTTTCTCAGGACCTGAACCCGCCTTAGGCCTACCTGCTTCCACGGTCAAATCTGACATCAATGACTGAGTCTTAAATGCACACAGTCGTATATGGAGGGAATATCCAGGATGACTAGGCGCGTACGCCCTGACGTCTGTAAAAAGTCCGCAACATTCTTCTTATCCTTAAGGAGAAATGACTGCAGAAGGCTAACGGGCGTCATTACGGGCCACTACACTTTTGCCAGGCATCTCTACGTGCTTGGCATCAGTGAGACGCCTACCTGTGCTGCTTGTTGCGAGGAGGACGACACAGCGGAACACTTTCTCTGCGACTGTCCCGCCTTCGCTCGTGCACGGTGGCGCACCCTTGGGGAATTTCTTCGCTCAACATCACTGAAGCCCCTCCTCACTTTTCTCGGGACAACGGGGAAAATACAATAAAGACAAGATGTCTGTCTGGTAGTACAACGGACCAGTACTTGTGTCTGAGTGCTCCAGCAGATAGTAGAAGCCTCCAACAAAAAAAAAAAAAAAAAAGTGCTGACGAAGCCATCTCACCACATATGGTGATTTTTTTTTTATTAATCAATTTTATAAATCAAACTATTTCTACATGTGTTATTATTTAAAATTAAATTATCACCAGTCTTAATACATGAGTACATTCTTAAATCAGCTTAATTTTACAATCGATTTGATCTGGTCGGAAATAGGCCTAGTAGTGGTCGGTAATCGGCAGTTCGGGTTTTAGTGGTCGGAAATACGGTCATGCGACCACTTCCAGCAACTAAATTTATAAATTTTTTTTAAAAATATTTCTCATTAATAAAAAATAACGGGTGATAATATTTTGAATGTTCGAAACATTCTACTTTAAGAATCCACTTTTAGAAATTAATTTCATTCAATAGTTTTCTCACATTAAATGAAAGAAACGAGAAAGAAGTTCAGTGGTCGGAAATAGGCTAGTTTACGTTACAGCTCGTTAATCTTCGTGGCATAGAAGTTATTAGGTTTTAACTGTCACAGTGACGAAGAATTGAAATAACAAGAGTATATGTGATTTCTATGAACCTTCCGAATTGCTGTTATAAATTATTCTTTGATCTTAATTTTCTTGAATAATATTATAGTCTTTAAAAGTGCCTAATCTAGAGTTCTTAAATCGATACTTACCGCCAACCCTTCACCTAAAGACACATAAGATTCAAAATTATTGGATAATTTATACCATTTTTTTTTAACTTTCAATCGATGTTTATAATGAAGAAACTGATGATTCGACAGCATGGTGCAGAATCATCTGAAAGAAACAGGGCATGTATGGGACGCACTCTTTTTTTAAATCTTCTCACAGAGTATGAATTTTAAGGTGATATTACATTGCGAGTGTTATGCCTTCGCCAGCATTTCTTTTTCATCTCTCATTCACAACTGATGTCGTTGCACAGTTTTCGCGTATAGGAATTGTTCTTGGCTATGGACAGACTTGAACTACAGACCTTCCGCTCAAGTTAAATTATCGAAACTATTGTGCATTAGTCCAATATTGTATATCTTAAATGTGGCTCAATTAAATCATAATAACATTCCCGATGAAAGTCTACCGGGCATTTGTAGTTCAGCTGACATAAGCGCATGCGGAGTGCCTAAGTTTTTTTTTTGCTATTGTTGCTGTTTGATAGCTCGATTTAAAGCAGTAGTCGACCATAACACCCAGATGGATCCATTTTCGATTATCGAACAATCATCGTTATGTCGTAAGATAGCTTCCGGTATTGTGTAGACAACCGTTAATTTTTGAACATGTGAAGTGAACAAAGATGCACGACTTTGCTCTCTTCTGTTTTGATGATGATGATGACCATTGCCATTGAACCACACCGTGGCAATGTCGAACTTCTTTTGCATGATTCTCTCTATTTCAACATCCTCATGATTGACCAAATTTGCTGTGCGTCTAGGTAGGCAAACACAGAGCTTCCTTGAGAAACAGAACCATTCCATTCATATAAATTATGAATATTAGTGTGCAAAATTTGGATCCTTGGAGAACTAGTTAACCACCGCCTTTGGGCTTAGACTGACTTTAATTTGAACCGTAAAAGTTCTCCGTGAGATAACTTCCGAACCATGATAAGAGGAGTACTCTAATGCCTGTTTTCTGAATCTCCGTGACAAAATTTTCTTGATGTAAGGTATCAAAAGCTTTTTTTGTTTATAGTAGGTTGCACTACCTGAAATATAAAAAAATCAGAAGTCAATATTTTTTTTTTATAAAATATTTAGTCAATACAAATATGAATCATAGACATCTATAACCTTCTTCAACCGTGATTCAAGGTCCATTACTCCTTTTTTATAGAACGCCTGATATTTTGACGCTAAAAAGTTTTCAAAGGCTTCTATGACCTCTGCTTCCTTTCGGAAAACTTTTGCCGACAAAATGACGCCAGACTACGGAAAAGGTGATAATCCGTTGGAGAAATATCAGGAGAGTACGGTGGATGCGGAAGAAGAAGAAGATGTATGGGGTCTAGCTTTGTCATGCAACAAGGTCGGACCATGCCTATTGACTAACGCAGGTTGCTTTTCCTCCAATTTCGTTTGCATTTTGTCGATTTCCTCATAATATTTGACTGCATTTATCGTCTCCCTTGGTTGAAGAAATGAAAAGTGGATTGGTCCTTTCGATGTCCACCAGATTGTCACCATAACCTTTTCCGGGAAAAGACCAAGTTTGGGTATGTGCTTTGAGTTTTCGTCCAGAACTTTTACGGTTGTCATACAAAATCCACGTTTCATCACATGTGAGTATACCGTACATTTCGGTGCCATAGATCCAGCGATACCTAGGTTTCTAAACGGCGTAGTTTTTCGGCCTCTTTCAATTCATGGGGTACCCACTTGTCGAGTTTTTTCACTTTTCCTATTTGAAATAGGAGTCGACTTATTGTCATGGGGGATACTCCAATGTTGTGTGCAATGTCTCGCACCGTTTTTGTTGGGACTGCATCCACCGTTTCTAGTAAAATGACGTCGCCAATTACCGTTTCCGGTTTCCCACGCGGTTCGTTTTCGAGGTTTAGATCTCCCGAACTGAACTTATCAAATATTTATATTTTACATTCATGTTTTTGGCTGCTAGAGACGCATTATGTCCCAGTTTGAATTCGTAAAGGAAAAGATTACGAATTTGAACCGTCCACAGCATGATATGAAAATTCCTAGAAAAAATAATAATTGTAACTTGCAACTTTATCTTATAAAAAAAAATCACTGTGTTGTACAGATATTCACTCGACAGCTTCTAATTGAGGACTAAGTGAAAAATCGGACATTTCATGTGGTACAACCTATTACTAAGCACTTGATTGGTGATTTCACTGTTGGTCTTAGTTTATTTGATTAACAAAATCTCTTAGTAACCGATTAATATTTTTATTTTTTCAGACACCGAATTGGTTACTTACTAAAATGTCATACTTTTCAACGTAATCGTGTAGTTGGTTTGCTACCATTTCTTCAAACACTTTATCCGTGTGGATATCGGTCGGAAGGGTCTTATAACCTTTTTTGTTTCACATTTGTAAATAGGACCAATAACTGGTGTCTTAAGTTAACTTAAGTGATTCCTAGGCTCTTACTTTCTGATTTTACCTAATGGGTTTGACAGTGAAAAATTAAATGAAAATGTCGAACAATTAACGATCGAAAAGTTAATTGTATCAAAACTTTTCTTTAATTATTTCAAATCACGCCACTTCAACATTGTTGTGAGCATATTACAACTCGGCTTCTATTATTTTTAACCCGCTTCGAAGTGAGTGACATTTGAAAGACTGGAACTAGCCCGTACACTGCTTTGTCCTTCCTGTAAATAATTCTTTCATTTTCTATAATTAACTTGAACTCCAAGTATATCAACCCCATGAGGAAACCCTCCTTCATCGACCAATGCGTCCATATACGAAATTAAACTCATTACGAACGCCACTTGGAACCAAGCACACACATTGTTTAACGCTGTTTCGGTGGTATTGCTTCCCCCTCACTCAAGCACATAGTGGATATTCATTTACTTTTGACCACTTGAACCGAATCGCCTTAGTAAGTATACCCGATTATACGGGAGGCACGCTCAGAATAGTTGGTCGGTAATGGGAATCGCTGCATATTGCCCTGAACACTGTGCCATGTCTGTGATGCTTCTTCAATCATCTTGTTCACTTAAGACTGCCTTCCGTTATTAAATTGAAATCGAAATCATTCGATATGACGTGCCAGAAATAAGTATACCATGGGATATCACATGTGCCATACTAGTCGGTCGTATGACAACATCGTAAGTGATGACTCGACTTCTGTAGTGTTTGTGCATTATCTAAAGTACCCTATATCCTCTGTCGACACATGATGGCAGTGCTTGGTTTTTGTCTGCTTATGCGTGACGGCTTCATTCGATGGTGTGTCCATCAAAGCAAGACGACCGAAAACATTGTGTATCAGGCATATCGGCAGCAAATTTTATTTGTGAGGTCAATAAATTGCAACCCAATGGCTGCGGTGTGGATAACGAGCATATAGCTCCATTCTCTTTCATTTGCATCTGGAAAACGAAACACACTTTACCATTCAGATGCATTATGGTTTCGATGGAATATAGTTTCTCAAAGTATACTTGATGCTCTTTGTGAGGGATGTGGAGCTTAAAATACGGGTTAAGTAGGTTTTTGCTGCTTGTTTTTGTTACGAAAATGTACAGACCTTGGCGGATAGTTGCTGCTTGGGTTGGACAAGACAAATGGAATTTCTATTTAGCTCTTTTGCAGATGGGCTTTTAGGCATGTATTTCTGGTTGTGTTTGCAATACCTTTTCCGTGGAAGTTGGAATGGATTCGACAAAGGCTAGGGGAGAATATTGACGTAATAGATTACTTGAAAGACTATGTATGGTAGCTGGAGCACCTCTAGACTTTTTCTTTCGAAGCTCTACTAGATTAAGTATAATGGATCCTATCGAAATTCTCTTTCTTTGTACATTTTTATGTAAATCACATTGAGTATACAGTGAATCCTCACAAATGTCGAGGTTTAGTATGCCAAAGCGAGAAATATCAACGTTACAAAGATTTTCAAAAATTTTTAATAGTTAAATCTTATTGGGGAAGTTTCTAAAATAGAAATAGTGAAATTCTCATGTGAAAATTAATCTTAAGTGAGAGAGAGAGAGAGAGAAGGAAGCTTTTTTTCAATTAAACCGTTTTTTTCGGTTACTAAATTGAAGTCCCATAGAAGACTTCATATAGCACGTATCACGAAATGGGTTAAAGAAGAAAAGATAAGGAACTCATTTTGGGTCAAAACATCGATTAAATCATTGGTTCGAAGAAACAAAAATATTTGGGAACAGGAAGAAATTAAAAGATTTTGTGAGCCTTGACTTGTTTCTTGAATTATGGTCTGCGATCTATCACCAAAAAAGGGTTCATCAAATCATCTATCATCGATCATCTATCTGATCTAATGTTGTCCAGAGCGGCGACGAAAAGGACTATGAGATGGGTTCTAAAATAACAGAAATTTTCGCTTTTAGAAAACATTCTTGTTTTATTCGTGTATGTCAACGTTATCATCTTCACAATATGTACCATTTTAAGCATACTTTTGGTCGAAAAACTATGGAGCATCGTCAACTCACTATCAGAGAAGTTGGTGAGGATACTGGCACATCGGTTGGCTCATGCCAAACATTTTTCAGATATTTTGGGCATGCAACTTGAATCAGCCAAGTCTTTTCCGAATTTGGTAAATTTTGACGAATGGAACCGTCGCATGAGCATCACTCAGAAGTTTTTTAATGACATGAATGACGATTCAGATATGCTGAAAAGGGTCATCACTTGTGATCATCATTTATGGTTATGACGTCGAAATCCAAGCCCAATCATCCCGATGGAAGTGACCAGAAAAGCCAGACGAAACATAAAAAGTCACCATTTTTTTAACGGACCTCGTAGATAGCACTCCTTTATTGTTGTGTAAGCTTGTAGCAGGAAATCCTGATACACAATGCCATCACATGACCTCTACATTACATACCTTTTTCGGTCTTTGTGACCTAAAATAGGCTCCCCGTTGGAAAGTTTGGGCCATCGAGTGCACTTTATATTCAGTGCCCTCGGCAACCTCGTGGAATCAAAAGCATAGATCACTGAGAGAATCTTGGGCTCCAGAACGTCACGAGTTGCAATGTTGATTTAAATGATGGTTTGACAGCATATTTCAAACCTGATGATTTAGCCTAATATACAATCCCCGTTTTTGAACACACCTACATACCAGGGTGGTCCGATAAGTACTTAGCCTACAAAAGAAAAACAAACATTTTGGAGAAATGGCGATTTATTTTTCAATATAGTCTCCTTTTAGCTCGATACACTTGACCCAGCGATGCTCCAACTTCTTTAATCCCTCTGAAAAATACGTTTTCTCGAGGTCTGCAAAGTAGGCCTCCGTGGCGGCGATGACCTCCTCATTCGACTGAAATTTCTGCCCGGCGAGTGACTTTTTTCAAGTTTGGAAACAAAAAGAAGTCGCACGGGGCCAAATCTTGAGAATACGGTGGATGGGGCAGCAGTTCGTATCCCAATTTGGCCGTGGCGAGGGCGGAGGTGTGAGCCGGTGCGTTATCATGGTGGAAAAGCACTTTTTTCTTCGCCAAGTGGAGCCGTTTTTTCTTCAATTCGGCGTCGAATCGGCCCAATAATTTGGCATAGTACAGCCCTGTGACCGTTTTGCCTTTCTCCAGGTAGTCAATGTGGATCACACCTTGTGAATCCCAGAAAACGGTGGCCATCATCTTTCCGTCCGATGGGACAGTCTTCTCCGTGGTAGCCGTTTTCGGGGTACCTGGACGTGGCTCATCAAAAACCGACGTGCGACCACGTTGAAACTCTTTAAACCAATTTTTGATGGTCGCCTTCGAAGGAGAAGAGTCACCGTACACAGTATCCAAACGCTCTTTAATTTCCCTTCCAAAAACAAGAATCGAATCACAGACCCATCTTGCTCTTTTTCCATTTTTCTATTGTAAAATCCGCGGACACTTGCCACACGCGGTCAAAACAAAACTACGAGTCCGATCCGGCTGAAATTTCGACAGTAGCCGTCTCTACTAGAATGTACTACACGATAATAAGTTGCTCTTGCGATACTGGCGCCATCTGGCGGTGAGGCTAAGTACTTATCGGTCCGCCCTCGTATGTATATATGTACATATATTTGCTAAAGGAGGCTCAGAAAAAAAACCGATGGTATGATTGTGAAAAAATGTAACATAGTGTCTTTTATATATAGACTATATTTTACATATAGTCTTTTTGTTTATTCGCCAAAGTTTAAGAATGTACCTACATAATTCAAATTGATGTAAAGCATATGCCATTTTAAACTGAAAAATTGCGATTAGTAATTTTCTTGCAAGCCTTATCAGCCGTTCTTGTACAATTATGGGTCGGATGGAATTGTCCCAAGCCAATATGAGACGAATATATGAGACGAAAATATCTCTCCCTGAAAACGACGGATTTGAGTTCTGCAACGTGGAGCTATGTACATATGTCAACATTTTCAATTGGGAAAATCGCAGCTGCATTCTTTGACATATGTGTTTACATTGTTCAATAAGTCGTTGTAATGCCAAAATAAATTCATATTGTGTTTGCTAAACATCTCGTGAGCTACAAGTATCAATTAGCAACTACCAAGAGCCCCCATTGTAGCCGAAGAAACTTACTGTTTGGTGTGGATTTTGGGTAGCTGGCATCATTGACCATACCTTCCGAATTGAGTATGGCCAGACGGTGACTCAATGGCGCAGGGTATCATGTCATGGTCCTGACCTGACCATGGACCTGAACGACAAAAGTGGTCAAGAAAAGTTCTCAGAATGTGTTATTTCTTGTATGCCCTTAGACCTTTTTCTTTAGGGCTACGTTAAGCCGATGATGTACCTTACACACGAACAATAATTGTCCAACTGGAGAATAACCACATCCAAGCCATTAGTGAGATCTAGCCTGACTTATGCCATAGTTTCATAGAAAATAGGACCTCTAGGATCGAGTGCTATAAATAATGAATGAAATTAATCCGAATAATGAAAAACCCCTTAACAGAGTTTCTATTTTATTTCAACGCTTTAATGATAAAAAAAAAGGTGAACACAACATTTCAACCGTACCCATACAAGTATCTGCTACTATAAGTAGCCCAACAATTGATACAAATGTTCGTCATAAATATTTGATCGTACACATTCATAGATCAATGGTTTGATTTCTGGGAATCATGAACACATTCTCTTCGGACTCATTATACGTGATATTAGCATATCATACATAACATTAAAAAATTCGCACTGAGGCTTAAAATAAATTAATTGAAATGCAAATCCATCCGTCTACCGGCGGCGACGCTACGTCGTAATTCAAATTCATTTTTGAGTTTGTAGGTAATTACAAAATTACCTTTTCAGTGGATTCTAAAAATAATTCGCAATATTAAGTCAACCGATCTATTTCTAAAATGTAAAAGAATCCACAGAATTTAGGGCTCAGTATATTGAACTCTTAGTGTGGGAGACGGAACAGGTATGAATATTTACTTTCGTAGAAAGTGCTTATAGCTAGTACAGAATTCTTCAATCTTCCAAAATTTTATTTTTGCCTTGACTTTGTGAGGTTTCCAAGGCCTTTTATTAGAACAATAAATTAACTGTGCGCGATATTCAGAGCGGGCTGTTCTATTACCAGCAATTAGTGAGCATTCAAGCAGCTGTGCCATTCGAATTTCCTAGAAAGCAGGGAATTCCCGGGAAAGAAATTTCCATTTCATTGATGTTCAACGTTCGATGCAATTAAAACTTATCTTTAAGTAAGAATTAACGGATGGCTTAACAAGTATTAGAGAATCGGGCTGACCTCAGATATATAAGGACGTGTGAACTAGAAAGAACAAATTAATAGAATTGGAATTTGAAGACAGAAATGGGTGATATAAAATAGCTGACGCTCGAAATGACCTTATATCAAATATCCTAATATTTCCATTATATAACGTACCAGTCAAAAAGAAGTATTAAGGTACAGCTGGGCTGTCACCGCAAGGAACACAGTGAGGTTTTGCTAAAGTGTCCCAAGTTTCTGGGATGGCTTCTTCCCTGTTAAACAATATAACTGAAGAAGACGTTATTAGAAGTTATATGATTTCGTCGATTGTGGCAGTCCTATTCGCCAGATTTTCTGTTTTTGTTTGTTTTTGTTAGAGAAATAAAACTCACAGTTTCGTTTGCGTCCGTTTCCTTTTATAATTCACGAGAGACTAAAGACCAAGGATTTAAACAATATACTAAGTATAATAGTTCATATACATATATAAGTATTATGTACAATTCAATGTTTATATATTCATCAGTAACAGAGATGCCAATGTCAGTTATGCGTTGCTTACTAAATACGTTTAAATACAGTTTTCAGTTATGTACATATGTGAACTATGAGCAAAATTATAGTCTACGAGAGGTAGTATTCAAAGAAGACCGTCAACGATGATTATAGGAAAAAGGTATGAATGATCGAGTCCCGAAAGAAATTCCCACGGATATTTTGAGTATTAAGGGGAGGGAGCAAAATTTATTCCAAAACTATTGAATTTCGATCAAAACCAATTATTATGGATTTACATACGTCGAAACAAAGATCCGATCGCCTCATTGAAGGCGTTCTAGTTATTTAAGACTCAAAAAAGGCCGATAAGCGTGATGCCATCATTGGAGTCATACTCACTATGCTTTTCGATTCTAATGGCATGGTTACCATAAACCCATGTTATCGGTCACACGATAAAAAATAAAAGTACTACTAAAGGTAATAGCTATCCTAAAGACCGAATCCAGAAAGTGTTTCAAAAATTGCAGGAAGCACATATAGGGTGTCACTATACAAATATAATATGAAAAAAAAAACACTTGAAAATTACGTTAATGTCTACGATATTAGCTTTAACTATTTGATAATTTTATGCCATTAGTGTTTAAATATGATTTTATATGCTCGCCATCGCTTGCTTGATAGACGTGCAATCGTGTAGTCCAATTTTCACACAAAAGCACACACAAATTGATCGAGCAACTGGGGCCGTGTATTAGCAATAATGCGGCGAATGTTGACTTACAAATCGTCCATCGTCTCTAGTTTATCGACTAATGACTTCACATACCCCCAAGAAAGTAATCGAAAGGTGAGAGATCACAGGGTCGTGGAGGCCAGTTCACAGGTCCATTAAGCAATATTATGCGCTCAGCAAATGTTTCCCACAATAAATTTATGGTGTCGCGCCCCTTGTGGCGACATGATTCTATCAGTCCATAAAGCACACCCAACAGTGAGTTTTGATGTTTGTAAGGGCATCTCGACAAAGGCTACTGGGTTTTTTCAACTCCAAATTCGGCAATTTTGTTGGTTTACATACCCCTTCCCTTGGGATGACTGGACATGATTTTGACGTTATAACCATATAATCATGTTTTGTCACCAGTGACGCCCCGTTTCAGCAAATCTTGATCGTTTCTCACGTTATTCAAGAGCTTTCAAGCGATGCTCATGCGATGGCTCCTTGAGCTAATAATTAGCAATTTCGGAACAAATGTCGCTGTCACATGTTTCATGTCCAAAATATATGAAAAAAAATTCTTGACAGGACCCAACCGATATGCCAGTACCTACTTCTGTGATAGTGATTCGACGATTCTCCATAATATTGTAGTTCTCTTCACTGCTTCAAAATATTCATCCGTTGTTGCGTGCTAGATCTAGGGAGTGCCACTATTAACATTTTTTTTCTTCTGTGAAGAACTTTTACCCCTTATTTGAATTTTTTCAGTGGCACCATCTTTCAAGTACCTTGGAACACTTAATTTTATACTCAAAATTTAATACGGATTCTTCGGTCCATTTTTTAACTAGAATTGTCAAGCCATAAAATCGCCAACACATCTAACCTTTATATCTGTGAATAACAAACTTAGGTTAGGGAACATGGGCGCCGACATAACAGGAAAAAAAAATTAAAATCGATTGAACTTAGCTCGGGTAATTAAGAAAGTCACCTTCTTTTTTTGAACAGACCTCTTACATACATATGTGTATTATTCATTATTTTCGAAAGTTTTCATGGTACGAGATTAAACTCTTTCGTCCCTCCTTGGCGTTGAGAACAATTTTCAAATTAATTTTTTAAGAACTTTTAGTCATGGAATTATTATCGGAGCATAGTTATTACATGCCAATCTCGCTTTTGTTGCTTTTTGTATGAATACCAAAAATCAGCAATCCTCGAGCAATCCCCGAACATTGTTTTTCTGCGTAGGTAGAGGTTTGCACGTAATCTCTCTCTCTCTCTCTCGCTCTCTCTCTCGCTCTCTCTCTCGCTCTCTCTCTCTTTCTCTCGCTCTCTCTCTCTCTTTCTCTGAATTATTTGGCACTAACCATTATTTTGTGTTTTGACGTATCCAAGAAACACGTCATTAAAATAATTTTCACTGTTTCCTTCATTTCTGTCTACTTTACGAGAAAATCAAGGCCGCAACCGATACAGTATCGCCTACGATACTCGCGTGCAGCGACTCTTCTATTTTTTTCTATTTTTATTTATCACATTCATAGAAACTGCGTTTCCACCTGAAGAATTGAATCCCCAAGAATGCTGCTTCCAACTTCATACAGCGGCAGACTGGAATTTCAAGTTTTTCTCCGATCGATTGCGTTTCGACTGCGGGGGTAATGAGCCATCAGCTTTCCAGGTAATTCATAATTTCGACCGACGTTCCCAATGCCTCCTCCGACCCCCAACGCCCTTGAATAATTAACGCATTAAAACAATAAATAAAACAACGGTGTAATGGCAACTGTCATTCGACCTACATCCACATACGAATATCATTCGTTTTGGGCTTTTATTACGTCATAGTTGTTGATATTGATTCTCTTTTGTGTTAAATTGTTTAACAGAAGCACCTGTGCCTCTAAAAATACGTCTTCGACACCAGACAAACATACGGTGGAGTCGCGTCAGCCAGCAGATGTCAGTTGCTTACTTGATATCCACGCCATGCAGCTTGTGTAGTCGTGTAATGATGTGATTTGACTTTTAATTTGGTTTACATTCACTCATTAGGCGTTCATTCGCCGCCTGATTGTTGGAATCCGAGAAAATAGTAGACGTCGCCGTCGTGGTTTATGCACATTGGCTTCTGTAAATACCCGCACGAAGCGTAGATATATGTTTCCGATTGAAACCAAATGTTACTTCCTGGTTAGTTATTCGAGGAACTGCAGTAAATCATTTATAAATAGTAAAGGAATAACACGCATAGCTGGTTGGTGGGATAACTCATTCTCCTTCCGTAATCATAAACTACTCAAGAAGGTCTTACCCTAAAACAAAATGAGGCCGATGATCAAGTAGGTATTTCTCTTTTTCAATAAATAAAATAAGTCATTGGACTATTGGCGTCGTACAGGTGATTATAAAAACCGAATTTCATCGTTATTGGACACGGTGAGGCACACTTGAATCGACATATGGTTGAGTAAATATAAAACACATTTTCTTCGTCGCAATTAGCCTGTACAATACGAGTATAGCAGACGGATCAAGAAGACGGCTCAAATGACTTGAACTTAACTGAACTCGATGTAATGGGAAGGAGATTAATGAGTGTTATGAGTGTTGCTTGTGTCTGAGAAAGCTTCGAGAAAGGAGGGATTATTGGTGTGATGGCATGTTAAGTCGGATACCATATATTTGAAAACGATGTGTGGGGTGGGATATGTAGTAATGTTTAACCTACAGCTGGAGGCAGATAATCAGCTTTCATTTTTGAGATATTGCAAGAAAGTGACAGATGAATGCGATGGCCTATTTATGATCTCAAAGTATCCTGTTTCAATTGATGTTATACTCGTTGGAACTAATTTTTAAAATTAGTTATCTTAATCACAACAATATCCAAGTCGGTAACCTACCCAATGACGATATTTCATGAGATATTCATACCATTATCACATAAAAACAATTCCCAATTCCCCTTTTGATTACATAAACAAAAGCAACTGATAAATAACACACTAGATGCATCAGTTTTTTTGCAAAAAGACTCGAAAGACGGAGAAAGAAATAGTTTTGAAAACGCACGTCGGAATTATAGGCGAATAAATAAATGTAAGGCAATCTTAAGTCTTTCTTGTTTTTGCTTTCCTTAGTATCGAAATCTGAAAGATTGCTAATATCGTCTATCCATTTAGAGAACAGCTCAGCACGAACTGAACATTTTACGAGCCATTCATGGAATAGAAAATAAATTCAATCTTTTTTTTTTTTTTCGAGGCTTCTACTATCTGTTGGAGCACTCAGACGCAAATACTGCTCCATTGTACTACCAGACGGACACCTTTCTTTATTGTATGTTCCCCGTTTTCCATAGAAAAATGAGGAGGAGCTTCAGTGACGTAGAGCTAAGAGATTCGGTATATTTATATACCATGTCAGCCCTAAGGGTGCACCACCGTGCGTGAGCGAAGGCGGAACAGTCGCAGAGAAAGTGTTCTGCTGTGTTATCCACCTCGCAACATGCAACACAGGTAGGCGCCTCACTAATCCCAAGCACGTAGAGATGCTTGGCATAAGTCTAATGGCCCGTAATGACGCCCGTAAGCATTCTCCATCTACGACCGTGTGCATTAAAGACCCAATCGTTGATGTAGGATTTGATAGGTCCTGACAAACTCTCGTCTGAGCTCCTTCTAGCGCGTTCATCGGAGATCTCATTTCCTGTGATGCCAGAGTGACCTAGGACCCATGCAAGTTTTAGTGAATTTAGTATTCCGAGGTCTTGAGTTCATGCACTAATTTGGAGCTGGATAGAGGGCAGGACACAGCTTTGAGTGAAGCTTGTTTGAAGCTTGTAGTGCTTGGCCATTAAGATTGCGTACATCTCTGATTGAAAGGCAGACGCATATTTTTCTAACGTGAAGTGCAGTAGAATATTTTCGCACTCAAAGAAAACTCCAGCGCCGGAACCCCGCCCCGTTCTGGAGCCATCTGTCTTCTCGCCGTCACAAAGGTTGGTTGAGAGCCAACATTGTTGATAATAAAGTAAGACGAAAGAGTGAAGTTCAAAAGATGGTCGCCTCTCCGGTTGAATTAGCGGCTGTCCCAAACAGCGTTTTGAGCGTTAGCATGGCAACAGATGATGAGTCCAATGTTTCTGGCTTCACAGGACTCTACGAGTTCAGACACCACTTTCGGTGACGGAGGCAGTACCCAGTCGTAGGGGAAATAAGCCACGAAGAAGTGCTCAATTTCTCCGTGCGCTTTGTAGCTAACTCTAGCCGTCAGCAGATCTTGTCCACAGAATTGTCTAAGTTTGGTTGCCGATAGGGTGTTTGATATGATGAGGCAGACCCTAGGCATTTCGGGTCGCTCATCATAAAGAATCGTAGCATCACGTATACCACCAAGACCACACAGGGGTTTATTACACCCATGGTTTCTGAATGGATATAATGTGATGATTTGTACTACTGCATGCAATTCTGCTACAGAAGAGGTGGTTCTGGTCGACATTTCACGCCGTAATCCCCTAAATTTTGCGTCTTCAAACTTTTTTTAATTTCTGACCAAGTCTCACCACTTCTGCAGCGTTCAAACCATTCGTAACATGCTCTTTCACTAGTACATAAAAACTTCCTCTTACATTTCTGTAATCATTCAACACGCCTCAATCGAAAATCTTTTACAAAAGCAAAACTTCCCATAAATGCCGCTTATTTGATGTGAAAGTCGTCATTTCCTCGCACAAAATAAAAAAACCATACATGACATCGATGTTAGATCATAAATGTGGTGCTGAGGAGAAGGATAAAGGCAGTTACTCAAGCTTAGCTTGTTGCGTTTCTGATCTGACATTTCTATCCAGATAGTACTCCTAGCGCCATCTGTTATAAAACAGCGGATTCCCATTTGTACAGCGGACATGAAAATCCTTTTGTTCTGTTGACGTTGTTACAACTGGCACCACAACCCTTGGAGATCGGCAACGAAGTTTCGTTCAACCGCCTGTGTTGTTTATGATTCAGTTCTTTCCATACGTGAAGGTAGGTCCAAGTTTTTATTGCCGATTTCGAATGGAGGATTTTGAAAGGCTGTTTTCATAGGGAGTTTTTGGCAGTACCGCGTTGTAGTAAATTTTGCGGAATCGATTCTAACTACATGTCATCTCCATCAGAAGCCAACACATCAACTTCTGAGCTACGATGCCTCAATTTTTCGATTTATTTAGACATATATTGTCTAAATGACAGCCTTTGATTCAAAATATTAATGTTACATATATTTCATACAAGCCACTACAAGAGATTTTGTGCCTTTCTTAGTACTCAGCATTCACCTGGATTGGATCCTCGTGTAGGTCTTTTGTACCGCCAGACAGCTTACTTTATTGTACTTTCTCCGTTTTTAGGAGAAAAATAAGGGTTTGCAGGGGTTACACCGCATCGGCAAAGGCACCAAAGGTCCTGCCATACCGTCTTCCTCGCCATAGGTTTCCTTGAGCCCATCTCGTTGACATTGAGGAAATGCTATTTGCAAGTTTTCTTCAGTAAATTTTTTCGAATAATTAGAGGAAAGCCTCCGACTTTTTGTCGACATCGGGGTATATACGCTTCATCAGTCCACAGCCACAGTTTCGTCATAGTGTCTGTGTATCTGAAGAATGAAGAAACCAACAAAACATGAAGTGAAACCAAAGCTAGTACAGCTCCTGAGAATTATATCTCTGAGAACATTTTTCAAGGATCCCATAAAGACTTTGGACCAAAACAAAGCCCACTTTGTTCAGGGAATTATTATGTACATGCACGGCTTTGAACCCACCCTGTGCCTGCACAGATTCTCCATTCCTCATTTGCATAATTGAATGCTCCCAATAGCCATAACGAATAGTTCTGTGTGAAAGGCGGACGCATATTTGTTTAAAGAAATGTGTAGTCCACGAAGACCACAGCACTATCCCCTTCCCGGATTTGGAGCCATCCTTTCTTTTAAAGCTCATAGAAAACTGAATATGAAATTGCATCGCATTTGGATAGACGGTGTCATTTCGTAAGATGACATATCCATAAAACAAGGTTCATGGATAATCCTAGCGCAAGTTCATTATATTTTACTTAAAGCGTGATATGACTTTCTTTGAAATTTAGCATAGCACCCAGAGCATAGTCAAGCTTCCTAGGAAAAGGTCCCGTTCAACTGAGTTAGACCCTTTTTGGGAGTTCGGCAAAAGAGGCAATAATGTGCTTACGTGTTAGCCTAATATGTCTCAAGTCTTAGCGGCAACATCCTTGCACTGCCAGAGCACATACAAAGCTTTAACCGTTTTTGGCCAAAGTAGCTTGTTGTTTAGGAAGATTCCCAGATTTGAAGATCTGGATGGCAACATCTGTGAGCTGAGTCATGTCCTTCATTTTCCTTTTCATAGGGGAAACAACTACTGCTTTAAGAAGAAAAATTATTTTATTACCACTCAGTTAAACGGAATCGACTATTAACGACTCTTGAATCGGGAAAACCTATTGGCTGTGCAATACTTGTAGGAAAGTAAAAGGTGTAAGGCATCATTTGTTAAACTAAATGGAATTAACTCACACTCACAATTAAGTGAGGCTCGAAAGAACCAAATTAGTTCTGATGATTTTGTACCACAACGCGACGAAGTGGTTAATATTTGCTAGCTCTTATGCAGTGCATTTAACGCTTATAGGGATATGTTCCCACACTGGTTAGTTTTGTAGGGAGAAGAGACAATCTTTAAGCAAGTACGCAAAAGTACTATAATTTGGCCATTAAGGGTACTACTGAAACAAGTACTGGCGATGCATGTCGTACTCATAATTGTCCCCAACCTAAATTGTACTTTGTACCTTTATACCCATCCAACCCACAATAAGTTAATAACTTTAAAAAACAGAAAAGGGCAACTCAAAGATTGTATGTTAAGGTGTTGGCTTCTGATGCTGATGACACGGTGTTGGAACCCCGCAACAGCTAAGTCATCGAGATAGTATAGAGCTGTTTATCTGCAACTGAAAACTGACAAAATCCCTTATATTCATTGTGTCTCTTTCAACTATGAGAAGAACATAGAAGATAGAACCTTCAGCTGTAACGCCAGCTAAGAAAACGGAATTCAGCTAACTGGAAATATGATGAGATTAGTCTCTGAGCAAGATAGGATACATTCTCGGTGTTAAAATGAAACTACAGAACACATGAGTGTGTTGCTTTCTGGCGCTTAGAAACATGCCCTTATCAGAGAAGACCTATCTCCTGAGGACAACCTCGAATTGAGGAAAATCAAGAGATGGTTTCGGAGGAAACACTGCGAAAGCGTAGATTCTCTATCAACCCGACTCTATAAAGCCCTATCCCAGGAGCATACAAATGGACTCGGGCTGTTTCGCAAATCAGACGATAGTTTCACTGTCAATCGCAGGGAAACCCTGGAAACCTTGCTTAATGAGCGTCGCAAATGACATCGTTAGTAGAACAAATAACCTCTTTGCCAGACTTTTTAATTCCGACAGAATTGAATGAGCAATTGGTTCATTTAAACCCTACAAATCTCCAGGTAAAGACGGTGTATTTCCTGCTATCTTCCAGAGAGGCCTAGACATCATTTTAGCATCACTAATAGCTTTCTTTAGCTCCTGTTTCAAATTCAAATACATTCCTCAAATTGGGAAGAGGTGAACAACCTAAATCCTATCCCTAAGCCCTATCAGCCCAATATATTTCCTGCTAAAATCAATGGAAAAACTTCATATTAGAAACACAATATTAGAAAATCAAACATCTCTGCATTCAAATCAATATGCATACCGCAAAAAACGATCTACTAAGAATGCGCTGCATCACTTGGTAGTGCATGTGGAAAATTGTTTCGCACGCAAGAAGATCGCAATTTGCGCTTTCATTCATATGAGGGTGGTCTGATAAGTACTTAGCCTACAAAAGAAAAACAAAAATTTTGGAGAAATGGCGATTTATTTTTCAATATAGTCTCCTTTTAGTTCGATACACTTGACCCAGCGATGCTCCAACTTCTTTAACCCGTCTGAAAAATACGTTTTCTCGAGGTCTGCAAGGTAGGCCTCCGTGGCGGGTGACTTTTTCAACTTTGGAAACAAAAAGAAGTCGCACGGGGCCAAATCTGGAGAAAACGGTGAATTTGGCGGTGGCGAGGGCGGAGGTGTGAGCCGGTGCGTTATCATGGTGGAAGAGCACTTTTTTCTCCGCCAAGTGGGCCCGTTTTTTCTTCAATTCGGCGTCGAATCGGCCCAATAATTTGGCATAGTACAGCGATGTGGATCACAGAAAACGGTGGCCCTCACCTTTCCGGCCGATGGGACAGTCTTCGCCTTCTTCGGAGCACGTTCATCGGGTGAAGTCCACTGTTTCGACTGTTCCTTGGTCTCTGGTGTATACCAGTGGATCCATGTTTCGTCGACTGTCGTGAAACGACACAGAAACTCCTTCGGATTGCGCTTAAACAGCGTCAAAAACTGCTCTGAAATGGTCTCACGGTTGCGCTTGTTGTCCGGAGTGAACAAACGCCGCACCCATCGCGCCGACAGCTTTCTCATACTCAAAATTTCATGCAGGATATGACCCACGCGATCTTTTGAAACTCGTTAAACCAATTTTTGATGGTCGCCATCAAAGGAGAAGGGTCACCGTACACAGCATCCAAACGCAACGATTTCGCTGCGCGATTTCCCTTCCAAAAACAAGAATCGAATCACCGACCGATTCTTTTTCCATTTTTCTAAAATCCGCGGACACTCCCGCTTCCACACGCGGTCAAGACGAGTCCGATCCGGCTGAAATTTCGACAGTAGCCGTCTGCTAGAATGTACTACACGATAGTAAGTAGCTCTTGCGATACTGGCGCCAACTGGCGGTGAGGCTAAGTACATATCGGACCACCCTCGTATTTAGGGCGCTTACTGGCTACAACTCAATCACCACTGCACTGTCCCGGACAGATGTATGTAAACCTTCTCACTAACCATTGGGTTAAAGCGATGCTTAAGAGCCGTATTGTATCAGCTACATCCATAAAGGTCTCGATAGTATTGGCAGTTAAAGGATGTCCACAAAGTGGAGTCCTTTCACCCCTTCTCTGATCGGTAAGTAAGGGCAAAATCTCTATCTGCGAACGCATGCAACTTGCGCTTCAATTTATCTCTGACTGGTATAGCAGAGAGGTTTTATCGATGAACCCAAATAAGAAAATCTTAGTCCCGTTTACAATAAGAAGGAAAATATAGTTTTGTTCCGTCTCCTTTATCGGTACAAACATAAGATTTTCAGAAGAAGTCAAGTATCTAGGGACTGACCTTGATCGCAAACTTAACTGAAACTCCAACATCAAAAACAAACTTGCAAAGGCGACTAAGGCACTGTGGGTTTGTCGACGCACTTACGGTAAAACTTGGGGATGAAAGGTAATCCACTAGTTATAGAACGCTATAGTAAGACCTATCATCAGTTATGCGTCTGCCGTATGGTGGCCAAAGTTGAGCAGAAAACTACAATAGTTAGTTAAATTTAAACGCCATGTCAACTTACGCAACGCCAGCCCAATATTGCCGCTGCACACAAAAAAAGTTCAAGCTTCGTTATTAAAAGACCTTTCAGGTGTCTCGATTTAATCATTGAAAACGCAAAAAAAAGTTATTTTATGTTTACGTTTATGTCTGAAAATTCGGTGATAAACCTATATGTACATTTATAAACATTTTTTTGTTTTAATGTTTACCCTTAATGTGCCAGTTACAACTAAACGTAACTCAGTTCCTGAAAGCTGTGTTGTTTCTAGCAACAATAACAACCAATTCGCATAGCATGCATATTACTTGTCTACTAGAAAACGAACTGCTTTGAGTAACGCCAGATGTTTAAAGCATATTACCTGAGGTCCGTTGTGAGTTCTGTCGCCTCTTTGTCCTTACTTTTTATAGTTCATAATTTTAAAGATCCATTTCTAGGAAATTGGCTAGCAATCTAATGCAACATTTCATTCGCATATTTAGTCAAAAAATGTAATCCCAGAGTCCAGAGACTACTTAATACCCTGAGCATAACAATACTCTTTAATATCGATTGCACTCACACTGTAGGCTGATTCAGTTACCTTTTTTTATAATTCCCAACCACCTCGCTGGAAATGGAAGAAGGATAACAATCCAACGCCACACCCAGTAACCAATCAACTGTCCTCTGTATATGGAGAATTTATAAACAAACACATTTACACTCCTGAATGTGGTAAGAAGGAAATTCTACAGTTGCCACTGGCTACGACCCGTGGTGATGGGAAACGTGTCATTATATGTGCATACATATGTATTTCTGTATATCTCCTGCTGTTCGATTCCTGCACAAAGTCGTCGCCGTGGCAGCGTTCGTTGTGTTGCTTCTTTCGATTTTGTTCGTCAAATCGATTAAGGAAAAGTCCTTGATGGTAACTAACCGGTTTATGCTTAATGGAATTACAAATCTCGGGGATGTTCACCTCTTTCGCATAATAGGGCTTTTCGTTATAAGGGTTAGGGAATATTTTCAGGATTGTATCCTTCATTGGGGTTTTGTGCTTCTTTTCAAGTTTGTGTTGGGTGGTTTCTCTGTTGTTCTATATGCTGTTGTTACTGCTTTGGCAAGCGATGGACCTTAAGGGCTAACTAATTCTCCCCTCTGTTTCAACGAAAAATCAAGATATCCACAATGAACAGATGCAAGCAGAAGGAAAGGAACTGTCAAATTGTTTTCATTCGATTTGTTTATTTTCGGTGTGCCTTTGGCTTTTTCCTTTTTGTTTAAATAAAAGCCATCTGCTTTATCATAGAGGAACTTATTGTCCTGCACAATTGAAATAAACTTCTTAACAAACTCGTACTCGATATTTATTTTTATCTTTTTTCTCTTTCCTAACCTCAAATATTACATGTCAAAAATTCCGTCCGGAATGCCTTCTTTCATGAAGACCTTCCGTCTGCTCGCATCAGTTAACGAACATTTAACGAAATCTCGTATATTTCCATTGTGCATATCATATGCTTTGCATGTAAGAAGACATTCTGCTCTGCTTGCATATGCTTGCTCCTGCCTATTATGGTTGGGCCTTTTGGATGGCTATATCCCTTTCGGTGTTATCGTGATCGAGTTCTTTCATCCTCCTAAAGATTTCGTATAGCCTTGGAGATGGTGGCTGGTTAGATGGATGTTTAAAACGTGGGTGGAAACTATTAAACGATGTTGACTCACCTCAAGTGGCTGGTGACAATGGTTACGGGAGAAGTATCCTTCCGCAGGTTGGAGGAGGTGCAGGCTATTGTTCGCATTATGTATGGCTACATGTTAATCAAATTCGTTAGAGCTCTTGATCCGTTTCACAGTGGATAAAATCAAATCAATTTTTCGAACTGAATTACAGGTGCAAGTCCTAAAAACCCTTTTTTCCGAGTCCAGGTATTGTTCATTTCTTCACCATTTCATTTCTATATGGCATAACGAAAAATCAATATAATATCCTACCGTTAAGCCTCTTTACATCTTATCAAAACAAGTCACACCTTCGTGCTTCCGAACACCAGCATTTCAAAAAAGGAGTTAAATCACATCCAACAGCTGTCTATTCCTTTCATCTTTCCTATTCCTATGACATCACCTGTGACTTTAATAGAATTCAAGGAAAGTCTTTTCTCTATTGCCATGTCTTCGTTTCCCTCATTTGACCAACAACCACTATTGAATGCCTTTTTTCTAAGTAACCAACCGAAGAAAACAGATCGTAACAAACAGCCTTGACCTTGTTTTCTTTCACTCGGAATCGGGGTTTTCCACAAATGTTCTTTTTTTCTTTTCTCTACACCCAACCATTCTATACACTCATGGTGACAGGTAGTCCATGGGTGGATTATTAATGATTTCCAAGGATAATTCCATTCGTTTCGACTTGTTTCTCTGCGATATAATCTTGTAGCATAAAACCTATGTTGGTTATGGAGCCTGAAATTCGAATTCGATTTGGATAAGTAATGAGAATGACGTTCAACTATTTTTGAGGACGCCGCAATGCAATTAAATCACTGGTTCGCGGCTACTTTGAATGTTGTTTATGTTTTCTCAGTTAATCGCGACTGCAGTCAATATATTGATTGACTAAAGGTTACTTATCGTGTTTGCTTTGCTAATTTTGTTATTTTGTTTTCTTAGATACGATATGGTCAACACCAGCAGTAGTTGTGGTTATCGAAGGAGCAGTGTGTTGACAATTAGATAAGCGATTGTGGGATTTCTGAGCAAACGAAAAAAAAAAAAATATGTATAGGCCCCAATACAGTGCCTTGTGTTACTTCATGTTTATGATCATCGTGTACGAATAGATTTTCTGACAATTAAAAGCCATATGCTTAAAAGATCACGTTACGCACGTAGTTCTGGTTCTGGGAAATAGCGAGAACTTATTCAATATGTGTCAAGGCGGCTAAAGAGTAAATGCTCTACTGTGGTATCTTCTTCTGTTCCTCATGCATCGTATGGGAGTGTCTCGTTAAAGGCTAACACTTTATTGTGTCTGAGAAAAATGTGAGTCTTTTGCAGGACTAAAGAGCCGTGGAATGCTGCCCATATCTAGGAGATGTTCGCCGTCTGGCACTTTGTAGACGGAAGACTTGACCAAAAATGTAAATCGAATCCATCAAAACTGCAGACACCCTCTAAATATTGAGCCGTCCGTGCATTCGGCACAGTTGCAGCCGGAGCAAGACCGCTCGATGGAGTTTAGCGAGAAAAACGTAAAAAAATGTTTCAACAGACAGTGATTATGGGTTTTATCATAGAAGGCTCCTCTGCATTGCGGGAATGCGAAAAAGTCTTTACTCTCTCGAATGGGATGTGTAATCCATGTATTAACGCTCACTATGTCCTTAAATTAACGTTTTTCTCGCATGAGACCAGCTTGTCGTTGGGCATTGTCATGATGTAACATTATCTAAATATAAAATGGGATTTGTGAGGATTCTAACATGGTTGGAAACTCTGGGCAGCTTTGATTCTCCGTTGCAGAGTCGCCTCGAATGCGTGTAAAGGCTTACGGTGAACATGCCCTTGGTAAGTCATACTGCTCTGAGTGGTTTAAAACGTTTGGCGATTTTGATGTTAGACACAAACAGGGGTCAGCGTAGGATGGCCAGGAATAAAGGAAGTAATTTCTGCAGTCATTTCATTGTGTAGGCGATGATAAGTGAATATATTTTGAAAATCCTAAGCGCAAAGATCATGCGTAACTCTAACGAACCATTGACTGTGTTTGATGGGTTCAGAAGAGTGTGATTTGTCATGAGCTGTTAAAAACTGATAAAACCGTTAATACTAAAATTTACAGACAGCAAATGATCGATTTGACTTGGTTGAACCGTGTGTCATCTGCGTCAGAACCCTACACCACAAACTCTGTGCTTCCAACTGAAAAGTTATTAACTTCCAAACAAGCATCATATTCGTTTTAACTTCGCTTTAAGTATTGCACATAATTAAATCGGTCTAAGGACATTTATTGTTGCTCACAATTTTCTACAATGGTCTACTCATAAGATGTTACCCAATTCCAAAGTGTATGCTGGACGTCAATTTAAATTCTTGTTGTTACACTACGTATTTTTATTATCCTGAATCATGTTTTATATTTGTGAATTTATATTTATTTATTGATATTTATAATTATTGATAATGAATTGTAATTCCATTACTTTATTCTTTTACAAATTTATTACTTTTTTTAATATTATACAATTTATTTCTGGAAAATGTAACCTGGCAACCCTAAAATTTAAACAGCAACGGGATGCACTCGCAAATGTAAACACCACAGGACTGTATAAAAGCCGAGCTTATGCCAGTGTAAAATCACTCAGGTTTAGCACTTCGCAACGATCAGTCGGGTCAATTCCACTGTCAAGAAAAGTGTTACACTTGGGCATAAGCGAAAGCTTTTTTAGTTATTCGAGTGAGTTTAGTTGTTCCATTCGACGGTCGGGTTAATAAGAGCGCCTAATTTTGATTAGGTCTAATCTATTCCTTTTTCCAATTTTAATTTCCTCTTGATTTAATAAAATTAAATTTGATTAATATTATTTACAAAGCCAAAGTGTTTTATTTCTTTCGGCTCCACTCCGTCCTTATGGACCTACTTTTTCATTTGCTTGACTGTTCGTTCAGCGGCTGCTGCGGTAGAAGCACCCGAATCGCAGCCAATAAAAACCTCAACCATCGTTCTGAAATGGCTCTTAACGCCAATCAACTAAAATAACTTTTGGCTGCCATGTCCACCAACTCAAGGCACATAGGGAGTTTTAGTAACTGCATAGCCCGTTTTAGAGGAGAACGAAATCCTGTCATTGTTGAAGGCTTTATTTCCACCATCAACATTTACAAAGACTTCGAGCGGATCGAAGAAGCAGACGAAGCAAGGAAGTGGGAAGATGTACTAACCCTTCTGTGCAATGCATATGCCCCTTCCAAACCAGCTTACCGTATTTTTATGGAGATATTTGAGCAAAAACAAAAGCCAAATGAATCCACAGATGATTTTATCTGCACCAAACGTGCTCTATTTGCTCAACTTCCCTAACAAATATCAACAGAGTCAATGATGATTGATATATTATATGGACAGCTAAGTCTCCATATACGTGAAGGAATTCCCAGAGATTCCTTCAAAATATTCAAAGAGCTACTAACTAAAGCAACAGCAGTGAAACTCTCTATTGCGGAAAGACATGCTCAAAGTTCATCAAAAGTCAATTTAGTGGCAAAGAATAGGTGCAACTTTTGCAAACATGCTGGCCATACAGTTGACGAATGTCGAAAAAAGAAAAAACAAAATCAGGTGAAATCACATCCTAATCCTATAGAGACGAAAATCTATTGTTACAAATGTAAGGCACCAGGATTTCGCTCAAACTGTCCAAACTGTAAAGAATTGCCCAAAGGACCACCAACAGTCTCCTTCAATTGCATCAAAACTACTATAGGAACTGACCTACCGACTGTACCTATTGCCTCGCATGGAATAGCTTACCTAGATACTGCAGCTCGAACAAGTGTCGCAGGGAGAGATATATTTATCCATCTCCTTAAAAATGGAACACGCTTTAAAAAAGTCAACGCTGACGTCACATTAGCGGACGGGAACTCTAAGTCCCAAGATATTTATGTATATTGCGGACACAAATATTGTTATTGGCAATCGACTTAGACCTATAAAATTTGTGGCACTCCCAAAAGCAACCGATAATAGAACCTTAATTGGTATTGACTTTCTAGAACAAAATGGTATCGTGCTCGATCTAGGTCAAAGAATGTGGTATTTTGCAGACCAGAGGGAAAAATTATTCGATTTTTACGATACATCACACACAAAGGTCATAAAGAAATCTGTCGATGATGATTGGTTAAAAAAAATTAATTTCGCTCCAACTGTTGAACCAATCCATCCGATATCTCCATTACCTAAGATCTTCACCAGCATACAACAATCGCCAAAAACACCTAAAGAACTTAAACCCCAAAACTCTGCCTTTCTAACTTGGTTTACGAATATAAACCTTATCACTCCCATTAAATCAACGCCAATACATGAAGAATACTTTGGACCAGATCCACCGTTAAAAAGAAAAAGGACGAATAGCATCAGTATTTCTTCTCCAGATGAGATGCTCCCCAGTCCCATCAGAAACTACAAAACACCTGAGCGAGCTCGAGACAAGAAAGATCTTTTTCCACCGTTGATACGGATTAGTGAGGAAGTTGAACTTGAGCCATTTTTCACCGAAATTCTTGCGATATATATTCAACTTCGAGAAAACGAAGCAGTTGAACTAAATGAAATGGAAAGATCTCAACTCAATCAATTGCTCAATAGAGAAGAAAATGTATTTGATGCCCTATCTGAACCAACACCATTCGCAGTTCATAAAATCAATACTAGTGATCACACCCCAATCGCAACAACACCTTATCGACTCTCACCAACCAGAAGAGAACAACTTAAAGTTGAATTAGAAAAGATGTTGGAAAATGAGATAATTGAAGAATGTGAATCTCCCTGGGGTGCACCTGTTGTGTTGGTACCAAAGAAAAATGGAGGCATACGGATCTGTATTGACTACAGGCAACTCAATAGTGTCACAGTACCCGATCCTTATCCATTACCAAGAATTGATGATCTTCTCCACGCTACAAAGAGAACACAGTTCAAAACCACACTCGACCTTCAATCAGGCTATTATCAAATAAAAATAGCAGAAGAAGACATTGATAAAACTGCTTTTATTACACCATTTGGAATGTTCCGTTTTCTACGCATGCCATTCAGTTTACGAAATGCTCCCGCAACCTTTCAAAGACTCATGGATAGATTCAAAAATGGTCTTCAAAATATCCTACTTCTTACATATCTTGATGACCTTATTATATGTATGTTCCAGTAGTTTCGAGGAACACCTTGATCACCTGAAACAAGTTTTCGAACGTCTTAACTTATTCAAACTCAAAGTGAACAGACAAAAATATCTTGGCCATATCATCACAAATCAAGGTATTCAAGTCGATCCAGACAAAACTGCTGCCATAGCAACCCGAACAGAACCAAAAAATCCCAAACAGGTACTTTCATTCTTACAAACATGTTCGTGGTACCGGCGCTTCATAAAAAATTTCGCCAATATCTCTAAGCCATTGAGTGACCTTACTAAGAAACAGGCTGTGTGGAAGTGGGGTAAAGAAGAACAGTCGTCATTTGACAGACTTAAACACTTACTCACAAGTGCCCCTATTCTTCAACAAGCTTGTGATGACAAACCATACCGCTTAAAGACAGACGCCAGCAATTATGCCATCGGCTCAGTTCTGGTCCAGGGGGAGAAATCTGAAGAACACCCCATCGAATATGCTTCCAGACTACTTACCGCTGCTGAACGTAATTATTCCACTACCGAGCGTGAAGCTCTAGCTATAGTATGGGCGGTTAATAAGTTTCGAGGATACATCGAAGGTGGCCAAGTAACTCTAGTTACTGATCATCAACCACTAAAATGGCTTATGAGCCTTAAGTTCCCAACTGGTCGACTCGCCCGGTGGGCACTTCAGTTACAGCCATATGACTTTAAAATAGAGTACACACCAGGAAGAACCAATGTTGTCGCGGACACGCTATCACGACCAACGTGTGAAAACCAGGATCACGCAGAAAACAATTGCGAGATCTGTAACTTCCATATTAATAAACCAACGAGAAGACCTAAAGAGATTCGAGATGCACAACTTCAAGATGATCAATTAAAAACAATCATCGAATCCTTTGAAAGCGACGATGAGAATTCATCAAGATGGACAACCCGTGGGTATATTATGAATGACGGAATATTATACAGGTATTTATCTGAATCTGATGCTGAAAACGCCCAGCTGGTGATTCCTATTCAGGAACGTCAAACGATTTTACAAAGCTACCATGATGCTGCTACCGCTGGTCATTATGGAATCGACCGAACCTTTGCTTCACGTTTTTACTGGCCAGGGATGCGAAATGATATTACCAAATACATAGGTAATTGCCTTGCATGTCTAAGGTATAAACCCAGTAATTTGAGACCTACAGGTCTCCTCCAAACTGTCTCCAGTAACCAACGTTTTGAGACACTTGCCGTCGACTTATTTGGTCCATTGCCTGCAACTCAAGATGATTTCCAATGGATCCTGATAGCAGAAGACGTTGCTAGCAGATGGATTGAAATGTTCCCACTTAAAGAAGCTACGGCGAGGAACTGTGCAATCACTCTATTAAATTTAGTTTTTCTCCGCTATGGGACACCGCGGCGTTTGCTGACCGACAATGGTCCACAGTTCATTTCTTCCCTCATGCAACAACTTACACATTGTCTAAGAATTGACCAAACACTTACACCTTTGTACCATCCCCAAGCAAATCCAGTTGAACGGAAAAATAGAGATCTAAAAACCCAGCTCGCCATACTGGTAGGCAACAATCATAGCGCATGGGCCGACGATTTACCGGCAGCTATGAACACTGCAAATGCCAGAGTACTGGCTACTCTGCCTCATATCTAACGTTCGGGCGCGAATTAAGGACGATTGATGATGTCACACATGATCTTAGTAATATAATACAGTCAGAGAATTTTATCCCACAAATAACTCCAAAACTTTTGCAACTTGCTAAGATCCTGCAAGGAACTAGAGAGACGGCAGAGAAACTACAAGATCACAACAAAAGATACGCGGATAAGAAGCGGCGAACGCAACCGAAGTTTGAAATCGGCGACTTAGTGCTTATCACAACACATGTTCTGAGCAAAGCCTCTAAGAATGTTACTTCAAAGTTTGTACCGAGAAGAAATGGACCTTATGTCATCATAAAGCAACTTGGAACGGCAACGTACCAAGTAGCCAACAAAAACGAACCAACTACACCCCTGGGAAACTATCACGTGTCCTCCCTCACCAAGTACACAGCCCAAGACAGCGATGCAGAACCTGTACGAACACTTCGTAGACGAGGACGACCTGCCCGCGAAGCTCCACCTGCCGCATCATTGAGACGATCTCAGCGCCAGAGGGGGAGATTGTAACACTACGTATTTTTATTATCCTGAATCATGTTTTATATTTGTGAATTTATATTTATTTATTGACATTTATAATTATTGATATTGAATTGTAATTCCATTATGTACTTTATTCTTTTACAAATTTATTACTTTTTTTAATATTATAAAATTTATTTCTTGAAAATGTAACCTGGCAACCCTAAAATTTAAACAGCAACGGGATGCACTCGCAAATGTAAACACCACAGGACTGTATAAAAGTCGAGCTTATGCCAGTGTAAAATCACTCAGGTTTAGCACTTCGCAACGATCGGTCGGGTCAATTCCACTGTCAAGAAAAGTGTTACACTTGGGCATAAAAGCGAAAGCTTTTTTGGTTATTCGAGTGAGTTTAGTTGTTCCATTCGACGGTCGGGTTCTCCACCGCCAATAGAATACCTTAACACGCTTGAATAAGAGCGCCTGATTTTGATTAGGTCTAATCTGTTCCTTTTTCCAATTTTAATTTCCTCTTGATTTAATAAAATTAAATTTGATTAATATTATTTACAAAGCCAAAGTGTTTTATTTCTTTCGGCTCCACTCCGTCCTTTTGGACCTACTTTTTCATTTGCTTGACTGCTCGCTCAGCGACTGCTGCGGTCTTCGGACAGTACAACTCGCGGCGGAGAGTAAAGCAAAGCTGCGTTGTACCAGAGGGGTTGTGTTACAAGGGCTTAGCATACCCCGACGACTCGCCCCCATTACATTGTTAGATTAATAAAGGTAATTAACTGTCGTTAGTCATAAATATCCTTTTGCATTGTAAAAGGGCTTCCACTATAGTCCAGTCACGAAAACCTTTTAACCAACAATTTAACCTATCGTAATACTTATTCCCAGCGTTATACATATATATACACTCTCCCAAATACTCCCTATCTGTAATCTTCCAGCAATCCCCGGTAATAAGACACCAGAAGTAGGTTCGCATTTCTTCCTTTTTATGCAGATGACGACATATTGTTTTTTTATATTTTCTCTGATTTTATTGTTATCTTTTTTAATAAAATGATAATAACATAAGAGACGTGTCAGACTTTATTGTTGGGGGTGGTTAACCAAATGTCTTAAAATGAATTGAATTTCGTGCAGATCTTGGGAGCTGGATTCCTTTAATTTTAGGTAACACATACGTAGTTGCCTGAATTCTTGCCTTTTGACATATTTCGTTATTATTTGAACTCATAAAGATTATTGCGTCACCCAACAGGCTCTAAGACTACAATTGGAAATACTTCACCTTGACTTTTAAAACGAGCTAACTAACTGTCCCAACAGTAGTATAAAGAACATTAATTAAAAAGATAAAAGAAAACAAGTAAGGACACTTTGTCCTCCTTTCTGTCACATAATCCAATGTCTCATTAACTGTAACTCAATTCACCCTAAAAAAAATACCGAAAACAAGAATACTGTCCTCCATACACAATACACAATTTTCAAAAGGAAATTGCCTCAAAGGTAATGAAGTTCATGAGACTTATTAAGGTCAGTGCAAGCCCCCGAGGGCGCCCTTAGTAGCAAAAGATACTACACATGCCTCGAGTTCGAGGAAACCAAATTATGAAAAAAATACCCTAAATCCTTGAAACTCCTTAAGGACGAGAAATTGCTTTTACCCCATTTTTTCAACGTAACTATTCAACGACTAAACACAAGGTCCGTGACTCCAACCAACTTGCTGTGTACAGTTGAAAAATGCATTTCTTCCTTGTATCCTTATCCTTACGTGTCATTTTACTCGAAAGTTTATCCTTTTTTTGTGTTCGAAATGAATGAAGACTGTGAAGGATTGAGCAACATGTAACGAGGTAACAAAATAAGTAGGCTAAAAGGTGGAGTCATTTTTCATGGTCCTGTTAGCACCTTAAGAGTTGATGGTTTGAATGGTATGTATTAAAGTACTACGTGGTGCGAGCGAGGTTCAGATTTATTGTTCATTGGCCATGCACGGTTGTTGTTGATAGTGGAGTTATTTGGAGCATATTTTTGTAAACTCTTCTACAACATAAGGTAGGAATGAGAAGTGGAGTAACTAGAACTGAGCCAAGTGCGATCCTTAAGGCATTTGAAACGGAAAGTTGTTGATGTGTTCTGAATGGATTGTATCTTTGGAATATCCACAAAAACCAGGGATTATATTTGAAGATATAATTCTTTTTAGATTTCGGAATAAGTTTGAGAACAGACAAGATTGCCTCTACCCGAGATAAGGCGGATTGCAATAATGTGATACATATGATCGCGTCATTGCTTAATCCCTCTTTGAATGAAAAATAACTTTCTTAATGAGATTCTTCTGGAATTTGAATCTTGTATTAGTGGTTAACCTACGAATATAACCTTTAATTTAGGTAGAGTTTTCACTCTTTTTTACTGTGTAACAAACAGTAAACGGAAATTGGTGTATTGAGTTCGGTGTTCCGAAGTAAAACATTTGATATATGTATGTTCATGTTTCAAATTTCTTAGAATTCAAATTCATCATTTTTAATAAGAGATATACTGCGTGTCGTTTTTCGACTCGCGCATTTGGAGGAGCAAACGATGTCGATTCCGAACTAATTTCATTCGACCTATAATGGATGAATAAGGTCCAGTAACACCCATGAACCCAACTTTTTAGTTTGAAATAGCAAATAGTTTACGTCAATATTGATTAGGCGATTATTGCCACCACCAGTGGTAAATTGACCGTAAATTCTTGAACTGTATAATGGACACAGTATAATCAATTGATATTACAAGTAATAGTGCTAGGGGCGAGAGGATGACATGTTAAATGAAAGTTGTGCTATCTGCCGCTATGCTGAATATAACTTTGTCACGGAAACAACAGGATCAAAACCCTTTCAGGGTTTTTGCTAATTTTCGACTTTTTAGAATATGAAAAAAATATCAAAAAAAAATTTGTAAGGGTTGACTCACACTTTGTCCTATTCCGTGATAGGTTTTCATATACATATATACATATGTCAAGAAGAGATGAAAATTGTATGTTTTGACATGTTGTTCTAGTCTAAAATACATACAGCGTACAGGTAAACAAGTCTGAAACATGTTGCTAACTATATCTGAAACATACCCTTCTTCCTGGTAAGCCATGCCTTCCCAGAGATTCGTACAGACAGGCCGTATTGCCAGCTATGGTTTACAATGGCGTGGTTCGTCATGAAATTTTTGGCCGAAAACAATGTCGTAATCAGGAGATTTGCCAATATTAAGGAGATAAAGACACCATCGCTGGTGTCTACCAAAAAGCGCATATCAGAATTGCTTTGAAGATTAGAAAAAGCAGTGGCGCAAATATATTATATCTGAAGGGGATAAAACAGATATGTGACCGCGTCCGAGAAAAGGGACATAGTGTGCGAAAACGTAGTTCCGAGATAAACGCGTTTAAAGTTTCGCAACGCATTCTTAGTGTGAAACTTTTTGATGTTTTTTTCAAACTTCATAAGTTAGTTTTTTACATTTTTATGGTTCTAACCCATTTCATGTTATTCTACACACTTTTAGGTACCAGAATCCACTTTTAACTCAAAACACCTTTTTTGACACACTAGGTCTCTTTTCTCGGACGCGGTCACATATTGAAGAATAAATAAATATTTTTTTTTGAGAAAAATAAAAAAGTCACCTTATTTTTTAAGCAATATTCGTATAAAACGTATTTCAACAAATGTTTCCCGAAAATGCCCTGCGTTTGGAAACATAAACGGCGTTATGGATGTTAAAAATTCATTAAATAAATCAAATGAATATCCATGAAAAGCTACTGAAAAGTGTGTTGACGGTTGATGATTGTAACAGCGAAACCAGCTGTCCCATTCTACTCGTAGATCGACAAAACTGATAAAATCTTGATAAAAATGGTTGGATACGAGAGTCATGCTCCTTGTAATATTGCATTTTGAGTTTCTACAGTTTTTACTACAAATGCGAAGTCGTTTTTGGCTTTTTCAGAGCACAATCTATTTTTTGTAAATACAATATGGAAATTCAAGTCACTACGTTGACCAGAAATATGTCTCTGTGTCTACTTTATTCCCAAAATATAGACAACCTGAAAAAGTCGTCGTTTCGCACTTTGTCATGCTGGCCCAAAAAAGGAGTTGCCGTGGTCATCATATATAGATGTATAAATTAAATTCTCAGAAACTGAAAACCCTCGTTATTTTTTTTTTAACCAGGCATGTATATTTTCACCCGCTTGGGAATATTTTCAATTAGATAACGGTGAGAGAAAGAACGTCCACTACTAATACAGAAGGTCAGCATTCCGAATCAATCATCCTTTCGAAGAGCAGTAAAAAAAACTCCGAATACCCTGAGGACAAATTAATTATTGCGCAAAAGGTACAAGTACTTATCAATTAATGACCTAACTCCCAAGTACAAAAAAAAAATTAACGAGGAAACCTTCGTGATGAAAATCAGTTTATACCAACCGAAAAAGAAAGAAACTCTAGTCATGACATACCGTAATTTAATCTAAAAAAAACCCATTTAGATTCACTTTACCATTAGCCGACCATTCAAGCAGCAGCTCTTATTGGTGACTGGCTCAAATGACATTCAGTTCTGTTTTAATGATGAAATCACGCTTCATCACTCGTTGTCGTAATTCCCTTTCAGCTGGAGGGCTAAGTTATCGATTATCGATTAATTCTCACACAAAACCATAACCAACTTGGTTTTAATTTCGATTCATTATGTGGTCAATTTGTTGACCAGTAAACTGCCCCGCATGATGGAGGAATGGTGATGACATCATCTTTCTTCATCCCCACAAGTTATAGCCAAGAAACTTTCAATGGAAAATTCATGAAGAGTATGCTTTACACCGACATTTTGAGCATTTGTCTGGCAGCGTTCCGAGATTAATATTGTTTCAGTTCTGCAAGACTTCTAAGGAAGCGCTAACTCTCGGTATCTAAGTCGATGTAGAACACGCATTCAGTTAGCAGTTCTCCATACCCCCTTAAACTTTTATATTATAATACTCATCGTCCACGCACATAAATGACATTCTCTTTCTCTTCATCCATCTGCCCCAAAGCTGCTGACCCAGTTTGCTTTCAAATTCCTTCCCGAGCTGTTTGAGCCAGTCGTACTTTATGATATTATGTAAGAATCCGCCTTTATACGAGCTGCATAGAAAATAGACCATAAAATCCAGTCATCATACGAGCCTGTCAGAGAGGAGACTCCCCCGCGCAGCTTTGTGCGCTCCACTATAATAGGTTTCGATGTAATGTGTTTCTGCCCACTATTTTGTCCTCGAAGCATGTGGGTGGGTAGTATACTTATTGCTCCTCTTTCTTATGCACTCGAAAATAGTTTTTAGAAATTGCAAATGAATGCCTTTCCCTTTCCTCGATGGCATCGAGTGGGATGATGAATAGCTGACGGAATGTCTGTGAAATGAGGTCATCGCACTGTACCTTACCTACTCTGGTTGCATAATTTGACAAAGAAATAGTGACGAATGTGTTCGAGTTTGACAGACCGATTTGTTCCTTTTTTCGAACGACTACTGCTATTGATGACGTTTATCTACTTTCGTATTGTCACTCAACTTCCGTTTCCGTTTCGGATGGAACGCACAAGTACTCGTAGACTCTCGAATGTCAGATTCAAATACATAGGGAAAAATAACCCATGTGAAATGAAACAGAAATAAAATAATAAAATCCTTGAGAGGCACGTCAAATGGTTTCTTTTGTTTGTTCTTCACCGGGGGTTATGTGCAGTTGATGGTGGCATGGAAAAAGATTTTGCGGGGGATGAACATGGAACGATTATTTTTGCAATGGCGTTGCGACGATGCCGGAGTGAGTGAGTGACTCATCGTGTATGCAAGGATACTAATTACATAAAGGGAGGAACAGGAACAGGAAACGAAAAATAACAACATGCCTTCTCCCCTCAGCTGGCCATTTGCTTGGATGTTCTCGTGTTTGGCTTTGTGGATGACACGCGGGAAATGGATTTTATTCTCAGCGGTGTGGAAAAGTTTTATAGAAGAATCGTGTTAATTGGATTTTTTTTTTGTGTTTCATATTGAATTTAGCTCCTTTCCCCGGTTGATACAAGGGAAGTATGCATTACAAACACTAGATGATAATAAAAAAGGAAATACGACAAGAACAATAAACTCAGTGATGAGGGAGCTAAATGGTATACATACGTTATAAGGCCCTGCACAAACCGATGTTTTTATTAAGTAACAGGAAGAGGGTGAATGAACTATGTAAAGGTTTTAACGCATTATGATTCTCTACCGCTATTAGAGTAATTTAATATATTTTTGGCTACGTAGCAGCAGAAAGATGACACGAATACGGGGATGACACAAAAAGGATGAGTAATAAGTTAGAATCATGTAACTACATTTAGCACTGAATGGAGTTATAACAAGGATCTGATTTTAAAAACAATTATATTCAATTGGAGTATGGCTGTTAGGTATGCACTACAGAGCTGTTGCATTGGACATTCATGGTCTATAAGTACAATTGCATAAGTCCTTTATGATATCAAGGAGTCAACATAGTCAAAAAGTGAATGAACAGGCTTAATAGCTTGGTCTTAATAGATCAGCATTGTTCCTCTAAATTAAATTGATCTATTCTTAGAAACACATTTAAATAACAACCCATGTAATTTGTCCTCTAATCTAACCTCCATTTCCCCTCCGAGATAGGTCTGGGAATTCCAGTGAGCAATATCAAAAATCTTTGATACACTGCTACGAATACCCACAATAATGGAACAGGATTCTTCATCACCAACAAAATTGAGCAGAACGAAATTGAGAAATACTTCTGAACGTAAATATAGACGAACGGAAGATATAGAAGGGGTAAAGGACGTATTTTACTAAATTATGAATTAAATATGTATTCGACAATATGTCATCCCTCGATGTGAAAATCGTACTCGGAGAAGACGAGTCTGTATACCTCTAAAAAAAAAAACAGCGAGTTTAAATGGTTGTAAGGGCATCTTGACATAGACTTCTGGATTTTCTCCACTCCAAATTCGGCAATTCTGCCTGCTTGCATATTCATTTAACCAAAAATGAGCCTCATCGGAGAACAAGATTTTGCGTTGAAAATGAGGATCAAGCTGAATCATGTTTTCGGGCCATTCACCGAACCTACGACGCGTATAAAGGTCACGCGGTTTCAACTCTTGCACAAGCTGGATCTTATTAGCTTTTAAGCCAGATCTTTTCGTAAAATCTTCAAAGAGTGGATGAGCATAACTCCAATTGCTGTGCACGATGGCGAGTCGTTTCATTCAGATTTTCTTAGCACTGCGCTCCACAACCCAATAACTTCCCTTCGCACTGTTTGTTGTCTTTTGCATATTATCTACTAGAGTGTACGTGGAGTGAAAACGATTCATCATGTTCCGAATAACTTGTTCAGATGTACGATTATGTCGACGTTTGACGAACCGAACCATGGTTTTCAAGATAAGTTTGCCCGCGTTGTTCTGGCGTTATTCTATTCATCGTAAAATGGCAAAATGTACTAACCCCTAATCAACTTTCAACTGTCAAATTGACAATCTGTAGAAACAGTGTTTCCAGTTTCCAAACCTAATCTTTAAAAAAATACCCTTTTTTTTCATTTGCAGCCAAATGGAAGAAATATTTGGCAAGTAACTTTGAAAAACGATATTATCCATAACAGCAACGATTCAGGCAGAACTACCAACCATCGAGGAAGTAAAAAAAAGAATCCATCGGCTTAAGAATAACAAGGCCGCAGAAATCGAGCTTATACCATGGACAAAATACTGAAGAACAAGTTGTTACAATGCATTTTCAAACATTGTCTTAAAGAGAACCATGGTTCGGTTCGTCAAACGTCGAGACTGACATCGTACGTTAGGGAAATAATCGGAGACTACCAGTGTGGCTTCAGGAATGAGAATTCCACGAAACCACCCAGCAACTATACGTACATTTTAAAAAGGAGTATAAACTGGTCGAAAATGTATCATGGCACGGAATTCAGGATTAAAATAAGAATACGCCTTGTCGACACTTCTATTTAATTTGGTGCTAAACCTCATCCCTTCAGAAAAATGATAGGGGATGAACCCTTAATGGGACCACATATGCTCCATCCCATGCTGATGATCTGGGATGATCCCGGTAGAAACGTAGAAGATCTAATAATGGCAGGAAAAGAAGTAATTTTAGAAAAAGATGAAGTGAAAAACAAAAATATGCTCACTGACCGACTTAGATCGATTCAAACCTCGCTTTACTCGATTAATGCTTTGAGAAAGCAGACGAGTTTGAATATCTAGAAACCGTATTGACTGTCAAAAACGTCATAAAGATCGAAATAAGAAAGAAGGCTGCATGTGGGCACCATGTGCTTGTTCGCAATGAAGTACCTGTTCAAAAATATTCCACAATAATGCCAATGACACTTTACGGGTGTCTCTGGAGGAAAATAGATCTTAGGTCTTTGAAAACAAAAACTTAAAGAGAAGGTGTGGTGGAAAACAAGCGAATGGGGAAAACAAGAACTCGAAGAACTTTTTTTAGAGCCAAGCATTTTCTGAGTATTATAAGACTAAGATAGGCAGGACAGTTAGAACGAATGGAGTTTGGATTAACAGTCAAAATTATAAGGAGTGGGAAACTCGAGGGGAAAGACCGCGGAGGATGGACCTAGAAGAGATGGAACAGAACTTTCAAATGGTCGGTAATAATACAGTACAGCCTCGCTAGTCCGGATACTCCAGTAGTCCAGACACTTATATTTCGGCCACTTCCATTTTTTTTTTTTTCAAATATATTTGTTCACACAATTACGAGATCTCCCCTATTTTCTTTTCGTTATGTAAAGGGTGGTCCAACGAAAACGCACGATGATAATTGTAAATAAAACATCAGAGAATTATCTTAATATTCTTTATCATGATAGAAGGATCTCTGACAATTATGTGTGAAACAAAATATCGGCCAAATGCTCGCCACGGCTTCAGTGGCATACCTCTATCCGATGGTCCATATTTTCAATGACTCTGAGACATAATTGAGGTTCAATGTCGTTAATGTGCCGAATTATCTCATCCTTTAGCTCTTGAATTGTTCTTGGCTTATTGACGTACACTTTTTCTTTTAAATATCCCCAAAGAAAGAAGTCCAACGGTGTCAAATCATATGATCGTGGCGGCCAATTAACATCGCCACGACGTGAGATAACACGGCCATTGAATTTCTCGCCCAAAAGAGCCATTGTTACGTTGGCTGTGTGGCAAGTGGCACCATCCTGTTGGAAGCACATATCGTCAAGATCCATATTTTCAATTTCTGGCCACAAGAAGTCCGTTATCATCTCGCGATAGCGAACACCATTCACGGTAACTGCTTGGCCGACCTCATTTTCGAAGAAGTACGGCCCGATGACGCCGCCAGCCCATAAACCGCACCAAACAGTCACTCTTTGTGCATCGGCTTTTCAACAATCACTCGTGGATTCTCATTTGCCCAAATGCGGCAATTCTGCTTGTTAACGAATCCACTGAGGTGAAAGTGTGCCTCGTCGCTGAAGATGATTTTCTTTGTAAAGTCACCATTCATTTCTGTCTGTTCTACCAACCATTCGATGTATTGAAGACGCTTGAAATGGTCGCTAGGCTTCAGCTCTTGAGTCAATTGAACCTTGTAAGTGTGTAAATTCAAATCTTTATTCAAAATTCGCATCAGTGATGTTCGTGAGATGTTCAATTGTTGGGCACGACGACGAGTCGAGGTTGACGGCTCTTCTGTCACACTATCGCGAACAACAACAATTTTTTCACATTTCTTTCAGTGCTGAAATTTGCGCACATTTGTGGACACATTTGGTCGATTATGCTGACCAAAAAAATCACGAAGTCCACGAAATGCATTTTGATTTGAACACCCATTTTCGTAAAAGGCTTCACAATCTTAACGCGCTGCTCAATTGTGTACCTCTCCATTTTGTCAAACACTGAAACAAAGAAATGTCAAATTAAGCCGGGCAAAAAAAACTTGACTCACAATTAACATCGTGCATTATGGTTGGATCACCCTTTAGTAAGCTATTTTTTAGCGTTTAAATTTTTGCAATGCGAGTTCAAATTTGTTGATTTTTCTTTCGCATTCCACGCAAGTTTTTTTTAAGAACAGAACGTACATATATTGTGTTGTGTGAAAGAAAGATTTCTCCGCTGAAAACATTATCATTATCAGTCCACTTTAGTAGTTAATCCAACAAAATATTGAGGAAGATGAATACAGTGAAGATCAAAATGAAAATAAAAAAGTTGCGGAAGTTTAATATAGTGAAGCAAGGATAATATTCGTCAGGGGCATTCAGTGGAATAATAACTGGAAAATAATGCAACACAAATGGATATTCTTCTCCTAAAGTGGTTACGCGAAGAAGCTGAAAAGAAGTTTTTGGATAAAGTATGCCAGGCAAAAATAAACACGTTCTTTGGCACTCTTTAAATACGTACTCTTTTCTCTGTATATTTAAACAGGGAAAAGGGAAAAGGGAAACGTTGACTGTAGAGAAAAACTAAAATAAAGTGGGCAAACGGAAATAAACACCTTTTTCTAAAATAATAAATTTCATATTTGTATGTACATATGTATATACTACATACAGCGGCTCCAAGCCAAAATCGCTAACTTGGAAAAAAAGTTCAAAATTAAAAATGTCTGAAATAAAGAAGTAAATGAAAAAAAAAAAAAGTATTAGTTAAATATAATTTTCACAATTTCAATTTTTTATTCAAAGCAGAAAACGACAAAAATCCATAAACATAAGCAAAAGTTATTATATAAACAAAACCTTAACTTCAACAACTATGCACAAGCGAAACTCGCTCACTTTGCCTCAAACGCGACTAACTTCATGTTTTACCAACTAACGGCATTTATAATACTCAACCAAACCTTTTTTGACATTTATCCCTTATTCTTGGTTATTTTCTGTGCAACAAAAATCGAGTTTTACAAAAATGGGAAGACAAAATGGCCAAACTTCTATAGATATTCGGGAAAGACTTTTTGTTCACTGATGAAAGCAAATGTAATTTATGCTCATCAGACAGTAATCCATACAGTAAATTTGCGGATGACACTAAAACATGGAGGTGGGTCTGTGATCGTTTTGGGAGCCTTCTCAGCTGTTGGTCCAGCGCCTCTCCAATTTATTGAGCAGAATATGGACCAACACTTGTATTTGGATATTTTAAAACAAAATATTCCACAATGCAAGACAAAGTCCCGCTTGTGGACAGTTGGCGGTTTTATCAAGACCATGATCCCAAACACATGGCATTAAAAGTTCGTACTTGGCTTATGTACAACTGTCCCCTGTCATTCAAACTCTACCTCAAAGTCCGGATATCAATCCTATAGAGAACCATTTAAGAAAAAGTGATAAAACTCAATTTTCAAATAAAAATGAGCTCAAGAGGGTGTTATTAGATGAGTGGCATAAAATTGAGCCTGCATATTTCAAACGATTGGTCCAGTCGATGCTGTCAAGGTTAAAAAGTATGTATACAAATAAAGGACTTCACACAAAATATGAAAAGGGAAAAGACGGAATATATACGAAACGCTGAAATAAAAGAAAGTGAGCGAGTTTCGCTTGTGCATAGTTTTGGAAGTTAAGGTTTTGTTTATACAATATAATGACTTTTGTTTTTGTTTGTGGATTTTTGTTTTGTTTTCTGTTTTGAATAAATAATTGAATTTGCGGAAATTAATATTTAATACTTTTTTTCATTTACTGCTTTATTTCAGAGATTTTTACTTTTGAACTTTTTTTTTCCAAGTGAGCGATTTTGGCTTGGAGCCGCTGTATGTAGTATATATGTACATACAAATATGAAATTTATTATTTTAGAAAAAGGTGTTTATTTCCGTTTGCCCACTTTATTTTAGTTTTTCTCTACAGTCAACGTTTCCCTAGTCCGGACATAGCCGATGTTCGAGAATCTATTTTATTGTGATGTATTATGTAATATCTGCCAATTGTTTGTATCTATAAGTTATATTCCACTGCTTTTTGTTGTTAAAATCTTTGTTGTATTATATTGAAATCTGTTAAAATTAGGTTATACTCAGGCCAACATCGCGCCATCGGCAAGATCAGCCCACGATCTCGCTCCGTGTTCACATTCTCTTACACACACACACACACACACTGATGACAACATTGAATGTGTTAAATCATCACTCTTGATGGCAGCTGATGGTTGACCAAGGATGTACTCGACACTTGTAGTTTGTTCGTGCAAGACACCAGTTCGGTCAGTGAACGATTAATAACGATTATATTATTATTATTAATAAACGATTTGTTTGGGATACCCGCTGTTTTCTTTTTTTTACCTTGCTTTCTTGGTCGTCGAAGTTCGTCGAATCCCTAACAGCCGAAATTGTATGTGTCCCGACTAGGATGTATTGTACTAATAATAATCGAACCCCTATAGTTAGAGTTGTAGAGCCTAAGGCCGAGTTTGATGTCTAAATGTAGTCAAACTGGTGACCATGTTGGACGCATGGTCGGCGTTTTTACTAGTCTATAGGATTAGCCGTTTTATATTTTTTGAGTTATCCACGACAATATACATTTCCACAACTGTCGCAAATTTCTTAAAAGCATTTCTGTGTTGAATCCACACTCAACACCAAAAACGTTTTCGAAATCGCCCCCAAAAAAATGGCCTGTCAATTTGGTTCTGTCGACCTCGTCCCATCAATTCAACTGGTTTCGGAGTTTATTTTTCAATAAAAGGAAAGATTTATTGGAAATCTTTCAGCTCATGTATCGAATGTGTTTTTTTGGGAGTTTCCATGGGATGAGAACTTTACTTATACTTATATTGAGAAAGAACCTTTGATAGTCATAAATTCCCATTAATCTCACGAAAATGAGACAGATGCCTAAAAAATAAATAGCTGGCCTTATACCCCCGACGCTATTATAATAAAAATCGGATACGGATTCCCAAATTGGCGACGAAGAAACCTGGTAATTCATTAGGTTTGTAAATAGACCCGCACACCATTACCATAATCTTGTTAATTACATCTGGTCAGATACGAGTGTAAACACAAATACAAAGTTCAATCTCAGGTGTTAATTTTTCAATCGTCATTCCTACTTGCTTCGCATTCATCTGTCAGAGCCATTTCACATTCGATTTAATCTTTGAACTGAAGAGAAAGGAATTTGTCTTCGCCTGGTTGTCTCTCACTCAGATGGATGCACTTAAGCCAATTTATTTAACTGGCAAGAAATCAAAAATGTGTAAATAATCAAAGCATGTTCATCATGCGGATTTTCTTTGTTGCTGCTTTGTATCTCGTGCAAGATTCACAGGTGACTTCTCTTCTTTTTTTTCCTGTGTTTTCTATCTAATGACCGGACTATGGCATTGTCTGATTTCGTGACTTAGAAGATCACAAATTAAGAGTATGTGACGATAAAGATCCCGGTATCTCGTGTGTGGGTACAAATTATCTTTTTTTCTTTCAAGCCTTAACAGGTGACGTAAAGTCGACCCTACGGTAAGAGCTGGCTTGCTCAATTAAGTTACTGGATGTTTTTTTTGTTCTAGCCTCTTTCACATGAGGAAACAGTAACTGCGAATAAGTAGTCTAAACAACTTCCTAAAATTAATGATAAAAGAAATCGTTTGACCTTCTTCCACTCGGTCGCTATACTGAACTATCGCCCAACCAAAGGCTGCTGAAACTGAAAGCATTGAAGGTAACTCACACAATTTTTACAAGAATGGATTTCGTGAACTTGTCAAATGTTGGAAGAAATTATGGCCACAAACTTTTGGATTCATTCAATGTTGATGTCCAACGCCTTGTTCATAGCAGGCGTACATCTATTTTCACAGGTATTTTTGTAAATGCTTCATGAATTGTATTGCCGCGCCGACTGTAACGTTTAATAGGTTTGAATAATTTTTTAAAGACACCTTCAGTATGGTTCAGTAGATAGTGTGTTAACCTTTGATGCTAATGACACGGGGTTGAAATCTTAATAACAGATTACAGACAAAATCCCCTTTCTTGTAGCAAAGACTTCTTCAAAAATTTACTTTTTATACAAAAGCCGAATATACCGCCGAAAAATATTTGGAAGCCTCTATGCCATGAGCCCCAAGTGTAAACGATTGCCGAAGATTCGGCCTGTTGGGAAATTGGAAATAACCGTGATAAAGCCATAAATGATATCTGTCGTCCAGCTCGTGTATGAACTTGTAGAGGGCGATCGCCACTTACCTGTATGATCAACAGACGTTGACTGTGACCTGCAGTTGCTTACTGTTAAAAGGGACCCAGTTGCACATTGCAGCAAACAAGGCTGGTAACCGGTTCGCGACAACGTTGGGCCACATAAAGCAGCTCTAACTAGTAAGTTGGCTAAATAGTGCAATTTTTTTATCTGATGTAGAAAAATAAGGTACTCTATTTGTATTTTTATAAATTACCAATGAATCTCCCTTCTATAGATGGTCCAACTTCCTAGGGATATCTATTTTCTCAGTTTTTACACAAATTCAAGCTCAACAAAGCTCCAAAGCGTCGGAATATGCCACATGCTTGACAGACTTCATTTGAAATATACAGGGTGTCCCACGAGCAGTGTGCCAAAAAGCTAGAGCGTGTAGGTCTGGTCAAGACAAGAAAAAAATCTTACGGGAGGGGGGGGGTCTATTCCCCCCGTTTAGCCGGGTGGGGCAATTTTCTAAAAAATTTACTTAATTTGGAAAAAAAAATTATTAAAAATTAACAGTTACATCCATAATGCCGTGATATACTTTTTTGTAAAGCCAGAAACCTCTTCTTTCATTTTGTTTTTAAACGCAGCTGTTTTAACGAATAGTTTTTGAGAAATTAATTTTGAAACTCAAAACTTTGAAAAAAAAATTAAAAAAAAATTTTTTGAACTATTTTTTTTTTCAAAATTGTGTGTAATTAAGTACTATTTTCTTTTTCAAAACTCAATTCTCTTATTAGTTTTTAGTTAAAAACAGAAAACCGCATGCAAAAATGTCTTGTAGTTTTTGAGAAATTAAAAAAAAACCCGAACCATTTTTTTCTAAGAAAAACCTTTTTTGGTTTTAACGCGGCTGGACTTGTAGGCAAATTAATGTATGAAACCTTGACCTCTTTTTTATTATTTTTAAAAAAAATCGGAGTTTTATGAGGATACAATAAAGTGACACAGTATTGGAATAACCCTGGATTAATCCTTTTTTTTCATTGATAACGCCTGAAAACTGACCTGCCAATTTCGTCTGGGTCCGCCCGCCGCCGATGGGTTCTACCCGGTAGGACCTTAAGAAAATAAAACCGCAATCTTTATTGAAAAACAAAATATTTGCAACCCAAATGTAAATAAAAGGCATCGCATTTTTAATAAAAAAACATTTCCAAATTGGATGTTAACTCATCAACTCATTACGATGTCAAACTCATACTCTCGAGAAGAATTAACGGACACGCACTTCTGCTACGGTTTAGCTAATGGTCGAGATCGTGAAGCCGAAAGACTCTACACTGAAAGATATCCCAATCAGAGGTGTCCGAGTCGTAGCATGTTTTCAAGAATCCACCGACGTTTGCGAGAGCATGGAGAGCTAGAGCATCGAAGAAGCGAAAGATCAGTTACAGATGGATCAGGAATCTTAGATGAAAGAATTTTGTATTTGGTCCGACGTAATCCCTCCCTTAGTACAAGGAGGACAGCTATTATGCTTGGAGTGCCCAAATCTAGAGTATGGAGAGTGATTTATACCGAAAACTTACACCGTACCATTTTAGGCCAAACCAAAAAAAAAGGTTTTTCTTAGAAAAAAATGGTTCGGGTTTTTTTTTTAATTTCTCAAAAACTGGAACACATTTTTGCATCCGGTTTTCTGTTTTTAACTAAAAACTAATAAGAGAATTGAATTTTTGAAAAAAAAATAGTACTTAATTACATACAATTTTGAAAAAAAATAGTTCAAAATTTTTTTTTAATTTTTTTTTTTCAAAATTTTGAGTTTGAAAATTATTTTCTCAAAAACTATTCCTTAAAACAGCTTCGTTTAAAAACAAGATGAAAGAAGAGGTTTCTGGCTTTACAAAAAAGTATATCATGGCATTGTGGATGTAACTGTTGATTTTTAATATTTTTTTTTCCAAATTAAGTCAATTTTTTAGAAAATTGCCCCTCCCGGCTAAACGGGGGGGAATAGACCCCGCCCACCCATACGATTTTTTTCTTGTCTTAACCAGACCTACACGCTCTAGCTTTTTGGCACACTGCTCGTGGGACACCCTGTAGTATTCAAACTGTTAATCTGGTGGCTCCCGCCATCGAGAGATGGAGCGTAGATGCACTCTCACTGAAAATCGATGTTCATTCATGAAAATCACAAACGCTAATGAAAAATGTTTTGAAGTTGAATGCCAAGCGCTCACATTACAAGTTCATCAAGCAATAAATTTAAAACTGCTTGACAACCACCAGATGGTCAGCCAAATAATCCTCTTATATCCCTTGTAGAAAGCTTGCATCGGCTTTCAATTTACCATGTTAAGCGGTTAATTGCTTATCCTAAAGGAAACTCGATTAATGACTCTCGTTTGAATTAGGTCAGTAAAACTAATGACAACGTTTTCCCTTTCAAGGTGTTTTATAGGTTTAGTGAGAGTTGTCCTTGTTCAAAACTAGGTTATGATTCAGAAATTCTACTTACCTCCCCATATTTTCATGTGTGCTAATGCTTCTGGTCATTAGTCATTGATGATAGGATCATCACTGTAACCCAACCAACGAAAGAAGTCGCACAATCGCGCCTACAAGAGTAAACAAAACAGGTCGGCCACTGACTTCTCCATGGTGATCCTTGTATGTAATTAAATACATAAAGCGTGTGTGTTCACTTATCACTTATCAATTAAATCCTTTTATTATGTAATAAGGTGTCCAATAAGGTGCTGTTTCAGCAGTTTAGTTGAGGTTACTTTCTAAATCAATTAACTGAAAATACCACTGTAATTCTTACAATTCGAGGAAAAAAGAAAACGGGCTACCATCATTATTATCACTATTATTACAAGATGATTTCTTTTGCTGTTTGGTTTTTCTGTGTTCCATTTTTGACAGCTCACGCGTGATTCGTGAGATATGTCTTAGTCAAACATGCTCAGTTAGCATTGCCAATCATCATGGACAGACTTACAGCGAAAATACTTACAAATTATTGAATTTAATTAACAAATTGAAAAATGCTTTTCCCGCACTTCGGGCATTTGATATCGTCATAGTCAACTGGTGCAAGAACTGAACCCGAACGACCTTTCACAGTGTCAAATGTTCGGTGAGTGAACCTTCGAAAAAATAAAAAATAGAGGCAGGTGCGCTTGTGGATTCACTGTTAAATCCATAAATACCCATGGACCCAAGCTCACGTTCTCTTTTTGGAGGGATCAGAAGGCCTACTCTGACCTGCTTAAACCGAATGATACTACCATTATAGGTCGCTCCTGTCTACAGTTAATGCGCTTGAGTCGTTTTTTTTTTGTTTTTTGGCATGCACGATTCACAGAGCCTCCGCAGTTTCCTCCTGCTTCTACTGCTCTTATTACCTCTGCTTCTTTTCTTGTAGTTTCTACTCTCCTCAACACTGTCTGCACATTCTTGGTTAGTGGGCAGATAATCAGCCAGTATTCCTCCGACTCTACCACTCGCTGAATTATATTTGCTGGCCCTGGTATAGTACCCCTCCAATCTGCGAAGTGTCTACATTCGAAAATCATGTGCCTCACGTCTTCCTCTTGGTTTGAACAGTCTGAACAAAGAGGAGAAATATCGTGTCCGAATCGATATACATACGTAGCTGTATACTGCAGTCACCGTGGCCAAAGAGGAATTGCGTGAGATGGTAGTTGCAGTTTCCTTGTGTTCGATTTAACCATATATCGATTGATGGAATCAGGGTATGAGTCCATCTTCCTTTGTGGTGTTATCCCACCGAGATTGCCATTGGGCCATTGAGCGTGACCATTCTTCCTCCTTGATTTTTCTTACCCCCCGGCTTCGGTTGGCCTTGACGGTTTTCACCGATAGATCCTTTTCATCTCCTCGGAGAGAATATCAATGGGGATCATCCCAGAAATGACAAATGCGAAATCGTCCGGTATCCCCTTATTGTCCTCAGGACACAGAGCTTGTATAACGATGATAGATTTCAGCAAATTTCCTTCCTCTTAATTGCTTTAGTCCAGACTGGTTGCAACATACAGCAGGGCTGAGCTCACCACTTTACTCAGCAGATTCCTCTTAGCATGTCCCAGCCCACCAACGTTTGGCAGTATTCTGGAGAGTGCCATTTGCAGTGCAGAACTCCGTCATTCATTAGGTTCCAAATGAGGGGGCCCAGCACCGATCCCTGAGGAACCCGGGCGGAGATGTCATAATATTTGATCCATTCTTCCGTGCAGTTGCTAAGGTGGTAAGGTGTTTCCATTCTTGCTAGCGATCTCGAGGGAAAGGGTCTAATCGGCAGAATTAAACGCGTTTTTGAATTGCATCGACAGTAGACCGTGCGTATCTGGCCCATGGGTTGATATCGGCTTCGTCGCAAATACGTTCAAAGCATTTTGCCTTTCTTCCTTTGATTGCCCTTGCTAACTCCTCATCCGTTTAAAGGTATTAAGGTGTTGTTGGAAACCAACTCTTCCTCTTGACCTTTGGACTTTACGTTCAACCTGCAAGCACTTTGCTCTGAGTGTTTTTACTTCGTCATTCTACTAGTTGCATGGAACGCCTTTCCGGATTACTGTTTTCCTTGGCATTGCCGCGTCGCAGGCTGTGGTGATACTTTGTGCTTGAGTCATGTGTTGAAGAATAAACGGCCCGAGAGACACAACAAAGTTATTTTGCAGCACGACACTGTTCGCCCCACCCCCCGCAGCTATGTAAATATATATAATTGTCTCAACACCTCAACAGCATAGCTTTTCTCATATAGATTACTAATGAAGGCCTATCAATAGCCTTAGATAGCCACCAGCTTAAGACACATTCATATGTATGTCCATATACGTTGACTCTGGTCGTATTTAAGTATTTAAATTATCATATTTAAGTAAGTTTCGCAAGCTAAGGCACTTTGTCAGTACCACCACAAATACAGGCTTTGGTTCAGATTGTTCCTTTAATGGACTACGGAGAAATGGTTTATTGTAATCACGATACCCGCCCTCAGAAGAAACAACAACGATGCACATATCTATATGGAGATTGAGATCAGAACTAAAATCCAAGTACACATGTGACCGCTTTCACCAGCCTATCTTTCCATCAGCTCTATCTTCTATTCAAATTTTTTTAGCACATCTCTATTAATTTGCTTTAGCAGAATTCCAAATAAGCAACAGATGACACCTTCAACCTACCAATTAATGACATTTTTTTTTTCTCATGTTTAAATGAAAGCAAACCTATCACGAAGGCCGTTGCCCTGATTACAACAAGCAGCTTTTATCTCAATCTCGATTCTTTCACAATCTCGTTGTTCATTTTGTGTTCACAACTGAGGAAAAATATAGGCCAAACGTGCTCAATTGCATGAGACTATCCGATGGTGTCTGCATAAAATCTGATGACCGCCCAAAAACATATTGAGATGGCATCCGAACTGATAAAGTCCTTGAACCGATAAACTTTAGCAACTTGGTCGTCCTCTTCCATCGGTGTGACAATCTATGAGGGCGTGATTTATTATTTCTTCTTAGGATATAGAACCGAAATTGAGTTGAAAACGGTTTTTTGTCCCAAAGTAGACACTTCACGATGAGCCTTCATTAGCCCGTGCACATGCCCATTAATCATTCTGTGCCCACTTGAGTGCGTTTTCATAATTAGGGCCCTCCAATACGACTTTGCGCTTGGACGTCGGCCAAATACCATTGGAGCTTTTCTGCGTCAACAATAAATTCGCCAAATGTTTTTTTCAAGTTGTTTTCTTGCTTTTGGTTAAAAATTCTATTTATAAATGGCACTTCTGAAGAGCATCGTTTAGTCAGGCCACGTATGGCCATTTCTATGATTTCTTCTTGATTTTGCAAATTGATGTAAACAAAGTTTTTTTTCTTAAGATTTCTATTTTTCTTGTTTTTGTTTGATAGGCGACCAACAAATCTGTCGGTGGTATGGACAAGGCGTTCGAGACGAGTTGCATCGGCACCGCTGCCTTGGGAACCGGACATGATGAATCCGCTGACAGGTCACATATCCTGGCCGGTGCCTGATAATCATACTATTTCAGTGACGCTCTTTAAAGATCCACGGACGCATGAGCTGGAAGACAAGGACTGGACGTTCATTATTGAAGATGTAAGTATGGCTATGTGTCTAGACGTTTTAAAAAATGTTGTGCCTTTCAAAATTGTTTTAATTACATATTATTATTCACATTCATTTTGGCTTTTTTTCCATTACCTGCAATCTTTACGGAAATCAATTTTTGAGACAGCATTCAGCTCACACCGATTCGAATCGGATTATCTAGAAGGCATGTTTGGTCTGAGTATACGAGTACAGAGTGTTGTTTTTAGGGAAATATTTACAATGAAGTGTGGGTAGATGCATTATCGTAGTACCGTTCCGGTGGGTTTTCGGATTGCTGGTGCGAGATTTGTTCGAAAATAAGTTGACATTTTTGCATTTTGCGAGTTGGGTGCATTCGATTTTCGAGTCTACGTTCAACAAAAAAAAAATTTATAAGTGGTGCAGTCACATAAGGTCGAGAAGACGTTAATGACGATGCCCGCCCTGGACTCGCCAGCACGTCAACAACAGACGAAAGAGTTAAAAAAATAAGAAAATTGTTATGGAGAATCATCGAATCGCTATCGAAGATACCTTAATCATGCTTCAGAAATCGATTGCGCCCCAGTGATTTTTTTTTCTTTTCCTAAAATTGAAAAAAGCTTAAATTGAAATGAAAACCGCATGGTAGGAAGAACTCAAGGCTATACCGAAAAGCCATATCATGGGTGCTTCGAGGATTAGAAAAAGCGCGGGGTGATTACTTTGAAGGGGACAAAATAGTTCTTCATGAACAAATCAGTATTTTTCGAGAAAAATTAAAAGTCCCTTATCTTTTGAACAGACATAGTCTTTTTTAATTATTGTTTAAGCTTGTGACAGGAAGTACTGATGCATTATGTCATGACATGAACTTCACATTCCACCACACTCCCGGGCTTCTTTTAATCTTGGCGACCCGGAATAGACTCTCCATTTGGAAGTTTAGGCCGTCGAGGGCACTTGTTTTCGAAAGCGTCCTCGTAGTGTTAGTCGAATATCATTACTTTACTTTAATACCCTTTTGAACTGCACTTTTGAAGAAAAATTTAATGTAATTTTTTGAACGCATCTCGTAGTCGTATTTCAGAATTTCCAAATGATTTTGACTCTGTTTTCCACACGCCGTGCTTAATTATTCAATAGATCTTAATAATAGAGGACATTGATGACTAATAGGGCTACTATTCCTTACAAACCGACATATGTAATTCAACTATTTATATGAAGCTCTGGTTCTTCTGATGATGAGGGCAGCAAATCTGCTTTCACTAAGTCACATCCTAGCGTTCGTATATGTATCTTACTTACTCAAATCATTCTGCAGTTCGGTGTGAACGTAGGCTTTAATCTACGATGCTTTTCAGCCGGCATGATCTTTAGCCGGCTACTTTCAAGACCGCACTTGCGGCCGGTGCGGTCGTCTCCGCAAAATTTTCGCTCGAATCACCCAAGGACCGCTTCATTCACTTTCGATAATGCCCAAGTTTTAGCTGCCGTAGAAAAGAACCAGGATGATTAAAAATTGTAAAGAGTTATCTTGGTTTTTCGATAAAGGACTCCATTCCTTGATTGCCTTTCAAGGCATCTGAGCTCAGCGCTGTTCTCGTAGCCCCTTGTTCGGTTCAAGACGTCTGTGTTGAGAGCTTTTTTTATTGACAGTATATATTTGGCTTTAACCTTATTTAACCGCTTCAATGATCTCAAACGATTCATTGGCGTCTCACTGTGCTCGTTCAATCACTTAAAATTCAGGGAAATCTGTTGGATAATCTCAGAACATGAATTTTTAAAGGTAAGAATGGTGTAGGATCTTGCCTTAATACGAATATTTGATATATGTTATCATGGATTTTTTGACGAAAATAAAATTAAATTGTGACGCAAATGTCCTCTAAAGCCGGAAACAAAGCCGCATCTGTTATTGTCTTTGTCATCAGCTGCGAAATCGCTGCTGGCTTTTAGAAAACTAATGAGTCACAAAAGCCCAACAAGTCAGTTTGACTATGCTTCTTTATTGCGCATCTACTTTCTTGCAATTGCGACCAAAACACATTCTCTAGGTTTTCAAATAGAGCGTTACATCATCTGAAGTCGTTCCATTTCCCACTAGAGATTTAATCCACCAAGCAGTTTAAATTACACTCTCATATTTCGGTAGGTTACGCACACTTCTTGCGGATTGCTACCCAATTTGGCTGGACTTAGTTGTTTTGAAATATCGAACCACTTGTGCTCGCTCCACAGTCATTAGTTTTAACGCCCACATTGGCAAGTTTCTACAACCAATTTGCTTTAGAGCCAAACGTTCCATTGGTGTAATAACTGCCGAGTCCTTGGAGAAAGGGATTTACATGAAAACTACGAACGAAGGTCGTTTCGAAACACCGGCGCCTGTCTATGATATAGAAGAGCTGTATCCGCATCAACCGTGTTCCCTCACGTGGCGAATTAACTTAATTTCATTTCCCCTTCTTAAAAGGAAGAAACAATCCCTAAACGAATTCGTGGCAAGTCATGGAGGCTGCAAGTTAAATAAAGCTCATTGAGTTATTGTCACTTGAGTTCCAGGAGAAAAAATGGAAGCCGAGGGAATGGAGTGGTATGCTCTGGAAGTCGAGTATTATTCATCGGAGCACTTGAAAACCATTTATATGCCTCGCTGATTTCTCATTGCGGGAAAGTGCTTTTTTTGTAATCATTTTCGGGAAAAGATGACATTGTCGTCGTCGGTGGCTGTGTCATTGGGTGCCTGCTCCGGCAGCCCTAATTCAATTTTAATGTACCCACACTGGGTGTTGTTATGAGCGGGAAGCAGTCATCACCATTTGCCTGAATGCCCTCGCATGAGAACGCATGAAGTGTGTTCGAAATGCGGTCTCGTAGTGCGACATTTTAGGGATGCCAATGCGACACTTAAAAGCATTGGAAGAAGTGCCGGGAACGTTTTGTGAATAGAATAGCATCATAACCTGACAATGATGTCGCGGACTATTGACATCACCATCGCCATTACCACCATCAACATCATCATTATCATCATTGTCACTGAATTGCTTTCGGCTAGACGTGGGGGTTTGAGTACAATGAAATGGATGCGGAGAGGAGACATAACGAAGTCACGAATCAAGCTCCTGCGTAATTGTTTTTAATAAATTGGAATAAATAAATTAGAGAATTCATGCTTTAAGCATCAACACTATGTAGTGTTGTATATCGTCGGAATCAACAGAAATTCGAATTGGTGTCGATGGCTTGCGTCTGGTAGTTTTGTTGTTTGTTCACAAACGCGCCCGAAAGGCGATGCGACGCAATAAGAATAGTGTGTGACAATGATGGAGATTAGGTTGAAAAGTAAGTCGTAGTCGTTGGTGGCATTGTTACGTGCTCTCATGTTTTTAGAAAAGATGAATGAACTTTTTTGAAAATCGGGCACCACTTTGACCTACTAATCGGACTGATAAGCAATAACGATGCTAATGGAAAACAAACTAAAAATCGCTGACATTGCAAATTGAATGCGGCAAAAGAAAATTAAACTGTTTTGAGATGCGATGTAGCGAAGTCAAAATAAGTAATCAAATGCCCCTATTATAACTTCTACTTACATATTGTACATACATATGTACATATATCCCTTGAATACAAGTTTAAATGTAACGAAATGAAATATGTTGCTAGTCTCATAGAATCGTTCGTCTACGTTTCCTAGGGGCAGACCCAAGCACATTTTTTCTTTAATCTTATTAAAGGGTGAGCTGTGCCATTATTCTTCTTCTTTTGCGATGGCGCTACAGTCCGATGTGAACCTAGACCTCAACCAACAAGCGTCTCCAGGTGGCACTATCTTTTGCCAGTTGTTTCCAGTACCGCACTTCCAGTTGGTTAATGGTCCATTCCATCTGTGTGCGCCACCTTAAATTCGGTCGCCCTCTGCTGCGTCGTCTCTCATGGTTGGATTCGAAGTCTCTTCGAGCCGGAGCTGTGCTGTCCAATCGCTCTACAAAAACTGTGCAACAACACCAGTTGTGAATGAGAGATGATTAAAAAATGCTGACGAAGGCATAACACTCGCAGTATAAGATCACTTCAAAAACTCATACTCTGTGTGTGCATTTCCAATATAACATCTTAATGTGGCATGGAATAAAATTACTGTAAAACTACAAGCAACGCGGCAAATTCAGTCGAATCTCTCGAATCTCAAGACAACCACCCCCGGAGAGTAGTGAACGAACATCTTCGACACAAACTATCTGCACCCCGTCCAGGTTGTGTGACAAAGATCATAAGAGTGTAACTCTTGAACCTGCACGAATTATAAAAACAAAAAAAAAAAAACAACCTAGCCATCTTAGACGTTGGATCCGGAGACGTCGTACTAGGCCGATGTCGCTGTACAGCCCAAACAGTTCGTCGTTGTAAATTCTCCTCCACTCTCCGTTAAATAAACGGGACCATAAATTGAACGCAGAATATTCCTCTCGAAGCTACCAAGAGCATCTTCGGCCGTTTTCGTCAAGGTTCAGGCTTCTGCGCCGTAAAGAAGGACCGGGATGACCAGTGATTAATATAGTGCTACCTTATTTTTTCGAGAGGACTCTTGAGCCCAAAAAGCAGCGGTTGGCAAGAGTAATTCTGCGTTTGATATCAGCGCTGGTGTTGTTTCACTGGTCACTAATAAGCCAAGGTAGACGAAGTCCTTGATCACTTCAAATTGTAGCCGTCAATCGTGACGTTCTGGCCAAGGCGTCGGTGTTGTGTGTCTTTTTTGGATGACAGCATATATTTAGTTTTACCCTTGTTCACCGAAAGAGCCTTTAGCCACTTCTGCTTCATTGCTTTTGAACACTTCATTGACGTCTCACTGTGCTCGCCCAATTACGTCAATGTCAGCCGCGTACGCAAGCAATTGCGCAAACTTAAATAGATCGTACCTCTTGTATTGGCCAGTGAGTCTCGTATGATCTTTTAAAGTACAATGTTTACATTGCCTAAATCCTTTTTTAATATCGGTGCCATGCAATGCAAATCTTGCACAGAATTCTGTGTTCACTTTCATCCTATTCGGAAGTTATAAAACAAACTTAGTTTTGACGTCTAATACTGGTATATAAAGAGAGGTACCTTAATTCCGTTTAAAGGCGTGTTAGCATGATAGTATGAAAATAGGAGAATTTTTCGAGAAGTGACAAGATTTGGGACTTGACACATAGAACAAGTCAACAACTCTTAAATCTGTTCTAGACTTTGTACCGAATCACACAATCAAGACGATCACTTGGTTTTTTTTTTTTGAAACTAATGACAATAAATGGTTTCGAAGGTTTCGAATTGTTATAGGCATGGTGAATTCAGCGTTGAACATACGCCTCGCTCTGGAAAACTAAAAGGTTGGTAGTTGTTTAGCAAGCAGTTTCTGTACAATTAAAATCCATGGGAAGGATTCAGAAGCAAGGCAATTGGGTTCCTCATGAATTAAAACCGAGAGATGTTTAAAAGCGATTCTTCTCTTACGAACAGCTGATTAAAAGTCAAAAAGAAAGGTTTTTTCACATCGGATTATGATTGGGGGTGAGAAATGGATATTCTCCCAATAAGAAAAAATCACTACGCTATGGGTGGTGAATCTTTACCATAGATCTCGCCATCAACAACATAGAAAAATTTGAGTTCGAAGGTTATGGTGTGCTTCTGGTGTGTACTATCAGCCGCTATAGCCTGACGAATCTATTACGGACAATCGGTATAGACTACAACTGAATCATTTGAGCGGTGCATTATGAGAAAAACGGCCGGAATACGAACGAAGACATAGTAACATTATTTTTTGCACGACAACACTCGAGCTCATAAAAAAAAAATTAGAAGACGTTCAAGTGGGACATTCTATCGCATCCACCGTATTCTCCGGACCTTGCCCCTTCCGATTACTGGTTATTCCGACAGATGCAGCACAATTTGGCAGGTCGCCGGTTTACTTCTTTCACGGAAATCGAAAATCGGCTCGAAAGTTGGATCGCCTCAAAAGACGAAACATTTTTTCGAGATGGAATTAGAAAATTGCCTGAAAGCTGGGAAAAGGATCAACGATAGGTAATACTTTGATTAATCTGTTCATTCATTTTGTTTTAAAACATTAATTTTTAACAACAAAAAACGAATTTGCTAAGAAATCAGACCTTAGAGCTAGTGGATGTGAGCACTCGGTGGATTGTCAAAGCCCGTCTATAATCTACAATATTAAACTATCAAGAGAGATGGAAATATCTTTATAACATATGCCCTTACGTTTTATTCTTAAATCATTTATAATTATCGTCTAGGGGCTGGGTTTTTCCCGCTTTATCTCTGTAAAATAGTCCAAAGTTTTCTTAGTAATCGTTCTTTTAGTGTATCCGTTAATAATGTTCTTTCTGAAATTAAATACTTTAACGCTGGGCTTCCGCAGGGTTCTGTTCTTAGTCCTGTCTTGTACAATGTGTTTACGTCAGACCTCCCAAATCTCCCCTTTTGCAATATAGCTACTTACGCCGATGACACAGCAGTATTTACATCACATGAATTTTCTCTCGTTCTTGAGACGAATCTTTCCCATGCGTTGGAAATACTGAGTACCTACTTTACAAAGTGGAAAATTAAGATAAATAAGGAAAAAGTTCAAGCTATCTTTTTCACAAGGAAAAGAAAAGCTTGCTATATTCCCTCCAACCCCTTGCGATTAGATAACGTGTCAATCGAATGGAGCTCTCACGTCAAATACCTAGGAATCCATCTTGACTCAAAACTATTATTTAACCAACACATAAAAGAAACGTTAAACAAAATTAACATAAGTATAAGACTATTATATCCATTCATAAACAGAAAATCTCTACTATCACTAGAAAACAAAATAATAATTCATAAATGTATATTTCAATCAATAATTTTATATGGGTGCCAGGTCTGGGGTAACTGCGCAAAGAGTCACCTAGCAAAACTACAAATAGCACAAAATAAACTCCTAGAAATGATGCTAAATCTCCCTTGGCATTTTTCTACAAAAGCCTTGCATAAAAGAGCGAAAGTCGAATTGATCTCTGATAGAATAAATAAACTTAATGAACACTTTAAGGTTCGCTGCGACAACTCCGAAAACCCATTAATAAGAAATTTATTTTCTCAGATTTAATTTTGACAATACTTCCAAGCATATTCAAGAAACCATATTAATACATTAAAAAAAAAAAAAAAAACATGTTCCATTATTTATTTATTTATCGTTTATTTATTTATTTATTTATATTTATTTATTTACTTATTTATTATTTATTCATTGTATTCGTTAATGTATTTATTTATTTATTTGTTTATTTATTTTATTTATTTATTTATTTATTTATTTATTTATTATTTATATATTTATTTATTTATTTATTTGTTTATTTATTTTATTTATTTATTTAACTATTTATTTATCTATTTATCTAGTTATCTATTTACTATTTATTTTTCTTTTTTCAAATGAGGTTTTTTTCAAGAATATGTTTTTCCTCAAACTGTAAGCTTTTTCTTTAAGTACATCTTTGTAAACAAATAAAATGGCAATTTCAGTAGCAAGATACAATTAGGTATCAAATCTCTGTGTTAAATATTGTGCGGTAACTCGGACCATGTAAATTTTAACAAAAATCTGAATAAAATATACATACATAAAGTATTGTTCATCGCTAGTCTCGTTTGTCTATATTTCTGGCAATATACGAATAACGCGTTGGAAAAACTGCACATCTTTTAAGGAAATCCTCATATAGACTCAGTTTTTGAATTCAGCCATGCCACGCGTCACTTATTGTAACAGACAGGAAGGAACCAAATCTGGAGAATATGGCGAGAGCGATAGGACGTCCCGTTACAATGTTTTAATGACCTGGAACATGGGACGAGCATTTTTGTGTTTCAAAAGCGTTTTCTCTTGTCGTTGTTTCGTGCTTTTTGCCTTCAGTGCGGACTCAAATGTATTAGATCTATAGATGTTAGGCTTGACCGTCGATGTTGATGCTCGAACCATTTCTTTCGCTTTGGATTATCGTACTTTTAATCACCCGTCACAATACAATGCAGAAAAACCGTCCTTTCTTGCCGCAGCAATTCGCTCGTGGAAAAGCGCCATTTGGCCTATGAATCCGCAAGTTCTTTCGATGGCATGGCACTCTTTGACATGCATCTTGATCCAGTAAAGCCGCTTATGTTGCGTCTTCAAATTTTTTCACTGCGCTTCTTGTCTTGACTGTATTGAAATTTAAATACTTGTAGCGTTGAAATCATTCACCCTTTGTTGTCTGTACAATCATTTGATCCGCCTCATATTTGATGCCGTTGAAAATTCTTTAATTAATGCTGAGGTGTTTCTGACAGATGCCCAAGCTGACAGTTGTCACATGGGGCAAGCATTTGTTTACCTAATACATTTTGCATAATATTCCACACTAATTTGTGAACGTCGACAAAAGGAGACTCTGCTCCTTCGATGTCAGTTGTTAAAAAGAGGACAGCTGAATTTAAATGTGGGATTAGCCACCTCGAAGATGACCTACTCGTATCTGAAGGACAGCCAAAAACTACAAGTTCACCGGGATGCATCTGAAAAGTGCATGATATCGTGTTGAACGAAATGTGAATGAAGATGAGTGAGATAGCTGAGGCTGTGGATGGATGAAGCATGGATTCCCCACTACTACTTGCCTACTTGCCGGAAAGGTTATTGCCAACGTGTTTTGGGATGCGAAAGGGATCCTGTTAATTGATTACCTTGCAAAAGATTACCAGAAAGGTGCAGGCGAATATTACTCCAATCTTGGCCGGCTGAATGCCAAAAATTCGTGAGAAGAGGCCTGGGTTGAAGAACCATATCAAGATCTCTGTACAGAAGGGCGCATTGGCGGTGGGAAACCTGCGGGATCCCAAATACTATTGTATCCAAATTTCAATCCACTTTATTTAAATTTGGACTGTACATTAAGATATGATATTTTATCGTACATCTTTTATATTACAATCGTAGTTTAATAATCTTAATAAATCAACCAAATTCTTATAGTAAAATATAAAAAACAATAACAAACATATTATAGTAAGCAAGCGTAGTTAACCAGATTAGAAATTACCAATACTAATAGGAATAGAAAAGGTAAAAGAAAAAAGAAGAATAAGATAGAGAAAAAGGATTAGGTATATACATATGTACATGTGTAGAGGAGGAAAGAAGAGGAAGCGTATGAGTGGGTATGAATTTTGAAGAGAGAAGTGTTGAAGAATTGCACTTTTAAAGTTTGCAGTATTTGAAATACCTGTGATGTGTAAGGGTAGAGAATTCCATGAAGTAATGGTGTGAACAAAAAACAGACGACGGGAATTCAAATAATTATATCGTGGTAAAATTATGTTTAATGTTCTCTGAGAGCGAGAGAATATAATTGTATTAAAAACATATGGTAGACATTTACTGTAGATGATATTGTGCAGGAATATAAAGTTACGGACTAGGTATAGCTGTAAAGTACAGCCCAATAAGCTCCTGGAGTAAGCAGAGAGGTGATGGTGTAAATTTGTTTTTTTTTTTTTTTGGATTCATGCAGGTTCAAGAGTGTACGCTCTTATGGTGTTTGTCACACAACCTGGACGGGGTCAGATGATTTGTGTCGAAGTTCACTACTCTCCGGGGGTGGTTGTCCTGGATGGGATTTTTTGAGAGATTCGACTGAATTTGTCGCGTTGGTTGTAGTTATGTAAGGTATTATGTATATTGGAAATGCACACACCGAGTATAAATTTTGAAATGGTCTTATGCTGCGAGTGTTATGCCTTCGTCAGAATTTTTTGATCATCTCTCATTCACAACTGATGTTGTTGCACAATTTTTCCGTATAGAAATTGTTCTTGGCTATGGATAGACTTGAACTACAGACTTTCCGCTCAACAGTCAGTGATGATTATCATTGCACCACAAACACCCCCGTGGTGTACTTACCTCACTCACATCGAAGATTGTAATAAACTCCGATTTGTATAAAGCTCATATCTGGTCTGGTGCCCCTAAGACCTCACTGCATCTACTAGATAGAATAGAACAGCGAGCGATAAAACTTATAGGAGACAGTAATATCGCAAAGTCAATTGACTCGCTCGAACACCGACGTAATGTGTCTTCCTTGTCACTGTTTTATCGCTATTTTAACAACCGTTGCTCAAATGAGTAAGCCAATTGCATTCCTCACCTCTATGAATTCACCCGCAATACTCGTCTTGCCAGGAATGCTCATCAGTTCACCCTTAAGCCTGCTTTCGGACGTTCAGTTAAGTTCAGAGATTCGTTTTTCAGTCGCACAACACGATTATGGAATGCTCTTCCCAGCCCAATATTTCCTACTCACTACAATCCACAGACATTTAGGACCAATGTGCACAGGTACCTCCTCTACCTTTCTCCTTCTATACCTTGGCCCATGCTGTGTCTTTATTCCGGACACTAAGGAAGTTTGCGGAGACATCCACAAATACGACCAATGACAAGGTTTATGTGGTTGTAGCAAGATAAATTATGATTTATAATAAAACCAATACTTGTTACGGAGTTAACAAGCCTGAGTTTGCAGTTTGACAACCATTACTCAGGTACGGGACTTAGATCAAACAGACTGTTTGAAACCGGAATGACCAAAGATTTTGACGGATTTAATAGTGATTCATTTACCACTGACCAATTGAAAATTGGATCTAAATCTTCGTTTAATCGGGAAACAAGCTCAGAGATTTCTTTCAAAACTGAAGCTGGACATCGTCCGCATACAGGTGTATAGAAACACGAATACACACCGACTCAAGTCATTTATAAACATACAAAATAATATTGGTCCAAGAATTGATCCTTGTGATACCCCTTCCCTAGCAGGTCTTGGCGCGGACGACAAACTACCGTTAAAAACTATTTGTATTTTATTACTTAGAAAACTGACAATAAGTTTTAAAGGTCTCACTCTAAAGTCAAAGAGATGTTGAAGTTTCCAGCCAAGGCCTTAGAGAAATCAAGCAAGAGGAGTGTAACATAATCTTTGTCAAAGTGAAGTCTTATGTCCTCCAGCGTTTTGATCATAGCTGGGAGCAGCTGTGATTAGCACGAAATCCGGATTGGAAATTAATTGTTTTATAATTAGTTTCTCAAAGAACTTTGACAAACATGGTAAAATGCTGGTAGGTCTGTAGTCACTTTCTGAAATAGCACTAGGCTTTTTGGCAATAGGAACACATCTTTCAATTTTTCATAAGTTAGGATGGGTTGAAGTAGTAATGCAATAGTTAGTAACGTGAATTAGGTGACCAATGAATTCGGGTAGAATTAGTTTGACTAAGCGGATAGGTACCCCATCTTCCCCAATAGATTTTGAGCTGATGTTGGCAACACAATTGAGATCATCGTTTTCAGTTAGATACTATTTCGAAATCAGGCAGTACAGGTTTCGAATCGGAAAAATCAAAACTCTTTGTAAAGGGTCCGCCATCTAACGTTTTTTTTTTCAAGTAGTGCTTATTTCGTGAATGGTAACACTTAGCTCATGTCTGATTTGACAGATAATTAGTTTTATCCTTCCGCTGAACGAATATGGTTGTGTATACGCTTGAACAACGCTGGGAAATATTGCGACATTACTTTGAAAATCATGGTAATGTTGCAGAATGTGTGCGAAAATTGCGTACGGATTTTGGAAGAAGAGAAGCACCGTCAGCTCCGTATGTAAACAAGCAAAATTGTCGCATTTGGGGCACAGAAAACCCGCACGCATACATTGAAAAGCCGGTGCACCAAAACGAGCCACTGTTTGGTGCGGATTTTGGTCCAGAGGCATAATTGGGCCATTTTTCTTCGAAAATGAGCAAGGGGTGGCCGTTACAATCAATGGCGATCGTTATCGGGCCATGTTGAACGAATTTTTGTTCACAAAAATTGAAGAGGAGGATATTGGCAACATTTGGTTTCAACAGGACGGCGCTACGTGCCACACAGCCGAAGCTACACTCGATGTTTTGCGCCCTGTTTTTGAAAATCGCATTATCAGCCGCAGAGCTGATGTCGTTTGGCCACCTCGGAACTGCGATTTGACACCGTTGGACTATTATTTGTGGGGTGCCGTCAAAGATAAGTGTTAAGCCGACAAGCCAGAGACAATTGACGCTTTAAAGGACAATATTCGTGAAGCCATTGGTGAAATACAGCTGCACACAATCGATAATGTGCTTAAAAATTGGACCGATTGTGTAGGCTACTGCATGGCCAGCCGAGGCAGCCATTTGATTGAAATTATTTTCCATTATTAACCGGAAGGATCGTACTTTCAAATAAAAAAAGAAATTTGAGAAAATATTCAGTTCTTCTTCTTCTTCTTTTCCTTTTTCCGGCGTTATTATGGTCAGAAGTGTAGGACCATAACCTTCCCACTTAACTGCATTCCTACTGGTCCGCTTGTGGGGTCCGCCGGTTTGACCTCAGAAAGTAGTGGCAGGCTTCCCGGTTTGGGATTACTTCATCGCTGAGGCCAATCAAATGCTGGTGTTTTTGCATTTGTTTGCACCAATTGTTTTTCGGCCTGCCTTTTTTTTTTTTGTGACACGGGCATGCTCCAATTTTTTTTGTTTGATCTTACTCTTACAACACCGGTGGTCTCCAGTCGTGTCAACCCACTGATTTGAATGCACACTTGTGGGGCAGTTTAATGGCAGTATATGTGTCCCTAGGCTCACCTTGGTGTTTTCTAAATTGCCTAGATGTGATTTTTGTTTACCTTTGTTTTAGTCGCCTTTTACGACAAGCGAGAGGTATCGCTGCAGGGATATTCTTAACCCGTCCCTGCACGGAATGAGAAAATATTCAGTAGTTTTTTTTATAGCATTTTCAAAAAAAAAAAAAGTTATTTGGCGGACTCTTTATATAAATATTCATTAAGACTATTTGGATCAAGATTAACCTAAGACAAAAGAAAGGCGCCTGAGACCTGGCGCAGATTAATCCACAGCTTATTGGCAGGCAGCGCTGCACTTAGCTTCGGCGCATAATAGTTATGCACTTCGTAAAACAACAGTTGCATTATTTCGCGCGTGTTTATATGCATTCCATTTAGCATCAGATGGTTCCGATCGTATTGCATGGTGGTGCTTCTGAACATTCATCCGTCTTTATCGCAGGCTGGGATCATTTTTCAGCTGGAAAGCCTAAAAAAAATCTAATTTTGATCTTACAAAATCACCTATTGTGTGAGATTTATTTATGATAGGTGCAATGACCGACAGTTTTTTCCAACTCTAGACTTTCGAGAAGCATTTTTCCGGACAAAGCCTTCGGGTGATGGCAGCGAAATATTAGGTTTAGTAAAACGAAATCCATTGTTTTTGCATGAAATAAAAGATTTTATTTAGTAGCATAGTTGAAATGATTCGATTTAAGTCGTCTTGCTAGGTGACTTGTTGCCCTATTAAAGGTTATTCCATTATGCCTCTCTCATAGAAGCCCTGGTCCCTATTGGCAAAAAATGGGTCAATCGTTTGCCATGAACTGGAACAGGTGGTAATAACTTGTCAGGTCCGGACTATGAAGGCATAAGAATTTCAAAAATCAAGCTACCAGAGTTCTTGCGATCACAATCGATGTGTGTGGCCTGATGTTATCCTTATGAAAAACAATTCCTCTTCTATTGGTCAAAGCTGGCCGCCTCTGGGCGATTGCTTTCCTGAGACGGGACCAAGTGTTGGCAGTCCAGGTTCGCATTTAGAAGTTATGCTGTAGAGGAGCAGCTCAGTAGATTATTTCCTGCCAGTCCCACCAAACACTCAGAAAGACTATCCTGGATTGGCCACCATTTGCGCCGGCTCATCGTGATTCGACCACGACCATTTTCTCTTGAAATTATAATACGTGATCCGCTTTTTATCACCAGTCACCATCCACTTCAGAAATAGCTCGATTTTGATGCGATTCTCCAACGATTCATAAATGAAAATTCGGTCCATGTGGATTTTTTGCGTTAGCTCGTTTACACACATCGAACCAATTTCTTATTCAGACGATCCCAATCGTTTTTTTGTGCAATGCTTCATTTCCGGGCAATCGAAACAGTGCTTATATGACGATCAGACTCGATGATTACCATGATTTTGTTGACATTTTCGATAATTAGTTTCGAGAGCGTGGTGCCGGAACGAAATCGATGAAACCTGTCTGTTACAGTATCAGTACCATAAACACTATTCACATTTTCATGCCCGATAGCACTTATACAACGCAAGATATAGATTACTAAAGCCATCTGTTGCCATATTTACCGTGCTCTTCTTTATATGTTCGGAGAAACATCGGACACTCAATTCTTTTGACGTTTTAAAACATCCAACAGCTCATATGCCTAGCTAATCGGTAGAATCAAGGGATTATTTCATTAGTTCCCGACAGTATCTTCATAATCGCTGTTACATGATATTCCAGGCAAGAAGCCCATCCTTTTATACGTCATAAACGTGAACCTCCTCCTCCAAGTCTCATTACTGCTCTCTCTACATATTTGCTTTTAATGTCAAACTAAACGCTGTTACACTCGACGTTTAAATTCGACGCTTCCACTTGTCCCAACAACATAAAAAAAATCAAACACTTGTCGCGTCTGACGAAGTTGTGTACGTGACTCAAGATGAATTATCTGAGCTTACATTCTCTTCAAACAATGCTGCAGCAGCGACTCAATATTAAAAATAAAGTAACAGCATTGGGATGTACATAATCTACTCGTACCTCATAACCGAGGTGGTTGTTACTTTCATATCGTTTGGCTTGGCATCTGTGTCTTACATAATAATCGCAACTCAAGCAATAATACCTTGCCAACCCAATTGATTGGAACTGAAAAATTGCCGACACCGCTAAGAAGAAGCACCACAGCCTACACTTCTTGGCATCGTTCCAATTTAAACGACGAACAGTTTCGTTTGTTCTTACTTTCCACCACGTAACGAAGAAACATGCTCTTTCTTCAAGTTGTCACGTTCAATATTCCCCGATATCCTTATTCTCGTTTAGCGAATGTTACATCATTCGATTCTCTTCTTCGCGGTTTGTACAACACCCTTCCGTTTGTGCACGATTACTTTGGACGAGACGTCTATCCTGTTAATGTTACGTTTCTATATAGTTCACGACACTAAAGTGTTTCTCAACTTTATTCCAGATCACTCAACTGGGTAAGAAACGTGTTCTAGCCTCGGCTAGCATAAATATGCGCAAATATGCTAGTGTAGAGTCAACGCAACAAAGTTTCACGTTGAGCCTGAAGCCGGTATCACGTAAAATCACCTCCGCCGAACTAGAATTGACAATAAGCTGTGTGTTCCTGCGAGAAGGCAAAGCCACGTAAGTTCTCCTTAAATGTTTCCCATTTTCATTTTGGATTATGAGGATAAACCTATTTTTAGGGATGAGGATATGCAAAGTGTGGTGTCTCTGATGTCTGTGAATAACAATTGTGATGTAGCGCCACTGGATGATCTGGAAGACATTCCAGATTTGGAGAGTTCCGGCGATATATCCGAGCATTTATTCGACTTCACGCAACAACTCGAACAGTTGACGTCAAGTTTAAATGGTTGCATCGACCTGGCGACGCCAATGAGTGGTAAGTTTGATTCTAGTGCATGTAAACATTCTTAATCGTTTTGGTAGTTCCTTCACTGTCAGAAGATCCGACTCCATTGGCCGAAGCGACCCGCCTCAACTTCGAACATAGTATCGAGAAACAAAGTAGTAATGACGATGATACGCAGGAAACTCCAAGTGCTGCAATGTCACCCCCACGAGACTCGGTAACCGATGTTCCTATAACCAAAACAGCGGCTCAACTGCCGCCACCGGCCCAGAATCAGTCACAGTCACTCATAAACTCTATTCAGGATTCCCAGTCATCAATTGTTAAACAGCAACAGAAACCAAAAGTCGCCGAACAACCGAAGAGTAAATCGATTTTCGGTCTTGGTAATCGGTCGGTACCGCCACCGCCATCCGACGATGTCGACCGCAAGCCATCGATATTCAAAGTGGAGAAAGTGAAGAAGGTAGAAATCGATAAAATATCTCTTCCAGTGGCTAAAGTACCAGAAGCACCTGTAATTGAAACAACAAAGCCCAAGGACGATGAGAAGAAGCAAAAAGCACAAAAGGACGAAATCAAGATCAATGTTACCAATGCCAGTGACAAAAAGGAAGGCGAACAGCAATTGAATAACGAAACAGATCAATCTCCTGCAGGCGATTCGGTTCAGGTCAATAATCGAACGGAAATGAAACGTCCCGAGTTGCAACCCTTGAATTTGAAGAAGAACTACGAGAATGGCACTACAGAAACGAACAATCGAGTTGTCGAGAAGATTATACTCAAAGAGAATACACCCGGTCAGGATCTGCTTGAATGGTGCAAGGAGGTGACTAAAGACTATCCGAATGTGAAGGTAACGAATCTGACTACTAGCTGGCGCAATGGCATCGCATTTTGTGCTATCATTCGTCACTTTGAGCCCAATTTGATGTAAGTCATATCTTTTTTCTTCCTAATCGTTGCTTACTTTTGATTTTCTCTAGCGACATGTCGAAGCTCTCAGCACATGACGTCGTTGGTAACTGTCGAACGGCGTTCGACGCAGCCGAATCACTTGGTATTCCTCGTGTAATCGAACCGCGTGATATGAGTCTGCTCGCCGTGCCTGATAAATTGGCCGTCATGACGTATCTCCATCAATTGCGAGCTCATTTCACCGGCAAACAATTGCACATTGAACAAATTGGTATGACCTTGCAATATCATTGATTGCGAATAAAAGTCAATTGAATCTGTACCATTTTATAGGTCCCACATGCGACGAGTCCAGCTATGTCATCGGCGACTACAAATCGGATAATTTGGCAAAGAATCTTCTCAACCTAAGCCATTTGAAAGCGCAACGTAAACAGCAAAATTCATTGGATGATGATAGCGATAGGCCACCACAATCGCCCACATCGAAGAAGGACGTAAAGAACATCATCTATTCCGGTTCAAAGAATCTACTCGGAAAAGTGCTATCACCTGCCAAAGAAAGAAACTCAATCAATGCCTTGCAGCAGAGCAATAACAACTCGTTGTCTGGTGCTGTAAATAACAATTGTACCAGTACACCAATAAGCGGTAAGGACAAGCCACCACTAATGACGCGCCGTGAATTGACAGATCCATTCGGAAGCGACGAGGAGGACGATGTTGCCAAGGAGCAGCAGAATACAGAGGTTAATCAGAAGAGTGGCGATAGTCAGAACGCCGGTGCGAATGTGACGACTCCAGCGCTGGATCCAAACACAGCTAATGTAAGTAATGCAAATTGCTTTTTCTCTAGCTTAGACTACTTTGTATATTTGCTATCCATTTCATTCGAAAATTCGTTCCAGAGCCCCTTAGCGTTTAGAGTTTCATTCCAATACTAATGTTGTTTATTCCATGCTGTATAAAGGACCTTTTTTTACAGAGCCTAACTTACATTCAAGCTTTAAGTCATTTTTGATAAGTTTTGGTTTGATTACTTTGTTAGTCACTCGTGTTTAGGTTTTTGCTCTAGTTTTGTGCGTTTGGTACCTGGGAGGCCTTGGTAACTTAGCTTTCATATATTTGGCAGTGCGCCTGTTGCGATCATAGGTTTTTTATTTTCATTATTGCTTTTTTGCGGGTTCTCATCAAATGCTTTTTGATTTCTGAGCGGCGCTGCTTCAAATCAAACATGTCAGAATTGATTTTTCTAATAAGTTTCTATAAAAATTTCAATTGCTTTTGTATAGTTTGCGTGATATATGCGGCTTTAGGAATGCTTACACTCAACACGATCGGCACAAGGTCTACAATACTCTTGCGATCATATTTCCATTCGGGCCTCGCCCGCAACGTGCTAATGGGCCAGTCACCTTCTCGCCTTCTCCTCTGTTAGCCGCACATCGAAAATAAGGCCAGAATAACGGCATTTAATAGACTACTTGAGAGACAAACTACTCGCTTTGACAATATCTCCATTCTTTGATTTCTATGGTTTATGCAGGTTGCATCGAGCCTTGAGAGAGCGTGGGGGAAATATGATCGGCAAAGATCCTGACGATCTCTTACAACTGCAGCTTTCCGACGTCAGATTTTGGTGATCGTACTCGACTTGGTTGATCTCCCGATATCCGCATCTAAACCTTGGCTGCAACGAAGAAGGAAGTTTCAGAGATCCAGGATGCTGGAAGAGTGTCCTACTTCAATTCTGGTATTGGATTCGTGACTTCTAAAATAATTTCGGTCACTTTTCCCTTTTGTGGGGGCTTGAACGCATATTATACTTGTGCTTCCGAGAGCAGCTTCGACACGGAGTGTTATGAGGCGTTGGTAAACTTGAGGAAGTTTGAGACTTTTTGCCCAAGTCTGCCCTGAATAACAAATCCACATCAAAAAGGTTGCTAGTTTCCGTATTAGACGTCATAGTTTTCCATTTGCACAGTTCCACTCGATCCATCTCATCGCACGCAATGCGAGTGAAAGTGACAGTATAAGCCTTCAAGAACGCGCTAGGTACTTCCTACTATTGCACGTTTCCAGGGCGTGACGTGTTAAATGGTTCTTACCTAGTTTTGTTTTATCATAACGTTTATAAAGAATTTGGTGTAACCATAAACTGCACGAAGTAAAGGCTGGAACGGTTGGCAATAAAACAAATGCTTTAGGTGGTAAGGTTTGACACAGTGAGTGACGCTTTGTGTTATGTTTTGAATTTCTAAAGAAAGGCATTTTTCGAATGCTCATTTTCTCATTTCTCATTTTGTTCTATATCCTAAGACTTCTTCAACTAACTTGTGTAGATATGTTCAGAAAGTAAGAGGATATAATTTTTCAGGGCTTATTCAGTCGATTTTTCCTTGTGATGTTTGAAACATGCTGGTAGAAATACATATGTATATTGATCTGATCTGTATATTGATACCCGAACTGGTTGTTTTGTCTGCTGTCAGTGGTCAATGAGGTTACTAGGGGTCACATCAGCCCCTTTTCGAATTAAAATTTATTACATATTGCCACATTTTGAGACCTTTATAGATGCCTGCCTGAGGAGCACTTATCAATAACCAATTGCTTTATGGGCCTCAATCGAAAAGACAGCGCGGACAAGGGCTCGCTTCAAAGAGTCAATATTTTGGTGACGAATAGAGCAGGCCCTTTCCTCTAAAACGGACCATAACTAGCTCGCCAATCATTCGGTGGTAAGAAGCCGAGTAGATATTTTTAATCAATTTTGAGTGCATTTCGCCTTATGGTCTGGAGCAAAATTTTGTTGAAAAATGTTGGGGGTTAGCTTAACGACATCCTCCAAAACAGTGTTTTTTTTTGCCGAAGTCTTGACGTTTTTTTCACACGAATGGAAGTTGGTTATGCCATCGTATCTCACTTCCCACCGTACCATTACATTTGAAGATTGGTGGCCTCTTTCAACCGTTGGAATAAGTTGTGAAGCTTTTTTCGAAGTCCGAATGTACACACGATCATTTAGTTTATTGAAAGTTTCTTCGACGGTAAAAATGTGTTTGTCTGTGAGCATTTTTAGCCTACCGTCTTAAGACAGCTTCTGAATTTTGTTTCAATGCGATTATTAGCAGGCGTCCTGTGTATCTTTTGTAGACACTAATCTCAAATGTTCTTTGATGATACGAGACATGGAGTTTTGTAAAAAGTTTGTAACAAGATCTTCTGCTTTCCCAATGGTGTGCGTCTGATTCAAGCTCCCCGAGTCCTCATAGTGCGTGGGCGACTACATATTTAACGATCCACCAGTATGACAAGTGATTCCAGGAGGTTGCAAGGTTCGAAAGATATCAGCTTTTGCCATATTACACTCGTATAACCCGACAATGATATTGATATAATTTTCTATATCACTGCATTCCCCCATTCTATGATTCTAAACAACTAAAACTTGAAATGTTTTCCGCAACAGAGAAGCATAAAAATAACGAAGTAACGGGTTAAATAACAGATAACATGAAAGAAGTGCAATTAAAACTTTATTTAAATAAGTTGCAGTAAAAATTATATCATTTTTTCGGACTGGACTAGGTGTGTCGAGGGATGATCCAGGAGTAATGGATTCACTTAGAAAAAAATTCTTTGTTTTAACCTCCCAAAATGCGTCACAGCGGCCATGACTTTGCTACCATCTTCAAATTTCTTGAAAGAGGTAGAAGTCATTGAAAGCTAGATTTGACGCATAGGTCGGATGTTTGAGCAGTTGAAATCCCGTTTCTTGAATGGCAACCATCGCAACTGCAGCTGTATGAGCCGGTGCGTAAAACAGTAATCCAGCTTCTAGTTTGTCTCGTCTTTTTCTTTAATTACCTCTCGCAATCTTCTTATTTGGTCTGCGTAATAAGATTCCGAAATAATGGCTCTCTTTTCCAATATACCTCCATAATTATGACTTCAGCGTCCCAAAAAAAGGATGCCATGACCTTTCCCGCCGAACTTGACTCTTTGAATTTCTTCGGTGGCGGTGCTTGTTTTCAAGTCATCGATTGTTGTTTGAACTCAGGATGGTGGATCCAGTCTCGTCGATGGTCACGAAACGTAATAAAAACATTTCCTGAACTGCTTGGAACTTCTCGAGATTCACCCTCAAAATGTCGTTTTTTTTCTTTTGCTCGCAGCGAATGCGCAGCTTCTTTGAACGCTGCCATAGAGATCCCTGTGACCTCAGCTACATGCCTTTGATTTGCCAACACAATATTTTCGACCTATTTCACGTTATTTTCAGTGAGGGATGTGGTTGGGCGTTTTTCGCGATGTTCATTTTCAGTGATTGTTCTACTTAAACTCCTTGGCCCAGCGTGCTATTGTGTAATATGGAGGAGAAAAGTCCTCCAATGTTTTCACCAAGGCGCATTGTATGCCCTTGATAGACTGTTTTTTTACGCAGATGTACTTGATGACAACTCCAATATTTTTATTCTGCATTTTGATGTTATCCCTTCCACGGTTCATATTAAAATGAATGTACCCCCTGGAAATCGTGGTCTATTTATTATATACCCACTACGTTAAACCTAGTGGGTATATAAACAAGCAAAAAAATCGATATCCGATATCATTATTTCTGGATCACCCCTCTATACGTTTGCCCGTTCGTGAACTCGTTTGTAGTTGCGCATATCTTCGGTAAAAATGAACGTATTAGCTCTTTTCTTCAGAGGTACGAAATGCAAAATTTTAATATTCTTTCTCAAAACTGATTTGTGAAATGTTTGGATCCTATGATAGCATCTTGTTCAACTCGTTAAGTAGTAAAAGCCAATGTAGTAAAAGCCTTCTTGTGTTTTTCATGAGGTTGACACTGGAAGGATCGGTTCAGATGTCGAAGTCCTCCATAGGTTCAGAAGAATTCTGACTTTGCTTTTTTTTTCAATAAATTATTTTTATAATCCGTTTGCCTCTAATTTTCCGCAGATTAGTACTTGGTTCCCGCATTAAGATCTAGCGAAAATATAAATATAAAAAAAAAATATTCCATCAACTCTCTTTCATCCCATGTTTAATAAATTTCATTAAAATTTTTAATTTTTTAATTTGAATTATACATTTTTTAATTTTTTTCTTTGCTTTTATTAATTACAACTTTTCATTTTGTTTTCGTTTTCAATTTTTTTTGTGTTTGTGGGTTTCGTTTGTTTTGTTTTTGGAAAACATTTTATTTTCCGTAGAGACTTTTGTCGCGACATAAAGAAATGAGTGAGAAAGCGAAAGTCATGATAGAAAAGCTAAAATTCTCGAGCGGGGAGAACGGCAAAAACGACAACGACGTAAGTACACCACACGACACTCTCGAGTGTTGCTTTCACTGTAAGCCAAACGTATAAACTCACTTGTAAATGTTTATTTTTACTTTTAGTTAACCGATAAATTAGTAAGTTACGTTTTATTTAATACTTTTTTTCTATTTACTTTGATGATTTCGTATGTAATTTGCTTTGATTTAACTTACGCTTATGAGTTAATGATCACAAATATGAAAACGAATTGGTTAAGTTTCATTGCATCACCACAGTATTGCCACAAGTACATGAGCTTCTAACCATGCACGCACTTGGTCCGAGGGAGATCAAACTCATGAGAGTGATTTTGTTTTTCTTTGTAGGATGAACGTCAGCAACGTTTGTTGGAACATGCACGTCGACTTATTGCTGAAACACGGTCGAAAACTATCAACGGGGAGAGTCCAACAACGCCGACTAAACGGACGTTGTCGCCAGCATCATCGCCGGTTCGAAACAAGGATGAGTTTGTGTTCTATCAGAATGGTGGTAGTGGGACTGGATCCCCGAAGGCACCGCTCTCGCCATCGAAGAAAATAACACCTCCGCGCGACATACTCAAATCGTCGGAGGAATGCAGTAATAAATTGAGTCCTAGTCATAGATTAAGCGAATGGAACGGCAACAGTCAGTTGCAATCATTCAATTCGGTCATCGAGCGGATTTCGCCAAAGATTGAAAAGAGGGTAAATTCAATATCTTTCCCTATCGCATTTCTCCTTACTAACATTTGATTTTTAATCTTTTTAAAGGGTGACAAACTCTCTTACATCGAATCGGAATTGGAAGCGCTGGAACGCGAACAAGAGGCCATCGATCAGAAAGCGAGCAGTCTCGAGAAGAAACTACGTGCCGTCATGGGCGGGAATCCAAGTAATGAAAATGCATTTCTTAGATTTTTACGTCGACCTAGTGGTGGTAGTATTAGAATAAGATTACAGGAATATGATATTAGTGACGATGAACTATCGGACGATTGTAAGAGCGATAATGATGACGAGAAAGAAAACAAGCACGAACATAGCTTCGATTTCAATCGAAATTTATCACGACTATTCGCTCATAGTTGTGATAATCTTAAAGTTAGTGATGTAGGAATCGGTAGCAAAAAACGAAGACGTTCACGAAGTCGCAGCACGTGCGGTCAGTAAGAAATGTGTTGGTTATTTGAGTTCTTTCTTTCTATCTTTAATTTTTTCTTTTATTAATTTTCCTTTATTTTCCTTCTGAATAATATGCATTTGTTGCTGGATTGCGCTGGTGACTAGGCTTTGTTAACATACAATAAATACAACAAACACGCTGAAATGGCTGGCTGCACCTAACAAAAAACCACGAAGCGCAATTAAAACAAAGATAAACATGCTTGCGAGCTTTAATTCATGTCTTAAAACCTATTTTTTTCGAAACACACATATATATTACCAAAATTATTGGATTTGTTGTTACTAACACGCATTCATCATGCTCAATTTGGTACTAACATTAATACATGACTTAAATTTACTTAGCTATAGTTTATTCGTATAACTCCATATTGATTTTAATCCTCATCTTTGAGTAACTCATTTCAATGGCTTTTCACATAATGTAAACAAATTATAATTTTATTTCTTGAATCGGTGGTGTCCAAAAATTGTAGCTAACGTTGTTTTCGTTATTACTTCTCCAACCTCTGTGTGCCCAAAGACCTTCGCATACCTCACTCAGATATCTAAGAGTTGACTCTCAGAGACACCGAACAAATTCACAGTCAATGCATTAAACGATGACAATCACACGAACGGCTTGGTGGTGCTTGAATTCGACGGTGGCAGATTTTGTCTGAGAGTCGACAACAGACATATGTTTTTGGTTACGACTTGATGTAAATCGAGTGTCGTCGTTTCCAGATATAATGAGTGGCACAGTACGTTTTATCACTTTGATTACCAATCAAATCATGTTACCAATATCAACAATAAAATCATGTAGGAATGTAGATTTGTGTGGGACAACATCCATCAGGTGATTACTCCTTCAGTTTTTTCTTAGATGAACCTAATACTCGTGGTTGATCGCTGCATCTTCAGTTAGCTCAGTCCAGTGTTGCACACCACATTGAATAATTGATTTCGGGCTTTGACGACTTTCTGTATTCGCGCAATCGATTTGAACTGGTTAAAAATTACAAATCACTCTCTCTAGTGAAAGATATCGAAGGGCTTAGTTCCTTACCATTGGGGTTAATGAAGTAGCATGATAACTCGTACGTTATCATGTCAAAGTGGCGTCATTGAGACTGCGTGCAGCCCTTAGGAATACATTTTTCAATCGTTCGGAATCCGATAATTGTGGCATTAATGGTATAGTCGACGCTTAAAATAGGTAACAACTATAATGACATATTTCAGGAATATATACTCCAGGTGCGGCAATTGTCGTAAAGAGTCAGTATGTCTTTGCTGTAGTCCATTCAATTTCTTAAATTGTTCGGTAACGTAGCCTCAGAGACTAAATCCCCTTCCACTCGAACATCGTCTGATGTTTTTGGCGAAATTACTTTACACATTTTTGCCTCTATTATTTTCCGTTAGCACTTGGTTTATATAGAGCTACCGCAGTATATCTTCAATGTATTCAGGGTCGATAAATAAGAAGACCTACCAGACATGTTGTACTGTTGTTATTTCATCAATCTTGGGTTCCTTTGTGAAAAGTAGTTACTCCCTCCGTCTGTTTTCAAGATGGAATTGTATAAGAGATTTTATAATCAAAGTCCCATGATCTAGTACTGTTCTATGGGGTTTAATTTCACATCACCATCTATGTATGTCATGGACCAATATTTTTTACAGGAATTGCGTTCAAAAATATCCTTGATGCAAGTTTCATATTTTGTAGCGTATCAGTACGACTTAGGTTAGAACTGTTCGTATATACGGACCTTCTTAACTGTATCAACCACTTAATGACAGATCCATTAAATAATATAATAGCGGTGCCAAGCTGATGGATCTTGGAAGTACAGAACTTCGTTTTTTAGTTGACAACCCCGTCATGTGTTTTTTTCCATGTTTCGCTGTTTTGTTTCAGCTCCTCTAGATCCATCCATGTATTCTCCTCTCACCAACTCACCTGCTCATTCGTTCTACGTGTTTTGCCCATCTAAGTCTTCGCGATTTTAATACATGTTTGGGGTTGAATAAATTTCCTCGAACTCTTGATTGGGTAGTTTTCTCCATTCACTTATTTCTTCGTCGTGTTTGCTCCTTAAGATCGTGTTTTCGAAGACCCGAAATCTATTTTCTTCCTTCTTTGCTCATTTATCTTTCATTTATTTCGTCCTTGTCTATTTTCTCAAAGCTTTTACCGAATACAGTCAGGTGTGAAGTTGGATCGATCCAAGTCGGTCAGTAACCATATATTTGGTGTTTTCTTCATTAACTTCTAAGCCTAATTCCCTTCCTGCTATTATTAAACTTTCTGCTTTTATCTTAAATGTTTTCTCACTATCTCCCAGAAAGTTCAGATCATCAGCATAAACTAGAACGGATGTGATTCTATTAAGGTTTATTTTCCTCTCATTTTCCTGAAGGGATCAAGCACCAAAATTAAATAGAAGCTATGACAAGGCGTCTCTTTGTTTTAATCCTAGATTCCCAGACTTTCAGGGCATGATACATTTTCGATCAGTTTATAGTCAAAGGCTTTTCTAAAATATACGAATGGACCGGTGTGGTGAACCGTCTTGTGGAATTCCCATTTCTTTTCTGAAAGCTGCCTTATAGTAAAAATCTGATCACTCGTCAAGCGGTCTCTCGTGAAGCCCCGCTAGTAGTCCCCGATTATTTCCCTGACGTATGATGTCAGTCTGTTTAAGAGAATATTTGGCAGCATGTCGTAACAACTTGAAAGCAGTGCTGTTATTTATTCATTCCTCTGGGATAGTTTTATTGGTTCCTGTGGTTGCGATGAGTCCATGTAACTTCTTTGTTCATTTTTATTTATTTTTATCCCCGATGTTATTAGGTTAATTTTTGCGGCCTTGTTATTCCTAAGACAGTGGTTTGCTTCTTTTACTTGCTCAATGGTTGGCAGTTCTACCTGAACATCTGCGTTTTCCATTACTATCGACTCTTCGTGTACATTCAGCAGTTTATCGATATTTCCTCCATTCGGCTGCAACTCTTTTGTTGTCCGAAACAAGCTCCCCATTATTATTGACATGTAAATATTAAGTTGCTTTTCCTTTACTTCCCTTTCCCTAGTATAAACAACCAAGAATTGTTCCCATTAAATTTTAACGTCTATCGCGACGACGATCTCAATCGACCTACCGATAGCTGCCCCTGTCGTGGCGTTTTAATAGCCGTCCTTAACTCAATCGACTCATCCCTTATTGCAATATCCTCTTCCCCGTATCTCGACTTCGTTCCAATCAAGAATGTACTGGCCCGTAAAGCACTCTATGTCATCTGCTTTTATATCTTGCCATATCAGCCTATAGAATCCTATAAACTCGCCATTAATACGATTGGTAGCATAAATGATTTACGGGATCCTCATGATGAAATCCTTCTCTTTGGTGATTTCAAACTTCCTTCTCTTAAATGGGCTTCATCAGACGATCAATAATTTTACATTGCCACTAATCCCTCTGCTGCCAAAGAATGTCTTTTCTTAGATCGCCTAGCTGATTCAAACCTTAGCCAAGTTAGTGGCACCACAAATTACATGGGTAGATAGCTAGACCTGATTTTCACAACAGACGCCTTAGTTCCTCTGTTTCACTTTGTCCCCTTTCCTTATCAACCATCGACAACTACCATCCTCCCCTTCTTCTTTCATTTTTTCACGACTCTCCACCACTGAATACTTCCCCTCCGCTTAAGTCCTACGACTTCCACAAAGCAAATTTCAACCTAATCAATGAATATCTCAGTAACACCCCCTTCAATTTTGACAGCCTTACAATAAATATTTATTTTCTACAGAGAAATAGTCAATTCTATTTCTCTTTACGTTCACCTTTCCCGATCCAAACATTTATCTACCTCCCCTCCTTGTTATAATCGCAGGCTCCGTTCACTAAGAAACACAAGAAACAAACTGTGGGCAATCTTCCTTCGTACTCATTCCCCCAATGACTTTTCTAACTACATTGGTATTTATCTGAAATTCACAGAGCTGCATATGTCGCTGTATGAACGCTATTTAATCGAAACGCAAGCCAATCTTATTAACGATCCCAAGTCCTTCTTTCAGTTTGTCAATTACAAAAGGAAATCGGATGGACCCAACTTCACTTTCCTTCAATGGCGAAACTTCGAATGATCCCAAAACGATCGCCAACTTTTTCAAACAATCTTTCGCCGATAACTCCTTTGTACCGGATACTACCTCCAAATTTCTCCCTTGGACCATTTCTCCCACGTACTATTGACCTCCATATCATTGAAAATAAATTGAATCAACTTCATGATGAATTTACTCCTAGGCCCGATGGTCTCCCTGTCATATTAATAAAAAAAATGTCCTCAATTATTTGTGTCCCGCTCTCAAAAATATTCAACTTATCCCTGTCCCTTGGAGAATTTCCCCAGATATGGAGAACCGCTTTTATAACTCCTGTTCACAAAAAAGGTCCTAAGAATGTCGTTAACAACTACCAGCCCATCGCCAAACTGTCACACATACCCAAACTTTTCGAAAGAATCTTGTATGGCACTCTAAGTTTCCACTGCAAATTTCTAATCTCCTCCAAACAACATGGCTTCCTTAAATGCAGGTCTGCAATCACAAACCTTGTCGAATATGTGTCCTTCACACTCTCAGCATTAGAGAATGGAAATGAGGTCGACGTCATTTTAACTGATTTCAGTAAAGCTTTCGACAAAATCTTCCACAAACTAATCATCTTCAAAATGTCCTCCCTTGGCTTTGAACCTACTGCGTTGAAGTGGATATCTTCTTATTTAAAAAACCGTTACTACAGTGTTCGTTTCAGATCTGCCTTTTCCAACCCTTTCTTAGCTTCTTCCGGCGTTCCCCAAGGCAGCCAGCTAGGTCCAATTCTTTTTATTCTTACCATAAATGACATTGAGTTTGTCATCAAACATTCCCACCTGTCACTGTACGCTGACTACACCAAGTTCTTCAAGACCATTTCCTCGCAACAAGATTCTTCCCTTATTCAATCGGATCTGAACAGCTTTTCCGTTTGGTGTTTCAAAAACTGTTTGGAACTTAACATTTCCAAATGCCAATCAATTACCTTCTCACGTAAACGAATCAAACCTCCTCCTCGTCTCTACTTCCTGAATAATCAGCCCATCTCCACCGTTTAGGTTATCCGCGATCTTGGAATACTATGTGACCAAGAGCTCAATTTTCGCGCACATATCGACGATATAATTCATAAAGCCAACTGCACTCGGTTTTGTGAAACGTTGGTCTAAAGAATTCTCCAATCCCTACGTGACTCGATCCCTCTATATTACCTTTGTTCGCCCCCTTCTCGAATGCAGATCGCAAGTGTGGTCCCCTTTTCAACAAACCATCTATCTAGAATCGAAAGCATCCAGCGTCGGTTCCTACGTTTCGCTCTTCGAGGTCTGCCCTGAACAATCGCTTGTTCTTACCGCCCTATCTAGACCGTCTTAAACTAATCAACTTGAGTACTTTGGAGGAAAGAAGACTTCATAGACTTCTTACAGGTACCATTGACTGCGCCACCCTTTATAACTCCATGTCTCTTAACACTAACCCCCGTAATACACGCAATCCTCGTCTCTTCTATCTATCCGTCCCTCGCTCCTCATACGGCTCCAATGAACCCATTTCCGGTATGTTGGCAAGTGTTAATTCGAATATTAAGTTCGACTTCAACTTCAGCACTCCATGCCTAAAACTTCGTCTTCTCAATAACTTTACCTCCTTCCAGTCTTAGTTTCTAAGGTTCGCGCCCCCTCACCCGTTCTCATTAGTTATTAAGTTAGATTAAGTTTAACTTGAATTAAATTAAATTATAAAATACTGCGTACTTTACCTTCGGCACGTTTTGTTTTTGATAAAGAACACTGTTTCAAGATTGTGTGGTATCCGCACCGCCCTAAGAGTAAGTGAAGTCCCCCTTAACAATTGTTTCGTTTGAAAGTCGAACTTCTTTTAGCGGTGTGATATCCAATTTACACTCACTTATTTCGTTGAGTACTGTTTGGAAAGCACCCGGTCTTTACAGGCTCCGCGATCCTACCCTTAATTGAGTGTGAGAGTGAGAGTGAGTATATTGTAACCACTATTCTATTCCGCAGGGGGGAACCTCATTAAGATAGGCGTAGTAAATGTCCAAAGGCTTTGTCTTGTGTTTCATCCGGCCTATTGGTGGTTTTATTTTCAATAGGCTACAATATATCGACGATATAGTCCGATACTTCGGCACCAGCCAGAAATTGAGTCCCCGAATTGGTTCAAGCTTTCATTAGCAACTGTACGTTATTCATCAGAGGTGTTCAATTGCACCCTTGAATAGTTCGAAAAAAACTTCAATATTTACTGGTTACCAATGCCTTTTTTTAGGTCTCTTCTTCTCGGTGATGTATTGGCATCATAGTTACAAAGCGTAACTAATGTGAAACGTATATTCTCGCTTATGGGATAAAAGAACCGTGCCATTCTTGCCAGATGAGTGTTCATTACGACTGTGCCGGGGTGAACATAGCTTCCGGCTGTTCTCTGTTTCTCTCCTGTAAGCCGCTAATAAAAAATTAGAAAAAAATGCTTGGAACATAAATTATCGCTATACAATTTACCCTTTTTCTAATATTTGATGACTTCTTCTTAAACCAATTAAGGCGAATCTGCATTTCATTATTTTTGAAAGCCTATTTGAAAAAAAATGAGGTGAAATTGTTTGAAAGACGAGATCAATTCAATTTTCGTATATGATTAAGCTGGTTAAGCAATCATGTTATTTTGTCACTAGGATTGGTTTTTAAAGGGCACCTTATCTTAGAGTAGAAAGTGTTTCATCCTCGGTGTGGTAAATGTTTTCATAAAATCATTTATGTGTCTGCTTTGTAGAGTAGAATTTTTGTGGTGACGGTTTTTTTTTCATACAAACTGCTACTTTAAAACAGTGACACGTGTTACCACTCGCAGGGGAAAAGTTATATGGTGCAACTGATATATTGGTAGGTAAGGTAGTAAGTTAAAAGTGCACCTTCTGTTTTTTTTTCTTTACATGAAGAAACACGTCCACATCTCCATTGATTTTAGGTTACAAGAAAAGTTAAGTTTTTTTTTAATTTTTTAGCAAGAGTCCTATTTGCAAGGTACTTTAAAAACCACCCTTTTGGTGTAAACTAAAGTTTATAATGTTACACAAGAAAAAAAAAGACCGCCTGTTGAGTTAAAATTATTCTGAAGTTAAAATACCATTAAAGTAGAACCAAAAAAAAAATAGATACTAACTGCAAGCAAACATTAATAATTAAAAAAAACAGTAGCTGCTCGTTGAAAGCTATGCAAGATTGTTGCTTCGCAGCTGCAATACATAACCAAACAAAAACAAAGAAGTTAATCTCGTTCTCTAACCACAAGTCTCTGCGGTTCTAAGAATTCTTCTAATGTCCCTTTTTTTCATATTTACAGAGACAGAAGAAACTGAAGAACAGCTCTTATCACAATGGTTTACCTTAGTAAATAAGAAGAATGCTTTACTAAGGCGGCAAATGCAACTTAATATCTTGTAAGTGAGAATGTTTCCTCTTTAAATGTCCCTCAAATTATATGATCTTCCAGAGAACAAGAAAGCGATTTGGAACTTAAGTACGCGCTACTCAACCAGGAGCTGCGTGCGGCTCAATCGGTGGAAGACTGGCGTAAATCCGAAGCACAACGCGAAAAGGAGCAATTACTACTCGAAGAATTGGTGGCTATAGTCAACAAACGTGATCAATTGGTGCAGCGATTGCATAACGAAGAAATTGCGTAAGAAGCTCTATATAATCTATAAAATTGAGTTTTTTTTATGAATGTGTGATTTTTTGAATAGAATTGAAGACGATCACGAAATCGCCCGCGAGCTGGAGCAAGTGGACATTAGTGGCGGCAAGGAAAAATGTGTGATTCAGTAAAAAATTGAAGAAAAAAAACGTCTAACAAGCACTACGTGGCTCTGTCATTTCTCATTCTTTTTCTATATTTCTTGTTTTCTGTATGTATCTTTATATTTCTTTTTCCATCTACTCTGATGAACCATGTCTGGTTTAAGACATTTACAACTTGACAAAACTAAAACAAAAATAGTCGATTAAAGCACAATGACGATTTCAGATTTCATTTATTAATTTTAGAAAATCTACTCTTTATTTTCTACACTCTCGTTTCCTATCTGTTTTCTGTTTTGGGTTTTTTTTTTTTTTTTTGTAAACGCTTAAGAGAGGTGTTTGGTAAATGTTTCCTTTCTATGCAATACCTGTTACCTATTCGAGAACGTGCGAGAACTATGGTGGAATATAGATGTTATCCATAAAGTGAATAAAATTCGAATTTGAAATTCATCACGTCCGTTAGTTGTTTAAGAGAAAAAAAATCAATAAAAAAAACGAAATATGATCATATGTGTACCTACGATATATGTAAATGAAAACTTTGTATTCGAACGATATTTTAAAATTAATTTGACTTGGACGTTTACTTTTCATTTTATAATTACCCTTGTATCAGTAAAACAGCTTTGAACTACTCAAAATACCTACCATCCTACCATCTCACTTCCAAAATATCAACTTTTTAATTTTAAATCCATTACATCGCTTAAATCAGTTCATAATAAGTCTAGGTCCAGGATTTCGCCTTACGTTTTTAATACTCATTCTTTTTTTTTTGGTTTCGAGGTTGTTGAATTTAAACAAGACCTTTCTTACCTTATTGCATACCCAGTTATCGAAAGTTTTTTTTTTGACTGTGATCAGCAGCCTCTAAATTGCTGTACTATGCTCACAGAAACCCGATTTACTACTAGGAAATCGGCCTTTATAGACTCAACAAAGAGAAGCATAAGACGTTATTTTTGACCTCATTGGAGACTAGACGAGAAAAGGGTTCAGGGATGAGTCCGTTTTGTGCGATTTTCTCATATCATTTCCTAATAAAGTGGAACAAGGGAGCTTAAATGAATCACAGTCAATTGGTGTTACTTCTCTTTCTCTATCAGCCCGTTTCCTTCTTTATCTTACCTTCTTTCTTGATCAATTTCCTGAAAAAGAAAACAACTAGCTTTATTTTGTATATTATTTTATTTTTATTTTGTTGTGAATTTTTGTACAGAAAAAAAAAATATAAAAGAGAACCCGCAAAACAATATAATTTTTTGGTTTTTGATCTTTTTTTATTTTTTAATTTTAATCTCCGAGCTGTATGATAACAGTAAATTGTATTTTATTTATTAAAACAAAAATATATTTTCGTTTTGTATATGTACACGGTGTACTCTGTAGTTTTAGTTTAATTTAATTTTAAGTTATTTTTAGTCGAGCTTTAGTTAAATATTTCTAGTTTGCAATATGAGTATAAGTAAGAAAAATGCATAGTCCTTCGACGTAAACAGACATATTATTTGCGAGAGGAACAAAATGTAATTCTGTAATTAAAGTGAAGAAAAAAATGCGAGTAATCAACTAAACCTTTTTTTTATTTACAATAATTTAATAAAAAAGATTGGTTCTAATAAAATGTGGTTTTTGTTTAATTATCAGTTAATGTAACATAAGTATGAAATCTTTATTTTCATGTCCACGTTCTACTCTATAAAGGTCATGGTGACAAACAGCCTACATGCTCAACTTTAATGACCGGCTTTGTTTAGAAATCTCTTATTTTGCTTTTTTGACATTAGATCTGTTCGCGTACTTCCTACACCAACATTTTTGGAGCTGATTCCCCCTTTGCAGTCCACTGTTTTGACTATATTTTTTCGGGCGTATGTATAATGGTGTATCCAAGTTTCATCGACAGTAATTAATCGGCGCCAACCCGGATTTATTGTGCATAAACTACGCCAACAAAAAGTTAGAAACCTTTATTCAAACAAGTTTTTGCTCTAACGTGAGCCAACGCGGCACCTAATGCGCGGGCGTAAATCTTTAAATATGTGACACGTTCTTTAGACATTTTCATAGCCTCTACTATCTCCCTCACTTTAATTCGGCCGTCACTTAGCACCATTTGGTGAACTCTAGCGATGTTATCGTCAGTTGTTGCAGTTTTTGGACGTCAAGAACGTTCATAGTCTCCTAAGCTCTCACGGCCACGTTTAAGTTCAGCTGCTCAAAATTTCACTGTAGTAAATTATTGTGCAGAGTCCCCATACGCAGAATCCAACTCATCCTTGATTTGCGTAGGCGTATTGCCTTTCAAAATCAAAAAATTAATGACAGTTCGATACTCAATTACATATGTCCATTTCCACAAATACACTTACATACATCGCCTCACTCAAACGACTGTCAAATAAAAACTACGCGTCCAAAAATGGCTGACATTTTGGTTAGTAACTGTCAAAAAATGCGCAATCACATTTACTAGCTTTTATTGAAGAGTGCTCCTATCTTCACGTTGAGATCGGAAACTTTTTGACAAAACTCTGCTAGCTATGCGCTCTTTGTCTCCTCAACTAAGGAAAACTCCGTCCTTTCATGGGTTTTATTAATTTTGGCAAGAGAAAAAAAAATGTCCAAGTCGCTGAATACGGTGGCTTAGGCACGATTATTGTTTTTGCCAAATCCCACTCAGTGCTGGACTCCAAATTTCGAGAGCCCATATCTCCGTAATTTAGATACTTTTTTTTAGATAAGAGCTCGCGTAGAATGGGGATGTCAAATATGCCCTCAGATTTGGAAAATCTCGACCATCAAACCCTCCCATATAATCCCACTCAGCGCTGGACTCCAAATTTCGAGAGCCGAGTCTCCGTAATTTGGGCACTTTTTTTTCAGATAAGAGCTTGTTATCGTGATCGGTGTAGAATGGAGATGTCAAATAGTCCCCAGTTTTGAAAAATCTCGACCCTTGATATTTGCCATATAATCTCACCGAGCCGCGGACTCCAAACTTCGGGAGCCCATACTTCCGTAATTTTGGCACTTTTTGAACATAAAAGCTCGTTATCGTGGTCGGCGTAGAATGGAGATGTCAAAGATGCTCATCGATTTGGAAAATCTCGACTATCGAATTTTGCCATATAATCCCACTCAGCGCCGAACTCCAAGCTTCGAAAGTTCATATCGCCGTAATATGGGTGATGTTATCGTCAGTTGTTGTAGTTTTCGGACATCCCGAACGTTCATCGTCTCCCAAGCTCTCACGGCCACGTTTAAATTCAGCTGCCAAAAATTTCACTGTGATAAATGATTGTGCAGAATCCAACTCATCTTTGATTTGCGTAGGCGTATTGCCTTGAGAAATCAAAAATTTAATGACAGTTCGATACTCAATTTTGTCGATTTTCACAAAAACACCACATCGATTCACTCAAACGACTGTCAAAAAAAAAACTACGCGTTCAAAATGGACAACCACATTCACTAGCTTTTATTCACGAGTTCTGCTATATTTACGTTGAGGTCAGGGCTGGAATCGGCTAAGGTGATAGTCACTTTGGTGGACTATGGTCATTTGTGACCATCATCATCTTTTTGTATCAGGCAAGATTATCACAAAAAAGTTCAGAAAAGGAGCAACACTTGCTTTTTCGCAGTTGATGACAGATCAGACAGCTGTCAAATGATCAAAAAAAAAATTCGAAAATTGAAAATATAGCAATAAATCGAATTTGTTGTAAAATCATTGCTTTCTTTTATTTACAATAGAGTGTCTCTAAGAGCATTATGAATTTTCGCGGCTTCTCAGTCACAGCAACTGTTGTGCAGCGCAACACAAACATGAATCTAAAAAAACAATCATTTACTATAATTTTAATAATACATATTAACTGCGGAATTTTTCCTATTTACATGTCATCTGCAAGCTCGTGAATGTTAGATCGATTTCTCAAATTCTTCCTCAGAGTTCTGACTGGCATCAGTGTCTCATTGACCTCTTCATCTTTTCTTAAAAATAGCTCAAAGACGAAAACATATTTTTATTTTACAATAAACACAAAAGAACAAACAAAGTCACATCGAACGCACAAGACGTATGAAAGTGAGAGCTAAATAGCTGTCACCAGAAAACTATCACAAAAATGTGACAATCACAGTGACTATCACCTTACACGATACCGAAACCGAGAATGTGACTGTCACTTATCATAAATCACCTCAAAAATCTCGATCTTCGAGTTTTGCATCAATTATGCATGCAACGGTTTTATTCATAATCTTTTTTTCTTTATAATTTGCGGGAAGTTACAGCAGTTACTCACCCACAGCATTCTGATCTAATCTTTCTGGAGCCTGAAAGTTCATCGATTTTTTCCACTTTCCAGAACTTCACCCCAGGTATTGGTTTAAAAATTGCAATGGCATGACTTACGAGTACACGAAAACTTACAGTGGCCCATTGGCTCATTTGGTTTTGGGATTAGTGTGATTAGAATGATGCAATGGTTTATATTTTTGTTATTGTCAGGAGAAGCATTACGGCTCTAAGTGCTCAAATTTTTATTTTGTCACATAAAAAGACAACAGAAAAGCAGAAGAAACTATACGTATTTGCTTATCAGTTTAGTTCCTGTGGCGTATCACTGGTTCATGGCTTTTAGGCATTTTCCTGTGATTAACAAGTCAACATTTTTTTTCTATTTTTTTTTTTTTTACTTAAACCCGATGAGATCGATTGACGATTGTTTTTTCGTAAAATATCTATCATAACGCTACGAATTAATTCCAACTTTCAAATAATAAAAAATCAAAATTAAATTATTTACCTTGTGTAATAAAATTTATTAATTTTTAATTCTTAAAATACATTTTTGTATATATAATACAAAAAAATCTTACAACAAATTAACATTTTATTTCTTTCGATTTTCTGTTATGTTCTAAAAAATAATATTTTTTTAAATTAAGTATAAAAATGATTACTGATACGTTCTCGAAGGTAGTTACTCAAAACCGGCTCGAAATATTATCTACAAGTATTTCTTTTTGAATACTTTTGAGGACGTTAGGGAAATTACACTTTGTTTCAAAGTGAATTTTACAATATGTACAGTATTAAGGGAAGTTTCGTGTAGTTTCAGTTTTGGAAAACATGATTTTTGAATATTTCAATAAGAAGACTATGATCTGCGTTACTTCATTAATCAGTATTTCAATATATGCCACAGCGTTGGTGTTAAGCAAACATTTTGTTTTCTTTACGGGTTACAATTTAAGTTTCACCATAGAATTTAAAGAATAGATTTCACGGAACTAAAATCCAATACATATGATAAACCAGAATTTGGAATATATGCCAGTGACAAGACGACACATTTGCATCAGTACTTTGTGGTAAGAGATCCGAGCTTAAGTTTTCCCAGCTTCTACATCGGTACCAGCGTGTGCCACTGCAGCGGCCATTTCAGCCTGGCGTTTTTCCTCCTCCATTTCGAGTTTTTCCACTTTTCTGATTTTACTCAATTTTCCTGAAATAAAATAACAATTTATCAAATATAATCAAGATCTTGAAAAATGTAATCTTACGTGCTGTTTTGAGCATGATAGTGCCCCACCATATCGACCATCCCCAACCGACGAAGCAGAATAGTACGCAGAACAACTGAGCCACCGCAACAATACAGTTGATAATGAGCGATCCAACTCTTGCCTTGGCACTATCAAACTGAGAGAAGCGTGGAATTCCCACGCAGATGCAGAAGAATCCAGAGAAGAGAGTGCCTATAGACAAAGGGTCAGTTAATTTTAAAGAGCCCATGTGCTTTAGATCATACCTAAACCCGGAACGATGGTGTTGCAAATCGCGCAGAACCAGGCAAGGTATAGTGGCATAACTGGTATTGCCCCCTTCATCTTGGAGTTGTACTCTACTAGATCCACGTGAAGCTTTCGACGATGGTCCTATAATGATTTTATTAAAAGGAAATATGATAATGAAAATATAGGACTTGCCTCTGGTGGTGCAACATTTGCCTGTTTCATGCTAGCGCGTCTGCTCTCACTTAATGACTGTTTTTTCTTGCCACAACAGTTTAGCTTCTGAAAAAATCTTGAACAACAGCCCCTAGGAGAAAGGAGATTTCCTAATATAAGTACAAAGACGAGAACCCATTAACAATATTTACTCTTTTGGTGTAATTGGCGATGGTCCTGGTGGAGGAGCTTGTGTCACTGTACTCTCTTCAGGTCTGGCAGGATCCTGCCATGCCGACTGCGTTGTAGTTCCTGATTTTTTTTTCCTACATGGTATGCAGAAGCAACATTTTTTCACCTCTTCCATATCACCGCTCGCAGCCTCAACCTTATTTACCGATCGACAGCAGAAAACTTTGCTCAGACAAAGTCCACACTTGCTCTGCTTGGGAGGCATCGAACCATGACTTAGTCTTCTTTCCGGTTCCTCATTGATGGTTTCCATTTTACGTTCCCTTAGAGGTTCTCCTTGACCTGGTTTCGGTTTGCGTTTGCAGCATTTCATCTTTTTCCAACAACTGACCTTTTCATCGATCACTTCGACGGTGGCTAGAGTGGTTGCTTCAGGATCTTTTTCTTTTTTACGACAACATTTCGAACAACGTGATCGACGACAAGGAATGCAGAAACAGGATGGGCATTTACAGCATTTACTACATTTGCAACAGCCTTTGGATGAGTTTTTGTCGTCGGTTAGTGGATCGTCGCTACCGGCTCTGCAATGGGATAAAGGATAAAGGCGGTGGACTGAGAGTTATTTTCATAAGAAAAAAGTAAAGATAATATCCTGCCGTGTAGAGAAATAAAGACATTATTTCATTTGCTCGTTTTACTCCATAAGGAACTAAATGAATAAAGTAAACAATCCATAAATATCTTAGAGCTGATAAAGAGGACGTGATATATAGCTTGTTTTTTCACCTTTTCGTTATACTGTTTCACAGCATTTTTCTTGTTGATTTGTTATGATGACTTTTTCGAAATATCTATAATATAATGAACCCGTTAGGAATCGTAAGGTTTTTTTTCTTAGCTGTCAGTATATTCGCTTTATTTAACAATTCTGCCTGGGTTTTGGTGAGCTAATATATAGCGAACATTCGTGAGCTTTTTTCAATATCGACCTAGGCCCATTGTGATTAAATCACTGGACGAAAACTCAAACTGAGTTGAGTACTCAGTCCTCCAACGATTTCGAAATCATAGGACTCACACCTAGTTCTATGTCTTATGAGCTAATAGTCTTGGATTACTCGTATTATGAAGATGTTATGGATACTCTACTCCCATGGTCCATATAAATGGCGATAAGCCTAATCCTGAAAATTCTATAATCGGAATGACACACAGACTATGTAAGTTTAAGCTGGATTCGCTGGAACTTTGGTGGTAAGACATGTTTCCGAAAAAATTGTAAATCAACCCTTTCAAAGCTTTAAAAATAGGTCGGTGCTAAAAATTAAGACTTATTTTATCAGTTTCTCTTTTGAAGTTAACAGACCTTGTGAATAGACTGACTATTATTGTCAACGTGTTATGCAAAGGCTACTTAGATATTAATGATCTGAAGGTTCTGAGAACATACGAGGTTGTTTATTTAAAACATAAGAAGACTTTTTGAATTTCGAAATCTTCGATTGCCAGATTTTCAGAACGGCAATAGCGGATGAAAACGTTGAAGCAATGAATTAAATTGTCATGGGCTCGTCGAATCACCATCAGACAAGTTGCTGAGGTTGCGGTTGCCATATCGGTGAGGTGAAACCCATATCAACGAAATTTGTTCCGAAATTGCTAAATTGTAGTCAAACTGATACGCCATAAAATTATTTATGTGATGTTTGTATATTTTTAATCAAGTTTTGATGTGAAAAAATGTTTATATCTTCATTTTTCCAAGCCTTTTCCGACTTTTTTAAAATGTCCATCTTCGTTTACGTGCAGCTTGAAAATGAATCTCCGTGGGGGAATGATAAGCTGAAAAACATTTCAGAAACATTTTCAAATCAAGCTCATAAAAAATATATGTGCAACTAGATTAGGGGAAAAGTTTCCATAACAGAATGTATTCCTTAAAAAAGAGACCGGACGAACATCAGCTTAACTTCTAGTTGGGATTTGTGGATATAATAATAACAGCATTGCCCCCAATGGTAAGTTGGTCGATATCCTTTTCCATCAATAAATGCAGTAGAAGGCCTTTGAGTCAGAATGGTTATGTTTGTTTGCTCAAAAAGGCTAGTACTTTAAGGCTAACGTTGGGAAATATTGAAAACTTATTTCCAAAGTGAGTCCTGTGTAGCCCGAACAGTGCGTTTTTTAAAAAGAAGTTTTGGTCGAAATGAAGCACCCACCGCGACTACTGTACGCAAGTTTGTCCAAAAAGTTCGTGAGACTGGTATGATACTGGACAACACTCATGGTCTCCGTCGTCGTACGCGCACAGATGAGAATGTGGTGCTGTACCCGTAGATAGCCATAACTCTTTTCAAACATTCTCTTCTTCTTTTTAGATGGCGCTAAAGTCCGATGTGAACCTGGACCTCAACCATCAAGTTGTTTCCAGTGGTGCACTCCCAGTGTCCCCTTCCATCTGTGAGCGCCACATTAGATTCGGTCGGCCTCTGCTGCTCTACACGGCCTAGCCACTTTAGACGTTTGATCGGGAGAAGTCGTACTAGGCCGATGTCGCTGTACAGCCCATACAGTTCGTCGTTGTATCTTCTCCTCTACTCTCCGTTATGTAAACGGGAACATAGATTGAACGCAGAATTTTCCTCTCGAAGCTACCAAGGGCATCCTCGTCCGTTTTCTTTAATGTTCAGGCTTCTGCACCGTAAAGGAGAACCGGGATGATCAGTGATTTATATAGTGCTACCCTGGTTTTTTGAGAGAGGGCTCTACTTCTCAATTGCCTCTTGAGCCCAAAGAAGCAGCGGTTGGCAAGAGTAATTCTGCGTTTGATCTCAGTGCTGGTGTTATTGTCGCTGATTACTAGTGAGCCAAAGTAGACAGTTCTTGGCCACTTCAAATTTCTATCCGCCAATTGTGACGTTATGTCCAAGACGTCGGTGCTGTGCGTCTTTTTTGGATGAGAGCATGTATTTGGCTTTACCCTCGCTCACTGAAAGACCCATTCTAGCCGCTTCTGCTTCAATGCTTTTGAACACTTCATTCACGTCTCGCTATACTCGCCCAGTTACGTCGATATCATCCGCATACGCAAGCATTTGCGCGGACTTAAATTATATCGTATCCCTTGTGTTGGCCAGCTAGTCTCGTAATATCTTGTCAAGCACGATGTTGAACAAGTGCGTCATCTTGCCTAAATCCTTTTATAACACCGAAGGTCTCGGTTAAATCGCTACCGACCTTAATGAAGCAGCGAGAATTCTTCATTGCCATCCTGTATAATCGGACGAGTTTGGCAGGGATGTGAAAACTAGACATGGCTCGGTATAGCTCGTCCCTATGCACACTGTCATATGTCTTTAAGATTGACAAAAAGATGGTGTGTGTCGGTTTGGAATTTTTTGGTCTTTTCCAAGATCTGCCGCAGTGTGAAAATTTGGTCTATCGTGGATTTACCTGGCCTCAAACCACACTGATAGGAACCTATCAAATTATCCAAAAAGCTTTCAGGCGTTCACACAGTCTTTTCAAACATTATTGGTGAAGTTCGTTCATCTTAAATTCTTTGATATATGCGAGGTTTACCAATTGATTTCTCAGGTTGTTGAGAAATGGTTTCAGGCGCTTGCCTAATCCGCAGAACCATGTTGTTTATGTAAGTTTGCTTGGTACCTTAAAGGTCCGTTGAAAATGTCAAACCTATTTGCGAACTCTAGAATTTTCACACCTAAAACGAATATTATCTTGACCTATGGCCTACAGGCTTAACCCTGCCTTTAAAAATGTGTTTCTGTGAGGTTCACTTCATGGTAACGGTTCGCCCTACCTTGATTCTCTCCTATTCCAGAGTTCATAAAAATGCACAAGCTCAAACAAAAGCTGTTTGAATAAACTCTATGCAAACGTCCTTTTTCGAAATAAAAAAAAACTTCCACACAAGTTACCCGTCAAACAAAATGTCTTTGCACAAGTATATTCTTTGGAATACATACAATACTCGTACGTTACATTGTCCTCGCAATCGTTCTTTTTCCATTACAATTTTCACCTTGAAAACTCATACCATCCCTTAAAAGAGGAAAAAAACAAACTTTTTGATCCACATACCTTTCAATTTACTTCACATGCAAAGTGGTCGATGGTAAACGGACATTGTGTCGATAATTCTCTTAATGCCATGCATTTCCATTCCATTTATTGGCAAGGTTCCTTGCAAGAACTTTCGTAAGTACTTTCTTCATTGTCCCTTTATTCATTTTTCTTTTATTTTCGATTTGCATTGACTTGCAAATCAAGGCGTGTCGGAGTAATTCCACCGTTCACATATGAATATGCCACGTCCAATCACCTTGACTTTCCGGCTTTCGTTAAACGGAAACTTTTCATCAAAACTTACCACTCCCAAATGGATACTCATATCCTGCGGCCTTCAACCGCCGAAGGCTAGACAATGATAATACCCTAAGGATTGGCAAATCCCCAATTTATGTCATGTGACCACAGAGACACTTGAGGTCATCAAAAAAGTATAAAATAAAAAGAGCACGGAATTCCTAAGTCCGACTAAGCCATTGACAGAATAGCGAGTAACGTTGAACCACATGGGAAGTAATCCATTACAGGGTTGTCTAGATAATTATCGCTGCAATATGGAGTCCCAGTCTTGGGATATGCAAATAAAACTAAATTATCGGCTAAATATGCTGTGAAATGCATGCCATGTGACCGCATTCCACATGACCTTTGAGGGTGTAAGTGCTCGCGCGATGCGTTGTTATAAGGCGTACTAAGGGTATCGACAGTGCGTCGGGGTAGTCGCAAGGTAATCAAGGTTGAATGGAGGTGATTTGTGACTAGCAATTAGGATTAGATTGCAGGAAGTGGTCGCTGGTGTACAAACATCCGAAATGGTAAAGGCGGAAAAGTGTTCAAGCGTGGCGGCCTTATGGGCGGCTAATGACTTTATTGGGTCATGGATGCGGATAAAATATAGCTTAAAAAATGTGCGTACATAGGTTGCCATTAATTTTTCTAATGTTGTATTATTTCCGAATAATAAGTCATCCCTGTGAGAAAAGTGTAAGCTTTGTACATTTTTTAACTTATTACATCACAATGGCATACTCCTCCAATATAGAGTTGAGACCTCAATTGAAATCAATCTACCTGTTTCAGTTTCAGAAAGTATTTCTTTATATTATTTATATATTAATCACCTTATCGGAAGATGTTATAATTTTTGCAAATGGCATTGTTCGGCAATCATATTTGACATTTGTGAACGAGACCGCTACAGACAACCAGACAAGCAATGGAGCGTTATACATACTTCGCAAGAGCGTGGAATAATGGTGTCGATTTTTTTTACCAATAAATTGTCGGTGGTGTTAGTGCAGCGTGAATTTCGACCTTGATCATATAATCGTGCCGCGCCAACTGGACAAACCATATGAGACCATGCACGACGTGACCGCCACCGAACTGGTTGTTCGTCCGAGAATAACGCGGCTGTGGCTTCCGATGTCGCTGAGAACAAAGAAACATCAACTAAACGACGGGCCACATAGATGGTGAAAGACTTACACATGTTCCCGTACAAAGTGCAAACAGTGCATGACCGTCGCTGTTACTGGCGAACGTTATAGGGCCATGATAAACGAGTTCTTACTGCCGGAATTGGATGAGCGGAGCTTGGTAAACATGTAGTTTCTCCAAAAATCGCAAACTCAGCACGAGCCACAATGGATATTGTTAAGGAGGTGTATCCTGGTCGCGTAATCTTCCGTTTTTGGCGATTTGGTGTGGCCAGTAAGATCCCCCAACTGAACTATCCCAGACTTTTTTCTTTAAGGCTACTTGAAGTGGCGGGTTTATGCCAACAAGCTTCAGACAATCAAACAATCTCAGCCCTTAAGAAGAATATTCGACAGGAATGCAAACAGTTAAACACCGGAAATCTTGCAGAAAGTCATGGAAAATGCGATTAAAACGAGTACAAATGTGTATCAACACTAGTGGTAGCCACTTGACGGATATTATCTTTTCCACTTAACAGAAAAAAAATTGTAACTCTTGTTACTCAAAATCAGTTTTTTTTTTATTTAGTAAAAAAGTAAAATGGGATGATTCATTTTACGCAATCTTGTATAACATTTTATTGGTCAATTCGGTATTGATCAGACTTAGACGTATAGAACTTCAGCCGAGCAGCCGAGGAAAAGGTTTAAACTGCCAACATTGCATGAGTTAAAAAATCAGCTATAGTATACCACAATCTAGGAAAAAGGTCTGGCCCGAAACCTGTTCATAATTTAACTTTTGAAAGTTTCCTCCGTTGCTAGCTACAACTTTTGCCATAATAATATATAAATATAATATATATTATATAATATAATAATTCTGCGGTGAAAAATCTGTATGAAAATCTTTTGAGGCGATCGACGGATCTATCCAATTATATCATTAATATAATTAATCAGTTAGGCCATGCGTTTTTGATCGGAAAGGTGATAGTCGGATGGGACGATGTCTAGAGATGGGATAGGACGTACCATTTCAGTGTTTCCAGGTTGTTTCGAAGATTTGAGCAACATATGGATTAGCAAAGTCGTGATGTAAAATCACTTTATCGTGCCTTTGTGGTCGTTTAAGTCTTCTACCTTGCAAAGCTGGGGTAAGGAAGACTTATGCAAAGGCTTTCCTGCTTGTCCGTACGCATATATCAAACCAAACTTGCCGAGTAGTTATGAGTCTAAAACTTGACTGTGTTATAGAGTAGATGATTTTTAGCTCATAGCGAGTGATCTTAGAGCCCTAGCTACTGTGGTTCCTGAGATCCAGGTAAAAGTTAGCAAAATTCAAGGTTGAAGACCTGGAATTGTAAGCTTGGCCCCCGGCTGATCCCATCTTGTCTTTCAATGCTCAGCTCAAAGGCATTAGTTGTGTTCTATAGCGAGCATCTATGATTGTTGCACCTGGCTGCAACACCTCACAACACATCAATGCGGGCTGGTCTCATCAAATATAAAGCATGATCCATCATTATTTGGCTTGGTGGCTGATTTAATGCACGGTCGCCACGCTCCACAATTTCTTTGGTTCCGGTATTATTTACTGCCTAAGGACCATATCATATCTCGCAAATGATATTTATTTGCCTCGAAAGTCGACATTATCACGCAAAAAATAAAATATGACGCCAATGGTTTGAACAACCCTACTAAGTGATGTTTCTGATTGGATGAATTGCAAGTTCCGTCTATTGGAAAACGGCGGATGCCCATTTGTGCATCTGATATGTTTTGAAGGGAAGTTTAATTCTAAACGCCTTGATGGAGTGATTTTTCAGAAGTGTTATTCTTGCCCCTAAATGGCTTTTAGTGACTTTGTATAAAACTGATTTTCCTCATTGAAAAATCTAGTTAAGATTCGCGAATGGTGAAATTAAACTTGGCTGTTCTTAGTCTAATTGTTGCTTTTTGAATGTTAAAAGTTTTCAAAGCAATCAACTTAATCGTAGAGTAATGGTCATATTCCACTTGGTCTATTTAAGATTATTACCTATAGTTATACCGCGTAGTTAAATGGAATCAACGGAAATAATGCAAATGGAATTTTACGAGTTTACTTTAGACAAATATATAACTATAAAGCCGTATTCTTTCAAGAAAAGCAAAAAAATTTAAAAGCTTTTTCTAAATAATCCCATTTCTAATAGAGTCGTATGTGCGGACGACTATGGTGTGAGCACGTTCATTAAAATAACAGTGTACAGAGCAGTGCATTTGTAATGCAAAGTTATTTTGTTGTTGTTTGGAGAAGTTTTTTTTTATGAATGTGGGATTGTGATTGGGCTACAATGCCTTAGGTTGCCTTAATTTAACCCCCTAACATCGGCTTATGTCACTGAATACTTTTAGGTGGCAGCTTTAGAGACGTATAATAGGCAGAATTGTCTGAAAATTGTATTTGATATAAACCACGTCATCCATGTAGGAATATAATAAAATCTTTTCAACCAGTTTCCGTAACCCTGTGATCTTAGCGGTGCATATATAATGTGTTTAAATAAGATTCTTTTGCTGTATTAATGGAGGTAGCCAAAAAGGAAAGATCAAGTAAAAATTTCAAGTTCATCTGAGAAGCATTAGCATATTTACATAATTGCAAGTCTAACAAAATTGTCAATGTCTGCCCTTGAATTGGAGGAGGACTTAAAGCTTTTTTCTCAGTTAGGCTTCGCTCCTGGGCAATATGTTTCTCTCCAGAGTTTTCTTTATTTTGTCACGTAGCCAATGTACCATTGCGTTGTTTTCTAATAGTTAGGCTCGAACAAGAGTCAAGTAATCAAAATGGACTTTTGTAATGTTTCTTCCCAACTAGGTAATGGAAAAGACTCTGTTTTACGAGTATAGTTGTCTAGAAAAGCCTTATTGTCTTGAGCTGACACATTGGTATTTCTTTTTCACTAATAGGAGGAAAATCATTGACAACATACATAAGTAACATAATTAAGAAGCGTCTACCTCGGTCTTTTAGGACGAATACATATGTATATACGAATTGTCGAATGGATAACATAACATGAAGAAAAATGAAATTAGAGCTGCCATTAAGTACCTCTGCTTCATATAACTGTCTACCAAAGTCTACATTCACAGCGACTTGGTGAAACCATTCTCACATCCACATTAGCACGCTAGGCTAAGGAGTTTAAGCTGACGGAACATCCATTGAAGGTGAACATCGCGGAGAACGCCCATCCACGTCCCTCAATAAGGATAACTTGAAATAAGTCGAAAATGTTGCTCTCATATACCTATACATACCTGAGGTGACACAGATCTCATATGGCAGCGTTCAAAGCAAAAAAAAAAAACGATTCGACATTTCGAGGGTGTATCTCGAGAATTTCCAAGCAGATCAGGTTATGTTTTTGTTACGTTTCGTGAACATGGACGAGCCCTGGATCCATGATTTTGATCCTGAAACCAAACTACAATTGAAGGAATAATTATGGTGGAATATTTGGAAACGGGATTCACCTATGCAGACCATATAAGAGATTGCGGGAGGACATCAAAGAAAAAAGACGAGGCAAGCTCGAATTCATTAAGACGGCCCAAAAAGCCGCAGTTGCGATAGCTGCCAATGAAGAAACGGGATTCCAACTGCACTGATTCCAACACCCGTCCTATTCGCCAGATCTAGCTGCTAGGACTAGGCAGGAAATTTGAAGACGATAGCGAGCTTCTAGCCGCTGTTGAGGCATATTGGGAAGATCAAGACAGACATCTTTTTTTCTAAGCAAATCCTGGGCTTAGAAAAAAATGGACTAAATGTCTTGACTGTTTTATATGTATATAAAACTGGAAGTACTGAAGAGAGGGTAAGCTATGTATGTGTTCACGGATTCTCAGCTGAGAAAATTGCTATCCTGAGCGAAAGCGTAGCCTTCCGCTTATTTTGCATAAGAATTTGGACGTACACCTGTAAAATGCAAAAATGAACCGAGAATTAGTTGGACATCCAAACGTACAGCCGAATTGCGTGTTAGAGTGGCAGGAAGTTGATACTAATCTTTCAAACTCTTTCGATATTTTGTCGCATGACACACCATTGCGAGCCCAAAAACTAATTGCACGAATTGTAGTCGTACCACATTAAGGTCTATTTTTTTTGTGAATGATAACGACCAGATAGTAACAGTCTACGCTACAGGCGCATTATAAGCAATTATTTTTGCCACGGAATCGAAAATATTGACGTAGAAACATTGAGCTTTTAGCAAAACGGCCCAACATGCCACACATCAAGGTAGATGTGTTGTGTTAAAAGGTCAGAGATTGCATTATTTCACTTTGCTGTGACATTAACGACGTTATTGGCTCTTGTTAGTGCTCAAGAGCTGTATTTTCTCTGGCAAACCTGCAACATTGGAGTACTTAAAAAGGAACAATAAAACTGACGACAAAGTCATTAGAAATTATTAAACGAATCAACAGTTGCTTGGACTAGAGTCTAATAAAACTGGTGGTAAACTGATTAGGAATATAACTGATATAGAATATTGAAAGGAATTTCAGCATCATGTGCTCAGTCTACAAAGAGTGAGATCACCATTACTACGCAAACTGTTCGTAAAGACAATCTGATAGCATTATACAAAGCGGAGGCATTCACAATTAGGTCCCACTATGGCAGATCTCGGAAAGGACTGCAAAGTTGCACAATTCCTTGCATAATTGGACTAACATATCGAGATGTCAATGAAGCGTTCGGGAGTATTGAGTGGCTAAGATGAGTCGGAGGGCAAATAAATGCGAAGTTGATAGAAAGTGAAGAAGAAGATCCAACCAAGAAGAATAGATAACAACATCGGCTTAGCCGGTTCTAAATTTAATGGTCGATGTGGCAGAGGATGATTGCTCTAAGACGACGCTACATAAGGATAGGGACCTCAATCAACTAGTTGAACAGCAATGGAAGCAACTGACTAAAGATCATGGTGAGGTTTGTTGGTTGAGGGCCTGGTTCACGTCCAATCACAGCGTCACCGAGGTGACCAATTTAAAAAAGTCCATGAACGACCATACTGAGTTTGTTTTTTCAAATAAAACTTAAAAACCTCTTCTTGGTAGATTCGAATACTGCCACTCAGAATTAGCGCATGATATCTCGAAGATGTCTCTTCGGTGTGCTGATATTTCGGCTATAATTTTCCCGACACTTTTTATTTCTTAAGCTAGTTTTTTTAAGCTGCGTTTTGACAATCGATTAGTTATTTTCAATCGTAATTTATAATTTACTTCACTCGACCGGTGGACGGGCAGCTTGCTCATTTTAAAATAATAAAAAAGAGAAAAGCAATAATAGACGTTCATGGGTCACAAGTAGATGGTGCTGAAGATATTACCCAGTTTGAATAGTGTACTTTATCGGAAAAACAAATGAACTTCGTTCGCGGGCTCCAAGGAGTCAATTTAAAGAAACTTAATTAAGTCTATTGAATTGCAGCTACTTATACATTCAGTGGTTTTAGTGCATGCATTTAAATGTAAAGGTAAATTGGTCTCTTAAAACGCCGAATGCCTGAAAAATCTTCTGTGATTGGTCAACGGAAAGGAAATTGTTCACCATACCCGTTTCCATTACTTATTGAACATGCAAAACGTCAAGCTGATGTTATTGAATGGGTAATTTAGCTTTATCTACTTATTTGCGGTGTTGTGAGCTATTATTTTAGAGCAATTGTTTCGAATTGATATATTCAAAAAATAAATCACAACATTGTTACTAATTAAAGACAGAAAAATAGTCTGCTACATATCACATGAACAAGTTACAAGGTAAAAACACACAACATTGCACTAGTCACCTTCACCCGAGTAGATTTCACGAATCCAACTGCCAATCGTGGCAGGTAAGTTGTTGGACAAGCCCAATTACCAGTCGCACATTACACAATAAGCCACAAATCATTTTAAAACTCTCAATAATTTCCACATTACGCGATAAATCACCCCGAAAACATACATAATCACCAAATGAACAGCTATAAGCGGCCAAAGTCTGACTTGCCAGCCATCGCGTCTGACTATTTGAATAGGATTCATAGCGCTCGCGGAGAACTTTTAATAATATGTGAACACGCGACTCATGTCGAAAAATAACAATAAAGCGAAAATAAAACACAAATTTAGTACAACAATGCGAAAGGATATCATTTCGATCTGACCCAAAAGCGACGATTAAAAAAAAACGGTACTGACCCCTCCACTTCTGCCTACCTGTGTTCGTTAACGTCGTGGAAAATCAAGGGAAGTACCCAGATCCTTACCTAAAGAAATATTTTTCGGTGTCGCCAAATTCATTTGGCAGATCGATGTTGAACACCACCGAGTTCTTGCGTTTTCCGTTTTTTTGAATCATTTTATTTTATTTTTTTGTTCCTGCGTGATTTCACTTTTTCGAAGTTAATTCACTGGAGAGAAATTCCCATGAATCTACTCGCGTTGGTTGTCCACTTAAAACTGACTATTCGTTTGGCACGATATCGCCTCGATGGCTATCCGAAGTATGTGGCTGTGATTTGGTATGTAAGGGCTCGTGTTCGACTTCGATATTGACGCATTATGACCACAGAAGACCAAGCCGGGAAGTAGGCCAACCACCAAGACATGCACGAGACTCAGTCGTTTTGCATGCTAAACCAAAGTCCTGTGCCGTACTGTATAGTATGGAGTATGGAGGTATGTTTGTAGCAACATCCGCGTGCTGTAGAACTAATAGAGTCGCGGTAGATTTTAATATTTGCGAAGATATGGGGTTGCATGGTTGCCCAGTACCTATTCGAAAGGAGAATGGTCACGATGGTCACGACCTCTTTTCCGCCTTCATCCAGGAGTTGGTGAGGGTGGAGACGTTTACCTGTAAGCCACCTTCGACATGTCGAGCATATCGAGTGGGTTTTCATTGAATGGGATTAACCACAACGATTTGGGGCTTTCCTTGTGGTATGCGTTTACAATTCTAACTCTAGTTTTAGATGTGTCTCGGGCAGGTTTCTGCCTTTCCTATTTCGTTACTTCAAGATTTCGTACGGAATCTTTCTTTTCACATAGATACGCCCATTTTAATAAAGCTAGATCATGCAAAGTCATGAATTGCTTAGAATTGACTTCCTTTCGTACAACTTCTTTGGTTAATTAGAATTTATGTTTGACCTAATCGAACATGGGAACGGCATGTTAGACTAATTATCCTTTCGATTATAGTGGAAGGGTGCATTTATAAAATAATGATAAGAGTAATGATTTTCGAAAGCAAAATAAGTCAGGAAATTTGAGGTACTGGTAATGTAAACCAATATATTGGCCTAAGAATGAGGAAAAAATCTGACTTCATTTAAAAATGAGAGTAGTGAATGAACATCTTCAACACAAACCATCTGCACCCCGTCCAGGTTGTGTGACAAACATCATAAGAGCGTAATTCTTGAGTTCATGTTTCGCGATTTTCTTCCATCTCCACCCTTGCGGCCTTTCTGGCGGCCTTTTCGACCCGGGTTTTCTACTCATTATTCTTTTATCTATTCGTTCACTTTCCCTTCATTCATTATAGTGTTATGTATAGTGCTGATTTTAATTTCGCGATTTTATGCTCGGGGCTGGATAAACTTCTTCGAGTTCTTGATGGTTCTTTTTTCGCTTGTTTCTTCGTCCTGTTTCCATTAGGACAATATGCTGTCCTAGCATTCTCCTGAAGGAACCACATTACGTATTCTAGTACCAACAGAGAAGGGCATCTTTTTGTTTTAAATTTTTACGGGAGCTCGACTGTTTCAGATATGTAAGTGTTTCATATTTGAACTTGTATAACACTTTGTTTTCATTTTCCAGTTTCATTAACTTTTTCGGGATTCCCAGCCTTACAAGGACATGATACAATTTAACTCGGTTTATGCCCTTTTAAAATCTACGAATATTTGGTGGACACTTTCATTGAATTCCCATTTCTTTACTAGCATCCTACAGTCGTCCGTATGAGCATTAAAATGCTCAAGATGATATTACTAATCATGATTCTAAAGCCAGGAAAGGAATCTCATGAAGGTCCTTATACCACAGAACTATACCTTTGCTGCTAACCATGCCAAAATATTTGCAAAAAATCCTCATAAAGAAACTTAGACCAGTAGATAGAAGATACGGGGATTTCGTACATTCCTTGCGAGGGTTAGTGTTGATAGAGACAGAGTCGTAGAGCGTCGTGCAGTCAATGGTGCCTGAAAGGAGACGATGGATGAAAAGAATGTCAGATACAGTTTTTCTTTCCTCCAATATGTTCATGTTGATTAGTTTAAGACTCTCTTGAAGGATTGTTTCAGTAGGAACCGGCGTTGGATGCTCTCGATTCTAGAAATGTGCGATGGTTGGTAAAGGGGCCACACTTGAGAGGCGTATTCAAGAAGGGGCCGGACAAAGGTTATTTACAGAGATCGGATAACGTAGGGGTTGGTTGGAGAAATCTATAGACCATCGCTTTACGAAAGCAAGTGTTGTATTAGCTCTAAGGATTATCTTATGCGCGGAAATTTAGCTCCTGGTCACATAATATTTTAAGATCCCAGATAGCCCCATCGGTGGACATAGGCCGATTATAGAGAAAGTGACGGAGCGAGCAAACATAGCAAAGAAGTTGTTCGTGTTTAACATGGCAATGACCAGCTTCGCTCTCTGTCCCTGCTCAATCCAAGCTGACAGACAGCCTCCACGCGGCCTCTCCTGGATAGCTGGCCTGGCATCCGCCGGGTTGTGAACCAATGTGTGCAGCGAACCTGGCCTGGGAGGGATTGTGCTTAAGGTTGGCATCACGGAAAACAAATCTTGTTAAAAAGCAATAACAAGCCTCGGATACGGACGCGAGTGTGCACTTGGAATGTGCGGTCCTTTAGCAGACCAGGGGAGGACAACAAACTGGAAAAAACCCTCGACTGCTACAAAGCAAATATAATCGCACTCCAGGAAGTGCGATGGGATGGAACATTCAAAAAAGGATGAAAAACTGTGATGGTAACTGCTAGAAGGAAAATAAACAACGCGTATTCGGATGCGGATTTGTTATTCGAGGAAGACTCCGATAAAAAGTCTTAAGATTCCGGCATGTAAGCAAAAGCCTCATAACAATCCGCATCAAAGTCATCTTCGGGAATATAAGCCTAATATGCGTGCGGGCCCCTACGAAAGAAAAATATGATCGACTCAAGGATGACTTCTATGATCTCCTGGACCGAATGTACGCCCAATGCCCCAGCTATGACACCAAAATTGTACTATAGGATTTTTACGCTAAACTAGGCAAAGAGGATATATTTTAGTCGACATAAAGTAACCTGGCAGTCACCAGGTCAGTCGACCATCAACCAAATTGATCACGTTGCGCACTCCTCCAGTGCGATGGGATATCGACTCGGATCACTACCTTGTTGTAGCCAAGGTACCAATGAGGACATCAAGGATGCTACGGAGTCGAGAAAGACAACAAGAGTTTGACGTCGGAAAGCTACAATCGCAGGAGACCGCTAGGATCTTCGCCGATCGAGTTTTCCTCAACCTCTCATAAAGTCCGGTGACACCGGCATAATCCAGAGAACTACAGTGGAAGCATTGCTAGCGCGCCGTCAGAGACGCTGCCCCTGATGTACTGGTTTTGAAACCACCGTCAGCTACCGTAGCAAAGCTATGCTATATAGAGGGACCAGAGCCACTCGTGAGCTTTACGAGTAGAAAAGCAGAGGTGAACATACGCTTTTAAGGAAGAAAAAAAAGAGAGGACAAAAAGCGTGAGATCGAGGAAATGGAGAGATGCTACCACAGGAATGACGCTCGTAAGTTTTACGAAGAAGTAAAACGAACATGCCAAGCCTATAAAGCTAGAGCGGAAGTCTGTAGGGATGAAGGCGGACAACAACATAGTACTGGCGTAACAGCCGATACGGAGAATATGGAAAAAAACACTTCTGTAGACTGTATCACGGCGATGATAGATCGGATACCGCTGTCAGAATGAATCATTCGCAACGGATGAAGATCCAAGAGAATTCCATTCACCTGACCTAGATGAAATTAAGCTTGTAATTTCGAAGCTTAAAATTAAAAAAGCTGCGGTCCCAGATGGCCTGTCTACTGAGCTATTTAAAGCAGCAGGAGATGAGTTGGTAGGGCGTATGCACTAGCTCATGTGTAAAATATGGTCGGAGGAATCTCAGCATCGTTTGCCCAGTCGATAAGAAAGGAGACTGGGCCAACTATAGAGGATTAAGTCCCCTTAACATAGCATACAAGATTTTTCTGCCGTACTGTGTGAACGAAAATTTCCATTGGCATAAAAATATTATGTGAAAACTTTGAAGCATACAACTGTGTAATAGCAAGTTTAAAGGAGAACAAATGTCAGTTTTTCACCCATGACATGAAAAGTGTAAAAGCATTTAAAGTTGTTCTGTTCGGATTTGACGACTTAAATGTTGATGTGTTAAAATCAAAATTAATTGAACTCGGTTTAAAATGCATGGACATTAAAAAAATTACCAAAAATTATGAACAATACAGTGACACATTATATTTAATTTCACTGGAAAATGGTTCAATAAAATTAAATGATTTGAAGAAAAACTACCGATCTGTTTTCCATACACAGGTCAAATGGAGCTTTCAACGAAAACTAAAAGGTAAACCGACACAATGCCATAATTGCCAGATGTTCGGACATGGTGAGCGCAACTGTCACATAAAGACATATTGTGGAATTTGTGCTGGTCCTCACAAGACTGTTGACTGCAACAAAAACGACACTTTCAAATGTGCAAATTGTAATGGCTCTCATAAAGCTAGCGATACTGCTTGCTTGGTTAGATCAAAATACTTAGAGCTTAAATCCAATTTAGCCACGCGCAGAAACCAATCTCACCAGAAATAGTTTAAGAAACGATTTACGAAAAATCTTTTCTTTGAATGGTGACTACTTAATTGGAGGTGACCTAAACTGTAGGCATAGAGATTGGGGTTGTACTCGTGCAAATGCATGGGGTAATTTGCTATCAAATCTTAGTATTGTGTTGCCCATTACGTTAATATTCCCTCATAGTCCAACTTATGTACCTCCTGGTTCACGTGGTTGTCCATCTGTACTCGATATATTTGTTACAAACTGTCCTAGCTACGTAACTCAACCTGTGTCACTTAATGAATTAAGCTGAGATCATAACCCTGTATTTTGCAAGCTTCTTTGGTCTGGCACGGAAGTTGTCCAATATATCCAAGATCTAAATAAAGCTAATTGGAAGCGTTATAGAATAAAGATAAGTGAGAAACTTCGACAGGTTGATACCAACCTAGACAATATAACCTGCAAACAGGATGTTGATCATCTCGTTACCAACTTCTCCAAGCAAATTGTAGATTCAGCAAATGAAAGTATACCAAAACTAGCTAAACAGAAATATTGTATTAAACTTCCTCCTTATATTTTAAATCTTATAAAGATAAGAAGTATAGAAGCATAGAAGTAACTGGCAACTATACAGACAGGTTATATACAGAAACGAAGTCAATTATCTTAACAAGATCATCAAGGATAGTATAGATCGATTGCGTAATGATTCCTGGAATAATAAATTTAAAGATTTAGAAAAAAACTCAAAACCGTTCTGGAATATAAACAAAATTGTTAGAACCAAGAATAGGCAAATACCATGTCTTCGAGACACGTTTAATACTTATTTCACAGATGTTGAAAAGGCTAATGCACTAGCCCTTACATTTGAGTGTAACCATAACGTATCGGGTCACCTGGGTGATATACATACTGATACCTTGGTTAATGGCACTGTTCAGAACTTAAAAACAATGAACTCAGACACAGCTGCGAATTAATATGTAAATGAAAATCATATTCAATTCTTCATCAACAATCTAGTAACTAGGAAATCTGGTGGGCTAGATTTAATAAGAAATAAGTATCTGAAAGAAGTACCGAAAATTGGGATCAATATGGTGGCATATGTTGTGAATGCCTGTTTGAAAATGCAATACTTTCCAGTCACATGGAAATTTGCTAAAGTAACACCTATTCTAAAAGCTGGTAAGCTCCCCGATAATCCTGATAGTTATTGCCCAATTAGTTTGCTTAGCAGCTTGAGCAAAATTTATGAAAGGGTCCTGAAAGAAAAGACAATGAAGATTGTAGATGATAAGCACATTTTTCCCATAGTGCAGTTCGGGTTCAGGCGCTATCATAACACTTCTCATCAAGTAAAGAGAATTCGTAATCATATAAAAAGTAATCGTGCAGTTGGAATCGGCATGATTTTACTAGATATAGAAAAGGCCTTTGATACCGTTTGGCATAATGGTCTGATCTTTAAAATGAACATTTTCCAATTTCCACCTTATTTGTGCAATATAGTTCTAAGTTTTCTGTCTGATCGTTGTTTCCAAGTGCATGCCAATAGTTGTGTATCTTGATACTTTTCAATGCAGGTGTACCACAAGGGTCTGTCTTGGGGCCAATTCTTTACAACTTATATACCTCAGATTTTCCAGAATTACCCGATTGTGAAACAGCTATTTTTGCTGATGACACAGCTATTTTTTCGTCACATGAGTTAGCTCTCAACATTGAGAGCAATCTTAAATATGCGATGGAAATTATTTTTAGAGACTGTGATAAATGGAAAATAAAGCTAAATCTAGATAAATTACAAGCCAACTATTTCACTCGAAAAAGAAAAGCTTGTTTTCTGCCTGCTTCTAGCTTGCAGGTAAATGGAATAAACGTTGAGTGGAAGAGCTCCGTAAAATACCTTGGTATACATCTTGACAGCAAATTGACTTTTCATGAACACATCACCCGAACCCTTAACAAAATTAATATCGCAAAGAAAATTCTTTACCCTTTCATTAATAGAAAATCATTTATGTCTTTAGCTAACAAATTAATTATACTAAAGGTTATATTTCAAGCTATAATCCTATACGGTTGTCCAATATGGGGAAATTCCGCACAGTGCCATACTAACAAGTTACAAATAGCTCAAAATAAAATTTAAAAAATGATGTTAGACCTACCACGAGATTATTCCACTTTAAAACTCCACAAAAGAGCGGGTGTTGACCAGGTTTCTACACGAATATTGAAACTGACGAATAAGTTTATAAATTCCAGCGTTTTTGCTGATAATCCTCTAGTCAATGACCTATTTTCAAATGTATAGAGTTTATTATATATATATATATATATTATTTATTTATGTATTAGTTTATTTATTTATAATATTTTTTTTTTTATTTATTTATTTTGATTTATTTATCTATTAATTTTCATTTATTTATTTGTTTATTATCATTTATATATTTATTTATTGATTTATTTATTTATTCTTTGTTGTTTTTTTTTTTTATTTATTTATTTATTTTTTATTTATTTATTAATTTATTTATTTTATTTATTTATTTATTTATTTATTTATATTAATATTTATTTATTTATTTATTGCATATTAATAAAACTAAAATAATAAGAAAAAAAAAATTAACTTGCATACATATGTACATATGTATACATATATGCATGCACTATATTTATATTAATATATATGTATATATATAAATTTTCATTCTGTGTTTTCCTTTTTTTGTTTTTCTTTTCCTTTCTTATATTGAAGGTTTTTTCGTATTTTCCTTCAAAGGTATTTGCATTACTATACATGTTACTAGTTGTACATACATATATAGATTAAAAATAAAGTTTTTTTTTTCATTAAATATATCAAATCTCTGTAATAAAATACTGTGCGATAACTAAAAGGTAAATCCACAATAGATCTCATTTTCATACTGCGGCAGATTTTGGAAAAGACCCAAGAATTCCAAATTGACACACACCATCTTTTTGTCGATTTTAAAGCCGCATATGACAGTATGCATAGGAACGATCATACCGAGCCAAATCTAGTTTTAGTATCCTTGCCAAACTCGTCCGATTGTGCAGGATGACAGTGGAGAATTCTCGCTGCTCCATTAAGGTCGTTAGCGAATTAACCGAGACTTTCGATGTCAAAAAAGGATTTAGGCAAGCTGATGCACTGTCATGTAACTTCTCCAGCATCGTGCTTGAAAAGATCATACGAGACTCACTGGCCAACAGAAGGGGTACGCAATTGCTTGCGTACGCAGATGACATGGACGTACGAGCAGAACGAGACGTCAATGAAGTGTTTAAAAGCAATGAAGCAGGTGTGGCTAAAGGGTCTTTCGGTGAACGAGGGTAAAACCAAATATATGCTGTCATTAAAAAAAGACGCACAACACCGACGTCTTGGCTAGAACGTTACAATTGACGGCTACAAATTTGAAGTTGGCAAGGACTTCGTCTGCCTTGGCTCACTAGTGATCAGCGACAACAACACCAGCGCTGAGATCAAATGCAGAATTATTCTTGCCAACCGCTGCTTCTTTGGGCTCAAGAGGCAATTGAGAAGTAGAGATTCTCGAAAAATCAAGGTAATATTATATAAATCACTGACCATCCCGTTCCTCCTTTACGGCGCAGAGGCCTGGACCTTAGCGAAAACGGATGAGGATGCTCTTGGTCGCTTCGAGAGGAAAATTTGCGTTCAATCTATGGTCCCGTTTATATAAACGGAGAATGGAGGAGAACGACGAACTTTACGGGCTGATCAGCGACATCGGCCTAGTACGACGTCTCTGAATTAGAGAGCTGCATGAATGCACTCAAACTCTCAGTATACTTAATAGTGTTACATGTAAATTCGGATGAATGTTTTGAACATTCAAAGAGAAATGAATGAATGTGAGTGAATGTGGTGATCGGTGTGAATGAGTGAGTTTTTAAGAAAGTGCAAACAAACATTCTGTGTACTCATGTGTACTCATGTACTAAGTATGTGCCCTTGCTACAATAAACAAATAACATTTAAATTGTTGGCATTGTTTATTGTTAAAACAGTTTATTAGTAACAAATGGATCCCCAAACTTCTTCTGAGCTTGTTCATATATTGTAATTTATATTAACAATTGTTTTAGGAATCTCAACTAATTGTTAATTGTTTTGTTATATTTGTCCTTTGGAAGTGTTTGTTTTTGCGTCGTTGCTTTGTGTTTCTGTATGTTTGTTGTCAGCTGAGAAAAATTCCTGTTATTTTAATGAAATTTAATTAAACGGTAGAATTAGAGATCTGATATTACGGAAACTACAGTTTTGAGAAGCTCAAAAATTAAAAACATGCTTCTCAATAGGGAATATCGTTTCAATTCAAAAGAGGACGCAGTAAAGTGTGGGATACCTTTTCAAAAATTAACGATACTAACGGGAAAGAGATGGAAAACATTGTAGCTTGTAGAATATGCTACAATATATGCCACAAGTTTACAGGAAGCACATCCAACTTAGTAAAGCACAAATGCTACATAAGTGCCAGCTGCAATCCAAAGAATATTAAGGAGGTAAGTGTGGGCACAGAAACAAAACAAGAGGGTATACGATTGGTTACGGAGTAGGCGGTAAAAAATTGCCATTCTTTTAATCTGATTGACGACTAAGGTCTCAAAAATTTTGCCATGTTTTTGATTAAAGTTGGAGCAAAGTTTGGACCCAATGTAAATGTTGAAAACCTGTTACCACACCCCACAACGATTTCGCGTAACATAACTTTATTGTATGGGTCACACTTCAATCCAATTAAGGAGGAAATATTAAAATATAAATGTTTCGATTACTCGATAACTAGCGACATATGGACGGATAATTTCTTGAGGTCATTTTATATATCTTGCACCGCTCACTACATAAAAGAGGGAGTGCTCATACATCGTCTTTTGTCCTTAAAATCAATGGAAGGAGACGCCTGCACCGGTAAGCATGCATTTAGTTCAATTTTAAGTATGAGCTGTAGGCATTGATCAAAACTATTTTTAAGGGTCTAAAATTAAGGAGATAATAACGCACATTTTAAGATAATTTGGATGCGATCTGGAAGAAGATAAGCCAGTTATTGTGACTGACAGAGGCTCGAACATGATTGCGGCCTATCAAGAAGGCCACAATATTCACTGTATTAATAATTTGCTGCATAACGTAATAGAAAAAGCTGTGAAGAGAGTATTAGAACTAGACGAAATTGTAAGTAAATGCAGCAAATTAGTCAAGTTCTTCAAAAAATCGGGCGTAAACTGCAATTTACGCGTGTCATTAAAAAGTCATTGCCCTTCACGTTGGAATACAGTTTACTATTTGCTGAAATCTATCGAATAAAATTGGGTTGATATAACCAATATACTTATTAATAATATTAATAGAAAAAAATGAACTTATTAGAATAGAAGACATAAATATAGCTTATGTCAGCTCAATTGTGCATCTATTAGCTGCGTTTGAAGACGCTTCAAAAAAACTTGAAATCAGCAAATTACCAACAATACATTTAGTTATTCCCTACATAAATAAAATAAAGAAAATATGCCTTACCGACACAAACGATAGTATAATCATCATGCAGTCGAAATCCGTTTTGAATGAACTATTAGGATCTACTGTCTTACCAAATTTGACCATATACCATAAGATTGCACTTTTTTTATTTCCACGCACAAACAAACTACTCTAATTCTCAGCAGTTGAAAAGCATAATATTATAAAAACGTGCAAAGAAATCATGGCAATGCAATCGGAAAACACAGATAGGGGCAATGGACCAATAGAGAATTCGGCTGATAAATAGGACAATGTTTTTGCTGATTTCATTGAAACAATGCAATAGTACAGCTATTGTAACCTAAATGTTGTTTATACCGACGAATTTGATTGCATTCAATGGTGGAATTTGCACAAAAATTATTTTCCTCTTTTATTTAAAACAAATTGCAAAGTATGTATACCAGCAAGTAGCGCTGCTTCTGAAAGAGCATTTTCAGACGCCAGAAATCTTATAACAGAAAAACGTTGTGCTCTCGCTACAACTTCTGACAAAATTAACAAAATTATGATCCTCCATTCAAACATTGACAATTTAAATAAATAATTAAAACGAACACCGTAATGGCGATTTTCCAAGTATAAAGATATCTACTTCAAAGAAATGGGATCGAAGCTAAGGGAAGACAATTTGAAGAGTATTAATCAGTGGGAGGTTTCATCAAAAGCTTTGCTGAAATCGTTGAAATAACGCCGACTTTCTTGACATTCTCTAAGGCCGAGAGGGAAAAGGACACAAATTCAATAAGGTTTGCGGTTGTAGATTTTCATTTTGAGATACCGTACCTCAACAACATCATCGCCGCGGTCCGGGGAAATTTACAGCAGAATCCGAGTTCGATTCTTCACCGTGCACAAGAATTCGACCTTTCGCAGACTTCAATTTGGCGAATTTTGCGTCGGGAGTTGGGCACACAACCGTACAAGATCCAACTGGCCCAGGAGCTCTAACTTCATGACCACAGACAACGCAGTTTGTTCCCTGACTGGACTTCGGAGCGTTTGGAAGAAGACCTTAACTTTGGCCGAAAAATCATCTTTAGCGACGAAGTGCATTTTTGGATGAATGGCTGTGTTAACAAGCAAAATTGCCGTATATAGAGACCAACCAGTTGACAATGTTTTCTCAAAAAGTTACCGTTTGGTTTGGATTTTAGGCCGGCGGCGTCATTGGTCCGTGTTTTTTTGAAAACGACATTGGTGAGGCGGTAACCGTCAATAACAACTGCTACAGAACGATGTCACACTATTTCTTATGGCCCAAACTGAACCATATAGACGTAGATGACATACATATGTTCCCAGCAGGATGGCGCCACGTGCGACACAGCAGGCGTCATGATTGACATTCTGCATGAACGATTTGAGGGTAAGGTTATCTCTCGCAGATGTGACTTGGTGAATTGGCCACCTAGGTCACGCGATTTGTTCCCGTTAGACGTTTTCTTGTGGGGTTTTTCTATTCGAGTAAACGCCAATCGCCCGAATCTTTAAGGTGATCATAAACAGGCCATCGCTCAAATTCAGCCGGATCTATGTGGAATTGCCACCATCCTATCCGTCCCACCATAAAAAGCCGAGGAGGGCCTTTGAACGATGCCATATTCCATCCACAATTTTTTGATACCTTAAACACGTTTGCTTTACTCCATTTCAACATCTACCCGCGCTTATTGGCTTTTTCATTAACCTGATTACACTACAAAGACACCATTCAGAAGGTTGTCAGCGGCAGAAAAAAGTACCATTTCATTTTCCTTTTTTAGACGCTATGTTAAGTTTTGACAAGGCATTATTCAATGTTAATTTTTTTTCAAAAATGACTTATGAGGGCTGAACTCCTTTTTCTTGAGAATTCTCCAACGACTTCGACTGCTTATGTCGAAGTGCTCAAAAAGTAAAGGAGAATTGTACAATTTGGTGGGTTAACACTGGCTGTTTAGCTTACTGTCAGCTGTCAAAGAAGCTACATGTTATTCGATGCCATCTGTATCATATTAAATATCTTCGTGCTATGAGCCTCTAGGGTCTTTTTTCGTAGACATATCTTGGGAATGTATTAAGATATCAACTCCGAAAGCATTTTCTTCGTCTGTTAATTGGGTAGTGAAGAGTTGATTACTTTATCATTAAAATCTCTCATTTTAAAGGGTGTCATATCAAATGGGAGATATGTAGTTTGGTAGACCTGAAAACTCAGTTTTTTGGTATGAGTTTCGCAATCTCTTCTAAGTATATTTACATACTCGTAAAAGTGACAAAAATTTTCGAAAGTCTAAGTGTCATTATGGCTAACTGAATGTCAGACCGAGTTTTTAAAAGCCTTTTGTGAGTGTAATTGAAATTGTATTTTGTGATAGTTCCCCTTAGTGGAGTGTTCGCCTGGCAGTAAAATGGACCACTATATGTGCCTGAGTATTTTTCAAGGAAAAAAAAGGGTGTAATGAAAGAAGGAACATATACCATAAAACTAGGTACATTATCGAATTCAAAAAGGATTGAACGATGGACATTTCTATAATGAATCGCAGTATGGTGGAGCATATTGATGCATATTGAATTTTTTTATGGCCGATTGATACGTTTTTCGGCTGATGGTCAACATGGGAACAAGAACATCATGCACGTCACTGGACACTTGGTAGAAATTTAGCAGAATCCTATATCTCCGCTCCGCAAAGATACTAGGTCTTACCACAATATTTATATTTTCTGCTTTTCCAGACGACTTTAGCTGACCTATTGAGTGTCAGTAATTATGCTTTTCTGTCTTATGTCTATACTCTTTTCTTTGCCTTTAAAAGAGTTTAACTTAAAAATTTTAAAACTTATGAGCACGCAAGAGATATCTAAGATCTTAACTTTCGTTCTCGAAGGGCCAACATTCTGTAGCAGAGTGACAGATTTATACCGATCATCACCGTCAGGTACAAAGGGGATTTGGAAACGTTGAATACAAGTGCTGGAGTGGATACAGAGGAAAATCAACATTTTCTAGACAGTGATCTAGGAGCTACGAACATGAACGGTTTCCCCACGAAGAACTTAGTCATATACATATATACAGACACACAATCCAGTGTACACCAAAAGGTACATAATAACTTATCGAATTACATGTCCGCCATTGGCATATATTCCAGATTCTAGAACAAGGCCCCACGTGACCACCCAGTGGCACCCAAGTATAGGCTACTGTGAAATGTTATAGTTAAAAAAGTATTTATAATCCTAGCTAGCACTAGTGGAATTTAACTTACTCCTTAAATGCACTTTCTTCGCCGCTGGTTGTGCCCGGATTACTGGCCTCACCCATCTTAGAAGTCTCCTTGTGACTACCCGTTACTCTCATTTCATCACTCAATCCTGCATCGTAACTCTGCAAATTTGCACTTTCACTTTCAACTTCTGGCAACACAGAAATAGCACGCTCACTAACCCTTTCGGCTGCATCCTCATCTGCTGCCAACCCAGAGCCAGTGGCTCCATCGCGCACAGTTGAACTGTGCCCGTTTCCTGGCAATTGATTCACTATAGTTATCGACGGTTCAATGGGGTGATGAGGCGTTGTCGGTTTCTCCACTGGTTCACCAAAAGCATCGTCAATAGCTGAAGTTCCGGGTTTTGTCGTTTTACTTTCGCCGCCATTAGTTGGCTGTCGTTTTTCAACAATCTTCGTTAGGCTGTCCGATTTCTCGAAGGGCAACGGCGACCCAGTCAGCTCCTCGGCCATTTTCCCCATATCGCTTTCAAGACTCTTCAAATCGGTAAGGTTTTCGCTGATGGTTTTTTGGATTTCATCCGTGGCTTCGATGACGGTTTTCTGAATGTTTTCGAGTGTTTTCTGGGATTTCTCCAGGATGGCAGCCGGCAGAGCCAAATCTTCTTGTCCTGCCAACAATTGCCCAGAACTATTTGTCTTTGGCAATTGGTTTGCCAGGACAGTACTAATCTCCACTGGTTGGGCTGTAATTGCAGCAGTGGTCATAGATACAACATTAGCCTTGGTCATTGCTACAAGCTTACCATTTGGGGCGCCACTCTCGGATTTGGGATCCGTGTTGGCGTTACTAGCCTCGGGATTCTTCCTTATATCGTCGAGTTTCTTGCTTAGATTACTATCACTGCGCTTTCGCAGGAGACTTAGCTTCGACCCGATAGAGAGGAGGGTCAATGTGGACGGTTGACGTTTGAGTTTTTTAGATTGCTCTAATGACTCTTCCGAATCCTCGTTGACGTTCGCTGATTGTGTTTCTGTTTGGTTGGCGTTAGTTTGGAGACTCGTTACGTCGTCTTTCTTGAGGCTCACTGAGGAAGCTTCTTTCTTTAGCTTAGTCGTCTGCTGAATTGAGGACGTTTCACGTTTGGGTTCAGTTGGGGTCTTCCGATTCGATTTTGACTGAAGATTACTGGTTTGGCGGCTATTCATGGCACCAATCGCTGGAGTAGCTGGTTTGCTTGTTGTTTTTCGGTTTGTTGATGGAGTCCGCCGAGCCCCGCCTGTTTGTGGCATTTTCTTTGGTTCGACTTTTGAGTCGACTTTTGAGTCGTTTTTGGTGCCGCTGGTAGAAGCGGATTTTTTGGCACTTGCTTGCTTGCGACCACTGGCTCTTTTAGGCGACTCTTTCCTTGGTCCCGTCTTTGAGGGAGTTTTGGATGTTGGCGACGACTTGGAGGTGGGAATGCGAGCCGGTATACGTGACTTTGAGTTTCTTCGCTGCAGGATAGGTGTTCGGGAAGGTTTTGTTAATTTAGTTGGACTTATGGACTTTCGTCTTGTGCGCTGAGGAATGGGACTTCGGGATGAAGATTTACTGCGCTGCCTTGTTTTAGGAGGACTAGGCTTTCGGCTTTTAATTGGGCTTTCACTACGTGTACTTAGTCTTGAGTTTGACCGTGAGCTTGCAACAGCTCGGGTTTGATCTACTCGCGAATTCGGACGTGAATTAGCATGAGAGCTTGCCCGGGATGCAGCACGAGATGCCTGACGTGTTGATGGCCTGGATGTTGAACGAGAAGGAGTTTTGTTCGATTCAGCCCTGGATGCTGGCCTCGATCCACCTCTAGAAGTAACACGAGATTCAAGTCTTTGGGCTTGTCGTGATGGGGAACGACTTGAAGGAGCTCTTGAGTTCCCATAAAGATCTTTCATCGGCGAACTTGATCTTGAACTGAGCCGGGAGTTTGCCCGAGAACTCATTCTTGAGTTCGACCTAGAACCACTATTTGGGCTGTTTCGTACAGGAATTTTTGATATTGATTCCCTACGTGGCAGACTTTGGCTATCGCTGGGTGATGATTGTGAAAGATCCTTGTTCGGAGTGCCAATGATAGGTGACAGTGTGGTTGGTTTTGCTACCTTTCGTACAGATTTTGATACTCTCAAGCGGTTAGAAGGCGACGCTGGAGTTGATTGTGAGGTTCTTCCCACTTGGTTAACTGATTTCCTATGTGTTATCAGAGGTGATCTTCCTGCCGTCTGCGACGGCCGACGAAAACTGAAATCCGACGTTGTCACGGTGCTTAGATTGGAACTTCTTCTATCCGAAGCTATAGAGCTCCTAGGTTCAGTTTGGGTGGAACTACGTCGTTCTGGAGAAGTGGAACTTGACCGTCGGCGAACCTTAACTTTGATGGGAGATAGAATTGGTTTCCGCGGTATCGTCAGATCATCCATGCTTGCCCAATTCGATGGTATTGGAATACGTGATGAAGAGTCCGCACTATTAATGACTCTAAGGAGACCACGTTGCTTCCTCGTCGGGTTCACACTGGGCATTACTGGTCTAGTCGGTGCACTCAACCTGGGTATGGCTGTTCTGTAAAGGTCTGATTGCGACAGAGAATCCGTCTTCATGGGAATTGGCATTTCCTGGGATGATGATGATGGATCCTTTCCCGTTTGTAGGATCCCCTTATGATTTGTCATCTGCATGTTAATTGGGCCAGGTTTGCCGCTCATGTTGAATTGAACCGATAACCGCTGGGAGTCGTCGGTAGTTGTCACTTGATTTGTCGGACCTGAGATGCTCGGCAGCTTTAACTGAGTAGTTGATAGTGACTTCTGCTGAAGCAATCGTGGCTTGGCAATTGGTTTTCTTGGACTCTGCGATGATTCGGCTCTTGTAGGTTTTTCGGGCTCTCGGAATCCGTGACCAAGAAAAGGTGATATGCGGCCAGTTGAAGTAGCTTTATGGGGACTCGGAGCCCGGGAAGACTGTGGTGATTTCTCAGCAAGGATGGTAAAAGAGGATTTCTTGTGCGATCTTGGTGCTGATATCCTAAAAGCAAAGAACTGTATTTACAATGTTTACATAGAGGTTGATGTGGTAGGCAAAGGTTTACCTGTGGTCGGCTCCGGTGGTTATAGCTTCAGTAAGAATGATTGGCGACTTCTGTCGCACCGCTGGTGGAGGCGGTGCTGGGTCTGGTGGTGGCAGCGTTAATGGAGCTGGTGGTGGAGGTGGTGGTGGTGGTGAAGGCAGCGTGGTTGGTAACTTGATTTCGTTAAAGCTCGATTGACGATGCAGAGGTATTAACCGCGATGGTTGCGGTTCAGGCGGTCTGTCAGGTGTGGATACGACTTTATGTTGATCTTCACTTGAACTCGAGCCATTTGAATCGTGGATCATGGCGGCTACAGGGGAATCTTCTGGTGGCATCTCGCGATGCTTAATTGATAGGACGTTCTTCGAGCTTGGTCGTAGCTTTGGCATTTTCGTGAATTCGGGATATGCATTGATAGGCTTGAACCATTCTACACTGGAGTATGATTCATTGGATATTTGGCGATTATAGCGAGAAGGCGGTTGCGGTACTTCAGGCGGAGATTCTCTAGAGAAAAGAAACATCAGTGAGTAAATGGTTTTATTTTTTTACTTCGACGAAATTACCTCAGAGACCCTACGTTCGATTTAAAGTCTTCCGAAAACTCTGATATTCTTCTTGTGACTTCCGTTATTGCCTGGTTGTATTGTTCATAGTCCTGCTCGTAGTCCTGCTCACCAGCGTTGGGTTCTTCTTCGGTTGCATCATACGTCAGATCTATTGATGGTCTATTTGCAATATCTGGCCGAAGTAAAGCGTAATTTGGTGACTGTCTCGTATCAGAGCTTGAACGACCGCTGCCACTGTCGGGCAGGATTTGAATATCAGGAGCCAATAACGGACTAAGCTTTGCATTCGCGCTAGTTACAGGTGTCGGTGAAAATAGCCGCGACGGTTTCCGCCCGCCCTCAGTAGCAAGCGTCACCGTACGATTAAAGTCGTCTGTGATCGCAGAAGCGTATGAATCACGTCTGAAGTTTCCATACAAACTGCCATCCAGATGCCCCAAGTAGTCTTCGGAAGGTGACGGAGGAACCGGATCTCCGAAAAGGCTCTGGTACTGATTGTCGAAGAAGGTAGTCGTGGCATCGCTTCGAGCTGCTTGATTGGTATTCGATGATGGTGACATCTTCTGGTAGTCGTAGTTCAACGGTATGATGGATGGAGGTGTCTTTTTCATATTGCAATGAGGAGGAGATATTATCTGGAATACAACTGGGATAAAGAAAGCCTTAAAGGTACCCAATACTAGCATACCTGGTTATTTATGCCGGCTTCCAGTAGTTGCTATTTTTGTGACGGGTGGTCACTCTACCTTAGTTGTACTCGTACTTGTATTAACCGGCTACATCGAGCCACAACTGTCAATCGACTTATTGATTTGCAGCGATTCGCCATGTGTAGAAATTTCCATACAAACAGGAACAGTCCGAACATCAGTGAAGTTTTATGTTATGACCGGGTTTCGTCCTTTTTGCTTCTATTTCTCTGTTTTATTCTTTTTTTTGTTTTGTCTTCTACCGAAAAAAAATGTTTGCTGTTATCCCTTGTGTTCTTCAGTGGTCAGTTAGTCTTGAGTAGAGCATGAGAAATTGACTGGGCAGACGGAGTAGAGAGGGGAATAGATATTGCCTGTTGTGCCTGTTGGCATTTTGCGCGGCGGCTTTTAAAGGGGTATTCTTTGCACAAGTAGTTGTCTGGGCGGAAGACAGTAGTTGCAGCCAGTTCAACGGCTTTTCCATTTAATTTGAATATCCTTGTACTTCGAGGTCTTTTTGGTTTTTTACTTTATTTTTTAATGCCGTCTCTAGTTCGAGGATATGCTTCTCTGTTGCGTTTCTCTTCTTCCTTATGGAAATGGGGAAGTGAATGTTCGGAACAGTAACCTGCAGAGATCAATAAATTGTGGACTTTAAATGAAAGGTTTTCAAGTTATTTAATGTGGTTTCTCATTTATAAGCATTTTGGGCATAAAAGGTAACTCTCGTTTCCTTAAGTGTTAAGCTTTATTAAGGCAATCCTTATTTGTTTTGCTTTTCTTCTTAATCGAGAAAAGTCGGCGTGTGTTTAGCATTTAGCAGTTAATTACATTTTCTGAAGTACTACAGTCAAATTGAATGCACCCTTTAAAATCATAAATTATGCCCGATTAGACCCAATCAAATATATGTATATCACTAGCCGTACCTTATAGGAATTTCGGTGTTTCCTTGATAATACTGAATTTTGATGTTTGGCGTTTCGAAGTGCTGAACTAGTTTAACAAGCTTGTTTTAGTTCATAAAAAGTAAGGTTCAATAAAGGAATAATTTGGAATTAAGGATGTGACAACGATGATTTAGATAAGAATTTTATCGTTTTTTATTTATAATAGAATTGGAAATTTTACTACCTACATATCTTATGTCCACATTTCGTTAGATGTGACCTTTATGTTACAATCTTATCATGTCATTTACAAACATAACTATTAAAATTTCGTGCTCTATGAAAAATGTTCTCCCTTCGCTTGGACCATTTCACGATGGTCAAAATCGAACTTCTGTGCAAGCAATTGAAGCCATGATAACGCTATTGAGAGCATCGTGGCACATTGGGTAGTGTGTCGGCCGTTGACGCGAGTTACGACGTCCACTAGTCACCCCGTGGCCCCCTGAATCACCCATCAATATACATGACCTCAGGATACCAGATAGCCACGAGTTTCCCCGCAACACCCCACCATAACGATGACCACCGCCACTACCACCCCATACGCAACCATCAACCATCAGGTCAGCGCACCCACCGGCCCAGCGAACACCGTGGGACACATATCAATCGATCAGCGTTTTTCTTTGTAATTGCACAAGTGAAACGATGATCTTGCAACGTCAACGTCTGGTCGGCTTCCGACCCAAAATCCATATTGCAAGCTCATCGAATCACTTGCGCAAAACCGAACTTTCGATTGTAAAATAAATGAACATTGTGACAGTCCATTTGCGGGATTGAACCTTAAAGCACGAATAAAATTATAACGTGAAGTAAACTGAAGTCCCGAAGGTTTGATCGGTGACCAAAAGGAGGGGCGATTGTCTGCTTCTGAAGGACCTCTGCAACACGTTGAAGAAGACAAAGTATCCATGGGTGACGATAGTTGGTTATATGAATACTACTCGGAAACAAGGGGTCAAAGTTTGAATGGCACACTGTGGAATCACCTTATTAAAAAGAATCGAATGAGCAAATATGAACCTTCTCGTCATATTCTTCAACGCCAAGGGCAGTTCCTCTACAAATTTGTACTTGTGCTTTTGACCTCAATCTACTAAGAATACTGAAGCTAAAGTTTAACCGAGTAAGGACACCCATTGCCTAGGAGACTTACAAATTTCTTCTCGAAAATAGCGTAAAGGAGCAAAATTCTCTCTCAAAAATACCCCCATCATCAAAGAGAGATCTCTTCGCAGAAGGTCTAAGTAGAATCATTCTTCAATTTACGAATGAGCTTCTTACTCGTATATCCTTTCTGCTTAGATCGACACTTATTTCACTTTCGGCTTCCCTGTGAAGACATTGGAGCTCAGCATTCCATCAGGGAACCAACTTCCTGCAGGCGGTTGTTTGAGAGGTCCTGCGAGTTCAAAAGAACTGGTGATGACGCTACTCAGCTTGTAAACGGCATCCTCTATCAATTGTCTTGTTCTGGTTTAGGAAGGACTTGAGTGGATTTCTCAAGCTCCTCTCTAAACCGCTATTGATGCGAGGGGGAGATTCCAAAATTCAATTGGAATTCGATATATCTATGTTAGTGATTGCCTTCACGTATCTGTTAGATAGGGTTAGGTTGTCTCCTGTCTTGTCGCCTTGACAAACGTTGGTTGAAAGCCAACATTATTGATGATAAGGTCAGACGAAAGAGTGAAGTTTAAAAGACGGTCTCCTCCTCTTAGATTGCTTTTGCTGTTGCCCAAAGAAGTGTGTTGAGCATTAGCATCACGACAAATTATGAGAAGAGCCTTTTTATTCACAGTACTCTACGAGTTCAGAACCAGCTTTCGGTGGCAGAAGTAGAGAAGATTAAGTAGTAGAAGATTAATAGTTGTAGGGGAAGTAAGCAGACGCAATGACGAAGTGTTCGATTTCTCCAAGCGCTTTGTAGCTTACTCTGGCAGCCACCAAATTATCCAAGTTTGGTTGCTGATGAACACCGGAAAGGGAGGGGACCGCAGATGAGAAGGTCGGATAGGTTTTGGTAGGGAACACCTCGGCTAACCCTCTTAACTGCTTTCTCCAGAGGTTTGTCTTCATCCATTGCACCATTTCGCTGTGTCAGCGTCTTTGCACAATTTTCGGCCTTGCCTCTTTTAACTTCTTTTTTGGCACTTAACAGTACGTCCTAATTCTGGGGCGCGTTCAACCCTAGCGGTTTTCCATACCACGCCATTGTCTGTGTCGCCTCTGTTAGTCATGCTCAATAATATTTGCTGCCATAATATTTTAAACATTTTGTAGCACCTTGGTATATTTTAGAAAAAGTCCTTGAAATTAGTTTAATGGTAGAAGCCTTAGGAATTGTTGCTGGAAAGGTCAGTTTGGATTCAAGCAGTTGATTATCCACTTTTTTGTTTAATTTCTTGACAAAAAGCCCAAAATCTTCTTAATCTATGAAAACAAAAAAAGGCCAATAAACTTACACGGTTTATAATTGCAGAGTTCCCAAAAGTTAATTTGATAGCATCCAATCCATTGCGTCAACTCTAAAAAGTTGAGTTTTTCCAACCCACAAAAGATCAACCCACTGAACCAAATGATGCCACCTACATCGACCCAATTGCGTACTTTTCCTCTAACTATGGAAATCACTGAAAGTCGAACAAACACATCAACTAGGAAATCCAATCACTTATAAACAGCAAACTTGAAAACCACCTGCCAGAGGTCTCCTTGGAAAACTCGCGAAAAACTTTTCCGACAAATTTGTAACCGCCGATACTGTCGGCACGATAGATTTCACCAGCTTCACGACGATTTCTCACCTTTTCATTCACTAAAATCGACACTTGTGAAGTTAACGTTTTTTTTTTTTTTAGCTACTCCGGCGCTACCGATACTTTGTGTCTGGCTTGGAAGGAAAGAAGTGAATAAAATTCATTAGTTAGGCATCCCGCGAGTATGTTATGGATTTCTAATTCGCTGTGTGGTGATGGGAGTGTGGATCAAGGGTGATGGTTGAAGTAAATTTTGGTTGAAGTGAAATTGGTGGGCTATGAGGTGAGATTGAAGTTCACATTCGTGACCTTGTGTAATGAAAACGTTGTGCATTGCAAATTAAATATGACATGTGGAAATTATTATTTGAGGGCAAAAGCCCTTGTAACAGTGGCCATCCCAAAAAGAGTGATATTGATCTTATTCAAATTAATCATATGATTTCATAAAATTCTCAAGTGATACTGGTGACCTAGCTATGATAGTATAGTATCAAGTGCATGTCATCAAGGTTTCAAAGCCAGTTGATCACAAAAAGTTTGAATATGAAAACGTGCAGATCTAGAATGGGCAACCAATGGCAAAGTTGCTTCAATATCATCCGACAAGGCGCTACGAATGCTCTGCTAATATTGCGAAACAATAATTCGAACCGTTTTCGTACACCCATGTCGATAGCTCTTAAGCAGCACATTTTCGTTTGTTAGTCGATCTTCACAGTGTTATGGTCACGGTTTCAATACCAATTCAATTGTATCTGCCATCACTTAGCCATATGTACATACCGCTATCAACGAATACTTAGCATGATCGTGGTCCTATTCATCTTCTTATTTCTCCCCGGCATTACGTACTTTCAAATTAAACTAATAAGTTTCCATGAATTACTCGCAATTAAAAACGGGTTGAGTTTGGACTGCAAAGAATCACCATCCATCCATTCGATGACATTTACTTTCATCTAACATGCAGACATGGAACGTTTTTTTAATTTTCCAATTTAGATTTTCTGCAATCATTGAACTTTATGGATATCTGAGTTGAAGTCACTTGACTGATTCATATTGCAAACATTGCCGACGCTTCGCGGTGGGTAAGTAATCGTGCTGTAATCGGGCCGATGGGTAAATGACTAGTCGAGCTTGGGTTGTCCCGAGTAAACGAGGGATTAAGAGTGCGTGAAATGCTTGCGGTAGCACGTGTTGAGTAGATAGTGACTTACAAAAGCCTTTAGAGTCGACGAGGCGTGGTGGAATTGTGGATCTCTGTAGTGTTGTTAACATGTTAGGAATTGGACCCTTTAATAAATGGGAATTTCAACCTAAAATTGTGAAGTTGAGAAAGAAACGTTGTCATAAAATTACTGACATGGATGGCTTATTGGCTTATTACAATAAGTTTGTGAAACAGACTGTTATCTAGTTACTTCAATCACAGAGAAAAGATTGATAGACGGTTTCAATGGTGTGATGACGTAATATATCAATTAAGGGGATTAGTATTTCCATAAATAATTCCTTTTAAGATCATCTGAGAGTCTGTTTCGCAAGAATTATTAAAGCATATTTCATCAACTGCACGAGTGGCATGCACACTTTTTGGTTTTGAAAAAGTAAGTGGTTCAGTTATTAGTGTATGGACGACTGACACTGACAGGGGGTTCGAATTACACAACAGCGAATTCATCTGAACAGTATTTCGCGGTGATTTTCTTTAGCAGTGTAGATACTCTCAAATCCTCCATTGCATACTTTTCTTTTTTTGGGAACAGAGATAGTAACATTGAGCTATATTGGAACATAATAACAGTGCACACTGTACTCGAAAATAGTAATTTTTTTTGTTCGTTTTACTTAGTGGTAAGAACTCCTGGTGGGCTACCCAATTAAAATTGAAGCACGCAGTGTGTATGACCTTTACGTTTTTTTTCGGTTTTTGCGATCAAGAATGTCTTTACTAAGACGATTTTGGTATCCACTCCATATCATGTATAAATTGATGCCAAACCGTCAGAGATTATGACTATCATTAATATAATCGTTTCGCTTACCTTTTTTTACGTTTTACTAGGCTATTCATGGCGCTCGTACGTTTTTAACGTCGTTCTTAGAGCAAAATATAAACAGATTCTTGCACCGATACTCTTAAAAGATTTCAATCAAACCAAAACCCAAAAAAAAAATCCTGTCATTCCTTAATCTATATATTGGATCATTGCAAAAGTTCGCGCCCGATCTTTATACGTGGCGGAAAGTTTTGCGATATGACGCAACCAGTGCTTGTTTTATGGACTTGTTGTATACAAGTCGTGGAAAGGTCGTGGCATCAGAAATCATTTTATCGCTAGACCCCGTTGAGTTAAGTCAAATAATGTGTGAAAAAAAAAATTTAAAGTGGAGAACGAAAAGTTACACCTTCGCCATGTAATGCCCCACGAGTTTCGAAAAGGAGTGCGTGTTAGAACTGTAACAAAAAACATTCAGAGCGCTTATTCGGATCGTGCTCCTGCTCTTAGGACCGTTAAAAAGGGATAACGGTGATTGATGACGACATTTTGTGAACTTTTGTGAAATAGCCCGAAGATTTCAACTGAGGAGGTTGCTGAGAGGCTTATTATAGATCATTCATCAGCATTTCGTCATTTAACAAAGGTCAGATTCACTTCGAAGTTCGATAACTGAGATCTCATTGTCCGCTTCTATGACTTCAGTCTAAGTAGATCTTTCGTACCACCTACAATCAGTTACTGGGGCTAGTCTTATCGATGACTCTCTCAATTCTAATTGGCATGTACTACATGTCTTCCGTTGATGAGCAAGCCGAGTTTTTCACATGTACCATTAATAACCTGTTTGAGAATCATGTCCCAACTAAAAACCTCACCATTCATAATACCAAATGTCTATGGTTAACTAGACATATTGAACAATTAATTATAAATCGAGACAGGGCCTACAAAAGACGGAAGAAATTTAAACTCTCCGAGTTACTATACGATTTTAAACGCCTCAGGAACCTTGTTACGAAGGAGATCAGGAGGTCGAGGCCTGTTTAAACGTTAAGCAAACGTGGAAGATTATTAAGACGCTAGGTATAGGTAAACAAATCAAGGCTGAGAGTTTAGAAGACATCAATATCGAAAAGCTAAATAAGAAATTCGCGCAAATATCGACGATATAATTCATAAAGCCAATTCTGCACTCGGTTTTGTGAAACGTTGGTCTAAAGAATTCTCCAATCCCTACGTGACTCGATCCCTCTACATTACCTATGTTCATCCCCTTCTCGAATACGCATCTCAAGTGTGGTCCCCTTATCAAAAAACCCACATATCTGGAATCGAAAGCATCCAACGTCGGTTCCTACGTTTCGCTCTTCGAGGTCTGCCCTTGAACAATCCCTTGTTCTTACCGCCCTATCAAGACTGTTTTAAACTAATCAACTTGGTACTTTGGAGGAAAGAAGAAGAGTATCCGACACCATCTTCATTCATAGACTTCTTACAGGTACCATTGACTGCGCCACCCGTTATAACTCCATATCTCTTTCTCATTAGTTATTAAGTTAGATTAAGTTTAGCTTGAATTAAGCTCAATAAATGGGGTGTTTGCCCCCAAGAAAATTAAAAATTAAATTAAAATTAAAGTAAATCGACGCTTGCAATCAAATCTAACGCCATTGGCTTGGATTTCATGAACCCCAAATTCTTAAAACTAATCAACCACACCGTCTTATAACCTCTCATATATCTATTTATTTAGTAGCATCCTTATCACCTCCGTCTACCCTAATTCCTGGAAGGCCTCTAAAATCATACCCGTCCCTGAACATGAAAATATTAATAAGGAATATCGTCCAATCGCTATACTGCCATTCATATCCAAGATTTTCGAAAAGCTTCTGAGGACGCAACTGAGCTCGTTCTTTAATCAACATAAGCTCCTTTCGCCGTTTCAATCAGGTTTCAGGTCAAAACATTGATAAGGACTATGTGATATCGTTAGTATTATTAGACTTCTCTAACGCATTCGATAGAGTTCCACATCAAATCCTGCTCAAAAACCTAAAATATTACTTTAATCTGGATTCCTCAGCGTTGAGGCTCATTAGGAATTACCTTGGAGATCGCAGCCAAGCTGTATATGCTAAAGGTAACTTATCCACCTTTCTCAAAACCGAAACGGGGGTCTCTCAAGGATCTATCCTGGAGACCTTACTGTTCTCGCTGTTTAATAACGACATTCCTCCCGTTCTCAAACACTGTAAGTTAAATATGTATGTAGAAGACGTCCAATTATACATCAGCTACCCATTCCACCATTCCATTCCATTCCAGGTAGATGCTACTGCGCGGTTAAATGAGGATCTCCATGCAGTTACATGATGGTCATATAAAAACAAACTTATCCTCAACTCCACCAAGAGCCAAGCTATGTCATAGGTCGTACTATCCCAGACTTAAGTAACTTTCCACCAATCCAAGCCAACGGAAGCAACATCGACTATGTAAAGACTATTAAAAACATTGGAGTAATATTTAATCAAGAGCTTACGTGGAGGGATCACATCACCAATGTAACAGGTAGAGTCCGTGGTGTCTTGAGCATTAAATCTATGTTCGTCACTGATCCCTATTTTAACGTACATATGTATGTACTCACAGTCTCCTGCGATGTCGATAGTTACAGCTCACGCAAGATAAACGTTGTGCTTAATAGCACAGTGCGTCTTATATACAGATTACGGCGGCGGGATCACATCTCGTCATTCGTTAAAACCCTGCTTGATATGGACTTGTAAGGAATGTAGACATTCCTTTTTAACCTCATGCACAGTTTTTCTATGTTTTTCATTTAAGCCGTTAGGCTATGGAATTGGCTCCTAGTTAACACGAGAAGATCACATAGTATTGGTATCTTCAAGGGGCAACTTAGGCAACACTTCAGCACATATCTTTAGGATTTTTTAGGGGCATCTAGGGTTGGCTGGTCTAGGCACTTGTTTTTGTCTTTTTCTTTTTTTTTATCTATCTTGTTTTCTTTCCTTTTCTTAACTATCATAAATCAACTGATTTCCGTATCTTTTTATCTGGTTAGTTTATGCTTGTTCTTTAAATTCACAACTAAAAAGATTATACATCTATTGTGTTAGCTTTTAGTTTAAAATATAAATTCAGCGAACTTTTGCAATGATCCAATACGATAAAATAAAATTTCCGCCGGAAGCTTTAATATTTTATCGGTTTACGTGATAAGGTTGTGAAGCTCCTTAGAGGTATTCATTTCACTCTTTTCGGATGTTAGAATTTAGGTACTGTAAGCCATTAAAACTTAAAATAACGATAATAAAAATTTACTTTACAACTTGAAAGCAGTTCACAGGTTGCTGTTAAAGTCCTTCGCCACTTATAAAATATTGAACTCACTTTCACACCTAAAACAAAAAAAAATTCAAACTCTCTCCAACCCGAAAGGCAATAAAAAAACGCCAATCTCTCCACTGTTTTCTACTTCCGGTTTGCGAGCACACAAAACGATAAGTCCTCGAAAACGTGCCGTCTCTAACAACTTATTCAAAACAATTGACGTGGAGATGAATGGTTGAAAGGAGTTGGTATATAGTATAGTATGGTATGGTATAGTAACGACTGGATTACCTTCAGGACACGTGCTTTTTCGATTCTTGAGTGTGGTAATGTATTTTATATTACTTTCCGTTACAGAAAATGACTAGCCACCGTGCGACGTAGTTCAACACAAGCCTATTGATTTTTTTTATGACTGGAGCAAGATGAATTGGGAAGTATTGTATAATATTAAAAAATAAGAAAACACAAATAAAGTAAGACCCTTATACTTTAGCTTTAGATTAAGCTTTAAAGGATATTTTGATATGAGAAACCAGGATGTAAGTCAGCCCTTCACATCAGAAGTCAGTTCTTTTAACAGTTAATAATATTAGCGTTTAATTGCAGTCGTATGAAAGGAGTTGCTTTGTCGCAATGAATGGCACCTTAGCAATAACCAGAGGTTAAGACCCTTGAAAATGTATCAGAAAAACCATACAAATATGCCTAAAGAGAAATAAAGGACGAGTTAAACTATGAAACGCCTTATTTGCAGCATTTGAGAATGATTAAAAATTACCTGAATGATTAAAATTAAGAGACACATTAACAACACTTTTTAATTTGGTACTATAATGTGTAAAGAGATCCCTTCAGATAGGGTTAATTGGAATCATACCCACTCTTAGCTCAAGTCGATCTGGACATTCTGGAAAATAGTTAGGAAATAGTTAAGAGAAGCGCTGAAAGTCTAAAAATGACGGGAAAGGAAGTAGGTTTGGAACGAAATGAAAAGCTTACCAAATATATTGTCACCGATCGACATGAATCGATCCATAATTTGCTCCTGACTGTACTCGATAAATACTTTGGGAAAGTGGATGAAGGAACTATTCAAAGCAACTCTTTTGTCTCGCAATGTCAAAATCCATCACCCACTTATCCGAACACTTCTATAATCCGCAAGACCTCTCACGCTGTCCTGCAAGACACTATTGGTTTAAAGAGCACCGAAGAAAAGCCTTCCCTTTGGCAGGTGATAGAGTAATGGAAAAAGCCAACATTTTTCTATGAGAGCCTTGGAATTTTATTTGCTAATAGAAGATGGTTAGAAAAATTCAAGAAACGGCATGGTATACTCCAACTTAAACTTATTGGAGAGAAATTGTCGAATAATGAAGTAGCTGTGAAGCCATTCCAGCAGAAATTCATGGACATAATTAGGGAGAAAGACTTGATTGCAGACCAAATTTATAACGCCGATGAATCAGGCTTGTGTTGGAAACTGATACCAGTTAAGACTTTGGCTTCTGGGTCAGAGGGTAGCGCACCAGGTTCAAGGATATCGAAGGAGGGGAATACACAAATTGCCCCTGCTGGTTGAAGGTAAAGTAAAAATTTGTATCTGTTATAAAAGTAACCTGTTCATAACACAGGTCAAAAGGTGTTTGGATTACAAAAGCAATATTTGTAGATCGGTTGAAGGGGCATTTTATATCCGAAGTGAAGAACTATTTATCAAAGAAGAACCTACCGCTAACAGCATTTTTAGTTTTTTTTTTCTGGTTTGATTATTAATTTTATTATTTCTCAAGTTGTTACCAGTACAAAGTCTGGGATATCTTAGCATTAGTGACGTGAAATAATAAGGGAAATAGTGACATTATATATTTAAAATTACAATGAATAATAAATAGTGTCAAATGTCATAACAAAGTACGTATCTAATTATGAATATGTTGGGGGTGACAGAATAGAAAGAAAATGTAACAATTAAAAAAAAAATAAGTAAATAAATAAAAAACAACAATAGAAAATTAAAACACAAAGATCAAAAGAATTGCAACAAATAAAACCAAAAGAAAATCTTATTGTTAATATATGGCAGTTAAAAATGTGTAAATTATATAGGAGCATAGTCTTTAAAAGTACATTTTTTACGAATATCAAGAAAGCAACTACGATTTGACGATTTGAAAATTATGGTCTAAAAGCCAACGTTTAATACGTCTAAAAAATGTGCCAGATACTGTTATTGTTCTGATAGTCTGGGGAAGCTTATTAAATAATCGGTAACAGAAAATAAAATTAAAAATACGATAAGCGGTGATGCGCAAAGACGGTACATATAACAAGCCACGCGGATTTACCACGTAATTTGTGAGTAGATATTAAACGAATATTACGACAACCAGATTTCATATAAAACAATTTCAATATCTTAAAATATAGGTGACGAACAGATAAAATGTTTGTGTCACAGAACAACAGATAGCTAGGATGTCTACTAGACTTACGACAAATTTTTCTTATAATTTTTTTTTGAATCAATGGAAGGATATGGTTATAATAAATACCACCCCAGCATACAATACCATATTGAAGTTTGGAGTGAAAAATCCCATAAAATATAATATTAAGCAGATGTTGAGAACAGATTTTGTTTAAGTAGAAAAAATGCCGCGGCATATTCCGTAATTATTTTCTTAGAGAATCCACGTGATTAATGAAACTCATTTTATAATCAATTAAGAGTCCCAGATGTTTAAATTCCTTAACATTTTCTACTTGGAAACAGTTCTCACTACAGTTAAAAGTACAAGTATATGACGGTAAATTAGTCATGCAGTTACAAGTAGATAATTTAAACTTTTGGCAATCTGAAGCATGAAAATTAACATTTACATCTAAATTATAGATGAAAGGCTGAAGTGCATTAGTTTTGTTTTTGAACTTATTACTAAGTTATGTTCTGCAAAGCATTTCCGTAGAAGATCAAGATCCCACTTGATGGCAGAGACCAGTTCTAAAGGACTGTTACATTCATATGAAAAACCAATATCATCTGCAAAGTCAAGTGAAAAGAGAGAATTAATATAGATGAGGAACAAAAGCGGACCAAATACAGAGACTTGTGGGACACCTAAGTTAATGAATTTGACATCACTTCTAATATCATCAATTTTCACCCTCTGAGACCTATTTTTTAGGTAAGATTTTAACCATTCAAGCATGAAGCCGCGAAAACCCGCTTTCTCCAATTTTCCTAACAATATTTTATGATATGTTTAATCAGGGCTTTAGTTATATCGAGGAACAAACCAGCAGTGTGATTTTTCTGATCAAGGTTCGACATTATTTGGGAACAAAATTGCATCAGAGCATTTTCAATAGATTTGCCTTTTTGAAATCCAAATTGAGCCGGATTGTTGTGGTTAGAAAACTCACTAAAGCGTCTTTTAGGAGTCTCTCAAAAACTTTACTTATGGTTGTTAGAAGAGATATTGGTCTGTAATTTGAGATTTCAGTAGAAAAACCTTTCTTAAGCAAGGGCACGACGTCTGCACATTTAAATGCTTCTGGAAATATGCCTGCAAAGACACTACGATTAAAAATAACTGCTAACACATTTACAAGAAAACAAGCGCTTGATTTGAGAACTAGACTAGAAATACCATCGAAGCCACAAGAATTTGATTTCTTTACGTAACCAATTACCTTTAAAATCTCGGCTCAGAAACGAAACTTTTAGTTTGGAGCGGTTCATTAAATTCCAATGGACAACTGCACTGAACGCAAACTGGTGGATTTATAATAAACGGTAAATAACAAGCTAGATTCACAAAATATGTACTAAATTCATTTGTGATTGTCAGTAGGTCGGAAACTATACACTGATTAACATCAATAATAGTCGGTTTCTTAGAAAGAGACGATTTATTCAGAATTTTATTAACAAGACGCCACTCATTAGTTAAATTTCCTTTAGCTTCTAGAAACAGAGAGCGATAATAATTGTCACGATATATGGGGATTTCTTTTTTAAGCTCAGCGCAGAGTATCTTGTAATTATTTTTTAGTCTGATATTATTGGGATCCTTGACACAACGTATTCTAAAATTATTTTTAAATTTTACTTTATTTAACAAGTAATTTGTAATCCAGGGTTTAAGTCTCTTTATTGTGTTTTTTCCAGAAGACACTGAACAACATTCCCAAATGTGATCTTGGTAATGCACCTGCGCTTCCTCTACAAGAAGACCTACAGTCAATTGACACGAATAATTCAACCCATGGACCAAAACGTGATCTAGAATATTAAAGTACCTATAACATACGAGTACAAGAAAAAATTTCTGTTACTCGTTTTTAGGCAGCAAGAAGTTGGTCCAGAATGTAGAATATCTGACATCCTTAAAAAAAATCACAAATGATGACGGGTTTTTGCCCTGGCTCAAATCTTCGAATCTAATTATAAAGTAAACATTTGGCCAAGATTTGGATTACTTCAATTATATTCAACTTCAACTTATTTGTTGATTAATCAATGCGTGCCTATTACTTTTCAAAATTATTTTGCTAAAAGCTGGCTGATAGGCATAGACGATTGATTTGACGTAAAAACATTTTTACAGAGCTCGATGTTTGAAAATAAAATTCAATAATTTGACTATTACATACTCGTATATTATGAGCCATGGGTGAGCAATCAAAAGTTGAAAAGAGAAAAACCAAACAACAAAAAAATCACCTAACCAACGTCGTCTCTAACTAAGAAGGAGGAAAACAAATATCTGGTCTTAAAAAAAAGGTTTTCACTAGAATCTGTAATGGACAACAAGACGAAGAAACAGGCGAATGAAGAAAACTTTACAATCAAGAACTTAAGGAACTTTGTTCAACCCCAAGCATTGTTATGAAGACTAGGATGGACAGGAGACAGAATAATGAGTTGGAAATCCGAGGGAAAATGATCACCAGAAAGTAGGTTAATATAAAGATGGACCTAGAAGGGATGGAACAGAACAGCGAAGCATGGCAGGAATACACTCATAAGACCGAAGTTGGGCCAAGGGTTTTTAACGAGACTCTGATTTTCTGATTTCCAAATGGCTTACTGATAATAAAAATATATATTTTTTTTTGCATAAAAGGCAAAATATATATTTTTATTTCATGACCCAACTCTCTCAAACTCAAACGATGGTTTTCGAACAGCAATTTCTTGATTTTTTGATGGCTTCGTAGTTCGATAAAAATTAATAATTGACCAAAACAGGCAAAATCGACGACCACATCAAGCTCTTCGGATGCTTTATGCCACAAATTTAACATTCCATATCAAAAATTTAACTATAGGTCTACAGCAATACGTTCAGCGATTGGATACGCTAAAATAAAACAACTAAGTCTTTTTATTGTCACAGATCGCACTCAAATGTGGTAGCTCGGTACTATCGTAACAATTTACAGAAAAATAATAATTGCGGTAATATTTTCTGGGAACCTTTGACTTGATTGGGCATTCCACCCATCACTGGCCACAGGCTAGTCTCTACAATTAAGATATTTCACCTACTATTCGCATTTATATGAGAAAGTGTGTTTAAGGGTCATTAACGATAACTTGCCATCTACACATATTTACCTCCTTTCTTTAATCATAAAAAATGAGGTAAAGCTTGATTTATATTAAAAAGCGATATTTATCAGGAGTGATTTATGGTATTACACTCTATTGGGTTTTCAGGAATATTGTAAAAGTTTTTTTTTTCCGCCTATTTTTCGACCATTATTTTGGCCATTTAGAGTACAATCTCATCGACAACGTGTTAAGTATTGTATCTTAACACCTAAAGTTCGATTTCACTTTTTAGAAAATAGTGAATGATGATGCTACCAACGCAAGGACCACATTAAGAATTGCAAGACTTCGTGTTAAGCTCTTGTTACAACCACTAATCAGATTGTATACAGATGTGAGTCAAAACCTTGTTTTTTTTTATAATTCATCAATACAGTAGAAACTTCTTTAATGGACAGGTACTCAGATAACAGTTGCCAACTTTTAACCCCTGATGTTAATGAGCAGGAGTCGTAATCATCATGAAATACCTTTCTCTCCGAAAGTGTCTTGGCTCATATAGTCAGTGTTTTGGCTTGTGACACCGAGGATACGATCTCGGGACGAAACGAATCCCTTGCAATTCAATCTTTGTAATAATTGCCACTTAGACGAGCTAGCGCTTTTTAAAATTGGATTCTCGAGGCACTTCCGATATGCGCTTTTTGGTGTAGCCTTGAGCTCTTCAAGCGATGCGGTCTTTAACTTCTCAATCGTGGCAAACGAGTGGGCAGATGCATTATCATGATGTAAGAGACATGATTCTTTTTCCCACAAATCGTTCATATTGGCTCAGGCAAACAGCGCATAACTTCAAGGTAATATCCCATATTGACCGTGGTCTCTGTCATTGGGATTTGGGTTTTGGTTTCAATGTCATAACTATATACCCATACTTCGCCACCAGTGATGACCCTTTTCAGCAAATCTTTATCGTCATTGGACATGACCAAAATATTTGATGCATGAACCAACCGATATGCCATTATCCACAGCAATTTCTCCGATAATGATCCGACGAGTCTCATTTTATCCAATATCAAAAATGTCCAAGCACACTAAATCACGTCTAATCTTTATATCAGGTTGCAATACAAGTGCACCAAATGCAAATACCTATTTAGTTCTCAATGTATGTAATTTCCTTCATTTGACAACATTTCTAATCTTCTCTCAGGCATGCCGTCACTAAAATAAATGTTTTGACTTTGACATAAGGACATCCGATGGCCGTTGCTGGTGGATTTGGAACCCGTCTTATCGACGTCATGATGAGCACACCAACCATCAAGCCAAGATGCTTCTCCTAATCAGGTCTTGGCCTATCAAAATACCAAACTAAACTGAAGCTGATTTCAGACTATGCTCATTTTTCAGAATATTAATGTTTCTCAGAATTCAATAGGCAATATCCAACGACGTCTTAGGGTTCATATTAATTCGGATTAGTAAGTGTCAGTGTGTGCTCTGTGGTGCCTATACACCATGGAATGAACGATTTGGCAAAAGTAATAGGGGCGCATACCAAGAACTAATATTAATTGGATCATGTTAAGTAAAGGTAATTCGTGGTTTTAGACTAAAAGGAACTGAAACTATAGTTTAAAAATGTGGCGACTTTGAATGCAATAACATAGAGTCTAAGACACCTTAAATAGGTTGACAAGGTCCATACAATTTAAATCTCTTACTATAAATTGCTTGGGCATATCGTTATCTCTTCGCCAGGTTCTGAAGGCATTTTTTTCAAATTCATTCACCTCATTTATCATATACCATTCGGTCAAACAAGAAAATAGATTAAATCCAATCTGTAAAACACATGGAAAGTAATTCAAACATTTTTTTAGGGAACGTCAAACAACAAATTGTTCGAGTACGACCTCTCCCAAAGATAGAAAACACGCAAAAAGTGTTCATTTTTATGAATTATTATTATATTTAGTACAAAATCAAGAAGAAATATTATTTAAAAATACTTCAAAAATCCATTTTGTTAATCCATTTGCATGCGGTAATCCAATTGATTGCTGTGGAGATACTTTCTTTTCCACAAACACATACTCCAATATACAAAATTTCTAAACACACTTTTTCTTCAACATTCTGAATATAAAAACACACTTTTCCAAAAACCAAAATAATTATTGAATTTTTCACGTTTCCTTTACCGAAATATTCGATTTTATAGAAACATAATCGAACGTACACTAATCAAAATAAAAAGTCAAAAAAAATATTTTTTTAGAGCCTTTTATGCAACCCCGCCAACGTAACGCTTCAAACTGAAACCCGATCAAAATGACGGTATTATACTCGCGGTATACCCTGCAAAAAGCGCACACAATGAAGGACTCTCTCACTGATTTCACAGCTCTCCGTAGCCTATGTGGACTACGTCTAATGCAATTGAGAATATCTTAGAACACCCCACTTGAGAAGGCCTACCATAAGCTACAGTAGGCAAAAGCCAATACGTATATTCAAGGCAGCGCTGAACATACTAGTGTGCCAAACCACGTTGGTGTTGCTGTTGTCTTCGATTTTGATTTTCTTGCTTTTTTTCTTAACTGGGTTAAGCAAACGGACAACCTGACGGGGTAAAGTGAAAATACCTGTTGTACGAGTATATATATAAGACTGGCTGGTACACACTCCGAGTCCTGAGCCCTGAGGCTGTCTCTCAACCGAAATGAGTTCCCTCTTCCCTCTTCTCATCGACACGCAAAACGACTACAGAGTTATTATGCAAATAATTTGAGGTGGTGAAGTGGCAGGGATAGTGGTAGGACAAGTGTAATAGAAATCCTTACACTTGATCCTTAAGCGAATTTCTCCTTGTATACTGGTGACGGACGATTGTACGGGTTGGCGGCATGTTTGGTGTAAGAAGTGTTGTGATTGTGAAACATTTGCCGGCAATAGCTGTGTACGAATGGTAAAGCCTGTATGTACCTTTGGACAGGGTTGAAGGACTCTAGAAGGCATAAGTATAGGTTCGTAGTAAGGACGTTCACTTGAGTATATGTGTTAACCATTTGACCAGTGTTTTTAAAATGTGGCGTGGACAATTTGGTGTTGTATTGGTTTAAGAACTAAAATCCTCATGACAACGGCAACTACAAAGAAGGCCTACAGCTTAAGAAGATCGAGAGAGACTGAGAGTCTGACGAAGATTTTTGGAATGAGGCATTAGTGGTTGAGGAGTTTCCCATCAGGCAAACGGATAGAGACAAATTGCCAGAAAACAGGTTTTGAATGATTGCAAATGCAACCTTGCTTTTTATTTATTTCCTTAGATCAGACGTTTATGGATAGATTAAAAGTGAGTTTTTACTTGGACAGGAATCTATTTACTTAAGTTGGTCTTCAATTGTCTTCTAAACTCAAAAAATAAAAAATGTAACTCAACGCCAAGAGTAAAGATAAATTAACTCTAAGAGATCTAAAGGACTTATCCTATTCAGTCATTTGAGAGTTGGGCTAGTCGCGAAATTGTCAAAAGATCTGATCAATTCAACCAAATTCTACATGAGTCAAAAACTCATCCTAGAAATCCGTAAGGGTTTGCATGTACTATACTTATGCCACTGCCATTCAACATGCAACTTTCTCTTTTCTTTCCCTCTTTCCGAAGTGTTTTACGACATAGAAAAATCACAATCTTGTTTTCTGTCACTAATACTAAAAGTCTTCGTCCAGCTCACTCATGCACTCAGTTCTCGCATGACATTTCGATATCCATCTTTGTCGCCAATAACAATGCAGAAAGTTAATTGATCCCTAGAAGCTTTCATAAAGGAACTGAAACTACTTGACAAAGATTTGTTTATATCCGCATATCCTTTCCATTATTCAACTATAATTTTATGAATTCCCTCCTCCTTACCTCGTTTCTTCGTTGTTCTCACTTTCATGTGGATATATTCTCTTGGAAGAGTACATGGAAAGATATGTGCCCTTAAGCCCGAAACATCCCGTGGCCTATTTTGGGAAAAAGAACAAGACAAAGCCCACAGCCAGCATTACTTCCAGGATAACTAGGAGCTACACCTATGTGGTTGTTGTCGGTACACCAGGCACTCGAAAATAGTAAAACACTTTTCATGTCCGCGGCGAATTTATGTCAACCGGAAGTGGGTTTACTGACCCATGGCGCAGTTTCACCCACTTTGCTGGAATGGATGGACACCCATACATGGAGATTTAATTGTTGATACGAGAAGGAAGAAAAACGAAAATTCTTACACAACCATAATCGGAATGCCCGTCGTGCAGCCGGTCTTACACTCTTGGCTCTTTTAAACCGAATTTCTTCCTTCGTATGGTAGGTATAAAAAAATGTTGTCGGCGGATAAGAGAACCTATTAAAATGGGTGACGATTCTTGCGACTGATGAAAATATTTACTTGAATCGGTTGATTCTTCAAATCAGGAGTATTAAATCACCGTAAAGTATGGGCAAAACCCGCACATACTTGGTCATTGGAAAATATTTAAAGGAACACTCATGCGAATTCGTCGACTCACAAGAGTTCCAATAAGATCAAATTTTCTGATTGTATACATTTTTGCATATTTAATTACTGCCATCAGTCTAAGTGGAGTCGACAGCCAGCTGTTGAGCTGGAAAGTTTTATTTCCTTCGTGTCGTAAGATTTACGCACTCGACGATAGAAATGCATTTGGTAGAGGGTATAAACAATTTAGAATTGAAGGTGCATGCGGAAAACGAATGGTTTTGATTTTTGTCCGATTTTGTAAGATAGGTTCCTACCATACAATTAACACTCAGCTCATTTGGGAGTAAGGTTTAGAATTCACACTGCTACTACCTAACGTAACTAAAATTATCTTATCGTTATTATTCGAAATAGTCTCAACTATGGAGGAGTGGGTGATGGATTGCCTTAATGACGATTTAGGGGTTTCTATATTATGTCATCAATCAGTCATGTTTCCTTACAGCAACGTACAAGTCAGGAGTTGTATAAGTGGTAAGTGATATTGAAGTTCGAACAACATCGACCCTTCTGGGAAGTTACGAATAATTTGTTGATGCTCAGATATCTTTTACGGGGCCATACCCCCTTTATGGTTTCGACAATTCGGATATAAACCTACATTTTCATAAATGGATCATTTAACAAAAGAACCAATTCTGAAACAGACAGAAAGGTATTTAACACTTAAGAATGTTCATGGAACAGAATCATAATCCCAAACGTATCAAAGAAGCTCTAGAACTTAATAAAGTCGACCTAAGAGTGCTATATGAGGCACTTAAGGACACGGGGCATGCACCTACCATCTTTTTAATATGGGTCTTAACAGCACAGAGTTCTAAAGGCAATGTGGGTGTGCTAAGGAAACTATGGAACATATACTGACCGATATGAGATACTGTTCATTTGAGTTATCTATTAGATGCAAAATCGTTAGATGATTCTTAGTGACGCAACAAATATCTGTTGAATAAAGCGATACTGAGACTATACACTAGAGAAGGTAGTCTTATGTGTGCTCTGTAATGAATAAAAAAAAGACCACTCTACGGGTATGCAAAATCCACTTCCAACTAAAAACTCCTTCAAGAGCAGTCGGCCGATTATTGTCTAGCATGCTCACTCACCGCCAACCCATTTATTAAATCGGCCCAAGAAGACCTGAGATGTTCATAACTGTTCTGCAGAAATGTTTAAAGTGTTTCCAAAACCATGGAAGTTGCAGCACCTACTACTGCTATCCAAGGGAAACAAACCACCCGAAGAACCACCGTCATACCGCTCGTTGGTGGGCTGGGACATGCAAAGAGGATTCTGCTGAGCTCAGTCATGCTGCATGCTGCATCAGTCTTAAGAGGGAGGAAATTTGCCGAATATTATCATCCGTATACCGGCTCTGTGCTTTAGGGACAATAAGCAGCTACTGGACGATTTCGGACGAACCCGCATTTGTCGTTGCCGATATGATTCCCATTGACATTCTCAATGGCCCAATGGCAATTTTTGGGATGACACCAGAAAGGGAAGATGGACGTATACCCATCAATAGATATATGGCTAAATAGAACACAAGGAAACTGCAACTACCGTCTCATGCAGTTCTTCTCTGGTCACGGCGGCTAACGAAAATACCCATATCGATTCGGACACGATACTTCTCCTATTTGTCCAGATTGTCCAAGCCAAGTGGAAGACATGAGGCACGTGATTTTCGAATGTAGTCGCTTCGCAGATTTGAAATGATGGAGTCGGAGGAATACTGGCTGATTATCTGTGCACTAACTAAGAATGTGCAGACAGAGCTGAGGACAGTAGAAGCTGCAAGAAAAGCAGCAGAGGCAAAAAGAGCAATAGAAGCAGGAGGAAATTGCAAGTGACTACCTAGCGGCAGTCCCGCGGGGAGAGTGGCAGAAGACTGCAGGGTGTGGTTTAGTATGTAGATGCAGGCTCGAAGTCTTTATGTCTGTAAATCGTGAATGCCAGTGGTACCGCCCATCTCACCGGAGTAACACCCTGCTCTGGGAAACGTTTTCATCCGACAACCATCAATAATCGGCGTGCTGTTTAGCAACATCGGCGAGATCCCAGAGCTGATGAGAACCGTCAAAGTAACCATCGCGGTTTGTGCCTGGCTTCGTGGTGGCGGTGGTAAATTATCAGGATACCATCCCTATTTTGCACTAACCTTTCGAAATCTATTGGAGCAAACCTTCTGGGAAAATAAAGCCCGATTGGAGTGCGCCCTTGTGATATCTGTAATTGGGGTGGTATGCCCCTGAGATCAGGTTATTGTCGTTAGTCATAGTCCTTGCGATATGTTTTCGGGTTATTTTAACAAGAAAATGACGTCGTAAAGGACCTTATTAAGGTAAAATTTAATGAGCTGGGTCCCTCGCGTTCTGAACATTCTAAGGCATACTCTAAGGCATTACCTTTCGAATATACCAATCTTTTCCATATAAAATGGCGCTTTATTAAACCACACTGGACAATCATACGCGATGATATGCATTATTAAGACCATGTAGCATTTGATTTTTACCCTGCGGTCAAATTGACTACTGCAAAACATTCATTCGAAGGCTTTCTTAGCTCGAGCAAGACAATATGTCGAAGAGATCTGTTAATTTCAATTGACCCCAATTATTGAAATTATTTTGTTACTCTTTGAACTATCTTAGATATTTCTTATGAGCAGGTACTGGATTTTGTCAACCTGTGCAGGGACCGGTTAAGAACATCCCTGCAGCGATACCTCTCGCTTGTCGTAAAAGGCGACTAAAATAAAGGTAAACAAAAATCACATCTAGGCAATTTAGAAAACACCAAGGTGAGCCTAGGGACACATATACTGCCATTAAACTGCCCCACAAGTGTGCATGCAAATCAGTGGGTTGACACGACTGGAGACCACCGGTGTTGTAAGAGAAAGATCAAACAAAAAAAAAAAAAAAAACTGGAGCATGCCCGTGTCAAAAAAAGGAGGGGAAGAAAGAAAATGGTCAAAACCGAAAAGAACGCTAAAAGGAAAAGCACTACCCCGCCAGGCACTACTAATGGTCGTGATCCTGGGACGAGCAGCAATGCTCGGGTCAGAGCTATAGGGATAGCAAAGTAATGCAACGGCGTAAGCCACACTTAAGAGTCGCGAGTTGGAACGTTGGAAGCATGAGTGGTCGCAGCTATGAGCTTGAAGAAATGATGGCTAGAAGGCGAGTAGACATCCTGTGCGTACAAGAGACGAAATGGCGAAACACCGGTAATCGGGCACGTTTCTTGGACGTTAAAACAAAAGCCTACAAGATGTTTTACTATGGATTGGAACAAGGAAAAAACGGAATCGCCATCATCCTTGCGGCAGAGCTACTTGGCAACGTCTTAACCATTTCAAAGTCCAGTGACCGTTTGATGGCTCTCAAATTGGTGATGCATGGTGAGGTGTGGAACATCGTAAGCGCATATGCCCCTCAAGTAGGATGCGAACAAAAAGAAAAATATGCATTCTGGCTAGATTTCCACAACCTTGTCAAAATCATCCCAAAGGAAGAGCTTTTGTTTGTTGGGGGAGATTTAAACGGACATGTCGGGAAGACAAGCGAAGACTATGAAGACTACCACGGAGGGCTGGGATACGGCACCAGGAACTCTTCAGGTGAAGATATCCTAAACATGTGCAAGTCGTACGGTCTTATAGTGCTAAATACCATGTTCGTCAAACAAAGCCGGCACCTGATTACTTATAGCAGTGGCGGAAATGAAACTCAAATAGACTATCATTTGGTATCCAGTTTCATGAAGCCACGAGTTAAAGATTGCAAAGTGATCCTGGGAGACGCGATAGCCCCTCAACACCGTCTCCTCCTGACTGAATTATTTATGGAGGCGAGTAAGAAATCAAAGCAGCAAACGAAGGTATCTGGGAGAATCAAGTGGTATAAGCTGGATAAAGGAAAAGGTGAAGCTTTTATTACCAACATGAAAAACTACCTCTTTTCCATTATCGATGAGGTCGGTAATGAGGAGTGCAGAGCACAAGACATGTGGGATTCCCTACAACGATCTGGCCTGGAGAAGGCCAAATCACTGCTCGGAACATCTAAAGGCCCCTGCCAACACGCAAAAGAAACTTGGTGGTGGACAGACGAAGCCAAAGCAGTGATACACGAAAAGAAAATGGCTTTCCAAGCTTGGTCAAAGTAGAGAGGAAAAGCTCGCCGTGAAAGGTATATAGATATTGCAAAGGTATCGCGAAGAAAAAGTACGCCGAATTCAAAGCGAAAAGCATGGAAGGCCTCTATCAGGAGTTGGAAGAAATATCGTCTTCCGCGTCTGACAGGAATCAGGCTACCCAGGAGCTTCGACAAAGTAATTTGAACAAAGGAGCAAATATCTTTAAATAGCCGCCCAGAGAAGAAGAAATGCTCAGGAGTTTCGTTTCCCAAAGTTTATTAACAATGCTGAAGGCCAACTTCTTGTGGAAGACGAAAAAATTCTCCACAGATGCTGACAGTATTGCGAGGAACTTCTGAACGAACCGCCCCGAATCATGCCGAAATATCCGACATCACAGTCGAAGAAGTTCGGTACGCGGTTAAAAACTCCAAGAAAAGAAAAGCTGTTGGGCCGGACGGGATACCCTCTGAGTTCTGGAAAAAGATGGGAGACATCGGGTCTAGATCGCTCATGGTTCTTATCTCCAAACGTATGAGAGGCGACACTATGCCTAATCAATGGAAGGAAAGCTATCTTCTTCCTTTGCACAAAGGAAGGAGTGATACGCGAAATTGTGATAACTACCGTTCTGTCAAGCTGATGTCGCACACCATGAAGATCGTTGAACGGGTTTTAGATAGCCGACTGCGGAAAATAATACGACTATCTGATGACCAGTGCGGGTTTGTCTCGGGTAAATCAACAACAGATGCAATCCAAAGTATAAGGGTCATGATGGAAAAGCATCGTGATTCGTCAAAGGACTTGCATTGGTTGGTTGATTTCGAAAAGGCCTTTGACCGGCAACCAAGAGATCTTTTATGGGTAGCGCTAAGACAAAAAGGAGTTTCAGAAACCTACATGCGAGTGATCATGGACATGTACAAAAGAGCAACGACAAGAGTAAGATGCACCGCAGGAGTCACCGAAGAGTTCGTAATCAAGGTCGGTGTACACCAAGGGAGCGTCCTCAGCGCACTGCTCTTTATAGCAGTCCTTGATTGCTTGCTTCAAGGAAAAGTGACGGACCCCAATGTGCACCAGCTATTCTTTGCTGACGATGGAGCCATTATAAGTGATGATCAGGCGTCCCTACAACGAGCACTTAATGTGTGGGTGGACATTTTTGAGGGACACGGATATCGTATTAGTTCAAAGAAGACAGAGTATCTGTGCTGCCCGTTCTCTGACCCTCATCAGCCTATTCCAAACATTTACTTGAATGGAATAGTGCTTCCCAAGTGTGAAAAGTTTAAATATTTGGGATCTATGATTAATAAAGAAGCAACTTGTGATGACGACATCAACCATCGCGTAAGCGTAGGGTGGATGAAGTGGCGGGAAAACTCCGCCATCTTCTGTGATCGAAAAATGCCCCCTAAGTTGAAAGGAAGGCTCTACACTTCAGTTGTACGTCCGGCGCTCACATACGGTTCACAATGCTGGACAATGCACAAAAAGTATGAGAGCAAATTAACGGCAGCTGAGATGAAGATGCTTCGCATGACAGCGGGAGTAACAAAGCGTGACAGAATTAGAAATTCAAAGATCCGAGGAAGCCTCCACGTAAAAGAAACCATCACAAGAAAGATAGAGCGCGACAGACTCAGTTGGTATTGCCATGTCAAAGGAGAGATCCTTTGAACCCCGTCCAAAAGGCGGTATCAATCAACGTTCCAATTTCAACACGCAAAGAAGGCAGGCCGAAAAAAAAAATTGGTGGAAACAAATGCGAAAACACCAGCATTTGATTGGCCTCAGCGATGAAGTAATCCCAAACCGGGAAGCCTGCCGCTACTTTCTGAGGTCAAACCGGCGGACCCCACAAGCGGACCAGTAGGAATGCAGTTAAGTGGGAAGGTTATGGTCCTACACTTCTGACCATAACGACGCCGGAAAAAAAAGGAAAAGAAGAAGGTACTGGATTTGTCACAACTTAAATTTTATCTTCTTTTATTTTGCGGTCATTAACTCATAAGCCTTGCAAAACTACTTATTGAGTTGACCGAAAAAAGAATAAAAGAATGGATCGGAATGGAATTAGGTACTTTTTCTCCTCAGAATATGATCTAAACATTCTAACAATATCCATTTACAAGGTGGGCCATGCAATTTTGATTGAGCTACCTTTATATACCTTTTTAACTAGGGATGCAAGCTGATGCGCGGCTTGCAAATAATTGAGCTGAGTGAGCATCTACATACTAAATCCTTTTATTGATTTTTTTTTTGAAACTCATCACTTTCATTGATTCTGGTAATGAGTGTGGAGTGAATATTGATGATGTCAAGTTTGGTATTTTTTGTTCAACAATATTTCTTTGCTTAAGAGGTTTTTTTTGTTGATTTCAAAACTTTTAAGTCACAAGTAACATTTTTTTTAAAAGTGTCACATTGAACAGTCTTCTAAGTGCATCTTTTCCGCAGCAACCTTTACCTAATTGCTCTTTCTGTTGTAAAATTTAGTTTTTTCGGGTGGTGGTATACATTTGAAGTTTTTCTCTTGATGCTTCATTTTTGTTTGTAGTCATCCGACTTCACATCATTTTCGAATTTCTTGATACCACACTTAGCAAGTTTTAATAAATATTCTCCATCTAGTTTGTTGAGAAGTAAAACAGCTCTTTCCTTAACATTTTTGTTTTTTGTTTGACTTTCTTCTCGAGGCTGGTATCGTTTCAAAGGTAATATTGGTATATATTTCACAATTTCAGACACGTTTTAAGACCTTTGTTTTTGTTTTTTGAAATCAGTGAAACATTCTAACTCAAATTTGGCCCTTTTTTGCTCTCCTAATTGTTCGATCAAATTTTGCAATAAATGATGGAAAAATTAACTTTTCTCAAGAAATCCATTATTCAAGTACATAAATGTTTACTTTTCGAAAAATGTTCACTAATTTTCACTTGCCTTCGCATGTAGCCATGCAAGCTCGGGCTCCTTAACTTACCACGCCGAGTTCTTGTTGATGCTTTTGAAGAATCTGTCCTGAGAAAATGCCGGGTATATCAACAGTCCATTAAGAGTTCGAACACGCGACAATGCTACGTATGTTAGCCCAAGTGCAAATTCTGATGTGCTGATGTCCACTACAGCTCTACTTTTATGGACCGTAATTGCTTAAGCCAACTGAATGGGAAGCTGTTTCCTGGTGCATGAGACGTTTCGGTGATTATTCCTCCATGATAAAACTTTTCCAAAAATGCCTATAACGATCACTACCTTAGACTCTAGCTATGTGCAAAATTTCATCTTGTTCGGTCAAACATGGACAGAGGAGTTCGATTTGAAACAAATTGCAATCCCGTGTATATGAACGCTATAAAGTATAACAAACGCCAACATTTATTTTCAATGATTTTGGACGAGTTTGTAGCTAGAAAAGTCACGGAAGAGCTTAAGTCGTTACGAGTAAGTACGATATTAAAACTCCTCTCTGCATCCACTTTATACACAGATTCTGTTAAGAGCTCAAGGAGTTCTTAAATACTCGTAAAATCCCTTGAGTAGTATAAAGATTGAAGTTCCTCTAGCAGCCAATTTATACACTATTAGTACTTGGTATACGCTTCTATTACTTTTACCAAATTCATTCCAATAATAGTGTTCTCAACAGAGCATACACTAAAACTAACTTATCCATTGAATATTGTCCATTGAATTATGAGAAACATTAATAGTCTGAAAAATGGACATATTCTATAATATAGGCAGAATCAGTTTCAAGGTAGTTTTAATAGGCCAAAAGCTGATTAGGAGAAATACCTTGGCTGGGTGATTAGTGTGCTCATTTTGACGGGATTCAAATCCATCAGCGGAGTACTCACTTAACCTAACTTGTAGTATATGAGGATGGTTCAAAAAATAAGGTGACTTTGTTAATTTCGTGAGGTATTTGGGTACCTTTGATTTTGGATTTTCTTTTTTTTTGTAATGTTCGTACGTATGCCCCTTAACATATGTTGACATTGTCAGCCCTTTTTGATTGTTGGGGAAAAATGGTGTAACTGCCTTATTCTCCAGATTAAACAGTTTTAAATTTCCACTTGAGGGGGGAGGACGTAAAAAAGAACGGATCTCTTGATCTAAAAATGCAACTCTCAAGAAATGTATTCACTCAAATGATTAGTGTTTGCTTCTTTTATCAAATTAAAAGTTTTAAAAGCCTAAGTTCAGAAATAGTTTTTGAAAAAAATTCAAAACCCATCGATGTCTCCATAAACTCACCTTATGCTCTCATCACTCGGAATGAATAAGCCATTCATGATCTAATAGTTTGGGCTTTACTATGTATGTATGGTATGCGTTAGTGTGGTAAGATTAATTTTCCGGGAGTCGATAGTTTAAAATCAAGTTCCAAAAGAAACATGTTCAAGCTTAGCTTAATAATTCTGGTCAGTTAAATTGTTAGTTCATTTATTTACATATAACACAAGGTTGAAAGCCACCATAGGACCGTAATAACAAATAAATAGATTTAATTATAATTAAATAAATGTAAATAAATAGATTTAATAATTTTTGTCTAGCATAAAAGGAGAGTAAAAAAGACTAAAAATGCATACAAAAAATGAATGATGGAACATGCTCAAGAATCAACAAAACCCAATTATAAAAGTCACTTCCCAAATTTTATACCAAAAATTACAAAGAATTTAAAAGTGACTAATATTGATGCGAAGTAACTTAACCATTACCATCCAGTTAGAATCAAATGTACATTACCCCGAATTAAATAATATAAACCTTGTATTCCTACGACCTAAAAAATCCAACAGCTTACTCCATGAGAATTAGCCAAGCAAACAAGCATGCACATCCGTTTGTGCAAGAACCATTTGACCACCCATTTTGGTCATGCAAAATATATGTTATCGTCTCACCCAAATTCAATCTTTACCACACCCAAAAAAGCCAAATTTCCTTATAAACTCCCACATATAATTTGCAAGTGCAGAAGCAACTAATATTCGATATATTGCTAAGTGCAATTGCAATCTTTTAAATTAACTTCCAAGGGATAGTCAAAGGCAATCCCAAAATTATATGTACCGCAAAACGGCTTAATTGACTAACGCCTCGACCTGTGCCATATTAAGGTCATACATGAGTAATTGGAAACTGTCCCTTGCAATATCCTTGTTTCTGCTCGTTTTTTCATACATATATCCTCTGGAATTAAAAGCCTTTTAATAGTTCCCATAATTACCATTCCAAGGAGCATCAATGATGGCGATGACTATGTGTTTTTTTTTCCGTTGCCTTAATAACGTTTTATGGCACGTTTCTCTGAATTGTTTAAATACCTGTGCATGTATTAGTGTCCGACGAGTCGCTTAAATTAACCTCCATTCCACGAGTTTGAATAAAGGAAATATGTAAAATGGAAAACCATAAAGCAATTCTTGTGAGAGAGGACGTGAAAATCGCCGTCACGAGATTCGCAGCAAGGAACACACATATTTTTGGGTATTTCCCCATTCAATGCCTTTCCTTTGACGAATAGTACCTGCTTAGCTGGCTGTTCAGGGTTGCTCGGCGGCTATTCGGAAGTGCGTATGAATGGTATCCGTTCATGAATCCTTGACCTCGTTTACGGGTCGACTCCGCAGGACTATTTGCTGGGCGACAGAATCCTTATCGCTCCGCCACACTCCTGGTATGAGTTCGATAATTATATTATATGCGCCCGTTGTATTTGGAGCTTGTTTTGAGGGAATTAGGTTTTTTTTTGCTCATAACGGGGCCACAGGACTTGAGTCAGTATGTGGGTCAACACTTGGTAGCTGGTAGGTGAAATGATTTATTTTGGAGTGTTGATATACATAGTTTTCGGTTGCGAGCGAAACCATGTGATGGAGATGGCTGATTCTGCTGATAGATAAAATTTAGTTTTTTCTTTTTTTGCAATTTCTTCTGGAAGCGTGTTACTAAGAGTTAATGTTTTGATTGTGGCGAATGGCGTGGATTTTGAATTTCATGGAATAGGGCTGAAATGTCTAATGATGATTTTAATCTTGGTACGGTGGTGATTTTTATGAATCATTTTTGAGGTTGTTTATGGTAAACTATGAATGATGTTGAGCTTTCCTCACTTCCAAGATCATTTAGATTTGGGTTATATGCGAAGGAAAATGAAGTGTTATGGTGTTTTTATAAATCCAGGTTAAGATAAAAAGGGATTAGGATTTGTGAGTGCCTTTAATTTTGTGTTATACAGGTTACTTACTACTGCTGATGTACTTAGCAGAATATGCTCTTTTCAGAAATTCAAAATAGCTCATAAGAGTTATCATGTCGTGCAGTTATCATCAAATTTGGCGATGTAATTTCAATCTTTATCTCAAGCACGCTTCTTTAGAACACACATTTATTTGTATTTTTTTAATTAATTTTTAGTGTTTTTATTCTATTCTTATTTACTAGATAAAAATGTTTAAATCTGAATTGAAAAGATCTTAATATTTAATATGTATTACAGACCCTCTTCAGGCACTCTTAGTCTAACTATATTTCTTTCAGCTTATACTTATTTTTTCTATTTTCATATATACATATGTACATTTAACAATTAGTCCTAAAGATTGAAACTAGATTGCGTAACCTACCCTAAGCTTCTTAATTCTAATCTTAACTATAATCAAGTTGGCTGGCACTCATGTGATTCGTTCCGAGTGGCTATCCTCCTGATGTCTTTTAACAACTAGGCTCGCTATGTCACTCACTATGCATGCCTGACACCTCGACAAGGTTTACAGGCCTCAGTCAGTTATCAGGTTCATCTAAGCATGATAACGCGTCCAATCTAAGAAAGATCCCCTAGCTAACGCTAATCTACTTAGTTTCCGCTACCAGTTTCAGCGGAATAATGCAACGCTCTAGGAAACGCTTGCACCCGACATCCGCTGAAAATCGGCGTACTGTAACTAGGGATGCAACATCGTTAAAAAAAGCATCGATGTTTGAAAACATCGATGGTTTTGCGACAAACATCGATGTTAAAAAACATCGGTTATAACAACGATACATCGATGTTTTTCCGATGTTTTTGTTGGCTATACAGAACAAAATAGTTAAGTCTTACCTGTTTCAACTCAAAAACCTAAGCTAATTTCCATTCAACTATACCACAAAACAATAAAATTCATAATTGAAATGAAACATATTTTGTTAATACGATTTTTTTATTTATACTCGCATGTAATTATTAATTGGAATTTAAGAGACATCATTTTAATTATTTATTTTTTATTTGTTCGAAAGCAACTGAGAAATTGAGTTGAGGAAAAGAAGCTTAGACAATCTGGTCCCCAGAAGTCTGTTTCTGCCCTGGGTGGTGGTTGCCTCAGCCTCCGAAAACAAAGGCTCGCATGGAATAGACGTGGCGACGATGGGAAGATATATTATTGCAATCCTTGCAAGTTTTGGAAAAAGAGATTTTATATCCTCCCAGATCTGAACACTCAGAAACCGTCCTCTGAACGAAAAAGTAATACAACTTTGAAGCTCTGAACACTCTGAACAAAAAAATAAACGCAATTTTGAGTTTGAGAGTTCAGGTTCTGTTGAGATGCAAAAAAGAAAAACGAGTAATGTTTTACACATCTTGGCAAAGTTTAACGAATACAATGAACGATGTCGATGTTTGACAATTTTGACGTCGATGTATCGGTTATCGCAACATCGATGTTAGTGAACGAAACATCGATGTTTTGCAAATATCGATGTATCGTTTGAATCCCTAACTGTAACGCATGAGCTATGAGCACTGTCAACGTACTCGTCGCGGATGGGCCTTTTTCCCCCGGTGGCGGTGATTAATTACTGGGATACCAAATTAAGTCTACCACAAAGAGCACGAAGTCCACCATAAACCTTATCAATAGTGGCATTTGGGTTTGCAGACCACGTAAGTTTATGATTAAAGACCAGGCCAAGATTTTTGGCGGAATCAACGTACTCTATTGGGCCTTGTGCTAATTTTATTGGTTTCTTTCGTGTATTACGAGTGCTTTTGATTTTTGAGCATTCAAACGTAGATCATTCTTAGTTGACCAATCGAGTATACGCTGAAGATCATTTCATAACGGCTTCATTTACACGATTAAATGGATGAATCAGGTTTAATATGAGCTCTGTTTACTAAGTTTTCAAAAACTTTGATAACATTCGGAAGCAAACTAATTGATCGGCGATTAGCAAGCGTTTTATTTTTAAGTGAGTAGGATGCACAGGAGTTCACCCCTTCCCACAAACAAACCGGCAGAAATTCAGTCTCTGGTGAAAATGCCATTCGCAAGGTTTTCATCATTGAATGCGGTGAAACCGTAAATCTCAGATCGCCAATTCTTTGTTAATGCACGAACCTGTAAATGGTTTAGAGATACCGCAATTTCAAGCCCGTGAGCAGAGCTGTATACACTGATTTGAGAAAAGAGCCAATGGAATTGACTTTCTCCTGCGGGCTTTATATATTGGGTTATGATATCTACGATGTAGATCTTTTGTTGTAATAACTCTATAGAGTATGTATGTGAGCTTAGAAATGCACTAAGATATTTACTACGGGTATGCCCACAAATCTAAGAACTAAACTTGAAGGAAAATTCGGAATTTCGCGGGATGAATTGGTCCAATTCGCACAATTGTTGCAACATATGTGTAAAGAACGCGTTTCCTGTTTCCAAAGTAAAGAGAAACTTAAAACTTAATCATCCAAGCACTTCCTGAACTCTTATCAAGAGTCACAGTTGCCGTTGGTGATGTCCTGATCAATTAATCAGTTTCTATGACGAGAAAATACGCTTCAGTGACTCTCTATTAAGAGTTAAAAAAAATATTATTGCATGAGGACCATTATGAGCGTTTTATGTTCAGTGAAGAGCCTTTCAGCCAGAAAGATGCAGTCAAAGTGGGTCCAAGTAGCTCATCCTTTGTCGCTATTGATCTTTCTAAATTTCTTTACCGTGTGTTAACTAGATATTCTCTTATCCGTTAAGAGATACCAAAAATGCACATGACTTCTTCTATCAAAGGTACTACGCTCCCGGATGTAATTAAATTATCAAAAATGTCATCAGCAGCTCTCCTATTCCATTCGGGCATGCAATGTCTCACATCCCTTATTTCCCTTATTTCAAAATAACGTGTTCCTGTTCTAGTAATGGCGCTTGTTGATTTCACCAAATATCCCATCATATGTTTCCAACTCACCATTGACAACACCACCATCGACATCACCACACAAAATTCCATATCAAAACAAAACCGTGTGCGAGCGAGACAACCCCTATGCTACGTATTCGCTGATTTTTTGACATTTGACAGCAGGCAATCGAGTATTTTTTTCCACATAACCATTTGCGTGTCTGTCACTTGTTTCCGTGGGTTTTTTTCCCTTCTTCTCGTGTTTTGCATCCGCTGACTGCTGGTACGTTCATTTCTTACCAGCAAATGTTGAAAAAAACCGCAGAAATGCTACATTCCCAGTGTGATCCACGTCCGAAAACTAAAATACAGTGAATTTAAGTGGAAAATCTGTGGGAAAGAGCATTCCGCCCGTGTCGCCTGTGTGGGAGTCCTACTGGTGGAGAAGGAGGTCGTGAAAGAGTAAAAAAAGAAAAAAAAACTCTCAGCCGAGGAAACCGCCCCTTCACACGAGTAAGAAAAAGTCGGAAAACAGTTAACAAACAACAATAAAACAAAAAGAAAAACAATCGTAGTGAATGAAAATGTCACAAATCGCACAACAAATTTTCTACTTTCTCGCGTTCCTTTTCGTCCTCGAATCGTGCCTGACCCTCTGTGAGGGCACTCGCATTATCGGCGAATTCCACACCGACGATTTCTTCAAGTTCATTGTAAAATTCGGCTTTCAAAAGGCTGAAACTCATTCGCAACGCGATTCGTTCGGTTACATCTATGGAAATATCACATCGGAGGACTCTTTTAGCGTACCTGTCACGCTGGCCGTTTTGGATCGATCGAGTTTCTTGGAATTCTATGGCAATCGAAGTTTTTACGACCGCGAACTGGCGTGTCAGCGAATGTTTGCACGGATACAAAATCTAGCTTACGATAGTGATTGCAACTTGCATGCGAAAACGGATTACTTGAGACGAATCCCGTGTCCTAAGGGTGGATTATGCCAGGATGAGGATAGTCCGTCGAACGTGATTCCTGGACATCAGTTTACCTATGTTATCTATGATCTTACACAACCCAGGTGAGAGTGAATGTATATTATGGTGTGTTTGAAGGGGATTGAACCATTCCATCGTGGCCTCGAGTTACCTCGAGTGCTTTATCGATCAACTATGGACCAGTTACCTGGTTTCTTGTTGCTTTCTATTTCACTTGTCAATTCGATTCGGTGTTACGAACATTCGTGGAAAGTGAATGGTTTGCGTTGTTTGCAAAATTTCAATTCTGTGTGTGACGTGGAAACATGTTTAAGGTTTAATTTCGGATAAGTGGTGCTCGATCTATCTTTCAACACAAAGCAAATGATGGAGATCGTTATTAAATACTCACACATCTGTTTTGGGAAGCACTCCAAATCAAATTTATTCAGCTGCGACGATGTGTACGTGAAGAAGTAAAACAATTCTACTGAATAGTGGTTCCCAAAAGTGCGGGATGTTCTTTTGGTTAGTGAAATTGTCAGCTTTAATTGCGTTTTCTGTCTATTCCCTCATATGATTCCTTTCCTAATCGGTGCAAATTACGTTGTTGACCCGCACAAGTTCTTCGAGTTAAATTTAGTGATGAAGGGCAGTTCGCATCTTCTGTTAAGGGCCCTGTTCAACTGTTTGTCACCGAAGAAGTTAGATGGATTCGCCAATAACAGGGTATCCCAACCTGAAGTGGTAGACAACGCTATCGCAAGTAGTTGCTATGTTAAAAGTAGTTGATTAGATAAGGCCAGTATACAGTCGACGCTGTGTGTTTAGCCTACCGACTCCTAGTACTAAAGTGTTTAGGACAAGCTTCAGTAGTTTAATTTGAAAAATTTGATGCAGAAGTTGTGAAGTTAAATGGTTTTCCAATTAACGGATACCTCGTTAGCGACAATTAATTGCTAGATTGGCTTAAAAATTAAAATGGTCATGAAAGTGAAGCCGATTTTCAGCGGCGATAAGTTTTGGAAGTTATTTTCTGTAGAAAATAGACTAAACATCCAAAATGACTGAAAATGTCAACATGCGGGC